>OU744340.1:25798871-27163460 GCA_916610165.2 Gymnosoma rotundatum
ATAAATCCTCTGTACATTGGGAGAAGCTAAAAGCATAACCCTCAAATAGTGATAAAACAGTAGCTTTAAAATATAATGCAGAAAATCAGAAAAATTATAAAATTTGTATTCTTTTTAATAAGTTTCGTCTTGCCACTGAATGTTTACTATTGTGATTGAAAACTGACAGATAATAGATACGGCGAATATAGTCAGCTGTTTTGATCAATGGAGAATTGAAAACACGGTGGGTAAGAAAAATGGGAACAAATCTAGTTTACGGGCACCGCACCAAAATTAAAAAAAAGTTGACTACGGGGTGCAAAATGAAATTTTAAGCAAAAAATATAAAGTGAAAAAATTGGCGGCAACCCTTAGTTTCGGAGTTACGGACCTCCGAAGTTTTTGTATCTAATAAGGCACATATCGAGTATTCGATGGTAGGATGGGACAATATGGGTATCATTGGAAAGGGAATTTAAGGGCCTATTCAATTAAATAGAAAAAAAGTAAAAATAAAATAAAAAAATCAGGAAAGGCTCCAAAAAAACTATTTTTTCCATATAAACATAACTTTACTCAAAAACGAAAGAATTTTCTCCTCTATGGTATAAGCAACAGCGGCTTTGCTTTCTAAAGGTTTCCTGCGTAGCCGGCCTTCGGTCGGACCCCAGGATTTTCTCCTCTATGGTATAACCAACAGCGGCTTCGCTTTCTAAAGGTTTCCTGCGTAGCCGGCCTTCGGCCGGGCGCAACGATTTTCTCCTCTATGGTATAACCAACAGCGGCTTCGCTTTCTAAAGGTTTCTTGCGTAGCCGGCCTTCGGCCGGGCGCAAAGATTTTCTCCTCTGTGGTATAACCAACACCGGCTTCGCTTTCTAAAGGTTTTCTGCGTAGCCGGCCTTCGGCCGGACGAAAGGATTTTCTCCTCTATGGTATAACCAATAGCGGCTTCGCTTTCTAAAGGTTTCCGAATAACTTAATTTATTTTGTAAAAAAATGTTTTTCCGCACCAGATTTTTTTATTTAATTATTTTTTCAATTTTTCCTGCTTCAATAAATAGCCTCTTATATTCCCTTTCCAATGATACTCATATTGTCCCATTCCGCCATCAACTACTCGATAAATAACATATTATATATAAAAACTTTGGAGGGCCGTAACTCCGAAACTAAGGGTTTCCGCCAAACTTTTCACTTTACATTTTTTGCTTAAAATTGCATTTTGCACCCCGTAGTCAACTTTTTTTTTATTTTGGAGCGGTGCCCGTAAACTAGATTTAAGCCGAAAAATGTGGCTAAGCTTATCGATTTAAAAATTGTAGAAAATTAAAAAATACAATAGAGACAAATTTATATTTTTTAATAGACTAAAACAAGGAAATGCTTTAAAAAGGATGAAATATTAGATAGTGATGATGAAGACATCTCCCCTTTTTGGCTAATTTTTCCATAAGAGTGCTTAAATTTAACATCGAAGCTTACTAAAATTGACCGGAATTTGAAATTTAAAATAGAAAAAAAAAGATTTGTTTTGGAGAATTAGGGTTTTAATTAATTGATAAACCCGTAAAAATAATTAAAACAAAAGCATATCCTCACGAACAAAAAATAGGCTTGGTGATTTTGGAGGTGAGAGATATAAAAAATTCAACTAGAAATCCGAACCAATTTTCATAAGTTCCTACTGGTAACCCAATTGTAATGGGGCCAGCGCTAAGAAAGGGTAGAGCTGAAGAAAGAATCAATTTGGAAGGTGATACTATTAAAAACTCCAAAGAATCTGCCAAGAAAACAATACCTCAATTTACAAATCCGCCTATTTTAAATTAGTAAAAAAAAGAATCCGTGGCATAAAATTAGGAGATAAAATAACGAGATAATTCTAAGCAGAAAAGGATTTGATTAGTAGAAGAAAATATTTAATAATTTCGGTTAAAAAAACCAACAACCTTAGTTTTTTTTTTTTTGTTGTGTTAAAATATATTCTAAAACAACAGATTTCTCATTTACGTTGAATATTTAAGTGTTAGTGTATTAGTGTTTATGTAATCCAATAAGAAAGATAATTCTTATGAATGAGAAATACCCAACTTTTTATTGGAAAAGATACTTAGAACAGTTTTCAAAAACCACATTAGCTCATCTCTACTTCAGCTAGTAATCGTTTTTTTTTATTATTGTATCGCAATTATTGTAGCCTAGATTTCAACCGTATTAAGAGAGATCTTTTAGGCGGATATTTAAGAATCGGAAGAGAAATAATTAACTAGAAATATTTTAGTGGATGAGAAAATACGTGTAGGTGCAGCAGTGTAACGTCAACATATTAGTTTGATCTTAAGTTATTTGGGTTTGTTCCGCCAGTAAATATTATACTGTTGTTATATCTTTCGATGAAAACCGTCGTCTTTGGCTGTATGCTTGGTACGTTTTGCAAGCGCTTTCGATGTGATAACATCATTTTCAATTCACGTTTTTGTTAGTATTGTTAAATATAGAAAATATAAAAGTAAATTTAGGTAATTATTTTTGTATTGGATAAAAATAATATGTATATAATATTTTCAATTTCTTCCAATATTTCTTTAAAATTGTATGAAGCAGTGCCTCTGCGAAAATCCAGTGCAAGAGATGGATTCTTCTGCAATTCTTCCACCAACTTTTCATATTGATTTGCATTTGTAACCTTCACTTTTTCACCTCTTTCTATTTTCAATATTATATTTGCTTTAAATCACTTCCTGTCGTTATGCAAAATGGCGTCGACAAAAAAACAGAGTCACGTCAATTCAATATCGTGGTCACATTTTTTACAAAATAAAAAAATCTTTAAGTAGTAATCGATAAGTGTCAATATCGACAAGTAAAATAAAAAAAAATTGTCGTCACATATGAATAATGATATGTGACGACGCCGATAACTAGAATAAGGGTGATTATTAAACTTTTTTTATATAAAATGCACGAATAAGTTGCCTGAGACGGATGGTTAAAGGAGGGTAAGTGGTAGCGTATCGCATGAGTAGTGGGTGTTTTCGTAATCGCAGACCAAGGACAAAATAGTGACAGTGGAAGGGCTAGGGCAACGGAAACGTAAAACCTTGCTGTTAGTTTAGTTGGGACTCAGTGTGAGATAGTATAGTTGTACGTTAGATGAAGTTAGGAGGTTCTCACACCAGGAGATAGACTTCGTAAGGAGTATATTTATATAGCCGGATAAAATTAGCCTTAATACAGATGTGGGAATGGCGCCCAAAGAAAGTATCAGGTATTAATCTGAAATAAACGCAAAGTGTGCATCAATCCAGACAAGTATTCTTCACATAGACAAATAGTTTGATACACTGAAATACAACATCAGGTCAGTAAAGCAGAATAAGTAGATCAGCACTACTGAGTTTTGTAGCGTTTCGGAATAACGGTTCAGAAGACGTAGTACGGAAATTTAGGAGAGTGAAACTGAGAAAAGTTAAGGAGGTGAACAGTGGAGCTAATAGAGATTATCTCCGAATAACTTGAATCACACCCACTATCACAAAATTTATTTTAGCGGTTTTGCAAATACGCCCAGGAACGTTTTTTTTTTGATAGCCGCTCAGAAAAGGTTCTTGAGGACTGATGTATCAAACAAGTTCTTAAAGGCACTCTAAGAAGAGTTTGTAATTTAATAAGTACAGGCACTACCACCCGCCAATAACTATCCAAAAAAAATTGAGAAATTAGCAAACCAGAAATTGAGTTTTCATGCAATTTATATATATATATATATATATATATATATATATTAAGACTATAACGTACTTACATAATATCTTAATTTAGTAACTTTTAATTTGTTTTGGTTAAAAGTAAATTGTGCTCGTTAGTACTTTTATTATTATTATTTTGTTAGTGTTAACGTACATATCATTATAATATTTATTTTGCTAAATCCTTTTCCTCTTAGGACGCATAGTTACCGAGATAAATGAGTTTTAAGTTTTCCATATAAACAAAGACCCTCAAATATTTTTTTTGTTTAGTTATCTGGTTATAGCTAAAATCGATTATTGTTCTTTTTTTTTTCTTATGAACTCGATAAATAAATATTTCACAAATATAGAATCATTTAAAGTATATATGAAAAGTTTAAAGGCAAATTTTCTTAATATTATTTCTGTTAACATACGAAGCATTTCTTTTGTTAAAAAATTCTTGAAGTTCAAGGCATTAATAGCAAGTTTTGATACTTTGCCTAATATATTAGCAGTTCAGGAGACGTGGTTTCTATCATAATGTGAACAAATTTACAACATCTCAGGTTACAATGTAATTCATTGCAACAGAAATGACGGATACGGTGGAACATCGCTTTATATAAGAGATAGTCTGCAATATGTTGTTGAATACTATGAAAGCAAACATTTTATCGAAGCAATTCAAGTATCCTTACAAAATTTCAGAATTTCAGTTACCTGATGTCTAAGCCTCATTGAAAAGCCTATGGGAAGCTTTACGTGCCTCCGCAATATCTGAGCTCAAACAAAGTGGTTTGCTCTTACCTCGGCAGATATTCATTCTGTAATATTCCGAAGTTGGACGTTCTAACGCATTAGTCAATGCATTCACCCAATGTCCCGCCGATTTTATTTTCGGTGGACTCGAAAGAAAACCTGGGAGGAGGGACCGTTGCTGATCCCAGTCCGTTTTTCTTCCGTTCAGTCGGGGCATGACCCCATGTACCTGAATTACTACCTCGAATTCAATATACCTATGATCAGAAAACGAGCAGTCACTAGAGACCTTCCATGAACTAATCAAACCTGACTGCTTAAGCTACCCATACACGACATGTTTTTTACATCTGACTTTTTAACTGTGTTTGTCATATGTAATTCTTCATGTGTGTCAAAAATGGTATTTTACAGAAGACTTTTAATATTTGGTCACAAACGTATATGTTTAATTACGTCTGACATAATTGTTATTTGCTTGCACTTAAATTTTTTGCATTTTATCGTTCACAAAAGTGTGCTACAAATACATTTTATGATTTTATTGAAAATATTTTAAATGTCAACTCTCCGTTCCCTGCAATTATAACTGGTGATTCAAATATAGATTGTTCTGATGTGTCCTTATTTTCAGATCTTTCAAATATTCTACAGCAATATGACTTTATAAATTGCCACAACATTATAACACGTCCAGCAAGCAGCAAATCAATTGATCACATATACAGTAACATTTCCAGCAGCCTTGTTATTGATTCCATTGCATGTGAAATCAGTGATCATAATATACTTTCATGTGAAGTGGAAAGTAGTGTAAAAGTTTCAGAATGTACGGAAAAACGTTTCAAAGTCTTCAACTATATGTTGTTACATGCACATATTCAGAATAAAGTCAGCTTATTGCATAAAACAGGAAACTTACCAAATGATATGTCAATATTAACGAGTACATTAACTGATTGTATCAGAGAATCTACAGTTGAAAAAATAGAAAAACTCCAAACAAATTATCGAGTAACGCCTTGGATAAATGAACGACTTCGATCTCTATAAAACTAAAAGAAAAACTTCTTGTTTTGCAAAATCCTGAAAAAAGCTAGTAAGTTTTGTATGAATAGCTATTATCAAAATAGTCTTAACAATCTTCAGAGATTGTTAAGGAAGGAATAAAAACAAAATCTGCTATTAAAGAATAAAAACGGTGATATCCTTATGGACGATAACCAAAAATGTAAAGCATTAAAAAAATATTTCACCCAAATACAGAAAGTTCTTAATGAAGGAATAACTAAACTACCAGGAGATAATTTTAATTTCTTCAATACTTTACGTCAATGTATCAACCATTTTTCTTTTAACTACACGAATAGTAATGAAATTTTAGATACAATATCAAGTCTGCAAATAAATAAAAGTCCGGACCATGATGGCATAACCAGCAAAGTACTTTTTGAAAACAAAGACTTACTAGCACCAAAGCTAATTTGTATTTTCAATGATACTATAAATTCATCAATTTATCCCGACACTTTGAAAATTGCAAAAATAACCCCCATTCCGAAAGACACTAAGGCTGATACAGTCGATAAATTTAGGCCCATAGCGTTATTGCCTGCAATAGATAAAGTTTTCGAAAAGATATTATATAAACAACTGTCAGAATATCTGGAAAAAATAACCTCTTATACAAATTACAATTTGGTTTTAAAAAAGGTAGCGGAACACAGGAAGCAGTTGTTAACGTTATAAATTATGTATGTGAAAGTTTGGATAATTTTAATGGTGGTGTGGGTGCAATTTTTTGTGACTATTCAAAGGGGTTTGATCTTGTTGATCAAGAAATTCTACTTCAAAAACTTGTGTATTATGGTTTACAAGAAAGTGCATTAAATTTGATTAAAAGTTACCCATCCAATAGATTACAATATGTAGAAATAAATAACGCGAAAGGTAATGTAAGAACTGTTGAATATGGCGTGCCTCAGGGAAGTGTTCTAGGTCCCTTATAATTCACAATATTTTTAAATATATCAAACCTCAAACTATATGGTAAGCTAGTAATGTACGCGGATGACATAAGCCTTTTTTATCCGTACAATCATGACCTGATACTTAAATCGCAAATTCAACAAGATGCTATTGTGCTGCTGGAATATGTTCGTCTTAACAGGTTGTCGCTAAACAGAGATAAAACTAAATTAATAAGATTTAGAACTTACACATCAAGAAGTACTCCGGCCTTCAGTGTTTCTGTTGGTGATGTAGAAATTCAAGAATGTGACTCTTTAAAATACTTGGGGATTAACTTCCAGAATAATTTATCATGGAATAAGCACATCCAAATTTTAAAAAGGAAAATTGCTCCAACAAGTGGATTTCTACACAAATTTAAAAACCTCTTTGATAAAAAGACTAAGCTTTTATTATACAACACACTAATCCATAGCCATTTGACTTACTTGCCTGTGATCTATGCATATAAAAAGACATCAGAGTTCAAAGCACTTCAAATCTCTCAAAACAAAGCATTAAAAGCTGTGTTCAACCTACCGGTTTAATATTCAACGTTATCTCTATACAAAGAAATTGCTAAAACTGTTTTACCAATTTATGGCCTGTACAAAATGCAAATACTAATGTTCATGTTCAAGGCTGTACATAAAATGGGACATCATGCTATAGAATTTAGAACAAATCAAACTAACCTTAAAACTCGATCCAGCTCCAATCTCCTAGTGAAAAGATGTCGACTAGAAACTACTAAACAAAAGATTAAATTTGAAAAATATACAACAAATCTCATTGTTTAAAGTTGCCTTGAATGCTTCTATGTACTTGAAACATTTTAATGTATCCTCATAAATTATGTAATAGATAATTACTTATACGTTTATTGAAAGAATTAATCAATTTGTCATACATTTAAAAACAAAAGATGTTTTTAAGAAGCTGCAAGGCTGTAGTATTATATTTTCCGGTTGTCACTTTCGCCATTATAAAGGTGCTGCACGTAAGATACTTTATCCTCGATTAAGTTATTGAGTCATAAAATTTTAATTAAAGCTGTCGTGTCACCAGATGGTACTTGTGGTACAGCTTTTAATTAAGATTTTATAACTCAATAACTATCTCGATCAAGGACGAAGTATCTTACGTTCAGCACCTTTATTTTTATAATGGTGTTTTTTAGAAGCCTTGCAGCTTCTAAAAAACATCTTTTGTTTTTAAATTTATGACAAAATGATTAATTCTTGTAACATTTAAAAACGCAATATTTTTTCAAAAGTTTGCTTACATTTTTCTGTGTGTTTGTATAAACACTATTACCGACATCGCTAAAGTTTGCTGCGGTATATCTTATGATGTAATTGTCTCAGAAACTTAATCACACATATTCTGGACAGTATTTTCGATCTCTATTGATTCGTATTACCGACTGTTTAACACTAAGTAGAAGTAATTTTTAATTAGTTCAAAACTTTTCACCAATTTTTTGAGATTTTTTCGATTTTTTAAAGTTTGCTGCTTAAAAACTTTTTTCGTACAGTCTTTTAGAAAACAAACTATACCACCATCGATTCGTACTTTTATCCTCTATCGATCGAATATAGCGGTATATGGGCAAGCGTAATAGTTTCCGAGATGTAAGCGAAAAATTAAACTTATATTTTTAAACGATTTTTTTAATTTTAAATGTTTGCCGCTTAATAACTTTTGTCGTACAGTCTTTCAAGAAACAAACTATACCACGAGCGATTCGTATTCTAATCCTCTATCGATCGTATATAGCGTTATATGTGCACGCGCAATACTAAACTTATTAATTTCAGCGATATCTTTAAATTTAAAAAGTTAGCCGCTTAATAACTTTTTTCGTAGTCTTTCAGAAAACAAACTATACCACGATCGATTCGTACTTTTATCCTCTATCGATCGTATATAGCGGTATATGTGCACGCAAAATAGTTTTCGAGATATAAGCGAAAAGCTATACTTATTAATTTCAGCGATTTTTTACATTTAAAAAGTTTGCCGCGTAATAACTTTTTTTCATACAGTTTTTTAAAAACAAGCTATATCACGATCGATTCTTACTTTTGTCCTCTTTCGATCGTATGTAGCGGTATATGTGCACGCAGAATAGTTTTCGAGATATAAGCAAAAAACTAAACTTATTAATTTCAGCGATTTCTTTAAATTTGAAGAGTTTGCCGCTTAAAAACTTTTTTCGTACAGTCTTATAGAAAACAAACTATACCACGGTCGATTCATATTTCTATCCTCATTCGATCCTATATAGTGGTATATGTGCACGCGGAATAGTTTTCGAGGTATAAGCAATAAACTAAACTTATATTTTTAAACGATTTTTTTAAATTTTAAAAATTTCTTTCAAGAAACAAACTATACCACGAGCGATTCGTATTTTAATCCTCTTTCGATCCTATATAGTGGTATATGTACACGCGGAAAAGTTTTCGAATTATGAATGAAAAATTACTTTAAACAGCCTAATGTGTAGCACCTTTATATCTTAATTATTAAAAGTGACAGTAGCAAAATTTGATTCTATCATCTATAGGCTTTTTATTACATGCTCACACGCATAGGAAAAAGAAGTTTCCATGCAACTCTGAAAAAAGTTTGCCAAAACAAAAACAAAAAAAAAACATTTTCCAAAATGTTTGTTATCTTCTCCTCGACATTTTTTGTTAGTTTCATGGTTTTTTATTTATTTGAATAATTTGTAATAAAAAGCCTATAAGACTACAATTGAATTATTACATTAGATTAATACAATATAAACGTATTAATATTAGGTAATAAGAATAAAGTTTAGTGCAAACAGTATTTAGTTTGATTAAAATATGTGTGTTAATTTAATGCTGACGATATGAACATTTGTTTTTACTTAAGCAAGGAATATACTTAACTTATGCTCCCACTTTTTTTCTCGTCGCTTAATCGAATTATATTAATAATTTAAATAGGAACATTAATTTCAATTTGCATTAATTGCAGGGTACCGTGAACAACATCACCTTTGACGAGAACCAATAGGAACAAGAAATTGGGAAATTGAACCTCGTTTCCTAGCGATACCTAATGCAAGTTCTACTAACTGCACAAAAAAATGCGGCTTAAGTCCAGTTTACGGGCACCGCTCCAAAAGAAAAAAAAAGTCGCCCACGGGGTGTAAAATTTAATTCTAAGAAAAAAATTTAAAATGAAATCTTTAGAAAGCGAAGCCGGTATTGGTCATACCATAAAGGGAAAATCCTCATTGCGGAAACTCAAAAAATATTGCATCAGCAGGCGTTTTCGGAAGCTATAAATGGATATACATACAATAGGGTCTCAAATGAAGACCCCCCGCGTTTTCAGAAAATGAGAGGCTTTTTCTCATGCAAACAAAATAAGTTCTAGCACAATCAAGTGCCGGTGTTGCAGCATACTCAACTGCTATCATGAACGAATATTTTCTGGCACTTTAAACCGTTGCCCAACCTGCCTCCAAGACCCGCATTTATTTAACTGCCCTAAGAGGTCCACGAATTTACGCCCGGTTGAAGTTGCGCAAGTTCTTCAGCTTCAATTACCATCTGGTGACACGACTAAATTTTTAATATCTTTTCAGGGAAAAACTCTCGACAGCAGCAGAGTTGTTACAACAACAAAAATTGGAAGAGGAAAAAAATTGTAATGGATAGCCAAAATGAATTTATTTATTTATTTTATTTATTTATTTATTTAACAGTAATATAAAAGCCTTTACAGGCCAATTAATCTATATTACAAGTAAATAAATCCTGAATATTACAAATAAATATTATTCTGCTTATATACTAAATTCTTGTACTCAACTATGTTATGTATATGTAAATAATAACCTTATCATTAAACATGATATACAGGTATGTCACGCATTCCGATCGGAATGGCTTCGATTCCGTATCAACCATTCCGATCGATTTTGTTTTTCCTCCAGATTCCGATCGATTTTGTTTATTCCTAAAAATGCTAAATTTCTACTCCTTAATTTAAATGCAACAATATTGCGCACTCCAAAGTAAACAACAAGGCTAATCTAAGCACGGACACATAACAAAAGTAAATTTAAAATTCGCAAATAACAAAATTTCAAAGAAATTAAATTCCACTTTGAAATTTAAGTGGTTTTATTCGGAAGAAATTTTTAGTTTTCTAAAGAATCAATTTGCGGAATTGAAACAACTTTCGATCGGAATTGAGTTCCGTGACATGCCTGATATCATTGGTAAAGAGAATTTCATTAAATAACTTCTTTCGTTAATTCGTAAAAGATTGCTTTTTATTTAAGTGCATTATGTCATTGTTAATGTAATATTCAAAACAAATAATTATATAAATGTTTAGTAAAACAATTGTGAATAGTAAATTAAATATTTGGCAAATAAGTTTAAAATAATAAAAATAATCTTATTAGAAGCAATTAAAGTTGATAAAAGTTTTCATCTATAATATTATTTAGTTTTTCAGGAGCTGGTGCTGGTGCTGGTTTTTCAGCAGGTTTATTTATAGTTTGTAATTCGTCAACCTGGCTTTTGCTAAGTATACGAATAGCATTACGGTGGATTCGATTTTTTTTCACAAAAATTTTATTGTCCACAGAATATATACAGTTAAAGCCGTTATTTCGCAGTTGTTTCTGGGTATACATAAAAAGTGTATTAAGTTCTTCGTCATTAAAATCACCTATAAATATAAATTTTGTCGTTGGATCGTTTTTCAAAGCAGCGCAATTAGCAATAAATTTATTTTTCTTTTCGCTGCATTTGAACTCAGCAAACAACTTGGCCTTAAGAACATTTTCCTCATCATTCACTAGGTTAGCTTTAACCAGATCGTCTGATGAGATTAGAAGGTTCATTTTTGACGCCAGATTTACAACGACATTTTCCAAAGGCAATGTAATTTGCTCCAAAGGTAGCTCATTTATAAAGACACAATTGGAATTGGCTCGATTGTTAAGATTGTTTTGTTGTTTATTTTTCTCATTAGAAGTTTTATTTATATTTTCTCTTCTTTGCTTTTCGCGGTTTTTCATAGATTTTGATTTATTATTACGATTTTGATCAGTTTCTTTAGTTTTATCGCCAGTATCTAAATGTTTAATATAACTTTCCAATTTCATTTTTTCTATTGAAAGTTGAGTACTCGTGTGTATCTCTTTTTCAAATTCCTCCGTAATATGCTTTATTTTCTGTTCTAAAACCCTTATCTTTCTGCCCAGATCGCTATCAGAAAGAAAACTTTCTTGACCTTTCTCCAGGTTAAGTTTTAGTGCTTCATTTTCGAGAATCTTTGCTCTTAACTCTTTCGTTTTGCATTCATTTTCAATTAGCAGTTGATTTATGTGGTCTTCGAGTTCCTTTACGAGCTCTGAAGATTCCGTATACTGCGCCTGAAGATGTAAAAAGTCATCTTCGTAATCCTTCATATGGAGAATTTTTTGCTCCAGCTCCTTCCTGGTCTTTTCAGCTGTAGTGAACTGTTGCTGGAGCTGCATAAAATTGTTTTCTGTCTCTTGCATTTGTATAAGAAGGTCATTAGATTTATCTTCGGAAGTTTGCAATTTTAACTTAATATCGTCTAATTTTGCCGCATTGTCCTCAAATTCATCGAAACTTAAATAAATTTTATGAGTGGTGGGATTGTACTGACGGCACTGAGGACAGCTTGTACCTCTAAAAAATTTTAAAATATAAATACATTTTTTTTTTTTCCCAGTATGAATTTTACTCACCGACGTTGCCAGTCATTCATGCACGTATAATGAAATAGATGTCCACAGCTGGTGCTATATATATCGTCAGAGTTTTGAAAAACTTCCGTGCATATAGGGCACAAAACATTAAGTACCGGCATATTTGTAAGATTTTTGTAATTTTCTGTCACAATTAATACAAACGGTTCTCAGATCAATCGAATTTTTATTTTAAACAAGAAACGAGCAGTGATGCCAATAAACACAATGTTAGAGAACTAAAAATTATTTTATTCTGATTTTTGGTTATTAATTCAACAATATGCTAATGTAATACTATTTTCTTGGCAATTACAATTAACAGATAATGTTTAAAAAATTTTACAACTGTCAACTAGTGGTTATTGTTTTAGTTCACAAATCAAAATTTTTCAAGGTTTAACAAAAAAAAAAAAAAAAAAATGAAGATTCTTTAAAAACTGCTTTTACTAGCTCATTGTGGATGTTTTACCTAAATTTAATGCATTTCAGGTAGCTGCTAACACCTTGACCTTGGCTTCATACATACATGTTTTTTAAATATACATATGTCGCCAAGGTCAGGAAAAATTGTAATTGATGTGTTACTTTGTTAACATCTGTCAGTAATAAAAAAGAAAAATTGACAAACTATAAACTACAGAATTTCTTTATAAAGGATATCTAAATGTTGTGGTTCAACACTTGGTGATAAAAAAAAACTTTAACACGTACTAAAATTTAGAAAGAGCAAAGCCATATATAATTAGAAGCCCCTACTCGAATATATAATAGTTATATGCTATTCATATTTGATTTTTAAAATTATATTCTCTTTATAAAATGCACTTTTTCATGTTAAACCATAATGAATCTGACTGTATTCTCAATCCTACGTCTTGTGGTATCACTTAACTCATCTTTGAGTCATTTGTATAACCAAGTCCTTGGCCGCGTATTCTGCCATTAGTAACAAGTAATTACACATATTAAAACCTAAAAACGCATGTTGATCCTTGCAATAGTCTGTCTGAGCCACATGAGCTACATATAATTATAAAAATTATTAAAACAAAAAAATTTTCAAAATTTACTATACATATTATTTATTTATTGGTCCCTTGCCCATCTTTACTAAAAGGATTACTTATAATGTTGTATTAATTAATTTATTGATCACTTATTAGTAATTAGTGTCATTATTGTACATTCATTCATTCTTTTATTAATACATATATATTAACTTCTCTTGTTTTACTTTTTTTCTATTAATCGTCCTCTTTAGGCTCATTTATAATGAATTTTATATAAATAAAAAAATAATAAATAATATATAGTATGAGCAAATTAAAAACCACTAATGTTTTAATATAAATATAGGCTTTGATGTTGCTAATTGATAACACTGATGAAAAGCATACAGGGGATTCCCGTTTTAAGACAATACAAAACACAATGCTGCACAAAAATCTTGACGACGGTGAAACTTGAAACACAAGGCACATTAATACAGGTGATTGCATTAGCTTTATGCTTAGTGGTGTGCAAGGCATATTAATTTTACAGGTAATAGCAGTTCTAAAACAACTACAACAATAACTAAACAACATGTATTTTGTTTTTGTAAAACATATTTTCAGATGTCACACCAACTTACGCACAGTCGTTTGAAAACGATTTTTTTTACAAAATTCGGAATCTTATGAACCACTCAATATATCTCAACGAAATTTTACAGAGTCCGGTCAGGCTCCTAGGGTGAAGGAGGGCTTCTAAGAAGGGCCCCAAATTTAGGTACCTCGGACATATAATTTTTTGAAAAAGTTCTTTTTTAACTCATATGTTAAGATTTTTTAAATTTAACCAGACCTTTCAAATATCTATAAAAGTATGTTTAATAAATGTGCAGGGAGAAAATGAGCTTACAATTTTTTTTGTTTTGTTTTTTTTTTTTTTAATTTTGGCCAATCTTAACTTAGTGTTTTTGGCGTAGTACGCTTATTAATTATTGGATTATTACTGCTATATTCTTTATAAAATTTAAAATAAACAATTTTAAAGTTTTTTTTTTCATAGCACTTTTCATTAAGAAGTTACAAGCCTCTGAATTGAGAAAATGTAAAAATATCGTTTTTTAAGGATTTTTTTTGCTTATATAATTTAAATTTACTTCAGTACTAGCAAATTTGTTTAAACAATTTAAAAGACAAACTATAGCAAATCCGAATAAAAGCAAAATTAGGTCAACAATTATAACGGTTCCCCCTCCAGCCCTTTCCAACATTGCCAATTTTGGAAGAAAATTTTGTACCAAACTTCTTGGTTTAAATATACAAAATGAGCAAACAAAAAATTACGAGGATGCGAGGCGTACAGTTTTTAAATAAAATCCAGTTTCAAAAATTCTGTGAAACTTTTTAGTTTTATGAAAATTTTAAATATATTTCCACAACCCCACTGTAAGAAAAAAAATTTTGTAGGACCAAAAATAATAAATGTACACAAAATTTGACATCTGAAAACATAAACAAGAAAGTCAACTGATCTACTGCCACTACCTAGTATATTAATCTGCCTTGGTGGTGTGCTTAGTGGATATGCGTTGCTATCAGAGATGAGTAGACTTTAAATTTTTTCGACCAATAAATTTCAGACAAGTAAATAAAAAAAATAACGGGCATTTGCCTAATGAGTATTTTATTATTCTCACATTGAGGTTTATATTGGTCGTATCAAAAAAGTCGTCTGGAAGTAAGGATGAAATTGATCACAGCCACAGGCAAATTGATACATTACTTTAGATCAATTTGCCTTACCTCAGCCGAAAGTATGTAGAAGGAAAAAAATCATCGTTGCATCCGCCAAACATTTAATTCGTAAATATGTAATGCTGCAGATCCTTTGGCTGGTGTTTTCTGTGCATGTAAATGATATGATTTAAGTCATATATGTATACGGTACTCAGTAAAAATTTCCCTTCTTACCAGAGGTTTTAGATAACGAGCGATTACTACCCAACTAAACTCTGTCAACTCAAAGAACCTGATGGTATAGTATTTAGAACTGCTTCTGTGAACGATAAGACACTACCGCTTTTTATAGTTGCTCCTTCATAATGCCTTTTCTCCAGCTCTGAATGTCCCAATGACAAAATATATTAAATTTATTTCACGCAAGATGTTACCAAAACTAGAAACTGAGAGGCGAGCTACACTAGTTGGTAGCCTGTACTATAACTTATAGAGGTATTACAAAGAACAATGTGCATCCTATAGTAAAAATTAATTTATAATACAGGTACAACAGAAATATTTGCTTACAATTATCATAGCAATACAAATGTCTTCAGAGCTTGGAAGAGTTTCACATTTTAGGTCTATTTCTTACTTTTTGGGTAAAGTTCGTGAAAATGAGCGCAAGCATTGTTTTCTCTTATAAAGACACAAAATTATATAAAAGTACGGGGACACAAATTCTAAATTTTGAACACAAAATCAAAACTCAAAGTATTTTGACTGTTTTAATAAAAAAAAAAATTAATTTCAATAAATTAATCTTGCTGTTTCGTGCAAGAAGAAGAACTTTTTTCTCTCAAAACCGCTCTCATTTGCCCAATTTTGAAGTAAGAAAACAATTTTCGTGCAAATTGGGATCTTACGGGATCCCAAAGTAGAGTAAAGAAACAGGCCTTTTATAAGAATTTTAAATTAGGATTTGAACTGTGAAAAATATAAATGAATCGAAATTATTTTGGCTTTAGTTCATTAGCATTCGTGTGTAATCGATGATTGGAACAAAAGCAAAAATTAATGTACAAGACGAAATACAGAGAGAACAATGAGGAAATACTTTGGCTTGTGTGTAAATTTCGTCTTTGCCAAATTAATATTGATATAAATACTACTCGTATTCTTATTTACAAAGTTATTTGGTTAAATAGATGATGTTTATAATTACACAACTAAGGTATATAGATGCGAAGAATGCCGATGAAGGACGTAGCGGTGCAGAAAGTTCAGCATTACATTCTGCTAGCGTCTAATTTTTCTTGTTTTCTTTGGTGAACGTCCGCATACAGGCATTTGTAAAATAATTTTTCTTTCTAAAAAGATTTTTAGAATTTAAAATAAAATGAACAAAGGCGAAAATAATTTCGATTCATTTAAGAATTTTAATTTTTATAGGTACCACAAAAAGTAGAAAAAGGGTACCTACATATATCTAAGTTTGTCATTTCAATTATAATTTCTACAATATCCATTTCCGACCCCATAAGGTATGTATATTCTGAGTTCTTATGCATAGCGTAAGTCGATTGAGTGATGCTCGTCTTTTCGCCCGTGTTGGTGTTGAAACCAAGTTTGCTAAGTCACTAGATCAGCTAGAGAAAATTTAAATACGCCTCTAATTTTTCCATATTATTTGAAACAGAGAAGTACTCCAATTAAAAAAAAAAGCAAATAACTGTATGGGGTGATAAAAAAAATTAAAAAAAGAAGAGCATTAAGTGAAGAAAGTGGCGCTTTTCATAGAAAAGTACTGTCTTTTAAAATATTAATATGGGTATCATGCAAAAGCTTTTGAAGAGATCTCGAAGAAAATACTAACATTTTTGAAAATGTTCAACCCATTAAAAGCTGATGACATTTTGATGTAAAGTTATATAGGTTTGGTACTTATTTTTTAATTCACTTCAAATTCAAAATTTCAACTCGCTACATTCTAACGTGCTTTATGTAGCCTAGTAGTTATTTTTTCTAATTTTTTATCTGTAAGAAAACATTAATTAACTTGTGCAAAAATTTATTAGTTTTATTGTCATATAAAATCTATAAATGCTTATATATAAATTAGTGAAAATCTTAATTTACGTTTTATATGTTTTACTCATCACTGTACGTGTATACATGATATATTCACACTTTGTTAATGAAGTATTTAGGTTAAAATATATTGCCATTACTTTTGGAAACAAATTTTTTTTATTAAAGCTCCGCATGGATTACACACTCTCTGGCTGTTTGATTTTTGATGCTGGATACAATTTACATCTACAAACACTACACCTACATGGATACGTTTGATTAAAAATGTTTTGTAATAAAATTATTTAAAAAATCAGCTTTCTCTCAAACAACTAATACTTAATACCTATTGGTTAATCTATCTACGTTAATTGTGCTTTATTCCTTCAAATATAAATATATATCATGAAAATATCTCATTAAATTAGCTTGGCTAGAAATATAAATCTCTCGAATATTCTATACAAAACTTCGGTAGAATCCACTGATGAGCTACATGAGCAATAGCGAAATGGCCATATGAATATGTTTTCTCAGCAGTAATACATTTCATTTTTTTAGTTTTAAATAATAATTATTTCATGGGAATATTAAATATGTATATTTGAGTTAATCAAGCACAATTAACGTAGACTAAAATTAAAAAAAATTTCAAATATCTAACAAATTTTCGTATTTGAAATTGGCTTAGGGCTAATTTGTTTAAAGAATAAGCAAATTTAACCAAAAACTTATTTACTCTTTACAGCGTTTTTTAAAATGTCCACATCATCTTTTGACTTAATTAATATTGGTTCGCATAGGGTTGATCGAGTTTTCTTGGCATACACAGAGTTGTTTCTCCAATAGATTTGGACGTAACCACAGCCCTTTAAAATTTTGGCGTATTGGTATAAATTGTAGACCTCATCACTTACATAATCTATGATTTCTATTTCGTCGCAGTTCGATTGAAGTTTAAGCTTCTCTTTATTTTTTAGAAATTCAACCTTTATCTCAGGCGTGCGAAACTGTACAATTAATATTACCTTATTGGGTTTTAAATTATGTCGTTCGTAAAATTTACGTTCCATTACAGATACTTTAATTATATCCTTTTCCACTACCTTGATATTCATAAAACGTCCAATGTTAATGATATTTATTTTAGGAATTGAATTTATTTGCTGTTCTGTGAAACCTTTTATCAATACACTGTTTGCAGCAGGATCGTTAACAGCAATAATATTTTTTTCTAATTGTGGTTGACAGTGTTCTTTTGTTTTAAAGGAATTCGCAAGAGTGTTAATACCATAATGATTTCTCTTTAGTTCTTCTATTTCTTTTTCCAGTATGTAAATATGTTGTTTGAGTTGTTTATTTTCCTTATCACGATCTGCGTTCTCTATCCGTAGATTTTGTATTTGCTGTTTAAGGGCTTCGTTATGTTGTAAATTTTCTTTGTTTTGTGTTTTTATTGTCTTTAATTCCTCTTGCAAATCTAGATATTTCGTTTCAATGTTTTTATTTAAAGAAGTTAGAGAAATAAAGTTCTTGAGCTTTCTTTCCAGATAGATTACGTAGGTTTTAAGCGGGGCCTCAGAATTTTCTAACTGGTCATTTGGTCTATTTGAAAATATCTTATCCATTTTTAAATAAAAAAAAACACACACGTATTTACATATACAAACAAAATCGAATCTTTTATCCAAACTCTTGTCCACATATAGAGTCAGTCTACTGCTTAAAAATAATATGCGTTCTTTTATATTGCGATAAGAGTTTTGGAACTGAATAACTGCTAACTAAGCATTTTTACCACTGCTCACTACGATTTTTACACAGCGCACTGAATTAAATTCCACAACAAGGAAAATTCATTTATAGTTGATTTCCCAGTAGATTTTTGTTTATGTTCAAATTTGTACGCAAAGTATATCTATATCAAAGCGAATTAACAACAGGTGGCCTTAACAGCCCAGGTGACCATTGTGATTTTTCCTTCTTCGAGTGTCAAAAGTTATAATCTTTACTTTTGACAACCGAAAACTATTTGTACATGTTTCTATCGCAGTGTTGTATTTATTTTCGCCGTGAATATACCTGTTATGAATTCGCCTTGATCTATATAAAGGCCGTACCAAGGCGAATTAAGTATAAGGTGATAGCGGTGGCGAATTCAATTCTTTTCCCTGGTATTCTAACTGTCAAACTTCATATATAAAAAATTTATCTAACTGTTATACAGATTTTTTATATATGGAGGTTGACAGTTAGAACACCAGGGAAAATAATTGAATTCGCCACCGCTATCACCTTGTATTTAATTCGCCTTGGGCCGTACGATTAATCACACAAAAATCTGACAGAATTCTGTCCTACTTTAAAAATCGTTCCAAAATGGCGTCGTATGTGCCAAATAATTGGTTAAATAAAAAAAAATAAATAAAAAATATTATTATAAAAAAATAACAGAATGTCGTTTTAATGCCTATATCAATGTCAATTAAACCAAGAGTTCAATAAAAAGATGTTTACTGCAACTTGAACTGAAAAAGTCTAATTTGTAGATTTGGTTTACTATCCCTGATAAACAGAATAAAAATGAAAAGAAACACGTAAAAAACAAGAGAAATGTATAGCAAAATAAAAATTTAAAAAAATATAAACAAAATGTAAATTGTTTTGTTTTAATAGCTCAGCTGATTTTTGCTTATGTTCAACATTGTTGTCAAAATTTTAAAACAATTTAAAAAATGTTCTAATAATTCTGAATTTTATAAAAATAAATTGCTGCATATGCAGGAGAAAAAACTAACTGGTACAACTAAATTTAAAGTTCCTTTTGTTTAGTCAGCTATTTTTGATTTTAACGTGGTGCTCTGCAACAACAAAATTACATTAATTAAATACACGGGAATATTTTTTAAATTTATTTAATTTTTACAAAAAACTTCGTGCTATTTTTAAATTATCCCGATTTTTTAATTACCGATATTGATTATTGAGGGTCAAAGCACGTCTCGATAGCCATTTCGTTATCGCTTACTTAACTCTTCAGGAAACTTATGACAAACATTTAAATAGACTAAAGATTAGGTTTTTTTTTTGTAGCCGTGCGACCAGCTAATTTTTAATTTTGCCTTGATAGCGTCGATGAAATAACGTTGTTTGTGGATATTCTAGAACCGGAAAATATAAATTCCATGGAATTGGGTGTTTTTAATTAATTCAGTTATGCCGAGTCTTATATACCCTTTACCATATAAGAAAATCTAGCTTAGTCCCAATTTTCACTAGGGAATTATTATCGGCTCATCCCTTTTGCTTGCTGGTGAGGGCGACAAGAGGAAAAGAAACGAGTACACAAGCTGATGTACTCGTTCAATTCGTTTTGCTTTCTTATTCGTAATTTTTAGCTGATTAAATGTTTTATGTTTTTATGCACAAATTGAAATTTGTTGTTGTTTGTTGTTGAACCGCTAAAACATTAAGCTAATAAGCTGAGAATTGTGAAAACGACAAGGCAAGTTCAAAGAAGAAAGAGTGATAAGTTTATTAATAAGAATTGCTTCGTGAAAATTGAGACTTAGTGAAGTAACTCCAATAAAAAAAAAAAAAAAACAAATATATGGGGCGATACAGAACTAAAAAAAATTAAGTACTATATAGGTTTTTACTCTCAAATTAACACTTTTTCGATTCAAATTCAAACTTTTTCAAACAAATTTCAATTTTATCCAAACAAATTAAATTATTTTCAACACAAATTAAACTTTTTACAAATCGTATTGAATATTTTTCATTTCATATTCATTTTTTTTTCATTTTGCATTAATTTTTTTTTAACTTCAAATTAATTGTTTTTAAATAAACGCAAAATACTTAAAAAATTATTTTTATTTATATAAAATTAAATATAGAATAAGCTTCAATTACTTGCTATACAAAATTTTCAATGTAGCGGTTCTCCAGTTGCAGCTAATGACAAATTTATAGTCATATCAATTGCAATCTAAAGGTGTTACGGATTCTACTGATCGGTTAATTATGGTGACCAAGTCCATCCAGAGAGTAACTCTGGATTAGCTAGCATATTACGAGCACAGAGCTTAGTTTTTGAGAAAACTTTTTCTATTGGGTTAAGCATAGGGGAGTATGGAGGAAGAAAAACTAAAATGTGACCGGACTCAGCAATTTTATCTTTCACCACTTGCGTTTTGTGTATCTTTGCATTGTCAAGGATCATCCAACCACCTGTGATGTTGGATTCAGCTAATATATCGAATAATTCTTCAAGGAAAGATGTGAAAATGTTGGTATTAACCGAGGAATTAGCAATTAATTTTTTATGTGAAATGCCACGTATGTTCATAGCTGGAATAAGGGAAACATTGCGTCCTCCAACAGTAGAAACAATTACATGTGCTGCGGTATTTACTTTGGATCTAGCCTTGTTTCTCCGAAGGTGGTAATTAAAACCGGATTCGTCAATGAATATTATTTTTTCTCTTATTTCTGGAGCGTTTTGGGCGAAATTCATTGCATACGGTATACGCCGTTGAATTGTCAATCCACATTACGAGGGCTGCTCTATATATTTCTGGCCTAATAGTGAAAATGCGAATATTTATAATCAAAAATGGTTTTATTGTTTTTCAAAGTATTCTCCAGCATGATTTATACACTTTTGCATGCGCTCAAACCAGTTGTCGAAGCACTTTTTCCACTCCGATTGAGACACCTCTAAAACATGGTTTTTGAACACTTCAACAGCTTCATCTGGCGACGAAAATCGTTGACCACGCATTTTTTCTTGATGTGCGGAAACAAGAAGTCATTAGGTGCCAAGTCAGGGCTGTACGGCGGATGACCCATTAATTTGACGTTTTGGCCGGTCAAAAACGCTCTGGTTTGAGCCGATCAGGCAAACAAATTGTAGTGTACCACTCAGAAGTGACCGTCCTACGTTGCTCAAGCGGAACAGTCGCCACATGACCAGTTTTGCCGAAGAAACAGGCGACCATTTGCTTCGAAGTGCTTCTTCCACGAACAACTTTCGTTGGATTTTGCTCGTCTTTGAAGACCCACACGGTCGATTGTTGTTTCGTTTCGGGCTTATACGCATAGATCCATGATTCGTCACCTGTGACGATCTTATAAACGTCTTTTGAAGCACCGAAATCGTATTTTTGCAACATTTCTTTGCACCAATCGACACGAGCCTTTTTTGAGCGACTTTCAAATTGTGCGGGATCCAACGAGAACAAACCTTTTTTACGACAGTTCATGCAGTATCGAATGTATGCTGGTGGAAGAAATGTCCAAGGATGTCTCTATCTCTCGGTATGTCGATCTTGAAATTATGAGTTCACCCACGGCATCAATGTTCTCTGGCACAACAGCCGTTTTTGGACGACCTTCACGGAATTCGTCTTTGAGCGAGCTTCGGCCACGATTAAATTCATTGTACCAATTTTTCACAGTGCTATAGGATGGTGCTTCATCGCCATACAAAGATTTAAGTTCATCAATGCACTCTTGTCGTGATAATCCAAGTCGAAAGTTGTGAAAAATGATGGCACGAAAATGTTCACGAGTTAATTCCATTTTTTTCTATATTAATTTTTTCAAGTCACTGTAAACAACACAAATAATAGTCGTACGTCAAAACGTTTTGAGTACGCTTATGCTTAAAAATGACAAACTTTCCAATGGAAATGTCAGATTGCACTTGGCAGCACTCAGTGTTGCCAGGCCAGAAATATATATAGCAGCCCTCGCATGAATTTCTAAAATATTTCCGCGAATGCCTTTTAATGTTATACATTGATTTCTTTCTATAATCTTCTTAATTTTTCCAATATTTCGGGAGTCAATTTGGAGTGACGCCTTCCACCACGGTTTTTCATGATAACGCACCCTACCTTCTTGTAGCGATTTATAATCGATGTAGCTGTATTTTTGTTTATACCAGCCGTTTCGGCTGATTCAACAATGGTTTTTCCTTCGTTATAAAATTTGATCAAAATATTGTTTTATCTACGCAGATATGGTTATATTTTCCACGTCTTCCGCGATGACGATTAGCCGATGTTATTTCAAATATATTTTCCTCCTTTCCTATCTGTTCGAAACTGAAGCCGATGATAATTTCGTACATTCGATACACCAGAACTAACAGCGTGAATACTTTCTTCGCTAGATGACATTTTGAACTTCTTTAAAATTATAAGAACTTTAATTTCACTTTATCTACCAACTAATTGAATCAGTATTCAAACACTTGAATGTTTACCGTTACAAAATGCTTTTTTTATCATTGTACTGAAAAATATTTTCCAGTATTATATAAAACAAGTTTAAAATCTTTCAGCATTGAATTCGTGGAAAAATTAATTTGAATTAAATAAATGAATTGAATTAGAAAAAAAATAAAATTTAATTCCAGAAAAAAAAAATTAATTTGAAATGAAAAAAATTAATGTGTTGAAAATAATTTAATTTATTCTGAATAAAATTGAAGTTGCTTGATAGCTCCGTGGGGTGACCGAACTTAAAAAAAATTTTTGTTACTGCATATATATAATTATACATAAAAATGCTTTCGGCTTAAAATGATAACCATATTGATTTTTAAAAAAATTTAACATTTCAGAGGGTCGTTACTCGGAAAATATGGGAGACCACATGTATTTTCACGTGATGTTTTTTTTCTATTTTTTTAATTATCTATCGCCCCATATATTTATTTTTTTAATTGGAGTTACTTTATTGTTCCAAATGACATAAAAAAATTAGAGGTAGGCGTGGTGTTTTGCCTGCTGCCTCGAAGGACATGGACTGATCATGCTGATTTCCAATAACAAACGTTTTGGTTTGCTGCAGATAGAAACACATAGTCAGCTTGAGCAAATACGTTTCTTTCCCTTTTTTGCATTTGCTTTTTGCTGTTGCTTCGTTTATAATGAAATGTTTTGTAAATGCTGAGACATTTAGTTTTTTTTTTATTTGCTGAAAAACATGTTAGCAAAGCAAAGATTTTAGTGCTGTTGCTATTTTTGAACAAGCAATTTAAACCCTGGCTACATTACACTACGTCAGCGTTCTTTGCATCCATCTTCCTTAGGCTGTGTACGTTTTAAACATCATCTATTTAACCAAACAATTTTGTAAATACGAATATGATGAGTATGTACAAATTAAATAGAAAACTGAACTAAAGCCAAACTAACACTTTGTTATTTTCTGTACAACTACTTTTTATAACAAAGATTGGTTAAATTTATCCCATATTTTTATAGAAATTATGTATTTAAACAAATATCTTTACTTCAAATGTCATAGCAGCAGAAGTAAATATGTAATTTTTTAGGCTATAGGATAATTCTTTAATTCAAACAACTACTATGCGTTTCTAAGATTTTGAATATCTAATTAATTCTGTTCTTTAGACGACTGATTAACATTTGACTATTCTGTATATTAACAACATCACAATTTTCGACTACTAATAGTAATATGTATAGAAAAATATGAGTGCTACCAAATAATCGTCAAGATATAAGAAGTTTTGAAACAAAAATCGTCAAACGTCAATGTGCGATATTTATGGGAAAAATCTTAAAAATGACGTAAAATCATCACATCTAACACCCCTGCTGGAATTTGTGAATTTATAGAAAATTTTAAAACTCACTGCACCGATCTCACGCGGTTTCACATAGGGGTCTGTTGGGACATACAGTAGCTCACAGCTTATTTCGTGCAGCTTCAAACCACAACTTTGAACGACTACACTAAATGAACTGTAAATGATATAAAAAAACTTTAAACGCGCAATTTTTATAAAAACATTCCTTTATTTAAACAAGAAGTTTATATTCATATTTATAACCATATGCAAAAGTAATTAAAAAAAAAACTTAAGATGTATGAAAAATTCAGGTCACAGCTTATTTCGTGCACTTCTAGCAGCCTTAGAACAAACTTGCGTGGACTATGCTTAGTATTTTGTATGGCTTCCCTTCTCTTTAGTTACTCCCTTAAGGCGACTTTCCATCGAAGCAACAAGTTTTTGAGTAGTTTCGATCGGAATCTTTTGCCATTCCTCAACCAGTGCAGTTTTAGTTCATGCAGATTTCTAATTTGCCTTTTTCATATAGCCGAGTCCAAAATTGCCCACAAATTTTCAATAACGTTTAAGTCGGGTAATTGTGGAGATGGATTCATGAGGTGTGGGCAGTTCCATATCAGCCATGATTGCACAATACCCGATTTATGTTTCGGGTCGTTGTCTTGGTAATACCGCAATCGATCGCGTATACCCAAAGCATCGGCACTTTCACACAAATTTTCTTTCAATATGTTTAAATACATATTTTTGTCCATTGTGCCTTCGATAAAAACGATGTTGCCCACTCCTGAGGCAGCAATGCAAGCCCAAACCATCACACCTCCTCCGCCGTGTTTGACAGTTGGCTTTAAGGGTTTATTCTGGAGCCCTGTGTTAGCTTGACGCCACACGTAATTTATGCCATCCGAGCCAAAAATATGGAATTTCGACTCATCAGCAAATATTACGTCTTCTCAGAATGAAATTGGCTTTGTCACGTGCTCCTGGGCAAATTGAAGTCGACTTTGCATATTCTTTTTAGATATACACGAATTTTTGGGAGCTACTCGGCCATTGAAATCATGTTCGCGCAGCACATGGCGCACTGTTTCGGTGGAGTATACTTTACCCATTTCATTTTGACTTTCCACCATCAATTTTGGAGCCAATATTTTAGGGTTTTCCTTAATTTTTCGGACAATTTTTCTTTTATCAGCATCTGTAAAAATTTTGTTTGAAGCATTTCTGCCCTTGTCCGCCACTCGATTCTCGCGCTCATACCTTTGAATAATATATTGGACTGTATTAGCCCTTAGCCCTACTATTTCAGCTATTTTCGCTGACTTTTACCTTTTTTAAAATACAGTAAAACCAATTCTCGCTTTTCTAAGCTAGGCCGCTAACCCATCTTTCAAAAAGCACTTGTTTATCCTTTTCAATGGATTTGAAATTAAATTATACGCATATCAATAGCAAAAGAAAACACCAAATAAAATAAAAAGTAACGGTAATCTGATCAGAACCTACATATGAATACAAAATCTCCAGTTAAAGAGAGTGCACGAAATAAGCTGTGAGCTTTTTTTTTCTAAGAAATAAACTTTTTTGATCATTACTAAAGAAATACAAAATTTTCAGATTTTCTAAGTTATGCATTTTATTTCAAATATAAACAGCTAACATTGAAAACCAAAATTTTTTTGGTATTATAAATGATTTTAATTCTATGAAGTTGAAAAGTTTTATTTTGCGCCTGCACGAAATAAGCTGTGAGCTACTGTACATATGTAGCTGTATGAATTGCTAGCATATCACAAAGCAAGGCATATTTATTTTATTGATAGCGGCTCTACAACAAATACAACATTGCAAAAACAACATAGCTTTGTATTGTTGCTTTGTGCAGAGGAAGCGTCAAAAAACAAAGAGAATAAGAGAGAATTGATTGAAAATCGTAAACAAATGGCAACTTTTGACATTTCTAACTTCAAAGCAATAATAAAAAACCATGTTGCTTTTGTAATAAAAAGAGTAATCAGCTGAGCGGACGACAGTACTTAGTAAAATATATATGTCTTGTCCCAAAGTTTAAAGCCTTTTTATATAAAATTTAATAAGAATGAATTATGATAAAATAAGTTTGAATTCTGATCATGAACTTTAAGAAAGCAAGTTGCAGCAGTCGATATTGATCGAAAATTTAAAAGTAAATTCCGATCGTAGTATGACAGTCTGAGATTGACAAAGATGCATATTAAAGCTACGCAGTATGGAAGAGGATCAGCCATTAAACCAATCATTTGAAGGCGGGCATATTGCTCTAGAATAGATTCCCAGTAGACAGTACCCAGTGATCGCAGCTACTTTCTTAAGCTATGAAAGCTTAATTGGAATATTCAGTAATTAACTCATTTTGACAAATATTATTAAAACGAACAGTCGATTATTTTGAAAAATAAACAGTTGGCAAAATATGTCTTTGGTAGAAATAGTCGTAATTTATTAAATTTTTTTATTATTTATTAGATGTGATTCTTATTTATAAGTTTTATGATAAAATATTGCTGGTATACAAATAGGTTTAGGCACGTTTTAATTCGATTTTAAAACTAAAAAAAATCGATGATAATAAATAAATATAAAACTTAAAGATAAATAAATTTAAGAGATAAAATTAATAATTAATATTACTTAGAATAAACAAAATAATTGTAAATTGCTTGGAATGTGTATTTTTTGCATTCATTTTCAATTACAAAATGAAAGGCTGTGTTATTCTTAAACCTTGATTATAAAAATAAGTGTATAAACTTCCATCCCTGTATAGGGAGTTTTTGCATTTTGTAACAATTTTAAACTAAAAAAAATATGTTGTATAAAAAACGTCTTTATTCATGTAATTAAAGCATTGTAAGTAGTCTTTTAAAGTTTCGGTTTGGTTAAAATTTTATTGGAATTCTTATTATCTGGAATGACGTTTATGTTCTGGCCGTAAGATGGGCTTTTCTTCTGCTGCAATACACTCGCATTCACGTATACTGGCGTCGGCCGTTGGCTCAAAATAGTTGGTGGAATGGGGGGCGATAATGTCTCCTCTTCTTGTGATTTCGCTTCTTCTATCTGTTTCGTTTTCACAAACTCTTCTTTCTTTTCCTCCTCCTCCTCCTCCTCTTCTTCCTCTTCCAAAATTATATCTCCGCCCACTAGGGCTATGCGTTTGATAGTCCTTGGTGTAATTATATTCGTGGGAGTATTGATTTGTTCGTGTTGGTTGTTGTTGATATTGATAATCTTGCTGTGGCTCGGGGCAAGAGTGGTAGTGGGCATTTGTATGCTCATTGATGTGTCCGTTTCTTCGGTAGTCGTCCTCTTTGGGCTGGCGTTCTCTATAGCTAAAGGAATTGATGGGGAGTCTGTTGTTTGCAACGATGCGGGAATTGAATCTGTCATCTCTTTGGCTTTCGCTTCGTTCGGTTGGCTGTTCAGTTCCATAGCTGGCGATAGGGCGGAACTGCTGAAGCTGGTATTTTGTTGATCTATTGCCGATACCATTGTGCGACTGTGCGACATATGGCTCAACCCGGTATCTTTCCATTTCTCTAAAACAAATGAGAGTGACTTAGTTTTTTGTCCCATCATCTAATCCTCATATAAATAATACAATCACATACCTGCCACACTACTGCCGTTGACATTATTGCCGCCACCGCCACCTCCAATGCCGCCACTATGTTTGCCAAATGACAACAACCGTCCTGGCTTACACATAATTACCGTTTTGTAGGCTTTGCGATACTGTTTATTCATGATCACATAAATAATGGGATTAATACAGGCCGACAGATACAGCATAATGTAGCTAAGAATATGAAAATTGGGATGTTTTACATCATGATCGGCCACCTTGGCAATAGTAATGGGCAAATAACAGATGACGAAACTCAAAAATATTGCCAAAACCATCTTTGTAATGCGCCATTCATTGCGTTTCGCTCTCACCTCTCTTTGATCCTTGATACGAGTTGTATGCTTTTGAACCGATTCCTGTTTAACATCCGTTGAAAAACTACTGCTATCAGCCGAAGAGATTCTGCTTTGTCCATTGCCTGCTTCCAAATTGCTGGCCATTGCAACGGGTGTTGTTCTCAAATTATTTGGTATTGAGTTTTGCTTGTTAGCATGACGCTTCAAGCGCTGTTCGGATTTGTGTACCACCCAAAAGATTTTCGTATAACATGCCACAATTATAATGCACGGTATTACAAAAGCAATAACAAACAATGTCGATTTGCTACTGTGACCATGATCATCCTCCATTATAGAACATGTGCCCAATTTTGGATCATAGTCAAATGTACCCCAGGCACCAACTAAAGTCGGTAACTGCATGCCATACGAAAAGACCCAACAGAATATAATCATGGCAGCAATCCAATGTCTTTTATAAATTTTTCCATATGAACCATGATGAGCAATCATAACATATCTGAAACGATAAAACAAACAGAAATAAGAAATGAATAGCGAAACGTTTCTTATTGTATTAGGGGAAATCCAAGGTTTTTCCAAAAACGTAGAAAAATATCTTTTTTCCACTGTGGTTTTCGGGGGGTCCCCAAAATAGATTGTTGAGCAATTTCTTTAATTCAAAGATAATTCGTGTCTGTTACCGACGTAAATAACTGCTGGGATACTGTTGCCATACTTTTCAGTGAAGAAAGCAGACAACGGCTGCTTGATCGGTACTGTGATACAGATTTAACGTCAGTGCCTAGATATGACAGCCCCACCATGACGGTGTTCTTACTACTGGATGAATACAATGCATCTACCAGCGATACCCCCAAAAGCACTTACTTTTAACTCTCCTACTGCACCGTTGGCAGTATTTTAATGCAATGCAACAGCATATAGAACACAAGCACCCTCACCACGATTTGGGTTAAAGCAACATCTTTATCTCCCAGTTTTAGGCCGCATCAAAGACCTTCAAGACAAATATGGCCTGAGAGTGTGTGTTAGGTTATGTAGTATACTGGCAAAACAAATCCCATTTACTTCAAACCAATTCCAAGGACATTCCGAAGAACTAGGCTTTGACCTTTCTGGCTGATTTTAAGGGCCCTGCTTTCTTTTGATACACAATGGAGAGCTCGTCATTCCTTAACTCTTTTGTATCAATTGGTCAATTTATCAGCATTGCCACGGGAAAGTTATAAAATTGTTTTTGAATCAGTCATATGGTTGCCTCTATTCTCTATTGCCGACCAACCCGATAGCCATCATCCTGAAAGTTTTTTATATCTATTTTTTTTAATTCATAAACATTGCATGTGGATCACTTAAATGGTTTCATGAGAAAGGTTGATTATATGTTTACTTTTATTTCTTTATGTTGTATCAACAAATTGTTATTTTTTAAAAGCCTTATAAAATTTTGTAAATACTTATCGATGTACCCTCGTATTATGATTTCCTTACCTGTTAATAGTTATCATAGCAATACATAAAAGAGACACACCAATATTGCCATACTGAATAAATGGTATCATCTTACAGAGAAATTCTCGTGGTTTCCAGGTGCCCTCAATAAAACGAAAAGCATTAAAGGGCAAAACAAGTGCGCAAAATAATAGATCGGCTATACATAAGCTAAAATTAAATTAAGTACAAAATAAATATAAATTATTTTTGTATAAACAAGATTACAATAAAATTATGGGGTTTTTGCATTAAGATTAAAAAAAAAAACATTAATTTAGATTTTGGTATCTGGGGCCAAGTAATGGCTTTCCATTTAAATTATATTGAAATTTCAATAGATATTGAATGCCGCAATTTATCGCCTGAAATAAGTTCTTATTAATTGAATTTCATTAAATGAATTATAAATTAAGCGCTTGCCATCCCTGTATGTTTCGTATAAAATAAGTCTATTTTAAAGGCAAAGACTGATTTCTACAAAACCGTACAAATTATTTACAAAAAAATTAGATAAGAATTTTTCTTATTAGAAATATTCGACGGAATGCTTAGGTGCCACACTATCACCCAAAAATATGGGCATAGTTTTTTTTTAATTATTTCTATTATATAAAAAGCACATATACGTACATATATGTATGCATATCTTCTTAATCAAATTAAAAATTCTAAAAGAAATTGAAAATTTTATCAAAATCTCGAAAACTGATGCAAATTGCCAATTTAAAAACTAGAAATTAACCATAAAAATTATCTTTCTTGAAGATATTGAAAAGAAATCTAAAAGCTATTAAAATAATGATATTTTTATTGGAGAATTTAAATTTCTTCAAAAAGAAAAAAACCGTTTATAATTATATTGGAAATAGTTTCGGAAACTATTTGAATGTTTATAACCGATCGCCCAAATTTTTATGGATTTTTTTAACCTTCTGTGTATTTTAACTTTTAGTTTTTTAAAACGAGTTAATATCTCCCATGTCTGAATCTTTTCTCACTACTACTTAACTTCTTTAATTACACGAAAATATACGGTATTTTATTATCGTTTCAGAATGGAAAACGTGTTACCATATATTTGTTTTCTTCTCTACATAAAATAGAACTAAATATGTTTACCTCATAATAAATGCAGCTGCTACATTACGAACTTTTGGACATTTAATTAAAGCTGCAACCGTAAGAAAATTACCAAGAATTCCCACGATCATGATGAGTAAGGTCATAACGGCAGCAAACGTGAGCATTGATGCGGAAAATCTGAAAATAAGGGAATATGAATTTGTTTTTATTACAAAGTACTATAAATGTGAAGCTCGGTAAAATTTTTTTAACATTTTATATATGCATACATGCTTCCATCTTAGAAAATTATTAAATCAGTTATTTACAGTGCGTTGGGAAATTGTAATACCATTGTAAAATAAATTAAGAAAACTGTGAACTTGCAATGGAAAAGAACAACTAATTTATAAAAATTAATAAACAATACGAATGTATTTTTGCGAAACAAAAAATTTTTTTACACGAGGTTAATTGAAAACTCATATTTTTATACCCTTTACTACAAAAAGTAGAAAAAGGGTATATCTAAGTTTGTCATTCCATATGTAATTTCTACAATATCCCCTTCCGACCCCATAAAGTATATATATTCTGACTTCTTATGTATGGCGAAGTCGATTGAGCGATATCCGTCAACTCGTCCATATTTGCCGAGGCAAAAAAAAAAAATAAAAAATAAAAAAAATCGATCAGTCAATCGATCAGATATAGTGTCGAAAGAGGTGCTATTGAAAATTAGCATGATCGGTCCATGTCCTTCGAATTAGCAGGCAAAACACCACGCCTACCTCTAATTTTTTCATGTCATTTTGAACAATAAAGTAACTCCAATGAAAAAAATAAATATATGGGGCAATAGAGAATAAAAAAAAAACATCAAGTGAAAAAAATGGTGCTCGCCCATATTTTCCGAGTTACGGTGCTCTGAAATTTTCAAATTTTTTAATAAATCAAATCAAAGCTTTTGAAGAGATCTTTAAGGGAATACTAAAATTTCTTTTAAATGCTTAACCGATTAAGAGCCGATGTCATTTTTACGTAAAATTATATATTTATATGCAGTACCAACATTTTTTTTATTTTTTAATTCTGTCACCCCAATATTTGCTTTTTTGATTGGAGTTACTTCACTAAACAAGATTTAGATAGATGATGAAGGGTATATAAGATTCGGCATAGCCGAATATAGCTCACTTACTTATTTTTAAATCAAATAGAAGCTTTTCACTTGCGTTTTTTATTCCTTAGTTTTTTAAACATAAAGCTTTTCGCCCGATGTTTTTCGTCAGAAAACAGACAATGCGAACGACAAGCGAACAATGTTACTTCAAAAGAAAGCCAGAAACAGTTTAATATCTCATAAGTTTTTTATTAATAATAAAATTAATTTTTCCATTGTTCTTGCATTTTTATAGTCGTTTATAAATTTAAATTTTTAAACATTTTTTAAAATAAGATTTTCTAAAATTAATTTAAATCTTGCGTTATTAATACTTGTTTGTTCCATTGTATAAGAGTACTTACAGGATTTTTTTGGGAAAGAATTATTTTGTGTTTATTATGATTGACTCAATAAGCAAAATTATTTAAATTTTTAAAAATCAAAACAAAAAAAAAATTACAAACTTTAAATATTTTGCTATAATTTTTCAACAAAAAATATGAGTTAAGTGTTTTTTGTTTTCATACGTTCACATACACTGTAAAGCAATAAAAATGATTTGCCTACTTTTAGGCTGTTATAAATGTTATTCTTTATTTCGAGACCGCTGAGAATAAAATGCTTTATTTTATTAACTATTTTAAAAAGATCCAATTAAATTGTACTGTGATCACTGCGTGATTTTTGATGAATGAAAGCAACTGTAATGTCAAACTTTAAAAATACTTTAGTTTATTCTTTTTTCTTCTTATTATTTGCGATAACCTCTTTATCAGAAGGAAGTGTCAATATTTTAAAATTTTCAATGAAACCCATTGATTAGTCAATGTAATATATGTATGTACGTAGTGTTGTATGACAAGCCAAAAGATACATTTTAAGTTGAGTTCAGTGCACAAATATTATTGCATGAGCGTTCATCATTGTGATTGGTAAAGGCTGGGTATGTTTGAATATCGTTAACATCCCAGCCGTTATCAAATACACCATCATGGTTGCCACATGAAGTTATTGTAAAAACGTCAAATTTCACCAAGAAAATGTTAGTTTTTTTAAACGCCTAATAAAATTTATTATATTTTAAATGAAATTATAAAAAAATTTTCTGTTAAGCTTTCGACTTTCAACTTTATTTAGTCAGAATTGTCTCGAACTGTAAGTTAGTATAGTCCAACTCATAAAGTATATATTAGTTAAAACTAAATTATAAAACATATTACTGGGGGAAACAAATCATTCAAGAATCTTTTGTCTCAAAATCAATTAATTAACTGAAAATTGTATTTATTTAACAAAGCAAAAAGGACCAAATCCCTAATTTTATACCTTTTACCTTTTTTCACTCATGTTTGTTGTTGTTGGTTTCGTTTTGTTCAAAAATTATTGCACATAATAACTTCATTTAATAAATAAAAAATCTATTTTTATATTTGAAATTTGAAAATATTTAAAATTTGATGACATGATTTTCGAAATGTAAGAAAATATATTAACAAAAATCTTTACGTATCTTTACAAAAACGTTATTTATATTTAAAATTATTTTTATATTAAGTTTAATATTTATTTGCTTCGGCATGGAAATATTTTATCTACTCCAACATATATTTCGAATTACCATAAGTGATCTGTGTTACAAAAGTCTGGAAGTGTAATTTAAAATCAAAATGAGCAAAAGTGATGAAGTAGATTGTTAATTTTTGTTTTAAACTCTTCCGCATGTAGTTGGTATAAAGACTTATGTCGCTCATTTATTACAGTTTGTTCTCCATAAATAAAAACACAAGAATGTAAAATTTTTTCTTTGAATTTTAACGCTAATTTATGCTGCCGTATTCATAAAATAATTAAATAGATTCAAAATGTATGTGAGAAAAAAAATTGAATGAAAAATTTGTCATAAGACTAAGTTACTTTATTTTTCATGAATATGGCGGATAATGGTTTGGAAAAGTTTAAAATTTGGCAAATTTTTTTTATCATTAAGGGAACTAAAATCGATTTGTTTCTTAATTTGACAATAAAATTATTCTTTTGAATTTAACAGCTTTTGTTAACGCTACACCCAAAATTTGCATAAATTTAAAATATTATTGTTATTAATTTTGATCTGGCAATGCCCTATAAAAATTAATGATTGTGAAAATTCTTGTAATACTGAAAGAAACTTGTGACCACGTCAGTTTTTGGTGTAAAGAACACCGCCATTTTAAGCGATGCTTCATTACTGAAGATCGGCTCAACTGACGTGGTACAGTTTTTATAAAGTGTCCAGTTTAGACTCAATTTTAACAGGTGGTTCTCATACCAAAAAGTTTGTATTATTTTATTAACATAAAAACTAAATATTTAATACTTATATTTCTTTATAATTTAGGAATTTTAATATTAAATACATATTGTTTAATAAATTTAATTTTTATAAGACGTGTGTATTTTTATTTAAAGTCCTCGAGAAAACCGGCAATAGCGGCTAGCCTTGCCCTGTTTTCAACAGCTTTTTTGATCTTGGTTGCGTAGGACCATTTTAAAACAAACGACCTTTAAAAACTAGTTTTATAGACACACAAGCACATATTAAAAACGAAGTGCATAGCAGTGGCCGCATACAAAATTAAATAGTGTATGTGAGTATATGAAGTAAAAATAATAAAAATAATTTCTCGATCACTTAAAAGATACAAGCTTATCTTTAATGATTTATCTATTAATAAAAAATTTTGTTAAAGCATGTATTAAATTGTAATTTTAAACGGGTACTAAAGTTTTTTGCAAAACAAAAAAAAAAAAAAAAAAACTCAAAAAGTGAAGAGATAATTTTTTCGTCAAAATAATATTAAATAGTAAAATCTGGCAACTTAACGTCCAACATAAATGTATCATTAGAGTTAAGTAAGTTTAAGGAGGCTTCTTATAAAAAGAGTGAAAGTGTCATAAATGTCACGAAACGAACATTTAGAAATAATAAACTATTTAAAAAACACATTAAATTATTGTAATTGTATACAAATTAAGCAGCATTTTCATAAATAAATGTTGTATGTGTGACCATTATTAAAATTCTGCTTAACAATATTTTTCCTACAATGACGAACAAAACTGTTAATAGTGTTCGTAGGCCGGCCATTGAAGTTTGTAATAACGAGACATAAGATTGTGTTTTATTGCACATTGCAGTAGTTATAATTAACTAAATACTTATATTGTTAGTAAATTGCAATTTGGAATAGCTTGTACGCAGAGGGCAAAAAGTATTTAAAGGAAGGAAAATTTTATTTTTTGTGGTCTCGCATTTATAGATAAATAATTTGCTTAATGTGAGTATGTATATTTCAAATTTTACTCCTCATATACATACATAAGAATGGTATATTGCAAATCTGTATTTTGCGTTTTACAATTTCTATAAATTCTATGTGAGCTCCCTTTTCGACGTACTTCGTTAAGATTTCAGGTACAGCTAATTTTCTTTCAATGAGTCCTGTATTGTCGCCAGCCTTTTCTCTTGACTGCAGAGATTTTAGATTGTCGCCTGTTAACTGTTTATAATTTTTCTAATCACTGAACATCAGGCTGTAACATTTGACTAAGGCAAATAAAAGGGTGTCCCCATATAACATACATGTTTTTTAAGTGTATTATTAACCGTAAGGCCCACTTCTTAAAAATTTAAAAAGAAACTGCGTATTATTGCTATATCTCCCAAGAGTAAAAAGTGATACAAAAATGAATCTAAAAATTAAAAGGCTGTCCCGATAAGTGACGTAAATTGACCTGTATGGCCGAATCTTTAAAACCGTTAAATACAAACACTTGAAAATTAGAAAGAATTTCCACTGCTTTGTTTGGTATAAAAAGAAGTATAAATATTTTAAATTATAAATCAAAGGGTTATACAATAGTTTATGTAATCTTATGTATGTGACCAAACTGTTGAACCGTTATAGACAGACGGTTGAAATTTACAACGAACCTGACGGCTAAGTCTACTACAACAGCAAGTATATAATTTGAATTTGGAAATTAAAGGGTGCTCCAATAGTTAATTTACTTACATGGCCAAACTTTTAAACAGTTGTACACAGACGCTTGAAATTTTTTAACAAACCTGTATTGCTGAAGTCGGTTTTTTTTTTGCAACAATTATTCAGTCTCATGCAGTCAGTTCGGGAGTTTGAGGGACAAGAATAGCGATATTTAGCTGATATGTCTACTGAACAGCATTTTATTTAAACTTAGCGGCTCACAGAGCAACTAATAAATTTTTGGATCTATCAGTGAAAAATTAAAATTTTATACTTTTTGTTCAATTAACATCAACACGTGTTCGCCACATACAAGAACATGGACAAATTGATATGGTTGTTCTGCTGACGTTATGTGCATGTCTTGTTCAATTCGATGGCTCATAAAGAGGTACGCTTACTTGGAATTAAAAATTAAATGCTATTTTGATAATACTGTTTATACGACATTTTGTAAATAAGAGAGAGCAAAATAATAATTAATTGGTAACACTGTCATAAAAAACATATACAAATAGGGGGGAGCCAGATTGCTGAAAAGACTCTCAAACTGTGTAGAAAGATTGAAGAGGCGTTCATTTGCTAATGTTTCTGAGAATTAGTAAATTGCAATTAAAAAATTAACTTACAGTTTATACGGCAAAATTTTTCTAATTAAAATTGAGACTAACGTATAAACGAGGTAATAATTATGCAGAGCTGGGTGAATAAAGTGACATCAAAGAAAGTAAATCTTGACGTGATTTTTTATTTTTAAACTTATTTTGGCCCATTTTATTTTACAATTAAAAAAACTCACGAGTAAATTTTTTTGTGTTCTTCTTCTGTTTTCGAAAAAGATTAATTTTGTTGTATTATTTTTTCTCCCAAGATATACACCAGCTTTAGCATTAAAAATAATTATTATTTAAAATTTAATAACAAAATGCTATTATTGCAATTAAAAAAAAGATAAGGAGTAGTAGCAGCTTAGGATTTCAAGTCAAGTCAAGATTAAAATAAGATTTTTAAATTGATTTTACAACCTTCACCACAAAAAGTGGAAAAAGGGTATATTTAAGTTTGCCATTCCGTGTGTAATTTCTACAATATTTATTTCCGACCCCATTAAGTACACAAATTCTGACTTCTTATGCACAGCAAAGTCGATTGAGCGATGTCCGTCTGTCCGTCCGTGTTAGTGTTGAAACCAAGTTTGGCGCGGCAAATTTGTCAAACGATCAGATATTGCGTCGAAAAAGGTGATATTGGAAATTAGCATGTTCGGTTCATGTCCTTCGAGGCAGCAGGAAAAACACCACGCCTACATCTAATTTTTTTATGTCATTTGGAATAATAAAGTAACTCCAATCATAATAATAAGGGCCATATTCACGATGTCGCAATCGTTAGCTCAATTACATTCAAAACAAATTCTAAAAAATAGTTTTTGTTTTAAATGTAACTATGCGAACGAACGAAAAAACGATTGTGACATCGTAAACTGGTGGCCTTAAATTTATGGTGCAAATTAAAAAAATAAGAAAAAAAACATCACATGAAAAAACTGGCGCTCACCCATATTTTTCGAGTTACAGGGCTCTGAAATTTTCAAATGTTTTTAAAATATCATTTAAAAGCTTTTGAAGAGATCTTTAAGGAAATATTATAATTTTAAAAAAATGCTTGACCCATTAAGAGTCGATGTCATTTTTATGTAAAATTTTTAATTACTTTGAAAATCATGGCAATGTTGCAGAATGTGTGCAAAAATTGCGTAGGTGTTTTAGAAGAAGAGAAGCACCATCAGCTCCGTGTGTTCGGAATCTTGTGAAAAAAGTGAAAGAAACTGTCATCTTCATCGATAAACCGAAGCGTTAAAAGCAAAAACAGTGCGTGTACCCGAGAATATTGCTGCTGTGGCAGAAACTGTCCGTGAAGCGCCAGCAACATCAATTCACCGTCGTTCTCAACAATTGAACATTTCGAAGACATCATTGAAACGAATTTCGCATAAAGACCTTGGTATGACGCCATACAAAGTCCAATTGGTTCAGGATTTGAAGCCAACTGGCCATCCAATGGGTTTTCGCTTCGCAGTTTAAAAAAAAACAGTTATTTGGCGGACCATTTATATGTGGTGAAGGGTGTATAAGATTCGGCATAGACGAATATAGCACTCTTACTTGTTTGATATAAAATTGCAGAGGAAAATTATATTCCTACTCATGTATTTATTAATAATTCAGAGAGACGTTTCGATCCGAAAATATTTTTTCTGGAGTCCTTGTAAATGATGCATTCATCTAAAAGATGTGGAATGTTAAGCTGTGTGTTGTACAATGTAGAGTGGCCGTGTGTGTCATTTTGTTACTTTATTCGTTCTTGATTCCTTCAAATATAAATATTTCATGATATTCTCATGAAATATTTATTATTTTAAAATAAACTAAAAAATAAAATGTATTACTGCGGGGAAAGCATATCCATATGGCCATTTCACTACAGCTCAAACAGCTCATCAGTGGATTTTACCCAAATTTTGTATAGAAAAACAGAAAGTCTTATATCAAAAGCCAAATTGATTAAATGAGAACTCCATTGTATCAATAAGACAGAAGACAATAACAACTCAAAAAAGTTCTACACAAAAACACAGCAAACATTTAGTAACTATTTTTATTTTTTCTTTCATTCTTCTACAAGCACGAATAGTGTAAATTAATTAAATTTTAAAAGATTCCGAATAATAAATTTTCATTTTGATTTTGTCATTTTCTTTAATCAAAAATTATTTAGAAAGTTTTATTGAAACACTTTTGCTTGCCACTGTTAACAAATGCATGCCCACTTTTATTGACTTACATACATAATACATTCATAACTTTCATATATTAATGTACATAGTGAGCGTACACCATTACACATTTATTTAAGGTTTTTCCTAAGACTTACCCATCTTCGGTATCCATAACGTTTGTGATACTGATGTTGTCATAGGTTGGAATACTCATACTGTAACGATAAAAAAGGAAAGGATTTTTTTTTTGTTATTTTATTTAAAGAAACTATTGTTTGCATTCTATATTTATTTATTTATTTTTTTTTTAATAAAAAGTCTAACAGCCAAATATTTTGAATAAATTCTTTTTCTTGTAGAATATTAAGAAACAAGTGATAAGTGATTATTTTAAAGTTTTTTTCTTATCGTAGTTTCTGGACAAGGTAATAAATTTTGTGGTTTCAGTGTAAACAATGAAACAACATTCATTGCATCAAAATTATTCCTTTAAAAATAGTTTGAATTTTGTTGTTCTTATCAAAAACGTAATAATAAATTTTCACGATATATATTTTAGGGCTGGACACTCTTGAGTTATCATACTAATCACAAAACGTTTGATTTACATTGGCGATGCTTTGTTCAAATTAAATTCTTTATTTTTTTATTTTTAACTTTTTGCTATTCACGTATCACTGCTGCTGATATTTTGTTTTTGTATAACTTCCGTATCATTTTTTTTTTGATCTGCTATTTACCATAGATTTTTTACATGGTTTTTGGGCAAACTAATTTAAAACGCATTCTAATGGGATTGTAACCCTTTGGTTTTTTTTATTTTTGTGTCTTGGATCATTATTGTAACTTGGTGCCTATTTTCCTATTTTCCTCTGTGTATAGAATTGATCTGTATCCGTTTACTGTATTTGTATATTTTATATGATATGATTTGGGCCCATACATTGACCCGAAAGCACAATACCATTCTGTTGACTGGATTATTTGTACGTTTGGAGTCTAGTTTCTCTTACTTTAACCGTCACAGCCTCTTAGATTATATTTTGTGGTGGCATCAAAATCCAGCTTAAGCCCTGCGGCGAGAAGTTCTAGAAATAATTTTCAATCCCAAATTATTGCTTTCAGGTTTAATTTAATTTTCGGAAGTTTTTCAACGCTTTCTTTTAATTTATCTTGTCTTGGCTTAGTCTTACGTGCTTTTTCTTCTAAATATTGGATATGTACATTACCTCTCTCTTAAAATCAACTGATATGGCCACATGCATTTTATTTGTTTGGCTTAAGATATAGAAATAAACCTGCAGAGTTCGCCGCGTATAGCGAATTTCGACGAACGTCATTATTGTGTGCATTTTTGGTAAAGAATATTGGCGACAAAAAATCCGTCATTCGTCCCAGTTGTGTTCTATTTTGTTTTTTCTGTGTGTGTAAAGGAAGTCGCAAAAATGCCAAGTTCTTAAAAAATTTTACCACCTTCCTGAAAGGGTTAGCTGCCTTCTAATTTAGTTTCTGAAATATTTTTTATATTGGAGTCTTTATCTTTTACCAACATTTTTAATGTTTTGGGCCAACGGAATTTTTTTTATTAGTTATTATTATTGCTTTTTTTTAATGTTTGTGCCTGCAGAACTCAGTCATTTCTGAATCGATTTAAATTTTATTTTTATCTAAAAGGTTATGCTTATGGTCCCGTTATAAAAACAGTTTATAATTTTAAAAATAAAGGGTGTCCTCATACAGCATACATGCTTCTTACAACTATTGTGTACCGTCAAGAACACCACTTGGGAATTTAAAAAAAAAAACGTAAATTAAACTATATTGGCCTATTCTTTGAACCATTTTAGACAACTGTTTGAGAATTGGACACGTATAAATATTCAAAATTATAAATTAAAGCGTGCGCCAATATTTTTTTTAATTTGATGTATATGGCCATACTTTTGATCAGTTGTCGACATACAGCTGAAATGTGTTTCGAAGTTCGTGATTTTTTTTTGCAAGAATTATTTATTTCCTCTATTCGTTGTACTTTACTTACGGTCTACACTTGGGAAGAGATCTGGGAACAAATGTCAAATTGAATCCCAAAGATAATTTTCTTAAGTGTAGAGCATAAATTAGTGTCAACAGTGCGATAATCTTTAAAAAGAGAGCGTTTTTGTGAGAGATTATCAACGCTACAATTTCATAAAATGGGCTGTCAATTAAACACCCACATTTAAAAACACACGTCATTGAAAATTTTAATTTGTTATTTAAAGTTCAAAAGTTGTAAAAAATTTAATAAAATGTATTCACAGATACAGAAGAGAAAACTGGATTAGTTTATTGCACGACTGTCAGATAGTTATAAAATTTCATGTGCTTTTTTTTTTAATTATCCCGATGAAATTAATTACCGGTATTAATTATCGATGGCAAAGCACGTCTTTCTCCACTGTAAACGGCTGACTTTTTTTCGGCTCTTTTATAAAAAAAAGTCAGCCGTACGCAGTGGAGAAAGTAAAATAGAATTACTGTTGGTTATTGTTGTTTTTGTCTTTGCTTTATTGCTTGGACAAAAACTTTTAGTTTATTTAAAATGTCTGTCAGAAGTTTCCTGAAGAGTTAAGTAAGCGGTAACGAAATGGCCATCAAGACGTGCTTTGACCCTCAATAATCAATATCGGTAATTAATTTTATCGAGATAATTTAAAAAATAGTACAATTTTTTTTATGAAAATTAAATAATTTAAAAAATATTCCCGTGTCTTTAATTTATTATGAGGATGTGTTTCCCTTTTTTGTGGTTGATTTCAAATAACCAGTTCTATTATGGTAGAAATACAACTAAGACGAACGACGAATTTTGCTGAAAACGACGAATTTGTCGAAAAATCACAGATGTTATAATCTTTCAAGTTGTTTAGTGTTTATGACTGATAGGGTGGCCATGTAAAAAAATTATAATAAATAATCAACATTAATTTACTAAAATACTTCGAAACTGGGACCAAACATGATCACATTGTACCGAATTGTTTGTAGCGTATTTCGACCGACTTTATGATTGTGAGCAAATTTATTTCGCTGGTCTCATGTAGAAAGGCCCTAACTCGATTTTTTACGAAATTGAAATTTATTTCCAATACATTTCATACAGATACATCTTGTCACAAAATTTGAATGCAATAGTATTCAAAATAACGGTAACGGCATTTGCATTTTTAATATTACATTGTGATAAATACAGTTTCTATTATGTTTTTACCTTCTCCTGTAAAGTTACTTATATGCGAGTTACGGCCTTTCTTCATGAGACCAGCGATATGCACAAGTATGTTTCATTTTTAGCGACAGATATCGCGACCATAAAACCGTTGCTCGTGCGTGTGCAGGAAGTCGTAAAAACTCCCAAGTTTTTACAATTTTTCTAAACTAAAAGGCTTCCTGGCTTCTAAATTAATTTCTGAAAAAATATTTTTATAGGCATCTGTTTATTTTACCAACCCTTTTATATGTGGGCCAACAAAAATATCTCTTTCTAGCTAAGATTCCGTAAAATTTATTTATTAAAACCTTCCCTTAATTTATTTAGCATCTCCACTTTTTCGCCCAACTTCAAGATTAAAGGAAGTGGCCAAACTTTTTTCCGTAAAACTTTAGTTTACTCGTCATAGTTTTTGTTTTAGGAATTTGTTCAATACTGTTCGTTCATTCTTTCTTTTCAGTGTTGTCGTCATCTGTATTATCTACCTTAAGCAGGCAGGAGTCATTTGTGTAGCTTGTTTGAGCAATCAGCATAGTAACAACTTACAGATATGTTCAGTATTAACGTGGCTATCTACCCTGCTGGCTAAGCTCAGGAATGCTCTTAGCACACGGTGCAACCTAGAGAAATACTAGCGCCCTCGGAGAGCCTAGCGATTTCTTGAATTGCAGTATTAAGCAACACTGTCAGCAGAGCCATGCTCTCACTTCTTCTCACTGAAAAAATGAAGACTATCTAAACACATACTGTGCCATTTATATTGATATATTGAACTGATGCATTGGACGTAAGTGCTCTTTTTACTATTTGTGTCTAAACTACAGCGAGTACGTCCCAGCGGCCCTCACGTATAAACGTAACAGATACTTGCGGGCAACAGTAGTACCATTATTAAGCCACTGGTTAAAACAAATAGTGTCAAGGGGAAGAAGTTAAAAATCTGTTCATTATTTGTTATACTAAAAAAGCAAGGGGCAGGGGCAAGTATATTCCTTTTAATATTTTTATCCAAAGAGTTTGAAAGTTAAGAATTCTCGTTCAGTCGTTTAGCTTTAACTGGGTAAATATTAAAACTCCAACTCTTAAAAGTCACTCCGTATATCTTTAGCCTAAACTGATGTCATAGACGATAGTGAGCACTGTGCTGCTTTTGAGGTTTGCAAGGCACCACATACCATACCGATTGCACTGTTGGTCATACTAATTTCTTTTCACTTTAAAATTGTGGCCACAGTAGTCTTGCAACAGCAAAAATAACAGCATGATGCTGAGGTTCTCATCATAACATTGGCGATTTTCAATCAGAGGTATTTTTGCACCCTTTATAGAATTTGCAAAGTTTGTGAACACGCCAAGGCTAAAATCGAACTGAAGATCTAGGCGCTTCTGAGAATCAAAGTACCAGAACTAAGTATTCAGTTAGATCTCTAAATTGTAACTTAACAGCTGGAGACTAAAGGCTTATAGCACGACGAAAGACACATTATAAATTCGTTAAAAAGTGTAAGATGTTGCTTAAAGGACAATGCGCAAAGAAACCACTCGTAAGAAGAGCCAACAAAAGATAACATCTTGCACATTTGAATCGATTATGGTACTGCTCTAATTAGTAGTGGTTTTATAGAGCGTCAAATACAAATTGTATTTATTTGACTTCAACGGCACTAAATGCGTGAGTAGATCATCTTAGGTCAGACAGGCAGCCGTGTTGCCACGGCCCACTTGGGTCTAATGATTAGTCCCTTTGTGTTGTGTAGATCATCTTAATCAAGAAATTATCTTAAATGTCATTGTAAGGTATACGATGCGTTATATTTTGAATAGCTTTATCATTACTTACCAAAAGTACGATGCAGACTATTTAATGTGAATGCAACTCTGTGCGTTGCTTATATGTCGCGGACGCAACCCGTTTTCATTTAAGAAGTTAAAATAAAATGTTGTATTATGTGTTAAACATCGCTGCCTTTAAGGATTCTTTCAGTTGATTTTAACAATAACACAATTAAAAGCTGTCTGGTCCCTAAATTTGCAAATTTTTTTAGTAGAAATAATGTGCAAGTTTTGGTCAACTAATCTTAAGTTCATGGAAAACTTATAGAAGCTTATCAATGGGAAATATTAAAGGCGACTGTAGTGAAAGGTCTAAAATATTCTGGTGTAAATGAATTCGATTCAATTTTGAAATAACACAACATTACGTCCCTGATTGACGGCATCCATTACAGTATCACTAAACACGATTGTGGCAAGTCATCGGTACGCATCAAAAATTTATTTTAAAAAGTTATAATTTTTTATAATACCCTTCACCACAAAAAGTGGAGAAAGGGTATATCTAAGTTAGTCATTCCGTATGTATTTTCTACAATATCCATTTCCAACCCCATAAAGTACATATGTGTATTCTGACTCCTTATGCATATCGAAGTCGATTGAGCAATGTCTGTCTGTCTATCGATCAGATATAGTGTCGAAAGAGGTGCTATTGAAAATCAGCATGACCAGTCCATGTTCTTCGAGGCAGCAGGCAAAACACCACTCCTACCTTTAATTTTTCATGTCATTTGGAACAATAAAATAACTCCAATTAAAAAAAAAATAATATATGGGGCGATAGAGAAATAAAAAATAAGAAGAAAAAAACATCAGGTGAAAAAATTGGCGCGCGCCCATATTTTCCGAGTTACGGGGCTGTGAAATTTTCAAATTTTTAAAAAATATCAATGTGGGTGTATTTTTAAAGGTTTTGAAGAGATCTTTAAGAAAATATTAAAATTTTTAACCCATTAAGAGCCGATAGCATAAGCGGTACGAAATTTTTTATTTATTTCTTAATTCTGTGTCCGCCCAACATTTGCTTTTTTGATTGGAGTTACTTCACGAAACTAGATTTACATAGATAGTGAAGGGTATATAAGATTCGGCATAGCCGAATATACCATTCTTACTTGTTTTTTTTTTAATTTTAACCCCATACGAGGGCTGCTCTATATATTTCTGGCCTAATAGTGAAAATGCGAATATTTATAATCAAAAATGGTTTTATTGTTTTTCAAAGTATTCTCCAGCATGATTTATACACTTTTGCATGCGCTCAAACCAGTTGTCGAAGCATTTTTTCCACTCTGATTGAGACACCTCTAAAACATGGTTTTTGAACACTTCAACAGCTTCTTCTGGCGACGAAAATCGTTGACCACGCATTTTTTTTCTTGATGTGCGGAAACAAGAAGAAGTCATTAGGTGCCAAGTCAGGGCTGTACGGCGGATGACCCATTAATTCGACGTTTTAGCCGGTCAAAAACGCTCTGGTTTGAGCCGATGTGTGAGAGCTCCCATTGTCATGGTGAACAATGATTCGTCTTCTCTTGTTGGTTTTTCGAATTTCTCCGATGACTTCAGGCAAACAAATGGTATTGTACCACTCAAAAGTGACCGTCCTACGTTGCTCAAGCGGAACAGTCGTCATATGACCAGTTTTGCCGAAGAAACAGGCGACCATTTGCTTCGAAGTGCTTCTTCCACGAACTACTTTCGTTGGATTTTGCTCGTCTTTGAAGAGCCACACGGTCGATTGTTGTTTCGTTTCGGGCTCATACGCATAGATCCATGATTCATTCACCTGTGACGATCTTACAAATGTCTTTTGAAGCACCGCAATCGTGTTTTTGCAACATTTCTTTGCACGAATCGACACGAGCCTTTTTTTGAGCGACTTTCAAATTGTGCGGGATCCAACGAGAACAAACCCTTTTTACGGCCAGGTGTTCATGCAGTATCGAATGTATGCTGGTGGAAGAAATGTCTAAGGGTGTCTCTATCTCTCGGTATGTCGCATGTCGATCTTGCATTATGAGTTCACGCACGGCATCAATGTTCTCTGGCACAACAGCCGTTTTTGGACGACCTTCACGAAATTCGTCTTTGAGCGAGCTTCGGCCACGAATTAATTCATTATACCACTTTTTCACAGTGCTATAGGATGGTGCTTCATCGACGTGATAATCCACGTCGAACGTTGTGAAAAATGATGGCACGAAAATGTTCACGAGTTAATTCCATTTTTTTCTATATTAATTTTTTCAAGTCACTGTAAACAACGCAAATAACGGTCGTACGTCAAAACGTTTTGAGTACGATTATGCTTAAAAATGACAAACTTTCCAATGGAAATGTCAGATTGCACTTGGCAGCACTCAGTGTTGCCATGCCAGAAATATATATAGTAGCCCTCGTAGTAAAGGTTTTTTATTGTTACAGATAAAGAAGAAAAAAAAAAAAAAAAAAGAAGGCGGATTGTTTACCATTATTATCAAACCACATAATTTAATAACCCATAAAGCTGTGTTTCATATTTTTGTTCCTCACAGTATAGAATCCTGTTTTTGATTTTTGGGTAAAATTATTACAAAAACAATGAAACTTTAAATTTTCTTTTAAATCATTACAGCAATCATTTTAATATTAAAAAATATCTTTTTTTTCTTGGTGTTTTTTCCGATAAAAAATTATTAATTAAATTTTTAGCAGGAAGTTTTTTTCGTGTTATAATTAATTACACACTTTTTTAGCATAATATACTTTTTTATAAAAATATTTTTATAGCACACATTTTGAACTTCAAAATAATAATAATAAATAATTGTTATTAAAAGATTTTAATTATTCACCGATTGATTTTTTGTTTTTATTTTTTCCTCCAACTATTGAACGCTTGTTTAAACTTAACAAAATCAATTAAATGTTAATTGATTTGAAGAATATTTTTTCACAGGAAATAAAAAGAAATACACTGCGAGCGCTTATTTATTCCTCTTCTCTAGTAGTTTCCAAATAAAATGCAAGTTTTTAAAAAAAGAAAAAGATGCCAAGATTTTATTTGAAAAAAAAAAAGAAAAAAAAAACACGAAACTAAAAAAAATTGATGAATAAAATTTAAACAGACAAATGCGTATGTATAATGAAATAAATATTACACATACACATCCATTAACATGTAGAAAAGTATGTAAAAGTATTTAATATCAGTAGATGCCTAATTTGTCTAAAGTAATAAATATTATTGCAATAATACTTTATATATGAACGAATGTACGTACATACGTACATACATACATTTATACATACTCGTATGTACAAACTGCCTGACATACAATTTCAAGCGGGTTGGGTTAAATTGGTGCCAACATTTGGGTTACGTTACTCTTATTTTAAATTAGTGTCAATTAAATAATTTAAGAGGGTCAATTTCGTTTTCGTACTTGTAGTCATACGTTTCTATGTGTGCGCATGTTTGTGTGTGTTTAATATCTAAGATATATAATAACATATGTATGTGTTAATACGCTGTTAACCATAAAGAACTATTCATTTAAAATTAGGACGCCTAAAACTTAACTTTATTTAATTTGATTAAATTTGTTAAGCACTTAGGGAATGACCCCCATTCGTGCCATCAATGAGTTAGAAAGAGGTAAGAGGAAAAGAAATGTAAGTTAAGAGCATATATTGAAAAAAATGTACTGGTATCGAAAATCGCCATGATTTATTCGTAAGAAACGTACAAAAATAATACATACAGTCAAGGACTAAAGTCTTCATACGTACCTAAAATTTCATATATTCGCCAAGCAAAAAGTGCAAAAAAAAATTTGTGTACCAGACATATTTACTTCCAGTTTAATTTTGAAACAAAAACAAACATTTTCATTCAACTCAAAAAATAATAAATCCAGGAAAAAACAAATTGTTAATATTAAAAGTGTTAAAAGTGTCCATACAATGTAGTCTCTTCTAATTTAATCATAATTTGCAACCTGTAATTATTCAAATATGGTTAGTTTTTTGCAATCGAAGTAGGCCGCCGTATCTGTTGAACTATTTTTTTTTGGTATTTTTGTATTCAAATAGTTTTCATTTGTCAAGATGAGTAAGCGTAAAGAGATTGGCATCAATGTAAAAGATCTTATTATTCAAGAGCGTAAAGCAGGAAAATATTATCACGAAATTAGCAAACATTTTAAAATACCTTTTGCCATTGTCCAATACATAATCAAAATGTACAAAAAAAACTGGTTCCGTAGAGAATAAGCCAAGATCTGGACGACCGAAGAAGCTTTCTAGGCGAGATGTCAGTTTTATTTTAAGAGAAGTGGCAACAAATCCGAGAATATCAGGGCCTAAACTAGCAGACAAGATCGTAAATATTACGGATAAGAAAGTTCATCCAAAAACAGTTCAAAGAGCGTTACGAGCTAAAGGGTATGGGAGTAGAGTTTCCCGCAGAAAGCCTTTGATATCTGAAAAGAATCGAAGACTTCGCCTTGAATTTGCAAAAACTCACATTAACAAAGGCGCAGATGTTTGGAAAAAGGTATTGTTTACGTATGAAAGCAAGGTTGAAAATGACGGGAGTGGAAAAGTTTGGCGTAAAAAAATACAGCATTTGAGCGAAGGAATATTGTGCCCACAGTGAAACATAATGGTGGCATCGTAATGGTTTGGGGCGCCATTGCTGCATCTGGAGTTGGTCGGTTGGTGTTTATTGAATGTATTATGGACCGATACTATTATAAACAGCTTTTAGAATGCAATTTGCAGCCATCAGTTGATATCTTGGGTCTTGGCCAGGATTGGATCTTCCAACAAGAGATTGGCTGATTTATCATGCACCAAGGCAGTTGAAATCGCCTCAAAAATCATCGTTCCTAAACCCTATTGAGCACGTTTGGGATATTTTAAAGCGGAAAATCGGTTTTGTTGGTGTTACCAAGAGAGAAACGTTAAGAGAAGCATTTCAAAAGTGCTGGTCCGAAATTACTCCTGACATGACCGAAAATCTTGTCGCTTCAATGCCGAGACGTCTGCAGGCAGTGATTGATGCTAACGGTGGGCCAACAAAAAATTAACACTTTAAAAATAAAACTAAAACTAACTACTTTTTGGAAGTCAAAAACGTTTTTCTGTTATGTATTAACACTTTTGTCCATCTTTATAATTTGTTTTTTCTGGATTTGAAATTAAATATGTCTGGTACACAAAATTATTTTTTTGCACTTTTTGTTTGGCGAATATATGAAATTTTGTGTATGTATGAAGACTTTAGTCCTTGACTGTATGTTTTCAAGGAGAAAGGCCGGCAGTTCTCTAGTGTAGCGTCATGCATGCATTCCATTGCAGCTTGCACTAAAAGTACTTTCTGTCTGTCGTTTATATTAATCACTTTTATGGAATCCAATCCTCGGTTAAGATTGTCCGTAACTCTGCAGTAACTGTTGCTTTCTGGTTACTTGAATTTTCGGTGTGTCCAAAACTGTTAATCCCTGTTAAACCCTGCATTTTTATTTCCAATACTGAATGAATATCCAATTTTTAAGGTTAGTGCCCTTCCGAGTTACGGTCACTACTTATAAATCCCATTTCGCCTTAATTGCCTTTTGGTCTAAAGTGCCTGCTGGAGCGCATGCTCGACTGCACAACTTCATTTCCCCTTCTTTAATTAAAAAGGCTACGAATGTCCAAGGTTAGTACTAAAAACATCATTGCACATTTATTAATCGAGGTAATAGAAGCCTTTTGGTTTTTATGACATTTACTCTCTCGTTCTGAAACAGATAAGTCACATTCGGAAAAGTCCCACGATTCCTAAAGCATCTTCTATAAATGTCAAAGTTTAAGGTATCAATTCCTCGTGTTATTGATATGTCAAGATAACTCGTTTCCTTCGACATAAAGGATCTATATACATCAATACCCACACACGAAACTTTGACTATCCTACGTAACACACTTTCCAACTTATACGACAGTCATTATATGAACGAAATAATGGATATTGTAAAGACGATATTAAAACAAAACTACTTTAGATTCAATAATAACTTCTATAAACTACCTGATGGACTCGGCATGGGAAACCTAACATCCGCAATCTTCACAGAGATTTTCATGCAACATTTAGAACAGTTACACACGAAAAAACTGATGGAAAAACATAAAATAACCCATTACTACGGATACGTAGACGACATAATATGCATCCTAGAAGAAGACAACACAGAACAAATTCTTATAGACTTAAACATAATACATAACAAAATCACATACACAATGGAAAAAGAGCAAAACAGAACTTTACATTATCTTGACATATCAATAATACGAGGAATTGATACCTTAAACTTTGACATTTATAGAAAACCAACCATGACAGACACAACTATCCACAGCTCCTCAAACCATCCTACTCAACATAAACTCGCAGCATTTAGTCATATGATTCACAGACTTAAAATAGTCCCACTTGCTCCAGATATATACAACAAAGAACTCGATACAATTTACGCTATAGCTAAAAATAACGCTTACAACCACACAACCATCGAAAAACTACTCAGAAAATACAACAACAAAAATAAAAAGAAAGAAGTCAAGGAAACAAACGATACAACACGACGACACATCTTTACTTACACAGGACCCGAAATATATAGACTAACTAACCTTTTCCGGAAAGAAGGTTTTCATACAACACTAAAAACAACTAACACTCTACGCAACAAACTGAAGACATCAACAGAAACAACCGATAAATTTAGCACCAGCGGAGTATACAGACTTACTTGCACCTGCAACCATACATACATCGGACAAACTGGACGAACATTAAAAACAAGGTTTACAGAACACATGCGATCATACAAAAGGAAAAGGGAAGACTCCAATTTCGCAATACACCTTAACACCCATGGACACGAACCAAGAAAAATAGATGAATGTATGACAGTATTACACCCAAGTAAAAAAGGACGAACTAGACATTCTTGAAAACATGGAAATTTACAAAACACGAACGTTTAACAGAGACATTATTAACAAACAGGTGAACACAACCTCTGACACGATTTTTACACCACTAAAATTACTAAAACACTCTTACAAACGAAAAACACCTACAGACGGTCACACTTACCTATCCAATAATAAAAGACCCAAATATTAAACTATTTACCCCGATAAACAGGACAGATATCAGGCAATCTACCTGCATAATACCATTTAAACGGACAAAAATTACCTAAACCCACCACCTCTTATCCTTAACACTATCTATTTTAATACTATCTCTTCAGTTTTAACAAATACGTGGCTTGAAAATTATGTTATCACATCGAAGCGCTCGCCAAAAGCACAAAGTACACAGCCAGAGACGACGGTTATTACCGAATATTATAACAGCAGTTTTATATATACTGACTTTAGTTGCATTTTACAACTGTAATACATGCGTCTGGAAGAAAAAAGCTCCAGCCACGAAGAGCTACGTAATGTGTAGTTGATAAATAAATTGAAGGTCGGTAGGTATTTAAAGTTTGCATACGAGGTACCAAGTTCTCTCCTTTTATTTTAAAGGGTCCTTAATAATTTAGCCGACACGTTAAGCAGATACGTTAATTTTCCCATCGCCACCAGGTCGAAGTATAAATTGTACTTTCGCCAAATGTCAGCTTGTGTTTAACTTTAAAATACAACGCATCCAAATTTTTAAAGAACCCTTCTTTATTTATTTGTATTATTTCTTACAGACATCGAAATATTTGTGTGTAACTTTATTTTATTAACAGCGCACAAAAAACAGCGTAATAACGAATAAAAACAAAAGCCAAATATATTATTGAATGAAAACTTCATTTGTATATTTATTTCAACAAATGTAAATTGAATAATTGGTGAAAAAAATAGAGGGCTACATTGATGGATGAATGTGTACAGGCAGTCAGTCAGTCTGTACAATAAATTGCTCAAAATAGTAAATGTCGTTTAAAATTCAATATTGGACAAATGATAACTGCAGTCATTGTCTATTTATACCCATTAAAGAGTTTAAGTACAAATGTATTGGTTTAACTAGAATTTAATATACATAAATACATACATACATACATACTTATATACATGACTATGCATGCCTTATTTTTCATTAGTATTTGTTTCACTCATACAATGGCCACTGAAAAGTATAAGTTCAGAGATCAATTATTCATTAACTGAAAATGTTTAGAAATTAAGCGATAAATGTTTGTAGAATTGTTTAGATTGATCTGTTGGATTGATTGAGGCGACCGGGAAGGCAAATAACAGTTGTCAGTTAAATATCTTTAAGTTAAGTTTTCAACACTGAACAGAATATCTTTTAGTGACCAAAGTAGCCAAAGTCAATACGAAATCCTTATCTATTTTTTAGAGCCAGTTTTACGATGTCGCAATCGTTCGTTCGTTTTCTGCTGGCACACCCTTTGAGTTTCTCATACATAGTCATTTAATTTTTTGTCAGTGTTATGTGTCTGCCTAAAAAGTTCTAAAGGATAAGTTTAAATTTTCGAAATCACGTCTTTAACAAAAACACCCTTTAATTTTTAATATTTGTTATTATAGCGGGCAGACACTGTGTGTAAGTTTTGAAAGCCTACCGTTTACGCTTAAAAAAAAACTAAGTATACGCAAAAGTCACCTATCGCATAGAGCACCCTTTAATTATTAATTTAAGTTTTTATTTTTCATTATGACGGACTTAGTCCTGTCTACTTTGTATAACACTCAAGCGTTTGCGCAAAAGGGTTAAAATATATACATACGTGAAACAATCCGCCACTATGGAGACACGCTTTTATTTTAAGCTAACTTTAATTATTTGTTGCTGTAGCGGCAATAATAATAAACCTTCTGTGAAGTGAAAAGTGTTTGCCATTACGATTACAGAGATAGGGTCCTGTGGCGATAATGTCTGTCGACTAAAAGGGTTACATTTTTAAACAGGTCATAAAATGAATAATTAAATAACATTAAGCAGAAGTTCTTATTCAAATGTTTATACATATTTAAGTATGTTACTTGAAATTTTATTCATCAAAATCGTACCCTATTCGATTAATAATACATGACAATAAAAATGATAACAAAGTACGTTCACGTTTTAAAATATCTGGCAAAAGTTCACAAATTATACGTTAAAACTTTAAAACGTTATAATTATTCAGTTTTAAGAATTATTTTTTTAGTCGCATAAAAAAAGAGACGTACAATGAGTCATTGCCGTTTTTACACAGTTCTCTTATTAGCTGCTACCCGGTGTGCTTCGCTACCCCCTTTATTAATTTACCTTATTCAGTCATGTCAGAGAGCTATATTCTACTCCAAAGTGGTATTAATTTAATATTTTGCTTCTGTAGAGAACGTAAAACAAAAAAAACCTTAATATCAATAATAATATTCGACCTTTTTTTCTGTTTATAAAATATCATATATAACATAAAAACATGAACTTAAATCCATACTTGTATGCGCTCATAGTTTATATTCTGAGGTCTCATTGTGCAGTTTACAAAACCTGTAAAGTCTGATCTGATCTCCGAATTATCCAGTTTTCATCTAAGCACTATAAGTAGAAATACAAAAGAGTAGTTCTTATACAAATACCTCGATTAGGTATGGTCAGTTCGTTACCAGCACAACCCTTAATACTAAGGACCCCCTACACTCAGAGCACAACCTAAAATTCATAAAGAAAATATACCAATCAGACCTGTAGTAAATTACAAACCTGCACCTGCATTTAACTTTGCCAAACACCTCACCACATTATTAAGAGTGAAAATAAATTTGAAAAACATGTACGTCCATGTTACGAAATACACAAGACCTAATCAACAAACTTAAGAACATCAAAATTACTGGAAATACTAGACTCGTTTTTTTCGACATACAGGAATGCTAACGCACGAAACTTTCATTATCCTACGTAACATACTTTCTAACTTATACGAAAATTAATATATGAACGAAATAATGGATATTGCAAAGAAGATATTAAGATTAAACTTCTTTAGATTTAAAAATAAATTCAATAAACTGCCTGATGGACTCGGCATGGAAAACCCAACATCCGCAATTTTCACAGAGATTTTCATGCAACATTTAGAACAATTACACTTAAAAAACTGATGGAAAAACATAAACTAACCCATTACTACTGAAACGTAGACGACATTATATGCATCCTAGAAAGAGACAACGCCGAACAAGTTCTAACAGACTTAAACACAATACAAAACAAAATCACATACACAATGGAAAAAGAGCAAAAAGAATTTTACATTATCTTGACATATCAATAAAACGAGGAATTGATTCCTTAAACTTTGACATTTATAGAAAACCAACCATGACAGACACAACTATCCACAGCTCCTCAAACGATCCTACTCAACATAAACTCGCAACATTTAGTCATATGATTCACAGACTTAAGATAGTCTCACTTGCTCCTGGTAAATACAACAAAGAACTCAACTCGAATTTACACTACAGCTTAAAATAACGGTTACAACCACTAACGGGTACCAGCGGAGTATACAGACTTACTTGTACCTGCAATCATACATACGTAGGACAAACTGGACGAACATTAAAAACAAGGTTTGCAGAACAGATACGATCATGCAAAGAGAAGAACCCAACTTCGCAATACACCTTAACACATATGAACATGAACCAAGGGTCAAAGATGAATGTATGACAGTATTACACCCAAGTAAAAAAGAACACTAACGTTTAACGGAGACATTATTAACGAACAGGTAAACACAAACTCTGACTCTGTTTTTGAATCACTAAAATTGTTAAAACACTCTTACAAACGAAAAACACCCACAGGTGGTCACACTTACCTAACCAATAACAAAAGACGGAAATATTAAACTATTTACCCCAATAAACATTTTTAACGCTATCAATTTTTAACACTATTTCTTCAGTACTAACAAATACGTGGCTTGAAAATGATGTTCTCACATCGTAAGCGCTCGCCAAACGTGTTGTACGGTTTTCACGGAAAGATATAACAACAGTTATTCATTTTATTTGCAAATAGTTTCCTTAATCACGAACTATTTTCGTGAGTTAGTTAATTGCAAATATAATATTACGTCGGCGTTGGTGTGTCTAAAATTTTTATTTGCAGATAACACTTACTTACAAACAAGTTAATGGATCTCAAATTTGAAATTAACAAGTAATAGTGCTATATTCGGCTGTGCCGAATCTTATATACCCTTCACGAAGAGAATTATGTATTTATTTTCTTAAAATATAGTTTTTTTTGTTGGAATATATTTTTGATATAATAAAGATATTTGTGGAGAATTCGAGTTTGTCACATTTGGCTTTGCTCTGCGCCCAATAGGGATTCAGTAGTGTAAATGTGTTTTTTTCTTGCAAATGTGAAGGTTTTTTTAATTTTTGATAGTTTTCAGATTTTTTTGTTTGGTTTTTTGGTTTTGAATAAAATCTAAAATTTCTTTATTGCAGTCACAACTTTTGATTTTTGGTTTAAATATTTGTGAAAATAATTATTTTGGTGAAATTCCAACGTTCCTATTCTAGAGTTTTTTTGCTCAATTTTCGGTGTTTAATAATATTTTTGTTACAAAAACCATTTTTTGAAGCAATATTTAATATTGATTAATAAATGTAACATTTTGGTGAAATTTAGATGGTTTTAATGATTTATTTACTTGATTTATAGTTCTTTCCGAAATTTCGCTTTTCAATAAAACAAACCACAAACAGTAACCAAACAAAAAAAGCCCTATTAAATCTAAAAAACGTCAGAAAAATATATATCGATGTTGCTAAATTTCAACAGAACCTCTTTCGAAACTATGCCTGAGAGAATTATTACGTTCAGAATGCTATCCACACCAAGTTTGAAGCCTTGTATTGTTCTCTGAATTTATAGTTAATATCATTTAATTTACAATTGCCACCCCCCACTGTTCCCATCCTGACGGTTTTAGGATTAAGTACGCATGTTTATTAAAGGGTTACTCATTCAAATTTGTAAATTCTTCTTGAAGATAAATAAATGCGATGATAAATATTTAAGTTATGCGAAAAGTTCCACGCCTACATTTTACATCCTGTGATTTTTGGGTTGACTACTAACATTTATCAAGTGGCTACTCATTGTTATAGTTCTCTAGCAATATAATAATTATTTACAGCCGGTAAGGAATGTATAAATTTCGGAAAGATGGATAACATTATTTACAATGCTATGCACCCTTTCACACACATCAAGTTTGACTCGACAAGTCTTGAGTTTTTTTAGAGAAAGAGGAGAAGAGAATATAAAGGGGTACAAACCTGACCGTACCATAAAGTTTAAGAAAATTTTATACTTGAAGTTGGCTGCAGAATAAAAGTTGCAGAAGTTGAAAGCAAGGAAAACGAAACTTGATGAAACAAACTTGACGATGTGTGTGAACATAAATGCAGGTTCAAAAGAAAATTAATTAAAAACTGATCAAGTAAACTTGAAGTGTGTAAAAGAGGACTATTGGTTTAAAACAAACAAACGAACTGACAGATAATTGTTATACATACACCTTCAACTACAAACGTACGTATATGAATAGAGAAAAAAGCACTATTATTTTCACATTTTATGGCTCGATTATCGAATGCAACTGTACTTCAGTGGAGTTGCCAGTTGCCAATATTGCATTACAGATGGCAACTTACAACTATCAACTGATAATTTCAGTTGCAATACCGGCAACCATTTTTTTGTGGTGGTTTATGATCAAAAGTTGTTGCCTAATATTTTTCAAAGTTAAAATAGTTTTTTTCGCAAATAAACATGTGTATTAAAAATGGTTAAATGTAGAACCAAAAAAAAAATTTGAGGAACTGGTTCGACAAATGGAATTAAATCAAAATATTGGCCGAGGAATACGTGCCTTTGGGGAAACAAAAGCCAGTGCCGAATTAGAATGGGCTGAAGTGTCCAATAAATTAAATATCTATGGTCTGCCAGTGCGTACTTCCGAAGAATGGCAGAGAGTATGGATTCACTATAAAGCTAAAGAAAAAGATGGTTAAAAACAAAAGAAATCTTCATATGACTGGTGCTGGTCCGTCAGAAGAACTAACCTTATCCTTATTGGAGCAGTCAGTTGCAGATCTCTTACAAATTGATCTCGTTGTTAATCCTAATAGTAATATCTTTGGTGTAAGCAAAAAAGAAAATACCCCAGAAGTAGAATTTCATTCCGAGAAGTATAACGAACAGCAGCAAGGAATTGATGAGCCTCAAAAGAAAAAACAGCAAGAGCCACACAAGAAAAAAGAAAAATAGAAGAACAAAGATTCAATCTTCTCCAGGCACAAACTGATACCCAAAGTGAAATGGTTAAAACTATGAATAAAATTGAGAAACAACTATGGAAAAAAAGAAATTTTAAAAGAAATAAAAAATTTAAAAATCAAGAAATATGAGGTCTCAAAGAAATCAAGGAATTGAAACAAAAGAAATGTAATGCCTTGTTAAAAAACAGACCCTTAATACAGAAATTAAGGAAAAAATCTCCAAATACTAGAAAAAGAACTCTAAATTGTTTGTTTGTTTACTTTTTGTAATTAGAGATGTGCAAAAAACAATAACTTTAGGCAACTGAATAAGGTTGCCGTACATAATAACATTTTGGCCACCAGTTACGTTGCTTGTAGTCAACTCCACTGAAGTTCAGTTGCAATCGATAATCAAGCCATTATTTTTACTTTTCTCATACGAGCAGCGTTGCCATAAGCTTTGAGAAGAAAATCATCAAATGCAGAAAAAAATCATATTTTACGGAAAAAATCATAATTTTTTCAATACAAAATTTTTTTTTTTAAATTTATAACTAAAATACATATATTAACATACATTGTTAATATTTAAATTATTATTGTTTAAAGTGTACGAAGTTTTACGAAGAACTATTACAATAATATATAGTAAAAGTTAATTTTTAAATTCTTATTAAGTAAGTAATCTTTTGCGTATAAGATACCTTCGAGAGTGCTGTTGTCTAATCTATTTCTAAATTTAGTTTTGTTTAAATTGACTGCTGAGAATATTCGTTGGACAATTGCTGAAGAAGTGGGAAGACTTAATAAGTTTTGAACAAATTTTGACAACACCGGAAAAGCTGAAAAGTTGTCAGCAGGAGTTATTTTTAAAACTTTTGACCAAAATTCCTCACAGCTCTATAGTTGTAAAGTAATCACTGAATTTTATAAAATTATGTTCTCTAAATTCGTTATATAAATTTTGAATATCCTTTTCCCTAATAAAATTTGGAAAAATGTGTATTAAGCCTGTAAAAGAATTAATTTTACTATATAAATTTTCAAAGGATCAAGACATGAGAGCTCTTTTAAAAACGTATCGTTAAAATCAAATCGTTCTCATATTTGTTTACATAAATCAATATATAAAATTTTCAATAAATTAATTTTTTTATTTCCAGTGAGCTTTGAGCTAGAAATCTTTTGTTTAACAGAAACATCTGGGTGTTTCTGACTTCTTCATTGTGTAGAAATAAACTTTTGTTTTCAAGGTCGTTATTGAGACCCATGTTCACATATTCTGTTTGCATAAAATTGTCTAAAATTTTAAATTAAAGGCGTTGCAGTTTCTCATACATTCTATGTATTTGACAGGATGAGCTCTGAAAAATTTTGTTTTGTTTACAACAAACTGAGAGAGAGAGACTAAATTTCACTATGTAGTACAATTACTATGAAAGTCCTACACACTTAAAATAAAAAATCATAGTTTTTATAAATTAAAAATCATAATTTGAGAAAAAAATCATCCAATCATATTTTGGTTCAAAAATCATCAAAAATAAGATAAAATCAGCATTTTGGCAACTCTGCATACGAGAGAGTAAATAAATTTGCCTCAGTTTATGCGAACGTCCACGTAAGCTAACCTAACGGCCGTTTGTTTTTAAATATACTAAAACAATGCAAACGCTTACCGAAATTAACTGTCACGTTTCCGGAACGCTTCAACCTGTATAAAATAGGTTTTGACGGCATTGTTACGTGACATTCGTAAGATAGTGCTGGAATTATATGTGATAAGTACCATTGCGGCACATTTGCCCGTTTTAGGTACTTTTGAAGTATTGACAATAATTGTATCATTCATCAGTTTTTATTATTTTGCTTAATAAAAGTATAATAAATAAATAGTTACATTAAATACATAATAATATTTTTTAAAACAGATAAATAAATTTGTCAATACATTGCACATATTGCAATGTAAAATATCTTTTGAAGCGAAATTAGTACTTTTTCTAAATTAACATGTACGGAACAGTGCCTGTAAATATGCCACAAATCTCAACACTGTTCTGAACAGCTGCAGCAAATTGAAAATTGTGTTGGGTTTTGTAATTTAATATTTTGGCTTTATAGTTTTTTTTTGCAAAACAATTGTACTTATTTCATGGACATCAGCAAATAAATCCTCAATATCCATTTTTAAATTCTTTTCGGGCTTTTGAAATTAAAATTACAAACAAATTGTGCTTCACAATGTTTTGTTTTTGTTTATTTTATTGACATGCGTCAGATTTGTAAAGTTTCTATAAGTACATAAACGACAGTACGTTAAAATACGTTAAGTTTTTCTTACATCAACGTTCGCATAACGAGGCCTTAATGTACATTCATCTTTTTGACTTTTTGGTCTTAAATAAAAATAAACAGCTCATTTTCACTTCATATTAAATCAATAATTTATTTTATTAAAATAAATAAATTAAAAATTTTACGGGTGCTGCTGCGAATCGTTAAGAAGGCATTGAAATTTATTTATTGAGCTTTTTATAAATTGTTTATGAAATTGTTTTTGTAACGGTTCAATAATAAAAAATAAAAATAAAAAACAGTAATGGACATAAGTTTAGCACATTTGGGTAAAACATATATTTCCAAAATAACTTTAAAGTAAAAGACATGTTCGTTTTCATACTGCCTAACACAGGTACCATAAGTGAAAAGGAAAAATAAAAAATTACAATATGAATTTGCGTTTCATAAGTTTTATTTTTTTCTTAATCGGGAAAATCGATCCGTAATTTAATGTTTTTAAATTAGAGACTTATCACTAAAATGGAAATTTTTTTTCTGCCAAAATGGAATTTATTTTTAGGTGAGACGACAAAATCTTGTTTATATGTATTTACACACTCCAGTCTCGAAGTATTTTAAATTGCGGGTTACTCAGCGCTGCCTTAAAAAATAATTCCAGTCGGACTTGTAGTTTCGGGAAAATATGCAAGAGTGAAGGAGATAGATCGACTAGTTGGTGTGCCGCTGAAATACAGTTAGGAGAATTAATAGCGAGAAATACTGGCAACTTCGTTCGACAGTCGAATGCTAGGAGATTGTATCTTCCATACAATTACTTCTGTAGAAGTTGCCTTCTCTGCCATTTGCCAATGATAGAACAACTTTTCTTCGTAATCTGAGCCTGCAGATTCTTGCAGATTTGTTAGATTGCAATATTACTGGGTTTAATTTAATATTCCTAGCTGAGGGTTGGTTTGGTACTGGGTCTATTTTTGCTTTGTGAAAACCCTGAAGATCTCCTCTACCTTCCACTTTAGACAAAGAAAAGGAAGATTTAGAATGAGAACTTTTTGATTTTCTTCGTTAAATAAATCTTCAAAAAATATATAGAAATGGCTATTTCATATTTTAAAAAATGAAATTATTTATGGTAAAAGCAAAGTACATAAGTACGTCGTGTTTATGCTTGAATAAATTGAAATAAAAACTAATATTTTTATGGCAGGTTGTTCGAGGCTAAAAACTTTTAATTTGACCGTTTGACTTTAAAAGATCTGGGAACTATGCCATACTTGCATAATATATAAGCAACCATTTATCTTACATTTTTCTCATGTTGTAATTGTTGAAGTCACACACAAAATAAATATCTCAATCGATAAGATATAGTGTCGAAAGAGGTGCTATTGGAAATCAGCATGATGGGTCCATTTCCTTCGAGGCAGCAAGCAAAACACTACGCCTACCTCTAATTTTTCATGTCATTTGGAACAATAAAGTAACTCTAATCAAAAAATAAAAATTGGAGGCGATAGAGAATTAAAAATAAGAAGAAAAAACATCAAGTAAAAAAATTGGAGCTCGCCCATATTTTCCGAGTTACAGGGCTCTGAAATTTTCAAATTTTTGAAATATCAATATGGGTATCATTTTAAAGCTTTTGAAGAGAATTTTAACAATATACTAAAATTTTTAAAATGATTAACCCATTAAGAGCCAATGTCATTTTTATGTAAAATTACATAAATGCACTACCAATTTTTTTTTTATTCTGTCACCCCACTACTTCACTAAATTAGATTTACATAGATGGTGAAGGGTATATAAGATTCGGCATAGAGAAATGTAGCAGTCTTACTTGTTTATTATTTTTTTTTGTTTAGAAAACAAAAATTCTCGAACAAAATGATAGTTGTAAAACTTAATACGAGTAGATTAAATGAGAATTATAGAGAAAAAGCTAACAGAATCCAAAATGTTGACATCTTTTTTTATTTTTTAGATATATTATAATTATCATAATTCAAGTAGTTTAAGACACAAGTGTTTCTAATTTCTAAATAAGTTGGACTAAAAATACCCTGATAAGTTATACAAGCAGTAAGGAAATGGTCATGCTTTCTCCAAACTAATTCATTTTACTTTTATTATTATTTTTATTGCACAAATAACTAAATAAATTTAAAATTTTTATTTCTTAAAAAAAAAATAAATAAATAAAAAAAAATCAAGAAAAAATGTCAGATTAAGTGATTTCTCCCTAGAATAAGGGAACTTTGTTGTTCTTCATCGGTAAGTACATATCTAGGTCTACAAATTATAATTATGGTTTTTTTCCATAATGCTTTTTTTATAACAACTAACAAAACACATAATGAAATTATTTCTCAACAAAGTGAACTCATTGCACAGAGAAATTTTTTGTAAAATTCTATCAAAAGTACTAACAAGATGTCAAAAACTAACAAAGCTGATGTGGATACGTAAAATATATTAACTATTTATTTACTGTTTATTAAATTTAAGAAAAATTAACACTTAAACACGGAATTAAATCAAATTAATTTTAATTAATTTGTAAATTTATATTATTATTATATAAAGGAGAAAAAACATCTAGCGACTGTACCCACTTAAAAAATATAATTTTAACAAAAATTTTCATTTCCATCAAAACTTTCCTTTTCACGAATAAACATCGTTTTCGCCAAATTATCGTATTTAAGATACTAAAATAACTCTGTATCGCACTTTGAAGGGCTGTATTTTCTATGTACAGAATTCACGCGTCCTAATTTTCAATGGTATGGGGAATTAAGGAATTACGCATAAGTTACTTTAAGCGTATAAAACACATTTTTCCTGCACAGAAAAAAGCTGCTTTCAGATTAAAATTTGATTACAGTTTTTATCAATTTACATAATTTTTTCAATTACACAATTAATTAAAAAAATAATTAAATCAATTAAATATACAATTAAAAAAAATAATAAGGTATTGAATCAATAAAGAATAGAATTTTAATCGGAATAAAAATTTAGACCTTTCTATATATGTACATCAAAGAAAGTGTGCTATAATTCTTAACATTAGTGTATATAAACGCTTGCATACGTTTTATTAATTGTTATCACTAAAACGGGCACTTGTCGAACATCTCATCTATTAACGTGTGAATTGAATAAAAAATATTAAAAAAAAAGAATTGTTGTTTATCTTAAAAACAATAAAAAAATACGATTACACTATTTGTAAGATATCAGATGTAAGACTGTGAATAGACTGTATTTTTGTTATTAAATTATAGAAGAAAGGTATTTATGTAAGTATGTGTGTATGTAACTGTAGAATTTCACACACAACTAATTCAATGTTAAATACAACAAAAAGAATTTAAATCATATAAAAGATGAGCAACAATGACTAATAATGATGCAAAATCCAAAAACTCTCACTGGCTGAAAATGAAATTTTTATTTTTTCGTGAGTTTTAGTTTATTTGGGTAATTTTCGAATTAAGTTTTTGTTTATATTTTTTTAAATTAAGGCCGATTTTGTGATCATGTTCTAAAATTCTGTTCTAATTTCCTAAATTTATCAAGTTTTTTTTATTGTTTGATTTTCTGTTAAAAATTATTTTTTGATTTTGGTCAAATTGATTTTTTGGCAAAACTTGAATTTTTGTCGTTTTTATTTTGGGAAAAGTGCACTTTTTAAGTATTTTCAATTAATCTGATAATGCTTGAAAAATTTGGATTTTAAAGAAATTTAGTTTTATTTTTTGCTATTAAGCAATTATTTGAAATAATTTGCATTTTCTAATGAATTTTTAATTTTTTATTTGCCTTTTTTTGTGAATTTTTATTTTTTGGAGATTTCTTGGAGATTTTAATATTTGAAATTCTTTGGTGAATTATTGCTGTTCTTTTTGCATGCATTTTTTAATTCTTCTTTAGCAAACCTAAATTTTTCTGTTTTAGGCTTTTTCCATTTTGTCACTTAAATTTCTCTTTCAGAAATTTTTTGCTGTCAAATGAATATAAAGTTTAAGAAACACAATTCAAATATTCTGCAACACAATTTGGAAAAACATTTTTTTTAAGTAAAAACTTTTTCAAAACAATTTGAAATTGCTAAGTAATTAGAAAACTAGTTTTAAGAAAAAATTTATCGTTGATAATAATTAAATATTTATGAAAATTTATTGCCTGAAACTTTATTTTCCTGGACATGCATGAACAAGCTTCGTACATTAGTAAAATTTTTGAACGACAGTGAGGGAGCATGCTAATAAATATAAATTACTCACAATGCGCTATTGTAAAACGAAATTGAAATCGTTTTGGATTTTAAGAAAATCCCAGGAATGCTTTACCCCTACTTAAACAATGCTTTGTGCCAGAACTAGAAAATAAGGTTATGGGAAGTAGGACAGAGTGAACATTTGCATTGAATTTTTCTACTTTAAAAGTGAGAGGAAAGACCTCTGCAGGAAGATGATTCTACATACGAGCTGTATGGCTAAAAAAAAACTCTCTCTGTCATGCATAGTGCCGATCGGCTACAGATGGATGAGCTCGTAATGAAAAGCGTGTTGTATGCAAAAACGTGCAGGTATCGGCAACGAGTTCCCTAATTTCATTAGATCACATTCTATTGTAGTATCGATAAAACAGCGCAACATAACCCACATTGCATCGATGTCCAAGAGAGTCAATGGACTTAGATACCCTACTGTCACCTATGAGCCTCTTCGCCCATCAAAGTCATATTTCCAAAATAAAGCTTCACTTAATATTTTTTTTTTTAGTTTAGACCACCATGGGAAATGGTGAAGTAATTAAACAAAAGCCGATTAAAAAAATATTGCAATATTATTTTGTTTATGTTCACAATTTAATTTTTCATGGGCATGCATGAACATGCTTCCTGCATTAGTAAGATCTTTAACCGACAATGAGCGAACATATCTATCTGAAAAATGAAACTGAAATCAGTTAAAATTTTAAGAAAATCTCAGAAATCCTCTTGAAGGTTTTGAAATACAAGACTTCAAACTCGTCTAATCTCTAATGCTCTGAACACATTAGAGACAGCAGCTACCGACTGCAAAATGTCAGAATTAGAATGCGTGTGTTTATATGAGAATGATTAATTTATTGACAGCAAGGCAACAAGGCGGTAGGTTGTTGTCTGGGCTGAATTCGCCGCTGCAGTCAAGTTAAACTAATTTCTATTTTTATTGGCGACAATAAAGAGGTTAATGATGTCAGTACTATAAGACATGTAAAATAATAAGTGCTTAAAATCGCTTATTATTAACCCTTATCGGACGCGACTTTTCACACGTTTGATTCTCACCAGGTTGTAGTTATTTTTAACAAATATGAAAAAAAACAATAGTATGTTATTATACATTTATATTCATTTCTTTTCAGTTTTGTTACAAATTATTTATTTTTTGTACAACTACTACATGTCTGAGTTTCTGATAATTATTTATATACTTGTAAGGTATGGTATTTTTTGAAGCAATCTGAGTTATCAACTTCTGATTCTGTATCATTTTCTTCTTCACTTGAGTATTGTATAGGAACTATAACTCTTCTTTTCTTAGAAAACAACGAAGCGTTATTGCTAAACTCATCACTAGAGCTAAAATCACTTTCAGAAATTTCTTTGATATTTATAATATTTTCTTTATTCATTTTGTGGGCAAAAAATAAATTCAGACATTAAAAAAAAGAATTGAAAGTTTATTGCACAAGTTAAATGCTCTGCTGATAACGACAAACTGAAAAGATTCTTATGCTCAAACGGTAACGGTAAATACGTATTTTCAAATGGTAACGGTAAATTGAAGAAATGAATGCATTTTAAAAACAAATCTCATCAATAGACAGTATGTTTCGACATAATTCGCCTTGTCACTTCACACGTGCCATACGACCGTTGCAGAAAAGTACTGTTGTCACGTCAGAGGTGACTTACGACCGATAAGGGTTAAAAACGAAAAGAACAATAAAAATATAAAATAAAAATTATTTATTTAAAGATTTAAGTGTAAATCTATAATAAAACTGTAACAGGATAATTTCAGTACATGAAATATTTAAGGAAAATAGTGTTGCTGGTGAAGACAATAATTGATATGGAATACAAAATAGCTATTTATTGAATTCTTATCTGTCTCACGTAGGTGCTGCTGGATAGATTTGAGTAAAATTTTGTGAGGAGATCCTTTAGAAAATGGAGAAACCAATGTAAAATCACCCAATTCTACCGGTATAATTGTACTTAAACAGTTGTCAGCACATTTTAGTTTTGTGTATAGAAAAATTTTAACACTTTTTACATACTTTTCAATAATTGCTTAAAACATATTTTTGAAATTTGAATTAAAAAAAATAGAAATGCCACACCGACGAATTAAAAATACTACATTTGTCATGGCGAAAGTTTACGAAGAATAATTGTAAAAAATTGACGAGGAATGTATTAAGATGTACATAAAACTAAAATTCCAACATTTAGTTAAAAATTTACTTCTGTTCTTAGTACTTGCTGGTTGAAGTACTTATATTGATTTCAACTGTCGTATGGGATATCTGTAAATCCATAACACGACTGGTTTTAATACATGTCAAAAACTTTTGTTTTTAGTATTTTTTATTTTAACCTACGTAGCACACAGTACTGTACTTATTATTACTTCTGAGAAATACATACTTCTATATATTTTAAATCTTAAAGACAATCCAAACGAATTATTCTACTCTTTAAATAGCCTCTTACAAAATAGTTAAAACATTTTTTTAATTATAAATCGGAGCTGCTTCCTTAAAAATCGCTGAAATAACATCACTGAAATACAGTAAATTCGTATTTTTATTATGTAGCTGCTGCCTTCAACAAAATAATGTAGCTGCGTACAAGGCGACAAAAGTTGCTAGCGTCATTTGTTGTCGTGTGTTCGTGTATCTTGCTGTGGCGAATGTGTTTAGAGCATAACAATCACATACCTATAAATTTTTGTTCAAATGAGCGTAGAAAATCGCAAAGTAAAGATTATATATATGTATGTATGTAGATATGTATTTATTTAATATTTGTTTATTTAAGACCCCCACTGTGGTCTTGCAACTTTTATTAAATGACTAATAAACTGAGAATTAGCTGATTTTGCTTTTAAATACTTACAAGAACCAATTCAATAAACTTAAAGATGCTGACTAAAGGTTTATTTATTGTTAGAGCGTTAATTTAAAATTCGCAGCTCTTTTATTTTTTTGGTGAGTAAATTTGAGTGTTTTTGTTTGCTGGTAGTAGTAAAACAGATATCTCTTGTTGTTGTTGTTGTACCAGTAGTAGTAGAAATTCCAGGTAATTTTGTTTTTAAGTTGTATATCGCGGTGATTCAGTCTCAAACACAGTTTGCAACATCATTTCAGACAGATTGCTACAATGTGACTCTTTTGTTATTATTGCTGCTGACAGCAAATGATACAAAATCTGATGAGTAATCGAATTTGTGAATCAAATATAAACACTTGTTGCCATTGTTTTTAGTTCCTGCTTGTATTCTTATTGTTGTTGTGTTTGTTGTTTTTGTCATTTAATAAGAATTTTTATTTATTTACTTTTGCTTTGTTTGTATTAAAGTATTTGTTTGATTGATTGTGTAAAAACTTCACCTAACTGTAGCAGTAATTACCTGAGAGACAGAGAGAAAGAGAGAGACTGAGAGTTAGGGTTTTGTATTTAAGGTTTTGTTCAGCGTTGCCACACAAGAAATTTACTTCCTACCAATAATTTTCAAAAATCCTACCAAAATCGGTCACAGCCTACCAAAAATTTAAAAATGCATTTCTTGCATATAAACTCTGTTGTATTCACTTGGTTTTTTTCCTTGTAATTGTTGAGATGGAAGTTTGTCTTTTCCATTTTGTCTGTTAATTTTTTTAATACATACACTTGAAAATTAACTTTCACTCAAAAGTATTGTTAATTTCAATTTCATAATATTGTTCGCGTTTCTTAAACCAGAGATGGTTATAGCTTTAATCATCTCTATGCAAAAAAGCAGAGATGTTTTTTATTGCACCTAAAGAAGTTTTTGAAAACAGTGGTAACACTATTCAAAGTTATTGTTTATTTAATTCAAAGTTACATTTCTTTTTATTTTATGTTCTGAAATTTTAAGGTGAAAAATTTACTATTGCTAAAAAATTGCTAGAGGAGAAAAACCTACCAAAAATTAAAAAAAAATTCAACAAACCAACCAAACTACCAAACTGATTTTTAAAAACGAAAAACTACCAAGTTTGGTCCGATTGGACCAAAGCGGCAACGCTGGTTTTGTTTAACTTTTATTATCTAATGATTTATATCTGTTTTGTTTTGCCTTTTTAAAATTGAAATAGGTATTTCATGGTTATTTTATTTTACAGTTCTTTTCACAATTTCTTAATTTTTAATAGATACCTTCTTTTACTTTTTATTGCACTATTATTGTAGTAGTTGTTGTTAAGCAAAAATATTATTATTGTTCACTGTTGGTGGTGGTAACATTTGTTAAATTATCATAAACAATGCGCAAAATTTTTATTAAAACAAAATAAAATAAACAAACAGCAAAAAATCGCCAACTTAAAATTTCCATAATTTATTCTAATCACACGCACACACTGGTTTACAAACAAAAACACTGAATCAACAGTCGAATAATAAAAACAAAACAAAAAAAAAATCACTTATAAGGGAATAACAAGCAAGGTATTATATTGGCTTTGAGTTTATTTTCAGTTTAATAGGCGACCGGTAGGTACTTGTAATTTAATGCTTGTTTATATTTTAATAAAAAAAAATATAATGCTCCCTTAAATTAAATATTTATTTTTTTATTTACTCGATACTTTTTTTTTGTAAAGCTCTGAATTCGTATTGTGCACAGTATTTCAAAACTGACCGATAAACACTTTAATATTTATATTTATTTATTTTTTAAACGATAAGCAGCACATTATTTAGTTTGGACACCCATAACAAATATAGTCTCATTCAAAATATCAACACTCACACTTAGGCAAACATGATATCAGAAGGCATTCAGACATACGATCACAAAATTGTTTAACTTTGATACGATCTTTTAGTTTGTTGTTAATTGTTTGGTTAAAAATTTTGTTTTGTTTACAGTCGTCGTTATCGTCGTTTGCTGTCGTTGTGACTTTGTTGATTGTTTATCAACGAATGCTTTAGAATATTATTGGAGAGTCCATATAAAGCATTTTATATTAATAACACGACAACTCATGTAGTAAAATTATACATGAAAAATAAAAAAACATACATATATCTTGTCATTATGAGCGGGCGATTTACTATAATATTTAACTTCGCGCCTAATAAATAAACGTGTATTCCGTCTGTCCAATCTTCCGTCTCTTAAAAAACGATTTGAAACTTCGTCATTTAAAATGCAAGTTTGCTGTTGTTGATCTGTATTTTATTAAACTCTTTTTTTTTTTCTTACTCATTTATAAATCCAAACGATCTGTGCGTACTGTCATCACTCATAATTAGTTTTCATTAAAATTAAACTTATTAGAATTGAGGCGACAAACTGCACATAAATTTTTATGAGATGTTACAAAATTATGTTAAATGCTCCGGGGCATGAAATAAAAAAAAAACCTTTTTGCATTTTTCCCCCTTCAATAAATTGTTAAAGTCTTTGGCCCATATTCATAGTTAAAATAAAGTATACTTTAAGGGAACTAAAGTCGGTTTTACTTTAGAATCGACTCTAACTCATTCATAGACAATTTAAAATATACTTTTGGAAAGAAAGTCAACTCTAAATTTTAAAACTACCTAAAGCTGTTTTTAACTCATTTTTACAAAATTATTTTATTTGGTTTAAGAACACAATACTCTTTATCTGATTTTTATACCAAAGTGAACAAAATAAAAACAAGGTTACTTTTTTCAAATGTTTGTGTAGAAATTGTATGAAAACATTTATCAAATTACAGTTGGCACCCAGTGGAAGGCGGCAAAAATTAAAGTATGCTTTATTCTTGACTATGAAAGCAAAAAAGATAATAAGAGCTTTTTATTTTAGAGTATACTTTAGCAAGAGTCGACTTTTTTGTATAACTATGAATATGGGCCTTTGCCATTAAATTTTTGTTTCCAAATCTCCATTGATCGTTTATTTTCTTTAATTGCAAGTAAAATAAAACATCAAGAATTTTTTTCTTTAATATGTATCACTTTATTTACTTAATTCTGTATTATTCTGTTGACAACACTGATATTTCTATATACATACAAGTGCTGCCATACCACTAATTAGTTACTAAATTTTTTTGCTATATCCGACTGGGTCTATTTGGGCACCAATTTGGCTGAAGAAATTTTTTGTTTATCTGCATCTTGTGCTTCTCTTATACAATTACCTTATAAAACAAGTAAGACTGCTATATTCGGCTATGCCGAATCTTATATACCCTTCACCATCTATGTAAATCTAGTTTAGTGAAATAACTCCAATCAAAAAAACAAATATTGGGCGGACACAGAGTTAAAAAATAAATACAAAACTTCGTACTGCTTATGCTACCGACTCTTAATGGGGTAAGCATTTTAAAAAAATTTAGTATTTCCTTAAAGATCTCTTTAAATGCTTTAAAATGATACCCATATTGAAACTTTAAAAAACTTGAAAATAACAGGGTCCGTACCCCGGAAAATATGGGCGCGCCAATTTTTTCACTTCATGTTTTTTTTCTTATTTTTTAATTCTCTATCGCCCGATATATTTATTTATTTATTTTTATTTTTTTTGACTGGAGTTACTTTATTGTTCCAAATGCCATGATAAAATTAGAGGTAGCCGTGGTGTTTTGCCTGCTGGTTCGAAGGCCATGGACCTATCATGCTGATTTCCACCTCTTTCGACAATATATCTGATCGATTGACATATCTTTTTTTTTGTGAAGTCAAGTTTGCCACGGACGGACAGACGGACATCGCTCAATAGACTTCGCTATGCATAAGCTTTCAGAATATATATACTTTGTGGGGTCGGCAATAGATATTGTAGAAATTACACACGAAATGAAAAACCTTGTTATACCCTTTTCCACTTTTTGTGGTAAAGTGTATAAAAACTATTATTTACTATTTTGTTAATTTTTAATTGTACGATTTGGTGTATAATACTGAAATTAAAAAATCATATAATAGCCTATAACATAAACAATAACACGCGCTTTGTTCGCAATCAACTCGCCAAATTTCTAAAATTTTTGTCAGTTCAGTTTCCATAAATGATTAAAATAACTTTTTACTATGGAAATTATTATACACAATCTCCATAACACCTTTTAAGACTTTCGTGGGTTGGTGTAATAGTTTTCTTCTTCAACTCAGGACGTTGAGATCGTATAACCTGAATAAACGCAAAATATAAAGTTTATAAAGGATGTTTAAGGTTAAAGTGACAGTATCAGATATAAACCATGAAAAAATTGCCTGTCTTAATCTCAACCGTCGGCTCAAAAGGATTTCTTTAAAATATCAAAAGTTTTCGGCTCTTAACATTGACCAAATCGGCAAGATGACCCTCTTATTGTTAGACAGAGTGAGAAATTTGTCATTTCTACCTCTTGCTTCTGCAATAGTCATTTATTTTGACATTTCGTTTGTTCGCATTCCATCCAATTAAAGAGTCACTAGAGTAGGAGGAAAATATGTGTGAGTCTGAAAAAAATCCGTCACTATAATCTATTTCTAATTTATAGTCCCCTATAAAGTAAGTAAACAAGTTTTTAAGTCTTTTCCTATCTCAACGGCTCTACAAATTCCTTATAGCTGGAATCCAAAGTAAGTCGAATTTGAAAATATCTGCTACAGTTCTTAAATTTATAAAGACATTATCCATCTTTGGTAACGTTTTTATGGCGATTGGATATCAGTGAAGAAATTCTCCCCAAAGTATTCCAATACAAAAGATTAGGAATTTCATCAAAAATGTTTAATTTTTCTTCTCTACACTTACTATGAAATATGTTTGGCTTGTGTTAAAACAAGGAATATTTTCTGGAAATGCTAAAAAGAAGGTGCTCATGGAAGCTTTAATATCTTCTAACAAATAAAATTTATAAATGTAAAATAATAATTTATAATTAAAAATTAAAAACACAGGAATATTAAATAATAATAATATAAAGTAATAATAATTTACAAATAAAGTTGGATTTAATAAACATAAATAAAAAAAAATCCTCGTCTTACTGGTAAACAATTAAAAACGTAGTTTATTATGATGTATAGTTTATAATAACTGTTTCTTTTTATAATTTTTTCTGAAATTAATTTTGTTTTTATTATATATATATATATATATATATATATACAAATTTTTTGTTTCTTTGATATATATAAAAGGCTATCAATCGCTTGTCGTCGTAATTGTGTTTGGTGGCGTATCTAACAGTTTTGTCTCATTGTTAAAAGTATCAATACAATTGTTGTTGGGCTTTTAATTAAAGGCATTTAACTTCACTCCCTTTTATTGTATGACAACAATTGTTGTATTCTATTGTCTGTTTTTGTTTTTTTTTTTTTTTTGTTTTTGTAAGGTTTTGTTGGTAAAACTAAATAACGAATGCAATAAAAATGGTTGCTGCTGTCTGCGTTTTCATTTTTAAAACAATAACAAAACATGAACAAATTCAAATACACAGGCATTTATACAAACCCATTCACACACAATCGCACTGAAGAGTAAAACAATTAAAGAATTAAAGTATCTCCCCTCTTTCGATCACAATTTTATTTAACCGGTGATTTTACTCAAGCCCAGCATATTTTTTATTGAAATCTTTTTAATACTTTCATAGCCAACATGAAAGACCATAATGAAAATAGAAGTTTATGCTGGCAGAGGGTGACACAAAATTAAATTAAAGCTGGAATAAAAGTTATGTTAGATTAAAAAAAAAAAACTTTTTTTAATCGTAAAGTAGATTCGATAATTTTATTGCTACAACAGGCAAATAGCCTTCTTTTATGTTGGCGAATTCCATTTACACTTCTAGAGGGCCAACTGTATATTACGAATCGAAAAGTAAAATTTGTCAAAAGCAATTTCCGAATCGAATGTTAAATCGTACTGCGTATTTGTGATTCAACGAAGTCGATTCAACTCCAGAAAGAGTTCAACGAAAATTCTTAAGGGACTCATCAAATACATATAATGAATCCTAATGATAAAAAGTGATCATAAAAGTTACTTTTTTTAATTGTATTAATCAAATATATCGTTAAGTTTTGTAAAAAAAACTTTAGACTTAATAAGTATGTTCTAACTAGCATAGAATCTGAATTTAAAGGAGCACAAATATCCACTGCCATAATACCTGCTTTAAAATTGGAAGCCACTCTAAAAATGTTTGCGCTAAGTTTTATTAACTGCCTCTCTTCAATTGTAAGCAGATCTCAAGTTTGCTGTTTCAATGCTGTAGGGCAGGGATGGGCAACCTTTTTGTAATTCGGGCCAAAATTGGAAACAACCAAACTTAGGCGGGCCACTAACATTGCTTTTGTAGGTAAATGAAAATTATGTTTTAATAAAACGGTGACGTCAATTTTTAGAAGTTGAACCAAAAATTAAATAATTTTACGAGGGCTGCTATATATATTTCTGGCCTGGCAACACTGAGTGCTGCCGAGTGCAATCTGACATTTCCATTTGAAAGTTTGTCATTTTTAAGCATAATCGTACTCAAAACGTTTTGACGTACGAACATTATTTGTGTTGTTTACAGTGACTTGAAAAAATTAATATAGAAAAAAAATGGAATTAACTCGTGAACATTTTCGTGCCATCATTTTTCACAACTTTCGACGTGGATTATCACGACAAGAGTGCATTGATGAACTTAAATCTTTTTATGGCGATGAAGCACCATCCTATAGCACTGTGAAAAATTGGTATAATGAATTTAATCGTGGCCGAAGCTCGCTCAAAGACGAATTCCGTGAAGGTCGTCCAAAAACGGCTGTTGTGCCAGAGAACATTGATGCCGTGCGTGAACTCATAATGCAAGATCGACATGCGACATACCGAGAGATAGAGACATCCTTGGACATTTCTTCCACGAGCATACATTCGATACTGCATGAACACCTGGCCGTAAAAAAGGTTTGTTCTCGTTGGATTCCGCACAATTTGAAAGTCGCTCAAAAAAAGGCTCGTGTCGATTGGTGCAAAGAAATGTTGCAAAAATACGATTGCGGTGCTTCAAAAGACGTTTATAAGATCGTCACAGGTGACGAATCATGGATCTATGCGTATGAGCCCGAAACGAAACAACAATCGACCGTGTGGGTCTTCAAAGACGAGCAAAATCCAACGAAAGTTATTCGTGGAAGAAGCACTTCGAAGCAAATGGTCGCCTCTTTCTTCGGAAAAACTGGTCATGTGGCGACTGTTCCGCTTGAGCAACGTAGGACGGTCACTTCTGAGTGGTACACTACAATTTGTTTGTCTAAAGTTATCAGAGAAATTCGAAAAACCAACAAGAGAAGACGAATTATTGTTCACCATGACAATGCGAGCTCTCACACATCGGCTCAAACCAGAGCGTTTTTGACCGGCCAAAACATCGAATTAATGGGTCATCCGCCGTACAGCCCTGACTTGGCACCTAATGACTACTTCTTGTTTCCGCACATCAAGAATGCGTGGTCAACGATTTTCGTCGCCAGAAGAAGCTGTTGAAGTGTTCAAAAACCATGTTTTAGAGGTGTCTCAATCGGAGTGGAAAAAGTGCTTCGACAACTGGTTTGAGCGCATGCAAAAGTGTATAAGTCATGCTGGAGAATACTTTGAAAAACAATAAAACCGTTTTTGATTATAAATATTCGCATTTTAACTATTAGGCCAGAAATATATAGAGCAGCCCTCGTAATAATATACTTATAATACTTTTTATTACTGCACTATAAATTACAAAAAATTAATAATAAGTTATATGATTATATTAATTTATTTATTATGAGACACTTATCAGTGCTTATCTGTGTACTTGTGTGTGGTGCAATAAATTGATTTAAAAAAAGTCATTTTCGAAAACATTGTTCGCATTTATATGTGCTCTCAAACAATAAAATAATTTTTTTATTGCGATATTCAGCCCAATCTTAAACAAAAATTCCGTGCGAGGTTTTTGACGTTTCCCTTTTCTCTCATTATGAATTTTTTCCCTTCTGATTGACTGCAGAAAATAAAAATAAAAAATCCGAAGAAAAAAGTAGGTATTATGAATTATATAAAAAAAATTATATGTTAATAAGCAAAATAACTTCCTTCAAATTTCGATGATTCTTCTTTTATTTTTATTTATTTTTATTACTTTGATCCTACGGAATTAATAATTGGAGGAATCTTTTCTTGAGAAAAATTTTTTTCGTGGGAAAGAAATTCCGTGAGAATTTCATGATTGGACTGATTAATTCATTGCATATTTCAATAATTTACTATTATTTCAAAAATTTTATTTTTAGATCTTTGTTTCTTGTAGTTCAATTACGAGGACTGCTCTATATATTTCTGGCCTAATAGTGAAAATGCGAATATTTATAATCAAAAATGGTTTTATTGTTTTTCAAAGTATTCTCCAGCATGATTTATACACTTTTGCATGCGCTCAAACCAGTTGTCGAAGCAATTTTTCCACTCCGATTGAGACACCTCTAAAACATGGTTTTTGAACACTTCAACAGCTTCTTCTGGCGACGAAAATCGTTGACAACGCATTTTTTTCTTGATGTGCGGAAACAAGAAGAAGTCATTAGGTGTCAAGTCAGGGCTGTACGGCGAATGACCCATTAATTCGACGTTTTGGCCGGTCAAAGACGCTCTGGTTTGAGCCGATGTGTGAAAGCTCGCATTGTCGTGGCGAACAATGACTCGCCTTCTCTTGTTGGTTTTTCGAATTTCTCCGATGACTTCAGGCAAACAAATTGTAGTGTACCACTCAGAAGTGACCGTCCTACGTTGCTCAAGCGGAACAGTCGCCATATGACCAGTTTTGCCGAAGAAACAGGCGACCATTTGCTTCGAAGTGCTTCTTCCATGAACAACTTTCGTTGGATTTTGCTCGTCTTTGAAGACCCACACGGTCGATTGTTGTTTCGTTTCGGGCTCATACGCATAGATCCATGATTCGTCACCCGTGACGATCTTATAAACGTCTTTTGAAGCACGGCAATCGTATTTTTGCAACATTTCTTTGCACCAATCGACACGAGCCTTTTTTTGAGCGACTTTCAAATTGTGCGGGATCCAACGAGAACAAACCTTTTTTACGGCCAGGTGTTCATGCAGTATCGAATGTATGCTGGTGGAAGAAATGTCCAAGGATGTCTCTATCTCTCGGTATGTCGCATGTCGTTCTTGCATTATGAATTCACACTCGGCATCAATGTTCTCTGGCACAACAGCCGTTTTTGGACGACCTTCACGGAATTCGTTTTTGAGGGAGCTTAAGCCACGATTAAATTCATTATACCAATTTTTCACAGTGCTATAGGATGGTGCTTCATCGCCATACAAAGATTTAGGTTCATCGATGCACTCTTGTCGTGATAATCCAAGTCGAAAGTTGTGAAAAATGATGGCACGAAAATGTTCACGAGTTAATTCCATTTTTTTCTATTATTTCTAAACAACACAAATAATGGTCGCACGTCAAAACGTTTTGAGTACGATTATGCTTAAAAATGACAAACTTTCCAATGGAAATGTCAGATTGCACTTGGCAGCACTCAGTGTTGCCAGGCCAGAAATATATATAGCAGCCCCCGTAATTCTAACTTAAGATTTTCGGGAATTTTAGTCACTGAAATTCATTAATCTTTCTTCAAATTCTTGATGCAAGGCAAATAAAATATTAATATATATTTCTGTTTTTCGTAACTATTTTAGCGTAATTTTTTTCGTTATTATTTTTAGAAACTGTTTTATGCTGTTTTTTATATCTTTCGTTCGAATATAAGACAAAAGAATATAATTTTTTTCTTTAATATGCATATGGGCATATTTCAAGATATTAACCTTTTTACAGACTTTAACATCACACTCAGGGGGTCTAAGTCAAAGCACAATTTCTGTCACAAATTATATAAAAATATTCTTCATTCATCCGGAACATTAAGATGTCCTTTAACTAAGTCTGAATGCTTAGACATAATATAATAGTGTTATATTCGGCTATGCCGAATCTTATATACCCTTCACCATCTACGTAAATCTAGTTTAGTGAAGTAACTCTAATCAAAAAAGCAAATATTGGGGTGACAGAGAATTGAAAAATAAAAAAAAATTTGGTACTGCATGAATAATTTTAATTTTACATAAAAATAACATCGGCTCTTAATTTGTTAAGCATTTTAAAAAAATTTTCCCTAAAGATCTTTTCAAAAGCTTTAAAATGATACCCATATAGGCGAGCGACCGATATGTTTATTTTTTTTTTTGATAAGAGTTACTTTATTTTTCCAAATGACAAGAAAAAATTAGAGGTAGTCGTGGTATTTTCCCTGCTGCCTCGACACTTTATCTAAGCGATTGACATATTTATTTATTTTTTTTTTTGTGAAACCAATTTGCCGAGGCAACATATACTTTATGTGGTGAAATATTGCAGAAATTACACACGGAGTGACAAAGTTATATATACCCTTTTCCACTTTTTGTGGTGAAGGGTATAAAAAAGGATTAAACACTTATTATTTATTTATTTTGTTATTGTCACCAAGAAGATAGCTTTCTGTCTATTTTCTAACGCTTGATTTCGTACCACAGAGTTGACCTTTCGAAGAGTATTTTTGTTTTTCTTAATACGTCGTTGCTTTTTTGAATGTCTTTACACGCAGAGAAAAAACATGGTTGTAATATGGTCACAATAGCTACAATATGTTCTTTGTAACATTGTATAGTTGCGGAGAACAAATTATAATTGTTAACAACAATACTTCAGTCATGACAAACATTGTTTTGTTAACATTTAACCATGTGAATTAATGTGACAGATCAATAATAAATTAAACAATAAATAACTAAGACTTTTCTATCAGGAAATATTTGCACTAACGATTCTGAAGTTTAATATAATTATTTAACATGACATTTGAAATCATTTAATGATATTTAAATTTAACAATTAAATGTTTATATTTTAAATACTTTTTTTAGATTTTACAATGTTAATACTATGCTCGACAACAATATGGTTGCAAGACCAGCTTATATTATTATTAATTGCATCAATGCTATGTTTTGTTAACAACCACATAATACAACCATAATATGTTGCTCGTAGATTATGGTTACTTCACCCATGTCTAGTGCACGGATGTTTAGACCTCAAACAACTATATGGAAACGCTATTAATAAAGTCATATTAGTTTTCGAATTACGGTATAAATTAAGGGTGCTTTAAGTTGTATTTGATTCAAGTTTGTCAATCCAAGTAAAACGGCTACCAAGATGGACCGGAATCCGTGACTTAAAAATTGAAGTACTAAAGGTTTTTTAAGTGTGATATAATTTTAAATTGTAAAAAATAATGCGATTATTTTAATAAAAATGTTTTTTTTTACAGGAAAGATATTGTCTTGACGAAGTGCATTCTAGACATTCAATTTTATGCCATTTTTCGGTATTTTACTAATTTTGGCTTCCAAAGAGTCAATTATTGCTGGTTTATCAGCAAAAACCAGAGACTTCAGATGCCTCTACAGGTAATAAGAGCACAAATTTGGATGCCAATTGACAGGTTCATTTATCGAAATCAACTTATCGGCAAATTAAAATTTTAATAAATCGATGGTTGCGGTAGGCGTATGGACATAGCGCTATCCTGTTAAAACCAATCTCTCCCGGATAATTGTCAATCATATGAACTCCATCGCTGTATTTCTAAGCTCTAGGTTCATTTTTGAAGAAATGATTTTCAATATTGTCACCAGCATGTGTAGGCTGTACCAAACGGTGCATTTTTCTTTCTTTTAAACCGTCATAGACAAATGCTAGAAATTTGGACAGAATTTTAATTACTATGAACGTTATGATAACAAGCATAAACATTTTAAATTATAAATTAAAGGGTGTCCTAATAGTTAATGTAATTTTATATACGTGGCCATAATTTTAAACAGTAATAGACAAACAGCTGAAACTTACAAGGGAGCTATATTGCTATGTCCGCTATATCAACAAGTTTATAATTTCAATTCAGTAATTAAAGGGTGTTCCCATAATTGATGTAAATGGACCTATATTGGCCTATATTTTGAATCCTTATAGACATCTGCTTGCAAATTAGACAAAATGTTGACTGCATGTGACCGTTAGAGTAACAAGTGTTAATTTTTATATTTATAAATTAGAGGGTGCCCCAACAGTTCATTAATTTGATGTATATGACATACTTTTGAACAGTTGTAGACAGACACTTGAAAATTACAAGGGACATTTATTGTCCGCTATATCAACAACTTTATAATTTCAATTTAGAAATTAAAGGGTGTTCCCTAAATTAACGTAATTTTGAACCGTTATATACAAATACTTCAAAATTAGAACTTATGTCCACCACTTTGCTTAGTGCATTATAAATATATAAATTATACATATTTTAGATTATTTGTTAAAGGGTGTTGCAATAGTTGATGTAATTTGAAGTATATGGCCAAACTGTTGAACCGTAATAGACAGACGGTTAAACTTTGCAAAGAACCTGATTGCTAAGTCTACTACAACAGAAAGTATAAAATTTGAATTTGGAAATAAAAAGGTGTCCCTATAGTTGCTGTAATTGTTGATGTATATTGCCAAATTATTGAACAGTTGTAGACAGATGGTTAAAATTAAGAAGGAGCTGTAGTGTTAAGTCTACTTTAACAAGTATAAAGTTTGGAGATGGAATATAAGGGTGTCCCAGTAGTTAATGTAATTTGATGTATGTGGCCATACATTTGGACCAATATAGACAGACAGATGAAGTCAGTTTTTTTTGCCAGAATTATCCTTTATAACTGTGATAGATGCTATCTGAGAGCATTCGAGTTTCCATTGGCTGGGGCAAGCTGCGAATATCATGATCTTTAACCTAAAAGTACCAGTTAAATAACTTTTAAGAAATGCCGTTATAAAATGCATTTTGTCAAAACTTTTTATAACATTTATGTGTTTGTTGGATAATGCTTTGTTTCGCTCGGAATTCAAATGGACGAGCCGAAACATACCTCTTCTCGTTTTGACACTTTTTTAATTTGCAACTAAAGAAGTGTTCTGCTCTTTTTCCTTACCTCCACGCGAAGATCACAGTTGAGATCTACATGAAATATTTAAAAAACTGTGATAGATTGTGACTGATTTTGGTTTTACACAGTCAAATGCGGGTTGTCTAAAACCCAAATGTGGAAATTTAAGCATTTTAAAAAACTTCATTATTTCTAAAATATTTTTCGTTTACAGTTCCACGTAGACTCGCATAAAACTGCCTGTCAGCTTTTAAATTAATTCGTTCTGGGTTTGTCAAGACATTACTGAATAAATGCTGCATAATTAATTGTAATTATTGTATGAATTATCGAACACGCTTTACAACAACATATACTTTTGTTTTCTCATTTCTCTCATTCCAGATCTTTTGTTTAGAAATGACAAACATTTTATTTTTTTTAATTTTGTTTTTGTTTTAAGTAGTGGTATGTCATTGTTTAGAAAATGATCATTAAACACAAAATAATTTTTATCGAAATTGATTTACCTACTAATTTCAATTCTTGAAAAAGGTTTACAAAAAATGTATATGAATGTATGTGTGTATGTATGTATATTGCAATAAAGAGAACCATCCTTAAATTTCGCTTCAAATTAAAGAATATTAAGTTAATTAATTCAGTATACACGCAAAGAAAAAGCATATTATGGTTGTTTTATATGGTTGTTAACAAAACATAGCATTGATGCATTTAATAATAATAATAAAGCTGGTCTTGCAACCATATTATTGTCGAGCATAACAATAACATAGTAAAACCTAAAAATAGTATGTTAAAATATAAACATTAAATTGTAAAATTAAAATATCATTAAATGATTAAAAATGTCATGTTTTATAATTAAATTATACTTCAGTCTCGTAAGTGCAAATATTATCTGATATAAAAGACTTAGTTATTTATTTTTTAATTTTTTATTGATCTGTCACAAACGTTATATAAAAACATAAATTCTCAAGAACATATGTATGTATGTTCTGTACATATGTATGTATGAGTAATAATTAAAAGGCTTTGACCCATAGACTACAAGAATCATTTATGCAAAAAATATAATTTATATTTATAGTCGAAATCACGATATTTTATATTCATACATTCCTACGTTCACATCCATTTATGGACTAAATGTTTTATTCTCTTATTGAAGTTCTCATACGGTACGCAATGGTAATTCGGAACTGACTCCACATTTTTCCAAAATTTCTAACACCTTAATCTGTCATAGGCGTTGATATATTTTGTTACATGATAGCAATTACTGTTGATATACAAAATGACAGCTTTAAATGAAAAATATGAAAATAGTTTCATTATTGTATATTTTAACTATTTTTGAAATGTTTTGTTTACTTCTTTATTTGTTTTCATATTTTGTATATTTTTTTAATATTAAATTATTTTCTATTTTCTTAAGCTTTGGGTCCTTATATTTTTTAATAATATTTTATTTCAATATTTCGGTACTTTCTGCGTACCTTCTTCAGGAAACAAAATTAATATATAACCAAAATAACAAAATTAATTAACAATTGAAAAAATTTTTTGTCATAATGAAGTTAAAAAACAATGTTTCAAAAAATTTTCAAAAAACAAAAATATAAAAAAGTGTTTTGTGTTACATACATATATTAAGAACAATATAACTAGAAGACTAGTCAACAGATTTAATACGGTGAAGAACAAAATTATAAAAATAAGGTCAACAATAACTTTCCTGATCAGATGCAGAAATTCTGGAATCATTCCAAGATTCAATGTCAATTCTACAAAAGTCATTTCAAATATATTTAACACAAGATGTTTGGCTGATATACAACATACACTTAATAACTATATGAGTGATCTACATTACAAAATTTTAAAGTTGTCAATCAAGAATAACCACAGGTTATTGGAGTATTTTCAAAGTAAGTTAGCATTTATAAAAAGAAATTTAAATAGATATTTTACAGAAAGGGATATGATATCTTTTCTTAATTTTGAAGATATTAAGGCAGTTTTCCTTTGAAAAGAAAGTTAAAAACATACATATTAGAAAATTTGATTGTCTCCGCGATTTGCAAGAAAAGAAGTTAGGTATTAAATTTAATGAAAACTGGTTTGTTAATAAAACTAATTTAGATATTCCATTAGAAGTACAATCTGTTCTAGCGTTAGGTAATAAGCATGCACTTCCCACTGCAAAAAATGAGTTACCTATTGTGAATATGATAACTGAAGGAGAAGATTTTATACAAACTTTAGAAAGTAAAGAGGAACAGGAAGTAGCAAGAACTAGGTTGTCACTAATTATTGACAATCATTATAATAAAATGAAATTGACCAATAGAGATAGGTTTATTTTAGATAAAGTAAGAAAAACAGAGAGTTTTTTAAAAAAGAATAGAAATTTGCTTATTGTAAAAGCAGACAAGGGTAATACAACAGTAGCTTTAATGAAACATGGATATAACATTCGAATTAATAATATTTTAGAAGATATTTCTAAATATCAATTAGTAAATTAAGATCCGACTAGCAAATTGCAGAAGATTAAGAATGATTTGGTAGATGAACTTTTTAAACGAAAAATTATAACTATTTTTGACAAGAAGAAACTAAAGACCAACATTGCTACTGCTCCTAGGTTATATGGACTTCCAAAAATTCATAAACCTGAATATCCTTTAAGACCTATTTGTTCTTTTGTAAATTCGCCTTCTTATGAACTATGCAAATATGTGACAGATATTTTGAAGAAAATCACTGAGTTTTCAAAATATAACGTAAAGAATTCTTTAGATTTTAAGAATAAGATAAAAAAACTTAAAGTAGAAAATAATGAAAAATTAGTTTCTTTAGATGTGATATCTCTATTTCATAGTATACCAGTAGATTTAGCTATTGATACAATAAAAGAAAAGTGGGATATAATTAGACCACACACTAAAATTGATAAAGATTTGTTTTTACGTATTCTTCAATTTTGCATAGAGGATAATAGATATTTTCAGTATGATAAAAAAATATATGTTCAGAAACAGGGTCTTCCGATGGGATCTCCGGCATCTCCAATTGTTGCAGACATTGTTATGGAGAAATTATTGGACTTTTGCTTAGAAAAACTAATTATAAAACCAAAAGTTATTACTAAGTATGTTGATGATTTATTTTGCATTATTTCTGATAGTACAATTGATGATATGTTAAAGATTTTCAATTCTTTTGATGTTAATATTAAGTTTACAATAGAGAAGGAATGCGATTCCAAACTTCCTTACTTAGATACTTTATTGATTCGACGAGGTAATAATATATTAATGGATTGGTATCAAAAACCGACAGCATCAGGAAGAATTATTAACTATTTTTCAAAGCACAACAAAGGTATAATAATTAATACAGCTAAAAATTTAATTGAAAGAGTTTTAACTATAAGTGATGAAGAATTTCATAAAAAGAATAAAGAAAAGATTAAAAATATACTAGCGGATAATAGCTTTCCAAAAAGACTTATTTATAAATTTATTAGACAATACGGACATAAAAGAAATACAATTAAGATAAGCACATTGGAACCTAAGATTTATATGTCTTTAACTTATGTACAAGGTTTTTCAGAACGTTTAAAGAATTCGAAAATCTTCAATAAGGAAAAATATAACATGGCTTTTAAAACATATAATACACTGAATAGATTATTTAGTAAGACTAAAGATAGAATTAATAAATTTGACATTTCTAATGTAGTCTATGAAATACCTTGTAAAGGTAGTGATCAGGAGATTTGCAATAAGGTATATATTGGTACAACAAAAAATAAACTAAAGACTAGAATTGCTGGACATAAGTCGGACTTAAGATATGTTAATTCACAAAAAACAGCATTATCCACTCATTGTTTTGACTTAGGTCACTATCCTAACTTTGAAAATGCTTCAGTTCTTAGTATTGAAAAAAATTATAAGAGACGGTATATTTTGGAAATGTTACACATTGTAAATACTCCATTGACTAAAAGAATTAATTTTAAAGCAGATACAGATAATGTCGCTCATATATACAGACACTTAATTCACAAAATAACATAAATGTTTTTGTTCTTAATATATGTATGTAACACAAAACACTTTTTTATATTTTTGTTTTTTGAAAATTTTTTGAAACATTGTTTTTTAACTTCATTATGACAAAAAATTTTTTCAATTGTTAGTTAATTTTGTTATTTTGGTTATATATTAATTTTGTTTCCTGAAGAAGGTACGCAGAAAGTACCGAAATATTGAAATAAAATATTATTAAAAAATATAAGGACCCAAAGCTTAAGAAAATAGAAAATAATTTAATAAAAAAGGGTCAAATAATCATTATTAAATTTTTTTAATATTAATTTTTACATACGAGTACATTTTAATTTTTTTCATTATCTCTAACAATAAAAACAATTTCAACTTTAAGCGAACAAAAAATTACTTAACTAATGGAAAAGCATTCTTTTAAGACTTGGAACAAAATATTTTTAAGCGCAAACATTATTTTGTTTGCATTGAATCATACTTTGATTAATAAAAGTATATTATGGTTAACCCTTAACTACAATCGCTTTTTTAACTTACGTTACTACAATTGTGGGGTAATTTTCTACCCCAATCGAAAATTCTTTCTATTTTGGAGGACCTCGAATAAAAAAAAAGTGTTAATGTGAAATATGACAATTGTTTATTTTTTTATAAAAATAACATTGTTGTCATGTTAAAAAATTTATAAATTAGAAAATAGAAATATTTTTCTAGCGGCTTAAAAAAATTGACTACAAAAATTCTGTGTATTCTTCTTCTAGAAAAAAAATTATTTGTATTATTATACAACTTTAAATTTGTAATTCATATTAAAGGAACTTTAAATAAAAAAAAATTAAAGAAAAAAAAATATATAACAACCTCTGTTATGTTATATATAGTATAACATAACAGAGGTTGTTGTTCGTGTAAAAGAGTCCGTTGAAATCACTTTTCACATACTGTACAGACTTTCAGTTCTTTAGAATGCATTTTACAAATAAATTTATTGCATTTAAAATGCGGCACTTTTTGACCTTTTTCGCTGACTCGGTGCTGATTGGGTATCAAGTTCTCCGCCAAGAAGTTGAGCAATGACAGGGTTCAAATTTCTTGAGAAAATGCTGCACATTTCTGATCAAGGGCATCCACACTACCTTTGGTAAAGTTGTAAAATTCTATAATTTCAGGTTTCAAAGAATGCGGATCAACTTCTGCTGAATGATACATCGTGGTGTTGTTATGTAAGCTACCATTTCTTCCACAATAAATAAAGACCATTTCTCTTTTCTGCAGCTATGCCTTTGATACAATGCAAAAGTCTAATACCATTGTGTCCCTTTGCTCTTGAGGTTGTAGGTGCAACCTTGGAATATTTGAAGCGATTCTCTGTTACCTTCCTCCTCTTCTTTATTTTTGTTGTCTTCTAATTCGCTTTCTGTATGATGATCTCCATTCCCCATCACTTACGTCATCATCGTCTTGGAAAATATCATCACATCCTGCGCCATCAGATGAGTCGTCTTCATCAAAAATTTTTTCTATTTCAGATTTACTTAAATAGCGCTTCACTTTGTCTACTTAATAAAAAATCAATAAATACCAAGAATAAAAATAAATTATATAACTACATTCGTGAGTTAATTTTCTACAATACACGGAGTTTTAAAGAATATGCTTTAGTACAAAGTAAGTTAAAAATAATGGAGTGTGGCATGGGGTAAAAATTTACCCCACGAATGTAGGTAAGGGTTAAAAATATTATATTATTTTTAATAAGTTATAAAACTTTGGTTGTGATTCAAATTTTTTTTAAATTAAACCAACCATGTTGTATTTTTTGTGCACAGTGACCATATAATGGTTAAATGTTAACAAAACAATGTTTGTCCTGACTGATGTATTGTTGAAAACAACTATAATTTGTTCTCCAAAACTATACACTATTACAAAGAACATATTATGGTTATTGTGACCATATTAAAACCATGTTTTTTCTGCGTGTAGGACTCAATAAAACTTAAAAGGCAACAAAAGCAGCGGGAATGGTGCTCAATCAAGTAGGCTTTCGGCGAAATTTTAAAAAATTACTTAAACACAAACGCAGTCCCTTTAAACAGGTATTTGTATTCAAAGGGTATATATGTACGAGTATATTAATATAAAATAGTATTTATTAACACTTTCATATCAAATATTATTGGTATATTTAAAATTATTATTTAAATAAAAAAAGAAATAATAAAATAAGAAAATATTAAATTCTTTTGTTCTATTAATTATTTTATTTTGGGTTGTGTTCTGGCCTTGAAAGTTCTGGAGTATTGGGAGCTCTTATGTATACGAGTGGATTTAATTATTCTTCACTCTGAATTTTTTATATTTTTTAAAAATCCGGATCAGGATACTGCAACCATTTTATTGGTGATATGCTAATAAATCATTAACTCAAAGTTATATCAGAAGAGGCAAGTAATAACGATACTATCAAACACTGCATGCACCTTTTCGATAACCGTTTTAATAGTTCTTTATAAAAATAATGCATAATAATAAATTGTGGTAATTCGTAGCATTTATGTTCTTAAATCGGTGGAAAATATGTTTAAAAAAACATAAACAAACACTATTCAAAATGTAGGGCGTCCAATATTTGACAAAAAAGACGTAACCACTGCGTTTTCGCTTCGCGTTTAAAAAAAGGTTATTTGGCGGACCATTTACTTTGTTTATCTTCTCTATCTTCTCTATATATATAAAAATGAATGTCTGTCTGTTTGTGCTTTATAGGAGGCCAAACCCTTGGACCGATCTTCCTGAAATTTTCACAGCATGTTACTGTGACTCTGGAAGGAATAATAGGCTATATGAAGTTTTAATTGGACGAAGGGGCGTGGCACCGTCCATATAACCCAAAAATTTGGATTGCCATATTTTGGCCATTTTTTGACCTACGTCGACGATATTTGGTACATATGGTATTGGCATAATTAGGAATAGGTACCAGGAGAAAAGAAGGTGAGACCCCGCTCCTTTTTAGAAAAATTGAAAATCGTAATATAGTCTTAACTACTGGACCAATCGTCATTAAATTTTCGCAATACTTTTAATTTTATTTAATATCGAGGGGGTAGCGAAGCACACCGGGTTCATCTAGTAATTTATATTTTCATTTCATTTAAGAGTAAACTTTTTGGTTTTTTTTTTACAAAACTTCGATATTTTCGCAAAACTTTTGAATTATTGCTACTTTGTTTTATTTTTTGTGTTTTTTTTTTTGGCATTTACTACTCTTTAGTTCATGTGTTGTAATTTTAATTTTTGGTTAAATTATTTTTATGGAAATATGGACAAATTCTATTTTATTTTGTAATCTAGGGGTTTTTTTAATTTTTTGTTTTAACAGAACAAAAAAAATTTAATAAATAAATTAGAGAAAAATTGAGAACCGATGTTGCTTAAGGCCAGAATTCAATATCAAACGATTTATTCACGCAAAACTCTGACAGAATGATGATGTACGTGCCACACTATTATACAAATAGGATGCAAAAAATACATAGTTTTAATAATATTTTGTTGTGTTTTTCTACTAATCTTACAAAAAATTAACTCTGATCGCATAGAGAAAAACATTTTATAATTTATGACATAAATTTTATGTATTTCAAAAAAAGTTATCATCGTGCAGATCTGTCAAAAATTGTGCAACACACATACACTTTTAATCAGGTTTTAAATTGCTTGCTTAAAAATAGCAACAGCACTAAAATCTTTGCTTTGCTAACATGATTTTCAGCAAATAAAAAAACAAAATGTTTCAGCATTAACAAAACATTTCATTATTAACGAAGCAACAGCAAAGAAAAAAAACACTATTTAATAGTGTAATTCAAACAACGTTTTTAAAATGTATTTTCTTACGTACTGTAAGTAATAAATAAACATAAATACGTTTCTAATGTTAAAAGGAATGAAAAGCAGCGAGTTACAACAAGAAACAGCAATCGTAGTCAGCCACAACTTCATAGTAAAAAGTTAAGCAAAAGCAAAAAAAAAAAGATGAACTGATTGCTTAAGCAACAGCAAACGTTTTCAAAGTAATTGCTTGGCTGATTGCTTTGCTGCAGAAAGAAACACATAGTCAGCTTAAGCAAATGAGTTTCTTTCATTTTTTTAATTTCCTTTTGCTGCACATTTTTCCACAGCAACAGTTCAGCAACTAAATATGCATTAAAAAATAGTCAAGCATTAATGATCACTGCCTTAAATCCGCTTTTTAATCATACATGCAATTTTTAACACATCGTATGACTGAGTATGATAGTGACAACCATCACGAAAGTGTATCCCTCCTTAGCCACATGTGATAAGGGTATAAAGAAGTCTTTTAAGTCTTTAACTTATTCTTATTAGTACAGATTAGTCAAATATTTGATAAAGGAAAAGCGTAACAACTAATTTCAAAAATATTTATTTAATCTTTCCTGGCACGTGTAATAACGAATGACGATTTGTTATATTTTAAAAGTGATATTTGTTCTTTTTTATTGAGAAGTATCTTATATTTCTTAATGAGTATTTAAGAAGGACAAACGTTTTTTTTCACTATTAAGTGGTTACGTTTTTTTTGTTCAATTATTCGACTTATCCGACCGTACCTTAACATTTTGAATAGTGTTTGTTTATGTTTGTTTTTTTTTTTAAACATATTTTTTCCCCGATTTAAATGCTACAACTTACCACAATTTGCTATTATGGATGGATTTTATAATGAACTCATTAAACGGTTATCGAAAAGGTGAATGTAGTGTTTGATAGTATCGTTATAACTTACCTCTACTAATATAACTTTTAGTTAATGATTTATTAGCATATCACCAAAAAATATAAAAAAGTTTTAATTAATTCAGAGTGAAGAATAAGTAAATCCACTCGTATACATAAGATCTTTCCATACTCTAAAACTTTCAAGGCCAGAACACAACCCAGACGAAACACTTTCTAGCCTTTAGAAAATAGCCTAGTTAGAACTTGATTTTTTTCTTAAAACAGCACAATACGTAAAATCCGGCGAAATCCTGTCCGACCTCATCCGGTTACAATTTCTTTCACTTAATCTTTTTTTAACAATGGGAGCAAAGTTGTAAAGTGAATGAAGCAGTGAATCTAATGCAATATTCTGTAAATAAACATAAAATGAAACAAGTAAGAGTGCTATGTTCAACTATGCCGAATTTTATATACCCTTCACCATGTACGTATGTAAATCTAGTTTAGAGAAGTAACTCCAATAAAAAAAAAATAAATATTAAGGTGACAGAGAATTCAAAAATAAAAAAAAGAATTAACTACTTCAAATATATAAAATTTTACATAAAAATGTCACCGGCTCTTAATGGCAACTTGTTTCTAATTTTTAGTATTTCCTGAAAGATCTCTTCAAAAGCTTTTAAATGATCTCCATATGGATATTTTAAAAAACATGGTGCACAATCGTACCTTTCTATGAAAACTTTAGAGGCCCATAACTCGGAAAATATGGGCGAGCGCCAGTTTTTTCACTTGTTTTATTTTTTTCTTATTTTCTATAGAGAAATTTTCAAAACTGAAAAATTTTATCTTGCTCATGTAATGCCTTAGCAAAGTTAATTTCAACTCGAACACGGGCGGACAGACGAACATCACTCAATCCATTTCGCTATTTGTAAGAACTCATATATATAATTTATTGCGTCGGAAATGGACATTGTAGATACGCAATGACAAACTGAAATATACCCTTTTTCCACCAGAGGTGCAGGGTTTAATAAAAAATAAGTAAGAGTGCTATATTCGACTATGCCGTATCACCATCTACGTAAATCTAGTTAAGTGAAATAACTCCAATCAAAAAACAAATATTTGCGAGATAAAGAATTAAAAAATAAAAAAAAAAAATAAAAAAAAAATTGGTACTGCATATAAATAATTTTACATAAAAATTACATCGGCTCTTAATGGGTTAAGTATTTTAGAAAAATTTTAGTATTTTCATAAAGATTTCTTGAAAAGCTTTAAAATGATGCCCACATTGATATTTTAAAAACTTTTAAAATTTCAGACCCCGTAATTCGGAAAATATGGTTGAGCGCCAATTGTTTCACTTGATGTTTTTTTTATTATTTAATTCTCTTACTTTATTGCTCCAAATGACATGAAAAAATTAGAGGTAGCCGTGGTGTTTTTCCCGCTGCCTCGAAGGACATGGACCGACCTGACATATTTATTAGTATTTATTTATTTTTTTTTTTTTGAGAGCTGCCAGATGAAATTAGAACAAGTCGCAGGTTTCCTTATAAAAAGAACCTTAAGTTATCCATTTTTATGGTCCTTCCAATCATAATACTAAAATTTTCTACTCGATGCTCCGTTATGTGCACTTTCGCATTGTTTTCATCCACGGGGGACACCATCATTGTTACAGGGATACGTAGCCTATAGAAGCTCATTATTCTAATATTCAATATCGATCAATCAATAAGAAAAAAAAGTACTACATATACATAATTTTACATAGAAATGACATCGGCTCTTAATGGGTTAAGCATTTTTATAAAATTTTAGTATTTCCTTAAAGATCTCTTCAAATGCTTAAAAATGATACCCATATTGATATATTTTAAAAAATTTGAAAATTTCAGAATCCCATAACTCGGAAAATATGGGCGAGCGCCAATATTTTTATCTGATTGGCATTAGTTTATTGTTCCAGATGACATAAAAAATTTAGAGACAGGCGTGGTGTTTTGCATGCTGCCTCGAAGAACATGAACCGATCATGCTGATTTCCAATAGCACCTCTTTCGACACTATATCTGATCGATTGGCGTATTTATTTTTTCGCTCAATAGACTTCGCTATGCATAAGAACTCAGAATATATACGTTTTATCGGGTCGGAAATGGATATTGTGGAAGTTCTAAACGGAATGACAAACTTCGTTATACCCTTTTTTCATTTTTTGTGGTGAAGGGTATAAAATCTACGTGACACGTTAATCGTATGAAATAAATGGCATCTAAGCATGCGATTGCAAACGGATCGTGGTCTTTTCAAATTTAAAATTCTAGAACTAAAACAGGCCACCCAAAGATAATTATTTCTTTCTAACCGACTTCAAAAAAAGAAGGGGGTTATCAATTCGACTGAATGGTGCTTTTTTTTGTTTGTGCAGAACTCAGTCATTTCTGAACCGATTTTGAAAATTTTTGTAATATGATAGACTATGCTTACAGATTGGTCCCGTTTTAAAAACAGTTCATAATCTTAAAAATTAAAGGGTGTCCCCTTACAATATACATATTTTTTAAGTGTATTATAAACTGTAAAGGGCACTTCTGTAAAATTTTAAATGACTGCGTATTACTTTAGCTCTCAATAACAAAAAGCTACACAAAAATAAATCTAAAAATTAAAGGGTGTCCCCATAATTGATGTACATTTACTTATATGGGTGTATCTTTTGAACCGTTATAGACAATCGCTTGCAAATTGGACAGAATGTCGATTGCTATGGCCATTATAGTAACAAGTAATAATATTAAAAATTATAAATTAAAGGGCGCCCCAATAGTCAATTTAAATTTATGTTTTGGCAATACTTTTTAACAGTTGTAAACAGACGCTTAAAATTTACAACAAACGTGTGTTGCTAAGTCCACTTTAACAACAAGTATAACATTTGGATTTGAAAGTTAAAGGGTGTCCCAATAGTTGATGTTATTTCAAGTATGTGACCAAACTTTTGAGCCGTTATAGACAGAACGCCGAAACTTAAAAGGGACCTGTATTGCTAAATCCGCTATATCAACGAGTTTATTATTTGAATTTAGAAATTAAAGGGTGTCCCATAATTGATTTAGATTTACTTATATGGGCCTATCTTGTGAACCGTTAAAGACAAATGCTTGCAAATTGGACAGAATGTCGATTACTATTGCCGTTATAGTAACAAGTATTAATAATTAAAATTATGAATTAAAGGGTGCGCCAATAGTTCATTTAATTTGATGTATATGGCCATACTTTTAAACAGTTGTAGTCAGACGATTAAAATTTACAAAGAACCTGTATTACTAAGTCCGCTATAACAACAAGTATTAAATTTGATTTTGAAATAAACGGGTGTCCCAATAGTTGATGCAATTTCAAGTATGTGACCAAACTTTTGAGCCGTTATAGACAGAATGCTGAAACTCAAAAGGGTCCTGTATTGCTAAGTCCGCTATAACAAGAAGCTTATAATTTGAATTTAAAAACTAAAGGGTGTTTCCAAAATTAATGTAATTTGTTTCATATGGCCTTATTATTTTAACCGTTATATACAAACACCATAATTTTAGACATGGTATAATAAGAAGTCTAAAAATTTTTAATTATCAATTAAAGGGTTTTACAATAGTTGATATAATCTGATGTATATGGGCAAATTGTTGAACCGTTATAGGCGGACGGTTGAAATTTGTGCACAATCTGATTGCTAAATCTACTACAACAGCAAGTATATAATTTGGAAATTAAAGAGTGACCCTTTAGTTGCTGTAATTTGGTGTACATTGCCAAACTATTGAACAGTTGAACAAGTATATAAATTGGATGTGGAATATAAGGGTGTCCCAATAGTTAATCTAATCTTATTTATTTGGCCATACTCTTGAACCGTTATAGGCACACAGATGAAGTCTGTTTTGAAGTGGGGTTTTTTTTGCAAGAATTATTTTAAGTATCTTTAATTAATGCTATTGAACGGCACAAGAAAATAACATCTCCAATTTAATTTTTCTTTCAACTTCTACCCAGCTCTATGGGAAAATTCTTAGATTTTTGTTAAATATTCTTTAAAAAAACACTTATTAAAAGACTTTGTATGCATTTCAAAAAGAAATAACACATGAAAATGCATCACTGAATTCAAAAAAGTCTAAACAAATAAAATAAATCATTTAATAAATCTTAAAGTTTGAACACGATCAAACTGATTACGTGCGTTAAACCTATTTTCTCCACGAAAAATATCTATGACCGTTTAAGTAAATTTTTTTTTTTTTTTTTGTATTTAAAAAGTGTTTTTTTTTTTACTAAAAATACTTATGAACGAGCGGTTGTGTCTAAATTTCGAACTTTAACAGCGAAAATTTTCTTTTGTTATAAAAAGAAACACTCACACACACGCACAAAGTAACCAAAAAATCATTAAACTACTCATTTAAATACAAAATATAAACAATTTTAAAAGTACACTGCAAGAAAGAATATTTAATTTGTTTCTATTATTTTGTAAATTGATGCACGATTCCAAGTATATTAAAACGAAAAATAAAACGTGTCTATTGTACTGAGCTTCTTATCTCTGCGTATGTTGCCTAAAGAAAAACTGTAAAGACAGATGTCAATTCTAAGCTGCTCTTTATAATACCACCACAAAAAGTGCAATAAGTTTGTCATTCCGTGTGTTATTTCTACAATATCCATTTCCGTCCTCTTAAAGTATATTTATTCTGACTTCTTATGCATAGAGAAGTTGTTTGAGCGATGTCCGTCTGTCTGTCCGGGTTAGTGTTGAAATCAAAAAATAAATATAGGATCCGCCATCTAACGTTTTTTTTTCAACTAGTCCTTATTTCGTGAATGGTAACACTTAGCTCATGTCTGATTTGACAGATAATTAGTTTTATCCTTCCGCTGAACGCTTGAAAAACGCTGGAATATGTTGCGACATTACTTTTGAAATCATGCTAATTTTGCAGAATGTGTGCGAAAATTGAGTATGGGTTTTGGAAGAAGATAAGCACCCTTCAGCTCCGTATGTTGGTTATCTTGTGAAAAAAGTGAAAGAAACTGTCATCCTCATCGATAAACCAAAGCGTGAAAAGCCAAAAACAGTGCGTACACCCGAGAATATTGCTGCTGTGGCAGAAACTGTGCTTGAAGCGCCATCAACATCAATTCACCGTCGTTCTCCACAATTGAACATTTCGGAGACATCATTAAGACATAAAGACCTTACAAAGTCCAATTGGTTCAGGAGTTGAAGCCAACTGACCATCTAATGCTTTTTTTATAGCATTAAAAAAAAAAGTTATTTGGCGATCAGATATAGTTTTAAAAAAGGTGCTTTTAGAAATCAACATGATCGGTCCACGTCCTTTGAGGCAGCAGGCATAACACCACGCCTACCTCAAATTTTTCTTATGTCATTTGGAACAATAAAGTAACTCCAATCAAAAAAAAAAAAATAATAAATATATGGGGCAATATAAAATTAAAAAATAAAAAAAAACAACAAGTGAATAAATTGGTGCTCGCCCATATTTTCCGGGTTACGGGGCTATAAAAGTATCAAGTTTTTAAAATATTAATATGGATATCATTTTAAAGCGTTTGAAGAGATCTTTAAGGAAATACTAAAATTTTTCAAAAATTCTTAACCCATTAAGAGACGATGGCATTTTTATCTAAAATTATGTACCATGTTTTTTTATTTTTGTATTCTCTTTTAACCCCGTATTTGCTTTTTTGATTAGAGTTACTTCACTTAACTAGATTTATATAGATGTTGAAGGGTATATAAGATTTGGCCAAGCCGAATATAGCATTCCTGCTTGTTTTTTTCTATACTCTTGCCCAAGTCAGCATAAAACTATGGCGCAGGTGTAAATGAACGGCCGCAGTGTCCAACGGAACTCTGGAGCGTTCAATAGACTCCCAAGGGAATCAATAGGCCCAAAGTTGAGATTGTTAAATTATTGCTTTTCAGGTTGTTATGCTTTCTTTTCTTTGATATGTATGAAAGAGCATCAGTAGTAGCAATATACCGAGCTGTGGGATGTATAGACCAAAGGGGGTTGGCGAGGCAACTTCCCACGAGAGGAGGACTTCGCAGTATCCCTTAGGAAACAATCTTTAATTTCTGTTTTTTCAGGTTACAATGCTTTATTTTACTCTGATATGTTTGAAAGGCCATAGAAGGCATCCATCAGAGCACATTCCGCATACGATGCACCTTTATGAACATACAAAGATATTCTTGGAAGATAGGCGGTGCCAGCAGACACTTCAGAGTCATGGTTCCTGTTGTACCTACATATGTTTCAGTCTTGAATCACAAATAATACTGTAAATCAGTGCGAGGCGTGCAGATTGCACCGATTATGAGTGATACTAAGAATTTGCATAAACGTTACGACTAACAACGTGTGGGAAGACATTTCAGTGCAGCCTGTATCCCACTCAGAGACTTCATTGCCCGCCCAGGAGACCAATATCTCGGGTCACCAGGGATGTATATTGCCTGATTAGGGGTCCGCAGTCTATTCATGCCTTACTGAGGTACAAAGCGTGCAAAGTCATTTCTCCTGCTGTTCCCCTATATATTTATGTGTTACAAGATCCAAAGGTCCTAATAACAGCCCGTTCTTTGGAAAATATGACTCTTAGGTTAAAATAGTGATTCTTCTGTTGGCGTTTGTCGAAATTTATTTTTTTAACCAATCTGCCATCTCTTATCTTTAAAATCCCTGTTTGAAGGAACTACAATAATCATCAAGGCATTTAGATGTAGACAGATTAAGCTTCCTAGAGTTAACTCCGTCCCCTAAGACTCTTAAACGTTAAGCTATATGTTTCAAGATTTAGAAAATGATCATTAAAGTTCTTAGATATAGAGAGGTTTAGTTCACCAGATTTAACAGTAAAATATCCACCTTAATGTGATTTTGCGCCATTTGCATAAACGTTTATTTCTCTAAGACTGTGTGATAAATCATTGCACCATTAAGAACAAGATGTTAAGCAAGTTTTGTAGGCACCATCATTAAAAACAAGAGATAATACGTGATATACAGTTAATCTAAAAAAATCACAATGGACTGACCAGAGGTTTTTGTATTTAAATGCGTAGTAGAGCGTTAATGGATTGCAGAGCTTGCTAACATTTTCCTATTCAAATCAAGCTGTAGTAAATGTATTAGCGTATCTAAGATTAATCTTTCTCACTTCCAAAGTTTTTCAACGATGTTTACGTTTACCACAGTTAGGTGAAAATAAGCGTAAGTAAATATTTTAGGAGGAAGCTAAAGCTCTTTAAAGAAGAGACCATTTTTAACATGTATTTTAGCTTTGATAAAAAGGAGAAATAATGGAGAAAAACATTTGCTCTGTGTTCGGCTAAGATACATACCAGGTCTGCAAGTTTAAAATGTCGTTTATTTCTTAAAATATATACACAGTAATTTAAAAAAAAGTATAATATATTTTATTCAAAGTACTGGCCCTCGCTTTGTACACATTTTGTCCATCTCTCTGGCAATTTGTGGATACCATTCCAAAAGAATGCTTCATCTTTATTTGAAATCCATTCATCGAGCCATTTTCTTACATCCTCCAAATTGTTAAAGTGTTGCTCAGCCAATGAGTGTCCCATCGATGAGAAGAGGTGATAATCAGAAGGCGCCAGGTCAGGTGAATACGGCGGGTGGGGTAGGAGTTCCCAACCAAGCGAAAAAATCGTTTCCTTAGTCAATCTGGCTAAATATGCAGGAGCGTTATCATGCTGAAGAATGACTTTGGCGTGCCTGTGAGCCCATTCTGGGCGTTTTTCGATCAATGCGTGACTCAAATTGATCATTTGTTGTCGGTAGCGGTCGGTATTGACTGTTTCGCCGGGTTTGAGAAGTTCGTAGTAGACTACTCCCTTCTGATCCCACCACACACACAGCATTGTCTTCTTCCCAAAACGATCCGGTCTTGCACTCGATGTGGATGGTTGTCCTGGTGTTGCCCATGATTTTATTCGTTTGGGATTCTGAAAATAAATCCATTTTTCATCGCCAGTTACAACTCGATGCAAAAAACCCTTTCTTTCGTGGCGTAAAAGCAGCATTTCGCACACATGCCGCAAATTCTCTTTATTTGGCTTAAAATTAGACATTTTTAACACCAAAGAAAGGTATGATATGTCCACGTAAACGACTTAAAAACAACTGATTTTTGTAAACAAATGACTAACAAAAAAATAGCGTTTAGAGATAAGCAAATCCTTCAATAGGCTAAGAGCGCATTTTATTGGAATTAAAACGACATTTTAAACTTGCAGACCTGGTATGTATATATATTGTTACGAAAATAAGATCTGGCAACCCCTGTTGTTGTTATCCGTATGAGCGTGGTGAAAAATTTACTTCCACTAATGGTGTGTGCATTGAATTATACCACAATTAGCTAACAAAAGTTGAGCAACCTCAATGGTTTCGTTGGTAGAGGTGCTTGCTGCAAGACAGAAGATCGTGATTTCGAACATGTGTACAAGGGAAAACAATAAATGCTATAATGAAATTAAAAATTAAGATGCAGCAGTACAAACCTTCCGGAAAGGAAAAGACAATTATTGTGTGAAGCCATGGCAGATAATTTAATAAAAGAGTAACAGATAATTGTCAAGAAGCCCTTTATAATAAAAAGTAAGAACGGAAGCGGTTAGCGCAGGGAAGTGTAACAGCGTAGCAACAGTGTATGGCAGACGTGTGTTTGTGGCTATTGGATTAAAGGGGATGACTGGCTTGGATAAAAGAAGTAGATAGTTAAGGTTACTAAACAAATATAGAGTAGTTCATGTCTCGCTGAAGTAACACAGTAGTGTAGCGTGGATGGCTGCGATTGTAGTAATAACGCATGTTTAGTAAATACGAGACCATGGGATTCTCAAGACCGGTAGGATCAAGCAGTATAGCCACAGAAAGCCATAAAATAAGAATACAGAATTCATAAAGAGCCACAGTGGTATTTGCAATCAAAATAATCCGTACGTTTCTACTTAAAAGGGATAAACGTAACAATATATACACGCGAATGCAGATGAACTGTCGACGATACTCGACTATTATTTCCGTAGCCTCTTAAATGCAAAAATTGCTTAGAACTTTGGTCGATTTTTGTATTGCAGCAATTTTCTAGTTCTTCTTCTACCATTTCTTTAATGTACTTATGTCATGTTGTGCTGCATTTTTTCGTACAGTGTAAATAATTGAAATACTTTTTCAACTGGAAAACTCAGAATAAACTTTTTAGCACGCTTCATCTTTAGTATTGGTTCGATAAAATTGTTTAAATAATACAACAACTAAAATTATAATAATAAGAACAACAACAACAACATAAATAAATGTAAACAAATCTCCTTCAAAATTATCCGATGAAATCAATTGTTTTATACATAGAAATTCTTATTATTCTTCTTGATTCTGCTCTATTGATGTTTTTTTTTTCATTTATTTTTGTATTTTGATTATTTTTTTTAATTTCTTTCGATTTTTTATTTTAGTACAATTTAGTTGTTTCACGCGTTAATATATCCAAATAAATTAAAACAAACAAAAAAAAACTGAATAAACTTTCAGATCACAATGTGTAGTTAAACTTTATATTTTTCTTACATAATAATTGTAAGAAATTTCATTTAAAATATATTTTAGAGTTTGCATTAAAATGTTTTTAAAATAAAAAAGTAAACATAATTAACACGCGGGTAAATGTAAAAAAGAAACGCCAAAAAAAAACAGCCACGTAGAAAAACAAAAAAAAGAGGAGAAACCATTTTTAAAAATGCTTTTTGCAAAACAAAAAACTGTTATAGAGACAACAATTATTGTTTTTGATAAATTTTAAATAAATATTACACAAAAATACCAACTTTAATTTCTAAAACATCTTTAAATTAAATGGAATAATATTAACAAAGTACTGTCAAATTTTATGCTGCCTTAAAGTGAGTTCAGACCAGGCAAAATCTTTTACGAAAAATATTTTATCTCTTCACATAATGAAAACTAGAAATTTCAATTATTAAAGTAAAGTTTTACAATGATTCGAATGTTTTTTGGTTAAAGCATGTCAAACTGAAATGGCGCCTGTCTTTTATAAAGCAAAGAAAAAATATGTTCCTGTTAAAATAAATCTGATTAGGGCGGACTCACACATAATAGGTTTCGTATAATGTATGGCTGACCTTTAACTTTTTATATTTAATTTTATGGTTTTCATATTTGTTATTGAAAATTAATACAACCTTTAATATTAATTTTATTTTTTATAAACTTCAAAGTTTGCCTGTTTTGGTTCAAAATATAAGTCTACGTACTAAATCAAAGTCAAAACTTGTGAGGCATCCTTTAATATTTACTTTTATGTTTATTTTAGTTAACATCGCCTATAACAGTTTAAAAGACGGCGATGCAAGCAAATAACATCTCTGCGGGACACCGTTAATTTTAATTTTTTATACCCTGCTAAAAGTATCAAATCACTGCCTATAACTGTTTGATATTTTATTTTATATCTTAATTGTGCTTGATTCCATTAAATATAAATATTTAATAATATTCTCATGATATATTTATTAATGATATTCCCACTAAATAATTATTATTTAAATTAGAAAATGAAATGTATTACTGCAGAGGCACATCCATATGGTATTTCGATCCTGCGCATACTTGATAGAGTGGATTTTACCAAAATTTTGTATAGAAAACCTCAGAGTCTCATTTCAAAAACCAACTTGATGAAATAAGACAATACAAATTCAAAAGTTTTTTATTCAAAAAAACAGCCAACATTCAGTAACTATTTTGATTATACCCTTTACCACAAAAAGTAAGAAAAGGGTATAACTAAGTTTGTCATTGCGTTTGTAATTTCTACAATATCCACTTCCAGCCCCATAAATTATATACATATATTCTGAGTACTTATGTATAGCGAAGTCGATTGAGCGATGTTTAAACAAAAATTTAAATTCGCCAATCAATCAGACATGATGTCGAAAGAGGTGCTACTAAACATCAGCAAGGTCGCTTCATGTTGCCATGGTGAGGTTATCTTTTAGCCTCAAGAGGGTGGGAGTTCGTTCTGGCAGAACATCAGCCAGGGTGACGTTTTTGTATGTGTGGCAAAGGATGGACAAACGTGCTTCGGGCCTCATTGATTTATTTCCTTTTTTTTCAGCTTAACTGGCATGAGATTTTTTTTGTAGCCGCAAACTAACCAGTTGCGTTGGCAAGAACCAGCCCAAGACGGCGAGCCCTAGCCGGTGCTAAACGCCAGCATGCCAGCGCGGCCAATCATCTGGCAACATATTTTCATTATTTTTGCGACAGCAGCTGCTACATGTCCTTAGACGCAGATGTCAGAATTGCACGCCTATCTTTAATTTTTCCATATTATTTGGAACAATGAAGTTACTCTAAGCACAAAAACAAATATATGGGGCGATAGAGAACTAAAAAATAAAAAAAACATCAAGTGAACAAATTGGCGAAATTTTCAAATTTCTTAAAATATCAATATAATGGGTATCATTTAAAAGTTTTTGACGAGATCTTTTAGAAAATGCAATAATTTTTTATAACCCATTAAAGGCCAGGATTCACTATCATCTACGATCGTACGATTTAATCACACAAAAATCTAACAGAATTTTGTCCTACTTTAAAAATCGTTTCAAAATAGCTTCGTAGTTGCCACACTATTATACAAAAAAGATGCATCTCTCCTCATCATCCTAAAAAAATCAACCCTAATCGCACAGAGAAAAATATTTTATAAATTATTTTTAAAGATTAGAAAATAGTACAGATCTGTCAAAAAGTCTGTCATACACATACACTTTTAATGCACACTATCATCATTTTTTGCACACTGCAATTTTTGACAGTTTGTACGACTGAGTATGATAGTGAACCCTGGCCTTAAGAACCGATTGCATTTTTATGTACACGCAGAGAAAAACATGGTTGTAATATGGTCACAATAATCATTATTTCTTCTTTGTAACATTGTATAGTTTTGGAGAACAAATTATAGTTGTTTTTAACAATACTTCAGTCACGATAAATATTGTTTTTTTTTAACATAACAAAAAATACAAGTTAAGTAAAAAAAATTGAATCACGACCAAAGTTTTATAACTTATTAAAAATCATATAATATATTTAATCATAATAGCTCTATTCACGATAAAATTAAAAACACGGTAATAGCGGTGGCGAATTCGATTCTTTTCCCATGTATTCTAACTGTCAAACTCCATATATAAAAAATTTATCTAACTGTTATACAGATTTTTTATATATGGTGTTTAACAGTTAGAATACCAGGGAAAAGAATTGAATTCGCCACCGCTATCACCTTGTATTTAATTCGCCTTGATTAAAATATGTAAAAATGCTAAACCCATTAATAGCCGTTGTCATTTTTATATAAAATTAATAAACGTACTAAAAAGTGTTAAAAAAATTTTTTAAGTGCTAAAACATAGTGCCAAAATTTAAATGTCTTAGTTTTAAGCAAATATTTTCTGGGAGAGTTCATAGTTTTATCATTTATTCTTATGTTGCCATAAAAATATTTATTTTCATTGAAAAACCCCAAATTTCTTAAAACAATAAATCATTTATTAAACATAAAACATTTTAAACCCCCAATAAAAATAATAATTCATTCTTTAATTTGAAAACGTTTGCTGTTGCTTAAGCAGTCAATTATTCTTTATTTTTATTTTTGCTTTTGCTTAACTCTTTACTATGAATTTATGGCTGACTACGATTGCCTTTTCTTGCTGTAACTCGCTGCTTTTTATCCCTTTTAACATTGGAAACTTGTATTGTATTGTAAAAAGCAACAGCAAAAGAAGAAACAAACATCAACTTATTGCTTAAGCAACAGCAAACGTTTTCAAATTTTTGCTGTTGCTTCGTTTATATTGAAATGTTTTGTTAATACTGAAACATTTAGTTTTTTTTTATTTGCTGAAAATCATGTAAGCAAAGCAAAGATTTTATTGCTGTGGCTATTTTTAAGCAAGCAATTTTAACCCGACATACACATATGTACATACATACGCGTATATTATATACTTAGGCAAATTTATTCTAGATGTCCGCAGTAAGATTTGAATATACAACTTTTTAATTTAGATATATCAAGAAGTGTTTAAAGGGTTAAAAATGAATTATTAAATTATGTTGCCAGACTTACGTTGTTATTATTGCAATTGTTACACGCGAAAAGTAGTATTTTGCAGAAAATTAGCATTATTTTTAGCACTTTCCAACTCTTCATTTAGCATTTTTCAGCACTTTAAATTAATATACTTTACAAACTGTTTAAATAATTATCTTTTGGAACATTTTGTAAAATATATTAATTAAAAGTCCTAAAAAATGCTAAATTAAGAGTTGGAAAGTGCTAAACCGGCCATTTTACTGCTAAATCAACAAAAGAAGTGCTGAATTTAGCACCGTAAGTGCTAAAATGGGCACGCTGCATGGGCATAAATAGTGAAGGGTATATAAGATTCGGCAAAGCCGAATGTAGCACTCTTGCTTGTTTTTAATTTAGAATCCTGCAGTTTACATAACATTTATTACTATTCGCATCATTTTTAATAGTTTTATTTTTGGTTTTTTTAATTTTTCCAGGTTTCTAAGACAAAATGAACAAAATGCCAAACAGTATTTCGGCCAATAAAATTCCAAATGAACTTTTCGAGGGCTACTCTAATGATCTATTAAATTTCGCTGCCATAGCGTGTATAGTTTTTGTGATCATCGGCGTGCCAGGAAATATTTTAACAATTGTTGCTTTATCGCGCGGGAAACAGGTACGTTTTTACGAATATAAGGTACTTTTTGCACAATTTAAGTACTTTTTTTATTGACTATTATTTTAGAACCGCAATTCTACAGCTGTATTTATTATAAATTTATCCATTTCCGATTTGTTATTTGGTTGTTTCAATTTGCCTTTGGCATCGTCAACATTTTTAAGACGTTCCTGGGTCCATGGAGATTTACTGTGTCGTTTATTTCCACTGTTGCGTTATGGACTATTAGCGGTATCATTATTTACCGTATCTTTAATAACTATAAACCGTTACATTATAATTGCCCATCCCAGACAGTATGCCAGGTAAAGTTGAAAAAAGCATTTCGCCTGAAAATCATTTATACAGTCTTTATTTTATTATTTATTATTTTTTTTTTTTTTTTTTTTTTTTGAAGAATTTATCAACACCGTTATTTGGCCTTGATGGTGATTGGTACCTGGCTGTTAAGTTTTTCAATAATGATACCAACCTGGCGTGGTATTTGGGGTAAATTTGGTTTAGACACTACAATCGGATCGTGTTCTATACTTCATGATCGCAACGATCGTTCACCAAAGGAATTTCTTTTTGTGCTGGCATTTATGGTACCTTGCCTTTGTATTGTATTCTGTTATGCACGTATTTTTTATTTGGTACGAAAAGCAGCTGTACGTTCTAGAGAACCTGCATCAAAGCCAGTATCTCCTAAAGGAAACGAAACAAATCACAATATTTTCAAGGATCAAGAAAATAATAAAGTTGTGAATAAAGTAGTGGATGCTGCAGGTGGTTGCGGTGGTGGTGGTGGTGTAGGGGATAACGCTTATATGCATCTTAAACCATTTGATGTGGCCCTAGACTTACAGTTTATAGACGATAATTATTCTTTGGACAATTTACCAATATCATATGAGAGAACAAGTCCAAAAATAGATCGCAAATCAAATACAACATCGAATTTTACGAATGTAAGTAAAGACAATAACACAGTGATATTAAAAAGTATTTTTAATTATTTTCAATTAAGAAAATTTGACTGGCATTAGAATTTACAGATAAGTAGATCATAGTAATAATCCACTTCCTAAGTTAATGCAGTTCCGTTTTAGAGCTTTTAAAGGTTGTTAAATTTAAAACATCTGGCAACAAATTCCTTATTTCTTCTTTAAGTAGACCATAAAGGTTGTAAAGGAAAAAGGCGCGTTCTCAGAACTAGTGATCTAGACCGCCATTTTAAATCGTTAAAATGGAAAAGTTGTTATTTTGAAAGCTGCTTCGCGAGTCAAGCTTTGTATCTGAACAATAATTAGACACCAGTTTAGCATAAAAAACTTATTAAGCACCGTGGGGCATTTGAAAAAAATTAGAGATCGCACGTCTTGGAAACTCTTGATAGCAAAGCCAACTCATAATGCACAGTGGGACATTCAGCCAAAATGGATGCTGAGAGTCCTGGGAGAAACGTGTAATAAAAAAACACTGCATTTTTATTGACATGAATTGAGTAAGGCATTGCCAGCTTGTAATTTACTAAAAATACACCATTGGGGAGCTCATATTTTTTTAATAAAGTGTTTTTAAATCCGTTTTGAGGCTTAAGCTGTGTAAGCCAAACATAGGAGTAATTAATTAGTTGGACTAATTAATTGACAATTATATTAGCATTGAATGATTAATAATGCTAATGATTTTTTTAGCATTATCATTATTTTTATTAATAGTAATGTTTTCTATTAAAAAGGTTTGATTGATAATTAGTAAAAAAAATCATTACCATTGACTAATGATTAAATGGTTTAAAATCATTATCATTAATGAATGTGTTTATTGTCTTTGTACACTAAATACACAATAATTTGAAAAAAGGCATTTAGATCAGTACAATTTGGTAAAACATTTATGTTTTAACTTTCTTAGGACAAATGAGACCCTATGGGAAACTGTTTTTTTTTTCGTGTAAGTTATAAAATCTTTTAGTTGTGGTCTTAGATGACTTTAGATCTCAGGCATCAAGTTTTACGCCTATTTCACTTCAAAATGATAAATTATTAAAATTTTCAAATATAGATCTATCTACATGAGTGTTAAGATTTATTTATTTAATGTAAAGTTTTTTTAAGTTTCTGCGATCAAAAATTTGTATTTTATAGAAACAATTATTTTCTATTCAATTATAATTAGTAATGAAACGATTTCATTAAAATGTAATTACCACTATTAAAAACAATTATAATTAAAATAAAATCATTAGCATTAAATGGTAACTAAATTTGTTTCATTTTCATTATTTCAAACAAGGCCAATGAAAATTCAATGCTAATGAAAAAATCCCAAGTATGGTATATGCCAGCAATGCTTCTAACACATTTTAAACATTTAACTAGAAAAAGATAATAATTCTAACAAGGCAGATTAATTTTACAGGTAATAGCAGTTCTAAAACAAGCAACAAAGTGGTTTGAAATTGATTTTTTTTGGACAAGATTCGGTGTCTTATGAATCACTCACTACGAGGGCTGCTCTATATATTTCTGGCCTAATAGTGCAAATGCGAATATTTATAATCAAAAATGGTTTTATTGTTTTTCAAAGTATTCTCCAGCATGATTTATACACTTTTGCATGCGCTCAAACCAGTTGTCGAAGCACTTTTTCCACTCCGATTGAGACACCTCTAAAACATGATTTTTGAACAGTTCAACAGCTTCTTCTGGCGACGAAAATCGTTGACCACGCATTTTTTTCTTGATGTGCGGAAACAAGAAGAAGTCATTAGTTGCCAAGTCAGGGCTCTACGGCGGATGATCCGTTAATTCGACGTTTTGGCCGGTCAAAAACGCTCTGGTTTGAGCCGATGTGTGAGAGCTCGCATTGTCATCGTGAACAATGATTCGTCTTCTCTTGTTGGTTTTTCGAATTTCTCCGATGACTTCAGGCAAACAAATTGTAGTGTACCACTCAGAAGTGACCGTCCTACGTTGCTCAAGCGGAACAGTCGCCACATGACCAGTTTTGCCGAAGAAACAGGCGACTATTTGCTTCGAAGTGCTTCTTCCACGAACAACTTTGGATTTTGCTCGTCTTTGAAGACCCACACGGTCGATTGTTGTTTCGTTTCGGGCTCATACGTATAGATCCTTGATTCGTCACCTGTGACGATCTTATAAACGTCTTTTGAAGCACCGCAATCGTATTTTTGCAACATTTCTTTGCAGCAATTGACACGAGCCTTTTTTGAGCGACTTTCAAATTGTGCGGGATCCAACGAGAACAAACCTTTTTTACGGCCAGGTGTTCATGCAGTATCGAATGTATGCTGGTGGAAGAAATGTCCAAGGATGTCTCTATCTCTCTGTATGTCGCATGTCGATCTTGCATTATGAGTTCACGCACGGCATCAATGTTCTCTGGCACAACAACCGTTTTTTGACGACCTTCACGGAATTCGTCTTTGAGCGAGCTTCGGCCACGATTAATTTCATTATACCAATTTTTCACAGTGCTATAGGATGGTACTTCATCGCCATGCAAAGATTTAAGTTCATCAATGCACTCTTGTCGTGATAATCCACGTCGAAAATTGTGAAAAATGATGGACTCGAAAATGTTCACGAGTTAATTCCATTTTTTTCTATATTAATTTTTTCAAGTCACTGTAAACAACACAAATAATGGTCGTACGTCAAAACGTTTTGAGTACGATTATGCTTAAAAATGACAAACTTTCCAATGGCAGCACTCAGTTTTGCCAGGCCAAAAATATATATAGCAGCCCTCGTATATCCCAACGAAATTTTACAGTGGCAGGGCAGAGGGGTTCCACAGTGAATTTACGGACGATCAGACCTCTAGGGTGAAGGGGGGCATCTGAGTAGGGCATCAAATTTAGGTAACTCAAATGTTATGATTTTTTAAATTTAACCAGACTTTTAAAATATCTAAAAAATATGCTTAAATGTGCAAGGAGAAAATTGGCTTACAATTTTGTTTATTTTTTTTTCTTTTGTTATGTTAATTTTGGCCGACCTTAACTTAGATTTTTTGTCGTAGTACGTTTATAAATTATAGGATTACTAATTTTAGACATTTGATTTATTCTTAATAAAATTTAGAATAAACAAGTTTAAAGTTTTGTTCTGAGAGCGCTTTTCGTCAAAACGTTACAAGCCTCTGAATTGAGAAAATTTAAAAAATACTGTTTTTTAAGAATTTTCCTCAAAAAGGCGGTATTTCTTTTTATTATATACTAGCAAATTTGTTTAAATCATTTTAAAGACAAACTATAGCAAATGCGAATAAAAGAGAAATTAGGTCAACAATTATAACGGCCCCCCCTCAAGTCCTTTCCAACATTGCCAATTTTGGAACAAAAATTTAAAATTATTGTGAAATTCCTTTGAGTGCAAAGCACCGATTCAAAAAGAGGTAAACTGGCTTTTACTTCAAAAAGGACATGACAACCCCGTGATTAATTAAGGCAAGGTAGCCTCTTTTGTAAAAAACTATTTTTTGGAAAATTTTTCCCCGTTTCGGGAATTTATAGGTGAAAACAAAAAAATTTTAATTTTATTTCATCACTTGATTAATAACACTTTTAGCTATATGACTTCAAAATTTTGTAGGAATAGCTCGATGCGTTATGACTTTGTGGTAATTTTCAAGTACATATTTAATTATTCAAAAAACCACCTTAACATGATTTTTTACGTTTTTAAAAATGTAGCGTGAAAAAAAATAATTACAATATTATTAATCTAGATGTCACAAGCTTTCATTTAATGCCACTTACATGCATATCAAGCATATATTTTAACTGGAGGAGCTTCCTAAACCTCGTGATTTTGTTTGCTTATTTTAAATGTAAAAACCAAAAATGTGTAGAAACGCATTTTGTACCAAATTAAAAAAACAAATACAGGTAACTAAATGTGTTTATACACAAATTTTTTGTTTTTATATATAAAACTAGCGGACCCGGCGAACTTCGCCTCGCCCAATTTTAAGCCTTCAGACAAACTTTAGAGTAATAATACAACACAATTATCAATTATCATCAAATATTGTGATAAAAAAGAGGCCCGATAAATAAAATTTCTAATATTCCGCATTTCGAATTTTCCGCAATTTTCTATGTTTACACCAAGAACTTTCTACTTTTTCATTTGAAAAGCCATTAAGGAATAATTTCACACAAAGCTTCGTACAAAAAATCAATTTTCGATTTTTTCAATTCTCCAACTTTTCCGGATGGATTTTCCAAAATTTTCTTCCTTAAAAACCTCCTCGAAAATAGGAACAACTGACAAAAAAATACAGAAATCGGCCAAGCCGTTCTCATTTTATGAATTACTTTACATTTTTTACACCATAAAATCTAGTCTCAAAAAGTGTGTGAAACTTATTTATTTTATACAAATTTTAAATTTATTTCCACAACATACACTGTAAAAAAATTGTGTAGGAAAAAAATAATAAGTGTTAACAAAATTTGACATCTGAAAACGTAAACAGCTGATCTACTGCCACTACCTAGTATATTAATGTGCCTTGAATAATAATAATAATAATAAACCGGTAGTTTTTTATTTCATTAAAACATGAATACACTACAAAACTGAATGCAATGAAATTTAAACCATTTTTTATATTTCCATATTTCTTTGTTTGTCATGCAATTTGAATTTTTGGTCCAGATCATATATGTATATCTCCATAGATGGAAATAGTTGTTTTTAAAAAGAAATTCTAGTATTGGTTTCGTTTAAAAATAGCTTCAAAAAGTAAAGGTTTCTTACTAAATCCCGGGGGCAAAAAACTTTAACATAAACTTCAAATACCTTTTTTAAAGCTGTGTGTAGTTTCAGCTAAATACTAGCAGATATGTAGATTTTACCGATTTAATTATTAAATTTCTAACTGTACGTTTTATTTTTTCAAACTTGTGTCCAACTTCTTCTGTAAAACGGCATTAAATGGAAATGCAGCAAACAATTTATATTATCTTTAGCTTAAACAATATAAAAAGTTCTATAAAGCTTAAAAGCTCCAGATATACAACAACATTGATGTTCTATCATTGCGTCAGCCGTTTTGAGTCGGCCATTTTTATATCATGTATAAAAAAAATTATTCTCCGCCCTTATCCTATACTGTATTCTGAATGCCTACTCGAACAAGTTCGAAAATGTCTACACTTCTGTAAACTTTCCAATATTTCAGATATTTTATTCATTGAAATAATTTTTTTTTTTAATTTCAGGAAGCCACCAAATCTTCTCAAACCATAATCAATACTAATAACAAAAATCCCTCAACGGAAACACAAAATTCATCATCGTAAGTTTTGGATAATAAATATTTTATTTTCTCATTCTCTACAGAAACCTCAATTAATTTTCTATTTTTTGTTTGCAGGCGTTTTAGTCCTATAAAAACATCAATTAAAACCTCATTTACCCGATTTAGTCCACGTAAAAGTCATTATGTTTCCATGGGCAATACATCGAATGCATCGGCCATATATCCGGGACGTATGAGCATAAAGGATCGCAGACTTTTAAAAATGATTTTAGTAATTTTTGTATCCTTCGTTATTTGTTATCTGCCGATAACGTTAACAAAAATCTGGAAAGAAGCAAATAATAATCATATTTTTAATATCAGCGGTTACCTGCTGGTGTATTTGACAACATGTATTAATCCCATTATTTATGTTCTAATGTCGTCCGAATATCGACAGGCATATTGGAATTTACTAAGATGCCATTATCAAACGTTATCATCCAACAAAGATTTCAATCGTGTTACAAAAATATAAAATGCATTTAGAAACTGTAAAAGCTAAAAGTTGTTGTTTAATTTTGTGGCGGGAATATATATTCGTATGTATGTGTGTATGTGCATACTGTATGTAAATATTATACATAAATATAACTTCATTTAATAAAATTATTATTATTTATAATGAACTTAAGAAATTTATATGAAATTTTTTTAGTGAAAACCTGTTGATAACGGTTAAATAACTAAAATAAATAATAGAAAAATGCAAACGGGAAGCTTCAAAAACTTATTGTAAATTGCAAACATAATTCAGGGATGGGTAAATAAGTTCCATTTTACATTTTTATACAAATCGAACTATAATACAGCAGTGATGGTGTTGTAAATAATTCTTGCAAAAAAATCGATTTCAAAACAGATTTCATTCGTCTGGACACCCTTATATCTCCAAACTTTATACTTTTTCAACTGTTCAATAGTTTGACAGTATATATCAAATTACAGCAACTATAGGGTCACCCTTTAATTTTCAAATTCATATTAAATACTTGTTTTTGTAGTAGATTTAGCAATCAGATTCTGTGTAAATTTCAACCCTCAGTCTGTAGCGGTTCAACAGTTTGACCATATACAAAACCCTTTAATTGAAAATTAAACATTTTTATACTTCTTATCTTGTCAAACATCATAGTGGACATTTTGTCTAAAATTAAGGTGCTTGTATATAACGATTCAAAAATACGGCCATGTAGAACAAATTACATTAATTTTTGGAACGCCCTTTAATTTCTAAATTTAAATTATAAGCTTCTTGTTATAGCGGACTTAGTTTAGCTGTTTGTCTATAGCAGTTTAAAAGTTCGGTCACATACACCAAATTACATCAACTATTTGGACACCCTTTTATTTCCAAATCGTAATTTTATACTTGTTGTTGTAGCGAAGTTAGTAATACAGGTTCTTTGTAAAATTCTCTCGTGTGTCTACAACTGTTCAAAAGTATTGCCAAAAACATAAATTTAAATTGACCATTGGGGCACCCTTTAATTTATAATTTTAAATATTAATACTATAACGGCCATAGCAATCGACATTCTGTACAATTTGCAAGCGTTTGTCTATAACGGTTCAAAAGATAGAACCATATAAGTAAATATACAGCAATTAAGCGGGGCACCCTCTAATTTTTATTTATTTATTTTTGTATAATTTTTTGTTATTGAGAACTATAGTAATACGCAGAGATTTTAAATTTTACAGAAGTGCCCTTTACAGTTCATAATACACTTAAAAAATATGTATATTGTAAGGGGACACCCTTTATTTTTCAAATTATGAACTGTTTTTAAAACAGAAACAATCTGTAAGCACAATCTATCATAATACCAACAATTTTCAAAATCGGATCAGAAATGACTGAATTCTGGAGGCACAACCATAAAAAAAGCAACATTCAGTCGAATTGATAACCCCCTTCTTTTTTTTTAAGTCGGTTAAAAACTGCCTTTAACTACACAGTGCCAACTTTTCGATTAGGCACTCCATACTAATCAATATCTTCTGACAGCTTTTTTTAGTTAAACATATGAAATTTTTGTTGAAAAAGATTAACAAATAAATTTTGAAAGAGAATTTGCTTCCAACGCCATCACTTTTTTTACACAGAGTTTTAACATGTCGCGTATTTTAAAAGAAAAGTATTAAGCTTTACTTCCGAATAATGAGTACTTGAAAAACTTTTAGAATTGAATGCTAAATATCTTAATATTTTACAACATTAATCAACGTCCCATTTGATTACATTAAAACTTAATCCAATTTTCGGGACGGAGTTTTTTTTTGAGAACCAAAATATTTATGATAGAATTTTTTTTATATTCTAAAAATATGTAAAAAAATATTATGTTCTTTTTACTCAGAAATCCTGAATTTATCCTTTAATCCTGGGACATAAAATCCCAACAAATATTTTCAGCAGGACATAGGATCCAAAAAAGCATTATTCGTGAAACATTACAACCCAATCAGTGCTGTCGATGAGCGATTCGAAAATATGAATATTTTTAAATTTAAATGAAAGCTCTCATTTGTTTACTTATGTTTAACATGTTAGTAATGCAATTAGGGATTAAATTTGTGGAATGGCACAAAACCCTTGTTACACAAGCCATTGTTGCAACCTGAGCCTATCATCTTTGTACGCTTTTCTATGCCAAGTGAAAAACAGCCAAGATAAGCGACAACGCTTCTCTACTCTACTGGCAAGAGAGAGAGAGAGACAAAATTTTTTTCAACGATAATTTTCATTTTTAAGATTCTGTGCTAACAATTAACAGTTTGTATAAAACTTTTTCCACAATTGTTGAGACTTGCGGTTAAAGTCATAAATCGTCGTCTCCTGCCATCATTATGTTATATTCTCTTATACTTTTAATGCACTTAAACTTTTTCGAAAAGACTTTTTGCTTCCTAGCAATGTCTACAATGCATGACAATTCGAAGCTACAAGGACTTCTTTTGAATCCATCCATCCAGCTGCCAACGTACCACTTGAGTTAGTTTGAAGTTGCGATTCTCCCCTTTTTAGCTTTCCAATAAATTTAGGTGTGTTTTTTCGGTTTTTCATATGTATATGTTCCAAGTGCGAGCTATGCGATTGCTTTTCACCAATACAGGAAACCACTTTTGATACATCGGTTTCTCCAAGAGTGACTGCGATAAATCGCATAGCATTTTCTCCTTTTCAGTATAAATATTTAAATCGTAAATGTATCCTTTATTTGAGTCACATTGAAAACATAATGCCTTTGAATTTCACCATATATTCATCAGTAGGCTGAAATGTACTCTCACTACGAGCAGCTGAAAATGTTTGTTTTAAACAGCTGGCAAATTGAAATGTATTTGTCTTAAATGGTCTTATAGCCTTTTTACACTTGCTCACATCTTTTATCAATTTGCCAAGATGTTACATCTTCTCCATAAGAAATACATTGGGCTAAAATCAACATCTTTACAAGATGTTCCTATCTCATTTTGTTCCACACAACATCTTTCGATAATTTGAGAAAATGGACTTTAAAAATTGTTGTTTTAAAGATGAGAGATTTATTGGAATGCGTGAAAGTTTTTACAGTAGATAGATATTGATGTTGTTAGTGGATTTCTTGCAAAAAGTTAAATTTAAAAAATTTGAGTTAAAACCCTCTTGTTGATCAAGAGCGATATACATATATAATTTTACATAAAAATGGCGTCGGCTCTTAGTGGGTTAAGCATTTAAAAAAAATTATAGTATTTTCTTTCAGATCTCTTCAAAAGCTTTGACACCGATATTGATATTAAAAAAAAAATAATAAATTTCAGACGCCCGTAACTCCAAAATAATGGGCGAGCGCCAATTTTTTTACTTAATGTTTTTTTCTTATTTTTTAATTGTCTACTCGTATCATCCCATATATTTGCTTTTTTGATTGGAGTTACTTCATTGTTCCAAATAATATGAAAAATTAGAGGTAAGTGTGGTATTTTGCCCGTTGCGTCTAAGGACACGAACCGATCTTGCTGATTTCCAATTGCACCTCTTTCGACACTATGTCTGATTGATTGGCGTATTTAAATTTTTGCCTTTACAAACTTGATTTCAACACTAACACGGACTGACAGACGGACATCGCTCAATCGACTTCGCTATGCATAAAAAGTCAGAATATATATACTTTATGGGATCGGAAATGGATATTGCAGAAATTACACACTGAATCACAAACTTCGATATACACTTTTTCACTTTTTGTAGTGAAGGGTATAAAGAGCGCTCTCTCACTATACAGTTTTATATAACTGACTGATGTTTGATGGATTTTTAGTCCAGAGACGGCAATTTGTTATAATGCATAATCAATGAAATACCCGAAAATACAAGGCACACGCTATCAAATGCGGATTAGTGCATTCAGCAATTCTTGTACACAACCTGAGGAAAATAAAATAAGGATTTAACAGATAGCTGGTAGTGCTTGTGGCTATTGGGGGTAACTTTCATCCATTGAGCAACTGGCTGTGACTCGTAATTTTCTTAATCGATTTCACATGGTGCATCTATATTATCAAGCCAGATTCTGAGGCAGACTCGGAGTTCTCAGTCAAATATTCAGTTCCAGAATCCTCAAAGTAAAAATCATAAAAGCTGACTCTTCGCACTTAGTGGCTGATATAGTCAGTGTGGTAAGCAGCTTGACTACAAATCTGGTTGCCCTGGGTTCAACCCCTGCGGCAGTCAAAAAATTAAAATGTTTTTTTCTCTCTAATGGTATATATACATATTCAGATTAACATTAAAACTTGCAGCCTTCTTCGTCGGTACTTCTTGTTCTTCTTGGCTATATCTGTCTCCTTTCACCATCTGTCTATCTCTTATCTATCCCTTTCCTAAAGAATGTAGTACGGTTTCTAGTAATTAAATAGGTTATGCCTGAAGTGCTACTTCTCTTTACAAAAAAAAAAAAACACACTACACTACACTACACTCAAAATCCTCACGAGTAAGCTTCCTTTTTGGCATGTAGAACCCAAATTTGCAAAATAAATGCCACATTTAAAACGTACTGTTTAAATTTATACCAATTTTATCAAACCGGCTACAACTAATCTTTTATTATAATAATTCACCACTATATAAATAAATAAGTTTACTATATACAATTTTTTTTATAAAAAACAAAACAGTTTCAGTAAATTGCACCATTTTTGGAAGTTAGGAAATATTAAGGTGTGCCCACAGCAGTGTTGCCAGGGATAGGCAGGAAAAAGTTAGGCTTTTCCTTCAGAAAAGTTACATTTTTTCATTAAAAGCTACATTTTGAAATGTTCCTTAAATAAATACTAATTTAAGGTAACTTATATAAAATATAGAAAAAAGTTTTATTCCAGGTAAAATAACAAGGCAACAAATTCATTTACTAAACAAAAACAAAACGAATATAAAAAAACGTACATATGAAAAAAAATTCATACCGATAATACTTATGAGGATTTAAATTATGACTCAATACTGATATTTCGGTATGGAAAAGTGGATGCTTTTGCCTTTCAATAAAATTAGTTAAAGTATGATTTTTTTAATAAATCCGTTTTACCCTTTTTTTTAAGACTGAGCTTTGATAAAATTTGATATACTAATTATTTTAAAATACAGTTTTTAAAGACATAAAACTTCAACAGAAAATTACTGACAATGTAATCCGGCACTTTCTGAAGCAAATTAAAAGACAACTTATAAGCCGAGGTATTAGTACGGTTGTCAAATTTTTCAATAACTGAAGTTGCTAACAATTTCCACAAGTTTGAACAGAATGCTTAGTTTTCCGCACAAAATCAGCTTATATTAATTCACAGTTGGAAAGGATTGTTGCCAGAAACATTTTGCTGTTTCTAAACATGAAGCAAGAAACATTTCGTGATTTCTCACGAATTGAACAGAGTAAAACTTCAGCAATGTTATTTTTGTTTATTTTAAAATAATTTTTTGTATGGGATTTTGATTGTCTTTGCAGGTAACCTTTGTTATTAAAATCGAATTGACGTTTTTCCCTTTCTGGAAACACATGTACAGATTCTTTTGATTGCAAATACCACTGTGGCTCATTATGATTTCTGTATTCTTTTACTTTATGGCTTTCTTTTTCTATACTTCTTGATCCTACCGGTCTTGTGAACCCTTGGTCTCGTATTTACTAAACATGCGTTATTACTACAAACGCAGCCATCCACGCTACACTACTGTGTTACGCCGGCGAGACATGAACTACTCGATGCCTTGTTTAGTAACCTTAACCATCCACAGACATCTCCACTACTCCTTTTATCCAAGCCAGTCATCTTCTTTAGTTCATTAGCCACAACACACGTCTGCCATACACTGTTGCTACGCTGTTACACTTTCATTCCTTCCTCTTACTTTTTATTATAAAGGGCTTCTTGACAATTATCTGTTACTCTTAAGCCTGGTACTCTGTTCAGTTTTTCATGCGGAATGCTGTCAAATCACATATATAAAAAATTTGTATGAAAAAGTCATGAAAAAATGTTGCAGAAGCAGTACTCTGTTTTTACTGTGGAAAAACATATGAAATGTTTCTGGCAACATTTTATCCAAACTGTGAAATAAAGCAAGTAGGCATTGTTTCATGCGGAATTTTTCATACAACAGCTGATCGTATGTCTTTTACTTACGTTTTTAAAACAATGATACCACACTTTAAATGTCAAATATTCCACATGAAATAATCAATGTTGCTCAACAATTTTCACAAATTTGAACAGAGTACCAGGCTTTAAACTAAATTGTCTGCCATGGCTTCACACAATAATTGTCTTTCCGAATGCGGTATCGAACTCAGGACCTCCTGTTTTGCAGTACGCACCTCTACCAACGCAGTCATTGAGGCTGCTCAGCTTTTATTAGCTAATTGTGGTTTTTATTCTATATACACACCATTAGTTGTTGAATTAACTTATTCACCACGCTTATACGGAAACAACTACAGGGGTTGCCAGATTTTATTATTCGTAACAATATGTAAAGAAAGGTTGATATGTTAAGAGAAATAATAAAATAAGTAATCTTTCAGAGATATTACTTTATTTCGTATTTGTACCAAAAGTAACGAAAATTTGGCCAAATATTACAAAACTATAGATGTTACTTGGAGCCTTCTAAAGTTACGAAAAATGCAACTAAACGGCAACTCTGCTCCACAGTTAATCTCTTTTAGATATTTATAGGGGCAACTGAAAAGATATTTAAGAGATTCGACAAGAAGCAAAGTGAGATAAAGCTACGAAAGAAGTTATTAGGTGTATTATAAAATGATTTATCGTTGGTAAACACCCCAGCCAGATTCAGATATAATTCTTGCTAAGAGGCTTTAGCCATTTTTTTTACTGTATTTGCCTTCTACACACTCTTATCTTTCTTATTCAAATAAATATTATATATTTTTACCGATAACTCCGTGGATTCTATATGGGTCTTTTGAACGTACACTCGTCTAGCGTTCTGACTCGTCTTAGTTAAGTATAGCCACTATTTTTAAGGTGTTGCGGTAAAGCGGATTTATTATCCATTATGGCGTGTAGACATGATTGACACTTGGAATGTCAAAAAAAAGAAGGTCTACTTTTGTAACATTGTAACAATAAATTGTTGGTTTTTTTTGTAGCATTTCATGCAAACCCGACATGATAGATTCTTTGAAAAATTTTTTTAAGTTTCTAATTGAACGTTCTATATTTTTTTTTTTTTTTTTTGAAGATGCAATTGTTGTAGCAATTTCCTCTAGGCAGCGTTTGTCAGATTAGGGGATTTTATTTTTAAAATGGAAAAGAAAATTTCAGTTTGGGGATATATTTTGCGTTTTGGGTATAATTTAGAAGTTTTTTGGGGATTTTTTAAAATTCTGTTTTTAATTATTGTAATTTTATAATTATTAAATAAATTTTACTTTTTTGCAACGTATTAGTTTTCGTTGAAAATTTAGTTCGGCTTTTATTTATAAAGCTATTTTGGAAAATTTTATAATATTATTTATTATAATATGCTGAATTCCATAACACTTTTAAATAAAAATGCATTTATTTGTGGGTTGGAAAAGCAGGTAATTCGCCGGTTGGTTGAACCAGCTGATTAGGAAACCTTTATCCAAATTTTTGGAGAAGCAAAAAACATTTTCCCTTAAGTATAAATACTTAAAAAACAACATACAAAAATGTTAAGGCTTGAACAAAATCTAGCAACAAACAAACCACGTTTTTATTATTTTTTTTTGTTTCTTGTTGTGACACTTTTGTTCTATTTTCAGAAATACTTCAAATGTTTAACTCAAAAAATTTGTAGCAAAAAATTGGTTTAGACAACGAGATGATACATTTTGATTCAGAACTTTTCGATTTTGTTAATCAACTTAAGTAGTTAAATTGAATTTAGTAATATTTGTATTGGGGATTTTTGGGTATACAAATAAAATTTATTTGGAGGAAAAAACTTCAATCAGCTGTTTTCTTGAATGTAATTTGAAACACTCAATTGAACGAAAACTTGAAAGCAAATTTTTAAAGTGTGAGCGTATTGGAAAAAAAAATGAGAGAAATTTTAAAACTTGAATGAAAACTTGATCGTCTGACACCCAAGTAATTTACGTCTAATTTTTCTTTTATAATTCATAATAATACATTTTTCCTCCCGAATTTTTTCACTTTCCGCAGTCAATCAAAAAGGGAAAAGTGAAAAAATCGCACGGTATTTTTGTTTATAATTGGGCTGTATGTTTTACGTAAAATAACTACTTATTTATCTTAAACATTTTTTGGTTATTTTCATTTTCATTATTGTTTTTTTTTTTATTTTATTCTTCTCAAAAAAAAAACGATCTTTCTTTTTGTCATCTGGCAGCTACATATGTCAAATACAGGGTTTTGTTGTTGTTTTGCCTTGCCATGTTACAGTGTGCAACGACTTATTTTCCTATCTATAATTTATTTTAAATTTTGTACCGAAATGGGATATAAATAAATGTTTTAATAAAATGTTTCAATAAATTAAAAAAATATTTTTACACCAGTTTTCCATTTTATGAACAATCGATGTTTATTATTATTTTGCTTGTTTTTTTTTTAATATAATTTAATAATTACCATTATTTTAAATTTAATAAATGCATTTGAATAATTGATATTTGTTGTTTTTTATTGTATTTTTTTTTTTAATATAATTTTTTTATTTATTAATAAACTTTGTTATTTTATATATTATATATCTTTTTCTCGATTGGAATTAATTCGTATTTCAATATTTTGAATATTTAATATAATAAGATTATTGTTTTCGTTTGACTTTTATTTTTAATTTTTTTTAGTTTTTTTACTAATCAAATTTGACTATAATTTAGTAACACAACTGGGGAGAAATATTATTGTTATCAATATTATATTTAATTATCATTAATGCTAGACTAAGTAGAATTTTCTAAAATTGAAAATTAATCTAATAATTTTTTTTATTATTATAATATAATTGCAATCCGATCTGATATTTTATATCTTAGTATATAGGCTCCTATATATGTATGTGTTTGCATGAAGATGCGAATGTTTATTTTTTAAGTAGCTTCATATGTATGTATGAGTATAAATATGTATGTGTTTCTTTTTATTTAGGTTTAGTTGTGTAAAAAATGATTAAAATAAAACATAAAACATTTGAACATCATGTACAGAAATAGTAAAATATTTTTAAATATAATAGCAGAAAAATTCATATTTTCTAGTCTATTAAAATAGTAATAATAAAAAAATAATTACGTAAATCAATGATTTTCAATCGGCTGGCTTGGTTGTGCTTAAATAATGCAAGTAGCTTCCTTGTATTTGCACGGCAACGCTATGCGGCCTTTATAAAACTTTCTAAAAATCGCTTAAAAAACAAGGTTAGAAATAATGTACTTTTTGGCTGAAACAGTTTACTTTTTAAAATAGAAAAAATAAATCACCTTGCAAGAGCACTTCCGTTGCCTAGAAATTTTATTGTCCATAATACTGACAAGCGAAAGTCTCTAAGAAAGCTGTAATTATTTGTCATATGTTTTAAAGGACTATTCTAATAGCATAATATCAAACTGAAGTCTCTGTCATTCACATTTTTGCCAGAACATTTTTGAGAAAAAGAAAAAAGTTGAATTTCTCTAATGTAAGAAATGCGAAAACTTTTCACTTTTAAAGGAAAAGAGACAGAAATGGGCTAAAAGCCCGTGATGGTACTTGACTTATTTGGCAGCTTAAAGGCCCAACTATAATGTGCATAAACTAGCTTATGCCAACTTATACAACTGTGCAAATACATTAAATTATATGTGGTAAACTATAATGTGAATAAGATAACTTTTCGTCAAGTTTCGTTAAATTTCATTTCTTTATGCAAGGTACGAAACTGATCGCACTTTCCGTACGGAAACAGCTGATTGTGCTTTGGTTTATACATTAATAAAGAAATTTTCTAATTAAGACCTAAATTGTTAAATTTTTTAGTTTTTAATCCAATAAAAAATGTAGAAAAAACAACATTTTTCTTTATGGCAAATTTTTTACAATTATAATATATTTAAATTAAATTTGTATTTATACACACATATGTATACCATATAAACGATGAACATCGTTGCATTTTTTAGTACGGTTGGCCACAAACACACAACAGAAAATAATTTGTAATAATTATTTTTTTTACATTTTCTTAGAACATAAACCAAAATATGTAAATGTGTTTGTGAATGTTATTAAATATATATAAAAAATGTTCTTTAAAGCCTTTTAGTTTTAAAATTTTATTGATTTATATAGAAATTATTTCTGGCAAAAGTACGAAATAAATGTGCAACTGTGGCAAATAAGTTACTAAATTTACATAAGTACATTGTAGCCACATACATTTCTTTGATAAGTTACCTAAGCATTTGACAGGCTTTTCGTTGAATTTTTGACATAAGCTAAAGCTAGCTTATGCACATTATAGTTGGGCCTTAAAGCTGCTTCACGGCTGAAATGTTTCGCTTACTCTTTTAAAATAGTTTTTAGTCCTTTTGTTAAGCAAATTACTTCTGTGGGCAAATTCGGGCATTCGATATTGAACAAAAAGATTCTAATGTCATGATTTTAAACTGGTGTTTTTTACGGGAGTAAATGCATCAAGTATGGCATCTAACATGCAACATGTTAGAAAATGCGAACATTGGCAGTTATGAGGCCGAAAAATAGTTTGAAATACAACATTGCAATATATTTAGCGCAAATAAAAATCATAAAATTATATAAAGAAATGAATGAGTAAATACGTAGTTTAGTATTCTAGATTCGAATTAGATTCTTTGATCTTAAAATATAAACATATGAATTATTGGCTAATCTTTCAATAATAATTAAATGCTGTAAAATCCTTGACTAAGCCCTCTGTTACTCAACATATAAATTTTCAATAAATTTCGCAAATTAATTTCATTATAAACTTATTCACTTTAACATTTTTCATTGAAAAATTTAGACGATTGAATAATTAAATTAAAAAAATTTTGCAACAGATAAAAAGTATGTACTATAAAAATTACAATACACTAGAGCCCCGACTTGCGTCGACCCGATTTGCGTCGTTTCGATTTGCGTCGATTTTTCAAAACAAAAAAAGTTCGATTTGCGTCGTTGCAATTTCAAATTGCGTCGGTCCGAGTTTAGTCGTTTTGACCCCGATTTGCTTCGGTTCGAATGGCATCGTTTTGATTTCGATTTGCGTCGCTAAAACGGTTAATTTTTTTACTGCAGCATTTCGGATTACCACTTTAAGCATTTGTAGTGTCTGATTTAGCATATTTTCTATCTTAAATTTTTACAACTTCGGGCAACACTGATCGTCACTAGAAATCCCTTATTGGTTAAGAGTTCTTCTTTCAATTTGAAAAATTTCTGGAAAAACTACAACAAAGTGAAAGCTATTGAAAATATACATTTATCTTGGGAAAAAGTTAAGGCATCCTCCAAGAAAGGGAGTTGGCAGCAATTATGGCCAGAACCTATGAATGGAGACGAAGATGGTGTTGATGATGTTACAAACGTTAGTTGCGAGTTGGCTAATATAGCTACAGAAGCAGAATTTAACGAAATGTATGAAGGTGATATTAATGAATTTTTGCTGTCTCACGATGAGAACCTTGACAATGAAAACTTATTAGCCATTGATAGTCAACATGTTTCAGAAGAAGATGTCATAATAAGTGTTGATACATTAAAAAAAAAATTAACAATCGCCAATATTTCCAAAGCTTTGGAATAAATTTCCCTCACAATGAATATATTTTCTGAAAACGATCCTAGCAAAAACTGTAGTAAGGCATAGCAGCATCCGTTGATCAAGCCATTAGTTGTTATAAAGAAATATATGAACTAAATATGCATATTTTTCCCAATAAATTAAATTTCAGTGCATTTATATAGAAAAAGGTGATTCGATTTGCGTCGTTTCGAATTGCGTCGCGTTTCTCCAGTCCCCATTAACGACGCAAGTCGGGGCTTTAGTGTACTGTACTGAAACTTCTGACTCTGCATAATTTTTGTATAGTGTTGTGTTATCATTTTACCGTGATTATCTGTTAAATGCATTAATAATCGATATTTTATTGTACATTTTAATATTAATATTCGTTTATGTTTATAAGTATAAAGTTTATACCTAAAAAAGAAAGCAAGCGTTTACTTATGTATATAACAGATTTGTGTATATGTATATATTTATATACCTATTGTATAATACATATGTAGATAGTATTTAATAAATGTAAAAAGTAATAGAACTGATGAAGATAAATGATGAAATTGTTTAACATTTTGTTTTATATATTTGTTTGATGAATAAATATGTATGTATGTATGTATAACACACATACAAAAATGGTTACAAATTCATAATGTACATATATAAACACTAGTGTTGTAAATTTATCGATTAATCGTAACATGCCTGTTTGGAACTAAATTAGTAAAATACATATAAATGATCTGTAATCTGTTATTATCGTTGTTAGAAATAATTTAAATAAATTTAAAACACTGATTTTATGAATTTTTTTTAACATGTTTCTATAAAGTACTATTATAAAACAAGAATTTTAAGGAAAACTTATAATAATAATAAATAAATAAAATTTTGATAGTTTACTTAAAAACGTATAAAACAGAGATCTGTGCCATGTTAATTTTATAACGGCGCCATAACTTTAATTCTTTTCAAAACAGCCTTGAAATCGCTAAGAGCCTATTAAAAAAAATTAAAAATTATTTAAAACAAAAGTTCAAAGCACTCAAATTCCAAAAATTTATGTTTTAACGCTTTTGATAGATTTTTTAAAAACTTAAAAAAAAAACAACGGCATCACAGATTAGTAGATTTTTAATAAGTTCGGCTCAGATCTCTGTACATGAAAAGAAGGAAGGAGATAAGAGTATATATTATGTATGAATATGTGTGCATAAAAAAGCGTACGGTAAGTGCATTTAAACAGATTCCATGTGCTCAGCCATTTCTAATATAGGAGTTTCGCTAAGCGGTTTAATGACATTCTGCCAATTCGGTGTATATAAATTTGTTGCCGTTGTGCAGGATGAAGAAGAGGACGATGATGAGGATGAGGTGGAAGATGATTGTTTTGTTAATGATAGTGAGGATACGGTAGGTGCCAGTGATGATGATGGTGTGGCAGGTGGCGATGCTTGTATTAATGATGATGTGATATGAGGCGGTGGAGATGAAGCTGATGTTGCTGTTAATGAAATGGATGAAGATGTTGGCTGCGTGAAAAAGAAAGAGAGAGAAATATATAGTTGACCAATTAATAATTTCGAAAAATAACGTATGATGGATTTACAATTACATGGTATGCATGTGGCGACGTTGGTGGAACTAATGACGATGCTGGCGTTGACACTGATCCACGACTCATTCCATTTTCAAGTTTAACCGGCGATATTTTCTTGTGCACAATGGCTGTTGAATTCAAGGAATTCCATGTATCCGAAGCTTGTCTAATTATATTTGGGCTTCTGCTTCGGGCTATTGGTACAATAGCCACATCAGCCGATTGTTGTTTAATGTATGTAGTTTTCATAAAATGATTGTTCATTGCGCTATGATTGTTGCTAGAATATGGTGACAATGGTGCTAAAGAATTATGATGTAACTTGCTACTACGCTCGAGCATTTGCAATTCCATTAGTTCATCGGAGTGCGGCATTGGCTGAGGGGGTGGTGTAGATGTCGGTGTAACAGGCACAACATGTGGATGAGAGTTTAATTTGTAGCCTTGCTCTCTAATAATATGATGTGGTCGTAAAAGATGCGATTCCAAGGCGTATTGTTTTTGGAAAAGCTGTCGCTTTTGCTGCAACAATCTGTGTTGAAGTAATTGTTGCTGCAGCGGTGGTTTTTGCATAGGTAACATAGCGGCCGCATTTAGTTGACTGTATAGCAAACCTTCATGGTGAGCTCTTGGCATACTTCCAGCATAAGCAACCTTTGCTGTATCAAAATGCAAATAATGATACAAAGACGGATGTATGGTACCATTTTTATCAGAAATATTCTCCATGTTTTCCATTGCTCGCACTAAATGTGGTGAATATGGCTGATGAAAGTCCACCGGTATTCTGTTTGATAATGTATAAAATTGACTATGTTGAAATTGACAATTGTTAAATTCATCCAATGGCAGATTTGATCTGTATTTGGATTTAAGGGTTTGTGCTTCTCTTTGGAGCTGTTGAAGTTCAAGCCATCCATTACGCTTATGGGTATCATAACGATAGCTTCCATATGCTGTTCCATTGTGTAGAGGCCGAGCTGCACTCACAATGCCTTGAGCTACTAAGCCATCACTTGCCCGACGTCCGTCCCTACTAAAAACAAGGAAATAAAATAACAATTATTTTCTTTTTGCAACAGGATATTCTTAAATCCAACTTGGGAATTAAAAATTTTGAAAATATATTTAAAAAGTAATTAAATGCTTAAGCTTTAACAGAACTTAAATATGTTGCCGTTCATGTCGTGTAGGATTTTCTTCCTTTATGTGCATCTTCTGCTATCAGCTGCTTACAACTGGTACCTGCAGTCTTTTCTAGTTTGAATACTACCAGAAACCTTAAAAATCGATTTAATTTTCATACTTTTCCAAGACGTTAGACCAGAGTAGGTAAAATTACTTTTGCTTTAAGTCCCACAGTGTTAAACAGAGAATTTCTTATGGCCACTTCTCCTTCACTTCTTCCTTTCCTTACTAAATTATCTCAGTGACGGCAAGTCGGATATAACATTTTTAAGTACATGCTCATACCTCGAAGAATTAAATCAACCTCCAGGGCCACTTTTCCTTTGCTTTTACCTTTTGTGATCCTCTAACTCAACAAATTGAATTAACTTTAAATTCACAACACTCTTTAGTCATCTCTTTTACAAAAGAAGTAAATTGCAATGAAAACTTTTCAGTCGTCGGAACCAAATTCTAGAGAAGAAGCGGTCAAAAGATTTGAAAATAATTTTATAAAGCATTTTTCTAGTGGATTCTCAAGCCTAATGATAGGAAAACAAATTATTAAGATCATGTTAGCTACTTTAAAAAGAATAATATCGCCAAAATATTTATTATTGAAAAAAAGTCCTTTGAGGTGTCGTCGAAGATGTAGCAATAACTACATCAATTTAGAGTAAACGGAACCCCGAAGTATTTCACAAAATAGTTTTCTAAACAAATCTGCAATGTAATTATCACCTCACTGAGGGTAAGAAGCAAACGATGGTAATAGGCGCAATTTCAACTGCTAAGCATAATGGCGAAATAATACATTTTCTTAATTACCACGCTTTACAGCAGCAATTGCTTTACGGATGCGCACTAAAGACGCTTTTATAGATGGGCATTTATTGCTGAAAATACTTGATGCGAAAGCTACACACGGTTAATCGAATAGAGGCATGATAATGATGCCTATTATGAGCAACTTTCGATCTACGACTGTAGCCGAAAGATCTGATGGAACGAATTTTTATTTGGTATTATGGCGCACATTCGATAAAATTAGTGCTATTAAGAATTTTACTCAATTGGATTATTCACAATAGTACATGAAAGAAAGAAAATAATATCGTTTTACTAATTTACAAACGAAAAATTAAACAGCCCAAGTATAAAAAAAAAATCCGTGCGAGTTTTTTCACTATTCCCTTTTCTCCTATTATAATTTTTTTCCTTTTGGTTGACTGCGGAGAGTGAAAAAAATTCGGGAAAAAAAGTAGGCATTATAATTTATAAAATAAAAATTATATGTTAAAAAACAAAACAAACTCCCATCAAATTACGATGATGCCACCTTTTTATTATTTTATTCCCACGGAATTCATAATTGGAGGAATCTTTTCTCGAGAAAAATTGTTTCCGTGGAAAAGAAATTCCATGAGAATAATCACAATTGGGCTGAAAATAATTATTATTTAAAATGACTACGGCATGTAATTAAAATAATTTTGCCACCATTTGTAAAAAAAATCACAAATACTTCAATAAGTTTATCTTCTATTCGTAGTATATATTACACTGGCTTATTTATATTGGTTTAGGAGTATCTCATGAACAAAAGGAAAGTTATCTGGTTTTTGCTTATGTCGGACCAATTTGCTAAAGATGAATCGGTATTGCAATAAGAAAAAGAAGAGGCTCATGATAGGGTACCGCATAACAAAAGCCAAAATAATTAGCTAATTTTGAGAAAAGAAAAAAATCAACTATTGCAAAAAACAAAATATTTAACTTTAGGAAAGACCTTCCCAATTTTTGAATGTTAATTTTTGGAGGGCTGGATAAAACACAGGCTGGATCTAACTCGAGGAATTAACAGTCGAAACTTCCGTTGAGGTAGAAATATAATAAAAGTAATAAAGGTAAGCAATTCATGCTATGCAAAATAAAAAAAGAAGCAGAATGGTAATAACTGTCCTAGTTATTTCTTCAAAGAGAATGAAAAGCAAAATTAAAAAATAAAATTAGTCAATCCTTTGTGTAAATATTTCATATTTTAACACATATTTGATTAAAGCAAATTCTGATCGAATTTCTTTTTGCTTTTTTCTTTTAAAATTGGACACTCCCAGTCATGGCGAAATAATACAGGTGGTTTCGATAGCGAAGCATGTTCTCCCATTTCAGGCCGTTTTTCGACAAACGCGTTTTCCGATCCTAAGATTCGGCCATATTTGACGCCTAACAAAAGACCGTTTGGCTTCAGTTAAACCTTGTAAGTGAAAAATCCGAGATCTTTGTGAGAAATCCTTCTCGTTCAGTGCCATCACCAAGGAAGAGTTGTGGCTCGCATTATGTAAGGTAAAGTCAAAATCTGTGGGTGTTGACAAGCTTTCAATCCATTATATAAAAATTATTTACCTCTATATTTCTCTTTTAATGTTATTTCTTTTCGATTCTCTTTTACCCAAACAAAAATTTCCTTCTGCGAATATTTAAGGCCGATATTATTCCTACCTTCTATTTCTAATATTATTAAACATATTATTAAAGACCATATGCTTAGTTTTCTCCATAGGGATATTGTTCCATCTTGGTATGCTTTTCGAAAGGGACATAATACTACCTCGCTTTTACTCAATATAACTGATCTGGTGCGGCAAAATTTAAATATGAATAAATTGACGTCTCTAATATCGTTTGATTTAACTAAAACTATTAATTCTAATGATTATTTTGTTATGATTGGAAAGCTGGGTACCCTTTTTGCGCTCTCCAAGTCTACTTTTAAACTTGTATATTCGTCTTTACTATCGGCATGGTTCTCTTTTGGGACCACAGCTGTTTATACTACACGTGAACGATCTTTCAAAATATATTGATACCACTGTATGCACCTCTTTCTTATTTGCTGACGATGTATTTTTCGCATTTAGTTCTAAACACGATAGCTTAGATGTTCTCGAAGCAAATATGAATTATATTCTTTAGCGGTTTGTGAAGTGGTCTTCCCTTAATTGTCTTACTGTAAACTCTTGTAAGACGACTGCCATACTCTTTGAAGCTACAGCCAGGAATCTCCCTATATCAAATGTGTTATTAAATGGTAATAGATTAACTTTTACTGATAGAATGAAGAGTTTAAGAGTACTTATTTTTGATCTGCTTACTTTTGAGGGACATGTTGACCATCAATTAATGACACAATTTATTGAGCAGATTATTTTCTTATTCGCGATTAATACACCTTAAATACTCGATGGCGATTTTACTATTTGTGTAACGGATAAACTGTTGTACTACAAGATCTTCGCTAAATGACGTTCACAATCAGAATGAACCAGCCTGTATGGCCGTTGCTTTTATATACCAAATGTTAAAGGGTTCTTGAATTTACTGCTAATAGAATATTATTTATGATACATGCTGCGTACTCGTAGTCATTCTTATTTAAATGTTTTGCAATGCAGATGTGTGTTATGAGTTGTGTTTATTTCTCGCTTTGTATTAGTTGTTTTTTTTGTGATCAAGAAATTTTATAGAAACTATTAGCTTTGTAAAGAGTTACAATAGGCCATTTCGTTTTTTTTTTGTTTTTTTTTTTTTGTTTTGTCACAATTATTTTTATTTTACCCAATATTGCCGCCCACTTAAGCCTTTTCGTCCCGAATAGGCTCAACATTACCTCTGTCATATTATGCCAACCGTTCCAGGTGAACAACTTTAATTTTAGACCTCCGATTATTGTATCTATGTATCAGATTACGTGATTCAATTTCTTGATCACCTTGTATGGTCCCTCTCAGTGGATTTGCAGTTTAGGGGATAATCTTTTCTTGCATTGCGGGTGAAATAGTAGAACCATTTGTCCATAAGGAAATCATGTGTGTGATCATATCTGGCTTCCATTTTGTCGCTGGCTATTTTAATGTGGTTATGGACCAGCTCATAAAGCTCATGCAGGTTTTATTGTTCCTGAAGAAGGTTTCCGTTGTCTTCGTGCGCATGTACCGGTTTCACTCCAAACCATAAGTCCGCTAGCAATTTTAATTCTGTCCTAAACAGGATTTTTGCTGGACTACGTGAGGTTAAATCGTGTGCAGTTGACCGGTATGCCAGTAGAAACTTGGGTATATGCTGAAATAATCTATTACATATGGGTTTCCAGCGTCACTGACTGGGAATGGACCTGTGATATCAATAGCTATCCGCTCAAATGGTGCACCTGCGTTGTATTTTTAAAGTTTGCCACGACTTTTTCTTATAGGACCCTTGGCCGCAATGCACGGTTCGCAGTTAGCTATCCAATCAGCTACAAATTTTTGGAATCCTACCCAGTAAAATCTCTTATTTATCTTCTCCAGAGTTTTCGTTATACCCAAATGCTTCATTATCTCGTTTCTTATAAAATTTGGTACGACTATTAAGTCAGTTGTGGTTTTGTCATCTGTACTTTTCCATGATCAATTTCATGGTATTCCACTGAACCCAGTACGATTTTGCTGATATTTCAGTGTAATTCGGTCTTTTGTTATTTTGCCAAAATTGGTTCATCATTCTAGGCCTTCGACCAGTCTTCGCTTGACTCAATTTGGGTAAGCCGCACATCAATGACACACTTATTTTCCTCGACATTTGTGCAGTGCTTACACAATACATTGCATGGCCGCGTTGAAAGGGCATCAGCGTTATTATGTTTTCCGCCTTTTCTAGGCACAATACTAAAGTCTTAGCTCTGCAGATGTTCAATCTAGCGTGCGAGCTGCCCTTCAGGGGCATATAAGTATTTGTGGTAATCTTTAACACACTGCAGTACTACGATAGCTTTAGCTGTTAAAATATCGTCTTCTATTTCTTTTGGTTCCACCACCCACAACCGGTTATCTACACAATCTGCCTCCACACGTGCCCATGCTATAGTTTCCGCTTGAGGTGGTAGTTTTCGGCGTTCAATGGCAAATAGCTTCCATACCGTGGTCCTGCTCTCATACCTAACATGCAGGAATATCGCGACGTTGCGCCAGATCATTATTTCCTCGCCCATGTGTAGATTGATACCGTGCGTTATCATGAAGTCTGCACCGCTGATAAATTCATCCACTATGTCGGCGACAACAAATACATGGTCAGCGCTGATGTTTGTAATAGTCAGTCTTACCCTGGCTCTTCCATAGACAGTGACTAAGTTCCCAGTAGCAGTGCGCAGTCGTACATTATTTAACGGTTCCACTGCAGTGCGCAGTCGTACATTATTTAACGGTTCCACTGCTCCTTTAACTAAATCGGGCACTATTATGGACTGAGGCGCTCCTGTGTCTATGTTGAGGACTTGCTTTCTTCCGTTGATAAAACCGAAAACAGATAGGTTGCTATTTTTCTATTGCCATAGGTTGTGGGAGCCAGTACTTGCCCCTTAGTGCTAGCGCGATTTAGTTTAACGGTGACTCATGCGATGTTGTGTTGTTCACTCACTGGTTGTCCCTTGCCGGCGAAGCAGATGTTGACCTTCTTTTTGTGGATCTGCAGTTGCAATTAAAGCATTTAGTGCGTGACTTTTTTCCTCTTCCATTATTTGTTGGATTAACTCCTTTATCTCGCTTCTGTTGTCTTCGTGGTTATACGTGTCAGTATCAACACATTGCCCGTTGCACACCTGTGGCTTTGATATAACTTTTGCGGTCTCCTGGGCGTACGCGATGGTTTCCCCAGAAGATGATTTCTGCATAGCACAAACCGCATATTTAACATATGAATCCCGAATGCTCTTCACAAATGTTTCAATATTGAACTGATCTAGAATCGGATGATTTTGGCCTAGCGAAGTCTTGCAACGTTTGCCTTCTGAACCCTGTCTCGGAACTCCATTCTGTAGAGTTCTCTTTTGTGCTCGTCTCCGTACTTGCGCTGTAAGGCTACCATTATTTCCGCACCGGCTGGTGAGCTTTAGAGTCTCTTTGCTGCTGCTCCAAGCCAGAATTAGCTCATTGTCCCATCTATTTTTACAGGCCACTCTTTCGAATTAGAAATTAAAAACATTAAAAGGTGCGCTACCATCATAGCTCGGGGTGTTTATCTAGATAGCGTGCTCAGCGATAACTCTCACCGGTCCCTCTAGAATTTAAAGATCGTCCATTTGCAACTTTAATTCATGTAATTCTTCATCCCCGTTTTCTTTAGGCCAGACAATTTTTTATCAAACTCGCTGATTCTCAGTTCGAAGACATTCCACTCTTTTGCCGAACACTTCTGATATTTCTTAAAATTTCTCCGCTAAAGCCTTTCCCCGTTTACAAAAGAGCTTTCTGGCATTGTTTTAAAGCTATCTTGAAATGTTTCTTGAAGCTTGTGATTGTTTTCTTCTATTTTCTTTTCTATAGCGGAAAGCATTGAATTCAAGTCTATAACGCTGTTTGTTTCTGGGGTACACACTTCAATATATTCTTTTTCCTCTTTTTCTTCAAATTCTTATGTTCCAATATCGTTACCACGTTCCTTGAATTCATTTATTAACCGCTTTAGCAATTCCGCTTTATTGCCCCCTGTCTGCAGATCCAACTTACTCAGTCCCATTCTTAGCTGTTCAACTTTTAGCTCACCAAATTTCATTGTAATTATTTATTTATTATTTTGCAATTTCACTTCTGATACTAGTTGTTACGTTTATTTAATTTATAAATGTTTAATTTATTGAGTTCTTTTATTGCAAAATAATTACACACAACTTAAACAGCTTTAATTAAAGTACACGATTTATGTAGGCGATTATTTACTTAGTTGCGATTAATACACCAAAAGTGGCAACTTTACTAGTTTTGTAACGGACAAACCGTTCTGATATCTGCTTATAGAATATTCCATTATTATTTATGATACATGCAGTGCAGTCATTCTTATTTAAATATTATGCAATGCAGCTGTATTGTGTATTGTGTTTGTTTATTTCTCGCTTTGTGTTAGTTGTTTTTGTTTTGTGATCAAGAAGTCATGCAGAAACTTCTAGCTTTGTAAAGACACACAATAGGTCTTTTCTCTTATTTTCGTGGTCACAATCATTTTACCTCTTTTTATGATTTAGCATAAAGCAATAAAGCATCTTCGCAACAATATATTAATTGAACAGATATAAATTATTTCATAAGTATTTAGTAGGTATGTATGTACCTGAAATGTATTGGTGACCGTTTGTCGGCATAGGGCGTCGATTTAGTAGACAACATAGATGATGTACTTGTTACTGGCGGCATATATACACAGGAATTATTGCTATTATAAAATGAACGTTCCGACGAATGTTCTGAATTGACACTACCGCTACCACCAGCACTCGCTGAAGCTGAAACCGATGCTGCAAGTGTTGAATTACTAGCACACGAAGGTAGACTTCCAGCCAGATCTATGCTTGTAACTAAATTAAAATCAATGCTTTCAAATGTTGAACAATTACTCTTGGAGGATCCTCTGCTTAAGTTTTGACTTAAGCTTTTAGAATAACTACCAATTACACCACTGGAAGAGCTACTACTGGCATACGATTTCATTCGTTGATTTCGCAAATCGATTGACGATTGCGAAGTATCTAAAATGTAATATGCAATAAAATAAAAACTTGGCAATAATTGTTTTATTTAACAACTAACCTTTGGTATCATTAGTAACTCCTGCATCAGTTTCACAACCTTCGTCTGTACTTGAACTACACTGAGCAGAAACTTTTCTCGTTGAAGCTTTCGTTGATGATTTTCCATTGCCATTTGCACTGCAATAAAAGCAAGAAAAATGTTTTTGTTTTTTAATTAAAAGGAAAAAATAAATTAAACACTTTATCTCTTACCCTTTGTAATCGTCGGAATTGTTTTGCAACTGGTTTTTATCGCTAACTTGAGACTTACAGTCGCCATTTGAATTGAGAGTAATGTTTGATTTAGTTTTAGCACCATCCTTACTGCCCGACTCCTAAAGACAAAAAAATAAATCGTTCGGCTTCTTTTTTATTCTATAAAGAACTTTTTTCATGAATTTAAAAACTTACTTCGATTGGCAAAGGACTTTCTTGGAGGGTTTGGAATAGCTTTGTGGCTTCTGCAGACATTTTGTAACGAAAGCTAAGACTTTGATCTAAAACAGTGGATGAATCAAAACTAGTTGAGTTCGATAAGGGTTTGGAGTCGTTAAGTTTCGTATCGGACATTCTTTTGTCCTCAGTCGTTTTAGGTTTCTGTTGGTGTTTATTGTTCTTGGATTCTGATATGGCAGTGGCCTTTTGCAATAAAAGCCTACAGTCTTCTGAGCTCTGTTTTAGTATATTTTCTTCAATGTTGGAATGTGCAATGCCACCAGCTCCACTAAACATGCGTTCGCGCATTGAGCGTTCATCTAAAATGCGTGCTGGCGGTCCACCATTTAAGCGCTGAGTCGACGTGAGCACATCACGGCTATTCAGATTTGTTATTGAACGTTTATTATTGTCTACAGTATAAGATGGGCTACCTATGGGACGTTGGCTATTTCCCGTATCCTGGCGTGATATACGTCCTCCACTTTTTTCTGAATGATATCTAAGATGACTATCCACCATTTTCGATTGCAGCAAATGTTCGGTTTTCCCTGTTCCCGCCATAGAGCGTTCGCTAAGCAATGTCTGGCGACTTAGTTTGGATAAAAGACTGTAGTGTTCTTTTAACAGATGCAGATTATTGCTAACCTGATCCTCATGCACTACATGATTCGGCTTAAGTCGATGCTGATCTATTGCTGCGGAAGCTTTACTGTTATGTTTGTACAACATTTTGGACGAATAATGAGCAGCAGCAGAGGATGCTGACAAAGTGGATAAGGTTGATAGGTTGGAACCCGCCAAGGAATGCTGCTTATTTCCACTAGCATATTTTGGCAGTGATGACGATGATGATGCAATAGTGCTTGTACTGATGGTATTACTGAGACTTCCGCTCATTTGTTGCTTCTCTTGTGCCATTTTCTTATTATAAACTCGATCTTGCAGCAGAAGATAAATTGCTGCCACATGATCATAGCTGTTTTTCTTTAGGCTAGCTCTGCTTTTATCCGGTGGTATGCCAGCAAATTCGGACATAATGCGCAATATGTCTTCGTTGGGTTCGATGTTTGTTGTTCCATCCATGTTAACATTGAACTTTGCTATATTTGATAGTTCTAGAATTTCTGGACACATCCAGCGATGGCGTTTAATCTGTTCGATGGTATAGCGTCGTGATGGTTCCAACACTAGCATGCGTCTGATTAAATGTTCGCACTCTAAAAATAGAAGCATTTAAATGAAAGTTAAATACAAGTAGCGAAAGTAGCGAAAATTTATTTACCTGAAGACATAAAGAAGGGTATACGAAAGCGTCCAGAGAGTACACGGTCCCTAAGACTTTGCAATGTCGAACCATCAAATGGCAGTGCTCCACACACCAAAACATAAAGTACAACACCCAAAGACTTAAAAGAGAAATTAATGTTGGCTATAATTATAACATCCCGATTCTATAACTTCTTTAACACCCTAAGTTCATTATTCTACTGATACTGGAAGAAAATCTCATCTTAACATGGTCATTTTTCTTTCTTTCTTTTCTTCATCGCTTTTTGATGGCATTATTTCAGTCGAGTGATTCAGTCAATAACTTACTTAGCGCGAAAGTCAAGTAAACTTAAGTTCTTTCGAAAAAAATCGAAAGTGTCAGGGAGTGTGCTAAGAAGGAGCCGACGCTATAAAGTTCTTATCGTTCCTAAGCGTTGGGTCTTCCGTTATTAACAAAATCACATTGTATATGATATGGATGTGAACAATATGTGGTCCTAATACAACAACGAACAATGTGTAGTACTAATACACATTTCGGCTAAGGAAGTATCATATTTTACAAGGCCCTTGAAATTTCAGATCTAGTTTTACTATGGTACGATCCTTCACGAAGTCTCTTAGAAGCTGTGTTTAGAAACTTAGATTGAAATATAATGCAATAAACCAGGAAGCAATTATAACTACTCCTCGAAATAACAGACTTTCTGCATCAACCGAAATGTGAAACGATGACACTACTTCGGAAATTACCAAACCAACAAAAATGCTTAAGAATTCAAATGTAATGACATATCATAAATATAAGTTAGATTTTCTTATGTGTACATGTATTTCTGTTTGTTAAATCTGAAAAAATTACTCGATCCCGTTATATAAGCTACAAGAAAAAAATGGTCGAAAGAGGAAGACAACAGTATTAAAAGAAGAGGAAAAATTATGACAAAATAGAAGAGTATTAATGAAAACTTATAGTGAGTGCTCAACCGAAAAAAGTTACATATTATTGTTTTGCCTATTCAATGCAAAGAAGGTACGGGTCAGAAAACCAACCACTGATCCGTCTCAAGCTTCATTATAAGGGAATTAATAGTCACGATACCTAAGAGGTTAAAGACTCTTTCTTCTTATCATGATGTCTCCTGTAATTAAAAATTGTATGGGAGACCCATAACCTTTTACTGAATTTAACTCGCTTATTTATCAAGTAAAAATATACAGCCCAATTATAAAGAAAAATTCCTCGCAAGTTCTTTTACTTTTCCCTTTTCTCCAATTATAAATTTTTACCCCTTTGGATTGACTGCGGAAAGTAAAAAAAAAATCGGGGGCAAAATGTTTATTTTTTTTTTCTAATAAAACAAGACAATTATCTTATAAATTAAAGTATTAGAATCAGATTAGTCAAATTTAATTAAGACAGAGATAAATCTTGATAATATTGTTTAAAAAAAATTAAAATAAAATAATCGTTAAGTAATTTTCTAAATTTTATTGTGTTGTCGGTGCGTTGAATATAATTAGGAAGTTGATTCCAAAAACGTATGCTCAGGATGAAAAATTGGCATTCGGACGCATGGTTCCGATGCCGTATCTGTATAATGTATCTGCCTCTTTGGGATCCGGTATTCCGGGTCCTTTGTTACAATGATTTTGTGAAGGAAAGTCAAGCATTTAAATTTTAAAAAGTTGTTAAAGGATAATTGCACAAAATGATTTGGAAATGGTGATATTCTGTCACATTTTTTTTAAACCGTAAACATAACGGACGATATTATTATAAGTTGTATTTAGTTTATTCCTATCTCGGGAAAAGCAGCCTGAAAAAATTTCGGACCCATATGATAATGTTGGAAGTAGATATGCTTTAGCCAAAAGAGTTCTTCTATTAAGAGGTTCAAATTACGACGATGCCATTTTGTTATAATTTTATTCCCACGGAATGCATAATTGGAGGAATCTTTTCTCGAGAAAAATTTTTTTCTTGGGATAGAAATTCTGTGAGAATATTCATAATTCGGCTGATATTGCTCTCCACTTCCATAAGCATATGAAGAAGGTCAACAATTTATCCAGACAGCTCAGAAGCATATTACGATACACGATTTTTAACATACCCATATATCAATTTCTGGTCCAGTATATTGTTTTCCTTCAAAAACTTCCGGTGCTGCATATGGCGGTGATCCACACCAGGTGGCAAGTAATTCGCCTACTTTAAAATGATTTGAAAATCCGAAATCGGCTATTTTGATATTCATATTATTGTCCAAAAGTAGATTTTCAGCCTTAAAGAATAAAATCCTTATAAAAGCATAAATGTTTAAACGATTAATTTACCTTAAGATCTCTGTGGACAATTCCTTTCTTATGACAATAATCCACAGCTGATAGTATTTGCCAAAATTTAAAACGTGCTGCAGTTTCCGACATTCGACCATATTTTGCGATGTAATCTGCATTATAAATATTAAATGAAGGATTAAAAGCGCAGGGATATGAATGATAAAAAGAAAAGAAACGTGTTACTGATAACTTGTTTGCTATTTAAAGCGAAAATTTATCTTGTGTGACCATTTTTAGTTTAAACTAAATTGGATTACAAGAGAAAAAGAGAACCCATACAGTTATAACCGGGTGGCAATCCATTAACAAAAAGCCACTGTTATATACAGCTTCTTTGACGGCGGCATCATAGGTCCTTACCTTTAAGGACAAAGAACAATACTCTTAGCAAAATATCAAGGAAAAGGTTATAGTTTTTCTGCGTAAACGATTTTAGGGTATATAAATATTTCGCAAATGTACCGCAGATTGGCAACTAAAGCCTTGTGATTTTACACTATGTATTTGACATTAAAGTATTTCCTTTGCTTAATAATTAAATATAACTTAGATAGTTAGTTGACTTACCAAATATTTCCCCTTGACTTGCATATTCCGAAACAATATAAATCATATTTTTCGTTTCCATCACCTTTACAAAAGCAAATACAAAGTTTATATTTTTAATTATTTAAGTTAATACGCCGTGTCACATATTTTTTTTATTCATTTTTGTTGCTTTAGATTGCGTTCGAAAAAAAATCTTTAATCGTGTTTTTATTCTTTGTTAACAATGTGGCAATATTTTATTATAACAAGGAGAATGTGGCATACATTTAGGCGCTTTTAATTCTACCTTGAAATTTTTCAGGGATCGTAACACTTATAAATGTTATTTTAAAAATTTCTTTTTAATGATTTACAATTTTAATTAATTTACATTTTTGATTTTCTGTTTGCAAAATAATTGTTATTTTTCAAGTTGTAATTTTTGTTTGAAAAAAAAACAGATATTATTCGATTTTTATATCTGTTTGGAAAATAAAGGTTATTTATTAAAAAAATATTTTTAGATTACAAAATAACAGTTCGTTTTTAACTTTTTTTTATAATTTAAATGTCTTTTCTATTTAAGTTTTATTTAACTACAAAAATGAAACTTAAATGACCAATCTTGTACATTTAAATTCCATTTAAATAAAGTAGTTTTATCATATGGTTATAGAATTTTTTTTGTCATTGTTTCGCAAAACTTAGCAAAAGTTAACAAATATTTAAGCCACTGATAGAACAATATTTTATTTTTTGAACACATTTCTTAAAGAAAATAGTAATTAAAAAGTTAAACTAATAAATAAAATAAGTTTAGGTGGTGAATACATGAGTATTGTTGGTATTTTTTTCATTTATTTTAAATTTTTGTAACAAAATTTGCATTTCATTGTGTTTGTTAGCAGCTGTTGTTTATAAACTATTGATAATTATTTTGATAGTTCGAAATGAAGCCATATTTTTATCACAGTTAAATAAAAACGATCATTGATGACTAGAAAACTGAAGCTGTATTTAAATACAACTTAAATTTAAATGCAAATTAATTATTAATACGTATTTAAATATGAAGTCGAAAACTAGCCATAAGAGTTTATGCAGGGACTTTGGAGATAATTTTGACCGTAAATCAGTGAATATTAGTTTAATGACTGAAGCTGAAGCTGTATTTAAATACAACTTAAATTTAAATGCAAATTAATTATTAATACGTATTTAAATATGAAGTCGAAAACTAGCCATAAGAGTTTATGCAGGGACTTTGGAGATAATTTTGACCGTAAATCAGTGAATATTAGTTTAATGACGGAAAAGGCACTTGAGTTGCCTTTTTCAAGCAATCAATAAATCTTAAATAATAACTATTATTTCTTAAGAAAAAAATAATAATCGAAAAATAACTTCAATTTTTCAATCAAAAAATAATATTTGAAAAGTAATTGTTACTTTTCAAGTAAAAAATAGAACTTGAGAAATAGCTGCAAAAAAGTAATCTTTTAAATTTAATTTTTTTATAAAAATCAAATAAATAAAAATAAACGCAGGTTAAAGTATTCTGGGTTATAATGATTACGTTGGTATAATTCTTCATATTGCAGCATTTCTTTTTCATTCTGATTCTTTTGTTCAAATTTGTTTAATAATCGTTGTTTCCGATCCCTGATTTTTTGCTTTCCTTTTCCTTCATGTGCTGCCAATATGAATATTTTGGAAGAGTGCATACAAAATAAAAATATTTCAATGATGCCGGAAAAGAATATTATTATGTTGATCGTAGTTTTATAAAGACTAAGGGCCAGTTTCACGATGTCGCAATCGTTCGTTCGTTCGCATAATTACATTTAAAACAAAAACAATTTTTTAGAATTTGTTTTTGTTTTGAATGTAATTGTGCGAACGAACGAACGATTGCGACATAGTGAAACTGGCCCTAACAGTCTTATTCACAAAAATTTTAAACTGCTCAATAAGAGATTAATAAGAAAAAATCGCTAAAGTAGTATTCACAAATGCTTAATAGCACTATTTATTACGCTGTTGTTAATCATATATAAATTTCAACTATTTAATAAAGCAGTTACAGTTTTTTAAACCTTTAATAAGTTGGTATTCTTGTTATGAAAATAATTTCTGCACGTTTGTCGACACTATATCTGATCGATTGATACATTTATTTATTTATATTTTTTTTTTTTTTTTTTTTTTTTTTTTTAAATTAAATTGCCTTTGCAAACTTTATTTCAACACTAAACGGACGAACAGGTGGACTCAATCGACTTCGTTGTGCATAAGAAGTCAAGATATATAAACTCAGAAAAAGATATTGTAGAAATTACACACGGAATGACAAAGGGTATAAAAAAATTATTTAAATATTTGGTTCATTGTTTAATGCATCATCACGTTCAGGGAATAGTATCCCTTTCAATTAAAATAATATTGTGCCATTTCATCACCAGTTTTTTTATTATAATGTGCGTACAACCAACAGCACCAATAATTAATTTATTTGAAATCTTTCATTAATTCTTGTTCTTCTCTAAGAGAGACATATTTATTTTTTCGCCCAACCGGGCTAAGGCTTGAGCAACTCTTGTGCAAATTCGAGAAACCGTAGGCTGGGAAAGACCACGGAGAGCAGCCGCAACATCTTGAACCTGAAAATGTGTTTCGCAAGGACCTAAAACTATTGAAATCGCCACGCATAGTTACGTCTCTTCGGCTCTGACAACAAAAAGCTACAAAGACCTGTAACTTAGCTGAAGTTCCACAGCCTCTTTTATCTAATTCTATCTTATCTTCGACCATGTTAATAATTTTTCGAGCCGTTTCATTATTAAACCTAAACCTTGATTTAAATAGATGGTAAGGTAATTGAAATGGATCATTTCTCCTATTGACATTTGGGCAAGAGTATCTGCAAAAATTTTCAATTTTAGGAAATATCTGTATTTATGTTAAGTTATTGTAGAAATTAAATTTATTATATTCGTTGTATTTTTTTTATCAATATTTTTTCACCTTTTTTGGTCACAAATTTAACGGCAAAAATGCTTTTGAAAATAGGAATAGCGACTTATTAAAGGTTTAAAGAAGGTTAACTAAAACATTAACACCCCGCACATAATGTGAAACTTTTGTTCCCATAGAATTTTTATTCCTAGGGAAAATTGCTATAGTGATTTTAATGGGAACGTTTGTACCCGCTATCAATTCATAATGAATACCAATTAGAAAGAAAAAAATTTAAATAGTGGAAAAATATTCGAAGTTTTTTAAAGTTTTTTTTAAGTTTTAAAAATATAAAAATGTTATATCTGTCGTAGAAATGTTAAGGATTGTTGACATTGTCTTGTTGCAAGAGGAAGTAATACTGTATCAGAGAAAAGCCCGTCGCGCGAATAAATCTAATCCTCCAAAAAAAAACATATGAATATTTACAACTCTTGCATTCCTTTCAGTTCATAAATACACTGCTCGCTAACTGACAAACTTTAAGTTTGGTTTAGGCCACCTCCTGCTTTCCATTAGCTTTTTAAATTATCGGACATACCTTTTTTGCTTTACCTATACCTCGCACCACAGTTATATACATATGAACGTATGTATGAAAATGTGCAATGTACAATATTAAAAGTAAAACAATCTTTTTCCATTCAAATACTTCTTTTATAGAAGGACCAGTACTATGAAGTTCTCCTACAAGAAAATTCCAGAATTCGACATCTTTCGAAAGCTTTACAAAACCACATGCAATGGCTCGGTTATTTCGAATCCTATTGAGAACGACCTAAAAAAATAACTTTGAACAATCTAAATATTAAAAAAAGAAAGTAACTTGCATTTTTATCCTGTTGCCTAGAGAAAACAAACACACTTTTAAAAAGTCGTTCACGATATAGTGAATTTTTTTGAGTACAAATAATTTTTCATGTTATTCCCCACTGAATTACATTTCACAATCAGGAAACACATTTCATGGGAAAATTTGTTCATGATTGCAATTTAGAGAAAAGGAAAAATATTTCGAAGGAAAAACTGTTCACGATAGGGGTGTAAACATTTGAAATTTATATACGATTAATAACAGCCTAATAGTGCTATTAAGCACTTGTGAATACCACTTTTGCGATTTTTTGTTAATAACCTCTTATAAAGCAGATTAAAATTTTTCTGAATAAGACTCAAAGTGTTTGAAATGATTTCTTTGTACTTTAAGATTCAAGAAATATTTGTTCCGTTCATGAATTCAGAAGTCGTTTTTCGTTTTCTAAAGCATCAAAATACAAATTGAATTCAATTTTTGAATGGATTTGAATTCAGCGACATTGATTGTTTGTTATTTACCTGATACAACTTAATTATATGGGGATGATTAAGACGCTTCATTATTTCCACTTCACGATAAACCTTTTGCAAATTGGTTGCATCCAATTGAGATTTGTCGATAATTTTAATGGCAACCTTAAAGAAAAATCAGTTTATTTTGATTACTCTATCTTATGAAAAAGATCCTCTTTTAAAAACCTCATTTTTGGTTATTCGATGTCGCGCCAACTTCACCACTGCAAAATTTCCTTTTCCAATGGTCCTCTCAATGTCATAGAATCCAACACGTATCGGTTCTTTGGTCTTAAACGTATCCTTTGACGATGACATATTCATATGATTACTCTGCTTTGCTGAGACGGATTCTTTGGTATCCAAACCTGTCTTATCATTAACATCGTCTTGAGATGTTTGGGCACAAGCCTTTTGCGTCTGCTTATCTGGCTTGTCGTTACCATCTTAATATGGTTAAAAAAAAAGTTTGAAAATATTTTTAATTATAATTGAAACTAACCTTTTTTATCGACCACTTCAGAACAGTCATTTTCTGGCTTTTTAGCGGTAGTTTTAATAACTTCAGCTGTTCCACTTTTGTTGTTCTTCTTTTCTTCGTTGTCACTTTCTCCCATGTTGGTTTTTAGGTTTTTTCTTCATTCAATTCCACATTTCCTGCTACTGGTTAGATAGAAATGAATTTGAATCAAAATAAAGTTCATAATAAGATTCTAGAACTTAAAATAAGGTTTCCGCGTTGGAAAAAATAAATGGCCAAATTTAACGAAAATTCGTGGTTATTTCTAAAGAAATGAAAATAAATTAAATGTATTAAAGCAGCGTTTAAGAGGGTCTATAAATTGGTAAATCATTGACCTCATTATGAGGCTCACCCAACGTTCCAGTATTGTTTCAAAACTCATCGATGAAACAAACAATAAATAGTCGTGGTGCACTACTTTTGGTGTTTTAATTATAAATTTGCAAGCGCCCGTGCATTAAGCAAAATAAATTACTATAGTGTTATATGATATTATATTTGTTTTTTTTTTTTTTTCTTTGAACTGCACAAAAGAGCCGAAAAAAATTCAGTCGTATACAGTGGATAAAGAATAATAAATTGATTTTTTGATTATTGTTGTTTTGGCTAAAACCTTGATTTTTTGTCTTTACTTTATTGTTTGGACAAAGATCTCTTGTTTATTAAAAATGTTTGTGAGATGTTTGGTGAAGAGCTAAGTAAGCAATTGTAAAATGGCATCGAGACGTGCTTTTACCTTCAATAATCAATATCGGCGATTATAATTAAAAATTTGATTAAGAAAATAGCACGATGTGTTTAAAGTTTAATTAAAAATTTATTACGCTTCGAGATAAACTGTTACATTCTTTAAACCATTAAAATACAGACTTGCATTTCCAAACGGAATTGAAATCAGTGTTAAAGCTGATACAGTGATGTGCAATAAAATAAAGCCACCTGATCCCCAATAATTTTACCCCTTATAAATTCCTCATACAAAAAAGTACGGATAAAAGAGTTGTTCCGCTAATTTTACACATCTTTTACAAATGTAATCCCGTTATGTTTAAAATAGCTTCAGCGCCATTAATCTTCATTTTATTATTTTTTTATTTATATTTTTTATAAATTTGGATGCGAAAAAAAAAATTAACTTTTAGAAATTATATTTGTACCCTTGAGAGCCGGGAGGCAATAAACAAAACTCCATAATAAAGGAAAAAGTTATAGAAAAATTGCCAAAATAATTGGAAACTCTAAAAAATTGTAGAAAATGCCGTCAAATATGAAAGCAAGGCAGAACAAAGAGGAAGACCGTCAAAAGTGGCTAGCCGCCACAGTCCCCAGACTAAATTCCTATCGAGAAATTATATCAAATAGTAAAAATGTGTCTTCGAGGAAAAAATCCATCTAAAAAGACGACTTAATTTCAGAATGCGTGAAAAAATATTCCTGTAGAAACCTGCCAAAAACTTGTGGACTCAATGCCAAAACAATGCTCAGACGAAGTACTTAGGATATTCCACGTAGTACTGAGGTAAAAAATAATAATTAATGAGAAAAAATCCAGTCGGTAAACAAAAAAAAATTTATCACAAAAAACTTCGTGCTATTTTTTTTTATTTAATTATCCCGATTATATTAATTACCGATATTGATTATTGAGGGTCAAAGCACGTCTCAATTCAATATCGGTAATTAATATAATCGGGATAATTAAATAAAAAATAGCACCAAGTTTTTTGTGAAAATTAAATTTAAAAAAAATATTCCCGTGTCTTTAATTAAAAAAAATTTATTTAAGGTAACTAAATTTGCTGGCTCTATTTTTATGCACAGGCAGGAACTCGTGACTTATTAAAATTCAATAGATAAATTTTTATTTAGTTTTGAATTTCCACATTTTCATTATTTTTGTATCGTATAAAAAAAATAATTATAAAGTTTGTTGTACATAAATTTTATTTTAAAAATGCTAGATTAAGGTGGCTCTATTTTATCGAACACCACTGTATATATATATATGAAACATATAATAAATTAATTGGATACCCTACTGTATAATCTCCAAAATTGACTTTCAGCCATACATGAAAGTTGCATTACATTTTCGATCTGATATAAGTAAATAAATTGTAAGGAGATAAGATGAAGTGAAGTATCTCTTGCAGTGTTTCAAAAAAGTAAAGCTTTTAGATGCATCGTTTGAGACTTGAAAAATATTTATGCCAAGAACATTAAGAATTCTGACTTTTCATTACCTTCAACATCAATAACAACCAAATGAATTAGCAAGTTCGGTTGCATATCTGTGCGGAATCATATAACACTGTCTTACGATAATTTAAATCAACGCTGTTGGAACAGTCCCGTTCACAAATTTTTGCAACATCGTTATTATATGAATATTGTTAATAAATATGAAAGGCAAATGGAACAATCATCTGCAAAATTATAGATAATGTGGAAAGTTTGACAAAGAATGTAGTTTAGACAAAAAAAATAGGGTAGGAGATAGAACGAAACATTGTGGTACCCCTAAGTTAATCGGAAGCTGCCCTGGTGAGATCCCATCTATAACGAATCTTTTTTCTTTGTCAAATTTTTTGTACATTTTTCATTTAAATTTTTCTTTGATACAGAAGTTCATTAATCAGCTAAAACAACCACACATTTATATTCAAGCAAAACTCAAATCACTCTCACCCCTATCGTGAATATATTTTCCCTCGAAATTTTTTCCCTTTTATGAAGATTTTTTATTATAAATATTTTTTAAATGATCATATACACAAATTTATTTTATTGAAATGGGTCAGTAGCAATTTCCAGGGTTGGTTAGGCAGGCAGCCGTATTGCCAAAGCCCACTTGGGTCCGTTGTTTGGCCCTTTTGTGTCTAAGATAACTTCAAGGGCTTTTAAGCGTGTTGCACGTCACGTTTTTGAAATAAAATTGTTCTATGTTGTAGTATCTACTCCCCTTGCAATAATACAATAGCACAAATCACTTAACTTTAAAAAATTTGGAATATTTTTTCCCTATTTATATTTTCTTCTTTCTAATTTGTATTCAGTACGAATTGATAGCGGGAACAAACGTTCGCATGAAATTCCATTTAATATTTTCCCTTTACGGGGAATGAAAACTTCATGGGAACAAAAATTTCACATTTTGTTCACGATAGGGGTGTCTATCTTGCAACACGCACGTGGTTTCGTCTTATACATTGACGGTCACTGATTATTAAATCGTGTATTTTATCGATGATTTCCCTAAAAAATCCTTTTATCATTTTACGATGCAAACGGTTTTAATTTTCTTTTTCGCAATCTCATAATTTTTTTGCCTTGACCGCAAAATTTTTAAAGCACTTTGTACGATTTTATAACGACATATTAGCTTGACCTCGTACATTACTATCAATAAAATATCATTTAAAATTTATAAATAAATTAAAGAAAAATTTAGGCATAACAAACAGTGTTGACTATGTGAATGACACTTAAAACTGTTTGTGCGTAAAAATGTTAGGGGGGATGGAAGCAAAAAGAAAAAGAAAAATAACAGTAAATGTTCTTGCGGAAAATCAATAAGCGAACTCAGCGACGCTGTATTTAGCGATTTTAATTTTATAAATGTATGAGTTTGAAAAATAAAATTAAAATTATTTTTCTTTTAAAGAATTCAAAAACTGTTTAAGTTGTATGCACACACACACATGCATAAAAAGAAAAACACATCTATACACATAATTCTACTAAATACATACCATTTTCTTTTCCTTAAACGTTTTTTTAATCAATAAAATACTTTTTTCAACACATTTTAATAAAATTAATTGAATTAATATTTATTCATTCGGTTTTAATTTTCATAATAAACTTATTTTATATTATTTTTTAAGAAACACACTTAAATATCACAACTTATTTTTTTTTACAACTTCATTTAGTGCAAACGGAAAGCAGTTTAAATGAGTTTTCACCGCAAATTTAACGAGAACATTGCATATTGGCCTCGAACGAGGCCGTCAATGTCGGCTATACCACACAAAAATACCAACAACTACAACTAAATAAAATGAATTTTACTATAGATAAAACAAATATCACACCGACTTCCATGAAAACATTAAATAAATTTTTACTTTTTTTGAATAATTTGTGTAAGCAATTTTTAAAAATTACACATTGGCAGTATAATTTTTGTAAATGTTATTAAAAAAGGATGTTCGTGAACTTTTCAATAGTATTTATTTTTGCAACAGTGACAACAAAATGGTTTTGTTTTTATGTGTGTGTGTGTGAGTTAAGCAATATGTAAATAACAAATACTTAAACCATAATAGGTATAATTGGTATTTCTCTAAGAGCCAACTGTTAAATATAACCGTTATAATGATACACTGTGATTTTTGAACACTATGCAACACTGTAAATAATAGAGCTGTGCGCTCGCGAACGAACGGGTTAAATTGACCGAATCAATCAAGTGAATGGAATGATCCGGTCAGTTTAATCCGGTCTTTTCGTTCAATAGTGTATGGGTTAAATTGAACGGATGACTTAATTGAACGAAATGAGCCAGATATTTAACCGGCTCCTTTCGTTCAAATTGACCGATTGAACGAATTGAACGGACGAATCAGTCTTTGGTAATTGACCGAAAAAGACCGGTCACTGAAACGAACGACCAGGCACATGTCTAGTAAATAACACTATACAAACCGAACTATAACTGTAGACAAGTAAAACTTAGAGTTTATACATTAAAGATAAATATCCGTTATATTGAAATTATTCGAAAAAATAATCGTGTCCTTAATTAATTGTCAGTACTGCTTTAAATTTTGTAAAGTAAAAATATTTAAATACACCTCAATGAGAAATGTATCGCTTTTCTTTACAACAACGCGAATAAATTTTTGTCATAAAATTGTGTCAAGCCCAAGAAAATGGGGTGACAAATTAAATGTGATTTTTGAGAACCATCGTTACCAGTGAACGTGATTTTCAAATCACCGTTCTTTTAAATAGTTACCGTGATCACCGTTTGCAGTTCTTTTTTATTTAAACTTTCATGTTTATATAGGAAGTATATAACACTAAATAATATTTAATGCAAACAGTAATCATAAGGAAAAAGTTATTTTGATCTCTACATTAAAAGCAGGTGTAATTAAATTTGCCCAGAAATATAGAATTCGGAACACTGATTAATTATAGGTTCAAATAAAAAAGAACACAACATTTTTTGCTACATATGTATGTATGTGTGAAGTTTGGAAAACATAACTGTTGTTAATAAGAAGAAGGAAGAAAAATCTACACAGCAAAGAAGCTGCCTTGATATACATATGAAAGAATGAAAGAGACAAAATTACTTATATTTCTCTTTCGCAAAGTAAAATTAAATTTAAGTTTGTGTAAAATTAAATTTGAGTTTGCATGTGTGCAAATATTAAAGAACGTTCTTGCGCGGAACTGTTATTTGATGAACTAAGTCACTGTAGTGACCAGTGATTTAATAACAGGTACAAAAATATCGCTCATCTCTATTTCCGACCCCATAAAGTGTATATATTCTGAGTTATTACGCATAACGAAGTCGATTGAGCGATGACCGCCTGACCGTCCGTGTTCCGGTTGAAATCAACTTTGCGAAGGCACTGGATGAGCTAGAGAAAATTTAAATGCGCCAATCATCGGACATCGTTTTAAAAATTTTGCTATTGAAAGTCAGCAAGATCGGTCTATGTCCTTTGAGGCAGCGGGCAAAACACCACGCCTGCTTCTAATTTTTTCATATCATTTGGAATAAATCTAGTTGAGTGAAGTATCCGTAGTCAAAAAAACAAATATTGTATGGAGCGATAGGCAATTAAAAAATAAGAAAAAATATCAAGTGAAAAAATTGGCGCTCGCCCATATTAAATGGTTATGCATTTCTTAAAAATTTTAGTATTTTCTTAACGATCTCTTCAAAAGGATTAAAATAATACCCATATTGAAATCTTAAAAAATATGCTGCACAATCCTACCTTTCTATGAAAAGTTCAGAGGCCCACAGCTCGGAAAATATGGGCGAGCAACTATATTTTCCCTTAATGTTTCATTTAACTTCTGCAATTAAAATTGGAAATCTTAATAAGTTATTCAAAGAATTTGCATTAAGAGAATTCATAAAACTGTGTGTTAAGTTATTGTGGAAATTTTCTGTATCTTATTACAACTAGGAAATTCTTGAACAAATAAAATAATGGGCTTGTTCGGAAATACATCACTGCGCTGCATCTAATGCGCATGTGTAAATAATTTGCGATGCCGATGCGCAAACAAAAATACATGATCATTTGTTTTAAAATTTCAAACGCTTAAACATTACAAATGGAGAAGTTAATAATAAATTTATTTCTTGATTTAGATGAAATAAAGTTGTGCAATGGACAAAAGAAAGGAAATAAAAATGACTACTCTGCCTAAAAACGTGCGTATGTGTGCCAAAAACAGACGAATCGAATTCTGGATTATGTTAATATATTAAAGATCTATCAAATTCATTTCTAAAAATTAATAAACAAATGTTATTTAACAAAATAAAATTAATAAAGATCAAATTAAATACTTACCTATCTATTGCATCAGCCATTTTTGTGATGTGTGTTTGACGTTTGTTTGCGCATCATACATTTTTGTGATGCATTTTAGAGCACATTACATTTGTAGTAATGCCAACTGATGCATTTTCGAACGTACTGCGCATCAGATGCAGCCCAGTGATGCATTTCCGAACAAGCCCAATATTTTTTGTGCTATTGGAGAAAATATTTTCAACCCAAAACAATGACATTATTATACCTTTTTTTTGCAAATCCGTGTGTAATTTTTACAATATCCATTTCCGACCCCATAAAGTATTTATCGCTCATTTACTTCAAGAACGTCATAACTCAAAATTTCAAATTTTGGAGTTAATCATACAGAATTGTTCACCACTTCATACTTTATTTTGTGTATAAGTTTCATCTTTATGTCTTTGGTACTTTACACGTTTTAAGAGAATAAGTCGTTATTTCATTTCATGTTTGAAAAGTTTGTCAATAAGAACGGCACATTGTGAGTTGTGGAGTAAACTTCGTAATGTAAAGATCATATCGCTTTCTAAAACATTGTCACATTTCGTTTCATGAAAAATAAGATATTTTTAAAATATATCGACTTTTCGCATATAATGTATTATTTTCAATCAAAGTTGTATTGATGAAAAATATTAAGTGAAACTCCGTTTTTCTTTTCACAAATAACGACATATTTTAGTTTACGACACAGTATCGGATATATTTTTACAGCAATAATGTCATAATTCAAACATCCCACATAGTTTGCTCAAGACCTCCCTCCTCTTTAATTTATAATTGATGAAAGTTTTCTTAAATGGTTTTTTTTTAGTTATAAATCATTTTACTAATTGTAGTGGGAACTTAAACAGTCTGATATTTTAATCGATGGTGAGAACAAGGCAAAAACTTTAACTGCGATTATCTCGAAATGAATTCTTTGAGTGTGACGTCCTTGAAGTAAATGCGCGATATATTCTGACTGCAGAGCGAAGTCGATTGAGCGATGTCCGTCTGTCCGTGCATGTTAGTAATGAAATCAAGTTTGCCGAGGCAAACGGTAACATAACTGCCAAAAAACTAGTTTCAGCAGCAAAGGCGAATTATTTCATTTTCGCCTCAAACATTATATAGAAATACAGATTTTGAAAGTAATGGTTACCAGCAAGGCGAATCAATTACCAGGTGGCAGCGTAGGCGAATTTATCTTTTGCTGCTAAAAATTACTGTCAAACTTCATACATAAAAAATATACACAAACAGTAGTGTTCACGGCGAAAATTTATGAATCCGCCCACGCTGCCACCTGGTATTTGATTCGCCTTGGTAACCAGCAAAAAATATGAATTCGCCTACGCTACCACCTGGCAACCAATTCGCCTTGACTAGTTTCCTAAAAAATTTCGTTATGTAAGTTTACACAAAAAGTATTGGACCACATTACTAAATGCATTTGACTATTACATAACAGCATATTTTAAAAATTTCTCTTTTAAAGTAAAAACTTTTGAAGTCCATAACTTTAAAAATATAAGTGACGCCGATAAATGGATTAAAGAGAGAGAAAAAAACGGCCACTTGTTTTTAGCCTTTAAACGTTTGTAATTTTAAAAACTTGAGCAATAAAAATTGGCAACAAGTCGTGGTTTTTATTTTATTTATTTTTATTTACATTATTTATGTTTATTCTTATTAAAAATAAAAAAACTTTCATTTAAAACTTAAAAAGAAAAAAACTAAAAAATTTTGTACAATTTGTTTCCCATTTAGATATTGCAATTAAAAGTTGTACAACAAACAAAAATTATTAAAATGTTCTTATAAACTAAAAATAATATAAACTTATTTGTATTAAAAGGCTTTTAAAGTTAAATGAAACAAAAAATATATGTATTTTAATTTTAAAAATTATACAAATCGAATTAATGATTGATGGTTTATTTTATTTTTGCAAAAAAAATTATAATTATTTTTATTAAAAGCATATATGTATGTAAAAACATATATGTAATACTTATAAATAGGTGCACATGCATATTCAATTATAAATTAATTTCTTACAATTTAAAATTGTATCGTGTTTTATGATTTTAATTAAAATCATACAAACTTGTGTGATCATATACATAAATTAATACATAGGTAAACATACATAAGTAGTTTAAATTAAAGGGAAGGGAACGGATAACGATAACTAAACTGCAGTGTTCTATTTCGGTAACAACTCGCTGCCTTTACTGTCATAACACCGTCTTTTAAAATCACTCAGCAATAAACGACTCTGAAGACTGTGCTGATCAATATTTACTGATTGTGTGGTGTTGCTGAAATATAAAACAATAACAAACAAGTTTTAATTATAATTTCATTAATGGAAAATTGCAAAATAATTCACTAAGACAGAAAAAACTGGACATTGCTCGATCAACTTCGCTATGCATAACAAGTCAGGATATATACACTTTATGGGGTCGGAAATTTCTTCTTTTCTACAATATCTAATTGTAGAAATTAAACACGGAACGACAAACTTACTTATACCCTTTTTCCACTCATTATTATTTAAATCAGGACGCAAAACTTGTATTTCGTGATTAAAAAGTGCTGCTCTCGCCATTCAATACAATTAGTTAAAGTAAGATTTTTTTAATAAATGCTCATATTATTTTACAGTTAAGCATAGTACTCTGTTCACCATTGCGTGCGAAATTTTGTCATAAGTCCACATTAAAGACGTGCACCAGTATATCCAACAGTATGGCAAAAACAGATATATATCATATACATAACAAGTAAAACAGATACAAAAGAACGCATGAGTGTAGTTGATATTGTATGCTTTCGCTTGTGCGTACTCACACTATGGATATAAACACATACAGTTGTTTATGGTATTGCATAGAGTGAGCAAATTATCAGTTTTTTACTCTCAAATATCTGTTGTACCATGAGTATTTGGATATATCAGTTTGTGAAACAGATATTTTTGATACTTGTGTGCTGCTTATGATAGAGGCGAGAACAAGTAAGCAGTATTTTAACTTCGTAGTAATTGTAAATATTATTGTTTAGCTTTAGTAATTAGTTTATATGATTTTAAATGTAGAATTAGAAATATTTATAATATTAATGATAATTTTATTTTATAAAAACAAATGGAAAATTAATAAACTGTTGTCTAGTTGCGCGTTGAGTTATAAGGATAGAATTAATTCAATTAGGAAATTTTATTGTATGTTTATTTAAAAATATTAAATCCTCTTTGATAAAAACTAGTAAATAGTTAAAATTAATAAATAAAAAAGGTTTATTACATACATCTGTACAAACATATGTATATAAAAATAGGAGTTCCAAAATTTTCAATAAAAAAAAAAAAAAAATAGGGAGAATATTTACATTTCTAGAATACACCCAGTAATAATATTGCCCTTTAATATATGTACGTATTAAATAACGCAATTTTTATTTTCTATGCACTTAGAAGGATATTATAGTTATGTTATTTGTGCTTAAAAATTTCTAACATATACTAAAAAAAAAACCTCTTTTCTACAGCTTAAATAAATAGAGAGTAAAAATTATTCGAAATTAAAAAATTATTGAAAAAAATAAAAGAGTACAATGGACAAGCTCGTTGTAACTGCTTACCAAAGGATAGTCAGCTTAACAACGGTAAATATAAAATATTATTTTTATTTTTGCTAAAAATGTTTAAATACTCATACTTCATTTTAAAATTTTAAAAATAATTTGGATTCAAAAGGTATTTTAAAGCAAACTTAACATAAAAATATTTTTTAATTGATTTTAAATTAGCAGGCTTTTCGTCTCTCTAAATATAGAAACATGCATATATATATTTATTTAGTGATTGCATCCTTAGAACTGTTGTAATTGTTGATAAAAGTTGTTAAAAAACATAAAAGTAATTTAAATACAATTATACGCATTAGATTCATAAATTTTTGTTAAAGAATTCTGTTTCGTATATTCAACTTCAATAAAACACAATAAAACAATTAAAAATGTTGATCATGTTTAGAAACAATAATTTTATTTTTTAATTTTAATAAACCAATGCATATGTACGTATGAATGGATATTATTTCGCAGCACACAATAAGTACTTATGGTACAACCATCAAAATCTGTTTATACCCGTTTGTCCAAAACATAGGAGAACAGATATGTTACTCTCATTCTCTCTTTACTCATTCGTATCCATCCAAAGAGAAAAAGTAACAATATCAACTTATATCAGAAACAGCGTTGCCACACAAGAAATTGACTTCCTACCAATAATTTTCAAAAATCCTACCAAAATGGTTCACAGCCTACCAAAAATTTAAAAATGCATTCCTTGCACATAAACCCTGTTATACTCACTTGTTTTTTTCCCGTAATTGTTGAGATGGAAGTTTGTCTTTTGGTGATTTTAAAATGGGTGTTATGATTTAAAATAGTTATAGAGCATATTATGCAGAATGAACACCCATCCCTTTCCCGGAGCTAATCAAATTCGCTCAAGGTATATATTTACAATTAAAAAAGTATTTTACTTTTCCATTTTGTCTGTTAATTTTTTTAATACGTGCACTTGAAAATAAACCTTCACTCAAAAATATTGTTAGTTTCAATTTAATAATATTGTTCGCGTTTCCTAAACCAGAGATGGCAGAGATGTTCTTATTACATCTAAAACAGTTTTTGAAAACAGTGGTAACACTATTCAAAGTTATTGCTTTTTTAATTCAAAGTTACATTTTTATTTATTTTATGTTCTGAATTTTTAAGGTGAAAAATTTACAATTGCTAAAAAATTGCTAAAGGAAGAAAACCTACCAAAAACTTTAAAAAATGCAACAAACCAACCAAACTACCAAACTGTTTTTTAAAAACGAAAAACTACCAAGTTTGGTCCGATTGGACCAAAGCGGCAACGCTGATCAGAAACACAAAAGTACTCATCTATACGCACTCATAAGAGTAGACACACAAAAACTGATATAAACAGATATATCTGTGCACGTCTTTAGTCCACATAAACAAAATTACTGCGAAATAAATAGGGAATATTGTTGTTGAAGTAGTACTCTGTGTATTTGTGAAAAAGTCCCAAAGTGTTTCTCGCAGCATGTTTTGAAACTGACAAATGTTTCTGGCAACATTTTTTGTTTTTTTCAACTACAAAATAACATAAACAGCACTTTTTTCTCACGGAATTTTTGATAACCATTTTTTCAGATCCTTTGTTTTGAAGCATGAAGGGTATAACAAATAACAGTGATATATTCGGCTGTGCCGAATCCTTTCACCCTTCACCATCTATGTAAATTTAGTTTAGTGAAGTAACTCGAATCGAAAAAGCAAATATTGGGGTGAAGCAGAATTAAAAAGTTAAAAAAAAATAATAATAAGTATTACCAAAGTATATCTATAACAAGTACATGCAGGAGTTCAGCTGATAGTTTTATTGGTGTGCGTGTTTATCATGTTTTATGTCAAAATTTGTTTACATTTAGTTAATTTTTATTTTGCTCTTGTTTTTTAAGTGTTTCTTTTCATTTTTATTATGTTCTATCAGGGATGGTAAACGAAATATTTAAATTACACTTTTCCAACTCAAGTTGCAATGAACATCCTTTTATTGAATTCTTGTTTAAATTTACATTGATATAGTCGTTAAAAGGTCATTCTCTTACTTTTTTTATAATAAAGTAAAATTCATATTAATTTTTTAGTTAGAAAAATGATAAAATGTTACCCGCTTTACGGTCTCTAAACTGTTTTTTGACATAATACATGATTTTACACAAGCAAAATGCCTGTTGTTGTTCTAATGTTGTATTTGTTGTAGACTTGCATGTACTTGATATAGATATACTTTGAGTACTACATATATGTAATCAGGCATGTTCTGAATTCCACACGAAATTTTATTATTTTTTACAAAAACAATTCCTTGAAAAATACAAAACTAAAAATTTCGTGTGGAATTCAGAACATGCCTGAATATTTCACAAAAATGTCATCGGCTCTTAACGGGTTAAGCATTAAAAAAAATTTTATCATTTCCTTAAAGATCTCTTTGAAAGTTTTTAAATGATACCCAATGTTTGAGCCTGTACGCTTTTTACAGGCTGTTATGAGCAAAAATAGAAACGAAATACTAAATTATTTGATACAAAATTCAACTATTTTATTAGATTGCTTTAATAAGAAAACACGTCCACTTCACTGGAATTTTTTCTGCAAGAACTCAAAAACTGACTGCCCATCTTTACTTAAAGGATTACTTATAATAATGTTTTATTAATTTATTTATTGATCACTGATTAGTTATTAGTATCATTATTGTACATTCATTCTTTCTTTTATTAATACATATGTATGTACATATATTAACTTCTCTTGTATTGCTTTTTTACTATTAATCGTATATGGCTCGATTATAATAATGAATTTTAAATAAAAAAAGAAAAACAAAAAAGTATTGATATTTGCAGGCATGTCACAGAACTCAATTCCGATCGAAAGTGGTTTCAATTCCGAAAATGTAAAATTTTTTCGGAATGAAACCACTTTTAAATTTCAAAGTGGAATCTAGTTTTTTCGAAATTTTGTTATTTTGCGGGTTTTAAATTTACTTTCATTTTGTGTTCTTATTTAGACTAGCCTTGTTGTTTGGTGTGAGAAATATTGCCATATTTAAATAAAAAGGTGCAGAATAAGCATAGAAATAAGCAAAATCAATCGAAATCTAAAGAAGTTAAAACAAAATCGATCGGAATTGTTAATACGGAATTAAAATTATTCCGATCAGAATTTGTGACTCGCCCGTAACTCGCGCTAAAATTAATCACTTAGTATTTTTTTTAAATCTGTTAGTTCTCTATCGCCTCATATATTTGTTTTATTGATTAGAGCTACTTCATTGTTTTAAATGATTTGGAAAAATTAGAGGTAGGCGTGGTGTCTTACCCGCGGCCTCAAAAGACATGGACTGATCTTGCTGATTTCAAATAGCACTTCTTTCGACACTATGTCTGAAATAGATATTGCGGAAATCACAAATGGAATGACAAACTACATATCAATAAAGCCGACTTGACTTATGAAAGAATTAAAGGGTTAAAAGTATTAATCTTCCTATGTAGAAACATAAAAGAACGTTCTTACACTTCCTTTTAGTGACCAATGATATTTTTAACCTATAATTTGTCCCTTTTTAAAAATTAACTTTTTTTTTATTTTACAGCGTTGCCAGGTAATTATTAAAAAGGCAATAGAACCTTTTTTGGACAGTTATTTCCAATAACTTTAATAATATTTTGCAAGAAATAATCTAAATTCTGAGTGCGTTATTGGTTACCCATTTTTTTTTATCCGTAATTGTATCTATTGTGTCAAATCATTCATTTCGTTACAAAAAAAATTAAATATTTAAATAAATTTAAATATATATTTTTTTGTTTGTTTTCAAATCCCCCATTGTACAAATTTCTTAAGATATTTTAATGTTTATTTTAAAATATTACATTTATATTGTGTATTTTACCTTGTTTTATTAAGCACTGCACAGCCGTTTTCCAATGACATCTGTAATGAATATAAGGTGGCCAAATTAAGGAGACTCTCATGTTCGTAAATTTCAATGTCTGGTAGACGTATTTGCAATTGGCGTGGATCTTGCAGAAAACGTGCCAAACGTTCATTTACAGAGGTCTTAATACTAAAACCAGGACGTTCGCCTTTCACTCTTCGACAGCCGGCTCGTATCTCACGCACTTCGTTCGGCTGACATGGTGGCGAAGAAAGAAACGGGTTAGACGTTTCTCCAGACATTTCACTTTCTATTTGTTTAAGGGGAATAATCAAATGATCTTCAGCTGCAATGTTAACATTACCACGACATATAGACGAAAACCCAGTTTTTGCGGCTATAGTTATCGGTTCGGATGGTTGGAATGGTAAGTCGTCGTCACGAGATTCAGCGGCACTTGATGGCGGCCAATTCAGAGAGAAAACATCGCCAACGGCAGTTGTGTTCGACATGATGGTATCGTCTTCAGCCATTAATATAGAATTTACACTCTCCGGATCAGACTTTATTTGTGGTAGGGCATTCCTCTTTGTTAATTTACGTTTGCTGTCATATTTCAGTTCACCACAAATACTTTCGTTACCTGGCCAATCGGTCAATTCATCATCACCCTCACGATCGGTATCGTTAGCAGCATGTGAATCTTCAGAATCGGAAGAGCTTAGAGAACTAGAACTAAAGTCATTTAATTCACCACAATCCATAGAATGTTGGTCGACCGCAAACTGTAAAAGGCGTCGGCGATTGTGATGGCTACTGCTTTTTTTGCGGTGATTGCGAAAACTTATTTCTTGCTGTTGCTGCTGTTGTTGTGGTTGGGGCAACATAATTGCCGCATGTACTTGACTAACTTGAGGCGAATGTGTTTCCTCAATAGTTTCGCCCATATCCTCGGCAGCCATTATGGGGGAAGGTACAAACATTCCTGTGGAATTTTGTGTCTCTCCATCTGTGTTACAATATGATGTTGCAGTGTCTTGCTCAAGGGTAGTAGAAGAAGTTCCATCGGCTTGCTGTTGTACCGTTGCTCCCGTTGACGGCAATAACTCGGACACTGCACTGCGAGCACTAGCAACAGCGTTGTCATTTTTTTGTTGCTGCGAGATACGTTCAATTTTAGATAGCAAACCTTTGTTTAACGGCAAGAGACGATCACTATGAGGCTTTGAAGTAGATGAAAAACTACGAGGCCTCATTCGATACTCATCAAGCTGATTATTGTGGCGGGGCATGCTAGAAGAATGATCTTGTTCGTGATAGCGATCACGATTCGACCGCTTTCGTTTGCCACAAAAGAAAAGCTGAGAACGTGAGTTGGGATCTGGTTTGAGAACTCGCTTACGCATAATACCTGTACAGCCTGAAATGGTGTGTGGAACATTAACAACAACACCATCTTTACTAGCTGCACCAGGCAACAAACAATTAGATAACATTGAAGATTCCAACAAATCTGATTGTGGTTGAACACCTGAACTTATTTCATAATCCATTGTTATGCGTTTAAATTTACGCTTCCGGCGCGCATTTGGTTTAAAAAATCTGTAAGAAATATTCTTTACACAACCATGTTTAGTTGTAGTCTATAACATAAATAATTACCTTGCTGGACTGAAATTCTCATTTAAGGAATCAGACTCTAATGTGCCCATAAGACGAACAGAAGTTGGAGTTATGGTCTTGCATGGCAAACGCGGTGTACCCGCTTCTTCTTTATCATCCGAATCGCTCGGTAAGTGAATATTTTGAGTATCAAGTCCATCATTATTATTCGTGTTGGCTGGATGTGCAGATAGTGAATTTCCCTGAGCTATATCTGTGGGACTACTCGAATCTTCTGTGGGTTGTGGTGCACATGCTAAAACAATACAATGATTGTAAGAAAATATTTTTCATTAATTCACTTTAATTGTACTTGATTCCGTCAAATATAAATATTTCTCATGAAACTAATAATGAAATATATTACTGCGGGTAAAGCATATCCATATGGCCATTTCGCTACTGCTCATATAGCTCACCAGTGGATTCTTGTTAGAGTAAATATTTTTCTCTTCACAATGTTTCTTAAATAGAACAGTACCGATAGAAAAGAAAGATATCACGAAATTTATGGCTTAAATCTAATTTACGAGCACCGCTTAGTTTCTAAGATTATTTCAGATATCCCACTGACATGGATGAATAGAGTAGCCCTTTGACCTCCATTTGTATAATGACCATCAACTGCGAAGATTTTCAAAAATTACGAGTTAAAAAACTCTGCATTTGTTGTTCTTTAAGATCTGTTTTGCACATTTATCTTTGATCTCACTAAGTGCACTCTAGAACAATTTTTACATATCGCACTTAACATGGACCGGGTTCCAAATTCCCTGAATAAGCGTTTTAATTTATAAAGGTTAAAATTCTAACGACTGTTAAGTAATTAACAGTGCTCTGTTAACTGCAAAATTATCTATGTTAAAAAATTTGGTTTATGTCTCTACTCTTCAAATTCGAATTTATCTTCACACGCAGTAAAGTATTCCTATTAAACTTAATGATTTTTTTTTTACTTATCAGATTTTTTAATTCTTTTTTTCCTGCTTAATTAAATAGGTCCTTAAATAACCTTTACTATGATATCCATATTGTCCCATTCCGACATCGAACACTCGCTATTTGCCATTTTATATATAAAAACTTTGGAGGCCCGTAACTCCGAAACTAAGGGTAGCCGCCATATTTTTCACTTGTCATTTTTTTCTTTAAATTGCATTTTGCACGACGTAGGCAACTTTTTTTTATTATGGAGCGGTGCGCGTAAACTAGATTTGTTCCAAATTTATTATCAGTAAAACAAGATCTTACTTACGTAAATTGCCAGTAGACCTTGTACGTCTTCTTTGTTGACCCCAACGACTTACGCGTGCACGATCGAGTAAGGAAGTTTCTTCTAAGGCCACTGTTAGATCATGTGAAAATTGATCCATTTTAATTATTTTTTTTCTGTACAAAAATTGCCAAAAATATTTTCTAAAACTTTTGTTGTATCTTTGGGTAATTTTCATTCATTTTCATCAATTAACAAATGCAAGGGCGTTACACAAAAAAAGTCCTTATTTAGAAAAAACCTATATTTGTGTATTTAAAAACTGAAGAGTTAAAACCGTTTTAACCAATCAGAATCTTGGAAAATTATTTTTCCCAATTGAATGTAGTATTTCATGATGGTTTTTACTTTATAGTAATATCGCTCTGGTAAAAAAATATCACAAACTTGCTCATATTCTTTGAACTGATTTTAACATCTTACTTTATGGCAATTGAAGAAAAGTGTCAAGAGAAATATGAACAAACAACGCAATAAAACACAAGAGCGAATGTGAATAAAAATCCAAAGGATAATCAAAAATTGCTTTTTAGAAACATTTATATATTATAGGCACTGCACCATTTCATCTTATTTATTGTTTGAAAAATAATAAATATATTCAACACAAAAGACTTTTTATTAATCAGTTTTGTACAACCAAAAGAAAATGTGTATTGTTCAAACATCTTTTTTTTCATTATCACTTGCTTTCATTGTTTTATCTTTTTTTTTTAATTAGATACTTTATGCACATTCCTGTTTTACCATTTTATATTAATTTATATATATTTAACATTAATTTAAAAAAAAAAATATATGCTTTTAATATAAAAAATCTACGATTGCACTCTGAAAAATCTTTTTTTTAGTAATTGACATAGTTGCCAGATAAATTCGAGAAGTTTCAAATCAAGGCGAATTAATTACTTCAATTTATTCGCCTTGTTAACAGCTTTAAAAGCAATTCACCTCAATCCGAATTCATTTACAGGTGGTTGTAACTAGGGTGTCAGACGATCACGCAAGGCGAATCAATTATTAGGTGGCAGCGTTAGAAAATTTATTATTTTTTGCTGGTGAAACGAATGTCAAACTTCATATAAAAAAAATGGTAAACAGATTTTTTATATATGGAGTTTGACAGTAGTGTACACGGCGAAAATGAATGAATTCGCCTACGCTGCCACCTGGTAATTGTTTCGCCTTGCGATCACGTTTTCATTCAATTTTTAAAATTTCTCTCATTTTTTTACCAATACACTCCCACTTTAAAAACTTGCTGAGAATTTGCTTTCAAATTTTCGTTCAATTGAGTCTTTCAAATTTCATTCAAGAGAACAGCTGATTGAAGTTTTTCCCTTCAAATAATTTTTTTTTTTTGTTTTCTTTACAACATCTTGCTTAAAAACTTGCTTTGAAATTGCGTGCAGCCTACGTCACAGCTTTCATTTTTTGTGAATTTTGACAAGCAGTATGTGTAAATTTCTTGAAAGAAAATTGAACAAAAACTTGTGCGTGTGACTGCACGGTAAATCTCAGCTGATTTGTGTTTATGTTCAATCAAGGCGAATCAATTACCAGGTGGCAGCGTAGGCGAATTCATTTATTTTTGCCGTGAACACTACTGTCAAACTCCATATATACCAAGGCGAATTAATACAGGTGACCGCACGGCTACAACAACACAAAAAACAACAGGCAATTTGTTGCTACAAAATTATGTATGTTGTCAAAAAAACATTGTAAAAAAACAAACAAAATAAAAAAATATCCATACATATTTGATGAAAAAAAGTGGTTGTAATTATCAGAATAAGAAAATTATAAAAATTAAGTTACATAAAAATAAAAAACAGGAAAAGTGACCAAAATTCTTTTGTACCACTAGTTTGCTCAAATCACATGCAGCTTTCCATTTTTGCACGTTGACCATTTGAAGACTAACATAATCCTCCACAAAAACAAGAAAATATAAATGTGTTAACAATTATTTCACTATCTTTTTACGCATATTTTGATTATACACATCAGGAACTGCAAATACGGTTCCTTGTTGTGGTAGTTTTCTCTAGGAATTTCAATTGTTTGTTTTCTATTAGCAATAAAAAAAATTAAATTAAAAAAAATTTAACAAATTATTTATTTTTGACAAATTTTTTTGACAACTGTAATGTATACAGCTGATGGGCTTTTTCGCCTGTGCGTTCACCTGTATTATTTCGCCATGATATATACAAAATCTGTGTATATTTTTTTATATGAAGTTTCACATTAGTTTTTTCCAGCAAAAAATATATAATTGTCCTACGCTGCCACCTGGTAATTGATTCGCCTTGTGTTCAATGTTGTCAAAATATTAAAATAATTCAAAAAGAAAAAATTTTCGATAATTTTGAAAAAGTTAAAAAATTTTAAACCCTATAAAATAAAATTTTGAAAGCATAAGCAGGAGAGAGAAACCAACTAACAACTTGATTTTAAGATGATTTGTACAAAAACAAAATGTACATATTTGTTTTTAGTGTGGTATTAATTATTAGCGTGAGTTTACCTCTGTTATAAATTGGCTTTGTTAACTAGCAGAAAATAATGAATATATCCAAGCTAATTTGCCGTAAATATATGTAAATATTCTTTATAAAATATTTATTATATAAAACGACATATTGAAATGTATTATTGCGGGGAAAGCATATCTATATGGCCATTTCGCTAGTGCTCATATAGCTCATCAGTGGATTCTATCCAAAACTTGTAAAGAAAACCTCAGAGTCAAGGCAGATTTATTTTACTAGGTAATAGCGGCTCTACAACAAATACAACATTGACAAAAACAACATGCATTTTTATTGTTTTTTTGTGGGTTGGAAACGTCAAAAACACAAAGAAAAATAAAAGATAATCGCTCTCAATACACATGCTTGCTTTGTCTGGCAAACGCTTGTTGTTAGTGTGTTTTTGAAATTCGTAAACAAACAAAGGAAAATACAAAAACTTTTGACATTTCCAACTACAAACCAGCTGGGCGGACGACACTACCTAGTAAAATAAATCTGCCTTGCTCAGAGTCTTACCTCCTGTTTACATTAGACAATGCTGTCATGACAATAGCAATACATGCACAGTTTTTCACTAATACATGTACACATTTCAATTGTCTGAATTACTGTCTTGAATATTTTGAAGACAGTAAAAAAGACAGTGATTTGACATATGCCGACAAATTTTCTTATAATTGCTTTAACTAAATGAAATTTTAATTAAATTATTATTTTAATTACTAAAATTTTCTTTGCATATAACAATAGAAATGGAAAAATAGCAGGAAGAAACTCTAAAGCTATTTTAAATTTTTCGGGAACGTGCTCATAATGAATTGCCATCATTATTGTCTGGACGCCTATACTACAGAAGCAATTGTCAGCATTTTTGCCAACCAATGTGTATTATTTTATTGTCATGACAGCGTTGTCTAATGTAAACGTAGCGTTATATCCAAAGCCAAATTGATTTAACGAGGATCCCATTGGGAACCAGTATTAGAAAGATTCAATGAAAGCATTAAATAGATTTCGATTAATAAATTTTCATATTGATATATTTGCATGTGCAGGTTAATGACGAAATAATACTAGGTGGTCGCGATGGCGAATTCATTAATTTCGCCGTAAATGCAAAATGTCAAACTCCATATATAAATAATACATGGCGAAGTGTTACAAGGTGGTCACGACGGCGAATTCATTAGTTTTCGCCGTAAATGCTAAATGTCAAACAACATATAAAAAAATTATACATAATTTTTATATATGGAGTTTGACATTTACTGTTTACGTCGAAATGAATGGATTCGCCATCGATACCACCTGTATTATTTCACCATGAAAAAATATGTATAATTTTTTTATATATTGGTTGACATTAAGCGTTTACGACAAAAAAATAATGAATTCGCCATCGAGACCACCTGTATCAAGGCGAAAATATACTAGGTGGTCGCAATGTCGAGTTCATAATTTTCGCCGCAAACGTGAAATGTCAAACACCATATGAAAAAAATATATATACATTTTTATGTATGGAGTTTGACATTTAGCGTTTATGGCAAAAGTGATAAATTCGCCATCGAGACCACCTGTATTTCGCCATGACCTGTATTACTTCACCATGTGCACATTGCTTATTAATAAAAATTGTTTTCAATTTTTATTTCTTAATTGAATCTTTCAAATACATATGACTGGTTTCAAATGGGATCCATTATGTAGAAAAATGAAAGAAAAAATAAAAATAGTATCTCAAAGGTTACTGTGTTTTTGTGTATTTTTTTTTTTGTGGTTTTTATGTTGTTTCAATCAATCAATAGGGTAGATTTAATAGTTTTCATTTAATCCATTAGGCCTTTGATATAAGCTCCGAGGTTTTCTTTACAAAATTTGGGTAGAATTCACTGGTGATCAGTAGCGAAATAGCTATATATATAAATATGCTTTCTGAGCAGTAATACATCTCATTTTGTAGTTTTAAATAATAAATATTTCATGAGATTATCACGAAATATTTATATATGAAGAATTCAAGCACGATTAGATTCAATGGAGTTCTCATTTAATCAATTTGGCTTTTGATATAAGACTTTCTGTTTTTTTATACAAAATTTGGGTAAAATCCACTGATGAGCTATTTTTATTGGATATGCTTTCCCCGCAGCAATACATTTCATTTTGTAGTTTAGTTTAAAATAATAAATATTTCATGAGAATATCATGAAATATTTATATTTGAAGGAATCAAGCACGAATAAAGTAAATTAATTAAATTTTAAAAGATTCCGATTAATAAATTTTCATTTTGATACATTTGCATGTGCACATTGCTTATTAATAAAAATTGTTTTTCAATTTTTATTTTTTCATTGAATCTTTCAAATACATATGAATGGTTCCCAATGGGATCCCTTATGTAGAAAAATGAAAGAAAAAATAAAAATAGTTACTAAATGTTTGCTGTGATTTTGTGTAGAAAATGTTTGAGTTGTTATTGTCTTGTCTTATTGATTCAATGGAGTTCTCATTTAATCAATTTGGCTTTTGATATAAGACTTTCTGTTTTTCTATACAAAATTTGGGTAAAATCCACTGATGAGCTATTTGAGCAGTAGTGAAATGGCCATATGGATATGCTTTCCCCGCAGCAATACATTTCATTTTGTAGTTTAGTTTAAAAAAATAATGATATTCTCATGAAATATTTATATTTGAAGGAATCAAGCACGAATAAAGTAAATTAAGTAAATAATTATTTATATAATCTTTTGACGACGTTTTTTGAATAATTTAACATTTGTATTTAATATCTTATATTAAAACTTTCAAATGTAAATCCATCTAGCTCTTTTGTATCGCTGAATATAACTTTATCTATACGACTGGTTGGGCTTCCAGTTTTTTCCAGCCAATTTTTCCTAAAATGCGATTCAAATTAATATTTGTATAGATACATATGTTCTTTATTGATCTTACATTTGATCGAATTTATCCGGTGGAGCTTCCATTTCTCCTTTAACTGTGTCATTGGGAGTATTCATGCACCAGCCACGTACACCCAAAGATTTAGCTTGCCTCTCTGTAAACTTTTTCAATTTTAAAAAATTATATATGGATATTTTAAATACTTTTAGGATCATGAAATTTATTTTTAGACAATTGTGTAAAGAGGAATTTTCAGTATCCCGAATCGATACAATTTTAATGAAACAAAAAAGAAAGATATTCTAATGATGTTAATCTAATAGCAGAATTAACTTTCTAGAAAAAGTTATTAAGGACAACTGTAATTTTTAAGTAAAATTTTTAATGAATACTGTAATCGTAATTTACACATAAAAAGTGCCGCAAGAATCTAAATTCGCATAAAGATATTATTTTCAATATAGGTATGCGTATAAAACTTGAAATGCATAACGATTTAAAAGATAATTAACCTAACGTGTGCTTAACTTTACGGCTTTCAGTATGAAATTTAATCCTTTAATGCTCTAACCACCGAGTATAGCTCTAACGTTCTGTTTACCATTCGAAACGAGACTCCTAGATGCATAGGAAATTAGTTAAATATTATAGAAACTTATAATTAAATATTATTTTTCACCTTGCACAACGCCAAATACTTCAAATGCACAATGCAAAATTTTAGGCATGTTACAAAAATATTCGTTGCAAATTACAGAATAAAACAGACTACAAAGCAATAGCAATTTCAGCTGTTGCGACATGGTGATTTGTATACAGTGGTAGACAGTAGTTAACAAACAGATTATAACACCAACTATATTAAAATTTGTTTGATATATTATGGAATTTATTTTGTCACAATGATAATTACGCACCCCTTGTTGTTTAAAAATCACATTTTTTTTTTCAAAAACTAATTAATTGAGTTTTTTTATCTTTTTAGTCCAAGGAAATTACAATTTTTTAAGTTTTTTTTTTTGTAATTTATTTTATTGGTAAGTTTTGCAAATTAAAGATTCTCACAAAATATGTAATAGCTTGTCTTCACTAGATAACACACATTAGTACCACCTTTCATTTTTTCCGTATGTGGACTAATTGGACAAAAATTATGTTATTACCTTCTGTGACTTCTATAAATATTGTTCAATGTTTTTGCAACAGGTCGGACTATATTCGTGTAGGCTTGTCTCCACACATTATTACCAAATTTGTTTATAAAAAAACATATATATATATATATATAACGGACTTGTTACCTTAAATGATTTTGCATGTACAAATACTGGTTGATAACTGGTTGATCATGTCACATATGAATTCGGCTAATGTATACTGCCAATGTTCATATCACAGTCTAGTCTATGGTTCATATTATGTTCATGTGCAACCATCGTTGGCCGAATATTTAGTTGAGCGCTGATATTCGCTGTCAAATATGACTATTAGTTTGATTGCTCAATTTCGAATTAATGATCAACAGTGCGAATACTCTCTTCCTTGTTAAAATTATTGAAACAAACCTGACGATAAACAGAAAATTACGCTCGGACAGTACGTCAACATCAACACGTTTTCGCCACAAATAAGAACATGGAAAAATTGCTGTCGTTTTTCTGCTGCCGTTAGGTGCACGTCTTCTTTAATAGTATGGCTCGTAAATAAAAGGGTTCTAATCATTAAGATCCTGAGATTGCAATGCGACTAATTCGAGGTCTAAACGTAAGAAAATTATCTCTGGGTTTGAATTTGCTTAGATAAATATTCCAACTTTCATCCCTACAGTAAGCCCCATGTCAGCGATTTAAGCGATTTTTAAAACAAATCATTAAAAAGAGGAAAAGTCGTGAAGTTGCTAACATTGATAAGCACAAAGCCAGACAGACTGGTTTTTTCGCAAATAATATTTTTCTTGCAAAAACATGCTCATAAAAAGTATAAAAATGTATTTGGATAAATAAAACTATTTTTTAAAAAGAAAATTGTTAAATTAAAAAAGAAAATACCAACAAACTAATATAGAATATTAAAAGTATGCATTAAAATGTAAAACTTAAGTTTCGGCAGACACTTCAACATTTTTCTTAAAAGGGTGGAAATACTTTTTGGGTGGCAGGAGGTATATATTAAAATAAAGTTTAAGCAGTGCGATTGATAAGCAGTCTGTTAAGATAATTTTACAAAAAAGTGTTTTTATATATGATTATTTTTTACTTTGTCTATTTATTAGAACAATTAATTTAATATGGGTACAATAGCATCTGTATTGCAATGGTCTTGTACAAATTGCAATGTTATCAATCCAACGGAATCCCTAAAGTGTCTAAACTGCGGCACAGTGCGCAAGGTATGTGAAGGCACTCTAAAACATATATCAGATATCAGTAGTTTAGGATTAAGCAAAAATTTAAATAAAAGAGGGAACAAGGATCCTATGATACCAGAAGACAAAACGTCTACTACATTTTCTGTCAATAAACAACAAAAACAAGAGCGACAGGTCCATATACCTCTTGAAGTAACACCCATTCAAATGCAAGCACTGGAAACTGAACGTGATGAATCTTTGGCCAACAGGTATGTATGTATGTATACACTTTTTTACACAAAAAGAAAATTTGCTTCTTTAGATAATTTTTGTATAAATCATGTTAAAAGCTTCATGATTGCAAAATATTACCATTACTTGAGCACCTTTTCTTTTATAAACATTGCTTTGGCACGCTTCTAACTTTAATGATAAAAGTTAACCAACCATTGTTGTCGTAGTCACATTATTTGATAACTTGAATTTTTGTAAATACAATACATACATATATAACTGTGTGTGTGCATACATATGTATAAAATGTTGCAGTAATTTACATCTGTTTGAAAAATCGATGATTTGTAAACGAATTTTTGTTTACATGGTTGTACCATTGTTTTTCAAAAAGCAGTTAAGTGCATGCAAACAAACGCATACAAACACACTCATACGACAAAAACAAACGATAGGAGTTGTCAAAAGCTTCATTAGACAATTGTGTTTAACGAATAATGTAAAGCAATAACGAGTTAGCTAATGAAGTTATCAATGCCAAGTTAAAAAGGATTTTGAAAGCTTGTGTGTGTGAGATAGTGTGGAAATATTAAAAATAAAATTATACCAAGTTCATGTTTTTTATTACAAAAAAAAAATTCTTAGAAAATTTATAAGTTTGCAGCAGAGAGCACAAGTGTTTTGTTTTAATTAAAAATAAAAACAAGAATTAAGATTTTGTGTTTGTTAAACCATTTGCATAACTAATAAAATTAACCTAATTAACTGATTATATGGTTTTCAATTTATGTTTTTAATTCGTTATCATTATTAAAAAGAATTATAATTCACTTTGTCGTTTGCTCATTTATTTAAATCAAGTGTTGTGGTAAAAATGAATGTCCTTGAATTATAAACATCACGTAAGTGAACAATCAAAATTTAAAACTTGGTTCACTAGATATGAAAAATCCAAGGATTATAGCTTCATTAAGTTATATTTAATATAATAAAATGAATGAATTGAAATAAAATAAAAAAATTTTAGAATACTTTTAAAAAGTAGATACCTACTTGAATGAATGTACGATATTTGATTATTAAATTTGTGTTACAAAGTGTACTAAGTGTATTATATAAAAATAATTGACGTCTAGTTAAACGGAAATACGGTGTATTAAAATAAAACTGCGGTGTATTAAAAATAACATAACTTATAAAATTTATTATTTAAAAGGCTAATTTTTATATAAAAAGTATTATTTATATTCTTTTTACATGGTGATATTTTAATATGATAAAGGTAAAGAGTATTGGAAATTAATACTATTAAAAATCTATTAACATAAGAAAGAAAAAAAATTTATTATTAGCAATTTGTTTTCGACAGCCATTTCTCTTTTATAAGTTGTCCAAAATTACATTGAAATTTAATCAGGTATGGGAACTTTTGCAAATAATTTTCACACATTATATTTAACCTAAATGTGTAAATTTGTAGAATTATTGCAAATAAATAATATATAATTACAAATAAAGTGAAATTCTCAGTACACATTTAATTGGTTTTACCATACTTGCGAGTAGATGGAATAATTAGTTGCCAATTTTATTAGTTTTGAATGTTAAATTTTTTATTTATTATTTTTATACCCTTCACCACAAAAAGTGGAAGAAAGGTATATCTAAGTTTGTCATTCTGTGTGTAATTTCTACAATATTTATTTCCGACCCCATATTCTGACTTCTTATGCACAGCGAAGTCGATTGAGCGATGTCCGTCTGTCCGTCCGTGTTAGTGTTGTAATCAAGTTTGCCAAGATTCGATATCTGCTAAAGAAAATTTAAATATGACAATCGATCAGACATAGTGTCGAAAGAGGTGCTATTGAAAATCAACAAGATCAGTCATTGTCCTTCGAGTCAACGGCAAAACACTACGCATGCCTCTAATTTCAAAATTTTTTTAGCTGATCTAATGCCTTGGCAAACATGATATTAACACTAATACGGACAGACAGGCGGACATCGCTTAATCGACTTCGCTATGCATAAGAAGTCTGAATATATATACTTTATGGGGCCGGAAATGGACATTAAGGAAATTACGCAGAATTAACTTGACAGTTGGTAGTAACTACAGTATGATGTGGAAGGCCACCAGATAATAATAGTCTTTCCCAAACGTTGTGTTAATGCAATTTGCCACCTTTAGTTATTGTAACACCTCTTCTGATGATGGAATTGCTTTTTTATAATGAGACACATGAGTTGGTCTTAGTGAAGAATCCATGTGACGAAATTCCGGACAATAAAATAAATGCACTGTGTCATGAGAGCTTTGTCAATAGGCTGGATAACGTTTAAGAATAGTGCTCTAACCGCCTCTCAATTTTGCGAGGATTGATTAAGATTTTCTTGGTAGTGTCCGCTTATTATCCGAAATATCAGGGGGATATTAATTCAGGACCGTACTGCATCTATACCCACTAAAGGCTGCAGTAACGGCCCGTTGATGCACAAGCACTATAGACATCCGTTCGACTCAAGGGGAAATATCATTCGAATATTACATATATATCGTAATATAAAAGAAAGCGAAGAATTGCCTTGCAGTTCGTCGTCCTTTCCGTGCCTTCCTCCTTTCTTGTGCCTACAGAATTGCGAGCAAACACTTAAAGAAACTTATTTCAAAAATTCCCGCTTTGTCTTAATTAGGTTGCGTGCGAGGAGAAGTGAAAGAAGGTGTCGAAGACAATTTCCAGGAGTTCTGTATTGTTAACCGTGGATAAAAATCTGCCTTCAATAGATATATTTATATAGTTCCGTCCTTACTTTCTTAGGAGTTTATGTTCCTGTACAAAATTTATAACAGTGACCAAATATTGAAAGATTTTGGCACTTATTTTTTCGGTCGTTATACCTTCTACAAGAGGTGCAGGATTTAACTGTACATTCATTATTTTTCCCAAACAATTTCCTATTGAAGCAAACACCCAACTAAAAACTTGTACGTTATATTTTTCAACAAAAACCCAATTTTATCTTGTGCGCATAGATCCTAGTACTGTGCTTTAATGTTAAGATTAACGACACGTATAGCAAAATATCACAATATCAAAACAAAACTATTCGCTGTCTCTTTTTTGTTCATAAAGTAGGAAACTAAGCCTGGAATTCGACATTTCGCTACCCCACAATTCAAAAATTTTAGGTATAGTCTTTGACACCCTTTTTCACCTGTCATCGCACGCCTAAGGTTTAAAGAGTTCTCGCTGGCACTCATGATCGCTCTCCCTTTAATTATGCTGCTCCAATATGGATTTTCTTATTTAATCAGCCTTGAAGAGTTAAGTAAAAACGACACAAGAAATGAATAATACAGTTCTCAAACTGTATACGTAATGAATAGGCGAGTGTCATACGTTTAAACAAAATAAGAATTAGTCATCATTATCATTAATTATTGGGCTCATGGATGTGAATATCGGACATCACATTCAAGCCAGGTAGATCGGAGGCTTGTGAAGTTTAGATCGGAAGCTTATGAAGTTTCGTAACTGTACCAAGACACGAGGAAAACATTAAAACATATTTTCGATTCTAAGTTCAACGCTACCCAACAGGCAATTATCTACGCTGGCTGTTCATGGACTGATAGTTTTGTCTTCGCTTTAAATCACAGAGTACTGCGTAATTGTTAGCATTTACTCTAGACTGAGCTCATTGATTATTAATCAGCTTATATGTAAAGGTAATTCGGTTGTATCAAAGTGTAGTCATCCTCTTTCTGTCCAAGAGTTCCGAGAGCATTACATCACCAGCGTTATCGAGATTATGCAGAGCAAAATCGCAGCGGCTGCCTAAAGTCCTTCAAATACACGTCCTCTTAAGAAACAACCAGATTTGTGTCGATGATCCTTTGCTACTTGTAAGAAAGTCTCTCTTGATTTCCTTATGCCTTACATCCTTCTAATGTTTGTTGCTCAAATTTTTGTATGCTGTTGAATTTTAGAGTAGAGTCTCCGTAGGCTGCACAAAAATACTCCTTTTGTCCTATACTGGTCCTTCCGTAATTGAACCAGACTCGAAGTCCTAAGACTATTATATCTAAATTTCCTCGCTAGTTTGCTTACTTTGTCATCGCTAATTAATTCTACTTCCCATTGGTTGAACCCTTGGCGTAGAACGTCTGCCAGTATTTGTTAGGAAGTAACTGGTCTCCCTGATTTACTTTAAATAATCTGTGTCGACAAGTTCGGCCCTGCCGTGCTTAGACTGGATTCAAACACCGATTTATTCAATAGCGGAACAAAATATAGAGCCGGTTGGACATTTCCTCGATGGTTAATTGATCTAACATTTCCTCCTTCGTTTCTGCTTTTTGCTCAGCTTCTACTCCTCCACGCCTCGGGTACCATTTGGATTTTCTGCTGTTTAAACAAAATATCCTCTCATTAGGTACGTCAGTCCCTTTCTTCATCATTTTTTTTTGCTGATGCCATTTCGGAAAAGTGTCATTGTTTGTCGCTTTTATCGTGCCTCCGCCAACCTTTATTTGTAACGTCAATGGTATTTAGTATTTACTTCTCACGAGTATTAGAGAAGAAAGGTCCACCTGAGAAAAGTTTTGTAAAACTTTACAAAATAGTCTTTCAAATTATTAATTTATTTTCGTCTAACAGTGATTACATAATTACGTAAATAAAAACGTTTAACACATTTTTGAATCTTTCAAATGAGTCAATGCAATAATAAAATACTGCAATTACATTGATTAATATTTGTATAAGGTTAATTTTATTTTTTTTTACTGTTGGAATGGTATAAGTTGGTGTTCTTCACCAAAATTAATTTAAACTGCCAATAAGATGGCAATTTTAATAATTTAGAAATGCCCCTGATTTCTTGGCGGAGGATTAATTACAAAAAACCGCACACAAAAAGTCTAGATCGTTTAAAGCTGGTGGAAGTCGAACTAATCCTGCGGTGTACCTTGGACCATAAGGAGAACGATGAAGTATTTCCGTACATATTTTCTTTACAGAAATTCCCAAACTCAAAGAGATCACTGCCTTTTTGGATCCTTTTCTCCACTTCCCCTTTTATTCGACTCCACAAGGAGTAGCGCAAACGTCTCTCCGCATTACCAAATCTCTCGCCACACTACAGGCGTCGACTAATAATTGTCAAGCTCCAGTTTCCATAAGGGTAAGCTATTGCCTTAGACTGAGGAAACTCATGACATCAACAACTGCTGCCTGTGCTTCTGATTTGAAAGATAGCAATTGATGGCATGCGCGTTCACCAAGGCAAGGATACTTCGGTTGTATATTTGTATCGTTTTGAGTAACTTTATTAAATCCAATCCTTATGAGTTCCTGGTTCTCACTATACCAACCTAATCTATTTTGTGGGCTGGTACGTAAAACTTACTTGCAATCACTTTGTTTCAAGATTGTCCACTTCGTTTTCTTATTTCTTTGCTTCTTCGTTAACTATCAAAGAAGAGTGCATAGTCTTTACTGGTGCGCCCTGTTAAATTTAATTTTCTGTTCGGCACTTTTACTTTAGCGTTGTTAAACAGGATTTTACCCTTGAAATTTTTTGGAGGTTCGTTCACCTCTAGAGTTCTTTAATATATTTTGTTCGTTGGATACCTCGATAGTTTTCTGGTCCTTGCATTGTTTCCTCTTTCGTCTCTGGGTGCCAGGTGGAGTTTTTGCTGTTTGGAATGCAATCAGAAAGGTTCTACTACTGCTTGAGCTCCTTTCTAGGTCAGTGCAACTTTGGGAATTGATTGACTACCTATAGCACTATAGAACTCGATGGTATTTAGCATCTACGTGCCATGATAGCTTGGAGAAGGGTGGTTCAAGTTCACTCAGCTCTTTTCTACACATAAGTAAAGTCTGTCTGCTAGTAGCAGATAACTAGCGCATGATGTTCCACCGTGGATATGAGGTTTATCTTTAAGAGATCATACATATCTTTAATTAGACTTATTTGCCTACTACCTCTAGTAGGGATATGACCCGGTAGGTATCCTTTTTAACCGTCACCAGAAAGAGGGATACGTCGCTCTTGCAGCCTGATGGACTTTTTATATAATTAAAAAATTATTCCATATGTTATTAGGATAATTTATTTTGGACCACCTTGTATATGAAATGGCACAAAAAAATCTTTATTTTAACAATTAACCTTGACTGCAAATATTTTTTCTTTTCGGCTGACAGCAATTAGAAATTCATTTAAAATCTAAACAAACAATAAATAATGCGAGAAAAAAACTTTTAATATTTCAGGAATGATTACAAACGTGTTTATAAGTCTTTACTGAGAGGTTGCCTCAAACGGCCACAACGTAACCAACAAAACCTACCAGCCAATTGTGCTGACTGTGAAAACACAAGAAAATATGTAAAGAATTCAATTGAACTATTTCATCATTTTTCAAATCCTTCATTAAATCGCCGTTGGATATGTGATAGATGTGATACTGATAATAATTCTGTAACATGGCACTGTCTGATATGTGATACGGTCAGTTATTTGGCACCTATTTATAAGGAAACTCTAAATCATCGTAAATTGCCAGCACACCATAAGCAATCAAGTTTTGAAGGAGGCCAAAATTCTGACAACAAATCAAAACGTATTAATAAAAAAGCACCCTACTTTCGTAGGACGCAAAGTTTAACAAGCGAAAAATCATTCTCATGTCGCAGTTGTCACATATGTTTTGTCAACAATCGCAAAGATATTTTCAATTTACCGGAAGCATTTATGAGTAAATATTCTTCAAATAGTGGAGCTAAAGGCTCAGATGATTTATTCGGTGAGCAAAAAAAACTCTTTTTTTTTTGGTATTTTAACCAAGATTAATGCATTTATCAGGTGGTGGCTGTGGCAAAGTTATTGTTATTATTTTTTTTTTTTATTAAGTTTGACACAAGGCAAATTGATAACAGGTATACTCACGGCGAAAATAAATACAACACTGCGATAGAAACATGTACATTTTGTTTTTGTACAAATAGTTTTCGGCTGTCAAAATCAAAGGAGATTTTAACTTTTGACACTCGAAGAAGGAAAAAAATTTTCGCCGTGAGTATACCTGTTATCAATTTGCCTTGAGTTTGACATTAACTATAACGGCGAAATTTCATGAATTCGCCACTGCCACTACCTGACTGATAAACTAATTCGCTTTGATTAAGATTTTTGAGTTCTCTTACAATAATCTCTTTTTTTTTTCTTTTTACTTTATAAAAATATTTTGTTTAATTGATTCTATTCAATCTATTTAGCAAATTCCATTTTTACTCGATACCACTTCAGTCAGTGATGAATGAAGTGTTAGGGAACTGTTTCTACTTACATTAAGTTCCTTTAATTAATTCTCCGCGTTCTTCAGTGAGGATTTTATAGTTTTGATTTCAGAGTAGGAATGGATTTATTCTTTTATCAGCTGTTGGTTTAGAGATGAAATCTTTGATCCATTAACAATTTACCTGATTTAAGGTTGATGTCAAATTTATAGCTGCGCTCAATAGAATATGGAGTAGAAAGTTTTGTTAAAAATCTTGTAAATCTTACTTAGGAAGGAAGTTTGAGTAATTTTTTTTAGCTATCCGATCCAAAAATTGTACTTCTGAGCTTTTAGTACTGCGAACACTTCATTAAGAGATGATTGATAGTGAGCGGCAAATTACATTTAGAACAAGACGGAGTTTGTCATTTGTTGAGTATGTGGCTGTGTTGCATATATGTGTCCTAGCCGTATGCGGGAGAAGACGTGGATTTGGCATCGAGTAACATTAGTTGGGTAAATGATCTTTTCGTTTAATTCCTTGTAATGAGGATCGCATATTTTGGACCATGCTGAGGCTCTTTTTTAATGTAATCTTTAATGAAATTTCGAAGATCAGGCCTTCCCGGTTCGTTTCACATTATTATGGGAGCTTTACGAGCGAATCTGGTTGCGTCATCTGCATATTCATTACCTTTTATTTAACATGACCTGGGACCCATAAAATCTTACGAATTAATTATATTACTAAATTAATGAATTTATATGTCGAAAGTTTATTTTTATTTTAACAGTATTTTACTATTTTTAGTAGTTTTTATTAACTATATAAGGCCTTGAATATCTTACCGATAGCATTGTCGTGTTGTTTACAGTAAAGATATCTCTGCCTTATAACTTGATCGCCATTATTTCGACTTGTATAAATATAACCTCTATGTTAAAATAGTTCTTTTATTTGGTAAAAGTAAACAGGGCTAGCGCTTAAACTGAAGAAAAACGTAGATGATGCAACACAATTTCAACCTCAACTCGTCATTTTTGACGTCAAAAGTTGAAAAGTACGGGCGTATATGGGGCTTTTAATTCTTAGCCTTTGCGTTTAATTGGTTCGTTGGTAATTCCGCTTATTTTTGCTTGTCCCTCTTCTTGTATCCACTCTGCATTCAGATTTGGTTTAGTAATGCTAGATGTCTCTGAATGATAGCGAGATATGTCAACCTGAAACTCTTTACGGTCCCCAAAAACATCAGCATGTACCTGTAAATATAAATAAGAACGAACCCATCCACTAGATAGATTGCCTAGTTGAAATACATCTCAATTTAAAAATTTTTCACTTAAAGCAGGAATGCTGGGTCATTTGCTGTACCTCAATGTTTCTATGGTCCATCATGACATTAGGAGAACTGCATTTTTTATAAGCATTCTTCTAGATCAACTTTATTACTACATATAATAGTTGTTCTTATTTCTATTTGATGTTTTCATTACTAGCAGCGGGAAGAGGAGGTTACCGGTATTGCCCGGAACATTTTGCAAAGCGGTCGGATTTTATTTTCAGTCCGAGACTGCATTTTCGATAAACTTATTTATTCGGCCATTGGGTTATTTCAGATTTACAATCAATACGGTACAGCAGAGTTTCTTAGGATACTTTGCAGACCCGCTCAGCTCAGGTATTACCTAAGAGACCCCCGTAACCCCTTCAACTGTTTAAACTAGTGATCCGTGCAAACTACCCTAACCTTCTGCTCCCTCTACTTTCGTCTTAGATTGAGGAGGCATCATTAAAACTGCGCTAAAAACCTATGACACACTTTTCTTCTGTTTGTGCAAAAATTTGTGTTTCCCAATAACGTATGACCCATATTTTCAGTTAAAGATAAAATGTTTTCATTTTATTTTTGTTACACTTTTCTTTTATTTTCCGTCGAGCTTGTTTTTTTTTTTTCTAATTTGAAAAGTTTTTCATATGCAAAATATTTTTAGTCAATACTTATAATGAACTATAAATTATTAAATCTTTAGGAAGTACATTTGGACAACTGCCGCCATTACAACAGCAGTCGTCAAGACGATTAAATCAATTGGTTGGTGGAAAAGACACAATATGTCGAAAACATAATCAGAATCGTGAACCAAAGTGTAATTTTACGATAACAACACTGTCACGCACCAATAAGGCGGTAAATGACACTAAGAAATTTACTATACCACGCAATAGTGTGTTTATTGCAGTCAATGACTGTTGGGCAACACAAGATACAGACACTCCTAAAGGAGTATTGGGTGGATGTGGTAAAACAAGTAGCAGTGTAAGCGATTGCTTAGCGGCAACAAATACGAGTGCTGCTTCCGGAATAATTAGTATTGGTGGTGATGAAAAGAGAAGACATCGACAGCCAGTTATAAAAGCTGAATCTTTGCCACAATATTGTGATAAAAGCGATAGCATTGAACGAAAGTCTATTCAGAGACGCAGTTCGAATGAAAGTGCTAGTATTGCTGGCAGCCCAAGTGGGGGTATATGCTATGCAACATTTAGCAAGGGAATGTATAAACCACAGCACATTTATGAAAATGATTTTATTATACAAAGAATGCCAGCAACAGCAGCAGGTATATCTGGTCATGGCTGTGCTACTACAGCAACGAAAACTTCTACGCCAAACTCGCTTCAAAATACCGATCTGTTAGATGATAATGTCAACAATGACACTACGTCTTATGGTACCAATCATCAATTATATGCTGTTGTCAATAAAAATAATAAGACAAAAAATAAGCCATCAAGTGAATTGATAAATAGTGCTGCTCTTCTAAAACAACAGCAACAACAACAAATTACAAATGATTGCAATTTTGTGGCAACACCTCCAGCGAATAAATTATTATTAAACAATAACAACATTACTACAAATAATGGCATTAGCAATAATAAATTAAAGACAAATAACCTTCCTTCCAGTTCTTTAACATGTACTTCTGATAGCACCTCCGATATCATGGGCAATATGTTGCCAATCGAAACGTCAGCTCTGGAGGGGAATGGTGGTGATCATCATCATCATCATCAGCAACAGCAGCAGCAACATCATCATTATTTAAATCAAAGTTTAACGGCCAACAAGGGAACATCATCATCATCGACGCAAGCATTTGACCCCATGATAACAACAACATCTATTACAGCCGATATGAGAAGTGATAGCAATGCAGAACATTCCATATATGCCAAAGTATGGAAAGGTCCACGCAAGACCAGTGAATCAAAAATGTATGAATGACAAATGTACAGTACGAAATAAAATAAAAAATCATAAAAATTTACAGTTTCTTTTCCACTAATAATTTTTTTTACTTTATTTATTTATTTTTTGTTCCTTTTTTATAAATAAAATATTTTTATTAAACACAATCAACACTACTGAAATGTCTTTCGTTCTAATTTCTATTTGACTAACTTTTGACCTTAAACGTTTATTTATTTATTTGTTTGTTACATACTCTTAAACTAAAATCACAATATATACTTTAAATGCGCCGGCTAGAAAGACCATATGCGCACGAAAAAACTTTTAACTATAGTTTAGACAAAATATTAATTTAATTAATGTTAATTTAATTTTATGTTTTCATTTCTTTAAGAAACATTTTGAATTTTTGTTTTACTATTTTGGAAATTCTCACTGTATTCTTTTAATTTTTTCTCTTTTTTCTATGCAGATCAAATGCCCCAACAGCTTTGTCAAATCGCATTGGTGATAATATAAGTGGATCTGGGGCCAGTACCCGAACTGACAATAATTCAATTACAAATTCGCGTCGAATGTGGACTTGTACAAACTGTTCCTATGCATACAATCGTATGTGGACTGAACGATGCGAAATTTGTGAAAATCTGCGTACTCAACCTTCATTAACTCAACCCAATTTAATAACTGTTACGAAAACAGAAACAACAACGACTGGTATGAGATTTTTGTTTTGTTTTTATTATTACGTAATAGTAAGAGAGAGAACGAAAAAGATAGAAATCATGGTCAGTAGATTAAAGGAAAGCAATTAAGTATTAAGTCTATATCGCTCTAGGGTAACAGAGTAGAATAATTATTACTTAAAGAATCGAGAAATGACACATAGAGCTAGTTATTAAGGGCATTGTAGCTGACTTTTTTATTGTTTTCTCTTTTGGAGTATCTTCGTTAGTCATTACCCGTTTACATTATGACTCTTTTGTAGCAAATTAGTATGAATTTTTCAATAATTTTTGAACACTGCCACTCAACACTGTGCCGCTCAAGCACACAATTGCAAAAAACGAAAGAGAGAAACAGGAATGAGAGAAAAAACTGAAAAGAGTCATAAGTATTCAATTCGTGCTACTTTTGCTACCCTGTAAGCCCCTCTGCACCTCTTGCATGAAAACTTCTGCATCATGATTTTTGTAGCTAATACAATGCCCTTAATGTAAACTGGCTTTAAGCTTCTCTACACCTCTTGTCTAGAAATTTCTGCATCATGACTTTTGTAGCTGATACAATGTCCTTAATGTAAACTGCCTCATACCCTACACAATTTTTTGACATTACTTTTTCTTTTTGTAGTTTTGCTTGCTGAGCTAACTCCGCAGACTGTATTAAAATGAATCTGTTTCTAGTTGGGTTCCGTCAACATATATGACCTCTCAAAATAACATTCTTCTTCCACATACACCCAATCAATACTGTTCAGATCCTGATGTTGTCAGATACTACCCTTATACTCGCAAAGATCTTTACTGATAAACTTTGAACTGATCTAATTCTGCCAGGTAGTAGCTCGGATCTCTGATTGCAGAAAGTCGATGATATCTCTTTACACTTTACACCAATATCTGTTTAGTTGGTGGCCTATTGAAGCCATGATGCGTTCGCCATACTTGGTTGAAGTTTTGGTCGTAGGTAGCAGGCCTCGGGATCTTGTAGGATTTAAGCTATTGCGGCTAAGAAGTCACTGGTGTTAGTCCTGCGCCCCTGCACACACAAGGATTTAAGGATGCACTGCATTATCAGAAAAGATTAGATGTTGTATAGACATCCATTAGAAACTCATTAGGAACTCTTTGGCGGCATGTCAGTCAACACATACCTTTAATACCTTACTACAAATTAGCTTGCAGAATACTACATTCGTTCAAGAGCCGGAAATGAATTCAGGACATACATCTCTCGAATGTATATCCAACCTCCCACTCCCTCTAACTTCAAACCAACCGTGAAAATATTCAAAAGCTTACTCTTGAAAGAAATACGCTTTTGTGATTCCCTGAAAGGAAGGCATCCCACTATCTCTGTATTTTTAGCGCTATGAGGAGCTGAGTTGGATAGTTAGTTAGGGTTGGCAGCCTCTCACGACGAAGCTCACTTGAGCACAATTGAATGCTCGTTGTGATACCACAAGGAAGGCGTCGCGATTCCCCCTACTCAATCGAGAACCATGAAGATTCCCGGATCAACTTCGCTATGTCCCTAAATTTTCTTTGAGCCAGGGATGGGTAATGACACAGGAGGTGCAGTACAGTCTCTTCCTCATCCTCCGAGCCACAGCTGAGACAGAAATCATTATAGGGCACACCCAAGCGTTCAGCATAGCTGCCAAATAGACAGTGACCAGTAAGTACCGAGACCGTGATACTTATAGATTTCCTGTCCAGTCCAAGCAGCTGCCTGGTTCGCCTGAGGTCCAGTGTAGTCCACAGTTGTCTGGAGATACAGCAGGAACTTTCCTCCACCGATAATTTGGAATTCCAACGTCAGGTAATGAGGAGACGCTAGGAAGCAATGTGCCCCGTTTGGCGAGATCATCGGCCTCACAGTTACCGAGAATATTCCTGTGACCAGGGACCCAAAACAGGTCAATCTGTGATCGCTCCAATTGTGTGTTTAGTAAGGAGCGACATATCAGGACCAGCTTTGATGTACAATATGCACCAGCAAGCGCCCTGATTGCCGTCTGACTGTCCGAAAAGATCCGAATGCCAAGGCCAAAAAGTTCGCCCCAGTTCGCAAAGCACTATTTCGGACGCTGCAGTAGCCAGGGAGTCTAAAGGAGAGTCTCAGTCCAAGGTTATTGGAGAAGATTCCGCAACCAACCCTGCCGTCCAGTTTGGAGCCATCCATGTAGATGTCAACAGTATTGCTCACAACCACTTCGTTACAGACCCATTCCTCCCTACTGGGAATATGGATTTGAAACCCGTAGTCCAGAGCAGGTGTAGAAGAGATGTAGTCCACCATTGATGGTGTGGGTACATCCCGAACGAGCAGAGTAACTTTCATTTTGTCGTCAGCTTTAGAACATCAAAGATTAGTTTGGTTAGGTACAACATAGAAATAGTATAAGTCATAAGTCTTCTTGCTTTTTTAGACTTCACTTTTTAGTTGTTTCAAATTGTTTTGTTTTAAAACTAATAATTAACAAAACCCGTTGTTTTATTTCAAGAGTTTTTTAGGAGTGTATATGGAGTGTTGCCAGACAAATATGTAATAAACTATTATCGTCTTTTACATTTTCTTTAGAAAATATACTGAAATCTATAAATACTTGGACGTGTAAGAAATGTACTCTGGTGAATTCAAGCAAAGATCCAGCCTGCATTGTATGCGGTGGTTCAAAATTGAAAAGTATTTCATCTATCGAAGATATGACACTGCGTAAAGGAGAATTCTGGAGTTGCTCACAATGTACTTTAAAGAATTCATTGGCTTTTGGGGTGTGTAGCGCTTGCAAAGCTGTCAGAACGCTACCTCTTGAAAATGATAGAGAACGCATTGTTGTTCCAATACCTGAAGGTGAGAAACAATTAAAAGAAGAATTTTAAATGTGATTAAAAATAATACAAATAAAACAATTTCACTTTAAAGAATTGCATCGTAGTATAAATCATAGTGGTTCCAGCAATACTTTTATCACGGATCCAATTCCTTCGCCATCTGCTCAACAGCGAATAACACCAGCTACTGTTACACCAACCACAAATCTTCAACTTCCGCCTATTCGAACATCTAGAAGTCCTTCGCCGCGACAAAATCGTTCAGCTTCCGGAGCCATTCCTAAACGGCATAGTACGGGAGGTGGTGTGGGTATTTTGTCACGTAACACAACACCTATTGGCACAACTTCGGCCAGCAATGGCACCGGAAGCAATAGTAATAACATTAGTAACCAGCAAATAAATCGACATAGTTCGAGTGGAAGTTCGGCCACAAGTGGTTCTGTGAAGACGTGGCAATGTCCCGCATGCACTTATGAAAATTGCTCAGCCTCTGTGGTGTGTGAAATGTGTTCGAGTCCTAGAGGTCTAGTTAATAATATCACCAAAATGGCGTTGTTGCATAAAACAAATAGACATTCCGCAGAATTGCAGCAAGAAAGTAAGCTAATGGAGAATTTAAGAAGAATAGAAGAGGCCGAGGCATTGCACAAGTGGGAAAATATAATACAATACTGCCGAGACAATAATGAACTTTTTGTAGACGACTCTTTTCCTCCAGCTCCCAAGAGTCTCTATTACAATCCGCAACAAAGTATGGCCGAAGGAAATCCCGTAGTTCAGTGGCGACGTCCTCATGAAATAAACTGCGACGGTGGAGCATTCCCCCCTTGGGCAGTATTTCGAACGCCATTGCCATCAGATATCTGCCAAGGAGTATTAGGAAATTGTTGGCTTTTAAGTGCATTGGCTGTGCTGGCAGAACGGGAAGACCTTGTAAGAGAAGTGTTAGTAACAAAGGAGATTTGCCCGCAGGGTGCTTATCAAGTACGTCTGTGCAAGGATGGTAAATGGACAACGGTGCTAGTGGATGATCTCTTACCATGTGATAAACGAGGCCATCTAGTCTACTCTCAAGCCAAACGCAAACAGCTCTGGGTGCCACTTATCGAAAAGGCGGTGGCGAAAATTCACGGCTGCTACGAAGCTTTAGTTTCAGGTCGGGCCATTGAAGGTTTGGCAACACTAACAGGGGCCCCTTGCGAAAGCATTCCACTTCAAGCAAGTTCTCTGCCTATGCCGAGTGAAGATGAACTCGATAAGGATCTAATATGGGCGCAATTGTTAAGTTCTCGTGGTGTACGTTTTCTTATGGGTGCCAGTTGTGGGGGTGGTAATATGAAAGTTGATGAAGATGAGTACCACCGCAAAGGTCTGAGACCGCGTCATGCGTACTCTGTTCTTGATGTCAAGGATATTCATGGACACAGATTACTAAAACTACGTAACCCGTGGGGTCATTTTTCTTGGCGAGGAGATTGGTCTGATGACTCAGATCTGTGGACAGAAGAATTGCGAGAAGCCTTAATGCCACATGGAGCATCAGAGGGTGTTTTTTGGATTTCATTTGAAGATGTTTTAAATTATTTCGACTGCATCGATATATGCAAAGTAAGATCAGGGTGGAATGAAGTACGATTAAAGGTAAATATATATAAAAGAGGGAAAGGTTTTTGGAGATTTTAATTCTCTGATTTGTTTCGTTTATATTGTCTTAGGGAACCTTACAGCCATTGTGTTCAATGTCATGTGTTTTGCTTACGGTTTTAGAACCTACTGAGGCAGAGTTTACGCTATTCCAAGAAGGCCAAAGAAATTCAGAAAAGTCTCAACGTTCTCAGTTGGATTTATGCGTGGTAATATTTCGCACACGGTCCCCAGCTTCGCCAGAAATAGGACGCTTAGTGGAGCATAGCAAACGCCAGGTAAATGCGAAAGTAACAACAAACTGTAAGAAATAAGTTTAAAATATTTGAAAAAAATGTAGGTCAGAGGATTTGTGGGCTGTCATAAAATGCTGGAACGTGACATTTATTTATTAGTTTGTTTGGCATTTAATCATTGGCATACAGGGCTGGAAGATCCCCATCAGTATCCGCGCTGTATTTTAGCCATACACAGCTCAAAGCGTTTGCTTGTGGAACAAATAACTCCACCGCCTCATCTCTTGGCTGATGCTATTATCAGCTTAACACTGACCAAAGGACAACGTCACGAGGGCAGAGAAGGAATGACAGCATATTATTTAACAAAGGTAACTTATAACGCAATTCGCTATGAAGTCTTAATCATTTTTGTTATCAATCGGTTATCAAATTATTGTAGGGTTGGGCTGGTCTTGTAGTCATGGTGGAAAATCGCCATGAAAATAAATGGATACATGTAAAGTGTGACTGCCAGGAAAGTTACAATGTTGTCTCTACTAGAGGTGAATTAAAAACAGTTGATTCTGTGCCCCCACTTCAAAGGTAAGTAAATTTTATTGAGAGCTCACGAAATGCAACACTGGAGTAAATTATCTTTGATTGCATCTGTTTCCAAAATAATGAATGAGCTGCCACGAGGAGGGGGAGGCATCTGTATGTACATATCCTTTTTCCTCTGCGGTTGTCTCATTTTTTATTTCACACCCATACGAACCTGGATTGCCATCTTGGTATTGCTAACTCCATTAAAACATTTACTTTTGTACATTGGCTTTATCATAGTTTTAGCTTTATCATAGTTCTAACTATTTGGTACCTCTTACTATCTTTTAACGCTCTTTACTCTGACCTTAACCGAACTTTACCTACCCTGTAACTTTAAGCTAGGCTTAACATGGGTAACTTTGACTGGAGCATACTATTATCAAGCCATCTCGGCTACCTGCTTAAAATAGGATCGGTCTCCTCTCTTCATCGGAGCATTGCGTTAAAAAGTAGATCGCTGACATGTAATCGAGGATAGGTTCAAAAATTTACTCTGAAATGAGGTTGTCATTTATACAGGAAACTTTTAAATGCTTTTCCTAGGTAGAACATACCTGTTATGCTGGAATAGATGGGATTACCGTCTGATTTTTAAGTGTTTGTTCAAAAGGTATGGCCATGTATGTCAAATTACAACAATTATGGGAACATCCTTTAATTCTAGCAATAAAAGAACCGTTCACTGTTTTAAGCATTTTAGTTTTCTCTTCAACAATTAGAGGTTATGTCATTGGGGCTCTGAAATTTTTAAGAAATACTAAAATTTTTTAAAAATGTTTAACCCATTAGGAGCCAATGTCATTTTTATGTAAAATAATATAAGTATGTATATGCAGAACCAAATTTTTTTATTTTTTAATTCTCTGTCACCCAAATATTGTTACTTCACTAAACTAGATTTACATAGATGGTGAAGGGTATATAAGATTCGGCATAGCCGAACGTAGCACTCTTAGTGGTTTTTCTATTACTTTTGTTAATATCAAAAACTGACCAATCTTTAAGCATAATCTATAAAATTACAAAAAAAAAACAAACATTAAAAACAGCCACATTCACACGAATTGATAACCTCCTTCTTTTTTTGAAGTCAATTCAAAAACAAGTTACATGGGAAATAGTTTGAATCAAACACACACTCCCTCGCAGTGTTGCATTTTTTCATGTATATTGAATTATTTTAACTAGAACATTCTTATTATTTTCTTCTTTCTCTTACAGACAAGTTATAATTGTACTGACACAGTTGGAAGGTAGTGGTGGTTTTAGTATTGCCCACCGTCTTACTCACCGCTTAGCAAACTCACGTGGTCTTCATGATTGGGGTCCTCCAGGTGCAACACATTGTCCGCCAATTGAAAGTGTGCACGGCTTACATGCACCACGTTTAATAACATAAACGGAAACATACAGCAAATTTCAACCAAAATCTTATAAAACATCATCAAACATTCTAGTCCTCGTTGCTCTTGTCATTATGATTTAAGTAATGATAACAGATTTACATGCAAACACACACTTGAACATATATACATACATGCATAGATACTAAATTACTTGCATGCATGTGTGAATCATAATTTAACTAATGTTGAATTTTTTTTTTAAACTCTTTTCCGTGTTTCTTCATTAGTATTGAAAATTTTTGTGGGTTGTGTTTATTTTTGTGTTAACCAAATTCCATTTTAATATGGCTACGTAAAGGTTTAACCTTTTGCGATTTTTATCTTGAAATTGTATTCAATTAGATATTTCTATTTTTATTTATTCTCATTTATTTTGTTATTAATAACTTACTTATATAAATGTTTTTTTTTTTTATAAACACAATTCCTTTATAAGAAATTATATCATTTTGTTCTGTTAAGTTTTATTACATGAGATATTTTTTTTATTTTATTCAGGAAAATCACAGTTTGTACTGCATCTCATATATTAAAATATTTTCTAAGGAAGAAAATTAAAAAAAAATACCAAAAAAAGAATACTAAACAATAAAAACAAAAATTCTTAGTGTACGTTTTTGAATATAATTGTAGGTATTTTATGGTCTATAATGATATTATTTATGATTTTTATTTAAAAATGTTTTTATTAAAAAAAAGTGTAAGTACATTAAACTAAGTGCATATTTAAAAAGTAATAAATAATATTATAAATATTAAATATAAATTATATTGTTTAAAAAATATAACATTTGCATTTACATTATCTTCTTTTTTCTTGAATGCAAAATGACTAACAAATCTTTCATCTTTTTAACCAATAAACAAGACCATTCTTTATTCGCCCCTATTCTGCGTTTCGATTCGAATCGAAATTTTCTCCGTCTAGCAACTTTGGTATTCTGCGTTTCGATTCCGCTTAGTTTCTTTCGATTGTATGTATTCTGCATTACGATCGGAGCTCCGTTTTTCTCAGTTGTTTTTTGTTAACGGAGAGCTTGCTTTATTTGTGTTTTTTTAGCTAAAAATGTAAGTAGAAAATGAGATAAAATGTTAAGAAACGATTTAAAAATCAAAATTATTTTTAATTTTTTTTTTGTACCCGAATCTAATGTGGTTTTTATGTATAACAAGTCAAAAAACCACAACACCAGAGCAATATGAAAAACTTGCAAATTTAGTGGAATCTAAGGCAGATATCGCATGTAGATACCACCAGCGGCCAAAGGAAGAAGTAGCAGCGTTCTGGGAGGAAGTTTCAGGAATCCTCAATGCACTAGCTCCTCCAACAAAAATGCCAGTGCATAGAAAATTTTTATTTTGTTTTTTTTTTTATTATTTAACAATTTTTTTTTATTCAATTTTATCAATTATTATTTTTTTTATTATGTATACATACAACCAAAGTGTATCTATAACAAGTACATGCAGGAGTTCAGCTGATAGTTTTATTTGGGTGCGTGTTTATAAGTTTTTGTGTCAAAATTTGTTTAAATTTTTATTTTACTCTTGTTTGTTCACGTTTTTCTCTTAATTTTTATTGTTGTATCAGGGATGATAAACGAAATCTACCAATACACTTTTTCGGCTCAAGTTGCATTAAACATCCTTTTATTTAATTCTTGTTTAAATATACATTAATATAGTTGTTAAAAGGTCATTCTCTTACTTTTTTTTTAATAATAATTAAGTAAAATTCATATTAATTTTTTAGTTAGAAAAACTTTCTCATTTTTGAACTTGACATAAAACATGATTTTACACAAACACAATGCCTGTTGTTTTTCTAATGTTGTACGAGGGCTGCTATATATATTTCTGGCCTGGCAACACTGAGTGCTGCCAAGTGCAATCTGACATATCCATTGGAAAGTTTGTCATTTTTAAGCATAATCGTACTCAAAACGTTTTGACGTACGACCATTATTTGTGTTGTTTACAGTGACTTGAAAAAATTAATATAGAAAAAAACGGAATTAACTCGTGAATATTTTCGTGCCATCATTTTTCACAACTTTCGACGTGGATTATCACGACAAGAGTGCATTGATGAACTTAAATCTTTGTATGGCGGTGAAGCACCATCCTATAGCACTGTGAAAAATTGGTATAATGAATTTAATCGTGGCCGAAGCTCGCTCAAAGACGAATTCCGTGAAGGTCGTCCAAAAACGGCTGTTGTGCCAGAGAATATTGATGCCGTGCGTGAACTCATAATGCAAGATCGACATGCTGCATACCGAGAGATAGAGACATCCATGGACATTTCTTCCACCAGCATACATTCGATACTGCATGAACACCTGGCCGTAAAAAAGGTTTGTTCTCGTTGGATCCCGCACAATTTGAAAGTCGCTCAAGAAAAGGCTCGTGTCGACTGGTGCAAAGAAATGTTGCAAAAATACAATTGCGGACGTTTATAAGATCGTCACAGGTGACGAATAATGGATCTATGCGTATGAGCCCGAAACGAAACAACAATCGACCGTGTGGGTCTTCAAAGACGAGCAAAATCCAACGAAAGTTGTTCGTGGAAGAAGCACTTTGAAGCAAATGGTCGCCTGTTTCTTCGGCAAAACTGGTTCCGCTTGAGCAAAGTAGGACGGTCACTTCTGAGTAGTACACTACAATTTGTTTGCCTGAAGTCATCGGAGAAGTTCGAAAAACCAACAAGAGAAGACGAATCATTGTTCACCATGACAATGCGAGCTCTCACACATCGGCTCAAACCAGAGCGTTTTTAACCGGCCAAAACGTCGAATTAATGGGTCATCCGCCGTACAGCCCTGACTTGGCACATAATGACTTCTTCTTGTTTCCGCACATCAAGAAAAAAATGCGTGGTCAACGATTTTCGTCGCCAGAAGAAGCTGTTGAAGTGTTCAAAAACCATGTTTAAGAGGTGTCTCAATCGGAGTGGAAAAAGTGCTTCGTCAACTGGTTTGAGCGCATGCAAAAGTGTATAAATCATGCTGGAGAATACTTTGAAAAACAATAAAACCATTTTTGATTATAAATATTCGCATTTTCACTATTAGGCCAGAAATATATAGAGCAGCCCTCGTATTTGTTGTAGACTTGCGTTTACTTGATATAGTTATACCTTGCATACAACTTTTGTATTAAATTTGACATTTGTTAATGAAAATTATAACACTTGTTTTTTTTTTTTGGTATTTCATTTTCACATTCCACAGTTATGCTATTAATTTTGTAAAGATTGTTGTCTTCTTCTTTTTCTTTCGATCCGTTTTTCTTCAGAATACCAATTTTCGATCGCAATGGAACTGAATGCGGAGACTAATTCAAAACGCAAAATAGCAACAACAACAACTCCTATTAAGCAGACGTTCTTGATAAATAAATATATTTTCAGTCCGTCCAATCATAAACAAAATTTACGTACGAGTTTTTTTACTTTTGCCTTTTCTCCCATTATAAATTTGTTCCCCCTTTTTTTAATGACTGCGGAAAGTGAGAAAAATTCAGGAAAAAAAGTAGGTATTATGAAGGGAAATATAAAATGTAAATAAAAGAGTCCCCTTCTCTTTTCTCGAGAATGATTCATGACTGGGCTGTTTGGTTTTTCACTTTGTTTGCCCTCTCTTCTAACTAAGTCTGCAAATCGCCAGACTATAAAAAGTACTACTCTGCCCATTATAGTCCCCTAGTTACACGATAACAATTTTGCAGAACTTCAAGACTCTACCTATTATAGTCCTCTGGGTTCACGATAATAATTTTGTACATTGTATCGGAGGTACGACGCACATAGGTTGAACAGTGGCCGAAATTAATTTTTTTCATGTTTGCCGATTTGAATAATTTTTTGTTATGTTGTGAGATATCTGAAAATTATGATTCCATAATATTAGGCTGATATATTTATTCACCCTTTTCGCGAATCTCAAGGGAATAAATTCTAGGGAATAATTTTGTTGTTTCCATGAACAATAAATTGGCATCGCCAATTGTTAGGGAATAAAATAAACATCTGTTGTAATTCGAACACTATTGTGAATTTATGTAATTTTATTTTTACGCTTATTTTTGTTATTTTTTTAATAAATTATTATTTTTTGCAAAAGGAATAGGTTTTCGAAGTGATACATGTTGTTAGAACGAAAAACGATTATTTGAATAAATTAAGAAAAGAAATTTGAGAGATGCGCCAAATCCCCTGTATTTATCAGAAGCAATGTTAGTGAAAACAGGAAGAATTGTTGGCATTATGTACATATGGATATAAAAAAATTCTTTGCAGGTTCCAATAACATTATATAATAAGCAAAGTAGCTTTTAAATATCTTTTGGTACAGAACTGCTTCCCTGATAGAAAGTCGTCAGCGATTCCGTCGGTAGTGAAGCTTGCAGTATGTCTGCGCTTTTTTTGCAGAAAAAAAGGCATCAAAAATGTGTTGGGTGGCTAATGAACGTTGGTGTAGCCCAATCTACTTTTCGAGAGGTGTTGGCAGAAATTTTAACGATTTTTGACAACAAACTTTGTCTGAGGTGAATTTTGTTGGCCAAATATAGAAGAACAAAAAGCTATTGCCAGGGAATTTTTTGGAAAATATCGCTTCTCAGGCATTAAAATAAAATCAAATAATTAACAACTATTTTAAAAAATAAAAAGAAAACAGCTTACATTGCATTCCTTTCCCAAGCAAAATGTTTGTGAAACAATTCACATAAGGAGATTCACCATTGCATATTTGGGGAGAAGGGAAATATTTCGAGAGAAAAAATATTAACAATAGGGGTGATTATTTGTTTGGACAGACACGCTTGAAGTTCATATATGTTCGCTTGTTTAAAATGGATTGCAAATTAACTCTATATTCGATCTCTTGGTGCAATCACAGTAAACTTATCATTTGACTTTATTGTAAATTTTCGTAAATGAGAATTGTCATAGGTGAGACTTGCATTAAAAAAAAAGTTGAAAAAGTGCCATACATAATGTAATATAGTGATTGTTCGGAAATGCATTTCTGCATCTGATGCGCATGTGTGACTAGTTTGCGATGTCGATGCAAAACAGCTGATGCTGATACTTACTTGATGCACAAAAAAAATAAACATTACTAACGAAGAAGATAATAATAATAACAAATTCGTTTCTAAAAGTGTATAAACAAACGCAATTTATCAAAATAAAATTAATAAAGATCAGATGCATTAGCCATTTTTGTGATGCGTGTTTGACGTTTGTTTGCGCATCACTTATTTCATTGATGCATTTTAAGGCCAGGATTTATAATCATACTCAGTCGCACGATCTATCAAAAATTGCATGTGTGCTCAAAAAGTATGATAGTATGGATTAAAAAGGTACGTGTGTGAAAGACTTTTTGACAGATCTGTACGATTTTATAATCTTTTGAAATAATTCATAAAATATTGTTCTCCATGCGATCAGGGTTGATTTTTGCAAGATGATGAGAAAAAACAACATAATATTAAAACCATATGTTTAGGCATCTTTTTTGTATAATAGTGTGGCTCCTACGACGCCATTTTTAAACGATTTTTAAATTAGGACAGAATTCTGTCTGATTTTTGGGTGAGTTCCAAAACGTCATTTGCAATGCAACTTAACAAAGTCATGCACTCCTAAACGCAACCATTAAAACATTGGCAATGCTACGCATCCCTAAATTAATAATAAATGTTATTGATACGCAAACAAAAGCAAACTGTGCATCACTAATTTTGTTACTGCTTTCTTGATATTTAGTGCAAAATAAATTAAAAGCACATCAATCATGGCGGAAGAAAAGTAAGAAAATTTTCTTTTAAATTTAATTATTATTAAAACAGAATTTATTTATATCTTCAGGGACAAAAAGTGGACTTTTGAGTGGAAGCAGCTTTTGTTAACAACACGTTTGCAAAATGAAAGCGATTTTGCCTCTAAGAAAAAGGAAAATTTGGTTTAATGAGAAAAGGTGCTCCGGGAAATTAAAACCATTGACTCGGACTTTTTATGTATTTTTGTACAATTTTATAATTGCTTTGAGGTGCTTCGTCCAACAATCCCATCAAGTTTTCAAAGATTATAATTTTTATTGTTGACATCACCATCTTGAAAAAAAAACTGATTGCAAATAAGCGTTTCTAAATGTAAAAAAATTGCTAAGTTATTTGTTACAAAGTAAACAACATAGTTAGTTAATTTGTATTAAAACAGTAGCAAAACCGCATTACTGCAATGTGTTTCGACGTTTTGGAACTCACCCATTTTTGGGTGATTAAATCGTACTGCACAAACTTCATTTGTACAAAAAATATTTCAATTTAAAAATAACGGACAGTTATTTTATAAGTTTTATATTGAATTTAAATAATGAGAATATCGCTTAACCTTTTGTAATTAGTTGAAACATTGAATTGAATTCGCTTAATAATTAGTAACTAATTTAGTTTTCGTGGTATCTAATTTAAGAAAAAATATCAATTGTAGTTTAAAGCTTGTGCTGTTAACATCATTAAACTTTACTCTAAGAATTATATCCTTAAAATCTTTGAATTATTACTTAAAATTTTGAACTCAGAATTAATTAAAACTAAAATTGTAAAACCTGAAATTTACTGAATATAAATACACATATCCTGAAAAGAAAAGAAACCAAATTTATCGTTATTTGCTTAAGAAGAAATAAACCCACCTATTTATACTTACCTATGAACCTGAAAAGAAGAAATCCAACTTACCTGTGAAAAGAAGATACTTACCAACATTTGGCGAGCCAACGAAACCTGCAAATAAATACTTACCCAAACAAGTACTTTACAAACCCCAGCTGCATAAATCTCCAGTCTAATCAATTATCAACCACAAAATTTAAATAATTGCCCAAAATTATTCACGTACTATTGTATATGATAGTGAATCCTGACCTTTAAGCTGGCTACAGACAACGCAATGTGTTTCTGCAACACGTTTCACATTCAGGTTTCATGTTTTGCATAAATACTGAAACCAACAGTGAAAACATAAACGCAATCTCAGTTCTGTTATTTTATATTAACATTAACATCGCGCGGAAGAGAGGATGCAAAAATGAATCCTGTTTTTAACTCTTTCAATGCTTGCGTTTATATCAATATTTTTATATTCAATTACTAATTTTTCAAATGCTGCTGCTTTTATAATTTTATTTTTATATTATTCACTTTTCACATCCCATTTTGTTCTTTCTTAATTACTTAGATGTTAACAGCTTGCTTGTTGTCAATGTACTAAACACATAAAATAATGAAACAGCGATACAAACAATGCAATCTGTTTCAATGCAACCAAAAAATATCAAAATTTTTTGATGTTAATGAAACCTGAATTGCAACCTGAAGTGAAACCTGAAACACGAATTTAGACGACGCAATCTGTAATGAAATGAAATAGTTCAGAAACACATTGCGTTGTCTGTAGCCAGCTTTAGAACACATGATATTTGCAGTGATGCCAACTAATGCAATTTCGAACGTACTGCGCATCAGATGCAACGCAGTTATGCATTTCCGAACAAGCCCGTACATACTAGTCAATAGTCAAAATGGCTGAGTTATGGAGGCACATTTAGTGGAATGTTATCATTCTTTTTTTTAAGTCGGTGCATGCAACAACAATTACACATTATGTCTTACTTTCCTTATTACACTAAATCTTTTCCGTTAGAGTTTACTAAATATAATATTAAGTACCAACAATAATAGACAGTGTCTGATTTAAATATCTGCATTTGGGTATAAATTTCTAATATTGATATGCTAATTTACATTCAATTGGCAAGTGCAGTGATAAGAGGTTCGTTATTGATTTGAATTGATTATGCTGTCCGAGGAATAAAGACTATAGAGCCTATAGATTACACTATTCACGAAGAATTGGACGTGTAGCCACTAATGAGGACGTAAAGCATAATCTTAATAAATAGATTTCGCGCAAAGCTGCAAATCAAGAAATTTGAGTACGAAATGGATTTAAAAAAATATTAAACAACTATGCCTTAACTACTTATTCATTTTCTATAGAAGATGGGCGGATCAGGTATATATTTTCAGCAGCCGCTTCATTAAAAATCAAGGGAGTTATGCCACTTTTTCAATACAAGTTGTATGGGAAGTGGGCGAATATCTTTCAAATTTCACACAAATGATTCGGAGTTTAAAAAAATGCTACTCGTATGTGCCAAAAAACAATGCCGTAGGTCAAAATTTTATTTTCACTTTATATGGGAGGTGGGCGTAAAAATGGGCGGATCATTTTGAATTTTCGTTTTTTCTTGACTCAACTAAAAAATGATTATGTGCCAAGTTTCGTTGTCCTCCGACAATAAGGTTTGACGCACCTTATTGGAATACAACCAGTTTTTTGCTACGTTATGCGCACGAATAAAACTAACTGTTTAAACTAAATTTCAAGGTGATACCGATTACAGTTACCAAGTAAAACGATAATACTTTATTAAATTAATTGGGTTGATTCCGCCAGTATATAATAAACTGTTGTTATAATTTTCGGTAATAACCGTCGTCACTGGCTGTGTACTTTGGATGTTCGGCGAGCGCTTTCGATGTGATAACATCATTTTCAAGCCGCGTTTTTGTTTAAACTGAAGAGATAGTGTAAAAAATAGATAGTGTAAAGAATAAAAGGTGGTGGGTTTAGGTAATTTTTGTCCGTTTAAATAGTATTATGCAGGTAGATTGCCTGATATCTGTCTTGTTTATTGGGGTAAATAGTTAATATTTGGGTCTTTTATTATTGGATAGGTAAGTGTGACCGTCTGTGGGTGTTTTTCGTTTGTAAGAGTGTTTTAGTAATTTTAGTGGTGTAAAAATCGTGTCAGAGGTTGTGTTTACCTGTTCGTTAATAATGTCTCTGTTAAACGTTCGTGTTTTGTAAATTTCCATGTTTTCAAGAATGTCTAGTCTTCGTCCTTTTTTACTTGGGTGTAATACTGTCATACATTCATCTATTTCCTTTGGTTCGTGTCCATGTGTGTTAAGGTGTTTTGCGAAATTGGAGTCTTCCCTTTTCCTTTTGTATGATCGTATGTGTTCTGTAAACCTTGTTTTTAATGTTCGTCCAGTTTGTCCGATGTATGTATGGTTGCAAGTACAAGTAAGTCTGTATACTCCGCTGGTGCTAAATTTATCCGTTGTTTCTATTGATGTCTTAAGATTGTTACGTAGAGTGTTGCTTGTTTTTAATGTTGTGTGTAAACCTTCTTTTCGGAAAAGGTTGGTTAATCTATATATTTCTGGTCCTGTGTAAGTAAAGATGTGTCGTCGTGTTGTGTCGATAGTTTCCTTGTCTTCTTTCTTCTTGTTTTTGTTGTTGTATTGTCTGAGTAGTTTGTCGATGGTTGTGTGGTTGTATCCGTTATTTTTAGCTATAGTGTAAATTGTATCGAGTTCTTTGTTGTATTTATCTGGAGCGAGTGGGACTATTTTAAGTCTGTGAATCATGTGTCTAAACGCTGCGAGTTTATGTTGAGTTGGATGGTTTGAGGAGCTGTGGATAGTTGTGTCTGTCATGGTTGGTTTTCTATAAATGTCAAAGTTTAATGTATCAATTCCTCGTATTATTGATATGTCAAGATAATGTAAAGTTCTGTTTTGCTCTTTTTCCATTGTGTATGTGATTTTATTGTGTATTATGTTTAAGTCTATAAGAATTTGTTCGGCGTTGTCTCTTTCTAGGATGCATATAATGTCATCTACGTATCTGTAGTAATGGGTTATTTTATTTTCTTTTCTATTACTTACTAAAGCAGACAAGGGGAACACAACTGTAATAATGCACAAGAAAGACTATATAGAGAAAACACAACAATTCATTCAGCAAGTAAAATGCACAAAATTCAAGAATGACCCAACCGATTCATTCCAAAAGGAAATACGAAGCCTACTAAAACGCTGCAAAACGTTCACTGACGGAAAGTTATACATATTCATGAACATGAACCCAGGACCCCCTACACTCAGAGCACAACCTAAAATTCATAAAGAAAATATTCCAATCAGACCTGTAGTAAATTACAAACCTGCGCCTACATATAACTTGGCCAAACACCTTGCCACATTCTTAAAAGAGAAAATAAATTTGCAGAACACATACATGTTACGAAATACACAAGACCTCATAAACAAAATTAAGGACATCAAAATCACTGATAATACGAGACTCGTTTCCTTCGACATAAAGGATCTATATACATCAATACCCACACACGAAACTTTGACTATCCTACGTAACATACTTTCCAACATATACGACAATCAATATATCAACGAAATAATGGATATTGCAAAGACGATATTAAAACAAAATTACTTTAGATTCAACAATAACTTCTATAAACTACCTGATGGACTCGGCATGGGAAACCCAACATCCGCAATCTTCACAGAGATTTTCATGCAACACTTAGAACAACTACACATCAAAAAACTGATGGAAAAACATAAAATAACCCATTACTACAGATACGTAGATGACATTATATGCATCCTAGAAAGAGACAACGCCGAACAAATTCTTATAGACTTAAACATAATACACAATAAAATCACATACACAATGGAAAAAGAGCAAAACAGAACTTTACATTATCTTGACATATCAATAATACGAGGAATTGATACATTAAACTTTGACATTTATAGAAAACCAACCACACAACCATCGACAAACTACTCAGACAATACAACAACAAAAACAAGAAGAAAGAAGACAAGGAAACTATCGACACAACACGACGACACATCTTTACTTACACAGGACCAGAAATATATAGATTAACCAACCTTTTCCGAAAAGAAGGTTTACACACAACATTAAAAACAAGCAACACTCTACGTAACAATCTTAAGACATCAATAGAAACAACGGATAAATTTAGCACCAGCGGAGTATACAGACTTACTTGTACTTGCAACCATACATACATCGGACAAACTGGACGAACATTAAAAACAAGGTTTACAGAACACATACGATCATACAAAAGGAAAAGGGAAGACTCCAATTTCGCAAAACACCTTAACACACATGGACACGAACCAAAGGAAATAGATGAATGTATGACAGTATTACACCCAAGTAAAAAAGGACGAAGACTAGACATTCTTGAAAACATGGAAATTTACAAAACACGAACGTTTAACAGAGACATTATTAACGAACAGGTAAACACAACCTCTGACACGATTTTTACACCACTAAAATTACTAAAACACTCTTACAAACGAAAAACACCCACAGACGGTCACACTTACCTATCCAATAATAAAAGACCCAAATATTAACTATTTACCCCAATAAACAAGACAGATATCAGGCAATCTACCTGCATAATACTATTTAAACGGACAAAAATTACCTAAACCCACCACCTTTTATTCTTTACACTATCTATTTTTTACACTATCTCTTCAGTTTAAACAAAAACGCGGCTTGAAAATGATGTTATCACATCGAAAGCGCTCGCCGAACATCCAAAGTACACAGCCAGTGACGACGGTTATTACCGAAAATTATAACAACAGATAATACTTTACTTTGTATAGGAAGTGCCACGCCCACGTGAAATATCAAAAAATAAATACACTATTGTAAAAATTCCAGAAAGATCGATTCACTAGTGTAGACTGATAAACAGACACTTTGTGTGTCTGTATTTATATAAAGTATATAGCAATCGTATAAATTAATTCAATTTTATCTTGCTAAGAAATTAAAATAACGATATAACAGTTTTTTTTTTATTTCTTTGACTTGATAAATTGTAGGACAGACTTAAAAGTAATAGAGAATAGAGTTGAAAATACATATTTGAAGGTTTGTAAAACAAAAATCTACCCGAAGCAAAAGCACCGAAACAAAAGTATGAGCTGTTTTATGCAAGAAAAGGAATAATTTTATTTTCTCAAAAAGCTCTCTCTTTTCACCTCAGGTGGAGTGAGTCTATGTGAACAAACGATTATGATAAACATTTTGATTGTCATTTCTTCAATATTAATTTTTAAGAACATATAAAGTGTGCGTATAGGTATATCTATTCTGGATATTAATTAATAGGGAAGCCAATTTAGCGATATCCACCTGTCATGTTGAAATGCAGTTTACTAAGGGCCCAGATGTCAGTAACATCGCTTCATAAATGGTGGAGATATAGTCAAAAACAGACAAGCGCTTCTATATATTAATCATATCCTGTTGTGTTGAACTATTTTAATACCGGGTAATTTTTATACTAAATGCTTAAAGCTGGGCAACTTGATTTCACAAAAAAAAATATGCCAATTGATCAGATATAGTGTCGAAAGAGGTGCTATTGGAAATCAGCATGATCGGTCCATGTCCTTCGAGGCATCAGGCAAAACACCACGCCTACCTCTAATTTTTTCATGTTATTTGGAACAATAAAGTAACTCCAATAAAAAAAATAAATATATGAGGCGATAGAGAATTCAAACGTAAGAAAAAAACATCAAGTGAAAAACTTGGCACTCGCCCATATTTACCGAGCTACGGGGGTCTCAATTTTAAAATATTTTTAAAATATCAATATGGGTATCTTTTTCAAGCCTATAAAGTGATCTTTAAGGAAATACTAAAATTTTTTAAAGATGCTTAACCCATTAAGAGCTGATATCATTTTTATGTAAAATTATATAAATGCCAAATTTGTTTTAGTTTTTAATTCTCTCATCCCAACATTTGCTTTTTTATTGGAGTTACTTCACTAAACTAGATTTACGTAGATGGTAAAGGGTATATAAGATTCGGCATAATAGAATATAGCACTCTTACTTGTTTCATTTAAAAATGTATTTGTTCCATAAAAATCTGAATAGATTATTTTAAAGTATTGTCCATCACCGACTACATTTTTTTACATCTCATGCAATTTTCAAACACTACATTAAAAAACTGAATTATTTGACCTATTAGGCTTAAAATTCATTAAAATTAATAGATAAATATATAATAGAATGTGTTTCGTCATTGGAGCCGATCCAATTTAAAAGCTAATTTTCAATTACAGACATTTCATGCTTCTGTGATCGGAATGTAACATGTACCACTTGAGTATATTACAATATTTTTCACTACATGTGTGACATGATGTTGATCATGACATGTCGTTCCTCCCAATTTGATTTCTTCGTAATGTCCTGCTCAAGCAAATTAGGTCTATTATAGAATATCCACTTCTTATTCCAAGTCGCGTCTTGATGCAAAAATATAAAAGAAATAAATTTCTACTACTTCAAAATGAAAAGTCGCTGATCAATGTCTCCTGCTGGATAATGAATTTTATTCAATTGTTGTGTTACTCTGTACAATTGCGGAAGCATTTCTCAAAAACTGTACTTTCGATATTATGAACTTCCCAATATATTTTTAAAATAATTTAAGTTTTGTAACCATGACGTTATAATTTACAATTAAAACTACGTGAATGTCCATTAAATTAACCATTAACAACACTTAATATTTATGTAAGTATGGCATCATTATATCATGCCGCATGTAATAACCGCTTTAATAGTTGGGTAGTCGGTGTTTTGTAAAAAAAAATCTGATCTACTCAAACGTTGTGTAGCTGTATGGGATAAGAAAAGTTATTTTTTTGTTCATTAAATTTCTTAATTATTAATCTGTAATTTTTCTCCTACAACTCTTATTGTCAACGGCAGATGAGTGTTAATAATAAATAATTGGAAAAACTACTCCGCCAAGTATTTATAAACAAAATAATCAATCAAACTTTTTAGGTATTCTTTTTTTTTTGGCTGAGTGTTAAAGTGAATTCGCACGGTGGCACTTGGCACGATATCCAGTGGCTTTATCAAATTGTTTAAAAAAAGTGGAAACCTTGAAATCTTAAAAGCAAAGAAACTTGAATATTGCTGAGTTTTTCTAGTTTCAGTTTGTACTTAAAGATTTTTAACCATAAATATGTCATATCCACCACGCCCACCCTTGCCACCGTACATGAATCCCTCCATACCACCGCCTCATGTAAGTATTATTCACAGAATATAGAGCAAGACCTTTTCTTTAATGTTTTTGTTTTTATTCCCCACAAAGATGATGGGACCGATGGTTAATCCACCGCCACCACATGCTAGAACTTATAGAAACTCAGCAACCATTAGTTCTCAACCTACAGTTTATCAACGGCCTCCAGACCCGGTGCCACAATTCAAAGGACCAATCATTACGGTATTTGTGGGTAAATGCCATATTATTTTTGATTCAAATTGAATTTTATTAAAGTATTTGTTAAATAATTATAGGAAACATAAGTGAAAGAGTTCCCGAGATGTTAATAACACGTATATTGGCTACCTGTGGCCAAGTAGTCAACTGGAAACGTGTTTCGACTTTTGGGTTCTGTGAATATGAGTAAGTTTATTTAATTAAAAACAAAAATTTTATTGACATGATTTTTTTTAATACTAGTGGACCAAATGCCGGTATGCGAGCTGTTCGTTTACTCAGTGAAATTGAACTCGACGGAAAAACGCTTGTGGCCAAAGTTGATGCTAAAAATAAACTTTTGTTAGACAACTATAAGGAGGAAGAGCGTAAAAACGGAGCAAGTGATATTCCTGACGAAAAAGCTGATGATGACGAGGCGTTGCGTTCAATGCGACGAATAATCGAAGAGCACAAACATGAAATGGACGAATTTGATTCTAATGCCCGAACAGATTTGTACGGAGTTCGTGGTGTTAAAATCAAAACCACACGCGGTGATGAAATTAAAGTTCCGAAAGTGCTGCACGAAACTAATTTAGAGGAGGAGAAGCGTAATCTGATAAGTAGTGAAATTGGTAAATTCCGTAAAAGAGCAGAAGCTGATGATCACCGAAAGGAGAAGGAAAAAGAGCGAGAAAAAGAAAAGGAACGTGAAAAAGAGCAACAGAAAGAACGAACTCGCGAAAGAGAAAAAGAACGAGAAAAGAAAAAAAGGACCGAAAGTATCAGCGAGCAGGATTGGGATGTTGACGAAGAAAGTGGTATTGAAAGTTCGTTAATAACGTCGTCGAATAAAAAGGAGCGTATATCCGATATCGCATCGCCTATTAAAAAGGACAAGGAGCGTGAAAGTAGTGCGAAGGAAACCCGTCGTAAACGAAGCCGTTCCCGTTCCAAAGATCGAGATCGTGAGTATAGAGAACGAGAACGTGAGCGCGAACGAGAACGTGAAAGAGAACGCGAAAGAGAGCAAAGAGAAAAGGAGCGTGAACGAGAAAGGGAAAGAGAGCGTGAACGGGAAAGAGAACGTGAAAGGGAGCGCGAAAGAGAGAGAGAACGGGATCGCGAAAGAGAAAGGTAAGAATTTAAAAATTTTAAATTATTTAATTTTCATAAAAAACTTCCTGCTATTTTTTAAATTATCCTGATTAAATTAATTACCGATTTTTTATTTTTGGCTTTGCTTTATTGTTTGGGCAAAAATCTTTATTTAAAATGCTTGTCAGAAGTTTCCTGAAGAGTTAAGTTAACGGTAACGAAATGGCCATCGAGACGTGCTTTGACCCCCAATAATATATCAGCAATTAATTTAATCGGGATAATTAATTTAAAAAATAGCACGAAGTTTTTTGTGAAAATTATATAATTTAAAAAATATTACCGTGTCTTTAATGTAAAATATTTATTTAATTGCATCGAAAGCAAAAAAGCAGAGTGAAAAATTAAAAAACGACGAGTCCTTAGAAATAAATTTATGTTTTAATAAAATTTTAGAGAACGTGAAGAAAAGGTGGTGAAAAATGTGAGGGATGTTCAACGCGAAAAGGAAATGGAGGAAGAATTACGTGAACGAAAGAAGGCGGAAAAGAAGGCTCGTGAAAAGGAAGAAGCATATCAAGAACGTTTACTAAATTGGGAGCAAAGAGAAAAACGCAAAACCAAGGAATACGAAAAGGTTGAGTCTTCATTTCGTTGATTTTGATATTTCCAAAATACAAATTCTTTTTTTTTTTTTTGTTACAGATACGTTTAAAAGAAAAAATTAAACAAGATGAACGTGAAAAAGAAGCAAAACGCCTTAAAGAGTTCCTAGAAGACTACGATGATGAAAGAGATGATGTCAAATATTACAAGTAACTTTTTTTTTTGTAAAAACTTTAATATAAACCATTTTTAATGTCTGATTTCATAATTTTAGGGGTCGCGAATTACAACGACGTTTGGCAGAACGTGTACGGGAGGCAGATTTGGACGCCAAGGATCGCAACAAGGAACAGGAAGAGTTGGAAGAACTTAAAAATAAAATATTTAGTGGAGAATTTGAGAATCCCTCACAAGAATATGAAAGGGCAAAAAAAGAACATGAAAAGTTATACCGGCCTCAAATAATTATTGACGTTAATTTGGAAAATATACAAAGAAAAGAAAGAGAGCAAGAACGCAGCAGGGATAAGCACAATGCAATAATAGCTACAGAAAAACGCACGAACTCAAACGAAGCATACCACAGAAATACAGAAACGCATTTACAGGGAACCAGTGTTAGTGCGCCTAAAAGACCACCATCCAAAGACGATTCAGGCGATTCGTCATCCAATGAAGATGCTGCCTCAAGACATGAGACCATGTCCAATGCAAGCAGTAGATATAGTCGTCATGAATCGGAGTCACGTGATTTTGCAATAGCTCCCGATATAGAATCCATGTCTCCTGCAACACCAGTTGGCTTTTCAGCTCATTCACAAAATAATAATTCTGCCTCAACACCGCCAATGATGCCCACAGTTGGTATTAGTTTAAATTTGGGCGCTAATGCAAAGAAAAAGAAAATTGAAACTACCGCCGGCGTTTTTAGTAATGATGACGACAACGATGATCTTTTAAATCCTAAAAAACGAAAATTAGTACCTTTGGGTAAGTGTTGCCACCTATAAGTTTTGAAGCTATTAAAATTTGTTTAATTGCAGACTATGAAGACAATTTGGCAAAACAACAACAAGGCTCGTATTCGTCTAGTGCGCACACAAATGATAGACACGATGGAGGTGGTGGTGGTGGTGGCACTGGTAGCTTAGGTAGCGGTGCAGGGTCATCAGCTGGTGCCAACGTTGGAAAGGGCGGAAACACAACAGTACACAAAAAACATGGTAAGAATGATAGTTCTGCTGCAGCTGCTGGTAATACAGATGCAGCAAATAGCAAAAAGGATGATAGTAGTGGTACAAAAGTACACGATGAAAAACGACGCCACATAAAAAGCATTATTGACAGGATACCCACCCAGAAGGAGGATCTCTTCAATTACAAACTTGATCGCAATGAAATTGACAACAATCTTATGGAACGAAAAATTCGCCCTTGGATAAACAAGAAGATTATTGAATATATTGGAGAACCCGAACCAACACTGGTCGATTTTATATGTTCGAAAGTCTTAGCCGGCAGTTCCCCACAAAGTATTCTGGACGATGTTCAGATGGTAAGAGTTGAAATTTTGTTGACTAAAAACCTAACTAATTTTCCTTGAATATCTTCCAACTTAATAAAGGTACTGGATGAAGAAGCTGAAGTATTTGTTGTCAAAATGTGGAGACTACTCATCTACGAAGTGGATGCTAAAAAGATTGGTTTAGGTAAATAATTAAAATTTTTTTTTTGCAATACATTTTTTGTGCGTGTTTAAAAAAAAATTAAATATTTGAAATATAATAATTATAGTAACATATAATGAAGAAAACAAATAAGTAAATTACTATCAACAGTTAAATAAAGCCTCTTACTTAGCCTATTGGTCAGTCAGTCAGAACCAATAAACGATCGACCGACCGATAGTTATTCAATTAAACAGTTATGATTAAAATCATTACTGTCTGCTGTTAATATGACAGCAGCTGCTTAGAATAATAAAAAAAACGTTTTACTTAAATAAATCCTTAAAAGATTTGCACTATTTCATTCAAATAACTGAGAACAGATTGTTTTTTCTTTTTATACATTTTTTAAATAAAGTAAAAAACGAAATTGTACGGTAAGATTAGTTTTTAGTAGCACTGTAAAACAAAATACATATTTTAATTAAGGTTTGTCAATATATATATATTTTTTTATTAATTTCTAATAATTTATCTTAACAAAATGCTGATACACAAATAGTTTTTCACTAATCATAATAACATCAGAAAAAGAAGAACAATAATTATAAATAAAATATAGAAATTAAATTACTATGCAAGTATTTTTAGTATTTGTATAACATACACCAAAAATTAAAACAAAAAAAAAAAAATACGATCTGTGAGAATTATTAATGTTATAATTAATTAACACTTGCAACTAGATGTCTCTGCAACATCACCACCTTCATTTACATTGACCGTGTTACCGTTATTTAGACTTTCATAATGTTCTGATGATACAATCTAAAAAAATAGATATAAATATTTGTTAAACTATTGTTTTGAAAGCCCGATAGTTCAAAAAGAACTACAGATATTGTTTTTGCTATTTTCACAAACAAAAAATATATTCAGGCATGTTCGGATCCACACGAAATTTTCACTTCAAAATTTTCAAGGCATTGTTTTTGTAAAAAAATAATTTCACAGCACAATGCTTTGAAAAATTTGAAGTGAAAATTTCGTGTGGAATTCAGAACATGCCTGATTATTAATGTAAAATTATTTTAAACACAGAGAAGCGACATTTCAGTAAGAAATATTATAGGCTGTCAGGGATGGATAGGTAGGTACAATAGTACTTTTTATTTTATTTTGAATGGTAAACACATGACTAGACTTTAGCAAATTTATACCTTTCGAATTATTAAAGAGCTTATTGAATTGCGTTTCCCACCATTCACAATATTAATCTCCCAATTTTTAAAAGAAAAATAAGAAAACAAGAAAATCTATTGCTTCAAAAATATGAGTTTTATATTATATATAGCGATTACTTTCTGCACCAACAAAAATTTCCAAAAAATATTTCATGTACAGAAATGACCCTGTTAAATTGTAGAATATTTAAAATCAATCCTGCCTGCTCAGATTCAGATTAGTTAAGTTTAGATTCAAGCATAAATATTGGAGGATATTGCGGAAATGTTCGGTCAATGGATTGGTAGAGCGACAATAAATTATTGCAGAGGTTGTCATAACCAGGAGGAGGAAAGCGATTTTCCATCGCTATCCCGCCCTGCGTCTAGGAGATTTTATATACAGACACCTCAATAGGCTCTACAGACTGACCGATTCATATCTCTCTAAATATATTACAAAGGCGCCGGGTCTGCTAGTTTAACATAAAAATATCATCGACTCTTAATGAATTAAGCATTTTTTTTTAAATTTAGTATTTCCTTAAAGATCTCTTTAACAGCTTTTTCATTGGTTCCTATATTGATATCTTAATAAATATGGTGCACAATCGTACTTTTCGATCAAAAGTTCAGAGGCCCATAACTCGAAAAATATGAGCGAGCGCCAATTTTATCACTTCATGTTTTATTTTTTAATTCTCTATCGCCATATATATATTTTTTTTTATTGCAGTTATTCACTAAACTAGACTTGTTCCAAATGATATGGAAAAACTAGAGGTATGCGTAGTGTTTTGTCAGCTGCCTCGAAGGACTTGAACCGACCTTACTAATTTTTAATAGCAAAATTTTCGAAGCTATGTGTGATCGTTTTACTCTAGCTCATCTAGTGCTTTGTCAAAGTTGATTTCAACCCGATCACGGACGGACATGGCTCAATCGACTTTGCTAAGCATAAGAATTTAAAATATATATACTTTATGGAGTCGGAAACCGATGTTGTAAAATTTACACACGGAATGACAAACTTATATACACCCTTTTTCCAACTTTCTTAATGGGGATTAAAAATAAGTCAAAGCCTTCATTGTTCATTGTGTAAAAAGTAAAATTTTAATAAACCCATTGGTATAATTTAAAAAATTCGTTTGCCATCCCTGTCCAAATCTTTTGGAAAAATAATAACTGCACAAGGCTTTTTTTAATTCCTGATGGTATTTTGACCATATTCTGCCAAGTATTGTTAAATATAGTACTGCTGGACAATTTGGGTACCTCTTCTCCGAGACTTTAAGGGACATTATGATTTACTTATGATGAATACTTAAATATCTATGCTCTAAATAATCGTCGCTTCATTTAAGCCATCCCTATCATCAAGATCGAAAAAAAATCCCTTTTGATCCAATGTTGACTTGATATTGAACCCCTAAAATGTGTCAGTATCGTTTGACTGTCGTGACTGGCAATAAGTTACCTCCTCACCACGAAAAGGGTTTAAGTATTATTTACCTTTTCTACAATGTCCCTAAAAACGTCTGCAACAAATTTATCATGTTTTGCTGAAGTTTCTAAAAACATCGATCGATGTTTGCGGGCAAATTTTAAGCCATCTTCACGACTTATCACTCGTTCATTGTCGATTTTATTACCAACAACAATTGTGGCTATATGTGGATTATCACTATAACTTTCTAGCTCTGTAAACCATGTTTCCAGTTTGGCTAAAGATTCACGGTTGGTAATATCATAAACCAAAATTGCACCTAAAGCTTTTCTATAAAAGCTGGGAGTAAGACTGCGAAATCGTTCTGCGCCAGCTGTGTCCCACAAAGCCAATTTGTAGTCAACGCCATCAATGTCCATTACTTTACTTTTAAAGTCCATGCCAATTGTAACATCATGATTTTCATCAAATTTATTTTCCACGAAGCGGCGTATCAGACTAAAAAAATGATAAAAGCAAAAGCATAAAAATTAAATAAGTATTACTACTTGTTTAATGACAACACATTCAAACAATAATTAGATTTAGTTTAAAAACGCAGTTTTCTTAAATTTAGTCATCAGAATCATAGTTTTTTAAATACATACATATGCATGTATGTATGAATGATATTTTAGTTTGTTTCATTTACCTGGACTTTCCAACACCACTCTCGCCAATTACCAATAATTTTATAGCTTTATCGCTTAACATAGTTTCTTTCAGTATGTAATTTATCAAGTTTTTAACATTTATGACTTTAAATATCGTTTTTATTAAGATTATTATTTAGAATAGAACACTGTGTTTTCAGCTTTCATAAAAATACTCCGAAAATGGGGATGCCAGTAGTTTAAAAAAAAATATGTGTTGCCGTTTAAATGATGATAATGCAGTACTTCTCCCAGTTAATAATTTGATAGCTATCAGAGACCTGCAACTTGTATGATCGAGCCGTCTTGTTCACAGAAGTTAAATTTTAAGAACACGAACGAGTATTACATCAATTTAATACTTGTTGCTTTTTATACACAAACACAAAATGCAACAACAAGTGTAAATCATTTTCAACATTAGACTTGAACAGATTTGCATTAAAACAAAACGTCTCGTTAACAAGTTGTTTTTTTTGCGCAACGTCTTTATTGTACATGATCTGATTGGAGTTTTACCAAAAACAATCGAGCCACTTGAAAGTAAAAAAGCGCCATTCAGAAAATATAAACACAATGAGAAAAACCTACAGATGTGCATTTTCTATCTATTTAACATATTAGCATTTTTTTTATTTCTAGCAGTGAAAATTTTTTTGTTGAAATCATATCAGTGTTGCCAAAACTATTGAACCAATTCCCGCTAAATATTCACTCCTATTCTGCGTTTCAATTCGAATCGAAATTTTCTCTGTCTAGCAACTTTGGTATTTTGTGTTTCGATTCCGCTCAGTTTCTTTCGATTGTATGTATTCTGCATTACGATCGGAGCTTCGTTTTTCTCCGGTTTTTTTTTTTTTTTTGTTAACGGAGGGGTTTTCTTTATTTATGTTTTTTAGTTAAAAAGGTAAAAAATTAAAAAAAAAAGTAAATAGAAAATGAGATAAAATGTTCAGAAATGATTTAAAATAAAAATTAAAATTATTTTTAATTATTTTATTTCATTAAATTAATTTCTTTTAATAGTTGATTTTTGTATTACAGGTCAAAAACAACAACACCAGAACAGTATGAAAAACTGGCAAATTTAATGGCATCTAAAGAAGTCATCCGAAAATTAAAATCTGCTTCAACTCGCTCAAGCGGTGAAGAAGAAGTCAAAGAATTTGGCTGCACCTCATGAGCAAAAATGTCTAAAACATATTTGAACGCGTCTTCGTTTAAACGAAAGTTCTTTTTAAATCTGTAAAAGTAAATAAATTTACAATATTTTAACATTTTACTTTCACAATAAAAATTACAGTTGAGAAAACTTACAATAAATTCATTTCAAATGGATTGCCACTGTCTCTAATTTTGAACATTTCAGCCCTTGCCTCTGTATTTCTCATGTTATTTTCCTCCCTTACCAACAATAATGCAGCTGCTATAGACTCTATTCCTCCTTGAAATTTAAAAAAATAATTGCTTACACACTGAAAAATTTGGCCCTTAATCCTGAACAAACAATTTTTATTACAGTGCAGTCACACGGTCAAGATTTTGTTTAATTCTCTTTCAAGAAATTTACACATACTGCTTGTCAAAATTCACAAAAATTGAAAGCTGTGACGTAGGCTGCACGCAATTTTAAAGCAAGTTTTTAAGCAAGATGTCGTAAAGAAAACAAAAAAAAATTAATTTGAAGGAAAAAACTTCAATCAGCTGTTCTCTTGAATGAAAATTTGAAAGACTCAATTGAACGAAAATTTGAAAGCAAATTCTCAGCAAGTTTTTAAAGTGAGAGTATATTGGTAAAAAAAAATGAGAGAAATTTTAAAAATTGAATGAAAACTTGATCGTCTGACACCCTAGTAAGTTTTTTTTTTTCAAGATTCTTTGCACTGTAATATATTTATGAACAACTAATTTTTATTTTATTTTTACATTTTTTATTTTATTCAATAGTTTGTTTGTTGAATTTTATCAAGAATTTATTTTTAATTAGAAATACATACAACTTTTTGTATTAAATTCAACATTTGTTTACGAAAATGATAACAAGCTTGCTTATTTTGCTATTTCATTTCCATATTCCACAGTGATTCTATTAATTGTGTAAACATTGTTGTCTTCTTCTTTTCCTTTCGATTCCGTTTTTCTGCAGAATAGGATTGATTACTTTAAAAAACGCTGAAAACCGCTAACTTGTCGAAAAAAATGCTGACCTAAACCGCTAAAAAATTTCTTGAACAGTTTATTTTTATACCCTTCACCGAGACAAACTTGGTTTCACAAAAAAATAAATATGTCAATAAATCATATATAGTGTCGAGAGAGGTGCTATTGGAAATCAGCATGATCGGGTGGTAGAGAATTAAGGAGTAAGAAAGAAATATTACCTCAAAAAATTAGCGCTCAGCCATATTTCCGAGTTACGGGGCTCTGAAATTTTCAAATTTTTTTTAAATATCAATAAGGGTATCATTTTGAAGCTTTTGAAGAGATCATAAGGGAAATACCAAAATTTTTTAAAAATGCTGAACCCATTAAGAGCCGATGGCTTTTTTATGTAAAATAATATATATGCAGTACCATTTTTTTATTTTTTAAATCTCTGTCACCCCAATATTTGTTTTTTGATTGGTTCACTAAACTAAATTGACATGGTGAAGGGTTTAAAAGATTCGGCATAGCCGAAAATAGCACTCGTACTTATTTAATACTGTTTTTAAATACTAACTGAGGTTCAAATTTTTTCGGAACCTTGTAATCGTAGCAGTATTTGTTATGCGGACGGAGACCATATCTTAAGCAACAAAGTAGTTATAAAGAGGCAAATAAAAAAAAAAATTAGGAATTGACATACTTAACGGTTAAAATAGCATCAACCCTATTGGCTTGCAATCGATTTCTGAGCCTTGATTTAGCTCTATTAAGTTGACTAAAACCTCGTTGCACTTCTGCATTAGACCATGGCATGCATATTAATCGCAAGGCAAACTCAGCTAGTTCTTTACAAATTTTATTTCCTGGCGACTTTTGGTATTCAAAAACTTCGTACCAAACATATGTAGAATTCATTAAATGATTCCATTTTATAGCGTTTATATTCTTAAGCTGATTTTAAACTGTTTTGATTATTAACAGGAATCCTCTTTTGTTTTTTTTGTTATAAATACGATATTTACTGATAACTTAAAAAAAACAAAAGAGGATGCCTGTTAATATTTTTTCTAAAATGCCCCAATTTTCTGGTAATCTGAAATGACAGTTTCCATTAGTTAAAGAAGTTTTTATTGGTCCAATTAAAATATATTTCTTTATTTACCTTTGGATTAATTGTTTTAACAGTTAAAAAAACAAGGCACAGACGGATAATCTACAAATTTTTATAAAAGGTTACAAATACATAGTGTAGCTTACTTTGTAACTAATAAAACTTACTGTAGCTTAAAAAAGCTAAAAACCCGCCAAATAAAATTTTCCCAGCTGAAAAAACGACTTAGCGGTTTTTTCTAACTTCCCGTTTTTTAATAGGAAAAAACCGCTAGATCTAGCGGGAAAACCGCCGTTTTGGCAACACTGAATCATATTTACACATGTACTATGTACATAAATGTAAAAATATATATTTTTATAATTTTTTCTTCAAATATAAATAATGAAATTCAAAGTATATAATTTTTTTTTAATTTTCAGAATTTCAGATTTTCCCAAAACAATTATTTATGTACATATATTATATAATAACTAAAATAAAGGAACATTTTATAAAAAAAAAATTATTTTCATGAAAAAAACAAGAAAAAAAAACATGGAGTACAAAATTAACTTACAACTGAATAAAACACTTGTTTCGCTAACAATAAGTTGGCTTTAATGCAAAAATGATTCAAACTTTAAACGACACTGTCAGAACATTCATGTTCGCATAAAATGACGAGCACATAAAATGAATGTTTTAAACAAACGATTGTTTCAACAAGTGTTTTTTGCTTTTGAACAAAAACGATTCGAGTCATAAAAACCTAAAGCTGAAAGTCTATACCACGCGTTCTATGCGTACACGCGTTATACGCGTCTGTCAAAAAAGTAGAATTAATGTAAATATATTTGACAAGTTACACAGCACAAAGCGTAGAAAGCATGAACGCGTAGAACGCAAGAAGTTTGTTTACTTTCTACTTTTCTACGCTTCTCAAGCGTCATGAAAAAATGTCAGCTGTTTTTGATATCGAAGGATGGTAAATTATATTTTATTATCAATGGTATCGATAAATATTGTTGTGTTAATGATTACTTTTTTCTATTTTTTAGTAAAGTTTAACAATAAAATAAAAAAAAATGCGTTAATATTAATAATTTACAACAACTCTTTCATCAACAAAACTAATGTTTTTGCTATCGATTACTTTTATGTACTAAGTTTCATCCGTAATACATATATTTACTTTAAAAAGTTTTTAATACAAATGCAAAAACCGTTTCCTTTTTTTTCTGAAGATTTTCATAGGCCCTTGTTATACAAAATATTATGTGCATAAACTTAATATATACCATAAATTCTTTAAACATTACACTTTTCATTTTTCCAAAAATGATTTCTTTAGATAACAATATTTACACTACAGCTAATCAAAACAAAAAATTGGCGCATAAAAAGCGTTGCATGTAACTTGACGCGTAAGAAGTGTAGAAAGCATAAAAAGCATAAAAAGCGTAAAAAGCGTGTAGCATAGAACGCGTTGTATTGACTTTCAGCTTAAGTGCTAGTTTAAGTAGACCCGAAAATTACGCAACCGAAACAGATGTCTGATTACCGCTTCTTTAGTAGATGTGGCACGCCTTACACAAGGGAAATAGCGGCATATGTTTGTAAAATAATAATTAGATAATGCTATGTAATAGAGTTTTAATAGTTTTGGTGAAGTTGGAGGAATTTTGTTAGATAATTTATAACATTTATTATGCTCTTCACCACAAAAAGTGGAAAAAAAGTGTATATAAGTTTGTCATACCGTGTGCAGTTTCTACATATCCATTTCCGACCCTATAAAGTATATATATATATTCTGATTTCTTATGCATAGCGAAGTCGATTGCTATTGGAATCAACATGATGTCTTTCGAGGAGGAAAAACACCACCTGCCTACCTCTAATTTTTTATGTCATTTGGAACAATAAAGTAACTTCAATAAAAAAATAAAAAACATCAAGCGGAAAAATTGGCGCTCGCATATATTTTCCCAGTTACAGGGCTTTGAAATATTCAAATTTTTTTTTTGGAATATCAATATGGGTATCGTTTAAAGCTGTTGAAGAGATCTTTAAGGAAATACTAAAATTTTAAAAATGGGTTATTAAGAGCCGATGCAATTTTTATGTAAAATGTGGCTGCTGTAGTCAAGCTGATAAGCACGTTGACTATAGTCAACGGCAGTCAAAAAATAAAAATATTTTTTTCTGTTTATTGGTATAAATACATATTCAGAATTAACATGCAGCCTCCTTCGTCGGTATTTCTACATAGCATATTCGCCGGCGAAGTAAAATAATTAATAAAATGGCTATATCTATCTCCTTTTACCACCTGTCTATCTCTTATCTATCCCTTTCCTAAAGAATGTGGTACGGTTACTAAAAATAACTTAGTAATTAAAAATATATATGCAGCACCAATTTTTTTTTACTTTTTAATTCTTTGTCACCCCAATATTTGCTTTTTTGATTGGAGTTACTTCACTAAACTAGGTTTATATAGATGGTGAAGGGTATATAAGATTCGGCATAGCTGAATATAGCACTCTTACTTGTTTTATTTTACTTTAATTTCTATACTGATTTTCTTTTTACTCTTCTTATATATTTATTTCAAAACATGGCGAAATAATACAGGTGGTCTCGATAGCGAATTCATTAATTTCGCCGTAAACTCTAAATGTCAAACTCCATATATAAAAAATATGTATAACAGTTATATGTATATGTATAACAGTTATACATATTTTTTATATATGGAGTTTGACATTTAGAGTTTGCGGCGAAATTAATGAATTCGCTATCGAGACCACCTGTATTATTTCGCCATGTTTCAAAATTAAAAATTTTCTTGTTTTCTTTGGAAAACGTCCGCATACATTTGTAAAAATAAATTTTCTTTCTAAAAAGGATTTTTAGAAAAATAAAAATAAATTTCACAGTTCAAATAATAATTTAATAAAAATTAAAAATTGTAAATAATATTTAGGCTGAATATTGTAACCGATTGTGGCCACGGTTTTATTTACTACTAATTCCAAACAGGCAAATAGTGACGCACGCTATTTTCAAGCAGATACGTATGGTATCCTCATCTTCGGATGTCTGATAGCCAAGCTGCTCGAAAGGACTAAACATCATTTAAGCAGAGCTTAGTTCGGTTGTGGACTGTGTAACATTTCTGATTTTATTTGGAACTAACAACAGATTAAAACTATGCTGTGTTCCCAGTCATGAAAGTCAGCGGGCTGTGGTAAAATATGCTTCTAAAGCAAGGCAGATTTATTTTACTAGGTAGTGTCGTCCGCCCAGCTGGTTTGTAGTTGGAAATGTCAAAAGTTTTTGTATTTTTCTTTGTTTGTTTACGAATTTCAAAAAAACATTAACAACAAGCGTTTGCGAGACAAAGCAAGCATGTGTATTGAGAGCGATTATCTTTTATTTTTCTTTGTGATTTTGACGTTTCCAACCCACAAAACAACAATAAAAATGCATGTTGTTTTTGTCAATGTTGTATTTGTTGTAGAGCCGCTATTACCTAGTAAAATAAATCTGCCTTGTTCTAAAGCTTACATTACTGGTAGAGCTGTGTCGTTCGCGAACGAACGGGTTAAATTGACCGAATCAATCAAGTGAACGAAAAGATCCGGCCATTTAAATCCGGTCTTTTCGCTCAATAGTGTACGGGTTAAATTGAACGGATGACTTTATTGAACGAAGTGAGCCGTATATTTAACCGGCTCCTTTCGTTCAAATTGACCGATTGAACGAACGAATCAGTCTTTGATAATTGACCGAAAAAGACCGGTCATTGAAACGAACGACCGGGCACATGTCTAATTACTGGTTATGGTTTTTAATTTTGTTTAAGTAGAGTAGAGTAAACAATTTATTAAATTTCGAATTCAATCTTATTTTTTTTTTTATTATTGCAGCGGTCGTAGTAATGCGCATTTTGTAGAAATAACAGATGACTGTGACTATTACGGTTAAAGGGTCATAGCGTAAAAAAGAAACAACTAACCTGCGAAAGGGAAAAGAACGAAAATATGAGCAAAAGTATTAGCAGGATTGGGACGCTGACGAAAAAAGTGGTGTTGAAAGTATGTTAATAACGTCTTCGAATAAAAACGAGGGTGTATCCGATATCGCATAGCCTATTAAAAAGGACAAGGAGCGTGAAAGTAGTTCGAAGGAACACTGTCGTAAACAAAGCCCTTCTCATTCCAAGGACAGAGTACGAGAGCTTAAACGACAAGGTGAAAGAGAACACGAAAGATAGCAAAGAGAAAAGGAGCGCGAACTAGAGAGAGAAAGAGAGCGTGCACGGGAGAGAGACAAAAAAATTAAAACAAAAAGCGAAAAAAGTCATAAGAAATAAATCGTCTTGTATTTTAATAAACTTTTAGAGAACGTGAAAAAAGGATGGAGAAAAATGTGTGAGATGTTCAACGCGACAGAGAGGTAGATTTATATGAACGAAAGAAAGAGACTTCTGAAAAGGAATCAGCATGTCAGGAAAGAATACGAAAAGTTCTTCACAATATAACCGCTTTTTACATCCCACCTACATTTGAAAGATGGTTTTCAAAATAAGGGTTTTCTTTTTTATAAATAAAATATTAAAATTTATCGAAATGTTTTTTATTTTATGTATGAAACAAAATATTCGGTTATCGCCCCGCGACTTTTCTAGTAATGAGGGAGAACGTAGCAGTAGTTCTCCACGATTTTTTGTCATAGTTCGGGCTATATGTTATTTTAACACGTCTAATTTCGTTTTTAAGTCTAGAATATTGTAGTGTTTACTAGCAACTCCAATTGTGTTAAATTAAGAGATAATCTTGTACGTCCAATTTGTTGAAGCTACATATTGCTCAAGCGCATGACTTCTAAATCAGGCCGTAAAAAAGTCTCGATAACGTTCACCGTTGTAGCTTGATCGGTATTATTTTTAATGAAATATTACCTGACGACTCCGCCAGCCCAAAGAGCACACCAAACAGATAGGGAAATTTAGCTTGTTAACATATTCGTTTTGCTAAAATGTTCTTCAAATTGATGACTTCTTCTGTCTTGCTTCTTCTGTCAATTAAGTTTTGTAGGTGTAAAAAAATCAGTGTTTTGTTAAACTCCACTAAACGGTGATTCATTCGATTCTTCTACAAGACGACGAATTGAGGTTGTTGCTTCGTGGCCAACACTTTGTTTCACAGTAGCAGTATTTTCGGTAGAACGAACAGTACGGGAACACACTTCTTAAAGAAATTGTTGTTCAACTAAGTATCGCTCGATAATTAAGTTTGCTAAAGGCTGTAGCATTAACATCTCTGCGTTACAATCGAAACATCCGTTACTGACTTTAATTAACTGTAATAAACTTTTTTCATTAACACACATACGTACATACATGATTTAAATATTTTTCTTAACTCCAAAAATCCTTCAGTGAGTGAACTTACTTAACCTGTAGAGAGGTTCGAATGGTGCTCAAAGGGCCCCTTGACAGAACTACCTGAAGCTGGATAACTGCGTTAGTGACAGGTTATGGAAATTTCAAGTAGAGTTGGGTTTATCAGCTCCTTAAAGAGGGCGTTCTTTTCAGCTCATTAAAACGAAATAGTTCGTTCATTTAGTTATTAGCTCACTTGCTAAGAGGCAGTTTACATTAAAGGCATTGTATCAGCTACAAAAGTCATGATTCTTTTCAGTTTTTTTTCTCATTCCTATTTCTCTCTTTCTTTTTTTTACAGTTCTATCCTGGAGCGATGTTACCAAACTGGCTGTTTATTTCTATATTGTTCAAAAATTTTTGAAAAACTAATACATTTAATTTTTGGTAACACTTGAAAAATTGGTGATACGAGTAAAACATCATAAAAATCTCTCATTTGCTACAAAAGAGTCGTAATGTAAACGCGTGATGACTTACGGAGGACATTTATTGCTAAATCGGGTCGGGAATAGATATTGTAGAAATTACACATGGGATGACAAACATAGTTATACCCTTTTTCCACTTTTTGTGGTGATGGGTGATCTTGAGAAAATACAATTAGGAATGTCTGTATAATATGATTCGAAAAAAAATTCGTATTCGATTATAAGTACGGTTGAAAACAGTTTCGAAAATGAGTCAAAAACGCCAGTCAGAAGAGTCGCGGCGATTAAATAAATCGTCTGCAATGTCGTATTCCGTTCGCTCAAGTTCAGTTTAACGGGAGAAACTGCGTGCTGAATGCATCTCTTTCTCGAAAATAAAAATAAGAAACCATGTTTCAGCCAAATGCTTCATCCTTACCACGTTTTTTAAATTTATAATCACCACAAAAGATATAAAATATTACCTTAGCAGAAAAATCTAAGCTTTATATGTATGTATGTATTTAAACGTTATAAAAATTGTTAAAGTTAAGATTGTTGAATTTCATTTTCTAACAATCATCAAAGTGGGTCGCAAAAGCATAATTTGGAAGAACAAAATATAAATTTACTTATACAATCGTGTGGACGATAGAGAAAAGAGTCGTAAAATGATCGCACTCGTCAAACAAACTTCAAAATGCCAGCTGGGTAACTGGGTATTGACACATAAAATATACATACATACATACCCTGCAGGAGGATAAGCGTTAATTGTCTTTAAATTACTGGTACTATTACTAGTACAGCAAGCACTAGTTCAAAAGGTGATAGAATATATATAGAAAAATACTAGTACTTCAAGTAGTGCATTTAAAGATTGATTTGACTTGCAGAATTTCATATTAATTTTTGATGATGTTTTAACGCGAATTGCTAATTCGCATTTTCATTTATTTTTTTTTTTAGTTGTAGTAACAAATTTGAAACAATTATATATGTAAGTAAAGCTCGATTTTCTTCTGTGTAAAAAGTGGCATTTAAAAAAAATTAAATTAAATTAAAAAATAATTTTAAAATTTTTAGAACATCCCGAAAATTGCTTCAAGAGCCATAAATTAGTGAGCTTAAGACAAACAAAAATGTTAAAACGTGTAACACAAATAGATATTTTTAAAACAAATTAAAAAAATAAATTTCTGTGTAAAAAAAATAGAGTACTATGCAATGAAAATCCTCGAAAAAATTGAATTTGTGAAGAAATTGTAAATCGACTTGAACTATAAAGAAAAGAAAGAAAAAATAAGTGATAAAATTAACCTACCGACAAAAGATTACGAATTATCAAATCAGTCTTCGAAAAAAGTTAAAGAAATTGTTTATACAGAAAAAACCCACAAGGAAGGCTTGGTTTTTTGCTATCTTTAAAAGGTCTGCATGGAAAAACGAACAAAATTGATATCCGAAGTGTTTCTTCAGGCAGTTTTTACTATTTAAGAATAGAGAATCAGCTAAAAAAAGTAAAAAAAAAATGTTTTCGGAAAACCAAATTGCATAGAAAATTATTTGCTATAAACCAGTTCCTAATGCAGAACTAATTGTATCCGACTAGAAGAAATGGCACTGACATCCACCTTGAATCTATTGTACTAGTTCTTATTTAAACCCAATAATACTAGTTTTTCATGAAGAACTAATTGTACTAGTATCTACCTAGAATCAATTATACTAGTACTCATCTAGTACTAATAGTACTAGTATCCGCCTAGTATCCATCTAGTACCAATGGTACTAGTAATTTTCCAAACACACTCAATGTTAATTTGAGCATTAAGATGGTATAGGAAAGTTTACAGTTGGGAACTAGTACTGGTGATTTTTGTACTAGTACAATACTCGTTTTATACTAGTTCGATCTCCTGCAGGGTATATACATACATACATACATAAATACACACATCCATACATATATATATTAAGGGATGATGTTTGTGTCTGCATATGTATACATCATGAATATACTTCCATATGTATTTAATAACATTTGTTATACGATCTTTTCTAAACTGATGCCTGTTTTTTAAAACAATTACAGTCGGGCCTCGATTATGCGATTAACCATGATGGAAAAAGATCAGTCTTTTGTTTGCAATGTTTTCAAATTGTTTGCTTCGTTTAACTGTGATTACCTCTATTATCCTGACGGCAGAATTTTTTTTTATTAACTTCAAAATCATACATACAATATATATAATAAACATGAAAACAGGGAATTCTCTTATTTCCATACGATGAGTCAAAGGCATTAATTTGTTTAATATACATCTGTATGTACACCAATGTACACTTGATAGATAGTAAAAATATATAGAAGAAACTACACTCAAAATTGTTATTCGATTAACCGTAAAAATCGATTATCCGTAATGCTTCTTGTCCCTACAATTACGGTTAATCGAGGCCTGACTGTATAAAACTACTACTAACTACCTGTTGGCCCATATAATTATTATCGCATTAACAAATCCTTAAGTAGACAATAAAGCCTTTCACGGCTTTCAACTTAAGCTGCTCATAAACTACGTAATGTTATGGGATATTTTCTTCTTAATATAATTGTCATTCTGGCTACACTGCACAATATGTATAATGCTGAATATTCAATTAAAAATAGTTGCGTGGTTTGTTTCCTTATAACGATAAAGAAAGTATATTCTGTAAGCATTAGAATAAATAATTTATTAGAAGACAACTATTTATTTTTAATCAAAAACAAATATAAAAAATCAGCTGTTGTCTTAAAATCTGAAAATAAAAAATATACTGCAAAAAATGTGCAAAACACAATAGAACATATTTTGCAAAAGCCAGTTTACATTATACGCTTTGTATCAACTACAAAAGTCATGACGCAAAAGTTTGTGGCCAAGTCGGTGTAAAGAAGCTTACGGGGTATCAAAAGAATCACGAAATAAATATTCATGACTCATTTCAGATTTTCCTTTCATTTTTCTCTTATCTTCTTTCTCTTTTTTGTTTTTTTGCCGTTTTATGCATAAGCCGAAATAGCTGTTTTATATATTCTTAAAAAAAATTAGTTACGTACCAATAGGAGGAAAGATTGATTGATTGCACATAAAAAAAATTATCTCACTTTTGCAACCAAAAATCTTAATATAAACGCTTTACGTCTTACGAAGCTACATACTTCAAAGAGAAAAACAATAATTAATTCAACTACAATGCCCTTAATGTAGACTTTCTAAGTCTCCTCTAGACGTTAAATTAATTAAGACATGCATATAACGCCGGCAATAACGGTATTGCTTTGTTCATGTTTTTGTACATATTTGCCGAAAACATTACGTGAATTCATGTGCGACATGATGTTCGTACCTATTTGATGGCTAGCGGAGACTTAGGGTTATGACTCTTTTATATACAAACATTTAACAGGAGGTCTGACCATAACTGTGAAAAACACAAAGATGTCTAAGGAGGTGGCAACATTAAACTCTTATTTGCAAATGTTTTTTTTTTTTTTTTTTTTTTTTTTTTTTTTTTTTTTTTATTATTTACGTATTATTTCCCTCACTTATGTAATTACTTGCAAATAAAATTCTAAATACCAAAAAAACGTAAGTATAAACGTAGTAGTTATGTGTAAGCAAATTTTATTTGTTTTTATTAAGCCTCATATTAATTTTAAGAAATTGAATTAGCTATCAAAACTTAAAAAATTTCTTCTTCAGTCCTTGTCCATACATGCAATCATTATAATAAACTTTATTTTTAAAAATATTACCTATTAAAAAATGGATCCAAATCGTGATTTTAGAAATGGTACGAAACTAGTGAGAAATTGTTTTAATCATGCTGAAGTGAACACACTTAAATAAGCAGTCCACATTTTGTTTAAAATAGATGGCTAAGCATTAGTTTGGTAGCTTTCTTTACTGTACGATGCTAGTATAAATTATGATTGTTTTTTAAAGAAGGACCTTCCATATTATCTAAACACTACGGATTTTGGAACTACAGGGCAATATATGTACATAAATAATTTTAAATATTATACACGTACAATTTTACTACCACCAGCAGCGGCTTGTTCGTAGATATAAAAATACCACCACTAACACTAAACGTTAAAGCAAATGATAACAAAAATAAAAAAAATAAATAAAGTCCACTGTATAAAAGACCGGAGTATATAAAACAATAGTATGCAATAAGAAATAATGAGTGTTGCCGAGACAACCTGCTTTTTTTTTTGCTAAATATCGATGTATTTAAAGCAAGTGTTAAAAAAATTTAAGCCATGCCCGGCTAGCCTACTCCTTGCTTTTCTACACCTCCTACCGCCAATCAAAAAATTTTCGCAACTAGTTTTAAGGAAATTTGCATTGTGTAAGGTAGTCTCTTCTATCACCGTCAACATAAGCAAATGTTGTCTTGGTATTAACTAGCTTAAGAGAAAGGAAAGAAGAACAGGAAGGATTCAGTGTAGACTTGTATGCAGGAATTGTAAAAATAAAAATTCAATTTGGGTTAATTAATATTAGATTTAAGAGAGAACAACACTTATATACAAACAGTAATTGAAATTTGTAAATTAAAGTAAGGTTTAAAATTAAAACATTTGAGGGTTTGACAGCACAATATTATTGAGTTGTTTAATGCTTTAGTAATATTTTAAAATAAAATAAGCATATATAAACCAATTGACAAATGATTTTTGTATGGAATATAAAAACTTGCAAAAATTAACATTTAAAAAATCAAACAATAACTTCAATACTTTACGAAATATTTCTTTTTGCGCTATATGAATCAAAAGGCTTTCGATTTTGTTTAATATATTGTGCCATGTGCTAACATTCTTTACAAACTGTCAATTTCATTGTACAATATCAATTATTGCAAATGTATGAATATCTAGAGACATTTTAGCCATTCACTATTGTTAAACGAAGAATCCTTGTTATAAATTACGTTTACATGACGGTAGCTATTATGTTTTAAAGATTCGGCAACACTGGAGGAAATAATGTTAAGTAAACAACAGACTTCAAAGTTACACTAGTCTTACATTAACAGTCGTTAAGTAACGATCTATCAACACTTTGATCGGGTAAAGTCGTGCAAGTAGCAAGTTATTAATATGTGTTTAATTTTGTTTTAGTCATTTTGTTTGCTAGTTGAGAATATGAATTAGATCTGAGTTAACGAATAAGAAAATAAAGAAAGAAACAACAATAAAAGAACAAAATCTTGGAATAAAAACAAGTTAAGGAAAGCAACAAAGAAAAACACGTTTAAAAACGACCAGAACAAGAAAAAAGAATAAAGATCATTGCAAACACAACTCTAAATAAACAACTTAAATTAGTGTGTGTGTGTAGTTACATGTGCATGCACGACCAAGGGAATTCAGGCAAATAAATTGAAAGAACTGTTGAACAACAACATAAACGAAAAGAATAATAAAATAAAAATTATAAAGCAACCAAGTTTTATTCTTTTCTTAAGAATCAAAATAACAATCAGCAAAAATACAAGTATTTCTGTATGTGTATACAATTTTTTATTTTTATGAGACGTTAATATTTTTTTGTTGTTGATTCCTTTTTTGCTTCTGATTCTTTGTCGCCTGTTTCTTTTTTTTTATATAATTTTAAACATTGTATCAACGTCGCATCTTCGCAATTACTGCTGGGTACTCTCCTTAAATTGTGTGTGCTTTTAAATGCGAGTGAATGTGTTCGCCCGTTTTCATACAAATAAAAGAATAATAGTCATTGGTGATCGCTGTAGTATAGACTGAAGGAGAAGTTTTATTTCTTTAAATGTGCTAAAACTTAAAAAAAAAAAAAACGCGTAATTTGGTGAACATCGATCGATTGATATAAAATTGCTATCTAGCTCTTTTTCAAATCAATGGAAAAATAACTTGTAAATTGAAAAAACTAAAGAAAAAAAAATAGCATCGGTTGTCAACTTGACTCATTCGTCTTGCACCGCCAAGTCAATAAATAAACAATAAATGCAAATAAAAGAAAAAAATTAATAGCAATTGAGAATAATAATTTTAAATTGTGCATAAATACATAAGTACATACATATGTACATAAATGGATGCTTGCTATTTGTAAAACTAAAATTAACTATAAAATTAATACAACAAAAATAAAACCAATAAGTGCCAAGTCTGTTTGATTAATAAGAAAAAGTATTTTTCTTTCTTTTTTTTCGTAATATTTCTTAAAACTGTCCTGTTGCATATCTCTGCTATTAAACAAAACACCAAAAAAATAACTTACAAAACAAAATGTCGGCAGCAATTGTACAAAATAACAACGATTTAACAGCTACAAATTCCTCCAGAGCCATGTATTTTGATTGCGGTGACATTTTTACAGCGGTAAGTTTTTGCTATTAATTTCATAAATTTAGTCGTCTCAAGGACAAAAAGGACACTTATAAAGTTAATGTTGCTATATTGACTTAATAATTAATAATTTTTTATTGGCAAACACATGTGTATGAATTTAAATATGTATGTACTGTATATTTCCATATGCACATGCATGTTTTTCCATACATACCGAGCCGGACAAAATTATTCACACAGGCACCAAGTCTAGACTTAATCTTCCATATTTTTAAATTATTATTTTTTTTATTATGCTGTATAGCGAAGTTATAAAGCAAAATTGAATTCATTGTGCAAATTCAAGTGGACAAAATTATTTACACAGCACAATATACTTCATTTTTCGATCCTGCAGGAGGAGGAGACCCAATCTTATATCAACATTTATTTTGATTCCCTATATTTGGATGTAAAATCACATTTAAAAATGTTGACCGGAAATACTCTGTCAATGATGTTAGAATGAGTATCATGCATTTCACATCTTTTAGATAAAGTAGTCGGACGAGAATAAAAGTGTAATTTTTCAAGTACGGACCAACTCAAGGAAATCCTGATACAAAACGAGCATAATAGTGGGAGTGAAGTCGAAGAAACCTAGTTCGTTCATTACCAACAATATTAAAATAAGTAATAATAAAGAAAGGATTGGATACGTTAAAAAGTGTTAAACATTTTTAAATATGATTTTACGTCCATAAATATTGTGCGCAGTGAATCATTTTGTCCACCTAAATTAGCGCCTAGAATTCAATTTTTTTTTGTACCGACTTCAAAAAAAGAAGGAGGGTTATCAATTCGACTGAATGTTCCTTTTTTATGTTTGTCCTGCAGAACTCAGTCATTTCTGAACCGATTTTGAAAATTTTCTGTAATTCGATAGACTATCCTTACAGATTGGTACCGTTTTGAAAACAGTTCATAATAATGGGTGTCCCCATACAACATAAATATTTTTTACGTGCATTATGAATTGTAAAGGGCACTTGTGTAAAATTTAAAATGACTGCGTATTTCTAAAGCTCCCAATTACAAAAACGTTTAAGAAAATAAATCTAAAAATTAAAGGTTGCCTCCTATAATTGATGGTTATTTACTATCTTTAGAACAGTTATAGACAAACGCTTGCAAATTGGACAGAATGTCGATTGCTATGGCCGTTATAGTAACAAATTATAAATTAAAGGGTGCGCCAATAGTTCATTTAATTTGATTTAAATGGCCAAACTTTGGAACTGTTATAGACAGACAGCTCAAACTTTCAAGGGAACTGTATATGTAAGCCTGCTATAACAAGAAGCTTATTATTTGCATTTAGAAATTAAAGTGTGTTCCTAAAATTAATGTAATTTGACCTACATATATGGCCGTATTTTTGAAATGTCCACTATTTTGTTTGGTATAATAAGAAGTATAAAAATTTTATATGTATAATTATAAGCAGGATCTAACCACAAATGTTATGATAACCTTACTCAGGATATCGAAAATGTCCACGTTTGGCTAAACATGAATAAATTAAAATTAAACGAAAATAAAACAAAACTTATGGAAATAAATAAATCAAGGTATTGGGAAGGTCGAGCAAATAAAATATTTAGAATTCATTATTGACAAGGATTTGAAATTTAAAAGTCATATAGACTATATTTGTAAAAAAAATCGTTAAAAAAAATTAGTATATTTTAAAGGGATCAGAAAACAAATTTCTATTATAACGTCTATCAATATGTTTATAACACCCTAATAAAACCACATTTCGAATATGGATCGACAATACATTTCTCATGCTGTATATATTTCTGGCCTAATAGTGAAAATGCGAATATTTATAATCAAAAATGGTTTTATTGTTTTTCAAAGTATTCTCCAGCATGATTTATACACTTTTGCATGCGCTCAAACCAGTTGTCGAAGCACTTTTTTCACTCCGATTGAACACTTCAACAGCTTCTTCTGGCGACGAAAAACGTTGACCACGCACGTACGTCAAAACGTTTTGAGTACGATTATGCTTAAAAATGACAAACTTTCTAATGGAAATGTCAGATTGCACTTGGCAGCACTCAGTGTTGCAGGCCAGAAATAAATATAGCAGCCCTCGTACAACACAACAGATCGATCGGCTACAGAAGTTACAAAATAGAGCAATGAGAACAATACTAAAATGCAACAGATATACACTTATTCATTTCATGCTAGACTCCCTGAAATGGCTCAATATAGAACAAAGACTTAATACACTATAAACTTCATTCATAAAATGAAAAGGGGAGAAGCACCAGAAGAACAATTATTATATGTGAGAGACGTTCAACCGTACCATTTTAGAATATGGATAATTTTAGAGTTGAAAGAGTATCAACAATCGCAATACAACGATCGCTATTCACCAAAGGATTGAAACTTTACAATGCCCTGGCTGGCAAACTTTGTAAAATTTGAAAATAATATAAACTTGTTTAAAAAGCATATTGTAAATTTTGTAAAATATAATGTACCTATAATTGGGGAAAATAAGAAAAATTGAGTCACATAGTATGTAATATAAATGTTATGTAAAGTATATAATATACTTATAAAGAAATTTATATAAAAAAATTAAAGGGTTGATATAATCTGATGTATACAACAAGTATATAATTTGAATTTAGAAATAAAAGGGTGCCCCTATAGTGGCTGTTATTTGGAGTATATTGCCAAACTATTGAACAGTTGAATAAGTGTTAAGTTTGGAGATATAAGGGTTTTCAAATAGTTATTGTAATCTAATGTACGTGGCCATACTCTTGATTCGTTATAGAGGCAGACATATAAAATGTGTTTTGAAGTCGGTTTTATTTGCAAGAATTATTGAATAAACTACATATTAATAAATTAACCCAATTCACAATCGTGTGCAAATGCTATGATGCAAGACCATTTGCTCTGAATAGAAACTTATCTTACTTAATTTAAAAATATTGAAAATTAAGTATATACTTGGTGGCTGTGTGAATAATTTTGTCCGGCTCTGTATATATTTATATGCATGTTTATATACAAATGTGAATTGAACTCTTTATAATTACTTATTTACATTTGTGTAGTGTACGAAATTGCCTTATATTAAAATTCTTCTTATAAAAAATCCTTCCATTTACATTTTGCACGTGTTTTGATTTTATTTAAATATACATATATGTAAGTATGTACATTAGGGGCATAACCAATTTCTTGCCAACCATGTCCTATTAACCCTGGAAATCAAATTTTTTTTGTAATTTTTTTTTTATAGTTTACGCATCAACTGGTTTTTCTAAACAGGTGTATAAATAAGTAAATAATTGCATATTTAAAAAAACTTTTAAATAACATCGCGGTTGGTACGTGAACTTTTTTGGCTTAACGAAAAAATGAATATACCTAAGTTCCCTTATAGTTTTTTGTGCTCTATCAGACTGCTATGCCAATCCTGATATTAAAAAAAAAAATGTTAAATAGTTATTACCCTAATGTACATCCATACTTTTACATTGGCACATTTTTGTATGGGCATTTGTATTTATATTAATGTAACTGCGTTAGAACATTGAAGCTACGAGTGAAATTAAACGTCCATTAACCCCAAAAAAAATCTTTTATAGAACATTTTGATAGCTTAACCTTTAATAATGCGCATTACCCTACGTCTCTATTAGCCATCATGTCGCACATGATTTTGGCTAATGTAGACTCTCAATGTTTATGTTTCGTTCATGTGCAAACATAGTTGTCCGAACATTCCTCTGAGCAATGATGTTCGCCGTCAAATATGACGTTTAGTATGATTTCTCTATTTCAAATTGACGGCATCTGTTGATCAACAATGTGAATACTCTCTTTCTTGTTAAAAACATTGGAACAACCCTGACGACAAAGAGAAAATTATGCTCAAACAGAACATTAACATCAACACGTTTTCGCCACATACAAGAACATGGACAAACTAATGCCGTTGTTTTGCCGGCGTTATGTGCATGGCTTGTTGAATTCGATGGCTAGTGGAGACGTAGGGTTAAGAAAGTCACACAATTAATCGCATGGGGTCTCACATGATCTCAAATTTTATTGCATGTAAGTGTTGGATTACAAAAAAAAAAAAAAAAATGAAATTAGTATGTTTTATTCAATTTCAGGTATTTACAATGCAGGTATAAAAAACAAAAACACTTTTTTAATTTATAAACATAAAATAAAAAATTTCAGTACTAGTTTCTTACACTTATTTTAACATTTATTCGAAAAAACCCAGTCAGATTCATTAGCTGATTGTGATGTTCTGCATTCTGCGCAGAACATGAAATATAATTACAAATAAATTTAGCCCATTTATAACGTTTGACTGAAACTTTTTTGTCGATTTTTCTTGGACATAAAGAACAGCTTCCACGCTTTTATGTTGATTGAAACAGGTATGTACTTCGTCCTATATACTTGAAATATGCGTTTATCTTTTTGCTATGATAGATACAGCGCACTGCTATATTCTACGTTTTTGCTGCTCCTGACCAAACTCTCTGGCACCATTTTTTTTGTTCAAAAAAATTTTGTCTTACGTAGGTGTCACTCTTTTCATTATTTGAACGGTGAATGACTGAAGCATTGATAGTGGATAAATACATTAACAAGATTTAGGACCCAAGTCTCATAACGGCAGATGAAAAAATAAAGGTAGCGGCCATCGTTTTGTTCTTCCAGCTTTAAAGTTTAACCTATGTTCTCTTTTCAAACGTATGAAACTATAAAAAAAAACAAGTTCGCTACGAAAATTTAAACGTAGGTATAAAATTTTAAAATTTTATTTTCTCCAGATCCCATGCGCCTAATTAAAGGTTAACAAATTTGTTTGAAAAATACATATGAACATACTACATGCATACAATGTATGAAGGTATTTTTTGTGTTTTATATATGCACTTTTTTGTTGCAAGACAGGCTATTACAATTTTACAATATTAATTTATTTATAACTATGGATTCAAAAGAATTACTCAACTTGTGTTTTTAAGTTTTAGGGAATTTGTTGCCGTAATAAAAAAATATATATTTATTAAAGTTTAATTAAAAAATAATATAATAAAATTTACGATAATACAGGAAAGAATTTTAATATACAGCCTGAGTTAGAGAAATAAATATATAAAAGAACGCAAGAAACAACCCTTTAGTTTACCTTTTAATTTACAAACATTGTTTTATGCGGTTCATTAACTTTGCGACGTTGTTAAACAATACAATTTGATGGAATTTTACAAACTAAATGAAGGTATACAAACATATAATAATATTTCAAATCTATGAAAGTTCATTATTTTCTTCAAGGCTACTGTGACTGGCTGTAAAATTGTTCGATTTATTCACAAGCATAACTGATGAAATTATGTCCTATTTATACAGCGTGTACAACTGGTATAAACTTTGGTATAATATGTGAGAGAATGTCGGCAGATAACAAGGAGCTGTTTTGTTGAAATAATTCTTAATCCCAAACAAGGGGAACATGTCCTCATAATAATCTCATGTCATAATTATTTAGCAGTCGTGCAATAAACTAATACAATTTTCCTCTGTTTTACTGCAAAGATTTTCCAAAACTATTTATATTATATTATTATAATTTAAGATACATACATACATATCTACATATTCATAGAATTTTTAATAGCTTTTACAGCCATAACTAAATAAAAGTGGAAAGCGAAATATTTTCTTCTTCATTGCTGAAATTAAATACCTAAACAAACCAGCCAAAACAGGGTTGTTAAAAAATAAATATAACTTCTCTTATACCCTGTTCAGACATGTTTTCTTATTTGAGTTAATTTAATTTTAATTGCGCAATTTAATTTGGTGTTCACACATGCTCAATGAAGCTTATTCAATTAGTGATGCAATTAAGTACTAATTGCTCAATTTACTATTTGACTTCTTATATGGTAAATTGAGCTCAATCAAGGCCTTAATTGCGTAAATTCCTTAATTGCGCAATGAAAGCGTATGTCTGAACAGAGTATTTAGTTGTAACATCATTACTTAATAGAGAAAATGAAAGTGGTGTTTTGGGAAAAACCTCTATAATTTCTTAAAAAACATACTGTTAATATATTTGACTAGTGGAGATTAATGAAGACACTACTAGAAGTCTTATGCAATCATTCTTTTTCTATCCACTTTAATTTTATTTAAATATCGCCCGGAAACTCTTATTAGATTAGATTATTATATTAGATTTTTTTCTGTATTAACATTGGTTTTGTTAAGTGATTAACATAGCTCTTTTTTGGGGAATTGTGGTGATAAGATATATCTAACTGGGGAATTGTGAAGATAAGATTTATCTAATCGGGGATACGACTGGAAAAAATCTGGGAACCCTGCATCTCTCTAACATTCTGTCATTACCTGGGTTGCCAAGTTGATGCTAAAAAAATGTGGTAAATTTATTAAATATATAACAGGTCCGCCATTCAAGGCGAATCAATTACCAGATGGCAGCGTTAGAGATTTTATTATTTTTTGCTGGTAAAAACTACTGTCAAACTTCATATAAAAAATATACACAGATTTTTTATATAAGGAGTTTGACAGTAGTGTTCACGGCAAAAATAAATGAACTCGCCTACGCTGCCACCACATTCGCCTTGCCGCCATCTAACGTTTTTTTTTCAACTAGTGCTTAAGGGGGGTTTAGACGGTACGACTTTACGTACGTAAAATCCAAGAGAAAATATTATCAAATTCCATCCGTATTTTAAAACTGAGAGTAAAAATCTTACGACAGATTATTTTTGCGTTTACACAATTGGTATGGGTAAAACACACCAAAACTAAAATAGCTGTTTGCAGAAAAATACATCCCTGATCTAATGATTCGTACTTGTCTTTTGAAAATTTCCAAAAAACAAAGAGAGCCATACGACTGTCAAATTTTCATCCGTATTTTCTCTCAATTTCTGCAGATTCATTACTTATTTAGTTTAGACGTTCCCACTGGTACTATTCTGCACAAAAATTTGACATGTCGTAAGACTTCTGTGATCATGTAAACCGCCCTTTATTTCGTGAATGGTAACACTTAGTTAATGTCTGATTTGACAGATAATTAGTTTCATCCAAGGCATATTCATTTTACTTTTTATTGTTGTTTTGTGCATTGAAAACGTCAAAAACACAAAGAAATACAAGATAATTGCTCTCAATTCATATGCTTGCTTTGTCTCGCAAACGCTTGTTGTTAGTGTTTTTTGAAATTTGTAAACAAACAAAGGAAAATACAAAAACTTTTGACATTTCCAACTACAAACCAGCTGGGTGGACGACACTACCTAGTAAAATAAATCTGCCTTGGTTTTATTCTTCCGCTGAACGAATATGGTTGTGTATACGCTTGAACAACGCTTTGAAATAATATTACTTTGAAATCATGGTAATGTTGCAGAATTTGTGCGGATTTTAAAAGAAGAGAAGCACCGTCAGCTCCGTATGTTCGTTATCTTGTAAAAAAGTGAAAAAAAACTGGCATCCTCATCGATAAACCAAAGCTTGAAAAGCCAAAAACCCAATAATATTGTGTAAAAGTGTGCGTGAAGCGCCATCAACATCAATCCACCGTCGGTCTCAACAATTGAACATTTCGGAGACATCATTGAGACAAATTTTGCATAAAAACTTTGGTATGGCGCTATACAAAGTCCAATTGGTTCAGGAGTTAAAGCCAACTGACGATCTAATGCCTTTTCGCTTCGCATTTAAAAAAAAAAAAGTTATTTGGCGGACCCTTTAAAAGAAATTGCAAAATATAAAGCATTTGATGCAAGATATATGAAATCACCTTTTATAGTTATTGCTTGGTCAGTACTAATCTGCAAACAAAGCTTTAGACAGTTATATTTATTCCCATTACAAATCTGCAAACACAATCTACGAAAAAAAAACTTCGAAAACACACTTAAGAAATATTTGCTTACAGAGTTGTGATCGACACTGTTATTGTTAATATTTTGTACAAGTGTAAGGCACTTTTTTCCAGAACTACTAGAACCCATCTAATACTTGCTTGATTTTCAACGTTTTCAATTCTTTTGAAATACATATTTATTATACAAGTTCTCTCGTTTGTTTTTTAATTTGACTTCTTTGGCTTTTAGTGTCTTGTTAAATGGATTTTTGTTGTTGTGAAGCTTTATTAAAAAGCTTATCAAAATTAGCGCAATTTATGTGTTAATCTTTTGTCAAAGCAGGTTATTGTTATTATATTTTAAATATTATTAAATTTTTATTTTTTTTTTACTGTAAAGATGTTGCTGTGTATGAATGATTTTGTGTTATTGTGTTGGTTGGTTGGTTGGTTGGTTGCTTGGCTGATTGGTTGTTGGATTTCTTTCTTAATCAATTGTGTCTCGATTCAGTTCCGGGTTAGTTTTGAGAATTTCGTAAATCGTATTTTAAAATGAATAAAGTAAGAATATGACGAGCAATAAATAAATAAAACAACAAACACAAACGCAAACGCACACGTACCATATTAATTTGCATTCATAATTTAATTATTTTTTTTGCTAATTTTACTTTCAGGATTTTTTGTTTCTTTGTCGTTTCAATATTTTAAATATTCGTGTGTAAATATTTGTAATAAATAAAAAAACAAAAAAAAAAAACATTTTTTTTGGTAAAAAACAATATTAAATAAATGCTTCAATACGATCATTAGTAATAAATAATTTCTCTTGGTGTTTATATTTTTATTTTTTTTTTAACAAAAACATAGCCTTTATATCAGCAAAATTACCATCAGAAGCCGTCCAAAACAATTTTTGGTATCTTCGACTTTGGTGAAGAATAATTCAGGCAGAAAAAGAGGCGATATTTAGACTAAAAGGCGGTTGGGGTAAAGCTTTCTGTCCCCGTTTCCTAAATAGCGCTGACATAAAGGAAACCCGATTTTGGATGTCTTTTTTGTAAGATATCTTGATCAGGTTAACGACAGGAAAAAATTAAGGTGCTGGCCAGCAAAGTAAACTTCTGAACCACTGTGCAGTGTTCGATATTTCTGGGCTTCAGTTCATGTCAGTGTTGCCAGAGAAAGACAGGAAAAAGTTGCGATTTTCCTTAAACAAAGTTATATTTTCTCATTGAAAGTTACGTTTTAAAATTTTCTTTAAAAAATTAGTAATTTAATTTATATAAAATATAAAGTAAAAAGTTTTATTCCATATTCCAGGGAAAATAACAAGGCAACACATTTATTTACTGAACAAAAACAAAACTAAAATAAAACACAAAGCGTTTCAGTCCGATGATTCTCTAGAGTATATAAATCAGGGCTCAAAACTAATATTTCGTGATTAAAAAAACATGCTTTCGGCATTAAATAAAATTAGTAAAAGTAGGATTTTTTTTTAAATCCGTTTAACCTTTTTCTTTGAAAGTTTGAGCTTCGATAGAATTTACTTTTTAATAATTTTAACAATATCATTATTAAATACAAACTTGAGTTTTATTTGCTTAAAACTTTAACATAAAATTACTGGCTAAATGAAAGAGAATTGTACAGGTTACGTGGAGCTTTTAAAATCAACGAAAAATGTGAAAAATGTATCCAAATGGCAACACTGGTTCATGTGCTACCCAGGGTTTGTCTTTGAATAAATCGTATAATGACAAGCGTTCAGACCAATTGATAAATAGAAACGGGTAAGAACCCTCATGCTTGTAGGCTAGTATGGCCTTACAGAAAGAAATGGCTTTCCATCTTCCGCACTCAAATTTCTCGTAGCAAATATAGTTAAAGACCTATCTGAGCTATAAAGGTTCAGCCCAGATGGCCTATTATTAGATATCTCAATGCGACAAAGGTGTTCCCCATAATATGTAAGATCTATATATTTGAATTGACGTGTGGAAAGAAAATTGCGCATAGTTAACTACCGCGTGACAAATTTTGCGCTCCCAAAGGCTTTTGCGCCTTCAAACATCTCCGTCAACCATTGGTTCTTCAAAAAAAATATGTTTGCTCAATCGTTTACTAACGATACGGCGAAGCAAAATTCAAATATTTACACTTTTTTTTACAAAGATTTTCTAAAGATTTCACTTTCCGACAGATATTATTTTTCCACACAGTGGCGAGATCTGGCAACTCTAATTTCATTAGTGTTGTTTATCGATAACGATTGCGAATTCTGAACTTTTATTTTAAAAACTGGGATCTTTCGACCAATTTGAGGAAAATAATTTACAAACTTTATCATGGCGCCCCTAAATTCTTGCAAACAAAGTGGTCGATAATTATACTTCCGAAAAGCGCTAAACTCCAACCAGCCGCAGTACTACTTGCTTGAAACTAAACTCAGACACTCAAATAGTATCCGAATTCAACGTTTTGCACCGTGTAAAAAAACACCCTTTAGATTAAAAACTTAATTAATTCACACCTGAATTTTTTTTAATGTTTACATTTATTAAACGAATATTCAATATTGTTCTCCGTTGTGAACATGAGTTTAATTAAAAAAAAAAGAATTATAAGTTTGAAGTGAATGACAAGATTACACACACGAAGACATCTAACCTCACTTTATTAAATAATTATGACTCATAATTAACACGAAGCTTAAACTTATAATTAAATAAAAAACAAACAACTTCTTAATTAAATATAGAAAAAAAAAATACAAAACAAAACAAAGTCATTAAAATAATAATTCATTGTTTAATATGCCACGTGAGAAAAAGGTTTAAATACAGCGAATTTTTAAAGCAGATTTTGAACCCAGTTTTAAGTAAAAAAATTAAATATACTTTGAAAATTCGAACGCAGTCAATGATGTGGCTGAATGTAGCTTTTGTTATGTTTTAACAGCTGCCAAATTTAACAAAGACATCTAGGCTTCAAAATAAGCAGTACGAGTTGCAATGTCATCAATGTCTTTTTAGGATTGCATTTGGGGCATTCACATTTGGAAATTACTGGAAATTCCGCTCCATTTTAGTGCGCCATTAAAAATCGAATCATCGATATCTGGAAAAGTTTAAGCGAACACAATTCACAAGTTTTCGACAAGGCGTATTTGGGTAAGGTTCTTGGCATGATGGCATCATTGAAACTTTATTTATTTTTTGGTATGAAAAAAAAACACCGTCACTCTCAATTGTTCTCGCTTATAGCAATGTCAGATCTCGAAAACATCGATATATGTGGGCTGTGGTTTTTACAAATTAGCGTTACATGTCACAAAAGTGACACAACGTGGAGCGAGCTACATCCGCTGAGATCACTATTTTCCATGCGGTTACGACTAGACTTTAGCCTATGTTCGGAGAGGTTGGGTTCGCAGGCAGCCAGAAGGAAACAAAATTATCGACTCACTTCGGTCTGAATTCGTTCGCCGTTGCCTAAAACCATGCAAAAGGAAGATAGGGTATTTAAGCAGGTAAAGATTAATAGTTCTAAGAAAAAGCAAAGCGTAGAAGGTGGATCATAAGAGGACATTATGTGCTGTGACGTGTGCGCAACGCAACTTTAAAAGATAGTTGCTTCTCCTACTAAACAGTTGCAGATCGACCTGCTCCACTGTAGACAGTTTGGATAGGCTATTGAGGGTATAAGCGTACATATTTACCAAGCACATATTGAAAAGCAGGACACACGCATAAAATGTCCTTCCCAAATATACAATTTAATTCGGGCTAGATTAGTGTGATTCCGCAGGTAGATTTATTTAGACATCTGGTCTGAGCCCCATACTCTATGTGACGACCGTAGTGCGGTATTTCCAGATCTTAAAAGGGATGCCACATATTTCATCAACCTCTGAGTCTTGGTGAGCCTGTCAACCTTGCAGTTTCTGATGCTGCTCCCATTTCGCCGTACCCACAAGTATGTCGAATCTATATCCCCCTGATTTAAGGATGTTTGCCATTCTCTTTCTGTATTGGACGCGCTCCCTTAGCAATCGTTGTTTTCGCTAACAAGTCAACTACTTTGGGCGCGTTCAAGGCCAACAACTGAGACGCTGTTGTGTGTGTGTAGCTAGCATTATAATCAGGATAATGGGCATGGCGAATTGGATGTCTTTGTCTTTTCTTAATTCCTAAACTTATCGAAAGTTTAAAGGTGTGGACGGTCAGTTTAGTCGCATATTTGACGAATGTTTCAATCTTTGCTGTTACGTATCATAACGAATGACAATTAATAATATTCACCTTTATTCTAGTTGTCGACGTCATCGTCGTTTTAGTATCAATATCACTTCGTATCAGTGTCGGCGTCAATTCAATAAAAGTTTTGCATTCTATAAGATTCTTGTGACGACGTCGACGGTATATCAATTTTTATGAAATAAAAATGCTTATCCCCAAGTTTTTTGTTAAATTTGATTTGTGTTTGATACTTTCATCGTTAAATGTTTTCTATAAGTGAAGAAAATTTTTATTTATTTGATGTTGAAAGCTTGGAAAAACAAAAACTTGTGTTGGAAAGAAAACTTCTTAGGCAAAATTGCAATATTTTTAATTTGCCGTATCGCAAGTACATACATATGTTTTGCCTGCTCCTAGCTGTGCTTTCAACGACAAATTCGACTTCAGCAAGTTTCATGTCATTAGAATCATTATCCATGTCAACCATTGAACTGCTCCTTCAGGATGCAAATGCTTCTGGAAGTTAAGAAGGTTTTCCACAGCTTCTTCCGGCGGACTGAGTGAAAATTGTTTTAACATTCCACTGCCACTGGCTTTACATTCCGCTTTATTAGCAACCATCTTTTATTCACTTTGAATTTAAAATTTCGCCATACCTTAAAAGTAAATTTTACAAACTTTTTTATAAATACCTATTCATTGCTTTATTTTGTTACCTTTTGCCATTCATCTGCTAATATTCCAGGCGGACCAAGAAATTTACGATTTTTCCAATTTCTTCACATTTTTCTTAAAAATTGAATGAAGCAGTGGTGCCTCTGCGAAAATTTTTCAATTCTTAAAATTGATTTGCATTTGTAACCTTCACTTTTTTACATTTTCAATTTTATATTTGGTTTAAATTACTTCCAGTCGTTATTCAAAAAGGCATCGACAAAAAACAGAGTCACGTCAATACAATATTGTCGTTACATTTGTTATAGAATAGAAAAAATCTTTGAGCAGTAATCGATAAGTGTCAATAACGGCAAGTAGAATAACAAATCGAATGCGTCGACACATATCAACATTGATATGTGACGACGTCGACAACTAGAATAAGGGCGATTATAAATGTGAAATCTTATCTTTGGTATTGAGTAGGGTCTTATATTTCTTAATAAGTATTTGAAGCTGACAAAAATACGTTTCCATAATTTAGTGTTTACGTCTTTTTGGTTAAATATTTGACTAATCTGACCGTGTCTTAAGAAATTCATTTTATTGTTACAAAATACTTGTAGTGTAACATTTAAAGCTTCGAAATTACCATCAACAGTTGTGAAGGAGAAATTGTGTTGGGTGGTGCGGGAAGTAAGAGTGTAAAGGCAATAGGAAATTAAAGAAAAAGTGTTTAACGAAAAAAGCAAATAGTGGATAAATCGAGTTTTCTTTATTAACAAATTTATTTGTTTCAAATCTGTTCGTACTCCTTTACTTTTACATATTTTAATTTACGTAATGCAACTGATGATTGTTGCTGACCCATTGGACCATTTTACTTTCAACATTTGTTTTTCTCTGACTTAATCTAACCACAATCACTAGCGATAGTTTGTATAAACTTCAATTACTTTTCTTTTCCTTTTTCGCTTTTGTTTTTCTATTTTACATGCGGATATGATGAAGACATCTTTTTCTGGTTTTGCACATTTGCACACGAACATTACATCTACACATACATTTGTGTTTTTGTTGCATTTTGTTTTGTTAGATAAGTTAAGTTTTTATACCCTTCACCACAAAAAGTGGAAAAAGGGTATAACTAAGTTTGTCATTCCGTTCGTAATTTTTACAATATCCATTTACGATCCCATAAAGTATAAATATTCTGAGTTCTTATGCATAGCAAAGTCGATTGAGCTATTTCCGTTTGTCCATCCGTGTTTGTGTTGAAATCAAGTTTTCCTTTGCAAAATATATACGCCAATCTATCAGACATAGTGTCCAAAGAGGTGCTATTGGAAATCAGCAAGATCGGCCCTTGCCCTTAGACACAGCGGGCAAAACGCCACGCCGACCTCGTATTTTTTCCATATTATTTGGTCAATGAAGTAACTCCAATCAAAAAAAAAAAAAAAAAAAAATAAATATATGGGGCGATACAGAATTAAAAAATAAGAAAAAAATATCAAGTAAAAAAACTGTCGCTCGCCTATATTTTCCGAGTTACGGGCCTTTGAAATTTTTAATTTTTTTTTAAATAACAATATGGTATCATATAAAAGCTTTTCATGAAATCTTTATGAAAATACTAACAATTTAAAAAAGGCTTAACCCAAACAGGCGATGACATTTTCATGTCTCTGTCAGTCCAATATTTGCTTTTTGATTGGAGTTACTTCACCAAACTAGAATTAAATATGTAGATGGTGAAGGGTATATAAGATTCGGTATAGACAAATATAGCACTCTTACTTGTTTGTTATCTCTTACTTTTGTTTGTTGGATGCATGGCTGACTGCTAGGCAGCAGCGTTGCCACAGCGATGTTTTTTTATTTTATGTCGATTTTGCTGTTAAAGAAATTTATTATTTATTTCAAATAATTTACTTGTTTAAGATAATTTTATGTGGAACTTAAATGAAATATTTTCAGCGCTAATTTTTGTTTCTGCAAATCTGCATGCAAAGTTTAGAAAATTCTATTATGTATTTTATTACATTATGCAAAGTCAAGTAGGCCTTATAAACGCATATGAACAATTATTTCCAGTGGAACCTCGATTAACCCTCAACGTCGATTATCGGGGAAAGAAAATTTTTAAATGTTTTTTTATCCCTATAAATTTTTTTTGCAGCGCTAAACCGTGATTACCTCTATCATCCGGGATTCTAAGCATATTTTTTGATTGCTTTTAAATAATCAAACATAATTTAAATAAAACAAAAAGAGAAATAAAATGAAGAGGAAATATGTTAACAAATGTTTGATATAATTTAAAGCAGTGTTGCCAGGGATAAACAAAAAAGAAGTTACACTTTTCCTTCATGAAATTTACATATTTTCACTTAAAGTTACATTTTAAATTTATCCTGAATTAAATAGCAATTTAATTAATAAATTTTTTTATTCTAGCTCAAGATCGTAATTAAAAAAAAACTTTCTTATTTTTTAAATGAAATGTAGTTTTTATTGCAAATAATTGAACATCTTATTTCAAAACAAACACCAATACTTCGACTAACATCTTTAGTTATCATCAGAAAATAGAAAAACGTAAATTAAAATTTAAAAATACCAGTATTAAAGTCAAATTTAAAATTAAAAAATTCAGTTCATATTATTTAACAAATTGTTGCCAGCAACAATTTTCTGTTTCTAAACATGAAGCAAGAAACATTTCGTAATTGCTCACTAATTGAACAGAGTACAACATCAGCAACATTATTATTATTATTATTATTTCAAAATAATTTTTATGTGGAATTTTGATAGCATTTTGTTTTTAAAACCGAATTGATATGTTCAGAAAAACGGCTTTCAGAGAGGTTCATGCCTCAAATAATGAAACAAGTACTTTTTCAGTGATATTACTTTTTTTTCTTTATATTTTGTTATTTGTTTAATATAAGCCTTTAAAATTTTTTTAAAAAGTCAGCAAACAGCAACACTGATTTAGAGGTTTAATGCGTACGAAAAGACGAAAGAAAAATCTTAACTATTAAAGACAAAGCTAATTTAATAAATGACCATTTTAAAAACAATTTTAGTGTTAAAATTAAATCATAAGAAGTTATATAAATAAAAAAGTAAAATTGAAATTGATACTCAATTAACCGGGCAATTACTGGAAAAATTGATAATCCAGGAGGCTTCCGGTTTCGATTACTATGGATAATCGAGGTCTCACTGTACTGCAATATTTTCCGTTTTTCTTTTCAACATAGACTCGTTGAAATCTTGCTTTTCTTATTTTCCCAAAAAGGACTTTGCAAAAATTAAATCTTTGTTCGAGAAACAGAAGAAAAAAGGATGAATCCTTTTTTATTTATTATTATTTTTTTTTCTTTTTTAACTTCAGTTTGAATATTCTGAGCACAAAATTCAATAATAAATAAATTAAGAATAAATATAAATAGATAATTTAAAGAGTGGCTAATTTATGGCACGTAGTACTTTATGCGTGAGTCCAACCCTCAATGGCTTAATTATTTCCTAAACGTTTTAACTCGTAAATAAAATCAATATTAGAAGAATATTTTAGCGCTTCTTAGTTTTTCGCTTCATTTATTTCGCAAATTGTGGTTTTAGGTTTAAATCTTAACAACACTCTTTTACAGTGTTGTATGTTTATTAGTGTCTTTCCTTAATTCAGTTTCCCCCACATTTTGCAATTACTCTCTTTACACATGAAAAAGTTTGCCATTGTAGTAGAAGTTTTTGATCAAAAAAATTCTGGCAACTTTAGCTTTTTATTTGACTTCAGTTGTTGCATTATGTTGACTGGTTGGTTGGTTGTTTTGTTCGTTGTTGTTTCATTTTTATGTATGAAATACAACAAAAGAGGAAAAAAATATTCAGCTTTTATTTAACAAAAGGTCAGCAGAAAATTATCAATTTATAATAAACTATTCATGAATACTTGTTTATAGTGTTTTGCTACTTTTTGGTTTTCATTAATTCCATAAAAACAATGAATGTTTTGACAATGTTTGCATTTTGTGGCGGATTTTTTTCTGGAAAAACCCAACAAGTTTGGCAAAATTTTTTCTTGTTAAGATAAATTGGTAATTTTTGGATAGCGATGCAAACTTAAACATGAATTGGAATTTTTCTTAGGCTCAATAACTGTCTGTGATCCCTGCATTTTTTACCGGAAACCATTTCTTCTTATACTTGTACTCGCTTAGATGTTTCAGGGTTGCAACCGTTTATTATTTTCGGTGTTTTCTTACTTACAGAGAATTTTTTTTTAAATATTCGACTAAGGGTCTAACCTTAGACTAGAGGACTAAGCTGGCTGCTCTATATATTTCTGGCCTAATAGTGAAAATGCGAATATTTATAATCAAAAAGTATTCAAAGTATTCTCCAGCATGATTTATACACTTTTGCATGCGCTCAAACCAGTTGTCCAAGCACTTTTTCCACTCCGATTGAGACACCTCTAAAACATGGTTTTTGAACACTTCAACAGCTTCTTCTGGCGACGCATTTTTTTCTTGATATGCCGAAACAAGAAGAAGTCATTAGGTGCCAAGTCAGGACTGTACGGCGGATGACCCATTAATTCGACGTTTTGGCCGGTCAAAAACGCTCTGGTTTGAGCCGATGTGTGAGAGCCCGAATTGTCATTGTGAACAATGATTCGTTTTCTCTTGTTGGTTTTTCGAATTTCTCCGATGACTTCAGGCAAATAAATTGTAGTGTACCACTCAGAAGTGACCGCCCTACGTTGCTCAAGCGGAACAGTCGCCACATGACCAGTTTTGCCGAAGAAACAGGCGACCATTTGCTTCGAAGTGCTTCTTCCACGAACAACTTTCGTTGGATTTTGCTCGTCTTTGAGACCCACACGGTCGATTGTTGTTTCGTTTCGGGCTCATACGCATAGATCCATGATTCGTCACCTGTGACGATCTTATAAACGTCTTTTGAAGCACCGCAATCGTATTTTTGCAACATTTCTTTGCACCAATTGACAGGAGCCTTTTTTGAGCGACTTTCAAATTGTGCGGGATCCAACCTTTTTTACGGCCAGGTGTTCATGCAGTATCGAATGTATGCTGATGGAAGAAATGTCTAAGGGTGTCTCTATCTCGCATATCGATCTTGCATTATGTGTTCACGCACGGCATCAATGTTCTCTGGCACAACAGCCGTTTTTGGACGACCTTCACGGAATTCGTCTTTGAGCGAACTTCGGCCACGATTAAATTCATTATACCAATTTTGCACAGTGCTATAGGATGGTGCTTCATCGCCAATCAATGATTTAAGTTCATCAATGCACTCTTGTTGTGATAATTCAGATCGAAAGTTGTGAAAAATGATGGCACGAAAATGTTCACGAGTTAATTCCATTTTTTTCTATATTAATTTGTTCAAGTCACTGTAAACAACACAAATAATTGTCGTACGTCAAAACGTTTTGAGTACGATTATGCTTAAAAATGACAAGCTTTCCAATGGAAATGTCAGATTACACTTGGCAGCACTCAGTGTTGCCAGGCCAGAAATATATATAGCAGCCCTCGTAAGTGGTTGACACTGCTGCTTAAAAGGAAACTGTCCACTGACTAGCTATTCTTTATTAAAGTATCAAAAAAGTTTCGTAGCATTGTGCTTTTAAGAAATGTCTGTCTGCCTGTTCGCTGATATACCTATTTTCCTCCTACTCTGCCTCTTTATCTTAACTATTCCTACAGAACTCTAAATTACATGATGCTCATTAAGAATTTAAAACAGAAATTTGAAAAGTGTCCAATTTAAAAAGAAAGTGGAATATTTTTAGTTTAGAAAATTCTTCATTCCGTTTGATTGAATAATCGACTGATTAAGAATACTTTCGCTTTAGTTTAAAAAGTCAAAAAAATATTGTATGATCACTTCAAACGCATCATGCAGAAAACACTGATAGAACTCATTGATGGAATTTATGACACGCTTGTGCGCAGTACTTGCAATGGTGAATAGAACTTCAGCGCTGCCATATATACACAAACGATCAACTCCGTACAGGTTGCCGGATTAAAACAGTTTATTGAGAAATGAAACAAGCCATTCGTGTCAAGAAATTTTCAGAAATGATTCTGTTAAAAAATTCTGTATTTGTTGTTCTTTAAGAACTGTTTTGCACATTTAACTTTTATAATCTGACTCAGTACGCTGTAGCATAATTTTTACACATCGCACTTAACAAGGACCGGGTCCCAAATTACCGGGTTAAGCGTTTAATTTATAAAGGTCAGAATTCTAACGACTGTTAAGAAATTAACAGTGCTCTGTTAACTGCAAAATTAGCTATGTTTAAAAAATTGGCTTATGTCTCTACTAGTTAAATTCGAATTTTTCTTCACATACATATGTATTGTTATTCCCCGCTGTCCCTATAGGGATGTGAAAATCGCGTTGCCATATTTTTTGATCAAAACTAGGCAGACCTCTCACAGGTGGCATGTCGTAACTTCCAAGAACATAATATCGATCAACGTAGAGTCATAACGTCCATGGATGTTATAGGTATATTTTAGGGTATTCTGTGTAAGAAAAATGCAATGTTGTGTTTGGTAAACGAAGCCGGTGTTGGTTATGCCATAAAGAATAAAATTCCGCCCGGCTATGCAAGAAATCTTTGGTAAGCGAAGCCGTTCTTGTTCAAAGTACGGGCATTATTAGAATTTCATAAGTGACACTATGTCCATGGACATCATTACGTTTTTCAAAGCGACATAATGACTATGGTGTGTGTAGAATGTAACATAGACATTAGAGATGAGCGATATTTTAGTACCTGTGATTGAATTACTGTGATTGAAAAATCACTGGTCACTACAGTGACTGAATTTATCAAGTAACAGTTCTGCGTAAGAACGTTCTTTTATATTTGTACATACAAACTTAAATTTAATTTTACTTTTTAAAAGAGAAACATAAGTGCTCTTGACTCTTTCATTCTTTTATATGTCAAAGCGGATTCATTGCCGTGTAGCCTTTTTTTGCTTCTACTTTTTAACAAGAGCTATTCTTCTTACCAAACTTAGCACACACAACACAAAAAAAAATATTGTGTGCCTTTTTTATTTGAACCTATAAAAATCAGTGTTACCAAAAATTTAATTACAGCTGCTTTGAATGAATGAAAAGGTGTCTAACCTTTTCCATTATTATTACTCTTTCCATAAAATATTATTTAGTACTATATACTTCCTTTATAAACATGTACTTATGTTCAAATATTAAAAACAATAAAATAACTGCAAACGGTGATCACGGTAATTTAACGTGACAATAATTTTAGATCGAGTCTCATTTGGACTACATATATATTTGATTTTTTTTAAAGACTAATTATTAACAATTCCTTCCTTTTATTAAAATGTAAATATTTCTACTTTCCAGCCCTGATTTAAATTTTATTTTCTTCATTCATTTATATTTAGTTTTTTGTAAATTTGCAAATTTTTTTTGCATATTGTTGTTTGTGTATATAACTTTTGCTGCTATTTATTTGTATAGTTGTTGTTTTTTGTGGTTGTTGTTTCTGTTTTTATATTTATTTATTGCCATTTCATCAAAACTCTCTAGTTTTAAGAAATATAAATTCCATTTCCTGCCATTGCGATAACAAACACTTTAACATAACCCAGTACCTTCTTGCTTCTTTAGCTGTCTGTCCGTCAGTCCGTCCGCTGCAGCAAGTAACATTTATTTATTTTTTTATTTATTTCATTTTGATTGTATTGAATAATTTTTTTTTGTTTATTTCTTCTTAAAACATTTTGTAAGTCAATATTAAACGGCGTTTCAGGCAGGCTGCTTTATTTTTCGTTTCTCTCTCCCTCTCTCCCTCCCTCTTAGTATTTTTGTTCTTGGTTGTCCACAACAAAGTACATTTTAAAAAAGACTTAGAAAGCAGTCAGGGAGTAAATGATTAACTACAAACTATGTATTTGTGCTTACTTTGCTGACTTTGGATTTTTTCATTTTTAATACAAAATAAAGAAAATGAAAAAAAAGTTTAAACTAAAAATGAAACAAGAATAATAAAAACAATATGAAATACAACGACGACAAACAACAAGAATTGTTATTATCATCCTCGTTTGTGTTGATGTGCTGCTTTTGTTCTTTTTGTTGTTATTGTTGCTGTTGTTTCTTTTATTGTTATTTTATTGTATTTAAAGTCGTTCGATCACTTGTTGTTTAACCACTTTGGGGTTTTTTCCCCAATCAATTGTGTTCCACTAATAATGTAGCCAGATTTTTTATTTTTTTTTAATTATTACCCGTTGTCTGGTGAACAATATTTGTAAAATTTTTGAAAACTTAATTGATTCTTTTGAAAATGTTATTTTATTTCGATGGAAAAACTGTTGACATAGTTTTTTTGAAAAGATGATAGGACTTTTATTTATTTTTCTTGAAAAAAAATATTTTTGTTCTCTTAAAAGTAATACGTTTTATAGTGTTTTTTTTTGTATGTAGTTTAGATCGCCTTTATTGTCTCTTCTTCATTTAATGGGTCGTTTTACGTTTCGTAACCGTAATGTTTATTTTACTTCAAATTATATTATTTAATTTCTTTCGTTCTTCAGTAATTCTAATTTTTCAAGTGGCAGCAGGCGATCTCCTTTCTGATTAGTGAGTTCCAAAAACTTTCGAATTTAATGGCATCTGGCAATCGAGTGATGTAATAGACTTTTAATCACTGATTCCGCATAACCGCTAATCTTTTGGCTAAGTTGCTGCCAATGTGTGTATCAGGTAATACATTAAGTTATGATGTCTACTTAAAATCTTTACTTGACGAACTTAACGAATTTATTTAAAGTTTTTGTTTTTGGCTTATTGCCTTTTTGCCTAAGTATTTATTGGCTAACCCTGCTAGTTAACAATGTATAGCCAAGCCTTTTAGTTTACTCTGTATCGTTAGTTAGTTATGAGTGGCAGCCTCTCACGACGAAGCTCACTTGAGCACAATTGAAGGAAGGCGGCGCGACTCCCCCTACTCAATTGAGAACCATGAAGATTCCCGGATGAACTTCGCTTTGTCCCCTATAGAGTGAAATGACAGCTCCGTAAGAGCCCCGAAGAAAGGAGAGCCCAGAATTCTAAATCTTATTCGAATTAGGGATGGGCAAAGACACAGGAGGTGCAGTACGGTCTCTTCCTCATCCTCCGAGCCACAGCTGCGACAGAAATCATTATAGGGCAAACCCAGGCTTTTAACATGCCTGCCGATTAGAATGTGACCAGTAAGTACTGAGACCGTGATACTTATGGATTTCCTGTCCAGTCCGAGTAGCTGCCTGGTTCGCCTGAGGTCCAGTGTAGTGCACAGTTTTCTGGAGACACAACAGGAACTTTCCTCCACCCATAATTTGTGAGCTAAATTGAGATAGTGGTTCTTTGTGGCCATTTTAATCGTTGCTAATGGAATTTCAACGTCGGGTAATGAAGAGACGCTCGAAAGCAATGTGCCCCGTTTGGAGAGATCGTCGGCCTCACAGTTTCCCAGAATATCCCTGTGACCAGGGACCAAAAACAGGTCAATCTGTGATCGCTCTGATAGTGTGTTCAGTAAGGAGCGACATCTCAGGAACAGCTTAAATGTACAATATGCACCGGCAAGCGCCCTAATTGCCGCCTCTGTATCGTTATCTGGTGCTAGTCTGGGTTAAAGTCCGCAGAAGATGTCCAATTTATAATGACATTTGCTCCTTAGTAGATGTATTTAATTAAGTTTTCTTGTGATTTTGTGTCACTCTTAAAGCTACTTTCCGACTTTGCAACTTTAAGAGTTTCTTCGACGCTCACATAACGCTGGTTTCGGGGAGATAATGTCACGCTCCTTTTACTTTTGCCAAGTTTTCGGGCATTGCAGGCTTTCCAACAGATCTACAGTTACGTCCACAAATTTTATGATGTTTTGTTCCAAACGAAATTGAGAACGATTTAAGCGAACTTCAAGGCTTTTTATTATGCTCATTGTGATCTTTAAGAAATATTCTTTAATTACATGTTTAAAATATTAAAATAGATGTTAAATGTTTTTATAATTTTCCGTTTTCGTGACGTTTGCAAAACTAACATTTAAATTACACTCTGGCATCTCAAATTGTTTTTTTTCTTAGCTTCTCTTTAATAGAGTGTAATAAAAATAACAATAAATAATATTTTATTTCTACAAAAATTAAACTCTCCTAAGTATATTTTCGTGTTGGAATCGGGCTGTTGTTGTTGTTGCTTGTGCTATTGTGTCGTAGTTGTGTTGTTTTGTATTAAATTCGTGTTGTAATCAGCATTTTATTTATTATTTTTTATTTTTTTTTGTATTGCCTGACTCTGTTAAACACATGTATGTGGCGAGTTACTAGTGTTGCTTAGTAGTGTGTATATAAAACATCAGTGTTGGCAAATGTATTTTGTTCGCACTTTATAATAATCTTTGCAAAATTAACTTTACTTTAACAAAGAATTTTCGTAAATCTCTTGCGAATTTTATTGATTCATTAAAAAAAGAAGGCACATTTCAACAATGAATTCAAAAAGCTTTTTTTTTTTTAATAAATTTTTAATGTTAAATTTTCGACTGTTTTCGATAACAATTTTGATTAAGTTTCTTGTGTTCTGTTCGCTACCGTCTGTCTCATAATCTTCTAGTTGCAATCTGCAAGTATCTTCTTTGATTGTTCCATGAAATGCCACGAACAAAGTTTTCGACATTGTTATAAGGCAAATTTTTGGAATTCCTGCCAAGAGTATATCTCTTCCGGGTTCCTCTATTAGCCGTTACAGAATGGAGTTTAGATCTTGTGAGTCTTCTTTGTCAATCCCTGTCGGCGCTTCTCTCGGTTCTGTTTGATTTTATTAAAATTGGAATTTAAAAATTTCCAGTAATGGAGTAACAGACGCAAGGTATCCAGGTTTCGCTAGACGAGTGATAAGAGCTAACTGGTCATGCGTAGTAGGAAGTTTTATTTACTTAAACCATATATTTTTATATATTTAATTTTCATAAAAACTTCGTACTATTTTTTTTATTTAATTATCCCGATTAAATTAATTACCGATATTGATTAGTGAGGGTCAAAGCACGTCTCTTATATTTTTCCGTTTTTCTTTAGTTTTGCTAGATTTCAAAACTAGTAAAATGGCAATATTTCAATTTCGGAACAAACTAGAAAAGTATATTCGTTATCTCTTACACAAATCCTAGTTATTTTGATTTCTAGCGGTAACGAAATGGCCATCGAGACGTGCTTTGACACTCAATAATCAATATCGTTAGTTTAAATAATTAATCGGGATAATAGAAAATAGCACGAAGAAAATATTTTATTTTGAAAACTAATTGTTTCGGTTTGGCCATCTTTCGTTGGTTCCATAAAATTGGGCTCATCCCCAAGAAAAATACAAACTTAAAAAATTTTAAAGTGCCCACGCACGCTGTTAACTATTCTAACTATAGAAGGACACTTCGCAAGCAAATCCCATTCATTTTTGTTTTCGTTGTTTCCATGAAATTTACAGTGTGGATGTATAAACCGAATTTTTACTCCGATAACAGGGCTATGTTATCTGTCTAACAGAGCTCTGTTAAATTAAAAGGTTTGTGTCAAAGCTAAAAATATTAAAATTTATCTTCACACACATAAAATTGTTTATGTGGTATTTGCAGTGCAGCCACTGGACGGACAAAGGCTATCCAGCGTTATCCATTTTTTTCCCCAGCAAAGACAAGAAAGATCCTTAATGTACGAGTCCGGTTACAAAAAGCGAGTAAAATAATATTTGTTTGCTAAAGTTATCGGCCGGCGGAAGACATTTTATAGATTTTTTGATGGTCCAAAAACACAAAATATGGCGGGAATGATGAATGATGTGAATAAAGTTAATGATAAATCGCAGTAAAAAAATTGCGCTTCAATTATATTATGAAAATTTATATAGAGACTTTTTGCTAGCTACTATACGCCTGTGTATGTGTGTGAACTTTTCTAGGTATAAGTGCAGCTGGGTTCATTTTTTAGTTAATTTTTCATTTTAGTTTGTATGTATTTGTTGTATGTATATAATTTTGTAGTTTTTATTGTTGGAAATTCTGCTTTTTTGTTTTCTTACGAATTAGTTGCTTCTTGCAGCCCTTTAGTCAGTCATAATGTCTGCTTTTTTTGCTTTCCTGACAGACTACAAAATAGAAAAAGAAAAAACCAAACCATTTGTTACACATACATACACATATGTAAATGCATATATGCGGGCCATTAAGTGTGCATTAATTTAACGGCTACCGAGCTGGTCGCCTGAAAATAAAATATTAATTGATATTATTTATAGATAAAGTAACTCTGATCAGAATTTATAAATATGAAGAACATAAAATCCTTCTTATATACAAAAAAAAAAACGCTTTATATTTTTCTATCCCTTTTAGGCGTAGATATAAATAAGTCATGTTTTTAAAGTCTGTTTAGCAATTAAAACTGCAATGGTTTGAATTCTCCTTTTCCACTTTATTACTCTTCAATTTAATATTTTTATGAAAGAAATACAGCGGTCAAAAAAAGTATTCGACATGAAATCTTATTTTTACAAATCATTTATTGTGTTACATGCGGACAAGAATTTGAAGCATTTAGTTGTAATTTTTTATTACAGTGGAGATAATTTCTTATTAAAAGTAACAAAGATTAATAATATTTGAGAATGTGAGATAATTGTGCGTATTTTATAAAAAAGACAAAATTCCAAAGCAAAAAAAGTATTAGACATCACTCCTTTTTTGTCGCCTTTGCGTTAATATGTCGACTATGCTTATTGTCGTTATTGTTAATGCCGTTAGGAATTTAGTTCGAAGATTTTTTCATGCGTTGTTTTCATTTAGTTTCACGTGGTTACAAAAATGGGGCGCAAAGGACGAGAAACCTCTATTGAAATAAGAAATTTAATAATCCACCATTTTGAATTAGGCAAATCGGAAAATTCTATTTCAGAAATTGTTAGAAGGCCACGAACCTACTGTCCATTATATAATAAAAAACACAAAGCTGCAAAAACAGTTAAAAATAATCCCAGGTGTGGTCGTCCACGGAAACTTACAGATGTACATGAGCTACAAATACTGCGCGAAGTAAAAAAAATCCCCGAGTCAATGCATCAGCATTAGCCAAAAATATCAAGGAATACGTAGGCACTGGAGTTACTCCCCAAACAATTAGAAATGTTTTTAAAAAGCATTAATTTTACGCACGATCACCTAGAAAAAAACCTCACATCTCAAAGAAAAATATAATTATGCGATTAAAGTTTGCTAATATGTATGTAAATGAGCCAGAAGAGTACTGGATGAATGTATTTTTTGCTGACGAAAGCAAATAAATTCTTTTTGGATGTGATGGTAAGGTTCTAGTTTATCGAAAAGCAAATACAGAGTTGCAAGAAAGAAATATGGTTCCAACGGTAAAAACACGGTGGAGGTGGTGTTATGGTCTGTGGATGTATGGCGGCATCAGGAGTATGCAATTTATCATTCATTGATGGAATAATGGATCATTTGAAATATCTTAAAATTTTGGAGGAAAATTTTCGTCCCAGCGCAGAAAAATTAGGACTTGCCGGCAAATTTAAATATTATCAAGATAATGATCCAAAACATTCCGCAATGAATACAGGATCATGGCTTTTGTTCAACTGCCCGCAAGTGGTAAAAGCGCCGTCACAATTTCCAGATCTTAACCCAATTGAACATCTTTGGGGTCATCTGGAGAAAAAAATTAGATCTCGTGCATTTACAAATAAAAAACAAATGAGGGCAATTATGCAGGACGAATGGTATAAAATTGAGGCAGGATATACAATGTCATTAGTAAAGTCTATTCCCGAGCGTTTAAAAGAGGTTATACGGCGCAAAGGAAGAGTAACTCGTTACTAGAATGTCAATAAGAGTTTAATTTTAAATTAGTTTTTGATATGTCGAATACTTTTTTTGCTGCTGCTTTTTAGCTTAAGTTGTAAATATTATGTTTTTTTGTTTTGGTAGTTGTAAAGATCTCATTTTTACAGAATTATATTCTTTGTTCCTTAATTAATAAAAATTTGTGGGAACTTTACCATTAAACAAAATCTAACTATTTTTATTGAAACACCAATAAAATTGTATATAGATGTCGAATACTTTTTTTGACCGCTGTATATGCTTGGTTCATTTCCAAGTAAATTATTTATAAATCTTTTTTAATATTCTTAAGACGAAATAAAAGAAATTTAAAATGCTAGAATTTTACAACGCCTTAATCTTGGTTGGCTTACGTCTGTAAATTTTTCTTCGTTATTACGATTTCATTACCATATTATCGTCCTCCGTGTACTTAAATTTAATGCCTTGAAATCACTAAAATGCTTGAACCTCGTATTCGTCTTTAAACAGTATTTGTTTTTAATTTTAAGTATCGCTTTTCTACAGGGAACTTACTGTCTTTTTCGCTGTTACATCTGGCACGTCGTAATATTACTAGTGTTTACTTTGGGTTGAAATAATTAAAATAAGCAATACTTGCTAATTATGCAATAAATATTTCGGAAAATACTTACGTTTTATTCGTGCTTAAAGCTTTAACGCAAGCTTTATGTTCCACAATTTCATCAAACATATAAAAATATCAGCAGAATTCTGCAGACGTTTGCTTTATACCGTGTAGGATGTTAAAGTGCAAACTAATTGCTGCCAGCCAACCTTGAAATCAGTGTTTATGTTTATTGTCATTTTTAGTAAAAAAAACAAGTAGGAGTGCTATATTCGGTAATGCCGAGTGTTATATACTCTTCACCATCTGTGTACATCTAGTTTAGCGAAGTAACTCCTATCAAAAAAGGAAATATTGAGGTGACAGAGAATTAAAAAATAAAAAAAAATTTGTAATGCATGTATAAAAATTTTACATAAAAATGAAATCGGCTCTAAATGGGTTAAGCAGTGAAAAAAATTTTTGCATTTCCATGAAGTTCTCTTCCAAAGCTTTAAAATGATACCCATATTGGTATTTTAAAAATTTTGAAAATTTCAGAGCCCCGCCACTCGGAAAATATGGGTGAGCGCCAATTTTTTCCCTTGATGTTCTTTTCTTATTTTTTAATTCTCTATCGCCCCACATATATATTTTTTTGATTGAAGTTACTTTATTGTTCCAAATAACATGAAAAAAAATGCTTGCTGCCTCGAAGGTCATGGACCGATCAATCTGATTTCCAATAGTATCTCTTTCGAACTATATATGATATATTGACATATTTATTTTATTTTGCCTCGGCAAACTTGATTTCAACACTAACACGGACGGACAGACGGACATCGCTCAATCGACTTTGCTATACATAAGAAGTCAGAATATATATACTTTATGGGGTCGGAAATGGATATTGTAGAAATTACACACGTAATGACAAACTTGTATACACCCTTTTTCCACTTTTTGTGGTGAAGGGTATAAAAAATATTCGTTTAACGAAAACATTATATTTTTCCAGCAGAAAATTTTTATGACATTACTTTTGACCCAGTTTGTATTATAATTGTAAATTTTGCCGGTTGCGAAATCAAATAGTTCCAAGACGCCTTTGGCCATAGGCTTAAGCACATTTTAAAATCAGAAAAAGACTCACAACTTTATGAACTAAGTGAGAATTATAAAGCGTTTTTAATTTTTTGTCAAGGCTTTAATTTAATGTTTTATAGAAGATAAACAAAGAGTGATTTTATTTTTAAACTTACTTTACATTAATATAATCATATTCAAACTAATATCGCTGTGCCTCTAAAATAGCTGCTATATGAACAACAACAAATAATACAATAAAATTTTTTTTAAAGGTATCCCCCTACAGATGTGATCACCCTTTATTTTAAACTGTTATAAGCACAATCATAAAATTATCACAAAATATGATAACATTTTTTTTCGTTATAGTGAAAAATATACGAGGGCTGCTATATATATTTCTGGCCTGGCAACACTGAGTGCTGCCAAGTGCAATCTGATATTTCCATTGGAAAGTTTGTAATTTTTAAGCATAATCGTACTCAAAACGTTTTGACGTACGACCATTATTTGTGTTGTTAACAGTGACTTGAAAAAATTAATATAAAAAAAATGGAATTAACTCGTAAACATTTTCGTGCCATTTTCATCATCATCACAACTTTCGACGTGGATTATCACGAGAAGAGTGCATTGATGAACTTAAATCTTTGTATGGCGATGAAGCACCATCCTATAGCACTGTGAAAAATTGGTATAATGAATTTTTTCGTGGCCGCAGCTCGCTCAAAGACGAATTCCGTGAAGGTCGTCCAAAAACGGCTGTTGTGCCAGAGAACATTGATGCCGTGCGTGAACTCATAATGCAAGATCGACATGCGACATACTGAGAGATAGAGACATCCTTGGACATTTCTTCCACCAGCATACATTCGATACTGCATGAACACCTGGCCGTAAAAAAGGTTTGTTCTCGTTGGATCCCGCACAATTTGAAAGTCGCTCAAAAAAAGGCTCGTGTCGATTGGTGCAAAGAAATGTTGCAAAAATACGATTGCGGTGCTTCAAAAGACGTTTATAAGATCGTCACAGGTGACGAATTATGGATCTATGCGTATAAACCCGAAACGGAACAACAATCGACCGTGTGGGTCTTCAAAGACGAGCAAAATCCAACGAACGTTGTTCGTGGAAGAAGCACTTCGAAGCAAATGGTCGCCTGTTTCTTCGGCAAAACTGGTCATGTGGCGACTGTTCCGCTTGAGCAACGTAGGACGGTCACTTCTGAGTGGTACACTACAATTTGTTTGCCTGAAGTCATCGGAGAAATTCGAAAAACCAACAAGAGAAGACGAATCATTGTTCACCATGACAATGTGAGCTCTCACACATCGGCTCAAACTAGAGCGTTTTCGACCGGCCAAAACGTCGAATTAATGGGTCATCCGCCGTACAGCCCTGACTTGCCACATATTGACTTCTTCTTGTTTTCGCACATCAAGAAAAAAATGCGTGGTCAACGATTTTCGTCGCCAGAAGAAGCTGTTGAAGTGTTCAAAAACCATGTTTTAGAGGAGTCTCAATCGGAGTGGAAAAAGTGCTTCGGCAACTGGTTTGAGCGCATCCAAAAGTGTATAAATCATGCTGGAGAATACTTTGAAAAACAATAAAACCATTTTTGATTATAAATATTCGCATTTTCACTATTAGGCCAGAAATATATAGAGCAGCCCTCGTAGCAAAATAAAATTAAAAATTAATGGGTGTCCAATACAAGATTTGACTTCTTTTATTTATTTAAACTTGTGTTTTGAACTACAACAGTCAGAACTTCGGTGTGTGTGCTATGGCTGGCACACACACTGAATAAAATTAAATATTAAAGGGTGTGCCTATAAACTACCTAATTTTGATATTGTGATTGCTTTTGAACCGTAATTGACAGACGCTTATGTTGTCAACAACAAATAACAAAAACCTTTAATTAAACCTAAAAGGGTGTTCTAGACATGGTCCGAAACTCTTCGTCTGTGTGTGTGTGTGTAGCAGAACACGTAGTTTTCGAAACAATTGGGAAAAATATTGAATTTTCGGAAATATGTATATTTTTACTGCCTGTCTCACCATGTCACTAGAATTTTTCCGTTTGCACAATTACATTGTTCTCAAAAACAATTTTTAAGAATTTGTTTTAAACGTATTTGTGCAAACGAATGAATACAAGGTCTTTTCAGTCAGACACTTAAACAAGCACTTCTTAGATTGCCCTCCTGTACAATTCACCAATTTACAGTGTGTTCCATAAATGGTCCGAAACTCTTTGTATGTGTGTGTGTGTATTAATCCTTTACTTAGCTGATTAAATTTAAAACGAACGAATTCTTGTGACGTCGTGAAACAGGTTGTTTTAATGTTTGCGAAAAACAAGGTCTTAAATTAGACAAAAGAAATCATAAGCACTTTTTAGATTACCCTCGTACAAACAATATACCTAATAAAATGTGATTGTCTTGTACTATTCACACAAAAATTTTAAAAAGTGTTTTCTTATAAAATTTGTGCATTCGTTAAAGAATAGTCTCCAATAACAACATCTTAGAGATACGAGTAAAAAAAAATATTGTAACCACCAACAAATAAAAAAAGACAAAAAAAAAAAAACTTATACACGATACCTATGAACAGTTAGATAAATGCACACAACTATACATACACATTAAACACTCTCCAACATGGAGTATTAGATAATAATGAACGCACATTGTGTTTTAAATTTCCTCCATTCACTATCATTTTCAAAACAATTTAAAATCGTTTTTATTTTTCTTTTTTTTTTTTTTCTTATTTGTCTTATTTTTTGTTTCTTTATTTCTTTCATAGTTGAGTTGTTGTTTGGTGCTGTAATTTCTTTCGTTTCCGTCAAATCATATGGTTGAAGTAAATGAGGAGTGTCTTGTTTTTGTTGTTGTCTGTAGAGTTTTATTGTTGTTGGTAAATTATTTGAATCTGTTTTTTTACCTTTTACTTTTTGAGAGATGAATAAATTTTTCTTGGGGAAGAGATGGAAACAAAAATAAAAAATTAGTGGATGGATATCAGGGGGCCATTAAATCCATTTAATTTTTTTGCATAATACTTTTCCAAAAGATTATTGAGAAGATAAAATAAGTTTAAAAAAAATCGTCGATTTTATACAATAGAGAACGAATAGGAGGTTTTAAGGAACGAAACACAAAAAAAAAATATTTGGCAACTCTCTTTGTTTTAAGTGTAACGGTTTCTTCATGTAAACAATGTTAACTTAACATTAAAAATTGCAATGCTCAGTTTAACAGAAATAAAATATTTTGAAAATACTTTAGGTGTTTCTAAACGGCTGAAACGAATTAAAAAAAATTTCACACGTGAGTAGAAGAGAAGTGAGTGACACTTTCTGGTTCTTCTAAAGAGATTATCACTCGTTTTTTATCTCCACGGGGTCTGAGCCGAGGTTATGTTTACTTTAATGTTTCACATTTAAATATAACGAAAAGATATTAAAATTCCTGCCATTTATTACTTCTTCTTCAACCGTCTCTGGCAAAAAAAAACAACATTTTGGTACATGTTATTCTAAAATAAAGCAAACGAAGCAAGAAGATGATGTTAACTTCAACAAAAATCTATATATAAACTTTATATCGCTCTACATGTCGCCTAAAAGGGCATAATCTATTTAAAAAGACACGCATGCTAAGATCATGGAAGAGGGGCGTCATTAAAAGTAGGGAAACATTATGCCGGATATTTCATCGCGACAAGTATTGTTTGCAACTCTGAGTTCAAATTCTTGAGTCTGTTAAAGAGTGTACGAAGATGGTAACGCTACGCAAAGGTACTCTGGCCAGAAAAGGGCTAATAACAGAAAACTGTTCAGGGGAAAGTCACTAAGTTAAAAATGAAAGGAAAACTTTTCTTTTTTAAAAATCCTTTTCGATCCCTGATAGCACATTTTGAATTTAACTTCGCCAAACTCTGAACTATCAAGAGAGAAGTCAATGGAATTTATTAGAGAACCACCGTATAACTGTTGAATTCCAGTTCCAAGTCAACAATCTAGGTTAGTCCGTCACAGGTCTCTGTGTTTGGAAAAATTAAAGCAAGACACTAGAAGTTTTTACAAAGGTTGTAATATAATGGCCATTTAAAAAACAAATAATGAAATTAAAGGGTATCCCCCATAGAGTACGAAATAGTAGACTAGCATTCCAAGCTTGCAACTTCCGTGATTAGGAAACTGTCTATTGGAAAAGCGGAAAATATCTTGGTATTATAGTAGACTCCTAAATTATTTGGAGACTGAATATTCACATAAAGTTTAGGGATCTTTATACATTGGGACCAGTCGTGTACTTCGTACTAGTCCTGAACCTCGTTCTCACTGAACTTTACCTAATGGCAACATCTGTTGAAGATTGGGGACATATAGCTTTGCTATCAATTTTGAAAATTGTTTCCAATTTTGAATCAAACTTGTAACTGCATTATTGCTTATGCAGATTTTGAAAGTGTGTTTAATACCAGAATGTACACAAACAGTTCTAAAATGAGCCTAAGATGTTGCATCTTGTGTCTTCTTTGATGAACTTGTCATAAGTGTATTTCAGTCTGCTATCCGGAAAGCGTAGCATGCAACTTTTAAACTGATATCAAAAGGATATTGTGAGTCTGCGGGCAGACTCCTGATGCCAAGAAAGGGATCAGTTGGTTTTCCATATTTTTTTTAAGTTTACACTCCTTTTCTATCACGAGACACAGTTTACTGGGCAGCTAAATGATTACTAATCTTAGTGAGATTTGAGTAGATCCTCTGAGACATTTCATGGCTACAGAGTGAATCTAACGGTCTCCTCACTTTTGCGTACGTACCAAAAGTCCCGAGTAGTGTCGTTTTGTCAAAATGCGAAGCAGCGTCCACGTTAACCAACCCCATGTAAATGTTTTAAAGGTTATTTTCTTTTCTTTACCAATAAATAAAAATGAACAACATAAAAAATGTGTGGCGTGGTGAATAAATCACTTTCACTAATGGTGTGTTACCGCATTTAGGTAACAAAAGCTGGCTGCGTTGGTAGAGGTGCTTGCTGCAAAACAGAAGATCGTGAGTTCGAGCCCACCTTCAGAAATGCGTATAAGGGAAAATAATGATTGTCGTAATGCAATTAAAAATTAATAAACAGCAGTACAAAACCTCCCGAGAGGCAAAAGACAATTATTGTGTGAAGCCATGACAGATAATTTAGTGGAGACGTCCAATTTAATATAAGAGTAACAGATAATTGTCAAGACGCCCTTTTTAATAAAAAGTAAGAATGGTAGCGGTTAGCGCAGGGAAGTGTAACAGCATAACAACAGTGTATGGCAGGCGATAACTGGCTTGGATAAAAGGCGTAGTGGAGTTGTCTGGTTAACTCTTTCAGGTTTGGTGGTCAGTTAACTAACCACCTATTGTTGGGTGTTTAAAACATGTTTTCGTGCCATTTATTGAGAAAATGTAAACTAATTACTTTTTTAAAAGTCATCATAAATAAATCAGTGCCAAAAGATCCACATCCCGAAGATGTACAAAATGCAGCACCAAAAAGAATCCAGTGCGCACAATATGGCAATACAAATCCTGCAAAGACCCCTCTGTATATAAACAAGTAAGACTTGCTTCTCCGATTTTAATCAAAAGTAGTTTTGAGTTCTTAATTTGGCTGCAAATCCTAAATTTTGTTCGAATATTTTTATGCCAAGCGCCGCGGTGGTTAGATAACTAACCACCTCATTACAAAAAAATCTAAAGTGCTAATTTGTTTTTTTCTGTTTTTTTGTTATAAGAATATGTTATTTTAACTAAAAATGCATTCGTTTTCTTTAAAAAGTTATAAATGCAAAACCGTGCCTGAAAGTGTTAACGTTACTAAACAAGGCATCGAGTAGTTCATGTCTCGCCGGAGTAACACAGTAGTGTAGCGTGGCTGCGTTTGTAACAATAACGCATGTTTAGTAAATACGAGACCATAGCACCAAGAAGTATAGCCAGCTAAAGCCACAAAGCAAAGAATACAGAATTTATAATGAACCACGTTTGTCTAAAAAGAGGGAAAAACGTAACAATATTAAACTACCCTCGTAGTTTTTTATTTTGTGGCTTGTGAACCTTTTTCTATTAAATTGTTTTAATTTTAAATGTTTCCTTAATTTATGTAAATTGTATATCTTTTAAATAAATTTTTTTTTCCTGAATTCAATTTAAAAAGTGACACTCACTTTTACTTTTTTCGTACCCACTGTACAAAGAATTTTTATTTTTACTTTTATGACTTTTTGTTTGTTTAATTTAAAAATGGAACCATCATTATATTTGCTTTTTGTCACAATATCATTGTTGTTTGCTTTCGTCTTTATAGTTGTTGCATTTAACAATTCAAACCACGTGTTTGCCACATTGTGTTGAAATACGTTGAAGTTTCTTGTTTTTGAAATTTATTATTTATTTATTTTTTTTTTTTGAACTCATGATGTTGTACGTACTTTGACCATTGTTGGCAGGAAGAGAATTGGAAAAAGAAGAATATTAAAGACAATATACCAAAATGCACTGACACACACACACATACATACAATTTCATACTTGCAAACAAATGCATTTGTGTGTTTGACTGCAGTGTAAATGTAAAAAAAATAACAATTTGCTTGTTTAACCTTTCCAGTACAGAAGAAGAAGAAGAAGCAAATAATAAATTGTCTTTTCTGAGATATAAAATACAACGAAAGGAATTGAAAAAATTATAAAACACAAACAAAAATATAAAAATGTCGAAAAATCACATTTTTTCCTTTCTTTCATTTTATTTACACACTATATTGACAAATTTTAGAATTAAATTCAAAATCGCCGTTGAGAATTTCACACGTAAAAAAGTTAAATATTTAATATGAGAAAAATTGTTCCTTTTTAGGATATTTTCATAACCTTCATCTCATTACAGGTAGAGATTAAAATAAATACAAAAAAGGGTATTCCGAAAGTAACGCGATTTTCACATGCATAAGCTTACGACTATAAAAATGTGAAATTGAAAGGTGTCCTGATAGTAATCTCATTTTAAAAGGTTCTTATTTTAAATTTACATAAAAAATGTTTTACTATGTCTGCTGTAAACAAGTTTAAAAAATAAAATCAACAAATTAAGGGTGACCGTGATCTCTTGTGTTAGTCAAACTCACACTTGGCGAATTTTCTTTTAATAAGAAAATAATTAATTAAATTATTTTATATTTCATTTGTATTTTTTTGCTGCTTCTCTACACTGTGCAATTCATGATGCCAAACAGCGAAATAATTAAAGTTTGTTAAATTTCGTAATAATTTTTTTTTCAATTTAATATTGTAATAATTTCCAAAAATAACAACAAAAAAAAATAACAGTGATTATGAAAAAAGACTAAACACGAGTGCTTGTTTGAGTACCAAAAAATTTAATTGTCTTTATATTTTCCATACAATTTGGCTTTATATATTTTTTATTTTTTTTTTTTTCAAAGATAAAAATCATTATTAAATTGAACTTACAAAATATTGCCTGATTGACTGACTGACTGGCTGACTGAGCTTTTGACGGTTTTTTGTTGGTTTTATGTAATTTACAATAATAACGTTTAACTCTGCTCATGATCAGCCAGGTGTGGAGGCCGTTGGTTTGTTGTTTTTTTCCTTCTCTTCTCCGTTTTTTTTTAATTTAATTTTTATAAAAAATATCAATTTTTCATAATACATTTTAGCTTTTTTTATTTATTTAATATTTTTTTTTTTTTTGTTTAATTGTTATTGTTTTTTTTTTGGTGTTGTTGTGCATTGAGTTGAGCCTCAAATACATCTGTGCGTTTTTTCACAAGTACGAGAGTTTGCGTAAATTTTTTATTCTGAATTAAACAAAATTTAAATAAACAATTTATTGTAAGTTTCACACACATACTTGTCAATACAATTGTTACATTTGGATGTGTGTATATTTTGTGTAGACATTACGCAACGTTTTTTTTTTTTTTTTTTATTTAAACAGTTGTTACTTTTGTTCAGTGTATTTTTTGTTGAGCGTAGAATGTCAAAATTTAATACAATTGTTTATTTATATTTTTGTATCTGGTTTGTATTAAGTTAATAAAGTGTATTTACTTTAAATTTTTGGAAAAAAGAATTGTAAAGAATTAAAATTTTGTTGTTTCGCTGGCACTAAAGCTCAGATCTGTCACCCCAAATTACCAAAAAACAAAAAAAAAAAAAATCTGTTAATACGCGGAAATTAAAATCTTTTTATGAAAATTATACTCCTGTTTTACTTTTAAAGACACGGCTGCAAGCCAATCTTGAATTGCATATATATTTTTTTTATTGAAAAAATATTTTTCTCTGTGTACAGACCGCTTTACGCCATGTAAGTTTTCTAACACAACTATAAATTGAGGCGATGTACTTTGCATCGAGTTATTTAATTGAAATCTATAATGCATGCCCAATCTTGTTTTACACCCCGAAAGAAACGAGTAGCGAATGATATGGTGAAAGAACAGGAACGTTAAGAATGGATTTAATTTTAAACATGACAGATGCTGCGGCTTATTAAGCATGTATGGGCCTCTGAGTTGGTATCCAAGCTGCTTTAATTTTTTTTGTGGATATTGCACTACATCTTTAAATTTTCAGCATTATATGTAACTTTTATTTACCAAGTTTCTCTCCTACTTTCTTTTGGGGGCATACCTTCTCCAGCTTGACATACAGTGATGTGCAATAAAATAGACCCACCTGATTCCCAATTCTTTTACCTCTTATAAATCCCTTATATAAAAAAGTAGGCATAAAAGAGTTGTTCCACTAATTTTACACATCTCTTACAAATGTAATGCCGTTATGTTTAAAATAGCTTCAGCGTCATTAATCTTCATTTTGTTATCAGTATAAATTTGGATGCGAAAAATTTTGAAAAATAATTAACTTTTACAAATTAAAATTCGTTTTTTTTTAATTAAAAGCGTATAAAAGGTTAGTGTTTTTTACGTACAATTCGAAAGGAATCTCACAACATTTTTATATAATTAGTATTTACAATAAGCAGAGGAAAACATTGTACCTTTGACAGCCGGGAGACAAAAAAAATCCAAATTAAAGAATAAAGTTGTAGAAAATACAAATTATTAGATGCTCTAAAAAAATGGTGGAAAACGCCGTCAAATATGAAAGCAAGGCCAAAAATAGAGCAATACCGTCGAAAGATACACCTCTAGTGGGGCGAAAAATTTTGCTTCATGTAAAAAAAGATCCTTTTGTCACCTATTCCATCCTTAAAAAGGAGCATAATCTAGATGTTTCTACCTCAACCATAAGAAGGCTTCTTATTAGAAACAATTTGAAGGCTAAAAGTAGCAGCAAGATCCCAGATCTAAGTAAAAAGCACCTAAAGAAAAGATTAGAATTTGCCCAAAATCATGTAGATTGGCCTGTAAGCATATGGAAATATATTCTACCGTCTGACGAAACGAAAGTTAATTTAATTCAGACAGAAGCAACCTTCCTGTAGGAAGACAACCCAACACCGAATACCGTCTACAATACACATCAAAAACCCTTAAACATGGAGGCGGAAACATAATGGTACGAGGGCTGCTCTATATATTTCTTGCCTAATAGTGAAAATGCGAATATTTATAATCAAAAATGGTTTTATTGTTTTTCAAAGTATTCTCCAGCATGATTTATACACTTTTGCATTCGCTCAAACCAGTTCTCGAAGCACTTTTTCCACTCCGATTGAGACACCTCTAAAACATGGTTTTTGAACACTTCTTCTGGCGACGAAAATCGTTGACCTCGCATTTTTTCTTGATGTGCGGAAACAAGAAGAAGTCATTAGGTGCCAAGTCAGGGCTGTACGCCGGATGACCCATTAATTCGACGTTTTGGCCGGTCAAAAACGCTCTGGTTTGAGCCGATGTGTGAGAGCTCGCATTGTCATGGTGAACAATGATTCGTCTTCTCTTGTTGGTTTTTCGAATTTCTCCGATGACTTCAGGCAAACAAATTGTAGTTTACCACTCACAAGTGATCGTCCTACGTTGCTCAAGCGGAACAGTCGCCACATGACCAGTTTTGCCGAAGAAACAGGCGACCATTTGCTTCGAAGTGCTTCTTCCACGAACAACTTTCGTTGGATTTTGCTCGTCTTTGAAGACCCACACGGTCGATTGTTGTTACGTTTCGGGCTCATACGGATAGATCCATGATTCGTCACCTGTGGCGATCTTATAAACGTCTTTTGAAGCACCGCAATCGTATTTTTGCAACATTTCTTTGCACTAATCGACACGAGCCTTTTTTTGAGCGACTTTCAAATTGTGCGGGATCCAACGAGAACAAACCTTTTTTACGGCCAGGTGTTCATGCAGTTTCGAATGTATGCTGGTGGAAGAAATGTCCAAGGATGTCTCTATCTCTCGGTATGTCGCATGTCGATCTTGCATTATGAGTTCACGCACGGCATCAATGTTCTCTGGCACAACAGCCGTTTTTGGACGACCTTCACGGAATTCATCTTTGAGCGGGCTTCGGCCACGATTAAATTCCTTATACCAATTTTTCACAGTGCTATAGGATGGTGCTTCATCGGCATACAAAGATTTAAGTTCATCAATGCACTCTTGTGGTGATAATCCACGTCGAAAGTTGTGAAAAATGATGGCACGAAAATGTTCAAGAGTTAAATCCATTTTTTCAAGTCACTGTAAACAACACAAATAATGGTCGTACATCAAAACGTTTTGAGTACGATTATGCTTAAAAATGACAAACTTTCCAATGGAAATGTCAGATTGCACTTGGCAGCACTCAATGTTGCCAGGCCAGAAATATATATAGCAGCCCTCGTATGGGGATGTTTTTGGTATTATGGTATTGGGCCTTTATTTCAGATTGAGGGTAAAATGGATCCCGCATATTATACAAATATTCTTAATGACACTATCAGGCCTTATGACGAATTGAAAATGCCGCTTCGATTGGTGCTTCAATAAGACAATGACCCGAAACACACATCGAAAAGACTGGTTTGAAGAACATAACGTCAAGGTTTTAAGCTGGCCGACGCAGTCCCTAGATTGAAGTCGTATCGAGAACTTATGGCAAATAGTAAAAATGTGTCTTCAAGGAACAAATCCATCAAATAAAGACGAACTCTTGACTTTAATTCAGGATGCGTGGTAAAAAATATTCCTGTAGAAACCTTCCAAAAACTTGTGGACTCAATACCAAAACAATGCTCAGACGTTATAAAAAATAAGGGTTATTCCACGAAGTACTGAGGTTAAGAAATAATAATTAATGAGACAAAATCCAGTCAGTAAACAAAAAAAAAAAATTACTTTAGGTAATAAAATTTGTTGGCTCTATTTTTATGAAGAGACAGGATCTGGTGACTTGTAAAAATTTAATGGATAAATTTTTATTTAAGTTTTGAATTTCCATATTTGCATTATTTTTCTATCATTTAGTTTATGAGTAAACTGAAATATAAAAAAAAGAAACAATTATAAAGATTTTTGTACATTATTTTTAGTTTGAAAAATGCTAGATCAAGGTGGCTCTATTTTATCGAACACCACTGTATGTAGCGGCGTCTGCCTCTGGGGTATAAGGCGGCACTACTCGCTAAAAAATATTTTGAGCCTTGAGCAGGGACAAAATCTATGGCCCTTGTTGAGGTTTTTGTTATAAAAGACTGTGGTAGATCCAAAACGCGGTAAGGGAGCTTACGTCACGTTACGTTTGCATTTTAAAAGAAACTGCAAATTGTGAGGTGTGAATTACATTACTGTCCAGCTTTTTGACCAGGAGTAGAAACAAAGTCCATGACTCGGTGTTAGAAGCAGCATTTGCTGTACTCTCGTGGCAGGTATTAACGTTAATCGTAAATGGAATATTCGCCAAGGTTCAATTGAGTTTCCCTAGTATTAGTGTTTTTATTACTTGCAATATATTTACTTTAACACTAGAATAATACTAGAACGACACCATGATGTATCGTCCTAAGCTCCTTCCTGCTCCCAGAATTTTTATACTAAAATTTTGATTTATTCAGAAACTAAACCTCCAAGAGCTTAAACAAAAGGAAAAATGTGAAATGCAATGGCTTCGGTTTATAAATATTTTTAGAGGGAAAACTTACTGCGTAATGCAACGAATTTTACGGGTGAATTGGACCCGCAGAACGCAAGGAGTATAAAATTGGTTGGTCCCTAATACGAAATCATATTTTGATCGTTTTTAAAGCATCTATAAATGCCTTTTAAAAATGTTGAAAAAGCAATTAATTAAAGGCCAAAAAATTGTGTTTTTCTTGATTCTTTTTTCCCTTTTTCTCAAATGCTCGTGACATTTTAATTCGAATTAATTATTTTTATTATTACTGAACAGGTGTCGTCAGAAAATTAATCGCACAATGACTCTTTTAAAATTAAAATTATTACTTTTAAATATATATTTTTTAATTTTCCCCGTTAATGAAAAACAAGTAAGAGTGCTATATTCGGCAATGCCGAATTTTATATACCCTTCACGATCTATTTAAGTCTAGTTTAGAGAGGTAACTTTAATAAAAAAAATGCTGCGCTGACGGAGAATCAAAAAATAAGAAAAAAAAAAAAAAATACGTACTGCATATATATAATTTTACATAAGAATTTAATCGGCTCTTAATGGGTTAAATATTTTTAAAAAAGATTATTTTTTTTTCTTAAAGCCCCTTCAAAAGCTTTAAAATGATACCCATATTGAAATTTAAAAAAAAAAATTAAAGTTCAGAGGCCCGTATCTCAGAAAGAATGGGCGAGAGCCAATTTTTTTACTCGATGATTTTTCTAACTTTTTAATTCTCTATCGCAGCATGTATTTGGTTTTTTGATTGGAGTTATTTTATTTTCCCAAATGACGTGAAAAAATTAGAGGTAGGCATGGTGTTTTGCCTGCTGCCTCGTAGAACGTGGACCTATCATGCTGAATTCCAATAGCACCTCTTTCGACACTATATCTGATCGATTGACATATTTATTTTTTACATATTCTGAGTTCTTATGTATAGCGAAGTCGCAACTAGATTATATAATATATAAGATTCGGCATAGCCAAATATTGCACTCTTACATGTTTTTTGAATCGATTTTGAAATTTGTTTCTCTTTTTGAAAGGTTATGCTCAGAGAATGGTCCCGTTTTAAAAAACAGTTCATAATTTTAAAACTTAAAACATACAACACACATGTTTTTTAAGTGTGTTATGAACCGTAAAGGGTACTACTCCAAAATAATAAACTGAATATCGCTATATCTGCCAATAGCAAAAAAGTCATACATAATTAAATTTAAAAATTAAATGGTGTCCCCATAGGTGACGTATTTGTTCGTTATAATAACCAGTATTCAAGTATATGCAAAATTATAAATTAAAGGGTGCCCAAATAGTTTATTCATTTTTAAGTATACGGCCTTACTTTTGAACAGTTGTAGTCAAGCGTCTGAAATTAACAAAGAACCTGTATTGTTAAGTCTGCTTTAACAACAAGTATAAATTTTAGTTTAGGCAATTAAAGGGTTTTCCAATAGTTGATATAATTTGATGTATGCGGCCAAACTTTTGAACCGTTATAGACAGACAGCTAAAACCTGTTTTGAAGTCGGTTTTTTTTCTGTAATAAAAACTTAAAAAAAGGGTGTCCCAAAATTTAAGCAAGATTTGAATTATGTTTCATTGATGCTGTCAGGGTGTAGCTTTAAAGTGTAGTATGTTAAAGGACACCGAAAAAAGGAATTTTGATACAAATGCTGCAACTGGTTGATGAAATTTCCATCTGCTTAATGGAAAATTTTAAATAATCGAGAGAAGATACGAAGATGCACTTAAAGCCAGCCAACTCACAATTTTATTATTTTCATATTCTGTTTAACGTTGAAAATGAGAAAAATTTCAATGTTTTGAATGATTTCTATCAGATAACGTTATTTAAAAATATAGAACATATAGAACATGTGACACAGTGTTGCATTCTTAATGTTCGCTAAAAAAAACAACTTTTCCTAAACATCTATTTTTTTTTAAGTTTAAAGAGTTTTTCATGAGATACTTGCAGCAAAAGAACTATTTCGTATGTTTTTTCTAAATTGGACGTTCAATTTTAAGTTAATTTGCGCTAACGCTGGTCAAGATATCCCAGTAACTTTACTCAACTTATCATTGAATTGTTTAAGTGTTTCGAATCGTGTGATCATATCACAAAATAATCCTATTTAGGACCTACCCTCGTAAATTTTATAGTTAAATTAAATACTTTTGCTAGTGAGTAGGCAATAATAAAATTTATTTACAAAGCAAAGCAAATCGTTGTTTACAATATTTATCAGAGAAGTGTTACTGATAATACATCTGTCAGTCTTATCTTGCATTAAATGCTTATCACAAACTATTTTAAGCTGTTGTTTTCTGCTTTTTAGTTCTTTAGCTGCTTAATTTTCTTTAGTTATTTTACTATTCCTTTTCCTAAACAATCTCCATTTTCACTATTTCATTATTTTAACAACTACAAATATGGGGAGTGGTTGTGTATTAGTAAAATAAACAATTCATTAAACTAGAAATTTGTTTATGATTAATAATGTGTACATAAAAGTGTGTTTGTTATCACATTATTGTGAATGACTGATAGCATGTATAGCGGGTTCACAGTGAGTGTACAACAGATAGTGACTGATATATTTATTATTAACTTTTAAAAAGAGGAAAGATGATTTTTTTATTTATACTTGTTGCACCCTTAAATTTTTAAATTTATGTTTTAAACTTGTGCTTATAGTAGAAATACTACAGCAAACTCCAAGGAAAATTTAAATATTCGCATATAACAATTTAAAAAATAAGACAATACGCGTCTACATCTGGTCTTTTAAGTTTCAACTTTTTTCATATTAAAGACGTCTTAGTGGAACAAAGGCGGCTTAGCGGACTACAAATTCTGAATATAACCTTTACAGTTCTGAAATCTACAATGTCGAGGCTTTCTCCCCCAGTAGTCCGCTAAGCCGCACCTTTTCAATTTTGACCCATTTTTGGGCATTTAAAAAATTTCATATGGGGTAATGCGTAATTTCACATTTTTCTTCATGTCATTACTAAAAACCTATACAAATTCTGAATATAACCTTTACAGTTCTAAAATCTATAATGTCGAGGCTCTCTCCCCCAGTAATCCGCTAAGCCGCACCTTTTCAATTTTGACCCATTTTTGGGCATTTAAAAAATTTCATATGGGGTAATACGTAATTTCACATTTTTCTTCATGTCATTACTAAAAACCTATACAAATTCTGAATATAACCTTTACAGTTCTGAAATCTATAATGTCGAGGCTTTCTCCCCCAGTAGTCCGCTAAGCCGCACCTTTTCAATTTTGACCCATTTTTGGGCATTTAAAAAATTTCATATGGGGTAATGCGTAATTTCACATTTTTTTTCATGTCATTACTAAAAACCTATACAAATTCTGAATATAACCTTTACAGTTCTGAAATCTATAATGTCGAGGCTCTCTCCCCCAGTAGTCCGCTAAGCCGCACCTTTTCAATTTTGACCCATTTTTGGGCATTTAAAAAATTTCATATGGGGTAATGCGTAATTTCTCATTTTTCTTCATGTCATTACTAAAAACCTATACAAATTCTGAATATAACCTTTACAGTTCTGAAATCTATAATGTCGAGGCTCTCTCCCCCAGTAGTCCGCTAAGCCGCACCTTTTCAATTTTGACCCATTTTTGGGCATTTAAAAAATTTCATATGGGGTAATGCGTAATTTCACATTTTTCTTCATGTCATTACTAAAAACCTATACAAATTCTGAATATAACCTTTACAGTTCTAAAATCTATAATGTCGAGGCTCTCTCCCCCAGTAATCCGCTAAGCCGCACCTTTTCAATTTTGACCCATTTTTGGGCATTTAAAAAATTTCATATGGGGTAATACGTAATTTCACATTTTTCTTCATGTCATTACTAAAAACCTATACAAATTCTGAATATAACCTTTACAGTTCTGAAATCTATAATGTCGAGGCTTTCTCCCCCAGTAGTCCGCTAAGCCGCACCTTTTCAATTTTGACCCATTTTTGGGCATTTAAAAAATTTCATATGGGGTAATGCGTAATTTCACATTTTTTTTCATGTCATTACTAAAAACCTATACAAATTCTGAATATAACCTTTACAGTTCTGAAATCTATAATGTCGAGGCTCTCTCCCCCAGTAGTCCGCTAAGCCGCACCTTTTCAATTTTGACCCATTTTTGGGCATTTAAAAAATTTCATATGGGGTAATGCGTAATTTCTCATTTTTCTTCATGTCATTACTAAAAACCTATACAAATTCTGAATATAACCTTTACAGTTCTGAAATCTATAATGTCGAGGCTCTCTCCCCCAGTAGTCCGCTAAGCCGCACCTTTTCAATTTTGACCCATTTTTGGGCATTTAAAAAATTTCATATGGGGTAATGCGTAATTTCTCATTTTTCTTCATGTCATTACTAAAAACCTATACAAATTCTGAATATAACCTTTACAGTTCTGAAATCTATAATGTCGAGGCTTTCTCCCCCAGTAGTCCGCTAAGCCGCACCTTTTCAATTTTGACCCATTTTTGGGCATTTAAAAAATTTCATATGGGGTAATGCGTAATTTCTCATTTTTCTTCATGTCATTACTAAAAACCTATACAAATTCTGAATATAACCTTTACAGTTCTGAAATCTATAGTGTCGAGGCTCTCTCCCCCAGTAGTCCGCTAAGCCGCACCTTTTCAATTTTGACCCATTTTTGGGCATTTAAAAAATTTCATATGGGGTAATGCGTAATTTCACATTTTTCTTCATGTCAGTACTAAAAACCTATACAAATTCTGAATATAACTTTTACAGTTCTGAAATCTATAATGTCGAGGCTTTCTCCCCCAGTAGTCCGCTAAGCCGCACCTTTTCAATTTTGACCCATTTTTGGGCATTTAAAAAATTTCATATGGGGTAATGCGTAATTTCACATTTTTCTTCATGTCATTACTAAAAACCTATACAAATTCTGAATATAACCTTTACAGTTCTGAAATCTATAGTGTCGAGGCTCTCTCCCCCAGTAGTCCGCTAAGCCGCACCTTTTCAATTTTTACCTATTTTTGGGTATTTAAAAAATTTCATATGGGGTAATGCGTAATTTCTCATTTTTCTTCATGTCATTACTAAAAACCTATACAAATTCTGAATATAACCTTTACAGTTCTGAAATCTATAATGTCGAGGCTCTCTCCCCCAGTAGTCCGCTAAGCCGCACCTTTTCAATTTTGACCCATTTTTGGGCATTTAAAAAATTTCATATGGGGTAATGCGTAATTTCTCATTTTTCTTCATGTCATTACTAAAAACCTATACAAATTCTGAATATAACCTTTACAGTTCTGAAATCTATAATGTCGAGGCTTTCTCCCCCAGTAGTCCGCTAAGCCGCACCTTTTCAATTTTGACCCATTTTTGGGCATTTAAAAAATTTCATATGGGGTAATGCGTAATTTCTCATTTTTCTTCATGTCATTACTAAAAACCTATACAAATTCTGAATATAACCTTTACAGTTCTGAAATCTATAGTGTCGAGGCTCTCTCCCCCAGTAGTCCGCTAAGCCGCACCTTTTCAATTTTGACCCATTTTTGGGCATTTAAAAAATTTCATATGGGGTAATGCGTAATTTCACATTTTTCTTCATGTCAGTACTAAAAACCTATACAAATTCTGAATATAACTTTTACAGTTCTGAAATCTATAATGTCGAGGCTTTCTCCCCCAGTAGTCCGCTAAGCCGCACCTTTTCAATTTTGACCCATTTTTGGGCATTTAAAAAATTTCATATGGGGTAATGCGTAATTTCACATTTTTCTTCATGTCATTACTAAAAACCTATACAAATTCTGAATATAACCTTTACAGTTCTGAAATCTATAATGTCGAGGCTCTCTCCCCCAGTAGTCCGCTAAGCCGCACCTTTTCAATTTTTACCTATTTTTGGGTATTTGATAAATACCTGTATAAAAAAAAAAGAAAATAAATTTTTCGACCTCTTTTTAAAGATCCTTATATTTTGACTTTGTATATTTTGCTATTAATATATAAACTTAATTTTATATGCATTTATATTCTTTTTTATTAATATTTTTATTTTTCAAACGCAAATGTTAATATAATTCAACTCTGTTAACTTAACATTTTCTGAGTGAGATGTATGTAAACAATAACAGGGTTGTCTAAAACGAAGCTAACTGACGGAGCTATCTTCACACCCTTTAAAAATCAGCAAATGTGGTGCACGGCCTTCGAGGCAGCGGTCAAAACACCACGCCTACCTCTAATCTTTCTATATCATATGGAATAATGAAGTAACTTCAATAAAAAAAAAACATCAAGTGAAAAAATGGCGCGCGCCCATATTTTCTGAGTTATGGGCCTCTGAAATTTTTTAATATCATTTAAAAGCTTTTAAAGAGATCTTCAAGGAAATACTGAAATTTTTAAAAAATGCTTACCTCATTAAGAACCGATGACGTTTATATGTAAAATTATATACATTTACTCCCGCTTTCATAGAAAATAAAATAACTTTGAAATGTGTGTCAAATCTTAGTAGTACTTAATTTTTTAATTCTCTGTCACCCCAACAATTTTTTTTTTTTTTTTTTTTTTTTTTTTTTTTTGAGTTATTATACTAAACTAGATTTAAATATATGGTGAAGGATATATAAGATTGGGCTTGGCCGAATATAGCACTTTTATTTGTTTTACTATAAGTTACATACACTTTTATAAAACAAAGCAAAGTTGTACATTTCATAAGTGATACACTTTTATTTCTTTTTATTTTATTTTTATTTTTAGAAGCTATAGATAAGTATGTATCATAATAATTTTGAAGTATCTTGTGGTTTTAAACAACTTCATAAGATAAAACTTTTTTTAAATGTTTTTTGTTGTCTAATTATACTTTTACTTATCTTTCATAATCATTTGGAAATACTTTAAGTTTTAATCTACTTATTAGATAAAGCCATTAAGTCGTATTCTATCTATTCTTCAGAATATTGTTGTTTGTTTCGTTTTCACATTTCGTTCTTCGCTATTTACAACAATATAAAGGTCAAAATAATTTTCTATATAACTGGGATAATACACCCATTGATAAGTTATTATTAATAAGCTTTCTTACAGGAAATTACATAGTGGCTTTGATTCAAAGTCAAAAATCAAGGTCTAAGGGTTAGGACAATCAATCAGAAAATGTAGAGAGGCGCAGTTCGCACTGGAAAATGTTTCCGATGGAAAAAAGTTAGAAAAATCTGCAAATATAAGTCAGATTGTTCACTATAAATTATTTTGCACAGTGTGGTGAGTTGGGTTCTATTGTCACATGATATCCATCCATACATTTACTATATATATATATATCAGTGATCGGTTATGAGTAGTGGAAAAACAAGTGGAGTTGAATCATGACTCTTATTTTTTTGTACTTATACGCATTCATAAATTTTTCTGATTTACTAAACACCAAACATCTCAAAGGTTTGAACTACTCTGAGTATTCATACTTAACAACATGTATGATGTTGATGATTTCGACTCTCACTAACTCATTATATGCAGTCAATACAAAATAAGTATGATTCGCTAACGGAAAATAAAATACTCTGTAGAAGGTTTCACAGTGGCGTGTGGGATGTTTTTTTTATTATCTCAATAGAAAGTTTTACAGTGGTGTGTGGGATGCTTTTATTATTATTTTAGTAACTTTAAAGGTTTTTAGAATAATGTTTAAAGGAATGTTTATTACTTTCATAATGCTTCGAAGTAGAACCTTTTTAACTCTTGCATATATAATTCAACCAAAAAGGTTTTTACGTTTAAAAAACTGCTTAAAAAACAAAAGCTGCTTTGAAGAAAATTTCTTCTATTTCGAAAACATTTCTATGAGAAAATTAATTTTCGAGAAAAATTAATTGAAAATTTTTACGTGGCAACGTTCTTAGTGAAATTTTTCCTAGGAAAATTTTTTAGTTGAAACTTTTTTATAAGTTTTAGGCAGAGTTTAAAAATATAGTAATGAGCCATATTACTAGTGGTTTTTAAAAAAGAAAGGTTTGTATTGCTGATTCTACATTTTATTAGTTTTCATTGATTATAACACACTTCTATATTGATAAAAAATATTTTATATTTTTATTTTTGTCCCTATATTTTAATGTAACAATCGCCGTCCTTTTGTAAAGTACTAAAGAATAGAACCGTAAATTTTTCTTGAGTGGCTTGAATGAGTTAAATGAGTTGTAAGTATTCAGAGTATTTTTCTAAAAATATAAATCGAAACGACATACTTTACGAATCATACATATATGAGTTCGATGTCGACGTAGTACTCATAATCATACAACTTGTCTTTATGAATCACTCTTATAGTGAGTGCGAACAAATCTGAGTAGCAAAATTTAAATGATGTATACTCACTTGAATTTAAAATTTTGTAAGTGATTATGAATAGCGAAAAAACGACTTATTGCCGATCACTGATATATATTATAAATCTCTTTGTTAGTTTGTTGGTTCGCTTGCGCGTGCATCAATCATGAAACATGAGTAGATATTTTTTCTCATGGTAAAATAAGGTATTTACATTTTCAAATAGCGGACCAGGAGGGGAGAAAAGGGGAAAGCGGGCATTTTTTTGCATCTATGCAAAATTCAGCCAAATTGATAGCCTCCTTTTTTAAGTCAGTCAAAAAACCGTCGAAAATTGTAAGTTTAGCTTAGGGCTGTTGTCCCAGCTAATATAATTGTGGAAAATAAATAGTAAATAGAAGGTAATAAGTAGAAAATACAACCACTTGCAGATATATGGGTACGCCAAATAACTTTTTTTTTAATGTTATAAAAAAACGCACTGGATGGTCAGTTGGCTTCAACTCCTGAACCAACTGGACTTTGTATGGCGTCATACCAAGGTCTTTATGCAACATTCTTCTCACTGATGTCTTCGAAACGTTCAATTGTTGAGAGCGACGGTTAATTGATGTTGATGGGGCTTCACGCACACTTTCTGCCACAGCAGTAATATTTTCGGGTGTACGCACTGTTTTTGGGTTTTCACGTTTTGGTTTAACGATGGGAATGCTAGTTTCTTTCACTTTTTTCACAAGATAAGAAGTAAGTTGAACAAGTAAGAGTGCTATATTCAGCTATGCCGAATCTTATATACCTTTCACCATCTGTGTAAATGTAGTTTAGTGAAGTAACTCCAATCAAAAAAGCAAATATTGGGGTGACCGAGACTTAAAAAATAAATTTTGGTACTGCATACATATAATTGTACACAAAATGACATGGGCTCTTAATGGGTTAAACATTTTTAATAAAGCTTAGAAAAGATCTCTTCAAAAGCTTTAAAATGATACCCATAATGATATTTTAAAAAATTTTAATTTTTCAGTGCCCCGTAACTCGGAAAATACGGGCGAGCGCCAATTTTTCCACGGGATGTTTTTTCTTATTTTTTAATTCTCTGCCGCTCCATTATATTTAATTTTTTGTTTGGAGTTACTTTATTGTTCCAAATGACATAAAAAATTAGAGCTAGGCTTAGTGTTTTGCCTGCTTCCTCAAAGGACATGGACCGATTCTGCTGATTTCCAATAGCACCTCTTTCGACACTATAATTGATCAATTGACATATTTGTTATTATTATTATTTTTTTTTTTTTTGTGAAAACCGAGGCAAACTTGATTTCAACACTAAAACGGACGGACAGACGGACATCGGTCAATCGACTTTGCTATACATAGTAAGTTAAAATATATATAGTTCATGAGATTACAAATGAATATTTTAAAATGTACAAACTTAAATAAACCCTTTTTGTGGTGAAGGATATAAAAATAGATCTTAAAATTTAAGCGTGTTCCAATAGGTGATGTAAATTGATCTATATGGGCCTATCTTTTTATCCGCTATCGATAAACGCTTTAAAATTTGACAGAATGTCGATTACTATAATCGTTATTAGTAACAAAATTACCTATTCAAAATCATATATTAAAGGGTGCCCTAAATGATCGTTCAGACCATTTAGTTGACGTTCTTTGATGTATGTGACCAATCTTTTGAAGCGTAAGACAGGTAGCTGAAATTTACAAGGAAGTTATACTGATAAGTCAGCTGTAACAACGTGTATACAATTTGAATTTAGAAATTAAAGGGCGTTTTTATAATTGATGTAATTTGACTTATACGAGCCCATCTTTTTAAGCGTTCACCACAACCACTTGAAAATTAGACGGAATGTCTACTGTCAGGACAAATTTATATGGAAATTTTCTAATAAAACACATTTTCTAATAAAACACATTTTCTAATAAAACACATTTTTTATGAATATGGCAGTAAATATTTAAAATTCTAAGTTAAAGGGTGTCCTAGTAGTTGGCGTGATTTGAAGGCATGTGGCCAAACTTTGATTTGGAAATCAAAGGTTTATTGTAGTTTGATGTTATGGACAAACTCATGAATCTCCACGACAAACAGCTTAAATCTGTTTTGAACTCGCCTTTTTTTTGCAAGAAAAATGAAAAATTGCATTCAAAGATTTATTGAAAATTTTTTAAATAAGATGGAGATTTTGAATTTTTTTTTTGTTTTTTGCTGATTATACACAAAAAAGTTTTGCCAACACTATTCACATTACATACTAGAAATGAGAGCATTTCGGATGATCTTTGCTTCTCTTACAACGAATGGTACACAGTGGGGTCTCCAAATAGCACAAGTTTTGCATGTTCCTTTTTAATTTTCATATTGATTTAAACATGAACTAATTTTTTTTTTGTCAAATTATTAATTTGAAATTTAATATTTAAATTAATGCGTGGTGTCTCAAACCACAAATATTCGAAAATAAGCCTAAACTCTTTTCTAATTAAAATAATAAAAACTAAAACCTGCAAATTATAAAACATAAATTTTAAGACTTCACTTAACCCATTAATGGTGCTCAAAAAAAAATACATGTGTTTTTTAAGAACATAAAAAAGTTCATACGCATTCCCCCCAGCTTGTCACACGCACGATCAAGTAAATTAATATTTATTTATTAAAAGTGTGTGTATGCATTCATACATACATGTACATACAAACCTTCAATTCACAAAACTGAGGGACGATGGAAGGTTGATTAAAGGAATATGGTTAATTTGATGAGAAACCAGTTATTCCAATGTTTAAAATATTGTTTTTTGTTTGTTGTTGTGGTTTTTGTTATCATTTAATTTGTTTATACATTGATGATTCAAAGTTGTGAATTTATGTATATTTTTGTAAAATTATCAGGTAGAAATGTTGAATATTTTGATTTATTATTTTGTTGTTGTTGTTGTTGTTTTGTACATACGTGCCCTTTACGCACTTTAAGAAAAAAAAAATAATTCGGATTTGTTCACTTCTTTTTTTTAAAGGGCACCTCAAAAGTGCATACAGATATTGCATGAACATAAGGCAAGTGACCTCCAACACTTTGGTAATTTTCTATGATAATTTTGAATAAATTTAAGTAATAAATTTGTCCAAGATTTTAATAGTTTTGGTTGCTAAACAATGACATATGTGAAAATAAATTACATGATCCTAGGGGATTCTATCCTGGTAATCAAAAAAAAAGACATCACGATTAGCATAAAAGGTATGGGGGAGAAGGCAGACTTCTAGCTTTTTGCGGTCCCTTTTCAAACCCCATTTATGCCTCAATGATTTCTGGTATCCGATTGATAACTTACGACTACTTTACTTGAAGTTTTTCCGTTCTTAGATTATAGCTGACCGCAAGCGTCAGAATGTTTGAGTCGAACTTCTGGCAGTACTTCAGTTTGGGCGTGCCATACACTTGTGCTTGTCGGCCAGCGGCCATATGGCATAACTAATTATTTTTCTAAATCGTATATTGCACCTACAAAAATGTCCAATTCAGACCTAAAAACTCTAATATACGAGAAAGGGATACCTCTCAAAAAAATTCAAATCAAACATTAACATGTTTTGAACATTTTTATGTGAGTGCACTGAACCCCAAGTGCGATAATTTTGACGATTAACAGGGCCATCTCGATGGTAATGACATTCAACGCTTAGAATAATATCAATCAGCGGGTTGAGGTACCGCAAGTCATAATTTTCTGTGTCTCTCTCTCTCTCTCTACGGTGTTTGTACGAAATGAACGCTTGTTAGTGTAGAGACGTTAAATATTCACCCTTATTCTAGTTGTCGGCGTCGCCGTCGTCGTCGTTGTAGTATCAATATCACTTCGTATCAATGTCGGCGTCAATTCAATAAAAATTTTGCATTCTAAAATATTCCTGTGACGACGTCGACGGTTTATCGATTTTTATGAAATAAAAATGCAAATCCCCATGTTTTTTGTTAAATTTCATTTGCGTTTTATACTTTCATGGTAAAATGTTTTCTATAAGTGAAGAAAATTTTGATTTAATTGATGATGAAAGCTCGAAAAAACGTAAACTTGTGTTGGAAAGAAAACTTTTTAAGCAGAATTGTAATATTTTTAATTTGCCGGATCGCAAGTATGCATATATGTTTTGCCCGTTCCTGGCTGTGCTTCTGAAGTAAATCAGTTTGATTGTCGCATGGCCATTTTCTTCAAGAACGTTTGTCACAGCCTTTTCCAGCGGACTAAATGAAAATTGTTTAAACATTTCGCTGCCAATGGCTTCACACTCCGCTTTATTAGCAACCATCTTTTATTCACTTTGAATTTAAAATTTCGCCATACCTTAATAGTAATTTTTACAAACTTTTTTATAAATCCCTATTAGATTCTTTATTTTGTTACCTTTTGCCATCCATCTGCTAATCTTCTAGGTGGACCAAGAGAATTTTGAATTTTTCTAATTTCTTCCCATTTTCCTTTAAAATTGCATGAAGCAGTGCCTCTGCGAAAACCCAGTACAAGAGATGAATCCTTCTGCAATTCTTCCACTAATTTTTCAAATTGATTTGCATTTGTTACCTTCACTTTTTTACATTTTCAAAGTTATGTTTGGTTTAAATCACTTCCAGTTGTTATGCAAAACGACGTCGACAAAAAACAGAGTCACGTCAATACAATATCGTCGTCACATTTTTTATAGAATTCAAAAAATCTTTGAGTAGTAATCGATAAGTGTTAATAACGACAAGTAGAATAACAAATTAAATGCGTCGACACATATCAAGGTTGATACGCGACGACGCTAATTTAGGTTTGTCTGTAAGGTTGAGTTTTAAATGGGTGTGTGGGAAAAATACTGATATAATAGCTGCGTTATTAATGGCTAAAAAAATTAAAAAAAGACCTTTAAAGCTGCACTCATAGTTCATAAAGTTCAATAATAATATTTTAGTCATACTAAAGCTAACGAATATGTTAAAATTTATTTGAATGTTTAGATAAGAATCAAGGGCCTGAAATTTATTATTCTTAAATTTACGTTTTCTTTGTATTTTAGTTTTTTTTAATAAATGAATTTGTTGTTGCCTTGTTATTTTCTCTGAAATATACATATACTCAAAATTTATTTAAACAAATTTACAAAATTTAATTTCTAATAAAAAAAAGAAACTTTTTCCTGTCCTTTCCTAGCAACACTGATGGAAACATTTCTGAGAGAATAAGTTTCTTAAAATAAGAGCATTTATAAAGAGCACAGCTTTTCTTTTTAAATATCAAATTGAAACTCTCCCTTTACCACTGTTTTTACCTGCCTAATTTGAAGGAAAATATTAAAAACTTATTTTCTTTTATTTTTCTCTTTTCCAGGTAAGTCTTCAATAAGAGTCAAAATTTATATCCATTAAAAATAGAGGTAAGTTTGAATTAAAGTTGCATCAAATATATTTTAAGCCGATTCACAATTGAATTTTTGTTAAAATTAAATTTCTGATTTTGACTCTATCTAAACATTATGTGGCCCGATCTAGTAATTTAATAACAAAAAAAAAATCACAAAGAATTTAACGAAGCCGAGTTATATTCTAATTTTTTAAATCCCCCCCAGTCACAGTTGTATCCTATTGGTGTCTGATAATTGTGGACCTTATTCATCACGGCACCTTACACATTCACTAACATTTACTTTCCGCTTGAGTGACAGCTAGCTGCCGATTGAAAGTTGACATATTACCGCTAAGATAACCCAATGCCATCCACAAGTCTGAAGTGTCCTTCCTTTTTCTTGTCCGTTTCTCTTTTAATTATTTTCGGTTTTACCTTAGTTGTCCGCTTATTCACTTTAAACAAAATTTTCATTAACACTAAAGTTGAAACAGGAGCCTTCGTAATATGCATCCCTTCGCAAGATATACGTAAACTTTTGACAGACACTGTATAAATGTTAAAAACCTTTAAACCACAATTATTTTTTTTCACATTTAATTTTTTGTTAAACTTTAATATAATTTTAAAGTGAACCAAGTTGTTGTTATTGTTATATTTTTTATTTCAACACTTTTATCTTCATCTTCTTCATCTTCATAATTGAATTGAAACATTAGTCAAGTTAAAGAAAAATAATATTAAAAGCAAAAAAAAAAAAAGAAGAAATAAAAAAAGAAAAAAAAAATCATGAGAAATAATTTACATAATGCCCACTGATTGAGGTCTAGGTCGATTAAAAAACACACGCACACATATGTAGGCTCACAAAATCTCACGTTTAACTTTATGAAAATTTGTGTTGCATTGTGTTTTGTTATTGTGTAAAAGTTCGTTAAGTTTCCCAGCAAACAACAAGTTCGAAGACAAATTGACACTTTTAAAATAAAAGTTTTATTTCTTTGGGAACTTTTCGATTCGCTCAATAATAGCCTTAAAGCAGCATCTGGCCATTATTTTATTGTTTAAATTTGATAGATGTCACTGTTGCCGTCATATGGTGTTTTTTTTACAGTTTCAATTGATCTTGAAGTTTATTTTATTAGGGCGCGAAAAGCAACCCCCCCCCCCCCCCCCTCTATACAAGTGATTATCATTTATCCTTATCTACACTGCGGCAAATGTGACGCTCTTTTAGTTTTATGCAGGTTACTCTGAGAAAAAAATGCGTTTCAAGCCAAAGCCTGGCAATGTTGATAGGTGAAAAGGAGTCGGGTACCAGCAAAACCACACACAGGAACAAGGCGAATCAATTACCAGGTGGCAGCGTTGGAGAATTTATTATTTTTTGCTGATAGAAACGAATGTCAAACTTCATATATAAAAAATAGTACACAGATTTTTTATGTATGGAGTTTGACAGTAGTGTTCACGGCAAATATTAATGAATTTGCCTACGCTGCCACCTGGTAATAGATTCGCCTTGCACAGGAATTATTAACTATCATGTATCTGCAAAGTATATTAGACTTAATATTTGATGTAGGATACTCTAGAAATATAGTGTATTTTAAAAAAAAAAAAAAAAAAAGGTTCTAGGAAAAGAGGATGACACACATTGGGTACCATACCCCCTCCCCCCGTACGAAGTTATTCTCCTATTATAATTTGTTTGGTATATCGCAATAGTGAAACTTTAAAATTTAATACAGATTATTCTGATAGTAAAGTGCGCTTAAAAGCCAAGGCGCTTGAGCTATAGAGGGAGATTCAGATAGCACCACAAAATAATTATTTAATTATGTTATGTCTGGAAATTTACAAAACCAAGTCTTGAAATTTTATTAGAAGTTGCCAGTAGGGGTTATATTAATTTCATTTGTTTTTGTAACGGTTGTGTTAAGGATCAACTAAGACTGGTACGATTTTACTTTCGTGGGAAATTATTTGGGCTTAAATCCAAAGCACCATTTATGCGGTGTGACTAGAGATAGTGTGTAGCCAATTACGATGCTAAAAATTGCTTTTGGGGTGGTCGCCATGAATTGATTTCACGAGGCTTTAGAACGCCAAAGATAATGTTCATTTTTATTTATGGGGATCTAGTTATTGTACTGATAATTCTTTTCGTTTCTTCGTTATGATGATCCTCGGTTCCTTAATTCGCGAGCCCTGCAATGCTCTAAAGTTCTTTTAACCTCAAGCTAATTACTCATAAATTGGGAAGTGGAAAATCGCAAAGATTTAAAGTTTTTGTTTCGATTAATGTCTAGAAAGTTGATTTTTAAACGGGATTGGTAGCGAACATGCGTAAACTAAACGTTATCAGTAAATATCGAAGAAAATTCTATTGCAGTTAATCAGGCTTGCTTTGCTCACTGCTTCTAATTGTTCGCAAATAATAAAAAAAATGCAAACGATTTTTACCTCAAATAGACATCGAATTCGATGCAAAGATTAAATTTCAATCACCTTTTAATAAATATAACAGACTTGAAGATTTAACCTTAAAATTTCAAAATTCAACAAGGTGTTTGCTGGGTTATTGATACTCTTCATCTGCGTTTACTTTTCGTTAACTACCGGTATTATTTTTGTTGTTGTTGTATTTATTTATTATGTGTTCAATATGTCTTTGCACATAAAAAGCTTTAATAACAAAAGAGAAAAAGTTTATGGTGGGTTATGTTTTGTTGTTGTGGTTAATAGTATTTTTTTTTTTGTTGGTAATAAACGTTAAATTAAAATTAACAATGAAAACTTAAGACAACAAATGACGTTATTTAGAGCACGACACTAAAAATTATACAATTTTTTTTTTTTAACATTTAAGAAGTACAGTGTGTTGACAAATTTTGTATGCATTATAATGCAATGCATAATACCGATCTCAATTTTTCTTATATAAAGTACAAAATAATGGATATTAGAATGAATTAGTTAAGCGCTAAATTAATAGCATTAAGCCTTCTGAGAATCAAAATCAATCGCAAACTGTGCTTGATTTCAGAATTTTTGGTATTGATCTTATATAAAAATTTTGTAAAAAATTTATCCAAACTAGGATTGATTTCAGAATTTTTCGGATTAATTTTATCTGAACCCGAAAAAGCAAGTCCAAAATTTGAATCAAAATCAGTAAATCCAAAATTTTGATCATATCAAAAATTTGTCCTATGACTTCAACCTAAAAAGGTTCAAGTCAAAATAACTTCATTTGGAATGACACGCATAATGTTGTTGTTGATTTTTTTTTGATTTTATCTCAAGGCAAAATTTTTAGACCTAATCGAGAGGTAAAAATTTGCTGAAGAGAGAAATGCAATATTTCGAATAGTTCGCGAGATATAGACTTAAGAATCAGTACATGTTTTTTGAAAATTGTACTGAAATCCTCCTCCCAGTCGAAAATTTCAAAAATGAATTAAAAAAAAAACCTTAGCTAATAACTGAAAACCCAGCTAGGGTTTTTCTTCTACCATCATAGGCTATCAGATTTTGGGGGTCTTAATTGGTTCAAGATTTTAGTGCTGCACTGTGTTATTACTTGGCCTCATAAGTCTGTATTAAAAATTTACTTTTTAATTTTACAGAGAAAATGATACGTAATTGGTTTCACAAAAAAATCACTCCTTGTGTCATATGCTCGTCATTTTTGAAAAAGAGCGAGCCTTCTGATAATTCGATAACAAACAGATGTATAGTGTCTACACCAGACACATACATACATATATCTATCCCCTGTTTATATTGAGCTTGTAATATTCTTAAAATACATTTCTAAAAATAAAAAAACTTTTTTTTTAGATTCACCATGTTCACACACGTCAATTTTTCTTGCACCAATTTTGATTTTTGTATGTGGGAAAAAGAGAAATAAAAATCGACGTGTTAAACCCGGTGATTGCAGTGGTTTTTTCTTATTTTACTTAAAAATACATCTCTCCCTGTCTTAATTTTCTATTCTCTTGCTAAGCTGTAAATTTTATTTTTACCTTGAAGACTGATTAGACATGTCTGTTTTTGAATTGAGAAAATCAATTGAATTTGTTAAAAATGTGTCAATTTTTATGCGAATTTTAAGAAGGTATCATTAGACCGACCACAAAATTTCCGGGTTACGGGGCTCTGAAGTTTTTAAATTTTTTTAAATAGCAATATGGGTATCATTTTAAAGCTTTTGAAGAGATCTTTAAGAATATACTACAATTTTTAAAAAATACTAAATTACTTTTTAATTCTCTCTCACCCCAATATTTGCTTTTTTGATTGGAGTTACTTCACTAAACTACATTTACACAGATGGTGAAGGGTAAATAAGATTCGGCATAGCTGAATATAGCACTCTTACTTGTTTGATTTAAATAAAAATTAATTTAAAAAGATCATTGTTATTTGTATAACATTGCATTAATTTTTGATCACCCTCTTAATAAATTTGCATTTATTAAGTATGTAATCTGTAACAACGATTCATGTTTATTTAATTTTTTAACCGACTTTAAAAAAGAAGGAGGTTATACAATTCGGCTGAATGTTGCTTTTTTTATTTATTTTTAGAAAATAAGGGCTGTTCAATGATGTTTTTTTGAACTGTTATATTTTATTAACTGTCAAAGTTACCAATGACATTCAGTTGTCAAGGTTTATCATTAAATTAAAAATTATAATTAAATATCGAAATACGCAAAGTAAGGTCGGTCGTCATCATGGCACATGGAGTTTGTTGTACTGTAGAAAACAATTTTAGTAAATACAATCCCCAAAGGTCGAACAAACTTTAATGCATTAAAAAAATTTTTTTTAATAGTGGCAACGCCATCTACGAGTAGCAACATGATAGTTTTGACATTTAGGGCCAGTTTCACAATGTCGCAATCGTTCGTTCGTTCGCATAATTACATTTAAAACAAAAACAATTTTTTAGAATTTGTTTTTGTTTTGAATGTAATTGTGCGAACGAACGAACGATTGCGACATCGTGAAACTGGCCCTTAATATTTTTTTACGTGTTCGTAGTAGATGCATTGGCAATTGTTACACTAAATTTAATTTGGCATTAAAATTCACTATGCAAATGGTGTTTTTTTTTTTAACTTACATTTCATAAAATTCGTGATATTTTCGGACAATATAAACGTTCTTCTAAGACCGCTTTAAAGAATTAACTCTTTAAAATTGAGTCGAAAGGCTCAATACAAAATGTTCCAACACCAACGCGAATTCAATCGGGTCGTTCAACTGAAAACATCGCAGCCGTGAGCCTCAGTGTGGAAGCAGATTTAGATCTGCTTCCCAATTTTTTTTTTTGGCGAACTTTGTGTAGGTATTTGGATTTGAAGCCTTACAAGGTTTAACTGGCGCAGGAATTGAGGCCGACTGCTGACCATTCACATTGCCGTATTTTCGCTCAATTCATTCAGGAACAACCGGCTGGTTAAAAAAAAATCGTTATTTGATTTACGGCGGCATCGTTGATACTATCGTCAATAGTGCTCATTATGGAGTATTAAAAACATCGATATATTCGATGCGACTCTAGAAATTGTAAAATTAATATTTGGAGTCTGCCCCATTTTGCGGCGGCCTTTTATCAAGTGACTATGCTAACAAGTTAAGCGTTGCGAACGAGTTCTGGAACAACATTGAACAACACTATTGTCGGAATAACGGGTCACAAATTCTGACATTCATTCATTCTAAATCAAAATAACTTTTTGAAGGACTGCCATTGAAGCCGGGGTAAACATTAGAAAAATGTGCACTTACACTATAAATCCTCTTTGATAGTTTTGTTTTTATAGTTCTTATCTAGCCACCCTGTATTTGTTCCACAAAAAAAAGAAAAAAAAAATAATAATTATAACTACAATTTCTTCACAAACTATTTAATTGAAAACAACTTCTCTTGTTAATTTATTTTATTTATTTTATCGTTGACATGTTTTGACGATGTGTGTTTTATATGGATGTATGTATGTATGTATATGTGTATGTAGTGTACAGTAATGATGGCAATAAAAGGGCAACGCTTTATTAAACACATTTTTTTTTTATTTGGTATAAACGATGCCAATTGTCCCTGATTGTTGCTTAGACATTGGTCGCTCCAAATGTGTCGATCGTTTGTTGCTGCTTTTAAATAAATTAGAGATGATGGCGAAAGAAAATAAAATGAAGAAGAGAAACCAAGAAGAAAAACTTGAAATGTTATTTTGTTTTTGTTTTTTTTATGTCTGTTCCCGTCGCATACATTTTATGTTTGTATGAATAATTGATGTCAGACGCTTGTTGTTATTGCTTTTTTTTTAATATTTTTGTTATTGCCTTTACTCTAGTAGTTACTTTTATTTTAACATGTTTTTGACCATTCAGTTGACCATGACCTAAACTACACATGCATTTCATATAATTTTAACCATTTTTTAGACACTCACACACACACATCATACATACTTACAAGCTTTATTATATTTTAAAGTGATGGTTTGTATGTACGTACATACGTATGGTTAGATGGCTGGATGGATGGATGGATGGATGGATGGTTTGTTCAGTGTACAAATAGATTGTAAAATATATTTTTATTTCAATTTTTTTGAACATTAGATTGCATATTTGCACATTTCGTTAATGTTAGCATTTGTTTTTTTTTATTGTTGTTATTGTTAAATCGTTAAATAAAAACATTGTCCTTGTTAACTTCCAAATTTGTGTAATAAACATTTCATTGTTTCTTTTATGTGTAAAAATGTTAATAAATTATTTTTAAATGGCAAACAAATTGCGAAAACATTATAGTTGTTTGAAATTAATTTTACTTTGTAAATATCTTTTTCGTGAAATACTTTATTTTTGGCAATACAAACGCTAGCAAGCAATTTGGCACATCTCAAGAGAAGGAGCTTTTAGACCTTGAGAACAGTAGTTAGCGAAAATGTGCATTAAAGCATTAAAGGAAATTGTCACAGTTATAACCTAAAAAAAAGCCAATTAATTTCTCTTGGAAATAAAATTCTTCCCCTATTCTAAACAAACGGGGAAAAAACTTTTTTGGGAAATGAATTTCGAATTTCTAAAATCAGCTGTTTTGCTTTGAGCTGTGTTGTTTTGACTTAAAATTTGTAAAACATTTTTATGGAAAACAAATATACAACAACAGATATTAAAACAAAAAGAAAATAAATAAAATAAAAATTATTCAATAACAAAAATTTTATTGAATTTTATCCCCGCAAGGACAACGGTAGCAGAAACATGGGTGGTCACTTCTATTGGAGCCTTTTTCATTTTTTTCGCTGGTGGTGGCTGAGGTGAGTCTTTACAGCTTTCTTTAAGGTTTATATCGTCGTCCGCTGAAAGCTCTGATGGCAATTTTGCTCCAACATTTTCTTCTGTTCGCTTATTTAGGTTTGAAAAAGAACAAGATAATCCAAATGTAGTTCTTCCAATTCGAAACACTTTTTGTTTTTGTTTGGGCCACCCTGCTGAGTTCAGTTCTGCTTCCAAATTGCGCCTAAACCGGATTAATTTCGTTCTTACTTCCCTTGAACATTTCACGAGCAATATCTGGGTGGACTTGCATTTGGTTCAAAAGACCCTCTTAATTGCTTTTATTTGTTGATTTGGACCTGAAAATAAGAAATTCATTCATAGTTATGTGTTAAAAACTGCTAAGATATTTTTTTAACATAAAATACTTAAATTTTTAAATACAACTCACTTCCAATTTTTTGGCGGAATTTTTCCCAAAATTTGTCATTGCATTCTCCCTTCATAATACCTACTTTTTTCCCGGGGAAAAGATTCCCATTTTCGAAGTTCGAATAGATATCGAATGCCTTAATTTGCCCCCAGGTATAGAAGAAGGGAAATGGGTACCCCCCGCCATCGCAATAGCGATACTCTGAACCTGATGTGGTTAACTCTGGGAATAAAACTTTTTTCAAACAACAGTCTGGTGTTATGAATGATGTGGGAGTCGGGTAATCCACATAAGAAGTAATTATTATTTTCCTATACTTAAACAACTGCAATATTAAGACTCCCAATATATCGCAGATTATTCTCAGAATAAAAAGCGTTTTAAAACACGAAAGTGATGAAGGCAAGTCTTAGAATAAAATAATTTTTTAACAACCGGCTGGTGATATGAATGATGGAGTCAGGTATTCAATATACAAACAAATAATATCTACACAACTCTCCAAATAAAAGCCTGGTGATTTAGGACATAAAGTGCTTTTTAACACGAAAGCCTTAACGCAGAGATGTAATGAAATGTTTCCCTTACAAAGAGTAATTATAAATTATCTAAAGTCTATTAAAGTTGATTAAGTAAGTTTGTGAAGGAATAAGTGTATTGCATACAAAAGTTTGTTGGTGTAGGGAGGGGATACAATTACCCTCATACATATAGCATTGATGCTTTCTTAATGTTACGTCGGTTTCTATAAGAATAAACTGTCTTTTGAAATAAAAGCCTGGGGTACGGAAGTAGTGAGTGGGGTATCCGTCCCTAATATGTTTTTAATATTAATGGAATGTCTGATTATTTTAGAAGAAAATTGGTGAAATAGGAGCAGAGGAAAGGGTAACATCCACCCCCCATAGTAATAAAATACAATAAACTTAAGTATTAAAGAGTTTCCGCATAAGTGACTTAATTTGACTTAAATGTCCTTATCTTTTGAACCGTTACTGTTCAAACACTTTAAAATTACACAGAATTTGTATAAGATTGAAAATAAAAAGGGTGCATCCATAGGTGATGTTATTTGCTATTTATGGACTTATCTCTTGAACCATTATTGACAGGCAGATGAAATTTACATAAAACGTGAATTGTTATAGAGCAGCAATTCGAAATTTTCAACTGGAAATTAAGAAGTGTCTCCATAGTGATGCAATCTAGTGTATATGGACTTATTTTTTGAACCGTTATAGATAAGACTAGGTTAGGTTTCACAAGCTGCCAGCATAAAAAACTGTCTGACGTGGGTCCTAGATGTCTCTTTGTTGGCCTAAAGAAGGGATGTGCAAAGGATCTCTCACTATATCCATCCCTAAATCACCCGAAGACCGCATAAAGGAATTAATCCTAATGAATTCATTGGCCGATAAATCTGCAAGACTATTCAGTGTCCGAGTGCCCAGAAGAACCGGTCTGTCGCTAGATAGAGCTAAACAAAGGCTCCACCGTTTCCTCTTCCTCATCCTGAAAAATTCTACAGAAGTCATGGTATGGAAGATTTAATATCCTAGCATTAGCATGGGCAGCTGTGACACAATGCCCTGTCAGCACAGCCACCAGTGTGCCCAGCCCAGGTAACCAATTAAAAATTTTAACAAAGGTATGTATTACAATTTGATGACCCTCTGCCCATATGCCCGTTTAAAGTCAGGTTTCTTTCAAGGATAAGGATTTTAAAATTTGCCGTTATTCGTTTTTAACCTCTAAACACTTCCAGTCAGTTTTTTTTTGTTTGTCAAAAATTAGCAACATTTTTTGAAATAGTCTCGGTATAAAACTATTGAATATACTTTTTCAATTACATACATATATATTTCCAAAGCTCTATGCGTCAAGATTTCAACTAAATACTTTTTTCATGTCTTACAAAGTGGCGATAGTGTTGCCTGACACTAGATTGCACAAACGTAAATCGTTTCGTTTCACATTCTTTCTTTTAATAACCCATTTGTATTTTTTGTTTTAATATAATACAATATTTGTTTATTTAAAGATCTCAGTTTTAAAAAACTCAACAAAAATAAAAAATTTCATTAAACGTTGCAAAATGTTTTTTTTTCATACTTCAAATAACAGTTCATCTTTCATTTTTTTAAACTTAATTTCCAATATATTCTTTTACAATTGATGTTATCTTAAGGTTGTTAAATTTTTTCTCCGTTTTAGTTTATAATCTTAATAATTAAGAATTTGTTTGCAAAAAAAGCTCTGAATATTTGCTTACTTGCCAGTAATGCCAAGTTGTGAGTACCTTAGTATGATAAAAACAAATTTAATGTTGCCAGTTGAATGTGTTTAAAATCGTCAAAATTGATCTTCTCATGAAATATTTATTATTTAAAACTAAACTAAAAATGAAATGTATTACTGCGGGGAAAGCATATCCATATGGCCATTTCACTACTGCTCAAAGAGCTCATCAGTGGATTTTACCCAAATTTTGTATAGAAAACTAGAAAGTCTTATATCAAAAGTCAAATTGATTAAATTAGAACTGCATTGAATCAATAAGACAAAAGACAATAACAACTCAAAAATGTTTTATTATTATTTTTTCATTGAATCTTTCTTTCTGTAAAGTAAATTAAATTTTAAAAGATTCCGAATAATAAATTTTCAAATTGATATTTTAAAATACATTTTCCTGCAAAAGTGATTAATATATCTCCATTTAACTACACTTTAAAGTGGCCTTTTTAAAGTGGTTTTTCAGTTGCAGCAATCACTTCTTCATTTTTCACCAATAACTTTTGCCATTACATCTTTTCAATCAGGTTCGGTAATAATATGTTTTTATAACAACAAGAAGAAGAATCTAATTTGTATTAATTTTAATTTTTATTTTTTATTATTTTTTTTTTGGGTTATTCTATGTTTGTTTCAAACCTTCTCACAGTAAGACTCCGTTACTACTTTTTTAAAACAGGTCGCAGCATTACGTACGACTCGCAGCTGAAACTGCATTATCTTGAAATAAGATCCCTTGATTTATTCGCCTTATTTTTCCGTAGAATATATATTTTTTATTTATTGTGATTTCGAAGCTTTTTGCGAAACAGATTTGCCTTCCTAAATTTATTAATATGAGATGCGTACTGTTTTGCTGAGAAAAAAGATCAGATGCTCTTCGGAAAAATCCTTAAAAGCATATTGCGATTAAAATAAACAACCAATTTTTGTCGATCGGGCATATTTCCTGACTCTGCCGCCACCGTCGTCGCAGATCATTTTTTTTTATTGTTAATTTTATATATGATTTCAAAAGTAACTGCTACAACTATTTAATTGTGTTTTTTTTTGTCAATTTTTATCTGTCGCCGCTGAAATGTTTTTACTCAGCCAACGCTGTCATGAAACATGCTCTGCGCAGCCAACTGATACTCCTGTAATATTAAACAAGTAAGAGTGCTAAAATTGGCTATGCCGAATCTTATATACCCTTCACCATCTATGTAATTCTAGTTAAGTGAAGTAATTCCCAATCAAAAAAGCAAATAATGGGTTGACAAGAGAGTTAAAAAATAAAAATTTTGATACTGCATATGTTTAATTTTACATAAAACAGACAACGGCCCTTAATGGGTTAAGCATTTCTTTTTAAATTTAGTTTTTCTTTAAAGATCTCTTCAAAGGCTTTAAAACGATACCCATATTGATAATTTAAAAATTTTGAACATTTCAGAGCCCCGTAACTCGGAAAATATGGGCGAGCGCCAATTTTTTAATTTGACGTTTTTTTTCTTAATTTGTAATTCTCTATCGCACCATATATTTATTTTTTTGATTGCAGTTACTTTATTGTTCCAAATGACATGAAAAAACTAGAGGTAGGCGTGGTGTTTTGCCTGCTGCCTCGAAGGACATGGACCGAACATGCTGATTTCCAATAGCACCTCTTTCGACACTATATCTGATCGAATGACATATTTATCTTCTTTGCCGAGGCAAACTTGATTTCAACACTAAATAAATAAATATCTGAAACACTAACATTAACGGAAGCGAAGCCATCGCTATGCATAAGAAGTCAAAATATATAAAATTCATGGGGTCGGAAATGGATATTGTAGAAATTACACATGGAATGACAAACTCAAATTTTTCCCTTTTTCCACTTTTTATGGTGAAGGGTATAAAAACATACATAAACGTATGGTACACACGCACAGCATTTGAGATACAACTGTGCAACTCTGCAACAACTGCTGAAATTCAATTTCATACAAAATTCAAAATCATTCAGTACAAAACGAACATTTTTTTCAAGTTAAATTTAAAACAAACACAATCGGGTTTTTATAATTCACTCAATTTTAAAAACGTTAATTTTATTTCACAGTTTGAGTCAGAAAGGTCAGAATGAACATTTGTCACTTGAACATAAAAAAATATTTATATAAAATGTGTTGTCAATAGACAATTTTATTTTTGACATTTGCTTATCAAAAGTTATAAATTGTTTCTTCATATGGAATGAATATCTGTGGTTTCTTTTAGTTGTTCGCTTATCAAAATTATTTACGGTCACAGCAAAACAAAAACAACTCTTCTTGATTTAAGTAAAAACAAAAACTAAAGTATATGAATTTTCTTAAAATAAACTTTTAATTCATTTATTTACTCACACACTCGTAAATACATAGAAATTTTTTGTTTTAAGATTAGAGCAACTTTGTGGAAAAGTTATCAAGAAATTACATAAAGAACAAAGCTGACTGTGTAATCCGTTTACTTCTCTATAATTTTGTTAAGACTCAAATTTACTTCAAAAAAGAGCTATTCCTCTCTTTCTCTCATTTATTTGGACTTCTTTGTAAGCTGGGAAGTTGTGCACACCCTCAGTTTGCTGCGTCATCTTTGTGATTATCCTAACTGCTATCCCTAAACTAGCGCGTAAGACCCAAAGCAATGTAATTCATAGCTTTTGCGCTGGAATGTAATCCCTAAATAAGAGCGTCAACTTTGTGCCTTTAACAGTAATATTAACTCGTTTTATTTTATAAAACCCGCTGCATAAGCATAAGGAAGAGATAAAAACGCTAGATTGCCTTGAAAATAACTAAATTGTCATTACTTTTCAACCATAACAAAACAAACCAACAAGCAGCCAACTTCACTTCCTAACGCACTGTCAAAATTGGATTTTTCAATTGCTAAGCATTGACGCCGTGCTATTTAGGGATGCTCCATACATTTTGTATGTACATGAAAAATTTTGACAGATATCTGGCGCTTTACGCGCTAATTTAGGGATGGCAGTAGAATATATTATGACTCAATTACAAATTCATATAAATTTTAAGATTCCAGCAATTACGGTTTACGGCGAAGGTGCTTTGAAATAAAATACGCAAAATTGTTGAAAATAGTGTCCAATAACTTTTAAAAAATTATGAAGAATTAGTAAACAAAAAACGTCCGACAAGGTGTCTTAATTTGCGACGCTATTGCACGGCTCCAAGAAAGCACAAAATTTGTAAGTTAAGATTGATTACTCCTCTGCTAGTATCTAGCATATAAAACTGTTGAAACGGTTAGAAATTGCTAATTCAGTTTTAAAATATTTTCTGTCTGCCCCACAGTGCAGAGGCACCCTGTTTTTATGGTTAATTCTGGTTATTTGAAAAATAAAAATATTCTCTGAAAAGGATTTCATTTCAAATCTGGTTATAATAATTTACGACAATATTTAATAGTTTAAATTCTTTGGATATTTGAAAAATATATTTTTTACCGAAAAGGGAAAGCCACGCCCCCCTATTTTTATTTTCGCCTACTTTTAAACTAGTTACGTAAATCTGTATTTAAATAAGCCTATTAAAAATTTGTAATAGTAACTAAAACATTCCTTTTAAATAGAAGGAAGTGGGCATGGAAAAGTATAATAGATGACACGCCCCTTTTGTGTACTTTTCGTATATTTTTGATGTTAGGAATGAATGTTAAAAAGCAAAATAATTCTTATAAAATTAAAAACTCGGATTTATAATAATTCTTGTCATAAACAAAGACAAATGCTTTCCTTGTATAGCAAGTGCCACGCCCTCTGTATCAATTTGTACAGTATGTATGACTGTTTAATAAACAATCTCATAATCAAATCAGAAAATTTCATAATGTAACAATTTAATAAAGAAATATGATAAATATATTCTATATTTGGAAAATGCCACGCCCCTTTTGCGTAATTTGCGTATATTTTTGATGTTAGGAATGAATGTTAAAAAGCAAAATAATTCTTGCAAAGTTAAAAGTCGGATTTATAATAACTTTTTTTCATAAACAAAGAGAAACGCTTTCCTTGTATAGCAAGTGCCACGCCCCCTGTATTAATTTGTAACGTCATACATATTGTTTAATAAACAAGCTCAAAATTAAATCAGAAAATTTCTCAATGTAACAGTTTAGTAAAGAAATATGACAAATATATTCTATGTTTGGAAAATGCCACGCCCCCTGTTTCTAAAGCCTACATTTAATATACTGGAAAGATGATATATACTGAATTAACTAATATACAATTTTAAGCATTTTGAATATTGTAATTATTAAGGTTTGTTCTTTTTAGGGCAGATGCCACGCCTCCTTTTTCAGAATTCATTTACTTTTGTACATCATGAAAACTATTGTAGCCAATGTAAAAATTTTTAAAGGTTTTAAATCTTACAATTCGCTGAATTGTAATTAAGAACATTTAAAAAAAATTGCCACGCCCTCGTTCCTTATTTGAACCTCATTGACACTAATTGGGAGTGGAAAAATGTTCCGTAAATTAAAACATTCTCCTTCTTAGCATTTTAAAAAATTAGCTAGAATAGTGTTCGTTCTGTATAAAAGGTGCCACGCCCACTTTAAATTTAAAGATAAAATACGCCTACTTTTTTTGTCAACCAGTAAAACGCTTAAACAATTTGCACATCCAAACGTGAAAGATTGTACCTATAAATTTTTCTAAAAATATTTATATAACTAAGGGTACTTAAGAAAAGTTGCCACGCCCTCTTTTTCTGTTCCTACTATTTAAAACTATCTTGTGTTGTTTGAGATTAAATAAAAGTTTTAAGTGTAAATATCTATCTGCTTTATACTGATAGTGTCGCGCCCACCTGAAATAATTTAACACGGTTCTCTAAGGTTTTTAATTATTCGCAATTGAAAAATAATTTCAAATGAGTTTCCGTTTATGTGCTTCGCATTAAACTGCAAAATTTTTCCTGTATCTCAAATGCATACTTTTTCCACATTATCCTAAAAGTGGTGCAATTAAAAATACGATGCGTCTAGTTTTTAAAAGAACCTTTCTTTACATATTAAATAAAGAATAAATGTGTTTTTGCATATTTAAATAATAAATAACTACGAAATAACATTTGTAATGCATTAAGAATTATTAAGTTCCTCTTCACCCTTAATAAAATTTTATGACCCGCATATTTGTAACACCTGGTAATAGAATACCATCATTATTTGACGTTCGCATGTCATGGAAGAATGCAATGTTAATATTCTAATGGTATTTACAAACATAACAAAACACACCACATTTTTTTTATTTCTCTTTTTTCATAACAAGAACACAAAGAACTCAATCGTTTTTATTCATAGTTTAAGGTACAATAGAATAAAAAAAATATGAGGGTAAATTATTAAGTCTCTTTACAAAATTGTCACATTGCAACATTCGGCCAATTGAGATAAACGCAAGTGTGTGAGTTCCTGTTCATGATATGGAATCGATAGCTTGGGTTTCTCTCCTGCCTATTTTAATAGATATCAGCAATGCTATGGGGCGATCTGGCATTCCTTTGACGTACGAATGTTGTTGGCTGGTTAAATGCCTAAAAAAATTTGAACAGCCATCAAGTCTGGCTTTAAAGCGAGGTACAGGCCGAAAGGTTTTAACTTACGGACTCTGGAAATTTTATCGCTTAGAATGATGACTGAAAATAAGACAGAATTCACGGACAGCCCATGTTGACCCTCCCTAAAATCCCCTTTTAAGGGTTCCTTACCCAAAAACGTGTGTAAAAACGTGTTTTCTTAGTCACAATGTCTGCCTGCACGCCCGACCGTCCGTTTGTTACAGCCTTCTTTCTCTATAACCGTAAAAGCAGACTCTTGAAATTTTCACCGAAAATGTACTCATATACCTGCAAAGAATAATTAAAAAATTAAAAGGTGTTCCGATAGTGATGTGATATTTACCAAAATATTGTAAGTTTTTGAACAGTGGTAGACCGACACGTCAAATGAAGCAAGTAAAAAGTAAAATTTTAAATTAAGAGTGTCCCATTATTGGCGTGATTTTCATTTGTGTGGATTTAGTTTTTCAACCATAATACACGCAAAGAAAAAACATGGTTAAGGTAACCATAATCTAAGATCAACATACTATGGTTGTATTATATAGTTGTTAGCAAAACATAGTATTGTTACAATCAACAATAATAGTGTTGATCTTGCAACCATATTGTTGTCTTGCCTAATAATAACATGGTAAAGTGTAAACATAATTCAATATAAACATTAAATGGTAAGCTTAAAAAATCATAATATGGTTGAAAATGTCATGTTATATAATCGAATATGAATATGAGCAGATTAATGGCAAAAGGTAAAAAAATAAAGAATCGAATAGGGAAAAGTTTGTAAAAATTACTTTTAAGGTATGGCGAAATTTATAATGCAAAGCGAAAAAAAGATGGTTGCTAATAAAGCGGAGTGTAAATCCAGTGGCGGCGGAATGTTTAAGCAATTTTCACTCAGTCTAGTTGTCAGCGTCGTCGTCGTCGTCGTTTTAGTATCAATATCACTTCGTATCAATGTCGGCGTCAATTTAATGAAAATTTCGAATTTTATAACATTCCTGTGACGATGTCCACGGTTTATAGATTTTTATGAAATGAAAATGCACATCCCAAGTGTTTTGTTCAATTTTATTTGTTTCTGACACTTTTATGATAAAATGTTTTCTATAAGTGAATAAAATTTTGATTTAGTTGATGTTAAAAGCTTGAAAAAACAAAAACTTGTGTTGGAAAGAAAACTTCTTTAGCAGAATTTCATTATCTTTAATTTTCCGTATCGTACATATGTTTTGCCTGCTCCTGGCTTCAGCAAGTTCCATGTCATTAGAATCATTTTCCATCTCAACCATTTGAACTCCTTGAACTGCTCCTTCAGGATTCAAATACTTCTGGAAGTTAAGAAGGTTTGCCACAACTTCTTCCAGCGGTCTTAGTGAAAATTGTTTAAACATTCCTCTGCCAGTGGCTTTACATTCCGCTTTATTAGCAACCATCTCTTTTTTTCACTTTGAATTTTAAATTTGGCCATACCTTTAAAGTTATTTATACAAAATTTTTTATAAATCCCTATTCAATCGTTTATTTTGTTACCTTCTGCCATTCATCTGCTAATCTTCTAGGTGGACCAGAATTTAGAATTTTTCCAATTTCTTCCCATTTTTCTTTAAAATTGCATGAAGCAGTGCCTCTCCGAAAACCCAGTGCAAGAGATGAACTCTTCCACTAATTTTTCCGATTGATTTGCATTTGTAACATTCACTTTTTTACATTTTGTATGTTATGTTTGGTTTAAATCACTTTCAGTCGTTATGCAAACAGACGTCGTCAAAAAACAGAAACACGTCAATACAATATCGTCGTCACATTTGTTAAAGAATACAAAAAATCGATATGTGTCAATAACGACAAGTAGAATGAAAAATCTTATGCGTCGACACATATCAACATTGATATGTGACGACGTCGACAACTAGAATAAGGGTGAATAATATATTATGGTTAAACATATTATATTACTTTTAATAAGTAAAAAAATATTGGTTGTGGTTCGAATTTTTTAAAGTTAAAACCAACCATGTTACATTATTGTGCGCAGTAACCACTTAATTAATGGCTAAATGTTAGTAAAAATGTTTTTCGCGACTAAACTTTTGTTAAAAACAACTATAATTTGTTCTTCGTAACTGTTCATTATTACAAAGAACATAATATGGTTATTGGGACCATATCACAATATAAGCAATAAATTAAGAAAAGGCCGTAAATTTGACGAATATGGCCTTCTGTTCAAAACCGTTATAGTTAGACCCTAGAAATTTGTACAGTGGATGTACTACTATGGCTGCTGTAGGAATAAAGGTATTCCGATAGTAACGTGATTTTCACATATTTACTTTTTTTATTAGAGTTACTTCACTAAACTAGATTTACGTATGTATATGGTGAAGGGTATATATAAAGTTTGGCATAGCACTCTTACTTGTTTTTATTTTATTTTATTTATTTTTTTTTCATTTCTTCTCTATCGTTTTCGCCTTTTAATTGATCATATTTTTTTATCATTTTCGATATTGGCTTCACAATGGGTTAAGAAAATATGTCTTTAAATATTGAAAAAAAAATCAATGAAAAAAGCACAAGAAACATAAACACAAACAAGTTTGACAAGTGTTTATTTGTTTTCTTATATTAATTTTTATTTGTTGGATTTAAGATTTACATTTTTATTATTTTTTATTTTTTTAACAACGTAATTCTTGCTAAATAAGATTGCGTAAAAGTATTTTAAAATTATTTATATAAATCGTAATCATGTAAAAAAACACAAACCTCAAAAAAGATTAAATTTTTTTATGTGGCAAATTTTAAAACCAACTATTTTTAATAATGAAACTGGAAAAATTATAACTTCATAAATATGCCAAACTTGGTATTTCATTAAGAATTAACTCTAAATTAAATAGAATTAAACAGTTTTTTTTTTATTTCTTTTAATTTCAACATGGCACAAAGAACGAAAAACATTCCCTTTCCGCAATCCAGTTCCTGGCCGTTTCTGTAACTTAAGTGAAAAATTCGTCACATGAAAATATTATAGTCATCGTATATCACCCACGGTGAATCATGAAACTTTCTTATTACTTTATAATACCCTGTTCAAATATACGCTTTAATTGCGCAAGTAAGACCTTGATTGAGCTCAATTTACCATAAAACAAGTCAATTAATAAATTGAGCAATTAGTAGTATTGCATCACTAATTTTATAAGATGCGAAATGCAACCCTGGCCAACAAGTATGTTTACTTTGGGAACTATGTTCAGTGATAAGAAAAAAATTCATTAAATTGACAAGCCGCAAGTAAAAAATATAAACAAACAAATAAAAAGAAAATGGCGGGTCATCGAAAATGGCTTTTGACACTTCCAACTTCAAAGCAACAACAAAAATCCATGTTGTTTTTGTAATAAAAAGAGAAATCAGCCGGGCGGAAAACACTACCTACTAAAAAAATATGTCTTGTGCTAATAGAATAAGCTTAATTGAGCATGTTAAATTGCGCAATTAAAATTAAATTAACTCAATTAAGAAAACATGTTTGAACAGGGTATTACCCGCACAAAACATTAAGTTTCAGCAATGAATTAAATTCCAAATAAATGCTAGCAAATAACCCACCCCGTTTATCCAAAATAAAATTTCAGCATTCCTTACGTTAATAATGTTCCCTGGTAGCCATGCTTAAGCGAAATTAGAACAAACTACAGCAGGATTGTAGAGAGGTCCATTTTCTCCATGTTTACACCGTCGAGATGTCTCGTGGCCTGATGACCCCTGGTTTTCTCAAATAAACATTAGCAAACAGTCTCATAGCCATAACTAATCAAACGGCTAAAACGGTTGAAAGAAATAGCAGAGTAGCATTCAAGCTGAAGTTTTTAACATTTCACACCATTTTAGGAGCGGCGCAATATGGTCCCAAATTAGGTCACCTCAAATACTTTAGTTTTTGTGAGGCCTTTTGTATATTTTTTTCTCTTTCATCGCCATTTAACATGAGTTTGTCTGTATTCGGTTTCAATCGTTGCTGCTGATTTATTTTCATAATAATGCGTTTCTGGCCCACTCTTCAATAGGCCCCTAACGCTCATATGTGGAGGTGTCTATATTATCATTTTACCTTAACCTTACCAGCTATGCTTTAGTTACCAAGGCAGTTATCTTTCATCGGCTAATCCAAATGCTGGAAAGCAATGTCAATACACGGGACGCACCAGTTTCGCAGAGCTCTGCTTAAAAACTAAAATCAAGAATAAGGGACTACTTATTAAGGTTCTTAACAAAGTTTTTTTGTTTTGTTTGTTAACCTTTAGCTCATTACTTCTGACTTCGTCTTAGTTCTCATTTGATTTTTAGGGTTCCCTATCCGAAGGAAAAAACGTCACCCTATTAATATCGCTACAGTTGCAGTAGTAATATCTACACCGAAATCTTTGCAGAAGGTGTACTATAGACTATAACGACCGCAATAGTATAATATTACAGGGGTGCACTTACAGCAGACGAATGTTGACTTATCTTTTAAACCGCTATAGGCAGACAGTGAAATTTTAGCAGTGTCTAAAAAAAATATATAAAATAAAAATTAGGGTGTCCCGAAAGAGATGTGATTTTCACATACGTGTCCAAAAATTTTAATGTGTGTGAAGATAAATTTTAAAATTTTTAGCTTTGCCACAAACCTTTTACTTTAACAGAGCTCTGTTACAAAGATAACATAGCCCTGTTAAAGGAATAAAAATTCGGTTTATGCATCCAAACAGTAAATTTTATGGAAAACCCGAAATATAGAAAAACCAAAATGAATGGCATTTGCTTGCGAGGTGTCCTTCTATAGTTCTCCGTACTTAAAATATTTAAAAGTCCGTGTTGGAACGGGTTTGGGCACTTATACTTTTAAATTTGAGTTTCTCTAAGGGATGAGCCCATTTTTATGGAAACAACAAAAGATGGCAAAATTGTAATAATACAGAAATGTGCATGAGGTAGTCTTCTTTCATTGTCCATACTTGGAATTTGTAACAGCGCGAGTTGGAACCGGTTTTGGGCACTTTTAATTTTTTAAAATTTGGGTTTCTCTAAGGGATGGACAATGAAAGAAGACTATCTCATGCACATTTTTGTATTATTAAAATTTTGCCATCTTTTGTGTTTCCATAAAAATGGGCTTCAGAGCCCCGTAACTCAGAAAATATGGGCGGGCGCCATTTTTTAACTTGAAGTTTTTTTCTTATTTTTTAATTCTCTATCGCCCCATTTATTTATTTTTTTTGATTGGAGTTATTTATTGTTCCAAATGACATGAAAAAATTAGAGGTAGGCGTGGTGTTTCGCCTACTGCCTCGAAGGACACGGACCGATCATGCTGATTTCCAATAGCACCTCTTTCGACATTAGATCTGATCGATTGACATATTTATTTTATTTTGCCTCGGCAAACTTGATTTCAACACTAACACGGACGGACAGACGGTCATCGGTCAATCGACTTCGCTATGCATAAGACGTCAAAATATATATACTTTATGGGATCTGAAATGAATATTGTAGAAATTACACACGGAATGACAAACTTATAAACACCCTTTTTCCACTTTTTGTGGTGAAGGGTATAAAAAGAAAAACATAGGGTGTCTCCATAGAAACGTAATTTTTAAATACATGATCTACTCTTTTAAATCGTTGTTGTCACACATTTGAAATTTAAATAGAGTTTGTGCCCACTATAAATTTAAGCATAAAAATAAAAATACTTAACTTAAAGGGTTTACTTCTTACGTTTATATGGTCTTCTTATCTTTTAAAGCATTTGAGGTAGACGCTTTAAATTTTCAACACAAAAATATAAAAAAAGTAAAATAATAGGGTGGCCCATACAAATTACGGTATCACCGTTTGTGTGTCAGATCAATTGCCGGATTTTTATAGATTTATTGCTTCAAAAACTGCTGGTTAAAAATTATTTCATAACAATAATAATTTTACTTTTCCTTTCAATATTTTAATAAAATGTTAAACATGATTATAAAGAAAAAGTAAAACGTAACGAAAGAAAAAATGATACAAAAACGAAATAAAAATTACTTGTAGTATTGACTCAAAGATATAAACCACTTTTCTGAACTACTTACACTTACAATGGCACAAAACTTTGAAATATCAAAACCTACATACATACATACACACTTTTATAAGCTGACACTTGCACATGTACATCTATACATCTGTATAAAAATCTTTACTTGTATCTGTTGTTGTTGATGCATTTGCTTAAAAAATCAACAACAATTCATATTGAATCAGATTTATTTTTACAAAAACCCATAACAACACTTAACAATGAGTCTTGTATACATGTTTAGATCTATGTATGTATGTGTGTATATTTTACAATAATATTGCACATAAAATTGTACCAAAACTACCAAACACGCTATAGCAGTTACGTAGATTGTTGTTTTTGCTTACGTCTTTAAGTGGAACAGGAACTAAATGGTATAAATAAAAAAATCTTTTTAAAACACACATGTACATACATACCAACTTACTAACAAACTACATCATCAACATTAATAACAAGAAAAACACGACAGCAGCCAACAGCAGCAGCAGCAGTAAGAAACAGTAACAGCAACAACATTAGCAATAGCAGCAACCAGCCGTTTTAGCAACTTTTTTTTTTCTACTTTTAATTTAAAATCTCGATTATTCGCAATCACAATACAACAACGAATGCAGCAGTTGACGTAAATTTTAACTGACGCAATATTCAATATACAAATACTACTGAAACACACAGTCCAGCAAGTTACTTACCCAAATAACGACGACTGGTTTGATTCAGCGAACAATCCAACTAATGGATTATTTCAAACGACAGTCAGTCAGGCAGGCAGGCAGGTAGTCCGAGCAAGCAGTCAGGCAAGCAGGCAAACAGTCATGCAGATAAACAAATGAATCAAACATAAGTTATAAAAGTATGGCTAAGCCGCAACCACGAAAGATCACTGCTTAGCTTATGGATTATGTATCCACAGTTTGGTTGTTACTTCGTTGAACGTTGCGACAGAGCCGATAGACGAGTTAATACTATTGTAATTTCTAGAAAAATACTTGTTCTTTCTATAAAACAAAGGTAAGTAAATATATCTTTAAGTCAAATATGTCGATTGCGTATCGGACTCATACCAAGGGTTCCCTACGATGCGCTATAGGAACTTTTACCCCTTTTTTGGCCAAAATTAATTACACGCAAACGGCAGGACCAATTTGAATGATTTAATTTTACAAGACTTTTGGAAGACTATGAAGAGGGAGGGACGGATGCTTAAAGTTTGGCATACACTAAAAAAAACGTTAGTAAAGTTCACTAAAAAATCAACTAAGAATTAGTTCCAAAGGGGTTTCCAGGGTTAAAGGTTTCAGTATCCATGATTTTTTAGATCTTTGATAGACTCTCTAATATTCTTAATTTTTTTTTTACAAATTTTTTTCGAGTGTACTCTAACTAACTTTCAATGATTTAGCTTACCAGCCGTCCAGACTTCGATTTAGTAAAGGCAGGCTGCGTTTTAGGTTTTCTTATCGAATTATTACCTTTAAGCCAAACAGCATGATTTTTTTCAAGAACTTTGAAACTCCTACAACTTTTATGCCATTTCATATTCATATTTAAAAAAAATTTTCTTGACTGCACCTTTATATATTTTTTAAAGTTTTCGGAACAATCAATCACTGTCACTGAAATAGGAAAAGAAATGGGTAAATACAGCGGCACTTTTGTCATATTTGTTGTGCTGCTCTCGCCATGTACTGAATAACCCTGAATTTTACACGCAGTAGTCACCTGGAAAAATATACGTTTGTTTTTAAATTGTGCAGATATCCGGATTTGCAATTTATTGAATCAGGAATTGATAGTCCTAGAGATAAATTATGGTTTTATGGCGAGCATGTGCTAGCATTTATTTATAAGTCTAAATAAAATTCCAATTTATAATTCTACTCAAAGATCACTTTAATTTTTCCAATTTAATGCATCTATTAGAATGTGTGTGAAGATAAATTTCGAAATTTAAATCTCAGACACAAACCTTTTACTACTTTGCATAGTTCTGTTAACAGGTTAACATAGCGCTGTAAAACATATAAACCCTAGGTGTATATATTCAAATTGGACCTGTGGCCACATTTTTTGCATCAAATCGAACCGAACAAAATGAAAAGAGATGCCTGGCTTATTGCTTTTCTATGAACATTATAAAACACCTAATATGTGGTTTATTTTTTTTGCAAGGAATCTAAATTCCAGAAGCACTGTAGAAGATGGGCGAGTAAAAACTAATAGAAATTATACCCTTTTATGATTCCTAGCACTTCACAACTAATAAAAAAGCAAATTTGATAGAAATTTTTAAAGCTTTCTAAATTTTATAATTTGAAATTTCTGTAGAGGATGAACTCCAGGAAAACGGTAGAAGATGGGCGGATAAAAATTGTTGGATTTAATAGATGTTTACTTTATTATTGCTTCTCTATATTAAAGCAAAAAAAAAAAAATAAACTTAGTAAAAATTTTGATTTTAAGTTTGGACAAAAAAATGGGTAAAATTTCCTATAGTGCGATGTATGGGTCACCCTTTAATTAATTTTATTTTTTATGTTGTTATTATTTGTTGTTGGAAATTAAACAACAATTTTATGGATAATAAAATATGATTCAATATTTATTCCTTTGCTTAGCTCAGTGTTTTGCATTTTATAAATCAAAAGATAAGCTGTTAGACATTAAAGACAAGTCTTCTACGTGGCACCCTTTAATTTTTAATGTTATGATGTTATTTAACTTGTTGTCATAGTGGACATGATAGCACTGCACTAACTAAGTAAATTTTAGGTATCTGCCTTTAACGATATAAAATATAAAGCAGTATAAGTCTAAATAACGGCTTTTTTTGGAGACACCCTTTAATTTTTAGTTTAATTTTTTAAACGATCTGTGTAAATTTAAAAAGTCTGCTGTTTTACAATTTTAAAGATACGTCTTCTTTCTTCATACATAAAAATCACATTTTGTATGGGGCACCCTCTAATTTTTAATGGAATGTTAGTTTTTACTTGTAATCATATCGGACAGAGTACTTGCTGAACTGTTCAATTTCAAGTGTCTTCCTACAACGATTTAAAAAATACGTTAAAATCCCGTCTCTGTAGAAACACCCTTTAATTTTTAGTTTTATCTTTTATACACACACTGTATAAATTTGATTATTCTTTATTTTACAATTCAAAAGAGAAAGCCTTCATACTTCATAAAAATTACATCTTGAATGGGGCACCCTTTATTTTTTAAGGTTATGTTCTTTATACTTGTCATCATAGCGAACATGTTACTTCATACACTGTGTTAATTTCAAGTATCGTTATTAAATATAAAAAGCCATATATGTCAAAATCAAATGTTCTATGGGGACACCCTTTAATTTTAAATATTATTTTTTATAACTGTTATTATTGTGAGAACACATTCCCTTTACATTTCAAGGTCTGCCTGTTAAGATTCAAATAAAAATAAGCTTTGATATTTAAAAGTCGAATTTTGTTAGGTGGCACCCTTTACTTTTACTATTATATTTTTTATACTTCTACGGCAACACCCTTTAATTTTAAGGCGGGAAAATTCTATTAGTTGCTGAGAATGTGGCTCTTGTTGATGATAATTTTTATATAAAATCAACAAATGGCAACACAGTTATTAATTGTCTAGGGGCAGTGGGCAAAATAGTGGCATTTAAAATAAAATGCCACATCAAGTGGCAAATAAAATGAAAAATAACAAAATAATTTTTTTTTTTTGCCTGCCTGCCTGACTTGGTTCACTCTCTTAGGATTTGTTTCTGGTTTCAGCCAGTGGTTAAGTTGGTTACTTTGTTGGCCAAATCAATGAATGACAACGACTGGTGGGTTGGTTTGTTTGTTGTTATTTTAAAGTTTTAACTTTATTTCAGCCAGCCAGTCAGCCACACTGTTTTGTTTCGTTTCTCGTTTGACTACTTTAAATTGTTGAACAACTGTGTTGTGCTGTAGCAACAACAACAGCAGCCGCAACATTCATTACTTGTTGTTTGTTTGCTCCTTCTTTATACTGTATGGCCAGACACATTATATTTCTCGCTTTGTTTTTGTGTTGGTGGATTTGCCAATACAGTAAATTGTTGTATTTTAGTAATCACGCGAATGTTATACAATCAAATATTGTATACCCTTCACCACAAAAAGTGGAATAAGTTTGTCATTCCGTGTGTAATTTCTACAATATCCAATTCCGATTGAGCGATGTCCGTCTGTCTGTCCGTGTTAGTGTTGAAATCAAGTTTGTCGAGTCAGAAAAAAAAAATATGTCTATCGATCAGATATAGTGTCGAAAGAGGTGCTATTGGAAATCAGCATGATCGGTCCATATCCAACGAGGCAGCAGGCAAAACACCACGCCTACCTCTAATTTTTTCATGTCATTTGGGACAAGAAAGTAATTTAATAAAAAAATTGAATATATGGGGCGATAGAAAATTAAAAATTAAGAAGAAAAAAAAATCAAGAAAATATTGGCGCTCACCCATGTTTTCCAGGTTACGGGGCTCTAAAATTTTCAAATTTTTTTAAATATCAATATGGGTATCATTTTAAAGCTTTTGAAGAGATCTTTAAGAAAATACAAAAAATTTTTAAAATGCTTAACCCATTAAGAGCCAATGTCATTTTTATGTGAAATTATATGTTGCAGTACCAAATTTTTTTTTTTTTTAATTCTCTGTCACCCCAATATTTGCTTTTTTGACTGGAGTTAATTTACTAAACTAGATTTACACAGATGGTGAAGGGTATATAAGATTCGGCATAGCCGAATATTTCAACAAATTTTGGTTTAATTTCAATATTATTAAAGAAATTTAAGTTTATAAATTTTCCTTTTATTGTATTAAATGCTAAATAAAATAATTTTAAGGCGATTTTTTTTATATTTTCTTCTTTTACTTTTTTATTAGTTGTTCCAGTTGCATTTATTAAATAATAAATAGCATGTGAATTGTCTAACTTACAAAATATTAATAGAAAGTAACACTATGCAAACTGGATTTATTTTACATAGTTTTTTTATATTAAGGCATTCACTTCATTTTACACACACACATACACACACAAATAACTCAGGCGCTAAAATTGGAATAAAATAAACGAATTTTATTTTTTATTGCAAAAAAAAAAACGCAATTCATTAGCACAAGAGAAGTAAATTATTCTCAAAAAAATTAATAAATAGTAAATAACATCACAACAACATTGATTAAGAATTAATTCTGAAATCACAAAAATATAACCTAAAAAACTGCACGTGTTAATAATTACGTTGGTTTTGGTTGGTGTTTCCGGATTTGTTTTTACACTACAAAGGGAAAGGGAAATCAACAAGTGTTTTAATAAAGATTTTAAAATAAAAATTTAAAAATACTTTTTACGTCGAATATAAAGCCACTTGTAGCTGATTAGCCACCTGTGTCCTTCTTTAATTAAACCTGGAAGGCTTTACAAATAAAAATGATGATTTAATTCTTAACAAATGTTCTTCCAGCTGTAGCATGTAAAAATGAAAATAAATCGCTTTATTTTTATATGGCATCCTTTGCCTAAAAAAACCAACCATTCTCCAGCATGGAAGTTTACAAAGGGTTACCATGATACTTCAGTTCAGTAAAGATCAAATTAGATTACGTATGAATAGAAAAAAGTCAGTTTCAGAACTGCTGGATCTGGAAGATATAGAAAAATTAGCAGAAAAGATATAGGGAAAGAAGACAGCGCGGATCGGGATTCACAGCGATGGATAATTCGTCATGGCAGCTAGAACTAAATGGATGTCTTAATGTACAGTCCGTAGAGCGTACTAAGGATACATGATCTCAAGTGCTAACGCCGCTAATCATTATGCGAAGTAAAACAGAGACATAAACAGTGGGAGACCGTTCTCTTCTCTTCTTTGTTGTGACAAATTTTGCAGTAGTCGTTTAGTCCCGGAGGTTCTACAGTGTATTGTCGTTATGGCGATAATATCTCTCAACTATTAACGCTACAATTTCAAAAAATTCCTCGTCTAGCTTTGATATTATCTGGGCCAAATTAGTTTCGGTACTCGTTGATCCCTGAATACTGCAGAACGGTGCCATATTTTTCTCGCGTCCTAAAACCCACATGAGTTTTATTGTTGGATGTTGTACTAACATCTGTTAGTTTTAATTGGCACCTGGCTGTCAATAATGATACGGAGAGATAAAAGGCCGACAATTCAGCTTCGAAGATACTATTCTCATGTGGGAAGCTGAAGAACTTTGCTCCCATAATGTGTATTCCCCCACTTACTCCTGTCCATCTTTCGGAAACATATGTAAAGAGACATTGATGTTCCTTTAAAGAAGACAAGCATCCCTCGATATCTCCCAAAAAAGGTGCTATTAAATTTTCATTCAAGGTAGCCCGAAGAACGGAACATCTTAGTGCTTGTGCCTGTTTTACTTAACTTTCATTTGTGTCGATTGTCGTAGAATAACGTGGCTTGCTCCGGATGTATGGTTACATTGGAGGTGCTGATTTCTTGGCCTGAAAGTAGAGAATAAGGATTTTAAAAGTCTAACCAGCAAACAACTATTGTTACCAATCTATCTAGGAATCTAGGTCCATTTGCCTCTTATTGCTAAGGACCCTCAGGGAATACCTTAGGCGGCTGTGGTTTGTACTTAAATTGAGGGAAGGCAGGGACAGTTACCTACTCGATGTGCAGTTGTGTATAACGAATTTGTAAAGTTTTGAAACTGCTCAACAAGTGGCAAGAGCCTGGTATTTCCAAACATAATGATTAAATTGAAATTGCAACTCATGGCGAACCCGATCCTCACTCGCATCTTAATTTAACTTTAACGCGGCACAAAACTAACAACGTTTGCTTGTCTTCAATACTTCTTTTATCATTTTTTTTTAAGTTAAATTTAAACGCTCTATAATTTAATTTGTATTTAAATTATTTTCAATTGCTAGTGCTGATAAGAAGATTGATTATACGAGTACCTTAAATCGTAAATATTTTTATGTTTGTTTTTAATAAATTTCTTATCATAATCATCCAGTCACTTTATAGCATTAAAGTATTAATATTTCGACCCAATTATTATTTAATCTTCTGCAATTAATAAAATTCTTAAAACTTAAATCTTTTTAAAAATTTAATCATTTAAAATTTTTTTGTAAAAATATATTAAAATTTTTGTAAGTCTCTTTTTAGTTCATAGCACTTCAGCCGGTAGTTGCACAAAGTTTTTAAGCCTTCGGAAATAAAGATTTAAATATGCTTTTTTTCCTCGATAAAAATTTTGTTAATGTTTTTTTTTTTTTTTGCTAGGAGTAATAATGAACAAGCGCTAAGACTTAAATACCCGAATTTCAATCATGTACTCTTGCCAGGGAAATAAGATAAGTTTGTACATTTTTGTAGTAAATTACAAATAACATGTCATGCTCACCAGCCCTACCAACCCAGAATTTTATGGTGGTAGACCAAATGAAGTGGTCACACCAGAAATTGTCAATAAAATTTACGGAATAAAATGACAAGATCACAAAAAGAAAGACCTCAAAATCGTTAATTTTGTATTTATCTGGTGGTCAAGGTAAACCTTTTGGTCCATAAAGATTATAGCAATAATTTAAATAGATTGACGTTAATTAAAAAAAAAAACTCTTATACTTGCTATGTAACAAACTTGCAAACTGGACTGCGAACTGTCACCCAAAAAAGGCCGTGTAGACCCTTTTTATACATTCAGGCCTGAAGAAACGGCTCCTCAAAAATACATCTGGTTCATATTTAGCAGTCACTCTAAACCAAATGTTTTTTTTTTTTTGATACGAGGGCTGCTCTATATATTTCTGGCCTAATAGTGAAAATGTGAATATTTATAATCAAAAATGGTTTAATTGTTTTTCAAAGTATTCTCCAGCATGATTTATACACTTTTGCATGCGCTCAAACCAGTTGCCGAAGCACTTTTTCCACTCCGATTGAGACTCCTCTAAAACATGGTTTTTGAACACTTCAACAGCTTCTTCTGGCGACGAAAATCGTTAACCACGCATTTTTTTTTTCTTGATGTGCGGTGCCAAGTCAGGGCTGCACGGCGGATGACCCATTAATTCGACGTTTTGGCCGGTCAAAAACGCTCTGGTTTGAGCCGATGTGTGAGCGCTCGCATTGTCATGGTGAACAATGATTCGTCTTCTCTTGTTGGTTTTTTTAATTTCTCCGATGACTTCAGGCAAACAAATTGTAGTGTACCACTCAGAAGTGACCGTCCTACGTTGCTCAAGCGGAACAGTCGCCACATGACCAGTTTTGCCGAAGAAACAGGCGACCATTTGCTTCGAAGTGCTTCTTCCACGAACAACTTTCGTTGGATTTTGCTCGTCTTTGAAGATTGTTGTTTCGTTTCGGGCTCATACGCATAGAACCATGATTCGTCACCTGTGACGATCTTATAAACGTCTTTTGAAGCACCGCAATCGTATTTTTGCAACCAATCGACAGGAGCCTTTTTTGAGCGACTTTCAAATTGTGCGGGATCCAACGAGAACAAACCTTTTTTACGGCCAGGTGTACATGCAGTATCGAATGTATGCTGGTGGAAGAAATGTCCAAGGATGTCTATATCTCTCGGTATGTCGCATGTTGATCTTGCGTTTTTGGACGACCTTCACGGAATTCGTCTTTGAGCGAGCTTCGGCCACGATTCAATTCATTATACCAATTTCTCACAGTGCTATAGGATGGTGCTTCATCGCCATACAAAGATTTAAGTTCATCAATGCACTCTTGTCGTGATAATCCACGTCGAAAGTTGTGAAAAATGCTGGCACGAAAATGTTCACGAGTTAATTCCATTTTTTCAAGTCACTGTTAACAACACAAATAATGGTCGTACGTCAAAACGTTTTGAGTACGATTATGCTTAAAAATGACAAACTTTCCAATAGAAATGTCAGATTGCACTTGGCAGCACTCAGTGTTGCCAGGCCATAAATATATATAGCAGCCCTCGTATAACGGTTGAAAAATTATAAGAGCAAATTTTTCGCGCCAAAAAAGACGTTGCTGCAGACGCGTAACAGCCATACCTAAATAAAAGCGGAAAGCGGGTCGTTTACTTCCGCATAAACTTAAAGCTGTAATGCCGTACTGAAACAAAAGCGCCAACGCTATTTTAAAATGATAAAAACAAAGTTATTAAAAAGTAGCTTAAAACAGTTTAAAACTGAAAAAAAAATGTCTTCGGGGTGTAAAATGCAACTCTAAGTAAAAGATGTGTTACCTTTCCAATGATTCCCATGTCTCATTCCGCCATGAAATACTCCGAAACTAAGGGCCAAACCCAAAATGTTCACTAAAAATTCCATTTTACACCCCGTTGTCAACCGTTTTTATCTTTAAACTACGTCCGTAAACTAAATTTGATCCAAAATAAATATAACTTCCTTGATTATTTTAACAAGAATAACATTTCTGGTATTTGTATTGTGTAAATTAAAAATTTATAAAAGGGAACATAAATTATTAAAATTTTTATTTCATTATAATTTTTTTTATTATTATATGCCTTGTGATTTTCCAATTGTAAAGCGTTGCCGCCGCGTTATTTCGGTATGCTACATACATAATGTACGGGAATAAGAACTGTTGACAGCAAAAAAAAAAAAAAAAGATTTCCGCTCTTGTTTAGGTATGGCTGTAAGAAAGTCATTGTAAAAATTTATAAATTGAGTAACGCATTGCTAACGGAACTTAACCACTAGCGATGATGAGATGAAAATTGTTCTACTTTATCATTGATTTTAAAGATCATTTTTCAAATGGTCGTCTTTTACTTGCAAATAAAAATAAAAATATTATAAATAGAAAATTTTGCCGAATTAACGGTGAATTGATTTTTTATTTGCGAATAGCGCACTCACAAAAACAATTTCTGATTAACTAAACTCATTGCAAATAAGGTGTAAAATGCTGCCACATTTTTTTTCTGTTGTTCTGTGTTTTTGCCTATTAGGCCTTATAAAAATTTTAGAACCTTAAACTTTGAGCGAAAAAAATTATTTTTTATTAGCACTAAATTGTGCATACATAATTTTTTAATATAAAAAATTAAGCGAAAATAATTTTGGCGGGTGTAATTATAAAATGCTCGACGTTTTAGCAGTTAAATATAAAATTGCTATACGGTGCCACTAAAATTTCGAAAATATTTTCCGTATAAACGGTGAGTTAAATAATTTTTATTTACAAATAGGGTACGTATAAACGTAGTATTTTTCGACATTTATAATTTTTGTATGTACCAAATCGATTAAATTCTTCAATTGGACCTAATCTTAAGTTCTAGTGCAGATGGGCCATAAACTTTGCATAGACAACAGAAAAGTTGTCTACGCCAGTCATTATTTTATCCAACCGTTGTATAATTATATATTAACTTGTTTTCATTTTTCGAATGAAAGGGAAATTCTCATACAACAATAACACAAAAGAAACATTTATAGTTATAAGATATTAGAAATGCATAGAAAAAGGATAAAAAAAAAACATAAATAAGTGTTTACCTTTTGCACAATAACAAGAATAACACCACCAAGAATAGTATATAACAGCAATATTTATTCAAACTAACTACCTGCCTACATAAATATTTTACAGAAACCAGAGGAGAGTAAAACAGACTTCAAAAATAAACAATTATAAACTCAGTTTTTGTTTGTTTTTTTTTTTTCTTTGTTTTCTTGTTTGCGCTTGTACGTATTGTTGCCAGGGGTGTTAAATGTGATGATTTTAAGTAATTTTGACGTTTTTTTTTTCATAATATTGACGTTTGACGATATTTGTTTTATAGCTCCTTATATCTTGACGATTATTCGGTATCACTCATATTACTTTGTACACATTGGTATTATTGAAAATAGTGTTACTATTACTCTACAGAAATAGTCAAGGCATTCAACAATCTTCTAAAATTTTCTTCAGGAAGAACAGATTTTATTAGATATTCTAAATTTAAGCCCTTAAAATTTACATAGAAAAAGAAAATTAGAAAATACGAATGATACCAATGGACTTAGTTTTCGAGTTAAAATATTAAATTTAAATTGAAGATTTTCCTTCAAATAGATAATTTGTATAATAATATGTCACTACTTTATGAAACTTTCATTGCGAATTTATTAAAAGTAATTGTATAAAAAATAACCCAATATATGAAATTAATTTTTATATATTCTTCATGTTTTTGTTCACAAAATTGTTTAGTTATATAGATGATATTTACAATGTACACAACCTTTGTAAAAGGTCTCACAGATACTTATTTCATTTATTATAAGTGTAAATTGAATTAAAAGTACTTAAAAAAACTAATAAATATCAGAAATCGTTAAACTCTCTTTACAAATCGTCAATCATCATCTTACCATTTTTGCACGTAAAATCGCCAAATCTGGCAGCTTTGCTTGCATAATAATAAGAGAGTAGTCATTACCTAAGAGTTGCCATATTATAAACATATTGTGTTTACTTTTTATATTGAAGAAAAAAAGTGTTGATGAACACGTGTTTGTTTCATTGGTTTTGTGATTAAAATGTTTCAGTTTATAAAGAGATTTAGTGTGGAGAGGTCGTCCTCCCTCACGAATGAATATTAAGTTAACGTGAGTGAAATATTTTCATGAGTTATTTATTATCGAGACGAGTTTAAATAATTTTAAAAACACAAACAATGTTTTTTATTGCTTAGCTAAAAATATAATTAAAATAAAGATAAGAAGAAACGTTGCTTGTGTTACTTGCAGTAGTGATAAAAAAAATCTGTGCAATAAGTTGAAAACAGCTGTAAAGCACAAAAAAAATTAATTGAGCTTTAATCCAAATATGTATGTATGTGTTTCGTATTTGTTGTGCAAACAAAACAACTAGAGAGTAATTAGCAATTATTTATTAACATTAAAAGTTAAATCTTTTTTATATAAAGTGACATTTTTTTAACCAATTTAAAAAATGTAGTAAATAGAATTAATATAAAAATTAATATTTGAAAAGAATGCAACTTATCAACATACATAACATTTAATAAAAAAATAAATTAAAAAAAAAATGGTAAACAAGACTCTGAATTTTTCTTTACAAAATTTGGATAGAACCCACTGATGAGCTATATGAGCAGTAGCGAAATGGCTGTATGGATATGCTTTCCCCACAGTAATACATTTCATTTTTTAGTTTAAAATAATAAATGTTTCATGAGAATATCATTAAATATTTATATTTGAACGAATCAAGCACAATTAAAGTAAATTAATTTTAAATAGTTACGTTTAAAAATAATTCAAAACATGCAATCAATCAAAGTGATGTAAAACTCAAAGTTTAAGATAAAATTTTAACACCGCCAAAAAGAAAAAAAACGTAATTTGTAATAGAAAATAAACTTTTGTTTTAGCACTTTAAAACAAACTAAAATTTAAATTTTTATGGTAAATTTACCAGCAAAGAGAGGAAAAAATAAAAAAAACAAAATTAAAAAAAGTCTAAAGTTTTACCAGAAATTCAGAAGCTGTAAATAAATCTAAAATTTTACAACGAATACAATTCAAAACCCAACAAAATTTAAATATACCAAATTATCAAGTTTAGAGCAAAAATTGATATTAGACAAAAGATTGATAAACATTTTTTATAAATAAAAAAAGGCACAATTTTAATGAAATAATCACTAAAAGTCGCATATTAGATTAACGAAATTTAAATATATATATGTATATGTGTATCATTCAAAAGTCAAAAAGATGTTCTAAAAGATGTAAAATAAACAGAAAATTGACGATAAAAAATAAGGGTAAAAATAAGTGAAACTCCAAAAAATTTAAGATTTATCAGAAATCGAAATATAGATAAACAACCAATAAAACGCAATTTTAGAAAAATAAGTTTGAATTCAAAAACAATATCAAAAATTCAACAAAGATTTAAATGTCACCAAAAAAATTTTTTTTTAACTCCGCCGAAAACAATTTTTAAAATGTAAAGACTCAAAGATTTATTAAACCGGAATTACTTTAAAGTTTATATTTTGTAAAACCGAAAAATTTACATAATTCCAAAAATTTCAAGTACACTAAAATCTTAAATGTATGCTTAAAAAAAAATCTCAAAATGTAGAAAAAAATTCACAAAAATTTTAAATTTAGCGAAATTCAGGTGCTCAAAAAGTTCGACTTCCTAATAATAATTTTAAATTTATAGAAACTCAATAAAAGTTTATTATTTTGTAAAAAAAAAAAAAATATATGTTTGTATATTTTTTGTACTAATCCTCTCACGGAAACAAAAATTTTCTTTAATTTTAAAGTTAAGAAGTATCTTTAAATTTACTGCAATGTTTTTAAAACTCAGAAAATAATATCACGGTACGCTATTAATAAATAAATACGCTAAGTGCAAGCTGGACATGCACTCGGTTGTGTTAACTCCCTTAATATACTGCCAGTCCTACGACGTCGCAATCTTTCGTTCGTTCACGTAATTACATTTTAAGCAAAAACAATTTTTTAGAATTTGTTTTTGTTTTGAACATAATCGTGTGAATGAACGTGGGACTGGCAGTTACGGTTTTTTAATTATTTGTTGATAAAAATATGTTATTTATCTGCCTATAACAGTTTAAAAGATAAAACCTAATCAAACTTCTATGCGACACCCTTTAAATTAAAATTTTGCTTTTTATATTGCCCGTGAAAGTACTTTCTTAATTTTTAATGTTATGTTTTTATATTTGTCTTTTCAAAAGTGAAAATCGAACCTCACTGGAACACCCTTTAAGTCTTAACTTTATTTTTATGTGACAAACGAACAAATATATTTTTATTTGCAGGGCTATTTCTCTTTTTTGACTAAATTTAACATGAAATTTCAAAAAATTTAACTTTTAGTTTAATAATTCTTTATCTCTAAATAAATTTTATTATATGTATGTGTTTGTTCCTTGTTGGCATTTTTTTTGCTGCCCTGGCAACACTTTATTTTTCTTTCTTTGTTTAAAATGTTGAATTCACGAGTTGTTTTTCGTGGAGCTCATACCACATCTCAGTTAAGTATAATTTTAGTATTTTAAAAAAGTTGCTCAGAAGTTTGGGTCTCGTATCTTTGCAGCAGTGTAAAATTAAATACAAAGTTAGTGGGGGCACCTCTCATACATACATGCACCATGGCTCAGAAATCAAACTGTTGAACATAATTTTGTTTTTGTTTGGTTGTTTATTGTTGTTGGTTTATCCATTTACTGTTGATAAGAGATGGTAACGCTTGTATTAAGAGTTTTTGTTGGTTGTGTTTTTTTTTTCTCTCTTTTTTTATGTAAGAAGAAGATGGTAACAAATACAAGTGATGTGCAAGCTTTTCTTTGTGCTGCTTTGACAGACGAGTTTTAATGTTGATTTGTTTGTTTCATTGTTTGTTGTTTAAGTGCATTTGTAGTAGTGGTTTGAACTTGAGCTCTATACATAATTGGTATGTTGCATAACATTATTACAGCATCAAAAGATAAACAGACAGCCTGATTAACATGCACATACAAACACACAGTCAGACATTATGACAGTTAGGCAATGAGACAGTAACGAATGGTGAGCAAAGATATAAATAAGTGGCTTCAGCAACAGGTAAATTAAAGATTAGTGAGGTTTAGTTTGTTTTTGGTAATAATACTGAAATATAGTGTTGGTCCAACCAGTTTATTGAATTGGTACTTTTTGAAAGTAAAGTTTTCTTAAGTTTTTTAGCTGAAATAAGAAGTATCGATCATTTTTTTAGAATCCACTGATAATAAATGCACTGAAATGAAAAAAAAACTCGCGATCTACACATACGCGTTTAACTCTACTCCTTTGCTTTCAGTAGCTTCCTTTTTTACGTTGACTGGTACTTTTTTTTCAATTAACTCTTTTGTTTTGAATGTAACGATTGACAGGTAACGCCTCAGATAACCTTAGATTAAGCATTAATTATCAGGCACATATGTGAACTGATCACATTGAATATCGGGTTTAAAACAAACAAATTGTGTAAACTTTTAATGCACCCTTAATTGTGGAAAGGCTGTTCTCAAAAAAAAAAAATAAAAATAAAACAGACACCAGTTGAGAATTAAATGGAATACAAATTTTGACACTTTTGCCCGCACAAATATAGTACTTTCTGTGACAATGATCGTGTTTCTAATGTTTTTGTTATGGCAGCGCTAAATCTGTCTCTTCAATGACATATATATGTGACTTTAAATGCCCCTTTCCAAAGAGATCTAGGGGTGGTTTCAAGATCTAGGAAAGCAATTCTTGATGAAGACATGTGTCAGGAAAGACTTGATGACAAGTTTTACTTTCCGACAATCCAAGGTCACCTAAATCCTCCAATTTTAATTAACAACGAAACTATCGATAACCAGCTTTAACTGGTTAGGCCCAGCCTGAAATTCGCTCCAAATAGTGAGGTATAATTTCCGTAAAAATTTCTTTTCCACAGTCAGCGAAGCCACCATTCTGAAACTTTGATTCGCTTCAGCACCGATTAAAATTTAATTAGTTTTTGATATTTAACAATCCATGCTCCACCTTTCTTCACTAATGACTGTAAAAATTATTATACGGCTTGAGCGATTGAAATTAGTTTCATTATTTTGAATATTGCATAAATGTAACGCCGATATTTAACACAAAATGTAGACTGTAGCCACCAAACTTTTAGCGTTTTGAAATTTTTTCTTAACCGTGAAAATGTGATCGATATTTGTTCGTAATCTATTTTTTACTAACCCGTAAAATGCGATTCCTTTTAATGGCAAAAGGCACAGGAATGTCTAAGTTTAAGCCAAATTTTATGTTTTTTTATACTCTCATGTTCCTTCTTGCATTTCCCACACTCTCATTTTCTTAATTGTTTTTCGTGTGATTTTTCCCTCTACAATCTTCACACTCTTTCTTGTCTCTCGCGTTAGTATGTAGATTTCGCTTTAATGCTCGGTTGTTTGGGTGTTGTTGTTATTATTTTTGTTTCGCTTTCATCGTTTACCTTGGATTACATTACAAACCAGTATTTTGGGTTACATTTTTTTATTTGCAACATTAACTTTGTTTCTTTATATCGAAAACTTTTTGGAAATTACTTACAGCATTCGACATAAGAACAGTTTTTATTTAAATATTATTTTTATTTTTCTTTAATTTCTTTGTAGAACAAAGCCACCGAAAATTTGCCCCAAAATATAAAAAATCTATCAAATGGTCATATCAATATTGGCAACTCAATGACTGATTTAAATATAATGGATATTAATTGTTCCAATAACTCCTCAATGGATCAAATGGATAAAATGGATCAGATGGAGCAAATGCAGCAACAGACTCAAAACAAAGCACTTAATCATCAATTTCGTTTTCATGCAGCATTAACACGTACAATTTCAACACCACAACCGCAACTAAAGCAACATCATCTTAATCAACTTCATTCCCATCAACAGCAGCCGCCACAGCAGCAGCAACCACAGTCTCCACAACAGGATTCTAATGTGGCAACACTTGTAAATACACTTATCGAAAATTTGGGTAATATTAATCTACATCGAAAACTAGAAAGAACTCAATCCGAACCGTTGCCACAACAGCAAGTTAATACATCAAGGTAAGTTTTATTTTTCAATTATAAAGTTAAAGAAATCCGCATACATTCTTATGAAATATTTTAATATGTGTCGTTATACAAAATACTAATCACATGTTTAAACAAGAACACACTTGCAAACAGTGTTGCCAGATATGTTAAGTAAAAGTAAAATTTTTGTCATGAAGATTTTAAAGAAATTTGTTTCTTATTAAGTTTTTATTTCTATCTACGAGGGGTGGCTTTATAGGTGTACCGAATCTTTGCAAATATACAGCTTTTTAGGTGATTTGTATCATGTTTAACATACAGCCCAATCATAATTATTCTCACGGAATTTCTTTCCAACAGAAAAAAATTTTTCGAGAAAAGTTTCCTCCAATTATGAATTCCGTGGGAACAAAAAAATAAATTATAATCATCGTAATTTAAAGGAAGCCATTTTGTTTATACAAATAAAGTGTCCGCTATCTAACGTTTTTTTTCAACTAGTGCTTATTTCGTGAATGGTAACACTTAGCTCATGCCTGATTCGACAGATAATTAGTTTTATCCTTCCGCTGAACGCTTGAACAACGCTGCGACAATACTTTGAAAATCATGGCAATGTTGCAGAATGTGTGCGAAAGTTGCGTACGGATTTTAAAAGAAGAGAAGCACCGTCAGCTCCGTATGTTCGTTATCTTGTGAAAAAAGTGAAAGAAACTGGCATCCTCATCGATAAATCAAAGCGTGAAAAGCTAAAAACAGTGCGTTCTCAACAATTGAACATTTCGGAGGCATCATTGAGAATAATTTTGCATAAAGACCTTGTTATGACGACATACAAAGTCCAATTGGTTCAGCAGTTTAAGCCAACTGACCATCCAATGCGTTTTCTCTTCGTATTTTCAAAAAAAAAAAAATATATATATTTATATACAGTACCAAATTTTTTAATTCCGTCACCCCGATAATTGCTTTTTTGATTGAAGTTACTTCACTAAACTACATTTACATGGATGGTGAAGGATATATAAAATTCGGCTCAGCCGAATATATCACTCTTGTTTTTTTATTATTATTATTATTAAATAATTATTAATGTGTCAATTTAAAGAAGAATAAAGCATAAACAGGCGAAGAAAATTATATTAGAAAAGATTATATCAGAGACAGTTTGGCGAATTATTCTTGTGCAATTTTTACTTAATTAAAGCAGCGTTGCCACTTTCCATCTTTATCACAAATTTGTGTTTTCTAATCTCTTTCTCTTATTGTTCTCAAGGATTAGATCAGATCTCGGGTTTGGGTAAAGTAAATCGGTTATTTTATTAAGAGTGTATTGTATTTATGCAGGTTGTTGGTATTTTTTTTTAATAAGTACGATTATCCCTCGGACGAAGAAAGTTTATTCGGTTCGGTTTAAACAATTTTGCAAATATATGTTATTGCAGCGCTCTTAGTGTCAAGCTGTAGCGTGAGAAAAATGAGCTGGTGTAAGTGGGTCTAAGCAATGCCCTTACCGCCTATGCAAAGGGCACAGTAAGGGATTTGGGAAAATGGAAATAAATCTGTTAATTCTTAACAGCTAATCTGATTCCACTTAAATATCATATGACTGTAAAAGTGGTGTATTTTTTTAAAAAACAAGTGGAAAATATTTTTAAACTTTTTAAAGTTTTCTAATAAAATTTGTATGTAATAAATAAATGTGATGTTAATCCCGTAATTCACAATAAAGTTTGGAAAATTTCCAAAAAAGAGATTTTTAGCATTTTGTTGGGCTATGAAAAATTTAAATTTATGGCAAACTGGAGGAGGGGAATATAGCTTATCGAAATATAATTTATAAGTCACACACAATCGAGTGCTTTTCTTTTTGAATCGAATTATGTTAAGCGGCCAAAATACAATATACGATTTTTTTCTTTCTTTACATGAAGCGAACTATTAAAAAAATGTGAATCCTACCTTCTTAACACAAAAAATTAAATATTAATAATAAAAAATTGTTCCAAAGATTTTAATATGGAATAGAAGTGATTCTTGGCGAAGCGCGTTCGAGCATTGTTGGCCCTATATCACGAATAAAATAAAAAATGTTGGCCTCTAAAGCGCCAATTATTGCTGGTTTATCTTGAAGAGCAAAAACCAGTGATATCAAGTAGTCCTACAGGAAATAATCGAGAGGTGTCAAATCGCACTACCTTGTAGGCCAATTGACTGGTCTATTTTCCGAAATCAACTTATTGCCGAATTTTGATTTCAATAAGTCGATGGTTATGGACGTTATATTGATATCTCGCCTGCATTAATGTCATCCATATTTAAAAAAAAAAAAAAAAAAAAAAAAAAAAAAAAAAAAAAAAAAAAAAAAACATTGATCCTGGTGTGGTTACGATCTTCATTGACCGTAATGCAAGCTGCGCCTTCACGTTTATAAAAAAAATTGCCAGTGCAACATTGCATTTTTTTATGTAATACAGTCTTTAAGGTCTCATATGAATCGGTTTTAAATTAACATATGCGGCAAATTTGTTTATTAGCGTTAGTAAATCTGCATAATTTGGTAGCGATGTTAAAGCGTCAATTTATTTATGAGAAGACTTTGTCAGAGTATACTGATCGTAAAGGCCGTGTCAGATAAAACTTTTGCTTTGCGTTGCGTTGCAAATTCGCTTTGACATCTAAGATAAAATGCACGAACTTATATGAAGTATGTCACATAAAGAACTTTTAACGCAAAGCAAAGCGCAAAGTTGGGCAACACTCATCTTTTTGCGCGCTTTGACAATTAGCTGCTATACATTTGTATATTATTTTTGGCAAAATCGAACGTAAAAGAGTTAAAAATTTTAAAATATTATTTTATTATTTTTTTTTTATATATTCTTCCTTTTTTTATTTTTTTTAGAAAATTATGGAAGAAAAACTTATAAAAACAAACAATAATTAGGCGCTGTTAAAGTTTTTATTGTGACATACCTCTTGCGTTACACGCAAAGCGATAAAGTTTTATCTGACACGGCCTTAAATGTCAAAAAGTGACTGCAGTATGTTAGTTTTTTGACAATATTGCCCTTTCGTAAGTTTGTAGGGCTTAAAAACTTTCCAATATTAATTAATCCTTTTAAGTATGACTGTAGTTCTTCCTTAGTCATGCGATGGTGTTGCAATGGTAATCTATTGAGAGACCATAAAATTATTAAAATTATTTTCTTTTTTTCCTTTCTCCACTGTGCATCGTAATTTCGTTTTTTTTTTGTGTTATTAAAAAATATTTAGTACTTGATACCGATAACAAAAATCTAATAATTCCTTATTTTTTGTTGTTAAATCTCCCACTTATTACATTGCTAAGCACTTCCATGCAACTTTGCAAATCGTTTTTTAATTGCTTTTATCTTAAATATATATATGCTTTCGTGTTAAAATTGTTAAGTTATACCCTGTTCAGACATATGTTCTTAATTGAGTTAATTTAATTTTAATTGCGCAATTTAATTTGGTGTTCACACATGCTCAATTAAGCTTATTTAATTAGCACAAGACATATTTATTTTACTAGGTAGTGTCGTCCGACCAGCTGATTTCTCTTTTTATTACAAAAAACAACAAGTTTTTTTGTTGTTGCTTCGAAGTTAAAAGTGTCAAAATCCATTTTCGTATGACCCGCCATTTTCTTTTTATTTGTTTGTTTATATTTTTTACTTGCGGCTTGTCAATTTTATGAATTTTTTCTTCTCACTGAACATAGTTCCCAGAGTAAACATACTTGTTGGCCAGGGTGGGATTTCGCATCTTCTTCAATTAGTGATGCCATTAAGTACAAATTGCTCAAATTTATTAATTGACTTCTTATATGGTTAATTGAGCTCCATTAAGGCCTTAATTGGGTAAATTCCTTAATTGCGCAATTAAAGCGTATGTCTGAACAGTGTATTAATATTTAAAAATTGGAATGTAATGTTTAAGATTTTTACTTGTTGATTCCCCACTGTGCACTTATATTATCTTAGTGATAATTTATAGATTTTTTTCGTTCGCTGTAGTTTAAAACAGTTTTGATAAATATCACTTTTAGAAATCAACGGCTAGATATCGATAACAGCAATCTAGTGACGCTTTTTTCTCGTTACTAAATCATCGTTTTTAAACTTTTGCCGAAAATATTTGTATTTTCGTGTTAAAATGCCGCTTTTCTATAACTGAAGTTAATTTTTTTTTAATCCCCACCACTGTTCATGGTAAAACGCGTACATGCAAATTTACAAATCTTTATATTTTCGCTTTTATCTAAAATATTTTTGATTGCAGTGAATCTTGTGATGTTTTAGGAAACAAAAGACATTTAAACGCAGTATTTTCTTGCTGTCTTTAATGGGAATTTGAAAACTTGGATAAAATATTTTTTTTAAAGAAACATCTGCGTAATGCGCTGTGATGAGGTTGTCGGCTATTAAGTAAAATACACGTTTATTGTTTCTGAGAAAATTAAAAAAAAAATTCAACCTTTTGCTGTGGACAATTGTTAATTATTTATAATCGTTAAATTACCAGAGTCAGTAATTGACACATTTTTTTTTCTTCTTTTTTTTCTCAGCTACACACAATAAATACCTAAGAAATTTCTATTTAAAGTTGTGGACTTCTTAGGTGTTTTTCTTTTTTTTTCAATACTTAGTTTTTCAGAAAAAAAAACTTCATTTGCTTTGGAAATTAGTCAATTGCTCCCTTAATTGCAACTAATAAAATAAACTGAGGATATATGCTTGAATGTGTCAAAAATATGTCGTTGGCAAATTTTTCGCTTCCTAATTTGTAGTACGTTTAGCGTTAAAGAATAATTTTCAGAACTATGATTCTTAAAAACTTTGTAACCCGAGTAGAAAGAGATTAGTAAGGTTGGGATCAAATGACCACTCGATGATCTCAACAATGAGATGTTTCAAGGGCTTAATACTGAAGTTTCAGGCTAAAAGATCAATTGTGAACACCCAAGAATAGGGACTTGTGTTTCAAAATCTAATCTGTAGATATACTAATTATTTAGACAGCCAGACAGCGCTAAAGGTTTTTAGTGCTCGCATTAAAAAATCAGGCTGGTAGAGCAAATAAAGGCAAAGAACGGATAAAATTTAGTGATCAACCAACATATATACGAGGGCTGCTCTATATATTTCTGGCCTAATAGTGAAAATGCGAATATATATAATCAAAAATGGTTTTATTGTTTTTCAATGTATTCTCCAGCATGACTTATACACTTTTGCACGCGCTCAAACCAGTTGTCGAAGCACTTTTTCCACTCCCATTGAGACACCTCTAAAACATGGTTTTTGAACACTTCAACAGCTTCTTCTAGCGACGAAAATCGTTGACCACGCATTTTTTTTCTTGATGTGCGGAAACAAGAAGAAGTCATTAGGTGCGAAGTCAGGGCTGTACTGCGGATGACCCATTAATTCGACGTTTTGGCCGGTCAAAAACGCTCTGGTTTGAGCCGATGTGTGAGAGCTCGCATTGTCATGGTGAACAATGGTTCGTCTTCTCTTGTTGGTTTTTCGAATTTCTCCGATGACTTCAGGCAAACAAATTGTAGTGTATCACTAAGAAGTGACAGTCCTACTTTGCTCAAGCGGAACAGTCGCCACATGACCAGTTTTGCCGAAGAAACAGGCGACCATTTGCTTCAAAGTGCTTCTTCCACGAACAACTTTCGTTGGATTTTGCTCGTCTTTGAAGATTGTTGTTTCGTTTTAGGCTCATACGCATAGATCCATGATTCGTCACCTGTGACGATCTTATAAACGTCTTTTGAAGCACCGCAATCGTATTTTTGCAACATTTCTTTGCACCAATCGACACGAGCCTTTTTTGAGCGACTTTCAAATTTTGCGGGATCCAACGAGAACAAACCTTTTTTACGGCCAAGTGTTCATGCAGTATCGAATGTATGCTGGTGGAAGAAATGTCCAAGGATGTCTCTATCTCTCGGTACGTCGCATGCCGATCTTGCATTATGAGTTCACGCACGGCATCAATGTTCTCTGGCACAACAGCCGTTTTTGGACGACCTTCACGGAATTCGTCTTTGATCGAGCTTCGGCCACGATTAAATTCATTATACCAATTTTTCACAGTGCTATAGGATGGTGCTTCATTGCCATACAAAGATTTAAGTTCATCAATGCACTCTTGTGGTGATAATCCACGTCGAAAGTTGTGAAAAATGATGGCATGAAAATGTTCACGAGTTAATTCCATTTTTTTCTATATTAATTTTTTCAAGTCACTGTAAACAACACAAATAATGGTCGTACGTCAAAACGTTTTGAGTACGATTATGCTTAAAAATGACAAACTTTCCAATGGAAATGTCAGATTTCACTTGGCAGCACTCAGTGTTGCCAGGCCAGAAATATATATAACAGCCCTCGTAAGTTTTGCAATTAATTTTGAGATTGTAGAAAAGATAAGTGCATGCACTGATCGTTTACTATAATAGAGAACTCAATAAACTCATTCTAGGTTCAACTAATTGTTGCTGCAGTGCTAAAGACAATATCAAGATATAAGGCGCCATCTTGGCTGGATATTCACCCCTATCGTGTTAGGGGTAGGCGTATTTCGACTACAATTTTGTAATAGATTAATGATAACTATTACGGGCTATCTTTAATCTATTACAAAACTCTTTAAAAACGTTGAGTTTTTGCTACGAAAACACCAAACACGATAAGAGTGATTATAGGGACTAACATACTTCAAGGTTTGGATAGGAAACTTGTAATTAGTATTGTTCGTTTAGATCAGGGAACTGAAAGCTGTGGAGCATCAGATCGGTCTAAAGATTTCTTGGTCTGGCTAACGATTCCACTATTAGAAAGAACGATATCAAAAGTTGCTCGTTCGATGAGATTTGTGCATCCTAAAATTTTTTCTCACTTCTAGAGTAGAGTCACCTCTCGTTTATACTTTTTCAGTTTGCACTGCAGCAACTGTTGATAGTGATTTTTGGTCATATTATGGGTTTCTGCTATACTACATTTGATGGACCTGAACAGAACCGTTAAGACGAAAAGCTACAATAAAAAAAAATAATAATAATAATGATTATGATGATGATTTAGCAATAATATTTTTTATTCTTTTAAAGGTACAAAACGGAACTTTGTCGCCCCTTTGAAGAAGCAGGCGAATGCAAGTACGGTGAAAAGTGCCAATTTGCACATGGATACAATGAACTGCGCAATTTACAAAGACATCCCAAGTACAAAACTGAATATTGTCGTACATTCCATAGTGTGGGCTTTTGTCCTTATGGGCCACGTTGTCATTTTGTGCATAATGCCGATGAAGCGCGTGCTTTACAGCAGCAGCAGCAGCAACAACAACAGCAACAACAACAACAGCAACAGCAGCAACTACAGCAACAAACAAAAATACAACAACCAAATCATTCCAATTTTTATCCATTGAGCACAAAATCTAGTCTCAATGGTAGCGGTAGTGGTGGCGGTGTTGGTATTGGTGGTGGCGCAGTTAATCACTCTTTACCACTGAGTCCACCCTTAAGTATGTCAACCGGTTCAGATCGTGAATCACCAACTGGCTCATTGTCTCTATCACCAACAAGTTCCATGACAAATTTCCCTTTCGGTGAACAAATTAGTCCAGCCAATTCGGTTTTTCAAAATGCTTTCACGTATGTCAATACACCGCCTGAAAGTCCAAATGCGCACATGTCGCCCGTTAGTACACCACCGCCGCCACCAGCAACCACCCTAATGCTGGGACAGACAGCCATTTATATAAAACCAATTGTAGGCGGCGGTATAAATGTTGCAGCACCAGCCAAACAATTATTGCAAAAAAGTTCTAGTTCACCAATTGCTATAATAAGAGGTGGCAATAACAACAACACTAACAACAATACCAACAAGCCACCACTCAAAGTCAATTCTGTGTCATCATTAAATGGTGCTGTGACAGCCGAAGAGGCACGTTTACCTGTGTTCAATCGCATTAGTAGCAACTCCACTGCTGAAGCATTCTCGCATGTAGCTTTATAAATTCAATTAGAAGTTTAAAATATTTATTTTTTATTATTATTTTTATAATTATAATTTTTATTAATATTATCATCATTTGTGTTTTGTTGTTATCAGTTGCAACAAAGACAAAAACAAAAACCAGAAAAAAGAAAACAAGCAAACAAAATGCGTCAACAACAACAACAGCAACAAGTCATGCATGCAATGTTATTAATTACAAGTAGTCAGCAGTATGTGGTGTTGTTTGGTGGAAGAGATAAAGAGTGCGCAACGTTTGGACTCTGAGTTAATAAAAGCTAAACCAGAGCAAGCAGGCAGCAATAACAGCTAATTGGAAAATTACAACACCGCGTTGACGCACGCTTGCAAACGTAATAAAAAAAAAAACTAAACAAAAACGGTTAAAAAATAAAGTATCAAATAATCAATCAACAACAACAACAACAACAAAATCTCAATATTCACAATATTTAATTGCAAACAAAATAAAATTCTAGTTTTTTCTCTTTATTCTTATTATAATTATAATTGTCATTATTTTAATTTTATTTGTATCATTTAATTTTATATAAAAATATACAAACATAATTTACACACGTTGCGATAAATACTTGCGAGTACTGTATCATTCTTAATCCCTTATCTTTATCTTTCTATTTTTTTCTTTATTTCTATTTAATTGTTATAATTATTTAATATATAAATATATATATATTTTACATTCACTTAAAGACACAACAAAAACAAAAACAAAAAAAAAATAATCATTATTATTTAACTAAATTATTTACAAAATAAAAAAAATCAAATTAAATTATTTTAAAAGGAAATGAAACTGAAGACATTTTTTAAAATACATAAATAATTTAATCAAAACACTATTATATAATATTATATAATTTTTATTTAAAAACAAAACATCAATCAATTACACCAAGAAAACGAAACAAACATAACTATTATTAATTATATATATAAAAGAAATATCTATTTATAATAGTTTTATTATTTTCATTATTTATCCATAACGAAATTGGATATGACATTTCGAAACATTTATATTTTGAAAATCTTATATTTTTTTTTTTTGTTTAAAGAAAACACAAAAACCATGTAAATTATTTCATTTTTTTTTTGGCTGGGTTGCTTTATTTAATCTTATTGATGTAAAAGAAACACTTTATTTTTATTTTGCATTTATTTTTAAAATAACTTTTTTTATTTATTTTAATAATTTAATTATACAAATTTTATATTAAAACTCTACACAACTAAAAGACATTAAAACATTTAAAAACAAAGACCTTAAAAGAATTACATAATCGTAAAATTAAATTTCATTTACCCGAAGTTGCCAAAAAAAAACAATAATTTTATTTTATATATGAAAAAAAAATCACATAAATTCTTTAAAAAAAAAAAAATATTAGAACAGCAGTAAAAAAGTAACCACAAAATATCTGACCAACATATCTGTGCACTTAAAGGTTTAAAAAAAATAAAATAAAATCATTTCAGTTGCAAAACAAAATTGTATATATAAAAAATATTCAAAATTATTTTCTTTAAACAGAAAAAATATTAAACCAGGAGATAAAATGTAGCAGCAACCAGTCTGACAAACATATCTGACACAAATAGTTGATAAATTTTTCCTTTTATATTCCCAACAAACAAAAAATCAGACACACATATTTGTGCACCATAAGTTAAACAAAAAAAAAATAATAAAAAAAAATTAAAACTAAATTGTATAATTTAATTGACCCATTTTTATTTGCTAACAAAAAAAAAAAAGTAAGAACAGTAAATATAATGTTACAACAAAAAGTCTGACAGGTATATGTATGCAACACAAGAGCCAAAATCTTTAATGTAAAAAAAAAGTTTTTAATTTTAATATTTAAAACAAGAAACATAAAATCCGCAAATAAAATGTACCAACAAAAAGTCTCACAAACAAATCTGAATACACACAGTCCCTCAACAAAACATGAGTTTACTTTTAAAACTTTCTAAATATATATAATTGAACTTCAAAATCAAACTTATTTCTTAAAATGAACTAAAAAAAATCGATAAATAAATTATTTAAATTAATTTTCAATATGTTTGTTCATACAAAGCTATTTTTGCAAACTTATCTAATGGTGTGTGTGGGTGTGTGTGAAGTGCTCCATTCCTTTTAAGTAAATACTCCTTTAAAATTTTCCAACATTATTTATATTGATTTATATAAAAGTGACCATCAACATTTTGTCCGAATCCTTCAAAAACAGAATATATCAAAATAAATATATAAAAGTTTAGATCCTTTTTGAACGAAATAATTCTGCTGGTCAAACTTGTTTTTACACTAAAAGAAAAAATTGTCATAAAATTTTAATCTCAAATCATTTTGAAAAATAAAAAATTTTACTTTTTACGCCTTAGATAGCCATATGCTTGTCAGACTTGTTGTACTATGGCAACTGACCTTTACAAAAACAAAATAAGGAATTTAATTCAAAATGGTTTTAAAAGAGCGATTGATCTCAGTAGTTGTCATTATAATTGAAAAATTTAAAAATAAAATTAATTAAATTTTTGTTCAAACCATAAAAATCTAATGGAACACATTTGCCAAACAATCAAAAATCTAATCTCAATCCAGCTAAGAGTGCTGTCCCCTTTTGTATACTTTTCTTCGAACTAAAAGTCATACTTCTCTTTATTTCATCCTGCTAAATGTATTGAACCGTTGTAAATGTCAAACTGATTGGCCGTTAAAATTTTTGCACATGAAATTAAAGAAGTTTTTTTTTATTTTCTTTTTATTTTTAAACATCAAGTAATGTAAGTGGTTTGAGCATGGAATAAAAAGAGAAATTCTCGCGTGTGAATTCTTTGCATATTTATCATACAAAACGTCTGATCAAACTTGTGTGTCTTATACAAATTTCTATAAGACATAATTGCTGGCGTAAGAAGTAAAACTTAATAATTTATGGGTAAAATAAAAACACAAGCACAACAAAATTTTTTTATTCTGTGTAAGATCAAACTTGCATGTTCTTTAAAATGTTCGTCAAACTTATCTGATGATGTAAAAAGAACTATTAATTAAAGTTTACAATTCAAACTTGCGTAACGTATACAAATACTTGACAGACTTATTATCTGCTGCAGTAAAAAATTCTTAAACCTTCTGTTTCTTAATTTAAGGTCAATTGAATTTTAGATCTGGACCAACCTAAAAAAATATTTTTTTTTTTTCTTTTAAGAAGACAATTTCTGTGAAATTGTGCGATATAATCTAAAAAAAAATAAAGGTTTTTGTTGAGGCGATTTTTTGGCTTGTATGAAACTAACGTGTTTTAGCAAAATGTTTGTTCGGAAAGTGATAAATTTCAGCAATTAAAAATTTTTTTAAAACTTATTTTAAAATCAACATAATATTTGTAAAGAAAGAGTGCACAGCTATGAATTTTGAAAAATGTCTTATAAATAATTTAAGCAGATTCTGTGACTGTCATTTATAATGTGTGATCAAACTTGTATGACCAATAAGAATATTTGAGCGACTTATCTGACGATTAAAATAGTATTTCGACTTTCTTTTATTTATTTATTATTTATTTTTTTTTTTCTTTAACATCAACAAAGGGTAAATGAAATGAAATAAAATATTAAAAAATATTTTATATAGAAAAATTTATTAAATTTGAATAATATAAATTGAAAAAATATATAAATTAAATTTATACATAAAAATGTCGGTATTAAAAAAATAATACCTTCTTTGAGACATAAAACAATTGATTTCATGAAAACATTGCATAATATATACATACAAACATATTTTTAAATTGTTATTTAACTTTAATAAATTATTTAAAACACTAGATTTTGATATTTAAATATATATTTTTATTTAAAGTAAATTAAAAATTGACTTGTTAGTAGAAACGAGATTTATGTAGGTGCGTGCAGATCTTTTATTAACATATTTAAGTTTTATTAATTTAAATTTTATGTAAATGTGTAAAAATATAAAAAAAACAGAATTTTAATAATATGAAATCTTTATAATAAAAAAAAAACTCCCATACACACCAATTCTTAATTTAGTTTTTAAATTATTTGCTAAATATAATTAAATTATTGCTTAAAACTCGTTAATTTTTATAAAAATTTATTATATTATATTTTTTTTTATTTTATGCTAAATCTAAATTATATATTTAAAAAAGAAAAACAAAACAAATGTAGAATATAAAACAATGGCAATTATTAAATATTTTTTTTTTGTTTATTTATAAAACATAAATAACATTTTTTTATATAAATTGAAATGCTGCATAACCTTAATTTAAATTAAAAAGAATTAAAGGATTAACAAAAACTACAACAAATTAAAAAGAATTAAAATTCATTTGCAATAATCTAAATTATTTAAAACCTTGAAAATGTTTTTTTTTTTTTTTGTTTTGCATCTATTTAATTATATTTTTATTTTTACTTATAATATTAGAAGTAATATTTATTATTTTTTTTGTATTATATAAAAAAACACACCATACACACACACACACACACTTAAAATCATAAATTGAAAATGTAAGAAGTTAAGAAGAAAAAAAATCCAATTGTCATTGAAAAATTCTCAAGTGCCTTAATAATGTTTTATTTAATTATTATTATTTTTTTATTAATTAATATTATTAACTATTTATATATACATATATAAAAATTGATTAAATTGGTTTAATTGAATATTTTGTTTTTATTTTTATCAACTATTTTTAATTATTTAAATGGATTTAGTGTCTTCCCTTTTTATTTTTATTTTATTTTTGTATTTAATATAATAATTCTTAATTATTATATTATTATTTTTTTGTGTGACATAGTAAATGCCAGTTAAGCCAGTTACTATGCTATTTAATTGTAGTTTAACAACAACAACAAAAAACAACCACAAATAAACGAACTATGCTTCCATTTTTATACCTACTTTATATATAATTTTTACAAATAAAAAACGAAAAATATATATAAATATATATTGAAAATATGAAAAACACTCTTGTGCTTATACAAATTTTTTGTGAATAAAAATACTTATTTTTCTTAATAAAAAAAAAAACAATTTTTCCCAACAAAATATTGTTTTATTTCATAGCTTTGTTAAGTAAATCGTAGTCATCGTCTTCTAATTAAAAAAAAATATTGAATCCTACACTTGAAGAAAATAAAGTTCGCTTTCTTAATCACAAACGAATCCAAAAAAATCCTCTGGGTGTTTTTAAATCGACAATAAAATGCTGTTGGTGTTAAAGCAATCGATATTTACCGATATCACGAATTATTTTCTTCATGAAAAGAAAATTCCCCTCATCTTGAATGTTTTTTTCATGGAATTTGGGCCTGTTCGTAATTTTGATTTTACAGGTAACAGCAGTTCTAAAACAACTACAACAATATGTAAGCAACATGTATTTTGTTTTTTTTTAAATATAGGGTGAGTTCCAAAACGTCATTTGCAATGCAACTTAACAAAGTTATGCATTCCTAAACGCAACCATTAAAACATTGACAATGTTACGCATCCCTAAATGTATAATAAAAGTTATTGATACGCAAACAAAAGCAAACTGTGCATCACTAATTTTTATATTTAGTGCAAACTAAATTACAATCACATTAATCATGGCGGAAGAAAAGAAAATTTTCTTTTAAATTTAATTATTATTTAAACATGATTTATTTATATCTTCAGGGACAAAAAGTAGAATTTTAAGTGGAAGCAGCTTTTGTTAACAACACGTTTGCAAAATGAAAGCGATTTTGCCTTTAAGAAAAAGAAAAAATTTGTTTAATGGGAAAAGGTGCTCCGGGAAATTAAAACCATTGACAACAACATAACATAGTTGGTTACTTTGTATTAAAACAGTAGCAAAACCGCATCACTGCAATGTGTTTTGACGTTTTGGAACTCACCCATATTTTCAGATGTCAAATTAACTGACGCACAGTGGGTTAAAAACAAATTTTTTTACAATATATCTCAACGAAATTTCACAGAGGCAGGGCAGAACTGTTTCTCAGTGAATTTACGGACGGTCAGACCCGTTATAAAAAGTTTATTTTTACCTCAAAAAAAAAAGTTTATTTTTAAATTTAATCAGACCTTGAAAATATTGTTACGAATGTAAGATCTGGCAACCCCTCTTGTTGTTGTTATCCGTATGAGCGTGGTGAATAAGTTAATTCAACTAATGGTGTGTGTATAGAATAATTCCATAATTAGCCAACAAAAGTGCGTGCTGTAGAACAGAAGATTGTGGGTTCGATCCCCGCCGTCGGACATGCGCACAATGAAATATAAAAATTGTTATAATGCAATTAATAAACAGCAGGCAAAAGACAATAATTATTGTGTGAAGCCATGGCAGATAATTTAGTGGAGACGTCCAATTTAATATAAGAGCTACAGATAATTGTCAAGAAGCCCTTTATAATAAAAAGTAAGACCGGTAGCGGTTGTGCGGGGAAGTGTAACAGTATAACAACAAAGTTTATGGCAGACGTGTGTTGTGGCTATCGGATTAAAGGGGATGACTGGTTTGGATAAAAGGAGTAGTGAAGATGTCTATGGATGGTTAAGGTTACTAAGTAGTTCATGTCTCGCCGGAGTAACACAGTAGTGTAGCGTGGATGGCTGCGTGTTTGTAGTAATAACGCATGTTTAGTAAATACGAGACCAAGGGTTCACAAGACCGGTAGGATAGCCAGAGAAAGCCATAAAGTTTGAGTACAGAATAATGAGCCACAGTGGTATTTGCAATCACAAGAATCTGTACATTTGTTCTAAAAAGGAAAAAACGTAACAATATCTATAAAAATGTGGTAAATGTGCAGGAAGAAAACTGGCTTATAATTTTAGTACGCTTATTTATTATCTATTTTATGCTATATTATTAAAAAAAATTAAGAACAAACAAGTTTAAAGTTTTGTTCTGATAGCTCTTTTCATTAAAAAGTTACAAGCCTCTGAATGGATAAAATTTTAAAAGTACCGTTTTTAAGGATATTCCCCAAAAAGGAGGTATTCTTTTTTTGTTTGTTAAATTTAAATTTATTTCAGTACTATCAAATTTGTTTAAACAATTTTACAGATAACCTATAGCAAATGCGAATAAAAGAAAAACTAGGTCAACAATTATAATGGTTCCCCCTCCAGCCCTTTCCAACATTGCCAATTTGAAACAAAATTTTAAAATTATTGTAACATTCCTCGGAGTGCAAAGCACAGATTAAAAACAGGTAAACGGGCTTTTAAGTACCCGAATTTTGGCTACATACTCCAAAAAGAATTTGACAGCCACGTGATTTATTAAGGCAGGTTAGCCTCTTTTGTAAAAAAAAAAACGTTTTTTGGGAAATTTTTTCCCGTTCCGGGAATTTGTTGTTTACACTAAAAAATTTAAATTTTATTTCGCCATTTCATTAAAAACTCTTTTAGCCAAATTTAATTTCTCAAAAACCACATTAACATGATTTTTTCAGTTTTTGAAAGTGTAGCGCGAAAAAAATAATTACAATATTATTAATCTAGGTGTCATAAGCTTTTCTTTGATGCTACTTACATGTTTATCGAGCATATATTTAAGTTAGAGGAGCTTCTTTGTTTTCTTATTTTATATGTATGTAAAAACCAAAAAATCATGAGGAGGCGAGGCCACGATCTTTAACTAAAATGCATTTTAAAAATGCGTGTTAAATTTTTGTTTTATGAAAATTTTTAATATATTTCCACAACACACACTGAAAGAAAAAAACTTTTGTATGAAAAAAATAATAAGTGTAAACACTGATCTGATCTACTGCCACTACCTAGTATATTAATGTGCCTTGGGCACTATATTCGTAAATGCAAGAAAGTGGCAGCACTGCAAATGTCATCTATTCGTATATGCATCACTGAAGTTTATTAGAGCACATATTTAGGCTAGAGGAGCAAAAAAATAATCATAAAAAGGGCTGATGCAATGAACGTCTTTTTCTGTTTAATAATTTTTAAAAAATTAAATTTAGTTTTTTTTTCTTTAATCTTCTTTTTTAGTATTTTACACAAATTTGTATCATTTTTATATCATCTAGTTTACAAATCGAGTTTATTAATTATTTTTCTATTTTGACAGTATTTCTTGGTTCGTTAATGCAAACACTAAAATGAGTAAAACAAATCATACGCAGCAGCTGATTAGCAGTAGCATTGCAGAATAATCATGTTATGCAGTGCAGCGATCCATTTACGAATAGGCCTTTTTTTAATTGTTTTTTTCACTTTGATTTTGTTGAGGAACTCATATATAAGTATGCCAGTATTTTTCATCTAAATAGAATAGGTTGATAAAAAGTAGTTTTAGGGCAAAATCAGTGAACATATTTCAAGGTGACATATTTCAAGGTGACATTCTTTGCAAATTAAGGCAAAAAATGTGCAGTTAAAATTTTGAGACCGACCCTGACCCTGACTGGCTGACTTCCAAAACGTCAGTTGCTTTGTATTCGAATAATGTATTGTGTTTCATAATGCCGTGGTACTAAATGTTTACAATGCATACCATTCCAAAATGTCACAGAGAAGTATTAGAAAAATTGATGCTTTGTTTCGCAACTTTGTATATGTACAAGATCTAAACACCGCAGCAAAATTGTATGAGTGGTTTTACATTAAGGGCATTGTAGCTGACTCTTTTATTGTTTTTTATTTTGGAGCATCTCCGAAGTCGTCAAGCGTTTACATTATGACTCTTTTGTAGCAAGTTAGAGAATTCTATGATGTTTTAGCAATCAATTTTTTAAGTGTTGCCATAAACTAAATTCATAAATTTTTCAACAATTTTTTAAAAATATAGAAAAAAACAGCTCTTTGGAAACAACGCTCAAGCATAGAACTGCAAAAAACGAAAGAGAGAAACAGGAATGAGAGAAAAAACTGAAAAGAGTCAGGAATATTCATTTCGTGCTACTTTTGCAACCCCGTAAATTTCTCTATACCTCTTGCCTACAAACTTCTGCATAATGACTTTTGTAGCTGATACATACAATGCCCTTAATGTAAACTCCCTCTATACAAACTTTGTATTAATACATTTTGGAAGTCGGCCAATATGGTTATAACAGGAAAGGTAATTTCAATACTTATTTATTGTTCACGTGAAATTGCCGATATCAATTTTCTGTTCAATTCTTACCCAGCTCGATATTCCTGTTTTTCACGAATTGGTGTTCAATATTTTGGATAAAACAAGTAAGAGTGCTATATTCGGCTATGCCGATCTTATATACCCTTCAACATCTAGTTTAGTGAAGTCACTTCAGTCAAAAAAGGAAATATTAAGGTGACAGAGAATTAAAAAATTAGAAAAAAATAAAGCACTACATATATATATATAATTTTACATAAAAATGTCTTCTGCTCTTAAAGGATTAAGCATTTTTTTTAAACTTTCAGTATTTCCTTAAAGAATTTGGAAATACTAAAAGGCGAACCTCAAATTATTCAACTGATGTTGTTTTCTTATTTTTTAATTCTCTATCGCCGCATGTATTTGTTTTTTGATTGGAGTTATTTCATTCTTCCAACTGATATAGATAAATTAAAGGTAGGCGTGGTGTTTTGTCCGCTGCCTCGAAGGCCATGGACCAATCATCCTGAATTCCATAGCACCTTTTTTGAGAGTATGTCTGATGGATTGGGGTATTTAAATTTTTTTTAGATGATCTAGTTTCTCGGCAAACTTGATTTTAACACTTACATCGCTCAATCGACTTTGCTATGCATAAGAAGTCGAATATACGTATATACGAGGGCTGCTATATATATTTCTGGCCTGGCAACACTGAGTGCTGCCAAGTGCAATCTGACATTTCCATTGGAAAGTTTGTCATTTTTAAGCATAATCGTACTCAAAACGTTTTGACGTACGACCATTATTTGTGTTCTTAACAGTGACTTGAAAAAATTAATATAGAAAAAAAAAATGGAATTAACTTGTAAACATTTTCATGCCATCATTTTTCACAACTTTCGACGTGGATTATCACGACAAGAGTGCATTGATGAACTTAAATCTTTGTATGGCGATGAAGCACCATCCTATAGCACTGTGAAGAATTGGTATAATGAATTTAATCGTGGCCGAAGCACGCTCAAAGACGAATTCCGTGAAGGTCGTCCAAAAACGGCTGTTGTGCCAGAGAACATTGATGCCGTGCGTGAACTCATAACGCAAGATCGACATGCGACATACCGAGAGATAGAGACATCCTTGGACATTTCTTCCACCAGCATACATTCGATACTGCATGAACACCTGGCCGTAAAAAAGGTTTGTTCTCGTTGGATCCCGCACAATTTGAAAGTCGCTCAAAAAAGGCTCCTGCCGATTGGTGGAAAGAAATGTTGCAAAAATACGATTGCGATGCTTCAAAAGACGTTTATAAGATCGTCACAGGTGACGAATCATGGATCTATGCGTATGAGCCCAAAACGAAACAACAATTTTCAAAGACGAGCAAAATCCAACGAAAGTTGTTCGTGGAAGAAGCACTTTGAAGCAAATGGTCGCCTGTTTCTTCGGCAAAACTGGTTCCGCTTGAGCAAAGTAGGACTGTCACTTCTTAGTGGTACACTACAATTTGTTTGCCTGAAGTCATCGGAGAAATTCGAAAAACCGACAAGAGAAGACGAATCACCATGACAATGCGAGCTCTCACACATCGCCTCAAACCAGAGCGTTTTTGACCGGCCAAAACATCGAATAAATGGGTCATCCGTCGTACAGCCCTGACTTGGCACTTAATGACTTCTTCTTGTTTCCGCACATCAAGAAAAAAATGCGTGGTCAACGATTTTCGTCGCCAGAAGAAGCTGTTGAAGTGTTCAAAAACCATGTTTTAGAGGTGTCTCAATCGGAGTGGAAAAAGAGCTACGACAACTGGTTTGAGCGCAAAAAATGCTGGAGAATACTTTGAAAAACAATAAAACCATTTTTGATTATAAATATTCGCATTTACGCTATTAGGCCAGAAATATATAGAGCAACCCTCGTACCAAAAATAAACCAGTAAAATTTTTTTCACCAACACGGTTTTCTGTTATTATTTTTTATTATAATTAAAATACTCACTGTCACCTTTGTTATCCATATTTTTTTGTTTTTTTTTTAAGACACGTGCTTTTCGTTCGTAGACGCAACTTGGAATAAACACTAAAACAGAACCCACTCAATTGTATTCACACATAACGGTAAACTGCAGCTCATTAAAAAAATATGTTTTTTGTTCTCTGAGTGTTTGCTATAGGATTCTAGTAAAAAGAATTCATTTACAGATCGTTATAAAATTAAGTTTTGGCCAAGAAAAATGGTCGGCTGGACCATAGTGCAGTGTTTATAGAATTTTCTCTTTCTCTATTTGTCTATATTTTAGAAGTTTTTTCACGTTGATTCAATCATTTTAAAAGTTGCTCGCTTATGTATTTTTCATTATTGCATTAATATTTTAAATAGAATTGTTAATTTTTTTAAAATTTTTATATTTTTATTTTAATATTGTGCTCAGTCACATTTTAATACCCCGCACTGTGCACAGTGGTTAGTAATGAATAAAACACATAAAATTTGGTTTAAAATGGCTTACATATTTTTTATTTTATTTCATTTTATTTAACTTATTATAAGCTTTGCTTTGTTATTATAATTATTAATAATTATTATTTGTGTTATATGTGTTATTGCGTTTAATATGATTTTATTATTTAATTTAAAATATTTATTTAAAAAATACTTAATTACAATACGTAACACATATAAATTACAATATTAAATTAAACTTAGTACGTTCATCAAACTTATATAAATAATTAATTATTATTTTTTATTTCTGTTATTTTGAATTATTTATTTTTATTTTTTTAATATTTTTCTTTTTTTTTAATTTATCAGTATATAGCACAGTGCCTTTCTTTCTTACATTTTTAAATCTACAATTAAATCTTATTTATGTGTATATGTATATAAACTATACTAAACTATTCAAATTTTTTTATTTATATAATTTAAACTTTAAACTAATTAGAATTAAATATAGAGTTTTAATTTATTACTTCTTGTACATTTACAAAATTTGAGAAATAAAAAAAAAATCAAATATAATTAAAGGGAACGACGAGTTTAACGTAATTAATTAGAGTTACTAAAGGTTAAATAACAATTTACACTTAATACATGCTTTTGGACAAAATTGAAAATGATAAACTATATATTTTTTTTTGTTTGTTCTAAATGTATCATACACAACACACTAACTAACCAGCGAACACATCATTTGTTGTAGTTTTTATTTGTTCTTTTGTCAACTAAAATTAAAATTCGAATATATAGAAACATAACCTAAAAATATCTTAAACATAAACAAATAAAGAAACAATTTAATTTGATGGTTTCAATTTTAAATTGTCAATTGCTAAAACAGTGCATAGCCCCCTTGTAATATTGGATTAATGTATTCTAATACAATAGTGTACACTTTGTTGTTAGTAATTATAATTAAAATATGTAAAATAATTATACAATTCCTTTGCTCACATTTTTGAAAAGCTGTTGTGAAGCCACACCTGGCACTAACTGTTCATAATTATTTATTAAAAACTTCCCATGCATGCTTTAATTTTATGTTACCATTATGTTGTGAGTGCCTAATTTTGAGATGAATTAAACAGAAAAACGAGCGAGAAACATTTTGTTTTTATACTTTTCGCTCGAAATATTTTTTTTTTTTACAATCGTACGATTTACTCACAAGAAAATCAGATGCATTTCCATTCTACTTAAGGTCACGACAAACTATCCTACACAATTAAACAATTTTTCTATTTAGAAAAAAAAAATACAAAAAAGGCAATTTTTGCTTCTGCAATTTTTCTTTTAATTTTTTTATATTCTTACAGTAAAATTTTGTTTCTGCAATTTCGATCTTGATTGCTTAGACGAATGAGAAAACAAAAGAGAATTGCAAGACATGAAACAGTGTACCCGTTCTTACCTGTCTGTTCCCCTCTCACCTACAAGAACTCAAGAATTGCGCAAAAAAAGTTGCAAAATGTGGACGAGGACGATTTAGCTGCCACATTGTTAAACAAGATGCAACTTTTATTGTACATTGACAGATCTACAGAATAAATTTTACACGATGTCACATGGCATTTATCAATACAAATACTCAAGTGATGAACAACCCTAAAAATAAGAAGAAAATTGTAATAGATGATACGCGGGGAAATGTATCCCATTCTTTCGGAGCAAAAATTTTGTTCCGAAACATTTTTTTATATGTAGTTTGACATGTTTCTTTTTGAGAGAGAGAGAGAGAGAGAAAGAGAGAGAAAAAGAGTTAAACTCACTTCTTACAATTTCAGCTTGAATTGGTTTAATTGTTTCGAAACAATGAAACTGTGCTGCCAACTACTTTATTTTTTCAAAGAAAATTTAACTGAGCTGCCACATCATATTATATGTACATATTAAATATATGTATATGTGCATATAAATTTAAAAGGTAAAACTGCTTGCAAATTTAAAAAGTAAAACAGCCAAGCAACCTGACTGACTTCTTTTCTGAATAATTTTTTCTTTAAAAATTTTAACAAATTTGTAGTAAACAATTTCTTAAAAAGTGAAAAAAAAAGAAACTGGTGTGAACTGAAAAAAGTGAAAAAGCATCACAGCCTAATTATTGTGATAAGAAAAAATATATATTTTTTAATTTAGAATTTATTTATAACAAAACCAAAACTATGTCTGTGACACAAAAAACGCAAAAAGCGGCATTCTGTGATTTCAATCTTCTGTCACAGTGCTGCCTGCTTGTAAAGTAACACATCTCGCTTACACATATGTTTCATACGGTAGCTATGTTTTTCCAGAAAAATTGTTCGAAGTGGATGAATCGTTCAAGAACAAACTCTCAAAAAACTAAAATTGCAGTGGGTGAATCCAGCTTAAGTGTAGGAACACAACACAACACACGACGGTAACGTCATTTCCGTACAAATTTGGCATTCATAAGTCCAGATTTATACGTGCGATTATTTCATGTCATTTTTTTAAATTCTCTTTTAACTAATTTCACGTTGTCTTTGTTTTGTGTACAAATACCGATGCCATTAAAAGAGCATTAAAAAAATGGCAATAAATAATCGCACTTATAAATCTGGACAAAGTTTTCGTTCAACTAAAAGGCTGCTGAGATAAAACTTATTTTATTTTCATCATCTGTTTTTATAATTCTCTCACATTTTGTTCCTCACTCTCCTTAGAATATTGAATGAAACTTAGAATATTTTCACAAATATTTGTATTTTGTAATTTTTATTTAAAAAAAAAATTTAAGAATGCAAGAAATAATTAAAAAGGTAAAAATAATGAGCCCTATTCTTTAATCTGTACACAGGTTTTAAAAAGTCTCATTGAGTCTCTTGAAAGAGTAAGACAGCATCTTCTGTTAGTCTTTACAGTAGAATGCCATGTACAGTCAACTATTTTCATTTCTTCGATTTTTTCATATGAATTATTTAAATGTAATAAAATTAAAAAAACTATTTTGAAAACAAACACAAAAAAAAAAATAAATAAATACTAACAGTGCGGAAAATCGTTGTTATTTCGTTCATTAGCTGTCAGTAATGAGAAATCGTTCCTACAGTACAGATGAACAACATATTTGAATTTAAAGCAGCTATAAGACGGTCAAACTTTGCATGTGAGAACGGTTTGAGAGAGCTGAGAGATTAAATCAGGGCATTAGAGATGAGCGATAATTCCAGTACCTGTGATTAAAAAATCACTGCTCACTACAGTGACCGAGTTGATCAAATAACAGTTCCGAGTAAGAACGTTCTTTTATATTCACACACATGCAAACTTAAATTTAATTTTACTTGGTGAAGTACTTTTGATTCTTTTATTCTTTCATATAAGAGGTTGAGCTTTTTTTACTTGAACATAGATTATACTTCAGTGTTACCGAAACTCTACATTTCTGGGCAAATTTATTTACAGCTGCTTTTAATGTTGAGATCAAAATACCTTTACATTATGATTAGTGTTTGCATAAAACATTATAAACATGAATGTTTAAATAAGAAAAGAACTGCAAACGGTGATCGCGGCGGTAACTATTTAAAAGAACGGTGATTTGAAAATCACGTTCACTGGTAACGACGTTCCTCAAAAATCACTGAATCGCTCCTTTTTAATGGCGATAAAGCACCATAAAAAACCACAATATATCGCTGGTATAGTGAATTCAACCATGGTCGTAGTTTCGTCGACGGCGAATTCACAAAACATCGTACACTGATAATACAAGATCGTTATATGACATATTGTGATTTAGAGGCATCCTTGCACATTAGCTCCACTTGTAATACATTCGATTTTGGATGAACACTTGCAGCAAAAATAAATAAGCGCAAGCTGTCAAAAATTCTTGTTTGAAGCAAACCATAAAAGCGCGACGTCAACGCTGAGCAATTGGAAGTTCCTATTTTGACATTGCATCAGGAAGTAAAGTTGGTTGCTTTTTTTATTCTTGAAAACTAAAGACAATTCAGTTATTTTTAGAGCAATCTAGCAATCTATTTTATTTTTATACAGTGCGTTTTACAAAGTTGACACTTTTATTTAAGTATGAAAGCTATGCTTTAAATTGCGTTGTGCCTTACGCCCTAATTTAGGTTTTTCTGTAAGTTGTAAAAAAACCTGTTTTCGTTGGATACCTTCATAATTTATCAAGCGCTCAAAAAAGGTTCGCGTCTAGCGTAAGGAAATCATTAAAAAGTCTAACGGTGGTGCTTTAAAAGCCGAATCATGGATATATGCTTATGACCCGGAAACATAGCAGCAGTCGACCGTGTGGGTATTCCAACACGCAAATGCCACCTGCTCCGCTTAAGTAACATATAACTGTTAATTCTGAGTAAAATTAACCCCCGAACACGAATCAATCTTCTTCATGATAATGCGAGCTCTCACACATCTCGTTAAACAAGTAAATTTTTGAGCAATCAAAACATCGAATTGATAGAAAGGTCTGTTCAGTAACTAAAAATTGTTACTAGAACGTGTTTACGCGTACCGCAAGGTTCCGTTCTTTCCCCTGCCCTATTTCTTATTTTTCTCATTGACCTTCTACGTCAGACTTCCAACACTATCTATTCTTTCGCAGATGAGAGTAGTCATTACAAGTTTGTCCTAAAATTGAAAAATTTTATGAATACTGCAGTTAGAGTATAATTTGCAATATTTTTTTGTGGTTGACATTAGTTTGCTGGCTTATAGTGGTCTATTGTTTTATATATTTTTTCTCTCTTAGTACATTTACTTTAAAAATGGTACTATTTAATGTTCATACCGTACAGTTTTTAAGTCTTACATATCGTTCCCAAAGCCGCAACAAGTTACTTTACTAATTTCTGCTAGTAAAGCGTTCATTTACTTTCCTACATTTGGGAGAATAATTTTGTAAATTTCTGTTTTAATCTCTCGTTGCTAGCTTTTGCTAGTAAAGTTACTGAACAGACCTGATGTCTCATCTCAATACAATCCTTACTTGGCACCCAATGACTTTTTCTTGTTCCCAAATATCAAAAATTAACTCAGTGGTCAACTATTTACGAGCGCCAAAGAAGCAGTTGGAGTGTTCAAAAACCATGTTTTGGAGGTGTCTCAAGAGTAATTGCCATTCCACTGCTATGACCAAATTGTTTGAACGAATGCAAAAGTATATTGATCATGAAGGGAAATAATAAATAAATAAAGCCATTTTCATTTAAAAATGTTTGTTTTTATTTAATATTTCCGAAACATAAATAGAACCCTCGTATAAGCTCACAGGTTTGTTGTTTTATGTTAGGAAAAATTCCTTCCAAAAAGCGATTCTTATACTTAACCCTGAGGTATTCTTGTAAAAGAAATACTACGTTCACTAGTTTTGATATCTTTGGTCGAGTAAGTTTTTTTCCGTTAGCTAAAACTCGGCAAGTATAAACAACTTTTGGTATGAATTGTTTTATTTCTTTTTTTTTTTTTTTGTAAATTATTAAATAGTTAAAATTTTACATTTGTGCTAAGATGGCACGGAAGCCACTACTATAGACAAAAAACGTTCAATCGATCATACGGAATAAAAAAGAACTCAAGAGAACAACTATGAGGTCGTAAGCAGTAAACAATTGAAAAAGCTCGTTTCCCTTATGGAAAAAATCCGTTATTGGCAAAAGAAAATTGTACAAAACTTCAAGCAGGAAGTAAATTGCTTGGCACCACCCCTTAGAACGTCAGCAAAGTGGTCTAAGGTTAGTTAATATGTAATATCAGACAAAGAAACTCAAAGTACAGGCTTCTGCAGGTATATGTTGGAAGCATCTCTCAACCTTTTTCTGCTTCTAACCAGTTCTTCTTCATCAGAAGAATTTTCGAACCAAATTCCGTGTTTTATTTATTTTTTTATTTGTAAACAAAAAATGTTTATTTGCAGTGCCAGCTGAAAGAATTGCACTACTGTGAATATAACAAATCAGTAAAATTCGCAATAGTGTTTTTTTTTCAACGAATGTGCGTCATAATATCAAATGACAATTCGTTCGAACAGCTCTTTCGACTACAGTCGAATATCGAAAGTTCCTCATAATAGGCACCTCAATTTAATTTTATGTTTGAAAAAAAAAAAACTTATCATTAATATTTTTATTTTCTGTTTCCTGAAGATGCCACCCAATGGTGTGGCGGAATATCGCAAAATAAAAATAACAAATAATATTTTTATTTTAAAAACTCACCTAGTGCTTGAATAAAATATAAAAGAAAATTAATACTTAATAGGTAATCCCCTTACTATTTTTAAACAGATAAAAGTTGAAGCGGCATAGATTGAACTAATTTACGGTAAACGAGAGGATAAACTTTTGTCTATTCTATATTCCAGGCCATAAAAATTGCAACCAACCGACTTTAATTGGAAAAAACTGCTGGCTTTTTATTTTTCTTCAAGATGAGCTCTTAGATGTTCTTAAGGGTTTAAATCGGGCGACTGGGCCAGCGTTTTCAACAGGTGGGGTAGTTGTATATAAGTTCCATTCCCTTTGTGCTTATGATTATATATACATATAACCTCATACCACTACTGATCTACCTCCATGCTTTACAGTAGGCAGGAGATTACGTTGTAGGATTTATTGATTTGGTTTTCTCCACACAAATGATGGGCCGTCAGAACAAAAACAAAATATAGGCTCTTCAGCACACAAAGCAGTTTTTCATAAAGAATCCTTATCTTTGTACTTATTAACGAATTAAATTTTTTTCTTTTGATTTCTGATCAGTGGCTTTCTACGGGGTACTTTACCATGAAAATTGTGTTTTCTAAGAGTATTTCTTATTGTTTTCCTTTACCAACTTTGGTGCAATTATTCGTGAGTCTTTCTTTATGTTATGAAAACATTCTTTTTTTTTGTAATTATGCTTTTTTTTAGGCGGATTTTGTTAACTTCAATATTGTGGACTGTAAACTGACTAATGCACCAACAGCTCGTCCTTTTTTTCTATCTTGAAAATTCTTTATAACAAATTTTCTTATGTCTACCGAAGTTTGACCTCGTTGTCTGACTATTGCATAATGATTTTTTAGTAGATATTAAGAAATTTATTTTCACCTATTATTTAACGACGACAGGGCGTTTATCTTGCTAAAATCACCATCGATTCATTAAAATTTTCAATAAATTTGCCGGTTGTCCCAGTTTCATTGCTGTTGTCATCAAAAAGTAACGGAATTTTAATACTGCTTCTTACGTGTTTTTATAAAGCACAAAAGAACGAATATTTTTCATTGACTTTAAAGTAATTTACAGCCGTTTTTTACTTATTATATAAAAGCAAAAAAAAACTATTAATTAATGTCCCTGTTTCGTTTTGAGCAACGGCATATCTGTGACAACGCATGTTTTGTTCTGTAAAAACTTCAAAGATACTTGAAGTGGAACTACCTTCTATTAGTATATCCACTGTTGCCAGAAGAGCAAAAAACCAGATTTGAAGATTTTTGGCCTAAAATCGAAGATTTTTTAAAATCTGTGTAACAACTTCCATTACGTTGACTAAACGTCCGCATACATTTGTAAAATAATTTTTCTTTTTTAAAAAGGTTTTTAGAAATTAAAAAAAATAACTTAAACCAAAATCCATGAGTTCTTTTTTGGATTTCATAGCGAACGGTTGAGCTTTTTTATAAGTGACTTGGAGTTTTTAATTATAAAAGAAGAAGAAGAACAATTTTGTGGAGAATTAAAATTTGTCTTTTTGGTTTTATTTCTGTGATCTGTGTGAGTTTATATATCAGGTGTTTTGTCAAGTAAATTGGAAAATTTTGGTGGGGTGAAAAGGAAATGTGGCGTCAACATGGCGTCACTACCAATCACAGTGAAGGAAAACGAATTTGAAGGTTTCATGGAGATGCATGCTCATGCGCAGGAAGCCTCAAATGAGTCGGGGAAAAGACAAAAAATTGTGGAACAAAAGGACGAACTAAAATTAAGAAGTGAAATTTTAAAAAACAAAAAGAAAAGTAAGAAGAAAATGAAATCAGTGACAAATCTGGATGCTACAAAAAATAATCTTGGCGGGATTTCCTCGCAATGGTTGGATGAAGTTGACACGGACGAGGACATGGGGCATGAGAAGGCTGAAAATCTCTCAGGAGGCAGTTTTGGTTACGATGTTGAAAGCTCAGGCAAAGCAATTACGCAAGAGGTATTGTTCGAGAAAAACCCTCAAAATGTAAGTAAGAATTTTACTATTTTTAATACAGAAAACGAGAAGACGTTCGGTTTTAACCTCAATAATCAAGAACATGTTGGAGATGTAATAGTGTTGTTTGATACCTCAAAATCAGACATTGTTACTAACCAAAAAATTAAAAATGGACTATTTCTAAGGGAAAAAATTCGAAACTTAAATATTAAAGGCATTAAATTGATTAAGGCAATTGGTGTTACATTGTATAAAATATTTTTTAATTCGGTGGCAGATGCAAATGCATGCCTTGATAACAAGGAGTTAGAAGACAAGGGTATACGAGCTTTTGTGCCCAATTCCTTTTTGGAGACTTTTGGGGTGATTAGGAATATTCCCTTGTATATAACTGAGCAATATATGAAGGAAAATATAGTGTCCTCACATAATATAGCATCAGTTAAACGCCTTCTGAAGAAAGTTTCAGATGGTGAAACTAGCAAGTTGCAACCTACGTTTTCAGTAAAAATTGGCTTCTCGGGAAATGATTTGCCTGAGGATATTATCCTAGATTACACAAAATTAAAAGTTGAGCATTTTTATCCAGCCATTAGGCTTTGCAGGAAGTGTGGTCGGTTTGGACACACGGAAAGGGGCTGTCGCTCTACCCAACGATGCTTTAGATGTGGAAAAAAGGGAACATGTACGCCTTCGTGCAACATTATTAAGTGCATTCTATGCAATGGCAATGATCATAATGCCAATCAAAAAGACAAATGTTCTGCCTGGCAAGAAGAAATTAAAATCAAAAAAATCATGACTATTAAGAAAATGGCGCGTAGGGAAGTTCTGGATACATACAGTATTCGTAATCAGAACAAATTTAGCTTGCTTGAAGATTATGAAGGTAATTTTCCTCTAATTTCCTCCAACCGTAATAATTCAATGCCAAGAAACAGAGATTTAGAGGTCAACCAACTGATTACCCCGAAACCATACAATAAAGTAGTTCAAAAACCATTTCCATCTGTGAAGTCTCAGCCAGTTAGGCTATACAATCCTCAGGATTATTCCTGGGAAGGCCAAATGACGGGTAAAGTCTTGGACAGACCTAACATCAATAAAGTCACCCTATTAGAAAGAACCATGTCAGAATTAATGAAATTTATGAAGGATACCTTTAGCAAACAGAACAATGTTGAAGGGATAAATGCAGTGTCCCACTTTGATACCAGGATTCAAAGAATTTTCAGAGATATAGATCATGAAATTATTACATCATCTATAAATAATAGTCATGAAAATTCTGCAATATAATTGTCTGTCGTTAAAATGGAATTGCAAGAACATTGAATTTTTTCTCAACAACAAAGAATACGATATTGCTGTCCTTAGTGAAATTTTCTCACATAACGACCAGCAACAACCACACAAAATTTTTAATTTTAATATTGTCAAAAAAACAAGAGATGATGACTATGGCGGTGTAGCCATAGCTCTCAAAAAATCTATTCGTTTCAAAAAAATCAATTATCAAACCTCAGCTGAAATTTTAATAATAAAAACCTTAAATTTGTCGACTAATTTCGTCATCTGCTCTATTTATTGTAAACCGGATTTGCCTATAGGAGAATTTGAGCATGAGTTTAGGAAACTTCTCGATTTTTTGGACTTTTACCAAAATGTGTTACTATGTGGGGACTTTAATGCCAGACTAACTGATTGGGGAGATTATGAAGATATGCCTAAAGGCAAGAAACTAAATGAACTGATTAATACATATGATTTTGTTTGTTTAAACAATGGCCAACCAACATATAAGGCAAACGCCACAGCTCGAGGTACGGTTCCAGATCTAACCTTTTTAAACTCCAGTCTACAATACGAATGGTCCGCCTCGGATTTCTTCCTTGGAGGCAGTCATCACTATCATATCACTATTAATTTCGGAACAGTTCTTGCCAGAGATACTAGATTTCTAGCTAAGAATAAGCTAATTCGTTCCCTTAATCAGGTACACTTGGATAGTAATTTAGACAATATAGAAAATTCCCTAGCAGATGAAATTAAAGCAGCCACGTACTCTATTAAAAAGAAAAGAATTCCGAAAGCTTGGTGGAATCAAGAACTACAAAAGCTTTTTAGATGTCTTGTTGCTGCGCAACGTAAATGCAACAGATACCCATCTCCTGAAAACTTTGATGCGGTTTTGGCTGCCAAAAAAGTGTGGAAAGAGGCTATTAAAAAGGCAAGGAAAGAAAGTTTTGAACAGCAATTATTAAATCTAAATAATCAACCAAATAGTAAAGCTGCCTGGAGATTCTTGAAAAATATCAGGGGTAACTCTAAATTTTTGGATCCCTCTGTATGGGATGAGGACAATAACCAGCGATACCTTCTATTCCTGAAATCTCAGGTCCCGAGTAATAATTCTATGATAGATACTGAAGTCACTCCTTCCATTAATGATCCTCCTGGAATTTTGGCGTTCAGCTTTGAGGAATTTGAATATGTCCTAGAAAGAAAAAAAAAGCCCTCTGCAGGTGGTGATGATAAAATTACTTACGAAATGGTCAAATCTCTTTCTGGAGTTGCTCAGAGATCCTTACTCACAGCACTCAGCGATGCCTTTATTGAATGCTCTATCAGAGATTCATGGAGAATCATCAAAATTATACCTATTCCTAAAAAAGATAAGGACTTGTCTGATTATAAAAACTTTCGGCCTATTTCTCTCATCGTAGTATTCCCGAAACTGATCAATCTCATGGTTAAAGAACGTTTAAACCTTTTTATTAATGAAAACAATATACTACCGAATAGATCCTTTGCCTATAGAAAATCCAAGTCGGCCTCTACATGCCTCAATGAACTTTTACTTCGCATTGATGTTTTAAAAAAAAATTGACATCAACAATGCATACAATTGTGTTAATAACTACATTTTGAAGAAAATTCTCCTTAATCTAAACTTTGCGTCTGCATATGTTAACTGGATCGATAGTTTTTTTTCCAACAGGACCCTCAAAATTGGTTCGGATGTCATTACTATTAGCAATGGACTTCCTCAGGGGAGTTGCCTATCTCCAATGCTTTTTAACATATACACAAGATCGCTTCATGATATTCAAGATGAATCGACCCTTGTATTTCAGTTTGCTGATGACTTTCTACTCATCACTTATGACAAAATTTTTGATGATGCTGTAACCAAAATGAATAACAAAGTTAATGAGTTTAAGGCTAAATGTTCTGAATTGAATCTCTCCTTCAATCTTGAAAAAACTAGATCTCTATATCTAGCAAAGGGCAGTAGGAAAAATATTCAACTAAATATTAACAATACTAATATAGAACAGGTCAAATCATTGAAGATTCTGGGTAGAACTATAAGTTCTTCTCTATCTGTTGGTGAACACTTTAATAGAGTAATGAAAGATACAAAGAACAATATTAAGTTATTCAAATGTATAACAACACTAAGGGAGGGTGTACAACCTGCTGTTGCTGTTAATCTCTTCAGGAGCTTTGTCAGATCCAAACTTGAATACTCTAGATCTACCTCTGCTCATGCACCCAAGTCAATCAATCACAAGATAAAAACCTTTCAAAACGCTACTCTTCGGAGATGTCTTGGTCTAACTCGTTCAACTCCAGTACATATTATTTACGCCCTTGCTGGTGAACTTCCTCCTGAATTTAGATGTCAGCTACTGGCTGCAAAGGAAATCATTAATACCAAGTTTAACAACTATGAAGAATACAGCTTTATTAGTAATAATCCCTCAAGTAAATCGAGTTATGGTTATATTTTTAACAAGTTTAGGGAGATATTTGATCGGGTTAATGTCAACTGCCAATTCGAAAAATCTCAGAATCTGAACATACGCTCAAATATATTGACTAGTAAAAAAGACACAATCGCTAAGGAGCAGATTCAAGTTATATACAATAAGGAGTTTCATACTTACAAGGAAGCGGGTTTTGCAATTTTTGCCACTCATGCATCGATCTCAGGAAATGCTACCGGTTTTGGTGTCTTTGATATTTTAAATAATCAAGAACTTCAGTACAAATTTGATTTTAAAACTTCAAGTATGTTTAGTGAACTTTGGGCTATCAGATGTGCTATTCAAACAGCAATTCGTCAAAAAGCCACTAAAATTGCAATTTTTACCGATAGTCTCACTGCTTGTTATATTCTAAATAAAAAATCTTCAAAAAATTACTGTGCAGCCAGCATACATAATCAATTAAATATAGCCTCAAATGTTCAATGTCACTTGATCTGGACTCCTAGTCACGTAGGAATCTCCTTTAACGAGAAAGCTGACTCTTTGGCTAAAAAAGCTACTTCAAATGGTGTACCACTCACTACTGAACTTACCTATGAAGAGGCACTACGTAACATAAAAAATGCACTTTTTGATGAATGGAACAGTGAATTCCAAAAAATGTCCCAAGAAAAGGGAAAACTCTTTGCAGAAATCTCTCCTAATGTTCGTAGAAAACCATGGTACCGTAATCAAGGCTCTCTGAAGGCTCAAGAAGTCAAAACCATTAACAGACTAATGTCTGGTCATACCTTTGGAGCTATCTATCTCTCTAAAATCCAAGTTATTCAATCGAATTTATGTCAACTATGCCTTACCCCTGAAACCGCAGATCACACAATTTTTAAATGCAGAAAATACGACAACTTAAGAACCAATCATAAACTTTTCCAATCCCACAGCAATTTAAAACAAATTTTCAAAGAAGGTAACATCTCCACTTATAAGTCATTACTGAACTTTATAAAAGACGCCAAAATCGACCTGTAATGCCACACCGTTTGCTATTAAAAAGATAAAGTATTAAAGAGAAATATTAACACTCGAACTGTCAATAATTGAGTTTAACCTGGCAATTTGTGAATAATTTTATTCCGCCATAAAATTCAAAGTTAAAAAAAAAAAAAAAAATTCTACTGACAAAAAGATTAAAGTAAACTTCTTAACCCTCATGAAAAACGTGTGGCTCAGTTTCATAAAAAATAAAAAATGTCCGATTTAATAGAAATATTTTTTTACGATATTAAAAATGAATAAAAATATGTTTAGATCTGAAAAAAAAAGATGAAACAGTTTCGTGGTATTTTGTTTTAATATCATTCCTATTATACTTGAACAGTATAATTTATCACTTTGTAGTTTGAGTACAGTGTACTCGTATGAATGTTAGTTAAGTGTAGTACGTAAAATATTTTATATTTTGTTTCTCTCATTATTATTTGCTATATTTTTTGTATTTATAATATTTTCTATGTACCATTAAATGCTAAATAATATTTATATTTATTGATACATTGCTGTTTAAAATAATTAAAATCTGTCATCTTATGTACAAGGTTTCGAGGCAGATTTTTTGTTTTGTTTTTGTTCTACATACACTTACATACATACATAAATACATACTAGACGACTACATGTTTAGTTTCGTTTCTTACCAATATTTTTTTTGACTCCGCTACTCGAGTCGATTTTTTTGTTACCCTTTGCAATGGCCAAAAGTGTTACCAATTTTTTATGAGAATCGCCTACAATCCAACCATGTTTTTGATATTGTTCAGCGCCGCTGTCATAGTTAACGGGTGGCGGATTACTTTTGTTATTATTGATGCGACCAAAATCTTCATCACTAGAGGATGACCAATAGTAGAGTTTTTCAGTTGCCAAACGTTTGCGTCGTGGCGGTGATTGACTGGATAAATTTTTTCTTTTAGTTTTAGCTGGCGAATGATTATGTTGTTGAGTCTTTGCATTGCTGCTGCTGCTGGCAGCAATATTAGAATTGTTGCAAACAGTGTTATTGTTGTTATTAGTATTAGAACCTCGTTTTTTAGTAGGTGTTTCACGAGTGATGCCAGAAAGTTTTGCTGACTTAGCATTGCCTGTTGATGTCACAATGCTTGCAGTTACAGGCGCTAGAGATTTTCCCTTTTTAACTTTATTAACGCGTGTTTTGTTTTGCTTATTTTTCAATTCAGATATTAAGAAGTCATCGTCATCATCATCATCGTCGTCTTCGACATCATCACCATTGTTAATTACATTATTATTAACACTTACATCTTCATTGCTTTCCTCGTCATCTTTATACTGACGTTTTTTTAGTTTCGCCCGAGAACTCTCTTTGGCCGCTGTTGCCTTTTTTGTTTTTTGTGCCGGCTTGCTTTTAGGTTTTTTAGCATTACTCTTGTTATTGGATCGTTTCTTTCGCGTAACATTATTGTTATCGCTTATTGTTAGAGTAGAAGAGTTTTCCATTAGTTCGGCAGTTTTAGGTTTTCTTCCTCTAACCTTTTCCGGCACAGTTTTTTCAATTTTTTTACTAACATTTAAATTGGTAGCGATTGTGGCATTTGAAGTTGTGCTAACAGGTTCTTCTTTTTTATTAATAACTTTTTTTGCTTTTGTCTTTTTAGGGGTTAACAATTCCACCGGATCTAACATTACATTATCAAAACGTTCTGCTGCTACACTCATTCGCCGCGTATTACGGCGTCTTACATCTTTTGTACTTGAAGTCACATCGGGAATGATTTCCTTTTCCTTGACAACTTCATTTGTGTTTGTGGAATTGTTAATGCTGTTTTTGCGCTTTTTACGTTTCTCCAGCTGTTCTTTCTCTTCAATCAAGGCAATAATGTCTTTGGTAGAGAGAAATTCTTCATATTCATCGGAACTCCACATTTCTATCAGCTTCTTAGGGCGATTTGTCGCACAGCGACGTTTTGATTTTCGTTGGCCGTCGTCAATGAGCTTTTTAATTTCATCGGGGCTCATTCCAAGTTCTGTTTGCAGCTTGGAAATATCTTTACGAGTCTTAGGTCTGGCGTTTGGTTTAGCTCGCGAAACTCTTGTTTTGCTTTTTCGTGCATTTGCTGGCAGTGTTGCTGTTGTAGAACTAACTACGGCTGGTGGAGAAGCTGCAGGAATAAACGGTTTTAAGGTTTCGCGTTGTGGCTGATATTGTTTGTGATTTGCCCGATTATTTACTGCAATTGGCATTCCAACAACCTGATTATTTTCAGCAAGAATTGGATTACCGACTCTGTCGATTGCTACACCATCCACCCCAGAATTTCCACGCAATTCATCAAAAAGTTGATTTAGATCTGCCTTGAGAACAGGGGTTTGGTCTTTTTGTACCCCTACACTTTTCACCTTCACTGTATTTACAGCCGTAGTTTTAATAGCTGCCTTTGTGCTGGCATTCTTGAAAATTCGGCCCATTATTAACGATTTATTTTCAAATGTCTTAGCTGTAGCTCTACTTGATTCTGAACTTGAATCGGTAGAGTTATTTTTCTGGTTTTTATCGTTACTTTCACGTACACTCACTTCATCATCACAGCTTAATGAGCCAAAATCATAATCGTCTCGGTCGGAAAAACTGCCCGTCGAAACACTGTTATTGTCCTCAGTTAATAGATTGACAGCAGGTGCTTTAGGCTTTTGAAAAGTAATTGTTTCCTTCTCCTCCAAACCAATATTTTTAAACGGTCGATCAGGAATTATAATTTTATTGTTTGTCGGAGCCTTTTGGTGTTCCTCAACCGCAGCTTTAATTATTGATGAATGCATAATAGTTTTAGAAGACGTTGAACTTCGTGTCTCATTATTTTTCGTACGTTCACTTCTAGTGGGCAATTGGGCGTTACATTCCCTCATATTTTCATTCGCTAATGTTGTAACATATTCCGGTGTATCTAAACCTTTTGGACGCATTACATTATCAAGATTTGCCTTCGGCGCCGCCTGGTGCGGATGTATTATGTGTGATGAAACTTGTATCGGAGTCGAACTACCTTGAATCGGCGAAAATCCATGAGAATTGGGTTTCTCTTCATTTCCTAAAGCTATTTCTGCCAGTTCTGTTAGTTTGCATATGGTACGAGATTTTGATTCCTGCTGTTGATTCAAATCGATGTTGACATTTTCATATCCTTTCATCGCTGCTTTAGTTTTAAATCTGGATGTCGTATTTGTAACAGCAGATAAATGAGAAATTGCAGAGTAAGTTGGTGATCTCGCATTTCTACAAGCAATAAAGAGAATGGATTATTTAATTAAGACTGTCTCTTACTTAATCTAACGTTAGCTGTTTTAAAGGGTGATTTCGAAAACAAAAAACACCATTTCATATTTAATTTTATTTAAATAGCCCGAAAATATAATTAAATAAAATTAAGAAAGAATCTAGAATTTGGTAAACTGAGTTATTAAAAGAAACTGAAAGATTAAAACTTCCACTACCATTATGAGTCGAAACCATGAAGAAGAATTGGTGTAGCACTAATCTTAATAGCGCTTAGAAATAGTTTAGGAACACGATTTTAATTAGAAAGGACGTTAGTCCTCTAGGTAATTCCCTTAGCAATCATAACAACGATATTGTTGTGCAATGAATCACAGATGACTTCTCAAGACGTCGCCAGATTTAAAATACGTGGATCCTTAAATGTGTGCAATAAAATCTGATCCTATAGCATGCATCCGTGGACTAGGGTAATCGGTTTTTCGATATTTTAAAAACCAGTTTTCGAACAGTTTAAATATTCGAAATCGTATTCAAGTTTTTCTATTTTTTCAGTTTTTGATATTCGAAAAACCAACATTAAAAAGAAAACAATGTATTGAAAATTGGTTAATAAACCAAGCCGATCCTATTCGTGCTCCATCTCAATTTTAAGTAAGAACTTACAATTAAGCGACAGATGTTCATACTGGGGGCAAATTACGGCATTCGATATCAATCGAAATTTCAATAGACTTTAAATGTAAATTTCGATCGATATCGAATGCCGTAATTTGCCCCCTGGAATAATCCTATCGTATGCGTTCATAATGTTAAATAGACTAAAAGTACTCCTTATCCTTTGCAAACTATGCTTGCAAGAACTAGATGCAATATTTGCAGGGACATGCCAATGTTAATATTTACATCGCTGAGAATGAAATACAACAGTATTTATTGACTTAAAAGTCGATCAAGGTCGTTGTTATCGCAACAAAAGTGTTGCCATCCAGTTAAATTATGTCCGGCCTTTCTGAACTAGATCAGATACAACAGTATGAACATAGATCAGTTACCAGACTACGGCTAACATGCGATGAAGATTCGAGTATTTTATTCAAAGAAATTACCAAGACCACCTAACACTGCCCTAAAAAGCCTAACGAAATGGCTTTCAGTTCAAACTTTATTGAAACTAATAACAAATAAGTAAGAATGCAAGTGCCCGTGCATGAGGCGAAAAAAAATACTGTAGTGTTTTGTGATAAATTTTTGTTGTTATTTTAATTTAATTTTTTATCATCTTCTAACTGTATAAAAGATCCGAAAAAAAGTCAGCCGTAAACAGTGGATAAAGAAAAAAAATATCATTGCTGCTTATTATTGCTTTTGCTCAAACTGTACTATTTGTCTTTAATTCACTGTATGGACCAAAATCTTTAGTTTATTTTAAATGTTTGTGAGAAGATTCCTGAAGAGCTAAGCAAGCGTTAGCGAAATGGCCATCGAGACGTGCTTTCACCCACAATAATCAATATCGGTGATTTACTATTTTGATCGGGATAAACAAATAGCACATTTTTTTATTTTTTAAATAAATATAAATTATTTTAAAATAATATAATATTCCCTTGTTTAATTTTAATAAATAAATATAATATTTTATATCTTATTCTGTGCTAGCAGTGCCCGCCCACGACTTCGTCTGTGTGTCATTAATAATTTTCCTAAAATTTAAATTTAGAAGTATGTGTTTTTACATAATTTATTCCAGAGTTCCAGAGTGTTAAAAGTTTTCCTTTTGCAAAAATAAAATGTGCTGACTTTTTTAAGTGCCATTATAACGGTAAAATTGGATGCTTTTATATTTGTATCTCTCTTTTCTCTACGAAATGACTTATTTTTACGAAAAAAAAAGTATTCTATATTAGAATCAAGATTCTAAGGGACCTTCTCACAAAATTTGGTTAAAATCCATCCAGTAGTTTGTAGGTGACGCGAACACACACACAGTCAAACAGGCAGCAGACAAAATTTAAAAAAATAGGTATTTTATATTAATTACTGCCTACCATACTTGGGCATACTGCAGTATATTTTTAATGCATTATGTATAGCAGTAACCAGTAAAAGTTTACTGGAAAACCAATAACATTTTCATTTACAAGTAAAATTTTTCTGGTTACTGCCTTTTTTTCAGTAACCAGTAATTTTTTCAGTTACCAGTAAACTTTTACTGGTTACTGCAATTTTTTCCAGTAACCAGAAACCCGTGTATGCTACCTACACCAACTTTAAAATTTTTAAAAAATATTTTATGTACAGAAATGACTCCGTTACTGTTTTATTATACATATATGTAAAGATCTTACCTGTTGTCATGTACAGGAGCTTTATTGAAGCAACTTGATTGATTAATTAGCTGGGGATCTCTAAATAAGGTCTGTTGCTCCATTGGCGGTTGTTGATTAATTGCTTGTAATGTACTGTTTACCAAGTGCGGGGGATTCAATTGATTATTATTTGTATGTACGTTAGACGACGTACGCATGGTTGCAGGTTCAATATTCAAATTATTTACAGGTGTTCGATTAACATTTATATTTGATAAAGCTGATTTTTCCTGATGATTATAGGCATACGAAAAATTATCATTTATATTGCAGTCTGAGACGGAACTGACGGCATTGTTAAGACGCGGAGTTTCTGCACTTTTTAAGATGTTGCAACATTCAAAGAATAATCGCTCATCGGGATTCAAATTCAAACGAGAGTTGCCATTGTATGCAGCATTTGCACTTATATTTACATCGTATTCATTATCAATAATTTGTTCTTTTACGGTGGGTTTTTGTAAGGATTTATTCGACTTTGGAGTATCGTGAGTTTCTGTTGGTTTTAAGTGTTCTGCTGCAACACTGTGCGTTTCTGTGGTGGTGTGTTTCGTTGATTTTAGTGTTGCAAGGGTTTGGGGCGAAGTCTGTGCTGTTACAAAAGACTGCACTGCAGAAGACTGTACAGTTAGCAAGGGAGGCGATGGATTTGTCTCACAGCGTGGTGGCTCCGATATAGTTGCCCGTCTAGTAGCTCTTCTGGCATATGGCCCTAAAGCACCATATTGTTGCAGCTCTTCAGAATTTGCTATATTCGAATGGGTTTTCGATAATAAATACTCCTGTTCGGAAACCTTGGAAACGTGGGCCAGTGTCATATTGTGTGTAGACAACGATCTGGCACTGTAAAATACTTTCTTGCACAAAATACACTCTATTTTTTCAGCTGACATCTCACGACTAGATGGCCTTTTCTTTGGTTTACGTGTCAACAGAATGCTACGCCGACGACGTCTTCTACGTCCACGACCTCGACCCAAATCCTGTGAATAACTTGTGTATACACTCAACTCATCGTCCAAATCCATGTCCATAACTTCAGTGTTGGTGTTTTCATCGCATATGGATCCAAAATTGGAGCGATCATCGTTGAAATTTGGTGCACTACGAACACTCATGGATGTGGGTGGCCGTGAAAACTTACTGTTCGAATCATCAATTCCCCCATCATTAACCAGCTCAATGCCATCGTTCTTGAAAGCAAATTCTTCATTTTCGTTTGACATTATCTTTTCGTTTACGTTTTTAGCGATTTCAGTCAAATAATTATCATCTTCCAGATCTTCGATTTCCTCAGGTGCTGAATTTTTATGTTTTTGACTTGAAACGGATTCTTTAATAGCAGCCATGCCCTTAGATTCACTCGTTTTCTCACCTTCCTTGTGAATGTTTTTATTCAGGCGTGGATCTCTGCTTGCGACCACACTTTTATTAGAGTCATTTGTCAATGTTTTCGTTGGGTTTTGTGGCATATCCTGATTGGCGCTTGCTTCAAGTGTCACTGAAAGAATACTTGGCCTTAATATAATAGAGGCTTTATTTGCAGTTAGTGGTGCCTGACTTTTTGAACTATTTGACTGTTTTGCATTTTCGTTAGTTGCAACATTTTTAAACACATTCACATTTTTTGCTTCATATTCGTTAAGTTGTCGTTCTATATCAATGGAAAATGATTCTAACGATGTTTTAAGTTTTGTTATATTCTCATTATCCAGAGTTTTACCACGACGACGATATTGACGACGTTTGTTGTTCTTCTTTCCATCGCCGACTTCATTTATTTCTAAAGGATCCTTATCATTTTCCAAAGACTTTTCGTTTGCACTTTCTGTTGCGTTTTTACTTTCATTTGTATTAACATCGTTTTGTTTCTGAACTTCAATACTTTGACTGTTTCGTTGGGATTTTCCCGTACGCTTTGTACTTGCAGCACTTTCTGTATTCTCAGCTTGTGTGTGTATGGTACTTGAGGAGGACGAGGCCACGTTTCGTTTGGTACTTGACATTAAAAGCATTCCAGTCAATAGAAGATCTTCACTTTTTTCATAAGCTAAGTTTTCCAATTTCTTTAAGTTATCCCTACGCGCTTTGTCAAGCTTAAAACTCTCTAGTAATTGATCAGCAACAATAGCAGCCAATTCGTTTTTGCGTCGTCGTCTCTGTTTTTTCTTCGTATCACTGCCCGCAACTGTAGTAGGCAGTGATACCGCTGATGTTATTGTGGACATAACAGATGTTTGCTGATCGGACTGTGCCGAACTGTGAAAACCAGATGAGGTATTATTATTGTTACTCATAGGCTCTAAGTCAAGATTGATGTTGTTCGTTAATGCTGAGCTGTTAATAGTTTTAGCTTCAACATCTTCTACAGGTGTTAAAATGGGCATTGCTGGTGGTTCCTCCAGAGGGTCTATAGCTGATTTTGCTGTTTGCAATATCTTCTCTTTACTAAAATTCTCCACAATTATCCCTGTTGACGTGTTTGCCTTTTCAACACTTAAGTCTTCGTCTATGGTTTTGTTTTCTTTTGTAAAACAAGGATTTTCCTGAAGTTTTGATTCCAATCCAGAATGTCTGATTTCTGTTTCATTCTTTTTGGGTTCTCCTTTTGTTTCCACTTGTTCCTTTATGCTTTCAGAAATTGTCACTTGAATATTGCATTCGTTGATTGGCATTCTATTATCCAGACATTTAATGAGTTCATTGTTCTTGTTGTTTATGGACTTACTGGGTGTAACAGTGTTAATTATGGCTGTTGTGTTCACCGAGTTAGCAGCAACATTAACTGAAGCTGTATCAGGTTGTTGAGGATTGAAGTTGGCAGCTAAAATTTTTGCTCCGGCTTTATTAAGATGAGCTGGTCGACAGTCCAAGGTTTTTGAACGCATATTCCGTCTGGCAGCTGTTAAATACTTAAATTCAGTAACTGGCTCTTTGGCCGCATTAACGTCATCTGTGGTTTTTATTTGCAATAAAGAAGACTTGGGAGGTGTAGAACCTTTTGCTGAAATCATCTCTTGGGTCTTTAAAGCTTCTTCACTGTCTAGACTGGCTTTCACAGCATTTATTACCGAATTGATGGCATCATCAATATGATTGATGACCTCTTCATCCATTCGTAGAATAGGTTTATTTTTCGCGGATGTTTCTTTTTTGGAGTTTGGAGTATTTGTTGTTGTGTCTTTGGCACTACTCACTTTAGCAGTATTCGTCGTTGAATTTAAAACTAAACGTTCGCCATTCATTGCAACTGTAGAAATATTTACATTATTTGTTGCCTGTGCTGTTGAGGTTTTGTTACGTTTTTTGTTTGCGGCCTTAGCAGGTTGTACTACAGTTGGTGTCGTTGTAACAACAACGGCTGGTTGAACAGGTTCATTGGTGGTAACAGCTGCTTGACCTCCCACAGGGTTTCTTACTTGAGGTATTCTTAGTAGATCTAAATTTGAATAAAAAGGCTTGTTTAACAGTGCTTCAGGTGTTAGAGGTGATATAGCCAAAACGGGTGATTCATTTGGTAGGCCTATAGCTGGTTGTGGAGGTGGCAAAAGTATAGACGCCATTTCAATGTGTCTCGGTGGAAAGGGAGAAGCCATTGTAGTTTTTTCAGGGCGGGGTTTTTTAGAAAGATCAAGCGGCTCCATATCATCAAACACTGCAAAATTACGTACTTCAAAACCACATATTGTTTGTCGTCGCGCAGGCATTCCTGCCATTCGTTGCACACCAGCACATGACAAGTCCTGGCTTTGTTTAACTATGTTTTTCGTTGAATTGGATAAATTTAATGGCTCTGCGACTGGATTGGCTGCACTAAAAGGCGATACAGTTAGTTGAAGTGCAGAAGGTGCTGCTAGATGGGCTGGTACAGCTGTAATAATGGGAATAACTGGTGTTGGCATCATATTAGTACCAACTGCTGGAACTGTTGATGATATTGAACCGTGGGATGTTTGAGCAACATTTGCTATTGGAACGGGAACAGGAACAGGTATCGGAACTGGCAAGGACATTGGTAAGGCCATTGGTGTAATATGTGGTGGTGGCGCTATAGGCTGGCGTACATTATCCAAGGGTATAAAAACCGGCATCTTTGGCATTAATGCTGATGTATTTAAAGGCGCCACAGGTGGAGGCATTGAATTAAGAACTGTCGTTGGAATAAAATTTATTGGCCGCTTATTTTCCCCTTGTGTAAATACCAGCTCCGAAAGATTATTTCTACACGTTGTTTTTGCCATATTCGGTGGCGTTGTTAAAATTTGAGGAGTCACCACTGATTGCTTAGCTATTATTTCAACTGGATTTACAATCTTAGAATTGACATGAACTTTATTTTCTAAACTTGCATTTAGAAGAGGCAACAGTGTACTGGCGCTTGCACTTGCACTTGCCACATCTGTTTTTATTATTCTACGTGAAATGGTTTTTCGTTTTGGTGTCTTTTTAGGGATGGAACCCTTTTCGATTTCCATTTCCTTAGCAGGTTTTGTCAAAACTAATGACGGTTGTTGCTGTATTGGCTTAGAAGGTGGAATTGGAGATATTTTAATAGCTGCCGGCATAACTGCTTCCTTCTCTGGTGGCGAAGGTGAAACTAGTATTTTCTGTTCAGTTTTAAGTTTTTCTTCCAGCTTTCCTGTCAACATCGCTATACAATCGCTGATACGTTTACTTCGTTTAACGCTTTTAGTATTTACTTGAGTAACACGTTCAGAATCTGAAGGCAAAATAGTACTCGTAGTCGCAAATTTGTTCAGTTTTTCTTTTTCTTGGACTTTCGTTGGAACATTTGTTTGTGTGGCGCTACAATTGGTAATTATTATTGTTTCGCTAGTCTGCTCAGGGGCGGCATTAACCAATTTTTCAGTCTGCGACAATTCTTCAATACGTTCTTTGGAATTATTCGCTACAACCAAACCACAAGAACTTTTCGGTATTTCAGCATTGGCCTTTTCAGCTTCTTTAGGTTTTTCAGGTGCAACAGACTCATTAGTCAAACTATCTTTTGTGTTTATTTTTTCAGTCTTGATACTACAACAATCCACTTCATCGATATATTTGTCAACTTTATTATTCATAATATTTTCTTCAGTTAATTTTGAATTTTCAGTTAATTTCCTTTCACTTCTTCTTTTCATTGCCATTTTAATACTTTTTTTGTTTTTATTTTGCTGTCTATTTTTTGCCGCTTTAGATGATAGAGTTGAGGTGGTAGATCTTGTTGCTATTTTCTTGGAATTTTTTAATTGAGATTTGGTTTTTGATAAGATTTTTGCTGCTTTTGACATTTGCCTAACGCGAGTCTTTCGCAGACTATTGTAAACCTTGTGTTTTGCTAATAGTTTTGGTTTGATATTTTTAATAGATTTCTTAGCTTTGCTTAGGGTAGGAAATATTTTCTTGCATACACGCTTTGGAGGCAAATTCTCCAACATCTTTTTAATGGATTCAGCTAGAATGAAATAAAAATTTTTACAATAATTAATCTCTTTGTACTATTTAATAAAATAAAATAAAAAATAAATAAAAATGTCCCAAAATACACGAATGATGACCCGAATTTTCTGTTATTTGCACAATAAAATATAGTTTAACCTGACGACAAAAAATAATTTCACATCTCAATGTACAGGATATAAAATGCGAGATATCACAATAGAGTAAAGAATAATAAATTATTCCTTTAACAAGCATATTAAGGAAATGTTATATTCTTAGAGATAACTACTTCATAGAGGCGATAATTGGTGGTGAGAGAAGTGATAGAGAGCTGCATTTTAACCTTCCTGGAATATTGTCTAAGATTTTATCTAGATAGCGATAGTAAAACCTTGTTCCTATCTCACTTACTAGCTTTAGTGCTACAAAAGAGGTTTTTCACCCTCGCAGTATCGAAAAATATCGAAGAGAAATCAAAAGTTTTGATTCAGTAGCGATCAGTAACTATTGATCGGAAAAGAATTTTTAAGGCTAGAGCTCGACAATATCGATATATCTATTTAGATGGCGCTAAATGCCATACAAGCAAGCATTGTAACGCAAGAAATTGTGATGGAAAAATGTGGCGACTAGGTCATCTCACGGCGAGTGTCCATCAATTGGCCACCGCGATCATGCGACTTGACACTCCTCCTTTAAATACTTTGGGGCTGTGATTTGGATTTACTTCAGTACTTGGCTATGTTGACGCTAACATAAAGGTAATTTAAACACACTGAGTGAACAAAATTTGATCGCCAGCATTTTCGGGACGCATAGCGACACGCCGAGAAAATATTTTTGTAGTATCATGCTTGGCAAGCTTGTGATAGGCATACACCTAACGGAATTACTTCACACTATCAATACATTAGATGAAATCATCACCATTTGAGTCCTCTAATCACTAATAAGCGTAATAGGCACTGCGGTCCCTGCAATCAAGTGCCTCCCTGATACCAGTATTTAGCTGCTATTTGGACTTCGAAAGTCCTTCCACGACTTTTTTCCTGGGCTCTGTCAAGTCTTTAGTCTGTCTACGTTTAGAAGTCACACACTTTGGTCGAGCACGAGCGCAATATTCAATGCGCTATTGTCGGAATACTATCGCTCCTGTTTTTTTAATTTCTTTTCCTATCGTGGTCTCCTCAATGCGCTATTGTCGGAATACTATCGCTCCTGTTTTTTTAATTTCTTTTCCTATCGTGGTCTCCTGGTAACTATTTATCTAAAACGGAATTTACACTATGCAATTTTTCATGAAACTAGCATAAAATTTTTGTTTGTTTGTGAAGCAGGAGGAGTAAGCAATATGATATTGCTTGAGTCTTGAGGGAATGTTACTGTTGCTAATGTTTACTTTTAGATAACGAAAAACGCTGAATAGAAAATTGAGGAAAAAAAATGACTCAAAAAATGATGTGTGTGAAGATAAATACGTACATTTAAATAGTGGAGACAAAAACTATTTTTTTAACATTGCCGTTTTTATAGTTACTGTTAGCCACTTAATAGTCGTTCTGTTTATGGGTTCCTTTACTCTGAAGGATAATTTAAGTAAAAAAAAAAACACAAGTCCTAATAAATATAATTTATGGAAATGGCGCTTGAAGGGATATTCTATGAAACTATAATGGTTTGATATCAGAAAAATGTTTAGAAAAGCATAAAAATGGGTTATAATAAAACACTCATTTTGCACCATTTCTTGAGAAGAAGAAATTACAATTTTGGAGAAATATGGAATAGCACATATACTACACCCTATACACATGATGGTCTGAAGAATCCTTAATAAGGCACTATAAGTCTAATATCTGAAATAATTTTGGGATTTAGGAAAATTAGCTTTTAAAAAGAAGCTTTTTCAGCGAAATTTCGTGAGAAGATAAATTACCATTTTGGACAAATATCGAATAGCACATATACAACAGCCTATACACGTGGAGGTCTAAAGGGTCCTTAATAAGGCACTATCAGTCCAATATCTAAATAAACGAACCTTTATATTAATATAACATTCCGCGATCTTTTCCGAATAATTAAAGAATATTTAAAATTTTTAAAATTCCTCTATATTAATTTCATATCTTAATCGATCAAAACGTTTTTATTCGCATATACAAATATATACAAATATTAAATTAAACTAAACTTACCATCGCTTGGACGAGACCGAGGAGATGTTTTAATTTTTGTAAAATTTGATGATGATGATACTGCCCCCTCTTCGTTAGTGTTTTCATTTGAAATCGAAAGAGACTTTACAACTGTTTTATTCTTATTTTTTCTCAATTCTAAAATACTGTGCTTGTTGCAGGGTCGTCGTTTTTTAGAGCCACAATAGTAACGGTATTTTCGTTTTTTGGCCAGCGACCAAATATAATCGCCAGAACAGTCGAGCATATGACGATAGAGATCAAGAACACCATTGCATTTTCGACCACACTTAGAGCAACCAGATCCAATGATGTTATTATTATTATTATTAATATTTGTATTCGATACGGGTGTTGTCCTTAAACTACTTTGCATTTTCAATTGTGTTTTAATGCCAGCCGATGAAGATGAACTACATGACTGAATACTATGCGTTGGTGAGACTGTTGAAGCATTTCCAATCAGTTGTAGGGCCGCTGTTGTTGATAGTTTCGAATCAACGTCGCAGTCTTCAGTGCTACTGCTACTATTCTTGAGACTTGGTGAGTTTGTAGCGCAACTATGAGGTATTGATTGCAAACTGTCCAACGATTCCTCATTATTTGTAATTTCACGTATAAGTGTTTCATTTTTGTGCCAAAAGAGCCGCCGTGCAGCTCCGCTATATATCAAATGATCACCTTCATTGCCGTAACGACTAAGAGCTTTTTTTGGTATAAATAAATGACGCAAAAGATTTCCATTTAATAACTCCCGGCCAACAACCTCATAATGAGTTGATAGAATTTGAGAATGACGAAACATTTTGTGCTCTTCTAGAGATTTTAGTTTTTCAAACTTTGTTCCACAACAAATGCAAATGTAACAGCGAGGCCTAGCCCATTCACCGCTTAGCACCAATTTTGTGCGAGTATTTTGTGTACCATAATTTGGCAGAAGATTAAGCAGACCCAAAAAGCTTTCGTCTGCAAAAGTTTGTGCCATAAAAGTGTCAGCGCAGTCTTCATTGGTAATTTGTGTAGGAGCAATGCCAAATTCATCATTCTCTAGCTTAATAATGGCCTGCTCGTTTTGTTCAAGTATGATGTGGGGCAGTAAACGCATGTCCAATATAAAATTAAGTTGTTCGTTGATGCGTTGTTTCTCTTCGCGTGATGGATCCATGGAAATTTCTGAAATCGTTGTTGTTCGATGCCACATATTATCATCGGCTGATAAACTAATTTGTTGCTGTTGTTGTTGTTGTTGCTGCTGCTGTAATTCGTGTTTTTGTCGCATTGTCAATTGAGTCCACATATCAAGTTTTGAAAGATCTCGCAAGCCCAGCATGGGATGTTTCATTTTCTTGACAATTTTACCGCCCTCATTAATAAGTTTAAACTTTTTAACGCTGTCCCACTTCCATTTCCAGGAATTTTTAGTATGAGGACGGCGTATCTTTGAAGTGCTGGAATCGCCACCAAATTGCTTGGCAGTCAATAACGTTGGAAATGCAGTTATAGCCGCAAGGCTGGTTGCCGCATGAATTTCACTATCCATTGTTGTCACAACAATGGGACTTTTGACTAGTGTACTTCTAATTTGAGGTTGATGGGCATTGCGCATCAATGATGCATCTAGTTCTTGCATGGAGTTGCCCATAATTTTACCATCTAAATGGAACAGTAAATTATTGCGCACATTCGAAACAACTTCTTTGTAAAAATTGTCATCAAAAACACACGACAAGAAATCATTACGAATGGGTACGCGAAAAACAACATCGGCTGCTAGGTCGCCGGAAAATCCGCCACCAATAGCTTTTATTGACTTGCCACGCAATTTCGGTGAGCAGGTAGTGGTGTTGGAGATGGAGGAGGAAGAGGCAGATAAAGAGGTAGTTGGACCAAATGAAAAATTATTCGAGGAATTATGATGATTCTGTTCGGACTTAAGCAACAGTTCTGGTAAAAGTTTTTCTCTACGCAATCGTACTCCCTTACGATTGTTCGGCAAACGATTCTGTGTCAATCCCAGACGCGATAGTATTGGTTCTTCTGCACCGATTACCGATGTATTCGGCGCTATGGCAGTGCTGCACTGAGAAGCTGTATTAACTACTGTAGCAACGCAACTTCCAATCAAATTCATGCAACTGTTAAGCGGCGTTTTTTGTGATCTCTGTTGACGTTTCAGAGAGAACTTACTTCTCTCTCCGATTGTTAACTTATCAATGGAAACCAAAGAATCTTTATCATTATCCTTCGATTTGCTACTGCTTTCATCGAAGGCGAATGGCAAACTTTTATGTACTATTTCCATGTGCTTGGATAGCTTGGTTAGATTTTGAAATCTTACAACACACGTTTTGCAACCAAAATATTTATCTGTATGACAATCGGTTAGGTGCAGGAAGAGAGAACTTAGTTCTGTAGCTGGTAATATAACGGGTTGAGTTTGTCCTTTGGTCTTTTGACAAAAATTACATCCAGGAAAGTTTTGTGAGCCAATGGTGTTGGATTTTCGCTTTCGCGGCACCATCTGTGTTTGTTGTTGCTGTTGTTGTTGCAATTGAGCATTTCTACCACTACACCGGCGATCCTGCTGCAGACAATGGAACTTATCCACATGTTTTAATTGCATTTTATGAGATGAAAACTTTCTATCACAGTATAAACAAAGATTTTTTATATTCGACGCTGACTGTTTTGATATGTTGGTATCATCCTCTTCATCGTCTTCATTATCCAACGTTTCGTCCATCATTATATCATCAGGTTCCTTTTCAATTTCAATTTTTGATTTATTCAAATTTAGTTTTTCGATGATCTCGTTTATGCGTTCCAATGGCAAACTACAAACAAGCGTTTCTTTACATATCGGAGACTGGTGTCCATAATCATCTTCGCCCTCATTGTTATTATCATTATCGTTGCCATGATCATTGTCATTATTATCATCGTCTTCGTCATCATTATTTTTTACCAATTTCTCTGATATATTTGAACACTTTTCTATTTCATCCGCCTCAATTTTGATATCATCAATTAAATTCTCTTCATTGTTATTGTCGAGGTGTGCCGAAAATTTCGACTCCTTTAGATTAACAATTCGTTTTGGAGGTACTGACGTGGGATTTGTAACCTTTCTGCGCTGATTTTTTTCCTCTAAAAGTTTTAAGCCATCAGAGCAACTTCGGAGACCAAAACGAGACATTTTTACGGATTTTGTGAAAACAATTTTTTGGAAATGTTGCTTTTACAATATAGAGAAATCTAAAAAAAAGAGAAATGCGGTCATTAAAAAGTAGCCAACACGTAATTTGTAAAATAAGTACAACTAGATATTTTGGTATTAAATTTTGATTCGGTTTAGTTAATGTTCTTCATTATCTCCGTTAGAGAAAAATTTAAACAAGTAATTACTTAAAGAAATGATTTAAATTAATAAACCACAATTAAGCAGTCACACGGTCAAGTTTTTGTTCAATTCTCTTTCAAGAAATTTACACATACTGCTTGTCAAAATTCAGAAAAATTGAAAGTTGTGACGTAGGCTGCACGCAATTTCAAAGCAACTTATTAAGCAAAATGTCGTCAAAAAAAGAAATAAAATTTATTTGGAGGAAAAAAAAACTTCAATCAGCTGTTTTCTTGAATGTAATTTGAAACACTCAACTGAACGAAAACTTGAAAGCAAATTCTTAGAAAATTTTTAAAGTGTGAGTGTATTGGTACTCGTAAAAATAATGAGAGAAATTTTAAAACTTGAATGGAAACTTGATCGTCTGACACCCAAGTAAAATAGTAAAAGATTTGAATTTGCCGACTTTTGTATAGTGAAATATTGGCAACCCTAAACAATTTTGACAACTAGTAAATGCAAAACATACTTTATTTATTTTCTACATCTTACTCTAAAGCTCTACGATATAGCTAAATTTGTTTCCACGACCTCTTGTCCCAACATTACACGACATGTGTTTTACACCTGATATGTCAATTTTTCCAACGCGGTCATATTCTATTTTGATCTGACAAACCATCAGACATTAGTTGTTTTTATAATTATAAACTTGACGACAGAGTCGGTTGCGGAATCTTCTCCAATAGCCTTGGACTAAGACTCTCCCTTAGACTTCCTGACTATTGCAGTGTCTTTTAAGCCGAGGTAATGGCCATTCTGAAAACATCCGAAATAGCGCTTAGGGACGATATTTCTGGCCTTGCTATTCGGATATTTTCGGAAAGTCAGGCGGCAATCAGGGCGCTTGCTGGTGCATACAGTACATCTAAGCTAGTCCTACGTTGTCGCTGATTACTAAACACTATCGGAGCGATCACAGATTGACCTGATTTGGGTCCCTGGTCACGGATTTCCAGGGTAACTGTAAGGCCGATGATCTTGCTAAACAAGGCACATTGCTTCCTAACGTCTCCTCGCTACCAGATGTTGGAATTCCTCTGGCAACGGTAAAAATGGCCATAAAGAACCACTACCTCAATTTGGCTCGCAATTTATGGGTAGAGGAAAGTTCCTGTTATGTCTCCAGACAACTGTGGACTACACTGGACCTCAAGCGGACCAGGCAGCTGCTTAGACTAGACACAAAATCCATAAGTATCACGGTCTCGGTACTTACTGGACACTGTCTAATCAGCAGGCATGCTGAAAGACTCGGTCTGCCCTTTAATGATTTCTGTCGCAGCTGTGGCTCGGAGGAAGAGGAAGAGACCATACTGCACCTCCTGTGCCACTGCCCATCCCTGACTCGAAGAAGACTAAGAATTCTGGGCTCTCCTTTCTTTGGAACTCTTACGGAGCTATCATCTCACTCTATAGGGGACATAGCGAAGTTCAGCCGTGAATCCTCATGGTTCTCGGCTGGGTAAGGGGAGTCGCGCCTCTTTCCTTGTGGTATCACAACGGACCATTCGATTGTGCTCAAGTGAGCTTCGTCGCGAGAGGCTACCACTTCTAACTAACTAACTAACTATAATTATAAAGTGTTGCCAGAAATCGATGATGCGTGAAAACCGTCAACGGCTGTTAGTTGACCACAGGCGATAGCATTAGCCGACTATATTTAATTCTAACTTTCTCTCTCAAAAATGTAGCATTATAATATTCATATTAAACATTTTGACATTTCGATTAAAAAACCAATAAAAAATGGTTGAGCCGTCAGGATTTTTGCAACGCACACAAAAATATTTTATAGCGACAGCGTGCCATTTTGCAACCAAATTACTTTTATGTCTATCAAATTTGCGCGTTACTAAACATGTGCTTTAAAAATAGCACACATGCGACCTAAACCCGCGCAGCCATCCACGCTACAATTTACGAGTGGCCAGACCCTTTTCAAACTTACCCGCGTTGCGATACACATTTATGTTATTGCTTTACTAATACTCTGTTAAGGCGTGTACCACGATTTCTACGCTTTATTATACTAATATTCAGGAGCCTAAGCCAACCTCTCTTCCGCGGCTACATAACAGTTGTTTTCAATTTTCCTACCCACTACCCGAAAGGCGTAAACTGCTGTTTTCCATATTTATATTATTTAGTGGGATCAGCACTCAGGGTATAATCCTTACAAGGATGGCATAGCAGGTAGTGATTTAAATTTTTTTAAATAACTTATTCAAAACGATTACTCAACAACAATTATGTTTCTTTATATTCAAGGCTCTGTTAGGATTTGAACTTATACTCATGATATTCTGTTTGGCAAACATGCATGAGACCATATTTTCTCTATGCGACTGTTGTAGTTGTGCTGCCGGACAGCTAAATATGTCACATCAGGGAAGGTCCTAACCCGAACTGCGACCTAGAGACAAACACAAGAAAAAAAATAGGAAAAACAAAAAAAAAAAAACTTGACTACTAAAACGACAGAACACTTTTGAAGGACTGCCAGATGTTATGCCCTTACTTGCCCACCCAACCTTGGACACAAAGCTTACCACCTGTATATTATCGTGTTCCCCACGCTCCACACACACTCTCAGCACACCACTTACCTTACATCCAACTGAACTTCAACAAAAATTTACCACAATCATAACAACATAGCCAACGCGGCTGCTCAGCATTTGTAAATTTTATTCCATACACAATGTAGAATACATTTTGTTAGTGGTGATATTAACAACTTTCTGAGCTGACACTGTATTTCGAGCAAAATCTAATATACAGTTTCAGCTTGAAGCTCAGAAAACCCACGTGTTTTTGTCATTTATCCATTATTTTTCGGAACAAGAATTGCACAAACAGATATAATTATGCAACATATGGTTTCAGGTTTATGGTTTGTTTAATAAAAGCGAAATTTTTAAAAATTCATATCTCTAATATCGGGCTGAATCTAGACGTACATTGTACACCGCTGAAATCTATTTGTCCAAATCTAGTCCCATAATTCAAGTCTTCTCTAAATACCCACTTGTTCTACTTCAAATTATGGAATTTTTTCATTTTGTTTTTCCTAAAAACAATATTTTAAATAACTTATATCTCCGATATCGAGAGGAATTCAGACGTAGATTGTACACCGCTAGAATCTACTAGTCCTACGCTACTTTCACTATGGCGGTGACCCGATTCATATCTTCTCTTAATACCCACTTGGTCCACATCTAAATATCCTTTTTTCATATTATTTTTCCCTAAAAAGAAAAATTTTCAAAAAATCATATCTCCGATATCGGGCTGAATCCAGACAAAGATTGTACACCGCTGGAATTTACTAGACCTGTATGTATATCTTCACACCCTTGTGATCACAATAAGTCTAGTTTTTTTTGTTCGGGTTTTGCCTTAGCTCTTTTAAACTATCATTTGAATTGTTTAGGTCTCCTACACTCTCCATAATTGTTTTTTGAAATACAGCAGCTTAGATCATCATAGAAAAAGTGAAAAAGAAACAATTCTGCTTCACTCCTGCTTCCTCGTAATCAAAAACCGCAAGATAAAAAGTGGTGTTAAATTGTTGCACTGTTCTTAAAAAGACAGCAACAAAATATTGTTCATTCACAAGATTAGCAACAGAAACGGATATTCACATAACGCTTTTTAAAATTATGTCAGTATCACTATAACGTTACCAAAACTCGATTGCCGATATATAAGAGTGTTATGCAATCTTACACAAAGCAAACGAAATGCATTGAAAAAAATAAAACAGTAAACAGTGCAGAAAAAATGTTGAGGAATAAATTCTGTTACATAATATATTTTACATACACAATGTCATAAAAGTATGCACACACCCGAAAAAAAAGATTCATTCAAAATGCGTAACACTATTAATATCGCTCAAATGCCTGACTTTTACAAAAGGTAAATGTTTTATTATGGCCACAGCAAATAATATTGTTACGAATATAAGATCTGCCAGTCCCTGTTGTTGTTATCCGTATGAGCATGGTGAATAAGTTAAATCAACTAATGGTGTGTGTATAGAATAAAAACCACAATTAGCTAACAAAAGCTAAGCAGCCTCAATGGCTGCGTTGATAGAGGTGCGTACTACAAAACCGGGGGTCCGAGTTCGATACCGCATTCGAACATGCGTGAAACGAAAAAATAATAATTGTTGTAAAGCAATTAAAATTAATAAACAGCAGTACAAACCTCCCGAGAGGCAAAAAAAAAGGCAATTATTGTGTGAAGCCATGGCAGATAATTTAGTGGAGACGTCCTATTTAATATAAGAGTAATAGATAATTGTCAAGAAGGCCTTTATAATAAAAAGTAATAGCAATGGCGGTTAGCGCGGGAAAGTGTAACAGCATAACAACAATAGTGTATGGCAGAAGTGTGTTGTGGCTAGTGGATTAAAGAGATGACTGGCTTGAATTAAAGAAGTAGTGGAAATGTCTGTGGATGGTTAAGGTTACTGAACAAGGCATCGAGTAGTTTATGTCTTGCCGGAGTAACACAGTAGTGTAGCGTGGATGACTGCGTTTGTAACAATAACGCATGTTTAGTAAATACGAGACCATAGGATTCACAAGACCGGTAGGATCAAGGTGTATAGCCATATAAAGTCACAAAGTAAAGAACACAGAATTTAAGATGAGCCACAGTGACATTTGCAAGCAAAAATAATCCGTACGTATGCCTAAAAAAGGAAAAATCTAACAAATAATAGAATGAAGTTAAAAATTAATAAAAAACATATTTTCCATGTCTGCAGCAGTGTTGCCGTTTGGTTACACTTTTTACATTTTTTGTAACTTTTGAAGGCTCCACGTAACATGTATAATTTTAATATAGTTTTTTATTTGGCCTTTTAATTAATTATTTTTTAATTTATTTTCCACAAGGTCTTTTTATTTTTTTAATATTTCGCTACTCCCTTGTTTAGCATCATCAGGAAAAACAAATATTTATTTACATGTATAATTTTGTTATAGTAGGCCAAATTTTGGTACAGACACGAAATAAAGTAATATCACTGAAAGAGTATTTGTTTCATTATTTCTCAAACTTTCTTAACATATCAATTCGCTTTTAACAATAAAGGTTGCCTGCAAATGCAATCAAAATCACAAAATTAGTTTGAAATAAGAAAATAAGATTGCTGAAGTTTTACTCTGTTTAATTCGTGAGAAATCACGAAATGTTTCCTGCTTCATGTTTAGAAACAGCAAAATGTTTCTGGCAACAATCCTTTCCAACTGTGAACTAATATCAGCTGCATTTCATGCAAAAAACTCACCATTCTGTTCAAACTTGCGAAAATTGTTAGCAACTTCAGTTATTCCGCGTACCAATTCCTCGATTTACAAGAAAGTTGTCTTTTAATTTCCTTCAGGAAGCGCCGGATTGTATTACCAAATACAATACCATAGAAGAAATACCAAATTTCAGAGTTGATAAATACAAATGTTACTTTTTATATAGACAAACAGATTCTAAAAATAATTCAAATTATGTCAGTTAACAATGAAAATAATTAAATTCACAACAGTACCTTTTAATGAAAAACAGTAACTTTTTTAAATAGAAAGCGTAACTTTTCCTGCCTTTCCCTGGCAAGATTGGTCTGTAAAGCAAGTATAAAAAATAAAAAAATGTGTATTTTTTAAACGCTGCAATTATAAGTTTTAAAAATAATATTAAAACTTTAAAAGTATACACACAGAACACCTGATTTTAAGGTACATTGTCGCGTCTTTTGAATCTTAAAAGACAGATACTTGAATTTTTGAACATTATAAAAAGGAAATATTTGGATTAAAAGAATACCTTACCTTTGTTCCAGAGTCGAATTCACACATTCCTAAATTATTTCATTTTATTAAATAAAATAAATTTCGTGGCTAAACTGATAGTTAGAAGAAATAATCACCCCTATTCTAGTTGCCGGCGTCGTCGTCGTTTTATTATCAATATCACTTTGTATCAATGTCGGCGTCAATGAAATAAAATTTTTGCATTCTATAACATTCCTGTGACGACGTCGACGGTTTATCGATTTTTATTAAATGCAAATGCACATCCCTAAGTTTTTTTTGTTAAATTTTATTTGTGTTTGATAGTTTTATGGTAAAATGTTTTCTATAATGAAGAAAATTTTGATTTAATTGATGATGAAAGCTCGAAAAAACAAAAACTTGTGTTGGAAAGAAAACTTCTTAGGCTGAATTGCAATACTTTTAATTTGCCGGTTCGCAATCATTTACATATGTTTTGCCTGTTCCTGGTTATGCTTCTGCAGTAAATCAGTTTGATAAAAAAAAATTTATCCACGGCTTCTTCCAGTGGACTGAGTGAAAATAGTTTAAACATTCCGCTGCCAGTTGCTTTACACTCGGCTTTATTAGCAACCATCTTTTTTTTACTTTGAATTTTAAATTACGCCATACCTTTAAAGTTATTTTTACAAACTTTTTTTCTAAATCCGTATTCGGTTATTTATTTTGTTACCTTTTGCCATTCATCTGCTTATCTTCTATGCGGACCAAGAGAATTAAAATTTTTCTATTTTTTCCATTTCTTTCAATTCTTTAAAATTGCATGGACCAGTGCCTCTGCGAAAATCCGGTGCAAGAGAGGGATTCTTCCGCAATTCTTCCAGCAACCTGCACTTTTTTACTTTTTCAATGCTATGTTTGATTTAAATCACTTCCAGTCGTTATGACAAAAGGCGTCGACAAAAAACAGAGTCATGTCAGTACAATATAGTCGTCACATTTGATATAGAATAAAAAAAATCTTCGAATAGTAATCGATGGGTGTCAATAACGACAAGTAGAATAACAAATCGAATGCGTCGACGCATATCAACATTGATATGTGACGACCCGACAACTAGAATAAGGGTGAATGATCGGGTATATGTAAGGATTTATAAAGAGAACAACGAAGAAACCTTTAGGTTGTAGTAAACTTCGTTTAACTAAATTAATATTGATTGATTATGAATATTGTTTTTATTCTTAGTGATGTTTACAATGTACACAACCTAAATTAGAAAGAAGCTAAGAATGCCGATGTTGTACATGTGTACTCGTATAGATTCAAAAGAAATATATAAAAAAATTATAAAAAAAAATATTTAAAAAAAAGTTCACAAACGTGTGCGTGAAGACAAATACGTCAAGTTAAATACGTTTTTTTTTTTCTTCCTTTCTAAATATAGCATATGATAAATTTCTCTTCAGGCCTGACGCTTAACTATTGGAATTATTTTCATAGTTTTTGGAAAGTATGGTCTTTAGATCTTTATATAGATGTATGTAAAATTATTTGCTTCGATTTAACAGAATTCTGTTAGAAAGCGAACATAGCACTGTTAAGGGAATAAAAATTCGACTTATGCATCAAAACTGTAATTACCTATTGGAAAATCAAAGTTACATTTAGTGCCGTTAAACTGTAAACAAAGTTTATTTAAATTGATTTTAATAAAAAAAAAATTATAAGACGTCAATAATTGACTTAACAGGTTCCCTGTCCCCATACAAAAATTATTTTTTAATGGTATACGTCCCACATATATTTTTGTAATTTTAATGTTATAGGTATTTTTCGAGGTTACTAATGTGTTTTTTAATTAGCCATACGAATCTTTACTGGATTTATAACGGTAAAAATATATATGTATCAAATATGCTACATGAACTTGTCGTTTTGAAATTAGATCCCATACGTTGCATGTATCATATGTGATATGTATCACTAATGATTCATTGAGGGTATCATGTATCATATATGATACATGGACTTTGTAATCATGGTACAAAAAAATATTTTTGTATCACATTTGATACATCGGACAGGGAACCTGTTAATGTATTTATCTTCACATACATGCAAACATTTGTAAATATTTTTTTTTTTGTGTCTAATAAAAATTTAGACAATAAAATAAAAATGAACTTAAGCCAAATTTATTCTTTCTTAAAATATTTAAAATGAAAAATAAAATCTTCATGTATTTAATTATATAATATTCATTCTAATACAAGTCCTGATGCTTTTTTCCTGGCAGTAGCATGATTACACTTATCCAGATGATTTTTACCTTCTTATTTGTAATTAAGGATTTTACCATTAAAAAAGGCTTATATAGGGGCCGCTTTATCTAACTTAGTAAGACGTGATGTATAAAAATTTAAAACATTTTCAAGAAGTAACAAAAATAATTCTTTCAGTGTAATTGTAAAATATTTTATTTTTTACTTGATGTAAACAAAACAACGTAAACGTAACGTACGTTAACTTTTGTAACAACATGTATTCACATATTTTCTCATATTTTATTGCTAAACATTTCAATTTTTTTTAGTTATTTTGTCATGATCAAGCAAAAAAGTTTTGCAAATATTAAAATTTTTTTTTCAATGCAACTGATATTTATTCACAAATAAAATAAAAAATACATAATTTCAATAAAAGTTTTTAAAATGATTTTACAAATGTATTTAATTAATTTATTTTATTTTTTTATTTTTTTTTTTTTTTTTTGTAGTGTTGTTACTAATTAGCACACAAAATTTTGGCTCTAGCTACAGATATTATCCTTTGTCATACTAAATAATTAAACAATGATGATTCTATCCTTTTAACCAACAATAAAGGTTTGTCAAGCAGTTGATTACTATCAAATAAAAACTTGTTAGAGAAGTGAAGAGTAAAAAAAAGCATAATTTCAAAATGTTAAACTCTGACCCAAACCTTTTGATTTAACAGAGTTCTGTTAGAAAGATAGCATAGCCCTGTTAAAAGTACAAAAATTCGGTTTATGCATCCAAACTGTAAATTTCATGGAAACAACAAAAGTTGGCAAAACCAAAATTCATGGGATTTGTTTGCGACGTGTACTTCTTAAGTTCTCTATACTTAAACCATTTAACAGCGCGAGTTAGGAGGGTTTTGCGAAATTAAAAATTTTATTTTAATTTTCCTAATAAATTTTATTATAAGCAATTTCTCTTGTCAAAAGAACAAAAGATTAGAAGCAACCCGAAAGCGTTCTGGTCTTTTGTTAAATCGAAAAGGCAATCGTCTGACATTCCGTCAACTATGCATTTAAACGGCAGTTTTTCTGTATTGTGTAATGATGCAGTTAATATATTTGCGTTATTTTTAGCTCGAATTGTGAGCCTTTTAAAGTTAAAAATACCTCGAACAAACACGAAAATGGTCTCCAAATGATGTTTTAGAGATGAAAGAGTTATTGGAATGTGATGAAATTTTAACAGTAGATAGATACTGATGTTGTTAATGGATTTCCTGTAAAAATGAAATTTTAAAAATGTTGATCAAGTTCTATGTGTAATTCTTTTTGGAAGTTGTGGACAATCTAAAATATTTTTCCTATATCATAAATACTTTGCTAATGTCTAAAAAGTTTACATATCTGTGATTTATTAGCTTTAAAATGAGGTGGGTCCTATCCCGTAATCTATCTTAGTTTGTCAAAAACTTCCAAAATCTCTCAGAGAAATATATATTTTTTTCCTATATTCTTGGGCGAGCTAACAGATGTTTTGTAAGCTATTTCCTTTTTAATATAAATATGTATCCCTCCTTTTGTCTTAATTTGTGTAAAAATATTCAAATGAATATTTTTAAGGTGTATGTGTATACTCTTCAATACGAGCCCTGTCGGACATTCAGTTAACTTTTAATTAACTTTAAGGTAACTATTTTTCAAGTAGTAGTGGTTGACATTTGCATTACTTTTATATGTAATTAACTAACTATTTTAACATTGCCATGTTCTAGGAAGTAGTCAATTGTCTGTGTCTGCATTATTTTCAATTAACTTTAAAGTTAGTTGCCTAGCCGTTAACTTAAAGTTAACTATTTGCAGCTAGCTATAAACTGACTACTGTTAGCTTTAAGTGGGTTTTTTTAATTAACTATAAGTGAGTTAAATTTCAATTAACGAGAAGTTGGTTATTTACACATTGCCTTAAAACTCACTATTTGTAACTTTCTAGAAACTTAGCTATCATATTAATTATTCGAAATTAAACAGTTTTAAGAATTTTAAGTTTTAATAGAAAACAAAAATTTCTAAAAATTATGATTTCTTCGAGAATTCAAATTTTTTCTTATTATAAAAAATCTAAGGCACATAAAATAAATTTCATCGGATGTCTTGCAAATTCTTAAGGAGTGAACTTTTTAAGGCCTTTAAGTGTGAAGAAATATCCTCTTTAAATTGTTTACAGATTTTAAAGTAACTTTTATCTGCATACAATCGCACCAACATTTTCTTTACAACTCCGTGATCTATAAGATGCATGATAACTTAAGTTATCATACTAAGCACAAGCTCTTCAACCGGTGATTGATTTAAACGAAAATTTATTTGAAAATGGTTGGGGTACTTCCTTGATGTAAAATCGCTATCAGGTATAAGTTCACCTGATATTGAAGAGTACATGAACACATTTCTGGTCTTCTTGCCGATTTGAGTACATTTCGTGCAACACCACAAGCGAAAGCTTTAGCTGGAGATCCACGTATTAGCCCCCTCATTTTGAGTATAATGACTTTGTTATTTATATGCAAGCCTTCATCAATTAATTCCTTTAGTTCCGTAACAAAATCACTCAGAAAACTAGTTATATCATTAGGTTTACTCTTGCCGATATAGGTTCGCTTGTACTTCTTAAGCTAATAACAGATGGGCTTAGAGTATCTGAATTTGAAACATTGCGCCGAGTAAGTTCTGTGGAATACCAAATTCTTTCTTTTTTAAAAAGCCTCCTCAAATGTCTTTTACTTACACCTTTCATGTTTGTTTTGTAATACATATTAAAACAACCACACACAATAATATTAACCGTTTCAGTGCGGCGAAGCGCTATCGCGCTTCGCTTGTTATATGCTAAAAATGCGGAGGAGCGCCATCGCGCTTCTCTTGTCCAGCCAAGAATGCGGAGACGCGTGACCACACCGCTGTTCGTTAGTATACTTTTCGTATTAATTGAGAACAGTTGTATTTATATTTATTGCATTTATTATTAATTTCGTTTAATTGAGGTTTTTAATTATATAAAAATTAAAATTATAAATTAGAATTAAACGATCCAATTTAATTTGCGCTGTTTGTAAAAAAGGAATTCATGGCGTTTGTGCAGCAAAACACTCATGTAATAAGTGAGAATAAAAAACATTTTTGTTAGTAAAAATTACTTGTTTTATAATAATTAAAACTATTTTTATTATTTTCCAAAAAAAATAATTACGCATTTCATTCCGCACTTTTAGCATATACGTAAAAAAATTCTTCCGCACTCAAACGGTTAAATTTGTTTAAAGTTTAAAAAGCCTTTAATACAAAACACAAACCGTATATTTTTTAATTATTTTAGAAAACAATATATGTATGTGTAAATTTAACAAATTTTTATGCAAAAATTTAACACGGGGGTTTGTTTACTAATTAAATGTTGAAGAATTTAACTAATCTCGGCGGCGTTCAATATTGGACGGCGTCAGTGGCAATTAGCTGATTCAATCTGAATAAAGCCGATGTTTTGTGACATAATTAAAAATAAAAAAGTTACTGATAAAGAAAAATATGGTCTTTATATATTAACTACTAACTAAATATTTTTAAAAATAAAAACCAAATAATAATAATGACAATAAAAAAAGTTGTTATGTGTAGGTATTGCAAATCTAAAATAAGTCCAAAAAAATCGATAATTTTTAGTAATTTTTTAATTTATTTTATTTAATTTTTAAGTTTACTATAACCTGACCTTGACCGATTACCATAATTTGTAATAATAGCAGAAAATAAACCTTTTTTGGATCCTGGAACCGTTTGTTTGCCTATCGACTTGGCTTTCTCAATACTGTTTTTATACACTTTGTTTAATGTAAATTTTGCATTGCGTAGTAGTTGGCTTTAAGTTAGTTTATACAAGCTACCTTACTTTTTGTAGCTGACGGCAGGGAGTATTTAAAGTATATAAATTTGCCAGAAATACGAAAACATATTTACAGATTTGTCGTAAATACGAAAACGTATTTTTATTTTTTGTTTTTATTTGATAATGTAATTGGTAAATATGTCACAAATATTAAAAACATATTTGCAAATATATTGTGACGGTTGTTACGTCGGAAGATATTTAGATCGACATATTTATCTTCTATAGTTATCCATACTTAGAATATTTAACAGCGCGAGTTGGAACAGGTTTTCTATTGTTATGAAGTAGCAGGAATCATAAAAAAGTTGAATTTCTATAAAATCCATTAATTTTTATGCGCCCATCTTCTACAGTGCACCTGGAATTTAGATTCCTTTCAAAATAAAACCTTAAAAATTTCATAACGTGTTAGCTGTTTTACAATGTTCGTGGAAAATCAGTAAACCAGGCTTCTCTTTCCATTTTGTTCGGCTCCATTTGTTGCAAAAATGTGGCCACAGTTCCAATTTGAATATATACCCCTAGAATTTATTATATGCTTTACAGCGCTATGTTAACATGTTAACAGAACTATGTTAAAGCAATTGGTTTACGTCTGAGATTTAAATTTCGAAATTTATCTTCACATGCATAAAAAAAACTCTACGGTATTAAAATATAGCCGGCTTTGATCCGGGAGTTAATTTTTTCACCGCATTGGTATGACTAACAACACCGGCTTATCTTATTATTATATTCGGTGGTAAAATAAGAAACAACAATTGGTTTTATAACTTGCGTGAATATATACCCCAGGATTTATATGCTTTACAGCGCTGTGTTAACCTGTTAACAGAACTAAGTTAAATTAACAGAACTAAGTTAAAGCAATTGGATTGTGTCTAAGATTTAAATTTCGAAATTTATCTTTACACACATTCACACACACAGAGAAAATAACGAATTTAATATTTAAAAAAAAAATTATGAAAATCATAAATTTCTTTAACATTGCAAATTACAATTTGTAATGATAAAGACATGATACATACATAAGTCCAAGGCACAAATATCTTTTTCTAATAAGATTGAACATTTACTGTATGCAAAAAACTTTTACTGAAATACAACAAAACAGATTCAGCAGTACCTGTTTCTTGCTATCAAGTTTTCGCTTGATGAAGAGGTTAGATTTTCTTAAGAGAACAAATCACAAAACACATGGTTTAATAAACAAAAATTGGTTAAAAGTGTTATTCGAATATTTCCATAAATGTATTACAATCAAATTAAAGAAAACTAAATTGAGTTGCATGTAACATCATGAAGCAACTTGAAATGTGACACAAGCACACATACACTCGCGCAAACAGTGACTATAACATAAATTTGAGTACATAAGGTATTCGAATGAAATGTTTGGTTGTATAATAAAAATAAAAAAACAAACAGAAATTATTTATTTATTTTAAATATATTTTATAAATCAATTTATGAAATATAAAAAAGGCACAGGGTAACTAAACCATATGCGCACAATAAAGGAACATATTATTAAAATGAAAATTTATTATTCTGAATCTTTTTAAATTTAATTAATTTACTTTATTCGTGCTTGATTCCTTCAAATACAAATATTTCATGATATTCTCATGAAATATTTATAATTTTAAACTAAACTACAAAATGAAATGTATTACTGCGGGGAAAGCATATCCATATGGCCATTTCACTACTGCTCAAATAGCTCATCAGTGGATTTTACTCAAATTTTGTATAGAAAAACAGAAAGTCTTATATCAAAAGCCAAATTGATTAAATGAGAACTCCAAAATGTTAATACATTTGACTATTGGAGTTTAATAAAGACACTACTAGAAGTGTTCTCCAATAATTTTTTTTCGCCCACTCTCTTTCATTTTCGAGAAAAGGACCAAAGTCCTGTTTCAAATTTCAAAAGTGGTGTTTTTGGAAAAACCTCTATAATTTCTTAAAAACAAAATGTTAATATATTTGACTATTAAAGTTAAATAAAGACACTACTAGAAGTGTCCTCCAACAAGTTTTTTTCGCCCACTCTCTTTCATTTTCGAGAAAAGGACCAATGTCCTTTTTCAAATTTCAAACGTGGTGTTTTTGGAAAAATCTCTATAATTTCTTAAAAACAAAATGTTAATATATTTGACTATTGGAGTTTAATAAAGATACTACTGGAAGTGTTCTCCAATAATTTTTTTTCTATCCACTTTTATTTTATTTAAATATCGTTCGGAAACTTTTATACCTATTAAATTTTTTGTATTAACATTGGTTATGTTAAGTGATTAACATAGCTCTGTTATCGTAACAGAATGTGGCTAGGGTTATAAATTTTAAAATTTAACTCTTCACACACATTCTATTTTTTCCTTTGGATAGCCATTGAGGAATAATTTCTCACAAAATTTCGTAAAAAAAATAAATTTACGATTTTTCCAGTTTTCCGACTTTTCCGGATGGATTTTCAAACATTTTCTTCCGTAAAAACCTTCTTCTCGAAAAAACGAACAACTGACAAAAAATTTTACAGAACTCGGCCTGCCTTTCTCATTTTATGAATTACTATACATTTTTTACACCATTTTTGTAATTAGATTATGAATATTAAACTAACTAAACATCTTGAATACCATGGCTTCGAAGACTAGGCCTTATATGAGGTAAATACACGCAAGGCGTTAAGTCCATAATTTCCTCTAGTCGATCACCAATCTTAGAGATTGGACATTCAGTCAAAAGATGAGCTACCGATAAAACAACATCACATTTAAAACACCTTGCCGAGTACGTATGGATAAAATAATGTTGAGTATTGAAAAGAGCATTCAGATCTAGTAGTTAGTATTATAGTGATTCAAGCCATTATATATATTTCTTGATTTTTTTTTTTTTTATGTGGATGCTGTACTTATATTTAGTAACGATCAAGACATAATGCATACATAATTTCAAACGAACAAATATTTTTTTCTAATAAGATTGAAATTTTTTCTGCAAATGTACCTAGGTATTAAATGATTTCTGACATAGGTACTGTGCGTGAAAAAACTTTTACGTAAATACAACAAAACATATTCAGTACCTGTTTCCAAGTTTCTTTCTATCATGTTTTTGCTTGAAAAAGAAAAAAACTTAACATACAGTTTTTTTTTTCTTAAGAGAACAAATCACAAAACACATGGTTTAATATACAAAAATTGGTTAAAAGTGTTATTCGAATATTTCCATAAATGTATTACAATCAAATCATAGAAAACTAAATTGAGTTGCATGTAACATTATCAAGCAACTTTAAATGTGACACAGGCACACATACACTCAAGCAAACAGTGACTATAACATAAATATGAGTACATAAGGAATTCGAATAAAATGTTTGGTGGTATTATAAAAAAAACAAACAGAAATAAAAACAGGAAAAAATTCGACTAGAAACCAAGAAAACTAAAAACTTACAGTCCCACAACCGTTGAGACAAACATAAAACACAAACAACTATCGTTTAAATCTAACTAACCAAAACTGATACCCTACAAAAAAATAATAAACAAAAAAAAAAGCACTCGTACATTCATTCATCCACTCACTCATACTGCAATTGAGTTAAGTTGAATAGCGATTAGTAGGTAGTGAAAAAGTGGAAGAAGTAACTTACATGCAGAACAAACAGCAGGCTGGCTGGCTGGCTGACTGGCGGTCAGGCACACAAACTGGCAGACAGAGAAAATTATGGTGGTGTCGATGGCGGTGGTGGTTCCACAATATATTCTAATTATTGTTATTTTTAACACCACAAATCAAATTGGATATAAACAAAAATAATGCATTAAAAACAACTCTATAGTCAGCATTTTACAATAATTATTTTCTGATTGCACTATTTTTTTTTATAATTTTAATTCATTATAAATCAGTAAGGATAGATTGGATACTTAATTTTGGTTTTTTTTTAATAACATGGGGTTTTGTTTTTAACTTTTATTTTAATATAGTAGATCGATCGGTCTTTTGTTATATGTATATAAAATCTATTTTTTTTTCAATTGCACTAATATTATGACTTTTCACTAGCATAAAAGGCGCATCCACCTAAATTCAATTTGAGGGAGTACAAAAAATAAGCGAGTTAACGCAACTTTTTTTCAAAAGGTATCCAAGAGTTTAGCCCAAACAGTGTGCTAAATGTGTTAAGTCCAAGTTAGAGATGTATGAGTAAGATAGTAAAATATCTTAGTGTTTTATAAAGGATATATGGGAACTTTGATTTGCAATTATGGGCGAAGGCGATTTTTTTTTGCTTTTTATTTCTTATATTTTTTGTGGGGAGAGCTACTGCGAGACGTGCAACGAACTGCTTTAACTTTCAGCACAATATTTCCACAAGTTTTTTAGGGCAAGCAAATGCCCGTACAGTGTTATCAATTCATTATTTATTTAAAGCAAGTACTATTGTATAAAATTTTAACAACAATAGGCTTTTTTAAATGTTTAATAATTCACAAAATTTATTTTTCTTTTTCCATCTCTGTGAGAGAAAATATTTATGTACTCGATTGAACTTCGTCAAAATGTCGACTACTTTAGAGCGTTGCCATACGTATATGGTCAAAAATGTTTTTGTAGCACCGTTGTACTTAAACGTAGCTAGCATTGACATCAAAGAGTACTAAAGAAAGTCTAACATTTTTTGTCAAACGCCACAAACCAAAATCCTATTTAAAAAAATTTTCGAAATTCAGCTGAAAACTATTTTTACCGCAAAAAATATGAATATTCTATTCTATTTAAAATTATTTTTTTTATTTATTTATCCACCTTATGCAAAAACCTAGTGTTTAAGCCATAAGCGGTCTGATAAAATTTAAATAACAGCAATAAAAGATATTATTGAAAGCTAAATAAAAATATACATTTTAATAAGAAACTATTAAGAAAATTAAGATAAAATTTATAAAAATAGTAAAATTAAATAATAAATGATGAAAATAAGCAAAAACTACAAGGTGGCCTAAAAAAAAATAAATAAAAGGATTTTATTCCATTATATCTTGAACCAACTATTTGGTCTCGTTTAACTACATTTTCGTCGCTTTTTTTGGCAATAAGTTTCGGATTTCTTGACAGAAATTTTTCCTAAGAACTACAAAGTCTTAAGCAAGGCAAATTAACTAGGTGACTGCATCAGCTCATGTGGTCAACATATGTTTGCTGTTTTTCTTTGCGAGTTGTCAAAATTGTTGCTCTTTCGCTTATTGTATGTGGATATTGTGTTTTGTGTGTGCATGTGCATTGTATGTATGTGTTCAATTGCTTGCTTATTTTTCATAAACACATACACACATATTCCTAGACGATTTTGACAGCTCAATAAGATTTTCAAAAACGAAATACACGCAAAAGCTAATGCAGTCACTTGTATCAATGTGCCTTGGTCTTAAGTATGTTTATATGCAAAAATATGGGTTGAACGTCTCACTTCAAGAATTTAAGTGGCATAATACTTTTATTAGCACCACCACAAGTTTTATGCCAAACCATCCAGGACGGAATAACTAGCAAGCTTGAGACAGAATTTTTTCGAACAAATGATTAGATTTTAATAGCTTTTACACTTACTTTGCGTTAAAAATGTTATTGATCGCCTAATTCTAGCACAATAACAGAACGCTTCGAGACAATGTATTTAGTTCGATCATTGCAGATTTAATACGTCCTCTTCCACAGCAGAAATGTTCATGAAAAAACCCTTTCAGTTTACATTGTCCCTGGTATTTGTCAATAATGTAATTATTCTTTTACTCCCTTCACCACAAAAAGTGGAAAAAGAATATAACTAAGTTTGTCATTCCGTTTGTAATTTCTACAATATCCATTTCCGACCTAAAAAAAATATATATATATATATATATATATATATATATATATATATATATATATATATATATTAGTGTTGAAATGAAATGCCTCGGTAAACTTCATTTGCCATTACAAACTTCATTTCACAAAAAAAATTAAACATGTCAACCGATCAGATATAGTATTGAAAGAGGTGCTATTGGAAATCAGCATGTCCTTCGGAGCAGCAGGCAAAATACCACGCCTACCACTAATTTTTTCATGTCATTTGGAACAATAAAGTAACTCCAATCAAAAGAATAGATTGGAATTGAAAAATAAAAAAAACCTCCAGTAAAAAAATTGGCGCTCGCCCATATTATATAATTTTCAGTTTTATTTAAATATCAGTATGGGTATCATTATATATATATATATATATATGTATGCAGTAATTATTTTGTTTTTAGTTCTTAATTTTCTGTCACCTCAGTATTTGGTTTTTGATGGGAGTTATTTCTAGATTTACATAGATGGTGAAGGGTATATGTGCCAGAGAACTGCACGAGTACACCGCAACTCATGAGTACACCGCATACTTACTCTATACATACTCTATACTTTTCATACTCGAGTATTATAAACACCGCAATAAAAAGTTGCGGTGTTTATTTTACCCATTCTTGTAAAAACGAGTATCAAAAATATCGCAATCAGAATTTTAAGTATTTTTTATACTCGTACGCCAGAATTTTTTAATTCTCTTTATTTGTAAGCAACGTTGCCACATTTTTGATCAAATCTATTGCTTAAACATTATAAGCAGAAAAACAGACAACAACCGTTTTAAAGGCACAGCTTTTGTACACTATTTAAAGCAGGTATACTTATTTTGTTGCTGCTTTTTATGTACAAATATTTTCAGTTTATACGCCTTGTTGTCATAAACGTGCTACTAACGGTATTTAGGAAAACAAAATGATAAAATAAATCCGTGAATAAAAGGAAAATTACTTAATTTTTTTAGTTTTAACAAAACTCTATATACGCAGATGTAATATTGCATTGACTGAATGTCATTAGACCTCATAAATAATAATAAATAAAATAAAGTTTTTAGTTTACATATTTTATTTTGTTAAATATAATTATTGCTTTTATAACTATTTGTTCATTTTAAAAATCTATTTGCTTAACGAATAGAATTTTTAAATTTCTATCCTGTGTAACTTTAAAAAAAACCCTAACAAAAACGTAATATAATAAACAATGAACTCTTCTTGAGTTATTAGTAAACTTTTGTTGTGTTTTTAATAAATGAAAATATGGCGAATTTTACGGGTTCTATTAAATTTATTTTCTGTTATATATTAAATAAACTTTCATAATTTCAAAGAAGTATGTATGTTAGCTAATTTAGACATTGGCGACTTTTGATATTGTTTTTAATTTAATAATTCTGATCTGATAACTCTGTTTTCCTCTCACTACACACGTTAAAATTTCTCTCTTGGTGTTTGTTGTGAGTATGAGTACGAATAAAGTAAAGCCAGCATCGCAAACATTTTACTTGAGTATGGTAGACACTTATACTCAAATGGAATGGGTATAGTAAATACTCGCACTTAAGAAATGCGGTGGCGATCACACCGCAACCGCATTTAAGATGAGTATACTTAGAGTATTAGGTTAGGTTGTGCAGGCCGTCGGCAAAAAGAAAGACCGACTCACTTGGGTCCCAAAGGTCCCATTGTGTTGCCTGGAAACAAACTTAGAGTATTGAAAACAGACACTCTTGCAGTTCTCTGATATGTGCCGAATATAGCACTATTACTTGTTAATTTATAAGAATGCTGCAATACATATACAAACAAAAACCTGAAATAACTTTATTTGTCAAAATTGGTTCAATGGTTTATGTTTAGTCCACAGATACAATGTTTAAACGTTGTCCTCGTGTACAAAAGCGCCATCTTATAAAGTTTTTGTCTAATAAATGTACTAAAGAATTTTTGGTAACGCAGTCCAAACACTTTTTATATTATATGGGGTAATGCAGTCTCAATCTGTTGAGGTTTGTGAATTTACTTACCCTTTCTTTTTTATTTAGTACAAGGAAAAATTTCAGTAACAATAAGTCGGTTGTTACAATAGGAAAAAGCGCAGAATTTATGTTTAATTCCATTTTGCTGTTAACTAAGCCGTTTACATTTAGACAAAAACAAGACGGACTGATTCTTGCACATTGTATTTTTATGTTTGTTTACTTGTTGTTATTGTAACTTTGAAACTGATCAAAATAGTGCAGACTTGTGAAATATAATGTGAAGCAACAAAATGAAGAGTAGATAAGAATAAAGGCTGGTTCACCCACAAAAATTTTGTTCCGAAACATTTTTTTTTATATGTAGTTTGACGTTTTATTTTTTGAGAGAGAGAGAGAGAGAAAAAGAGTAAACTCACTTCGGAACAATTTCAGCTTAATGCTCTAAACACATTCGCCACAGCAAGATACACGAACACACGACAGCAAATGACGCTAGCAACATTTGTCGCCTTATACGCAGCTACATTATTATTTTGAAGGCAGCAGCTACATAATAAAAATATAATTTTATTGTATTTCAGTGATGTCACTTTAGCAGTTTTTAAAGAAGCAAATCGGATTTAAAATTAATATATATTTCAATTATTATTAGAAGAGTAAAATAATACTCTTAAGGGCTACGTCGATTTTTCGCTCGAATTGTCTTTGAAATTGAAAATATATTGAAGTATATTGTAGAAGCAATAATAATCTCAGTATAAAAAACACGTGGTTGCTTGTCCACTTAAATAAAAATACAAAAAACAACAGTTCTATGATATCTATTAAAACCAATCGTGTTAAATATTTACAGATGTCCCATACGACAATTGAAATTAATATAAGTGCTAAGAACAGAAGTAAATTTTTAACTAAATGGTGTCCACACAAAAAGGAATTTTAGTTTTATATACACCTTAATACAATCCTTTGAAATTTTTACAATTATTCTTCGTATACTTCCGCCATGACAATGCGTCAGTGTGGCATTTCTAATTTTTTTAAAATTTAAATTTCGAAAAATATATTTTAAGTAATTATTAAAAAGTATGTAAAAAAGGTTAAAATATTTCTCTATACAAAACTAAAATGTGCCGACCGATAACTGTTCAAGTACAATTATACCGGTAAAATTAAGTGATTTTATATTTGTTTCTCTATTTTTCTACGAAAAAAAAACCATTTTTGAACCAAGGTCCTAAGAGTTCTCTTTACAAAATTTTACTCAAATCTATGCAGCAGCACTTACGTGAGACAGATAAAAATTCAATAGATAGGTATTTTGTATTCCAAATCAATTATTATACTTCACCAGCAACAATTTTTTCCTTAAATATTTCATGTACTAAAATTATCCTGTTACAGTTTTATTGTAGATTTAAACTTAAATCTTTAAATAAATAATTTTTATTTTAAATTTTTATTGTTCTTTTCTTTTTTTCATAATAAGTGATTTTAAGCACCTTTTATTTTACATGTGTTATAGTACTGACATCACTTAAATGTTTGTTGTCGCCAACAAAAATAGAAATTAGTTTAATTTGACTACTGCAGCGAATTCAGCCTAGACAACAACCTGCCGCCTTGTTGCCTTGCTGTTGACAAAATAATCATTCTCATATAAACACATGCATTCTAATTTTGACATTTTGCAGTCGGTAGCTGCTGTCTCGAATGTGTTTACAACATGAATTGGTTTAATTTTAATTTTTGTTCCGAAACAATGAAACTGTGCTGCCAACTATTTTATATTTTCAAAGAAAATTTAACTGAGCTGCCACTTCATTAATTAATGTGATAAAAATCTTTCAAGCAAAAAAATATATTTTACATACTTTTTCGTTCTTTGTTTGCATTGATATTCAATAATTATTTTTAAAATTTGTTTTGTTCTTAAGATATTTATAATAAAACACAAAATAAAAGAAAATAAGTCTAAAAAATTGTATCATGGATCTCAACGAATGAATCCCTTGCCTTGAAGCTTATTTCAGAAATGAAAAAGCCGGGTAGAGAATGCTTGTATGACTTTTTACCTCAATTTTTTTTTTACCTCATTTTTTGATTTAATTATGAAAGTTTTTTTAATTTAGAATTTATTTATAACAAAACGGCATTCAGTGATTTTAATTTTCTGTCACAGTGCTGCCTGCTTGTAAAGTAACACATCTCGCTTACACATATGTTTCATATGGTAGCTTTGTTTTTCCAGAAAAATTGTCCGAAGTGGGTGAATCGTTTCAGAACAAACTCGCAAAAAACTTAAATTCTCTCACAACAAAAATTTTGTTCCGAAACAATGGGTAAACCAGCCTTAACGAAAAATGTCAATTAAAAATAGTCGGTCACTCAGCCTTTTCATCCCCTTGCTGACAAAACTCTGCCCTCCTCTTGAGTGAAGTAACTCCATTCCAAAAAGCAAAAAAAGCAAATATTGAGGTGACAGAGAATTAAAAAATAAAAAATGTTAGTGCTGCATATATATATTTTTACATAAAAATGACATCGGCTCTTAACAGGCGAAGCATTTTTTAAAATTATAGTATTCCCTTAAAGATCTTTTCAAAAGCTTCAAAGGATACCCATATTGATATCTTAAAAAATTTGAACATTTCAGAGTCCCGTAACTCGGAAAATATGGGCGAGAGCAAATTTTTTAACTTAATGTGTTAATTTGTATTAATTCTCTTTGGCCCAATACATTTATTTTCTATACCCTTCACCACAAAAAATGGAAAAAGGGTATATATAAGTTTGTCGTTTCGTGTGTAATTTCTACAATATCCATTATAGTTACTTTATTGTTCCAAATGACATGAAAAAGTTAGAGGTAGGCGTGTTGTTTTGCCTGCTACCTCGAAGGACATGGACCGATCACTCTAATTTCTAATAGCACCTCTTTCGACACTATATCTGATCGATGGACATATTTATTTATTATTTTTTATTATTTTTTTGAAATTTTTTTGTAGTGAAGGGTATAAAAATTATTGGCACCTAGACATCATGATTTACAGGATACTTTTTGGGATTCGCTGAAAAATTATAAAGTCTAGTCTGGATGAATGATGTCTGAGGAGAAAAATGAGTAGCTGGTTCGTAGTTGTTGGCGATTAATAATACCATTAGACATTTTTACATCAAAAGGCTGAAGATATTCGCTTATAAGGTTATCATGGTGTAATTGGCAGCCTTCGCTTTGCTAAGTTTCAACTTTGACAGTTATCAAGAGACCCGGTATCAACGCGAGATGGACGAGGTTAGGAAGAACAAGTTCAAAAACTATGTAGAATAGACTGGAAATAAATATAAAGGCTATTAATTCGTAAAATTCAGGTCGATTGTGGGGCCAACTCCCATGTACCCAAGGACATACTCCCATGTACAGCAAGGAAACTTATTAAACTTCCTAAAGAGTACCAAAGATGTATAAATTTTAGCAGGACTGCTTAATGATTAAATATATATATTTTTTTTAACCCTTAAAGTAGGCTAAATCAATATTACGACAGCTTTATTAAGTTATTGCCAGCTTAACAATTTCCAAAGAGCTCTGGCACCACTTTTATTTTAACTACTTTTTACCACAACCAAGTGCTAGCGGCCAAGAAATTTTTTAACAAGTCATTGCAATATTTGGCAAAGTTGAAAGGAAATTATATTATTTTACTAGTAATTAATTGTAAATTAAATATGGAGACTTTATTACAAGAAAAGGTAAATTAACGTAATTTAGAAGCATCGCAAATATATATTTAATAATTATTAATTGTATAAATAAGGAGGAAACATTCGATTTCAAGTTGAAAGATGCACACAGCTCACTGGATGAATTGGATGTGGATGACCTGTATGTTCGCTATAAGGTAAAGTATTATAGCATTATTTTTTGCCTAATCAGTAGTTAAAGTATATCTTTTAAACATATTAGAAATTACAAAAAACCCTAGAGTTTTTAGAAGTTCAGGAAGAATATATAAAAGATGAACAACGAAATCTTAAAAAGGAATACCTTCATGCCCAAGAGGAAGTTAAACGTATTCAATCGGTTCCTCTTGTAATTGGTCAATTTTTGGAGGCTGTCGATCAGAATACTGGTATTGTTGGTTCTACAACAGGCTCTAATTATTACGTTCGCATTTTGTCAACAATTGATCGCGAATTGTTAAAACCGTCTGCTTCGGTTGCTTTGCACAAGCACAGCAACGCATTAGTTGATGTTTTACCTCCCGAGGCTGACAGTTCTATCTCAATGTTGCAGCCTGATGAAAAGCCTGATGTAAGCTATGCTGATATTGGTGGCATGGATATGCAGAAACAAGAAATACGAGAAGCTGTTGAATTACCTCTAACACACTTTGAACTGTATAAACAAATTGGTGAGTAAATTATTGTAGTCTTTAAAGAAACGTATTAATATAAGTCGACCTATGTTTTAGGTATTGATCCGCCCCGTGGTGTTCTTATGTATGGTCCTCCCGGTTGTGGTAAAACGATGCTGGCCAAAGCTGTGGCACACCATACAACTGCATCTTTTATAAGAGTGGTCGGTTCGGAATTTGTTCAAAAATATTTGGGCGAAGGTCCACGTATGGTTCGTGATGTATTCCGTTTAGCTAAGGAAAATGCTCCAGCCATCATATTTATAGATGAAATTGATGCCATCGCCACTAAACGTTTTGATGCTCAGACTGGTGCTGATCGTGAAGTACAACGTATTCTTTTGGAATTACTTAATCAAATGGATGGCTTTGATCAGACAACAAATGTCAAAGTTATAATGGCAACAAATCGTGCGGATACTTTGGATCCGGCCTTGTTGCGTCCAGGGCGCTTGGACAGAAAAATTGAATTTCCATTGCCTGATAGACGTCAAAAACGTCTGGTATTTTCGACTATTACTTCTAAAATGAATTTAAGCGAAGATGTGGACTTGGAGGAGTTTGTTGCAAGACCTGATAAAATATCGGGGGCTGATATTAATGCCATTTGTCAGGAGGCCGGTATGCATGCAGTAAGAGAAAATCGGTATATCGTCTTGTCGAAGGACTTTGAAAAAGGTTACAAAAACAACATCAAGAAAGACGAACAAGAACACGAGTTTTACAAATAAAAAAATGTATGATCAAGCATTTTGTAATTATAATCATTTATTCATTAAAAAATTAAAATATTTAATTAATATGAGTCCTATAGCATTAAATTTATTATTTTCCTCTCGCAGTAAAATTTTTACTTGCAAGTACGAGGTGCAGCAAAAGATGTCTCTTGCCAATGAATAAAAAATGTTAGCTCTGTTTTCTAAGTTTAATTAATGTTTTTCCGTAAGTCGAGGGGGTGGCCGCTACCACTTGCTGCCCTTAATAAATAACACTGAAGGCCCAAATAGAATGAGCTTAAGTAAACTTAAACAACTGTGCAAGTTGCGTAAATTATATATGGAAAACTATAATGTACTTAAGAAAACTTTTCGTCAAATGTCATTTCGAAACTGAGCACTATCAGCTGTTTCCGTTATACATTCATAAACACAAATTGTAATGAAGACCATCAGTGTTAAATTTTTAGCTATTAATTTAATAGAAACTAAAACAAAATAGTTTTATTTCTTGTCCCTTTTTAACAAAATACTTTGTAGTTTGCCACACATAATTTAATGCATCTGCACAGCTGTTTAAATTTGCTTAAGTTATCTAATGCATATTATAGTTGAACCTTTACACTTGTGATATTAATTAAAATGGAACATCGTAAAAATGTACTCGACTTATTTATTGAATTATAACGTAAAATATTTCGAATATTAACTGATATAAATAATAGTAAATAATGGCGAATTAATTTAATTCGCCTTGATAACACCGTTGTGGATAACACATATGAACCTGTAGTGGATAAAATGCCAGATTGTTGCCATATTTTTTAAATATTTTTTTTTCATTAGATACACAACTACTTTTCTTAAAAAGTAACTGTTTACATTGTAACGATAAGAAATGTTCTGACAATTGTTTTAATTTTGTGGCTTCTTGCTAATGTGAAAAAGAAAAACTTAAAAATATGTACATTTTAATTGAAAAAATTATAATATATTTGTAAAATTATAGAATAATTTTTAAGAAAATAATGATTAAATATCCATATAATGTATATTTTTGTTTGTGGTTGTTAATACAATTTGTCTTTATTGTGTTAAATGATGCAAAATGTCCTGAAAAGTGCCAGTGTAAAAATAATACAGACTCTATATGGAGTTTACGCGTTAAATGTGGAGGTTCAACTGATGAATATTTTACAAATTTGCAAGGTTTAGACTTTGAAGAGGATGCTGTTAATGTCTTTGCTTTGTAAGTTGAACAAAATAATAAAAACTTGAACAATGAAAATTCTCTCTTGTTTTTCAAAAATATTTCAGTATCTTTTGTTGCATGCAAGACCATATGTACGTAGTTTATTGGCAATGAAAAGTCTAATCCAGCAGCCACAAAGCTGGAGAGTAAAGATTCTGTTGTTATTGATTTACAAATAGATTTCGTGTCTCAATGTTGCTAAAAAATCCTATTTTATAGAATAACATTTCCTTCAAATGTTCGATTTGTAGAAAACTTCCATTGGTACAGCTCTTAAAAATCTTCGGCCGAGTGTGAATCAGAATGTTTTGGACTTAAGATTAAATTGTTTTGAAAACATTGCTGTTGTTTTTTGTGCTTTTTTTCACTTTTTATTTTCCATTGATCGAATATCTTTACATTTCGAACAAATTACAGTTTCTTTTAGCTAATGGAATGGAAAAACTGTCTATTGGTGAATAGAACCAGACGAGGCCTGGCTATTCTGACAATAAAAGATCGTTCAAAGTAATTGTATACCCTTATTCATTCTTTTTTATTTTCTTCTTAGAAGTTTACATTGTATTCTTTGTACTACTTTGTAATACTTTTTCCTTAAAATTTTTGTAACATCCAAAAAAGGGCGAAAGCCTTTATCAAGTCCAGAAAGAAATTTATCCCAAGATTTATTTCTTAATGATGTGATTTCGTCACTTATTTAAATTTTTAATTTGAAAATGATCGATTGGATTTCTATATCTTTGCCATTCTCGCCGAAACACTTTCTTTGCTGAATCAAGGTCCTGATTCGATTAGGCAAGGCCTTGTTTTTCTTCCATATATTTTGTTTAGGTACGTTTAAAACGATGGCATTTTTAACAATATTATCAAAAGACTGTCTTCAATTTGATCCCCATTTAATATAGTTTCATATACAGGTAAAGTAAGCTGTCTATATACTACACTAGAAAATATATTCCAGTTAGCTTTAGAAAAGTTATATTCAAAGAAACTTGAATTGTAGTAGTTGCTATTAAGGGAAATTTTAACAAGTAAATGGTCAGAGCTCAGATCTTTAATTACGACTGCTGTAGATATTATGAGCGGGTCATTAGTTTAAAAAAAGTCTAACGTTGAACCTTGTCTATTTACGCTTGAAGGTATGTGTGTATAATCACAAGGGAAAACTATATCGATATTATACGATTCCAGTTTTTCATATAAAATGTTGCCCTAGCAATTATCCCTCATACAGCCCCATGACTGGTGCCTACTATTAAAATCGCCATCTAGCAGATATTTTTCAGATCCACTAGCACGAATATATATAGATTGAATCTGCATCTGTAAAGAATTTAATGCCAATATTTTCAATAACAGTTGTGTTTATAATAGGCAATAATTTATGGGGTAAATTCTTTTTGCCAATAACTGCTATACCAACTTCTCTAGAATTAGTTCTGTCATTTCTATAAATTATAAATTCATTGTTTTTAATAGATAAATTTGAATTCAACCCTGTTTCTGATGCTAAGCATATTTGAATACTATTACTAGTTAAAAATTGAAATAATTAAATCGAATGCCTCTTGCATTCCACGTTATAATATTAATTCCATTGTGATCCAATACGATAAGAATTTGCATGCAAGGTCAGTAATTACCTCGAATTGTTCTGCTTTATTTTTGCAGCTTTTTAGGTTAGTAATTATCTCTAATGTAAGGTTTTTAATTTCTTGAAGAGAACACAGGTCACTGGCACCTCTAGTGTAATTACTGCTGCCAAGTGCTGCACTAAAACGATTTTGTCGTGTAGTGGACTGATAACGTTGTCTCAAGTTTAGAAAATTGATCTTACTCGAACAATGATCAAATGTGGATTTATGAGGACCACTACAAATTTTTCATTTCATTTTTTCATTTCATTTCATTTATTTTTTATAATCGAACCATAGGCCATATATGATAACAAAGACTTACAATAGTAATAAATAGTGAAAAAAAAGTACAAGAAAACAATTGTAAAGATTTTTAAATAATCCTTTGTTTGACAAAAATGCGCCAGGTGAAAAAAAACAATTTAGTTAATAACTAAATAACTAAATTTAATTACATGTATTATGCATATGCATTTTGTAACAAATGTTTAAATCTATAAATAGAGAATTCAAAGCTTCTTAATCTAATTGGGAGGTCGTTGTAAAGTCTACATGATCTTACAACGAAAGACTTTTCAAAAATGAAATTATTAATTTGTGGTATAATAAGCTGCGGATTACGACTAGTTCTGGTAGAACGGTATAGCGATTTTAGGCATGGATTTGTGTTGTGTTTAAAAGTGTTGTAAAGAGTACATAAGATTCTTATTTTTACAAAATCAATGAATGAGTTCCCTAAAAATGTGTTGACAAATTCAGAGACGTGATCGAAAATTCTTAAGTTATAGATGTACCTTATAACGCGATTAACAGTTAGCCTTACTCGGCGAAGGTTGGTTGCTGAGCAACCACTGTAAATTTCTAAGCAGTAAATAATGTGAGTCATAGGGAGTGAATAAGCTAGTTGAGATTTAATTTTTCTCGGTAGAAGCAATTAAAACAATATAAGGATCTTAGCTTGCTGTTTACTTTTATAGCAACATTGGTGATGTGGTCTTCGAACGTTAATTTACTGTCAAGAATTAAACCCAAACAATTTATGGTATCTACGAATGGCACATGAACTCCCTCAAATGTAATTCGAACTGAAGTGTGATTGAAGTATCCAGATCCAAAGGATATAGCTTTTGTTTTCGAAGGATTAAAATGAAGTTTATTATTTCCAGCCCAGTTTGACACTAAAGAGAGCATGTAGTTAATCGTAGCCTCGTGGCAATCAAGGAATTGAGGCTCGCCACTGAATAAGAGGTTAATATCGTCGGCAAAAAGGAAAATCTCACATTGGGACGTTTCAATGTTTGGTCTGATTGTATCAGTGGTAGTTTGAGAAGCAATAAAATGGCGATTAAACTCTTCTGCACCAACAGAGTCCCTAAAGTGTGAGCAATTGCTTCTTTCTTTATTAATAATATTCCACATATCCCTGCTATTGCAGCAATCAAATTTTCCTTCCCAAAACTTTGCTTTATATCTTCTTAGAATACTTTTAACTTTATTCCTGTGCTTGCAGTAGGTTTTCCAACTAGCCTCATTCACATTTTCTAACCTCCTTAATGTCAAAAAAAACTTCTATTAGAACGTTCCCGAACTTGCTTAACAGGCATAGTTTCATATAACTGGTTGAGGAGTTGATACAAAGTTTCCGCTTGTGTATCAACATTATTAGTTAAGAAGATAGAGTTCCAACTATCTTCGGATAAAATACTATGAAAATAATTCCAGTTTATTTTCCTATAATCTCTGTATTCCGCACACTTACTGGAGACCTTCGGTATGAAATCAACACATATAAATATAAAGCAATGAAGTGAAAGAGAAGGTACTAAGAATTGTACAAATTGTACATTTAAGGGTCAATTCATTGCCACACATTTGGCAATTATAGCACTGCGTAATATACTTTTTTGGGCTGTTAAAATTCCCATCTAACTTTTAAATAGTTAATAACTGAGGTTGTTTGTCTCAATTAAACATAAATTATATACTCGACGTTGTACGAATTCTTTTTGGCAACGAGTTTGACGTCTAGAGCGTAAGCAAGTTACACATGGTATCGTAATCATTTTTAGTTTTAAGGAATAATTTTAAACCAATTGAAATTTTTCTTAAGGCATAAACTTTTAAATTATCAACTTTACAAAGTTCATGCACTCCTTCGATTTTAATATTGTTATTGGAGGAATGTGTACGTTAACTTGTTTTTGTACAACGATTTCAGACCGTAGCTATTGTTTGTGTACGACTACTTTATTATCAGTACGTGTACGGAAAAAAGTACATGAAAAAATTTACATTAATTCGTGTACGGAAAAAAGTACATGAAAAAATGAAAATAACTTCGTGTACGGGAAAAAGTACATGAAAAAATAATTAAAATTCGTGAACGTAAAAATGTACATGAAAAAATGAAAATAACTTCGTGTACGGAAAAAAGTACATGAAAAACTGAATAAAATTCGTGTACGAAATAAAACGTGCATGAAAAAAAAAAAAAAATACTGCGTGTACGGACGGCAAAAAAGTACATGTTCGATAGACAAAATTTTCTAACATTTTTAAAAAAACTTTTTTTTAGTTAAAATTTAAGCCTAACATTACAGTTTGTTTATAATCATTAATAAGTAGTGGAGTTCCTTGAAAATTCAAGCGGAGCTCATATGAATGGCTCATTAATAAAAAAAAATGCAATAAGTAGTGTTTCTTTTACATTTTTACAATTATATCGAGGCAAGGATGTTTAATGTATGCTGCTATCAGAAAATAATTATTTTCAATTGGGTATTTTTTTTTTAATTGTTTTCGTGCTCTTTAAATTTGCATGTGTTAATTGTTGTTGTTGTTTTTCATAACAGTAAATGTGCTTTGTCCGTTTTTTTAGGTATGGGATATTTACTTGTGCATTTGTTATTGTTTTATTACTATCTTCATTATAGCTTGTGTTATTTGTTGTTGTTAAACAGTAAATATGCTTTGTTTATGTTTTATGAAGATGATGTTTACTTGTGAATTTGTTGTTTTTATTATTTTTTATTTTATTTATTTTTTTATTTAATTTATATTTTATTAATTGATAGTAAAACACCAAATTATTGGTACTAAGTACAAAACTTATGTATATAGTGTATGTTTACTCCCAAATTATGCTTGTCCTGCCGACTGGCGACATCAATTTTTAAGCAAACCATTTTGTTTTCAACTATCTTTGCTACTCGTATAGCTCTGTTTTATTTCTTGATTTTTATCACCGAGAATATTTGAAATATTTTTGGAATTTAAAATATATTCTAATTTTTCCCCGTAGGGCTGTATATTTTTTTTTAAATATTTACCGTCAAAAATACGATGCGGTACATTTTTTTGACACTTGTTCATTGCAATATTTTAGGAACTCCTTTCTGTTTAATGTTGTATTTAATTTAGTTAGTGTAGTTTTTTTTGGCAATAGCCAAAAAATATAGTACTTTTAAACTGCGAACACAGTTCATTCAAATTGAATTTGTGAAAGTTTTAATAGGACGCTGAAAGTTGACTTGGTGCAATTTTCTCATATGTGATGAGTTCTGTGAAGTATTTCTTCACTGTGACCAAACCCTCCGATCTCTGAGAATCAAAGCAATTAGGAAACTAAGGTCATATGCACAGACATATTAATCTCTAAACACAGTTTCTTCAAATTAAATTTAAGACATTTTACGTAAGATGTGAAAAATTGATTTTGTGCAATTTTCTCATATACGATGAGTTCTGTTAAGAATCGCTTTGATATGAAAGCAGCAAAGCAATTGAAAAATAAAAGGCACATAGGTGTAGTGGTATTAAACTGTAAACACAGTTTCCTTAAATTGAATTTGACAAATTTGAATTATTTCTCTTATATGATAAGTTCTGTGAGAGATATTGTTGTTGTAAACAAAGTATCCCATCATGAGAATGAAAGGCACATATAGTGCTATTAAGCTGTAAAATAACTTTTCAAATTTGATTTAAAAAATTATTATATATTATGAGTTCTGTGAGGGATTCTGTTATTGTGACCAAACCCTTCCATCTCAGGGTATCAAACTTACTGGAAAATCAAGGGTACATACAGTGCTATTCAACTGTAAACACAGTCTATTCAAAATTAATTTAGCGCTATGTGCGACTATACGGCGGCCGCAACCATCGACTTCGAAATGGTTGTCAATGACAATTGTTCTCAAAGGTCGTACAATTAAACAACTCAATTATTTCCTGTGGGGCCACGTAAAGCCACTCGTTAATACTGGTAACCCAGCAACAATTGACTTCTTTAAAGCCATCATTGTTCTTTTTATTCTCGAAATATGGTCAGTAGTGCTGAAAAAAGCAACCAGAATGCGCTTCGTCAAAAACAGCCGCGTTGGTCATGTATTGATATTTCGAATATTAATTTTATTAAAATTAAATATTTTGTGTTTTTATTTACAATTTAAAAAACTATCGATCTTAAAATCAATCTCGATATATGTCTGTCCTTTTTTATCAGACTTCAAAAAAAAGGAATGTTATCAATTCGTCTGAATTTTCCTTTTTGCAGAACTCAGTTATTTTTAAACCGATTTTGAACATTTTTTCTTTATTTGACCGCTTAAGCTTACAGATTGGTCCCGTTTTAAAAACAGTTCTTACTTTTAAAAATTAAAGGGGGCCCCCACACTTGTTTTAAGTGTATTATTTTCTGCAAAGGGCGTCACTGTGCATCACTATAGCTCCCGATAGCACAAAGAAATAAAAAAATAAATCTCAAAATTAAAGGGTGTCCTCATAGGTGACGTAAATTGACCTACGTACATGGATCTATCTCTTGAACTGTAATAGACAAACATTAGAAAATTGGATAGAATGTCGGTTACTATGAGCGTTATAAAAACAAGTGTAAATATTAAAAATTATAAATAAAAGGGTGCTTCAATAGTTTTTTAAAATTATACATATGGTCATACTTTTGAAAAGTTGTAGACAGACGGATGAAATTTACTTGAAATTTGTATTGCTATGACTGGTATAACAACAAGTTTTAAATTTGAATTTTTAAATTAAAGGGTACCCCAATAGGTGATGTAATTTAATGTATTTGGCCTAACTTTTGAACAGTCGGTTGAAATTTACAAAGAACCTGCATTGTTAAGTCCGCTACTACAGCAATTATAAAATCTGGATTTGGGCATTAAAGGATGTCCCAATAGTTAATGTAATTTGATGTATATTTCCAGACTTTTGAATCGTTAAAGACAGATAACTGAAATCTGTTTAAAATTGTTTTTTACTCTTATTTATGTCTTTATTTTCCATTTCAGAGATTTAAGCAAAAATGGTTTTACAGGAATCGATAAAGAGTTTCTTCGCAACTTGACCGAACTTAAACGTCTTGATTTGTCATTTAATCAGATAAAGTTGATTGATAAAACAACATTTGGAAATGCATTAATGGCCATTGAACGACTGAAATTGGCTAACAATTTGATTGCTCACATTTATCCGGGCGCTTTTGATAATATGCCTAATCTGAAACAGCTGTAAGTACTTACATATATTTAAAAGACTATCGAATTTAGTTAATGATATTGTTAACAATTTGTTTAGAGACATCTCTAACAATCCATTGGCATGCGATTGTGATTTGATTTGGCTTGTAGGTTGGTCAAATACGCATCTGGTGAAACTGCTGCCATGGCCAAAATGTGAATCTGAAGATTTTAAGGGAGTTTACTTAAAGAAATTAAAAGTAGGTGTAGACTTATACTGTGAATCACCGCTCCAACCATTATTGGAATTTATTCCAAGTCAAAATCAGGCAAGACAATTTATTAACATTGATTTTTATAAAGGGAATTATATTTATTAAAAATGCTTTTTTTTAATCTTGCTCTGTTCAGGTTGTTTTCGAGGGTGATGAGTTGGTTCTTAAATGTCGGGCACCACGAGTTGCAGTTGGTGTACCACATGAATCCGAAGATCTGCCCACTAAGGCTCATGTATTTTGGGGTTGGTCGGAAAAAATTCGCAATCACAATTCAACTGATGATATAGTTTACCATGACCCAACCAAAGTCCTAACCGATGTACATTTAGAGAGTAAACATACAACGGATTCAGGAATTCTCAACTCAATACTGCGTATTTCTAGCGTACGACGCAACCACACTGGAATGTTTGATTGTACACTTCGATCCCAACAGGCCAACTTGTCACATGCAATAGCAGTTATTGTTATAGCGAAGAACACACAATATTGTAAAGCAATAAAGATAGAAACAAATAAAGGCAACTACCATTGGCCACAAACGGTTCGTGGACAGACCGTGGAGCAACAATGTGTTGAAGAATCGGAAGGTGGCCAAATGGCAACCTATCATTGTCACGAGGATGGTACATGGCAAGATCTTAATACTGAACAGTGCGCTTATGTAAGTCCAACAACACGTGTCCTAGAACAATTTGCCAAAATGAATTTGACACTCAACAAGGCGAATGTTTTAGAAATCGCCAGACGATTACACAACATTACACACACTATGACCAATTTGAGACGCATTAAAGATCCCATAGATTTGGAATTTGTAGCAAAAACTTTAGTTAAATATTTAGATTTTATAAATTATCAAAATGAATTAGCTCATCTTCTGTTAGATATTATATCACAACTGTTATTGTTGCCTTCAAGTATTTTCTATGAAGCGCAACGCAATCATCAAAGTGGTCTTAAACTGTTGGAATGCGTTGAGGCGGCATCAATGCAGGCATCATTGCACACACCTGCAACGGAAGATCATGGCAATATGCCAATGCCAATGTCAAGCAATTTGGTTACAATACCACGTACATTTTTTGTCGATTACTTTAGTATTCGTCCAGAATCTTTTGCTGGCATCTCATGTATTTGGGTACGCTCATCATCAGCTCTGACATCAGCTGCTGCAAGCACTAGTTCCTCTTTTGAGTGCAGTACTTCAAATGATTCTTTTCCATCGTTTGAACGTTATATTGATGCTGCTATTCAGATACCAGTAAATTTACTATTTAGTGATAAATCATCTCATTCTGTTGTCAAATTAATGGTGGCTGTATTTCGTAATGCCAATTTGTTGCCACATTTAACAAGCAATGGAAGTGTAGTGCTCTCATCACCAATTATTGGAGCAAAAGTCGTCAATGAAGCTGATGAAAACATTCTGCAGCAACAGCAGCAGGCATCAAGTCCTGAAATTGAGGAGAAAAATCAAATCGCCATAATACTTCGCTTTCATCCATTTCATGATGATCGCAGTGCACCTATACCAGCACGCTGGGATGAGGAGCGACAACTTTGGAGTCCAGAAATGTGCCAACAACTCTACTTACATCGCGGTTTTTTAATGTTTTCATGCAAACGTTTGGGTTACTATGGTCTATTGCAAAGATCAGCTTATCTCAATGATTTCGAATATGAGGAAGCTGGGGCTCGTTTTCGTTTTCTACCTTTTGCCATCTACCTGGGCACGGCCGTGCTTTTTCTATGCTGCTGCATAAATATTGTAACGTTTTTAGTATTTGGTCGGGCTATACGTATAAATCGACAACAACGGCATACATTTGTTAATACCTGGCTGGCTTTGGCTTTACTTTCACTCTCTTTTACTTTGGGAATCTTTCAGACAGAGCGACAAGATGTGTGTCGAATGATTGGAATGCTGATACACTATTTAAGCATGTGTGTCTTATTGTGGCTTAGTGTCAGTCTCAGTACAATGTATAAACGTCTTTCAAAACATCATCGCATAGTTACAGAATCTGATTTGCCCAAGGAGGCAAGACTGAAGAAACCCATAATGGGAATATATCTTGTTGGATGGGGCATATCAATGATGATTTGTGGGATAAGTGGTGCGGTCAATATAAATGAATATGCTGCTTATTCATTTTGCTTTCTGCACAATAACTCCGCCTTAAATGCAATGCTGGTGCCCGGTGGTATTTTACTCATTTTTCTATCCATTCTATTTTTAACGATATACTATCAGCTTAGCCATAGAAGAACTGTTGCTAACGTGCTGCAGAATCATCATCATCAATTTTCCGATAATACACAGGCTACCGAAAATATTGATATGGATTTTTTGGATACCATAATCCAAGGCAACACTGCAGTTCGTCGTACGAATATGAATGTAAAATCACAAAATTTAGATCAGTATACTAGTCTAACACTGAGCAATACTGCCGCTAGCAGTATTGTAGATGATTTTGAACGTTCCAATATGGCCCATTTAAGAGCTCACTTTGTGTTCCTGGTGTTATTTGTTTCTGCATGGTTCTTTGCGGGTGTATTTATAATGCATCACTCGGTTCAAGCCGATCACCATCTCAGTCACATGTATGCAGTACTATTTGCAATAGCAAGTTGTCTATTGGGTATTTTTCAATTGCTATTTTATACTTTGACAAGAAATGATACACGTCAACAGTGGAGTCGAAATCCCTGTTGCGGAAAGGACAGAGTCTATAAGGAGGGGACTTATAATGAGGGTGTGGCTGCAGTGGCCAACAGTGTTTTGGCCTATAAACCATCCTATGAAGCTACTAGTAACAATTCTGGCGCTTCTCGATCCAATTCGCAATGTTCAAAACATCGAGCAGGTGTTATACGAAATGGTGGCAATGTTGTTGACACAGCCACCCAACATCTTCTGGCTGTCTCTTCGGCTCCTGCACCTGCAGCTGTCATAAATAATCAACATATGGGTAGTGGTGCAAGCATGGGTCTATCTCATGATATTCCAAGTGCTGAGCTATTTTATAATCCGAATCAAATAAATGTTGCCCGAAAGTTCTTCAAAAAACAAAAAAGGTTAGCAAAACGTAATAATTTTGAATTGCAGCGACAAAAAGAGCGTCCCGATTATGGAAGAAACTCAAGGTCAAATGATACTGCTAGCGATGTTTCATCAACAGCTGGTAGTGGCAATATGTACTCTAGGCGCCATAATGCCATGACTCTTAAATTATTAAGCAGCGGCGTGGGGAAGGTTAACAATACAAATATCAACTATAAACCTGATTACAATGTCAGTTACAAAAGCCATAACTCTCATCCTTTAGACAATTTTAATAATGTAGACGATATTTTTACCTCAGCTAACGTTACAACGTTAGCAAACAATCAGAATTCCCTGCGCAAGCGAGCCAATATATTGGCAATGAATATTTATACAAATATTCCAGAAACCATGGCACCGCAACATGAAATACACAAAGTAAGAACTGGTGCACCGGCCAGCTCAAATGTCACTAATAGTGCTGGACGTTTACTCAAACCTTTGGCAGAACATCACGAAGAGTTGGAGGAAATCGACAGTAGTTCAAATGATGAAAATATACCGCTTTACGAAAATACCTTGCAAAAAGTTAAAGTTAAATCATCATCGTCAAATAATTTTTTTAATACATCACCAAGTTCAAAAGCACAATTAAATTATCCAACAACATCGACACCCAATAATTCCAAAGCGCCACCTGTACTAAACACAATTGATGAACAGCAAAATCAGTCGCAACAAAAGTTATTGCTTTTAGATCAAGATGTTGAAGCAATGAATAGCATAGGTCTACCAACCGTAGACACCGCTAAGGAGCAAACATTTTCCAATAATACACTTGATAGCAGCCACAGCAAAGATGAAAAAGACGGCATTGAAGAGGATCTTGATAAGCCGCATTTGGATAAAAATGAGATTTATGTATCGAACTCACTGCAAATAACAAATCGTATCGATATTGAGGATAATTTTGCGGCTGTTCTTATACGCGGTAATCAACAACCCAAACACTCGAAATCATTAAGTAATTTAGACTGCATTTATGATGGCGTTGTTGCTGCCTCAAAAGTTGATGCTGGTAAGTTGGATTCAATTAATGTTTCATATGCCTCGGATAGAAACTTGGCCGATATTGGAGCTGTTGCGTGCCCTTCGAAACAAAGATGTCCATCATTGTTTGAAGTTGCTGCAAACGAGAAGAAGACACGAGAATTACATGCTTCAGCCAAATCACTGGAGACAGACACAGCTCAAAAATATTTCTCAAACAATAGAAGTGAGACAGATGCCAACGTTGTTGAACCATTTCATATGACCGGTACATGTACACGTTCTGCCAGTCCCACAAATGAAAGTGATTTGAATTATCAAAATTCCGAAATCAGTATACGAAGTCATGGCTTGTATGCACCACAAGCCGACAACGATTTGACATTAACGGATGATTTTCGTTATCAGTCATCGAATGCCAGTGAAGCGGATATAGGTATAAATGATTTCGATGATGAATTTGCTTGTTTTGGCAGTCATAACTTTTCAAACGATTTAGAGTGTCACGAACATGATACTACTGATCCTATCGATGCCCTTAACACATCTATTGATGAATTGTATGAAGCAATCAAACGTCGTAGTCCTCCTTCAATAATAAAGTCTTCATTAACAACAAATCAACGGACCGCCGATGGTTTATATAGCGAAGTAGGTGGATCGTGTCTGGAAGATAAGTATTCTTTAAATCAAATTGAATTTGGTAATAATATCAATAAAGACGACGAATCGCTGATTGTAACAAATCTGCCATCATCCTCTTCCTCATTACTATTGCCAACAGCATCAACATCAACAACATCAACTTCTACTTCCTTAAATACTGTATTAACAAAATCATTTCGCGAAAATCTCATTCTAGATGATGACAGTAGCCAAAGTAGTGTTATTTCGTATATAGATCCCAAAGTGAAAAAGAACTCATCACTTAGCTGAAACTCCTTTAATAAATTTGAATTGGTAACGAAATTCAAAACCACTTCGAGAACAAATAACACGATAAGAAAACTTTTCTAAATACTGAGATCTAGGATTTTTTTTTATAACAAATGACGCTGTGTAAACGTAAACTTGATATACATACATTTATTTCCATAATTTTATCAAAAACTAATTGCACTAAGAAGAGAAGAGTAAGTCCCTTTCACACACATCAGGTTTGACACGTCAAGTCTTGAGTTTTTGGGAGAAAGGAGAGAAGAGAAAGAAAGAAAGAAGTACAAACCTGACTGTATCATCAAGCTTAAGAAAATTTTAAACTTGAAGTTGGTTGCAGAATAGAAGTTTTCAGAAGTTGAAAGCAAAGAAAACGAAATTTGATGAAACAAATTTGACGGTGTGTGTGAACACAAATGAAAGTTCAAAAACTGATAAAGTAAACCTGACGTGTGTGAAAGAGGACTAACATTTTGATTTTTGTATACAATTAGACATTAAAAATTCTTAACAAATGACAGAGTTTGCACTTTAAGTAATGATCTTTTTGTACGCATTTTTATTCTTATACGATCAGAGTGAAAGCAAAGCATATTGCGTGATACCGCTTTTAGTTTCGCTTTTACCTCTTGCACATTAACTGCTAAAAGATTCTCACTATCAAATTCCATTTTTTTGAATATCCGCTAACATTTATTAAAAACAAATTAAATGAATAAAAAAATCCGTTAAGAGAAAAATCGACATTTAAAATAAAAGTTGGGCAAATTTAAGGTTATGAAGTAAATTTAAAAAAACTCGCTTTTTTAGAAGTATAAGAATTAATAATAGAATATGTTGTTGGGAAAATTTTAAACCTGATAAGGACGTGTCGACAAATGTCCGCTCGTCTATAAAGTTTTTAACAACATTTACTAAAAAAACTTTATGTTTTCCTCGTCAAAGCAGTGCCTAATTTCATCTCTTAGAGTATTACTTAGGCCCTCAGGAAATAGTCGGCGTTGAATCATAAGTATGAGCAAAACTGATTTGCTCGGCCGGCTGAAAACCAAAGATTTTTGATTTCCAATTTACCAAACTGGGGCAAGAGAAAAATGGTTATCATTATTTGGTAGACGAGAAAATTTACAATTGTGGGATATCTATGCTAATTTTCGTAAAAACACGAATCGATAATGCCATCCGATCACAAACCGCTTTCTGTGAATGTAATAAATTTTGGAGGGCTTGCTGTGAACCCCACATGCGAGCGACAATTTTATGTGTTTACATAAACGCATTATTGAAAATGGACTTAACCACCAAACAAGTGCTTAAAAATTATTTTCGTTAAGATTTACCGAAAATCAATTCACAAATTTCCATCACACGCGGTTAGTCAATGTTAGTCAATTTAGTTCTTGAACGAGTTTTTATAATAGTGAAGACAGAACAGCTGTACATTATTTTGTAAAATTTGAACCTGTAAAGTTCAAAGATAGATTGGTTGGGGTAGATACAATTGTCAGCTAATTTCCCTATTTTCTTGTTTATAAAACCTTAAAAATGATTAAAAATATTCTTTATACAAAATTTGTCAGTATTGTTTCAGGCTCGTTTTCCATTTAATTTATTTTTTTAAATCAATTCATAGATTTTAACTAGTATAATATTTTATGATTTACATTTCTTAACCTATTATTAAATTAATGTTACAGCTTAATCATTAACATTAATCGCTTGACAGCCAATTTTCTTCATAACCTTAAATTAGTTAAAACACCTCTTAGAAAATCAGGTACATTTTTATAAACAAAATATATTTGTTTTCTTTATTCTCAAAATAGGCTGATACTGCCCAAATTCTTTAATGTTAATAAAACCATTTTTATTAATATTTACGCCAAGGTTTACTCAGTTTCCTATTGTCTTTACCAAGGAAAATAAGAAATAATAATAACGTAATTTTACTTACTAAATGACTCTCTTTTTTAGTTCTGTTACAAGAATAGTTTTAGTAATCATTAAACATTTCCCAATGAAACTTTAGTAAACAACTCCTAAAAAGAGTTAAACGTCATAAAAAACACTCTGTCCGATATTACTTTTTTCAAAGATAAATATTTTTGAAATTTTTGGTTAAACATGTTTTCTTTAAACCTTTAAGTGTCTGTTATTGTGAACAACACCCTTCTGTGTTAATTTTAAAGTTGATTCTGCGTGTAGTTGATGTATTTATCACGTTTACGTGGTCTTAAGTCTTATGCCAGCCAGTGCCTGACATTCACACATATTGTGCGCTACGGTCTCAACCTCTTCCAAGTACTGGCTGCAAGTCTCATTTTCTACGACCTCCATCTTGGCATTTGATGATACTTGAAATTTCCATCACCTTTAACGCAGTCATCCAGCTTAAAGTACAATTATCATGTACAAGTACCTTACTGGTCTTCCTGCCAAGACGCGCTTTGAGCAACATTCGATCCTGTCTACATTTAGTAGGCTCCCTCCACCTTTTTAAATTAAGTGAGTCCAGCCACTGTAAGATCTTTGTTTGCATTAAGCCATTTCCCAGTACTACTCTGGGTTCTGGTCCACATTAATTCACTCTGTGCACTCGACTTTCCAACAAGTCATCCAACGCATGCAGCAGTTCAAAAAATTCTGCCTGATAAACGGGAAGGTACTCTTCTAAACGCAGACTATAGGTTCAGCTCGACCGATAATATACCTGCTCCTACTTTGCCGTTTAAAACGCCTTCCGCAATGAGTGTCCGATGTAGTTTTTCGACTATAAGATTTAAGATTTAATTTTCGACTATAAGATTTAATTTTTTTCGACTATAAGATTTAATTATTTTCTTACTAATTATACTAACTCTATCGACTCTCACGTATGCCTCCTTGCGTCAGTCTGTTTCGAGTTACCGCACCCGGTGGGGGAAAGGGCTAAGAATATTATTATTGGTACGACTTGAATGGCCTGGAACCTAGCACAGTATAACCTAATATCTGTCCACTATAACTTCTTTAAAAAAAAATGAAACAGCTGTTGTGTGACTATTAAATTTAAATTTTCCTTTATTATTTCTCTTACTATAAATATAAAGAAAAAAAAAAGATAAAAGTATGTAAATAAAACATAATGGTAAGACTACAAAAGTATTCAAAAAGAAACTAGAAAATATCCCTTAAACACAAATGTAGTGGCTTTTTTCCCTCTCTTGCTTCTTCACACTGTTTGTGTGCTAATAAGTGATCCACAAACGTACATTATAGGCAGCATGCTTGGCGTCATTGTATGTGCAGGTTTTCACTTAAAATATTAAGGTAAATACCATTAGCAGGTGGCCAGTTTTCGAGGTCAATATTATTCTCAGCTTCCATGGTTTCTTTTGCTTTCGTACCATTTTAACCAGATTTTATAATTTTTGCAATAATGACATCTCACAAATAAAAAATTGGTCAATTTCAAAGAAGCCTACAATAAATAACTGTTTTTATTTTGCAAATAGGGATGCCATATCAAATAAAAACTTTAATAGTGAGTAAATTCCATTGTTTATATATTGCATTGGGATTAGTAGGCAAAATTGAAGCCGTTAATTTTGCTTGACAAACATTTGGTTTCTTCTTTTTTATTTTTAAGCACTTCAGCAAGAAACAATTTGCACAGACAAAATGTCATGTGAATGTATATAAATTTAAACATGTTTATATTTTTATTCATTTATTCATTGTGCTAGGATATTACATTAAAAAACAGTTACTATTTTTGACAGTTACTATTATTTATTCTTCAATTGATGTTACCAAGTAGCTCTTTTTTTAAATATATACTTGGACCTCCCGCTGTAAAGCCTGTTTTTGTTTGCCTTATAAGTTTATGCAACTCTTCCTTTCTGCTAATTATTGATTAAAAAATGTGATAATGTGTCTATCAAAGATTACAACAACAAGTTGTATGCCCTCTGTCACTTGTTATAAATCACCTCCCAATATCAGCATGATTAGTGATGTGAAAAGGTTAAATACTCAACTGGCAAAACACCCGGTACAAACGCTTTATTTTTTTAGTAGGTAATTTTTTTTGGTGAGAAGAGATTGTTCACTGGCAGCTGAGATGCCTTTAATACGTTTAGAATTTCTTTACCGGCATATGCCGAAATCTGTTTATTGTTTCTCGTTACAAACTGCGAACAAGAACTGTCTCAGGCTTATGACACCTTTACTGCAAACGCGAGTGCCTTTTTTACTCAAGTTGACTAAAATATTACACTTTATAAACAACAAAATAAATTCCCAAAAAGACTTTCATATTTTTTTTAATCAAAAATTATATTTTTTAATTTTTAAATTAACTTAAATTTTTCAATATATCAAGTTTTATGTAACACAATAAAAAGGAACTTAACTAACAGCACCGAAATGCGTCACTGAAACAAAAAAGGAATACGTCAACTCATCACATATTTTGTTGATTTTAAATTGTTTTGGCGATTTTCATTACAAACCTGAGAGGAAATGGCAACCTCTTGCAAGTACTAGGCCTCAGTATTTATTTAAGTTAAAAAATAAAAAATAGAAATTCGTCTTCTATTTACATTTAATAAAAACGAATATGAATGATTATTATGTATTTATAATTGTGTTACTCATAAGTTAATGTTAACTTCTAATTGCATTTATTTAAGACTTACATACATACATACATATATAAATTAAGTATAACCTGTTTGATATTTATAGTTTTATAACTCTTTAATTTAAGTAAAATTTATTTAAATTCTATATTTTATAAGTTTAACATATATTTTGTACAGTAAAATTTTATTATGTTACTGACTGAAATATTTTTTATATATTTAAAATGACAAAATACAGTAACCCGCAACACTAAGAACACAGCAAATAATTTTTAGGTTTTCTTTAATTCAATCTAAACTAAAAACAAAAGACTTGATATAATTAGTGTTGAATCTTAAAAATCACAAAAGTAAGAACACTTCTCAAAGGTCAACAAAAACAAAATCTTTTCTCAATTACATTAGGTTAAGACCTTTACGCCATAGGTCCAAACCACCAATAAAACAAAAAAAAAAAAAAATTAGAAAATAACTCTATGCCAGAAAATTTTTGTTTCATTAAAAAGTTTTAATATGCCCTTGCTAACGCCTCTTCCGGGTGAAAATGTTGTTTTTTGGTAGCCTGTAAATGTTGTGGCTTAATCGTTTAAATTAGGAAGCATACAACTTATTCCCAAAGGGCACAGTTATTTACGTTGCATTTACACAAGAAAGTATTTTTATTAAAGTTTGAAAAATTTTAATGAAATTGACACATTTCTTGAAAATTTCTTAATTGTTTTCAAAGGAAAGTAAAGCAATCCATACACGTTGCGACCTTTGGTGCAACCATCTACTAATCACATAATATGCTCTACCAACACAATTAAATACGCGATCTCATACACAAATCCATTTAACAACCGAATTTTAGGTACGTTCCTGAACTCAACTTTGAGATTCCAATTTTACACAAAACTTTTAGTCCTGCTTATTCCACCATCCATCTCAATTATATTTGTAGAGTAGGTTATCGATAAAGATTGAGCGCATTACAAAGCTGTCATCCTGCGATATTCCCTTAATCCTATGTAAATGTGATATCTATTGCTTTATTGAAACCTGGCAACTCTTCTAACATTTTCTCCAACTCTATTACCGCCGAAAGCTTCTGCAAAGGGTTGGCGACTTCATCAAGTTTTGAGTCATATGTCTCCCCAGTCATCCGACAGTCGGATTCATCAACCTTTTTGATGGCCACCTTACACTCAATGAACATTTTTGATTACGCGTGCATTTCGGATTTTGTTACAATCTCGTAAAAAAACGAATTAGTGAAACTGTCAAATGTGTACTTACATTTGCTTCCATATTATATACAGTTGCACAGAAAACTGTACATACCCCCCAAAAACTGCATTTTATGTAGAGCTTAAAATTTTTTATCAATACTCGTAACATTTAAAACTTTTTTAAACTAAATGATTTTTGAAACACAGAAAAGTACACATACTCCCGCTGTTGGTCAATGGTACTTTTCCAATTAAAAAACTTACACATGTTTTGCCATTACGTTGTAATGGTTCATGTCTCTCAGTTAATAATTGCAAAGCTTTGCAACCAGTCGTTTTTAACTTTGGCAGCCATGTGTCCAAAAGTTAAAGAACTAAGCTTAAATATTAGAAATCTCATTGTTCAACATCAAGAGAATGAAAAATCGTTGGCCGAAATTGTCTAGTGTACAAACATTTTTAAGGAATTGTAAAAAGAACAGCAGTATTAATTGTAGACTAAGAAGTGGCCGTCCGCCAAAAATTACTCAACGTATAAAACGATACATATTGAAAAAAATTGACAAAAACCCGAGGACAACGGCTGTTGATATAGCAAAAGACATGGAAACAATGTAGATTGCCACTGTTCATCTAGAATCAACAGTACGCAGTGTATTGAAAAGTGGAGGTTTTCTTAGCCGAGTGCCTCGGAAAAACCTAATCATAATAGATATTAATAAGACTAAGCGAATAGAGTTTGCTAAAAATCATAAAAATGACGATGAGACTTTTGGAAAAACGCTGTCTTTAGTGAGAATAAATAGTAAATTTAACATATTCAGATTTGATGGAAAACAAATAGTTTGACGCAAGAAGAATGAAGAGCTGGAACATACAAACTTTATGGCCACAGTAAAACATGGAGGTGCTTCCATTATGATTTGGGGATATATGTCGGCGGCTGGGGTTGGAAATTTAGTACGTTTAGCACACTGCGGCCATTAGAAAGAATGGCTGTTATACAATGTGCCTAAACAACTGTATTCTTCTCTCTAGTTGTCTGACTCAAACTTCTCTGAAAATGTATGGGATGAATTAGATCGCAGGATAAGAAAAACTGCGATAAGGAACAAACAGAACCTAGAAAGAGCTTTTTTTAAAGAATGGTACAAAATTTCTTCGGAAACTACTGGTAAACTGGTATATTATATGAATAATCGCTTAAGTTCCGTGTTACGGAGTAAAGGAGGTGCAATAAAATATTAATATTTTTTACGAACTCAAACGAATGATAATAAAGTATAATTTTATACATTTTGCTCAAAGTTTTCCTATCGTATTTTTATTTCTTTTAAAAGAAAAAAATGGTTAAGGTTTAATTAGACGTGCCATACCATAACGTCATAGCCGTAACCATGGCCATAACCATATACTTATTTGCTGCCAGCGAATAGTGCCATTAGCAACTCTTATTTGTCTTGTCGTTTGTTAAGAAAGCAGCGCAATGAAAAATATAAATTAAAACTCGCCAATACAATGTAGCGAATGTGAAAAATAAGGACAAAATAAAAAAAAATAAAAATAAACAGTTAATACTTAAATTCAATAGTCAGCTGTATATGGGTATGGTAAAAATCAAAATTTAATTAATATCTATGGTTGCGGTTGTGGCTATGGCCTTATGGCATGTGACCAATAATCAAATACAGTATTTCCAGTAAGGTTGGTTAAACAGCTGTTTTATATTGTTATGGCACGTCTAATTGAACCTTTATTAATTAACTTTGATAAAATACATAATTTTTTGGTGCTGACAGTTACAGATGTTTCCGGAAGGGGTTCACAAAAGTCACTACGCAAACCTGTGGTACATATAAGGATTGTTTTCTTCAAAAAAGGATCCTTCAGCGCCTGAGTCAGTATCACCACTATTATTCTCTAAGCAATCAATTTACTTTCAAACGAACCGCCTACAGATGTTCAATCTACTGGCTTACAATTATAATTTTCACTAATGGTGGTAACAGATGCTAATTTTTTTTTTGCAATTTTCACTCTTTGCTCTACTTTCGCATTCTGTTTCAAACAATTTTTTATATTTTTATACCATTCACCACAAAAAGTGGAAAAGATATATCTAAGTTTGTTATTGCGCGTGTAATTTCTACAATATCCATTTCTGACCCCATAAAGTATATATATTCTGACTTCTTATGCATAGCGAAGTCGATTGAGCGATGTCCGTCTGTCTAATCCCCATCGGCAAATATATATATATTTTTTTTTCCAAAAAATCATTGGTTTCTTAATATTTTCTTTTGCAAAATCCAATCTAGATTTAATAATAGTTTCAGATAATATACCGTATGATGACTAATTTAACTTTTAACTTTTTAAAACTTGTAAATGGCTCAGCTTTAGGGCTCTTACGATTGTATCATCTTCCCTGTCTGTGCTTTTACGGAGTTTTGGGAGCTCTGGGTACATTATTTGAGGTTTCAAAGGTATCAAAATGTTTCATTGCTTTATAAATCTTTTTTCTAGAGCAACCAAGTAACTGGAAAATTTCATTTGCTGTCTTTCCAGAGAGTCTCTAAGATTAAGTATGATCTTTCTTCCTTCTTCGCAACAATTTTGATGATATGACCTTTAAGTGAGTTTTTGCTGGTCATCGGAATTGGTATTACAGTAGCAATTTTCCTTCCAGTTGGTATAATGCTTTAATTAAATATGTTATTCATCCATTTTCTGTCTATTATTTGCCGTTATTCGTCAACATCGTCGTCAATTCCAAGTCAACACAATTTGAAAATCCTTGCCAAGAAGTTATGGCTGCCTACTCCAGATATGCTAGTGATAAAATAGCGTAGTTTTTTGATATTTCACGTAGGAGTGGCACTACAAATACAAAGTGAATATTTATGATCGTCAATGTCAATCAATCAATCTTGTTAAAATAACTCCCTTATTAAGGTTTATAATGAGGCAAAAAACTAGATGGACTTTTACCAAAGTTCTTTAATAAATTTTTGCCAAAATAGCGAGTCACATCACGGATTATGAGTTTTAAGGCTCCAAGACTCTGTTCTTAACGCAGCATCACAAAAAATAATCCATTAGTGTTACATCACACGATCTGGCTGGCCACTTACTACTGATTTTTGTAAAATTATTTGATTGAGAAATTTGGTTTGCAATTGTGAAACAAACATTGACAGTTACCGCATTTCCAGCCTCATCTTCAAAAAAAATCTTTCCAATTACTCCTCCAGATAACACAGCTGACAACATAGATAACATTTGATAACATTTAGTTAGTTAACAGTTCGATAACATTGAGCATGCAAATGGTTCTCAAAAATCGCTCTGGGATTATCAGAAACCCAAACGCGTCAATTTTGCTTCTTGACATACCCTGACAAGTAAAAATAGTTTCGTTTGAAAAAAATGATTTTTTGAGAAAAAACAGCGGGTTATGCCTGAATGAATTGAACCACCATTTTCATGGTGGATTTTGATTATTTTAATGCGATTTTCTACTAACAAAGAATACTTAAAAAAACTAAATGTCAAAACTGTCATGTTGTCGGTGTTGGCACATTTGAAAATCAAAGTTTTTGTAGTCTGGGGAAACGCAGACTAGAGTGCGCGTGGTACCTCATACACAAAGTGAAAAGTTATTACCGCGTAGTTAGAAAACTGCAAAAATTAGGGTCTTGAAGTTTTGCACCAGTAACCTCCATATCAATATACATACATAGTTCAACGAAACACAGTCTGAATTTAAAAACTGGGCGTGTTACTCTCCATGCAAAGTGAATAATTATTATCGTGTATCTAGAGAACTAAAATAAGTAGAGTTTTAAAATTATGAAGAAGTATTTCTGCTATTAATATGCATATCTGAAGAAGGAATTGTCTGAATTGAAACAGAAGCCGTGGTACCTCCCATATAAAGTGAAACATTATCGTCGTGTATCTTGAATTTTTGTACTAGAAGCTTTCTTATTAATATTTATTGTCTAACAAATTACTGGATGGATTGGGACCGTGGGCGTGTTACCTTCCCTGCAAAGTAAAAAGTTATTGTCGCTTATCTAGGGACCTGTAAGAGGAAAGGGTCTCAAAACTTTCCATATTAGTGTGTATGATCGAATACGAAACTGACTGGATTGGGGTAGCGAAGCGCACCGGGAACAGCTAGTACATTTTATGTATAAGAGGAATATTTAAGAAGTTGATGTAAATAGAAAGAAAGACCCTTTAGAAACCACGTATAAATTCACAGACGCCATCATAAATTAGATGCCAACATTAAAAAGAATCTTATAGGCAACCATTTAAAACATACAATCGAAAGGGTATTACTTTACTTATTTGAAGTGGTGCAATATCGATAAAAAAAAATAAGAAAGATTGATACTGATACAAACCAATAATACTTTGGGAGTAGATTTTCAGAGCACCTACTTTCTGTGCACAACTACATACAGGTCGGCTAAATGTTGCTGAAGGTGTCTTCTACCTTTGGAGAGAACCTGGCCTTATAATCAAATAGTGTTAGCCATTTAATCCGAAATCCTAAAAAAGGAAAAAACAGTACAAAAGCAATTTCTACTGTAGTAAATTGTGTGATTTCCAAACACCAAATAAATAATCATTCGGTTTTGTAAAACTGTTCGTTTTATTACCGGGGCTGTGATGTGAAGCGAATGGTATTAGAACAATTATTTTTGGCTTTATTTTTTTATAATTTGAAAATTATTTGTTTTCGTTATTTTGAAATCGATCAAAATTCAACGCACACACACACACCCTTTAAAAACGAACGCCTTCAAATCGATCTTTTTCTATCACATAACTGAATGTGATGTTACCAGATTTCTATAAGAATACTATTCATACAAAATCATAAATGTTTTTTAAATAAATGTATGACAGTATTACACCCAAGTAAAAAAGGACGAAGAGTAGATATTCTTGAAAACATGGAAATCTACAAAACTCTACCGTTTAACGGAAATTATTAACAAACAGATACACACAACCTCTGACACGATTTTTACACCACTTAAATTATTAAAACACAAAAAGACTTACAGATGGTCACACTTACCTATCCGATAATAAAAGACGGAAATATTAAACTATTTATCCCTATAAACATGACAGATATCAAGGAATCTATCTGTATAATACCATTTAAACGGACCTAAACCCATTACATTTTTCTTAACTCTATTTTTAACACTATCTCTTCAGTACTAACAAAAACGTGGCTTGAAACTGTTGTTCTCACATCGAAAACGCTCGCCAAGTATACAGTCAGAGACGACGGTTTTCACCAAAAGATATACCAACAGTTTAACATTTACTGGCGGAACAAACCCAATTAACTTAAAGAAAAAAGTGTTCAATAATAAGCTGGCGTCAAATTTTGACCACAAGGCAAACTCTAGTAATTATAAATTCGTAATAAAAACCTAAAAATAAGTTGCTGTGTCATTGGTTTTGCGCTTTTCTATTTATTTTCCACCCAAAGTCTATATTTTAATTTACAATTTACTCATTAATATTACAATATCGATTTGTAAATTCCATTTATATTTAATTTAAGAAAATAATATTAAAAAAACGACATGAAACAACGAAAGAGATTGTTTTTAAAAAAATGTTTGTTTTATTTTCCTTAAAAATGTCTCTATAAATTTTATAGAATAAAGTTTTTTAATAAATGTACAAAACAGATAAATAAATGTAATAAATCAAATAGTAATTTAAACTGTGTTAAAATAAAAAAAAAAAAACAAATATAGAAAACATTTTAAGGGTTAACAAAAAAAAATTATTTCATAAGAGAGTGCACGACAGCATTAACATTGATATTTTTTAAGTCGCTATATGTTTGACCAGTGCCAACAAATACAATCGGTTGACCGGTTATATATGTCATTGATATGGCTGCGCCAACTTTATCATCAATAGTATCGAATTTGGTCAAAACAATGCCATCAATTATGTGCGGATTTTCATCGGCTGAATAATCTGCAAGTGCTTGATTAAACTTTACCAATTGATCAACAGCTTCGTTGCCAACTAAGGCTTCGCCCACAAACAACACTAAATCAGGATCGTTAACTTTAATCAGTTTCGAGAGGGAACGCATTAGAGGTTCGTTGTCTTGCATACGACCGGCTGTATCAACCAACACAACATCGATACGTGTATCATTAGCAAATTTAATAGCTTCCATAGCAATACCGGCCGCATCTTTGCCATAACCTTTTTCATAAAGTTGAACCATATTACGACCTCCATGTTTTTCTGGCGGATGCAAAGCATTCAGATGGCGGGTGTGAGTACGTAATTGTTCTACAGCGCCAGCACGAAAAGTATCGCAGGCAGCTATTAAAACATTAAAATCATTTTCAATCAACCAAAAGCATATTTTCGCCAAATTTGTTGATTTTCCAACACCATTGACACCACAAAAAATTATAGTATATGCTCTATTATTTCGTTTGGCCTCCAGGGCATCACGTATTATATCGACTCGCCGTTTAGGTGACAATATACGTACTAAGGACATGGTTAAAGCATCTTTAACCATTGCAGCTACTGAATCGAATGTACCAATCGATTTTCCCTCTAAATTAGCAGCCACCGAGTCACATAGTTTATGTGAAATATCTGCAGCCACATTTTTAGAAATAAGATGGTCACGCATTTTGTCTAAAGCTGTTTGCAGATCTGCCCGTGTTAATGTTTTGCCACCAACAAAACCTTTGAAGTACGATAAAATGCCAGACTTTTTCTTGCTATCAGAGACTACTCGCATTGTAAGTTCTTCATTTTCGAAATTCTCGTCAGCATCATCGTCACTCTCCACTTCCAAATCTCTTATGCTTCCCTGCATTGTGCCAACAATCTGAAAAAGAGTTTAATTTTAGAAATTAATCGTTTGCTGGCTGAATTATTTTATTCTTCAATAAGTTATTAATAAATTCATCGAAATTATTATATTTTTAGGTGAAATGCGATTCCAGTAGGCATTGTGCCTATTTCTTATATCTACTGGCCAGTTTTCAGACGAAACGAGAATTAAATAAAAAATGTATAAAAAGATAAGTTTATTGTGTTTTTAGTACAATTCGAAAGGAGTCATACAACATTTTTATAAAAAAGTATTTACTATGGACATAGGAAAACATTGTACCTTTGAGAGCCGGGAGACAATAAAAAATTCCATAGCAAAGGAAAAAGTTATAAAAAAAATTTCCGAAATAATTGGATACTATAAAAAAATGGTAGAAAACGCTGTCAAATATGAAAGCAAGGCACAAAATAGAGGAAGACCGCCGAAAATTACACCTTTATTGGAGCAAAAAATTTGCGTCATATAAAAAAAGATCCTTTTATCACAACTTTCATCCTTAAAAGGGAGCATAATCTAGATGTTTCTACCTCAGCCATTAGAAGGCTTCTTTTTAGAAATAATTTGAAGATAAGAAGTAAAAGTACAAAGCAACTAAAGAGAAGATTAGAGTTTGCCCAAAATAATTTAGATTGGCCTGTAAGCAAATATAGAAATATTCTATGGTCTGACGAAACGAAAGTTAATTTATTTAATTCAGACAGAAGCATATTTTCTGCACAAAAACCATAAAACATGGAGGCGGAAATATTGGGCCTTTATTTCGGATTGAGGGCAGAATGGATGCGCTTATTATACAAATATTCTTAATGACACTATGATGCTATGATTCAAGAGACAATGACCCCAAACACACATCGAAACGGGCAAAAGACTGGTTTGAAGAACATAACGTCAAGGTTTTAAGCTTGCTGGCGCAGTCTCCAAACTTAAATCCTGTCGAGAATTTATGGCAAATAGAAAAAACTGTGCCTTCGAGGAACAAATCCATCCAATAAAGACGAACTTTGGATTTTAATTCAGGATGCGTGTAAAAATATTCCTGTAGAAACCTGCCAAAAACTTGTGTACTCAATGCTAAAACCATGCTCAGGCATTATAAAAAAATTAGGGTTATTTCACAAAGTACTGAGGTAAAGAAATAATAACTAATGAGAAAAAATCCAGTAAGTAAAAAAAAATATATATATTTAGGTAACTAATCTGCTGGCTCTATTTTAATGCACTGGCGGGACCTGGTGACTTGTAAAAATTTAATGGATACATTTTTATTTTTGTATCATTTAGTTTATGAGTAAACCGAAATATAAAAAAAGAAATAATTATAAAGTTTGTTCTACATTATTTTTAGCTTGAAAAATGCTAGATCAAAGTGGCTCTATTTTATCAGACACTACAGTATTTCGAATATTGAGCTGCCACTACACAAAGTATATCTCTTAAGTCTGACACAATTAAGAGTTACATGTTACATTAAAGAAAAGTTCCTTAAACTTTAAATGGTTAGCTTGCCCTGATGAAAGCGCTCGTTTAATTAACAGTTTTAATAAGAAAACTTACTTGGGCATCATTAACCCATGGCGAAGACCAACTGAGCTCACACAAAATGGCAGAGCTGTAACAACAATATTTTGTTTTTGCAAGACGCTATACTTTGTGATTTCTTTGCAGACACTTCCAAAAAAAATTATTGGAACTTGAGAATCGTTTCTACGCTAGAAAACTACATTGCAAAAGTTTTACAACTGTTTTATTCAAACTAGAAATCTAGTGTTAATCGCAACTGTTTTAAACTTAAACATGAAATATTTGAAAATTATAAAAAAGAAAAACTAACATTAACCAGTTTCGAAGACTACAAAAACAACATTACCATACACGTCCAAGACTCAGATATAACTTTAGCTTTACTAGATCCATGTGCGTAATGTCAATTCGAATTTGAAATGGTAAGGATCTCTTTAATACTGAATTTTATTTTAATCATACTGACCCGGCAACGTGTTCTAACTGTGTTCAAGAAGTTTACAATAATAAATATTTTTATAAAAATTTAGAGGAATATTTTCCTTGATTGTACGCATATGATCTAGTTACACGGCGTCTTTTAGATATTTTATAAATTGATTTATAAAGTTTATTTAGAATAAATATGTTAATTTACTTTAAACGAGCGTGATTTTTGCAAATATAAATATTTCATGACATTCTTTTAAAAAATTCTTTATTATAAATAACAAAATGAGATGTAAAACACATCCATATGGCCATTTCGCTATTGCTCATTAAGCTCATCAGTGGAAGTTACCCAAGTTTTGTATAGAAAACCTAAGAGTCTTATATTAAAAGCTAAATTGATTCAATGGAGTTCTCATTTAAATATTTAAAATCAAAAAATTTTTGAGATTTGGTCCGGATTTACACCATGCAATTTTTTGTGGAATTTTTTTTTCTCAAATTTCTATTCAAGTTACAACGTTGTGCGTTATCTAAAGTAAAAATAAGCAACAGTAACATCCCCTCAAAACTCAAGCAATACCATATTGCTTACTCCTCCTGCTTCACAAACAAACAAATATTAATTTTTAATATCTGTTTGCTTCATTGATCCAATGGAGTTCTCATTTAATCAATTTGGGTAAAATCCACTGATGAGCTATATGAGCAGTAGCGAAATGATCATATGGATATGATTTCCCCGCAGTAATACATATTATTTTGTAATTTATAATAATAAATATTTCATAAGAAAATCATGAAATATTTTTATTTGAAGGAATCAAACACGATTAAAGTAAATAAACATAAAAAGGATTCCGAATAAGAAATTTTCATATTGATAAAATAAATAAGTAAGTATTATTAATACTTACATCATTTTGAACATTTTTATATTGTACGTCTTCAGCATGGTCTTTAGAACGATCCAATATAACGGCATCCTTAGAGCTGCCACCCAAATCCCAAACTCTTGGTTTCTTGCCCGCCTTTTCTTTTTCAGCTTTAGTCTTGTTTTCTGACTGAGGACTCTTTTTACCCGATAACTTTTCCTTTAATTTTTTCCTGTTTTCCATTATAATGTCCTCATTACTAACGTATTTCTCTGAAGATAGTGCTTTTGGAATCTCCACAATATTCACTTTTTTTGTATTCTCACTCTTTTTGCCATCATTAGGAGTTTCGATCATTGAAGCTACAGTTTTTTTCGATTTGAGTGATTCATTAAATGAACGCATCGCCTTGGGTTGCTTGCTGTTCTGTTTCGCCGAATCCTCTGCTGCAGCCAATGTAGCTTTAAACTCGCTATCGAAATTATATTCTACACCGTAAAGCTGTGAAGAAATTAATGCATCGCTAAACTTTTCCTTAAATATATTTTGCATTTCGCTAAGAAAATTATCGACGTATGGTAATTTAATAACCTTTTGGTACACCACGGCATAAACCAATTCAAATTCATTATCTAATTTAAACTGTATGGCCAAATTATCCTCTTCAAAGTAGTTAGATTCTGTGCTTCGTTCCTGCAATTAAAAATCATTTTTCTTTAGTGAAACTTTCCTCAAAAGGATCAGACATTTTACCTCTAAAATAACGCTACGAATAAAGCTATTAATGCATCCAGTGACATTTTGACCTGTAGAATTACAATTCCATAACACTACACCACCTTTGGTAAAGACAACCACATAGTCCAACATTTTAACCGGAATTTGTTAGCAAAACAAAATTCGCACACGTCACAGTCCTAGTTGTACACGTCACAACAGTGCAATTCTCTCCTTATATGTATTTATGAGGCACGAAAATACTTATTTGAGAACTAATTCCACCATGGAAATATAAGTTTACAATATCTTTTTAATAATTACTTTTCTTTAAACGTTTTGCAATAATATCTAAATAAACTAAATAAAAAATGCCAGAGAAAATGCTTTTTGTTTTGACAGTTTTATGGTATTCTTCGTTTTGTATGAGTTGGATATATTTTGACACTTTCTTTAAAACATGTATGTACACTGAACAAAAATTTACGTTTTGATATTTTTGCGTTAATTTTCTTTTTAATTTTTCTCATTTACATATGTACACCTTCATTCCCTGAAAAATGAACTTTTTTATTGTTAACTTAGTTTAGCAAATAAAAAAACTAAATGTCTCAGCATTTACAAAAAATTTCATTACAAACGAAGCAACATCAAAAAGCAAATGCAAAAAAAAAATAAAGAGAAAGAAATGCATTTGCTTCAGCTGACTATGTGTTTCTTTCTGCAGCAAAGCATTTATTTAAAAACGTTTGCTGTTGCTTAAGCAATAAGTTGATGTTCGCTTCTTCTTTTGCAGTTGCTTTTTAAGAAAAGAAAACAAAAAAACACCATTTAATGGTGTAATAAAAACAACATTTGTATTGTACGTATTTATTGTATGTATTTTCTTATGTATTGTAAGTAATAAATACATAAATACGGTACCAATGTTAAAAGGGATGAAAAGCAGCGAGTTACAGTAAGAAACAGCAATCGTAGTCAGCGACAGCTTCATAGTAAAGAGTTAAGCAAAAATTAAAATAAAGAAAAACTTATTGCTCAAGCAACAGAAAACGTTTTCAAATTAATTGCTTTGTTGTAGAAAGAAAGACATAGTCAGCTAAAGCAAATGCGTTTCTTTCTTTTTTTGCATTTGCTTTTGCTGAACGTTTTCCCACAGTAACAGTTAAGCAACTACATATGCATTGAAAATAGCCAAGTATTTCTAATCACTGGTTTTAGATGACGTGAATTTGTCATACGATATGTCAATTTTCCATGTCTATCTTTTTTGTATAATAATATGGCACCGACGACGCCATTTTTAATGATTTCTTAAAAAAAAAAAAAATTAACTCTGATCGCATAGAGAAAGACATCATTGTTTTTATCAAAATTTTGGTCAAAAAACTTTAACTGTACATAATTAACAGATTGAAATAAATACGAAATCTAAAAAATTAACTGAATTATGATCTAACAACATTGAAATCAGATCCTTATGACCAGTTTTTTAATTCATATATAAATACGCATTTGTTCAATTTCCATTTGTATTTAAATACAGTTTCAATTTTCAGTCATCTATGATCGTTCTATGGCAGCTCTACGAAATATCAAAATAATAATCGATAGTTTACGAAAAACAGCTCCTAAGAAACAATGAAATGCAAATGTTGTTAAAAATAATTGAAATATTATTATTTATTTATATTTATTTATTCACTTAACTTTTTAAGAAATGTGTGCAAAACATAAAATATTGTTTGTTGAATTTTTGCGAAACAACAAAAAATGCTATATCAATATAGTGTATCATTTAAATGGACTCTAAATGCACAAGATTGGTCACTTAAGTTTCATTTAAGTGTACATTGAAAACTGAATTTTGTACTGGCTTTTAATCTTTTAGGAAAATTTTGTATGAAAAATTCGTTTTAAACCCCATTTGAATATATAATTAAATTTTTGGAATACAGCAGTTAGTTTTCAATTAAAACATTTTTAAGCCCTTAAGTATAAATTATGTATAATTTCAAATCAAGTTATCAAAAATTCATTTGAGAACAGGTTTATTATAAATATAAAACTAAAATATTGTAAGTATACAAAATTTATTGTAAATTTCTAAAAAATATTAATGACAATATTCTTTACAAAACTTTGGCGATTTTTGACTCATTTTATCTGGCAAGCATGTTTGCTTTGTATTTGTTGTTTAAGGGCTATCATCTTATTAAAGTTTTGCGTGTATGACACTTTTTATTTTACCTTTAATCCATTAAAGTTGTGTTCAATCGGTAATAATTAATAATGCCTGCTCCAGCTAGTTCTACATCTGTGGGAAGTGGTTCTCGATCACCCAGTAAGTTGTCAGCACCTCGTTCTTCAGGAAATGGTAGCAATTTAAAGCAGCGTAAAACAACAAGCACAACTACTGCACCGAGAAGTCGGGCTGCTGGTGGTGCAGGAGCCGGTGGTATGTGGCGCTTTTATACTGATGATTCTCCTGGTATCAAAGTCGGCCCAGTACCAGTTTTAGTAATGTCGTTGTTATTTATAGCTTCTGTTTTTATGTTACATATTTGGGGTAAATACAATCGTACTTAAACGTCATCAAATAAATGCCAACGTCATCAAAAACCTACTTGGTAGCATACGTAGTCCCCAAAATACGAAGATAGCAGTGATCGTTTAATTGCATGAATTATAAACAAGTGTATGTACACTTATTTGTTCTACATATAAATGTCGTATTATTTTCTCTGTTAAGATTTAAAATTTTGTAATTTTTAAGACTGCTGAGAAAAAAATCTAACATGTCTTTATTACGATCATAAATAATATTTTTAAACAATAATGATATATTTTTCCTTTATTAAAGACTAAATAAAATATTCAAATACTCTGTAAAATAAAGAAAAATTTATGATGTTTTTTTTTTTAAGAGATAGGAACGGTTTTTTTTATATTATAATGGTGTCTTCAAACTAAATAAATAATAAAATATATCAATTACAATACAAAGAAAAGAGCCCTAAAGTAGCCTTTAGTTCAAAGTCGGCACAAGCTGGGATTGTTTTCCGTATATTCCATTAATGTTTTGTTTTTGAAAAAGCGTTTTTTGACATAAAACATTAAACTCATATGGATTTTGTTGATTACCATTAGACTCCAGTGATGAAAAGTTTTTCCGTAAAAATTCAACAACGAAAAAGTAAAATGTAAGCTTATTTTATAGAAGAAGAGAAAATAATTTTAATAATGTCAGCATCTTGCCTTGACTTAGTTTATATTATCCATTTTATTGTAAAAAGTCTACTTGTCATATGCCCGAAATATCAAAATTCCGATTAGAAAATAATTTTTTTTTAATGCCTGAAAGTATGCTTGTTTTTAGTTTTTAGCAATTATTGTTTCTTTCCGGTTTACCAAAATTTCAAGCTCACCTGTTTTGGCGTGATTAAACGCAACAAAAATCTAAACATAAGATTTTATTGTTGTTGTTATTTATAAAAATGTATTTAACCTTATTGACACTGACAATGGTTTGTCGAGCTTAATACTGCGTTTTCACTGCCTTGAAATCAACTAGGTTTGAGAAAAACACTTCGAAATGTTTCCATTGAGCTGAAGTGTTTTGTAAATTCGAATTTATGACGTTACACTAACATATTTTTGCGTAAAAGAAAAAAAAAACTATGTTATTTTTTGTAAAAAATCGTTTTTATTGTTAAATTAATTTTTGTTTTTATATATTTTTTAAACATTTTTTTTTATATACGCCCATGATGTGTCTCCTATGGTTGCACTCCAAAATGTTTCATCTCATCTTGAATCTGTTAATGAATTTTATTCTCAATGGGGAATAAAAATAAATACTTTAAAAAGTAATGCAATATGTTTACGCAATGCATCCGGGAAATGTAAATATACTGTTGTACCAGAAAGTAAGAAGTTAAAATTGACCTTAAATAGAAATGAAATCATATTTAGGGACGACATGAAATATCTTGGAGTAAATTTCAATAAGCTTTTAAAGTTTAATAAACATGTTGATTACAATTTGCAAAAGGCTAATAAAGTAAAAGGAGTTTTCGCCAGGTTAATCAACAGTAAAGTTTTGCCCGTTAAAACAAAACTACTTTTGTATAAAACAAGCATACGACCAATACTCATGTATGCATTTCCGATATGGTTTAGCATATCAAAAACAGCTATGAAAAGAATGGAAATTTTTGAACGGCATCTCATTCGAAAGTGCATAGGAAGAAACTTTAAAACTCAAAATAAACGATTTTCAAATGAATTTATATATAAAGAGTCTAAAATATGTCCTCTTTCTATTTATGCTCTAAATTCTACGAAACGCTTTGTAGATAGACTATCTTATTTTGAAGGTAGCATAATGCAAGACATTTTAGTAAATGAATTAGAATTTAACTGGTCAAACTCAAATTATCTTTCTACAATTGGAATTTTGCAAGAAGAAATACACAGTAATACTGGTAGAACCTTCTACTCATGTATTACACCTGGTGTACATAGGGGGTAATTTTGTTTTATTTTTTTTATAATTTTTGTTTCTTTTTCTTTTTTCCTTTTTTGTATTAAGTTGTTAAAAAAAAAAAAATTAGTTTTATTTAGTATTAAGTATACATAAAGTAGGTACTACTCTACTGTAACAGTAAATGCCGGGAGCAAGCATTGTATATTTCTAATATAAATAATTTTTTTTTAATTTGTCTAATTTGTATATTGATAAGCAAGTTGCATACTCAAAATAATTTTATGCTATTAAAATAATACAATATAGTTTTAAGTTTTCCTCTTACACTTAATGTTAGTATTAATAATTTTATGAAAAAAAAGAAGACTCAATAAAATATATATATTTTTAAAAAAAAAAAAAACATTTTTTTTACCAAAAAACATTATTGCTTTCAAACACTTTTACTTCCAATATGAATAGATAACTCGGAGTTGAACTTGAATATCCTAGACACATCACAATGTTGCAAAGGCAAAATTAGTTCGAAAAAATAAATTTTCGACATGGTTTCAAACAAATCAAGTGATTTAAGTAGTTTTTGTAGCATGTAAAATGTATGGAAAATCAAGTAACAAAACACTTGATTTGAGCAAATCACAAAAAATCACGTCAATGGAAACGCACTATAAGTTCTTTTAAAATACATAGTTAATTTCTAACAACGAATAATTTCGTGATATTCTTACAAAACATACTTGTTTTGTTGAAAAATATTGCACTCGTCCAGAGTAAAAACATTTAATTACATTAATTTGGTCTTATAGACCAAAATAAAAAAATTTTACGTGGCGAGTAAAATTCATAAACGCAAACTCAAAATTTGTATAATTATAATTTTAAATTTCATGTTTATCCCAGTATCATTAATACTTATCCTACCCCAGCCAACATGTGAGGTATATATATTAATTTACAATAAGATTTATTTTAGCCAAATTTACAGCGGTCGTGCCAGCTATAACTTGGAGGCCATAGATAACTTGAGAGATTAAGCAAGCTTCCGCATAATTTATATAGGGTAAAAATACACAAGAAGAAAAAGGAAAATGACTCTCCCATGTAGTTGGTTAATCTACAAAGCTGATTCTTACCCCATCAAGAAAAATGTCAAAGTCGAAAAAATTTCTGTTATACGGATTGAAAATAAAAACTGTAGTTTTAGAATGGTTAACACGTAACGAATTACAGCACATCGACTGAGAAATATTCTGAAGGCAAACATTAAAATTCATTTGTATTACATCAGTAGATGAATAAATGCAATCAAACAGCAACGCAACATCATCAGCATATAAATATGACCTGCTACATTCTGAGTTCACATACATGGACAAATCGTTTATAGAAAGAACTCCAGTGGTTAAAGGCAACAGGGATGAACTAAAGCTATTTAACGCAACAAATTGTAACCTATCGCACAAATAAGAGAAAATCACCCCTATCATGAATATATTTTCACTCGAAATTTTTCCTTTTCCCCATATTACAATCGTGAATAATTCACGTAAACAATTTTTCACTTAAACAAAAATTCCCCTTATCGGGATTGATTTTTTCGCTCGAAATTTATTCCCTTTTCCCTCATATTTGTTCCCTTAAATTTTGCTGGGGAACTGCATACATTATGCCAGTTTTTATATGTTTTAATTAAAATATTTACATCAATAACACATTTTTTTAATTCAACATCAGTTAGTGCAGAGATTTATCTATTGGTTATAAATTTATGAAGATTTTTTATTAAAAAAATATTTTTTTAAGGATCCGATACAAAAATTTATTTTATTGAATGGTGGCAGGCAGCCGTGTTGCCACAGCCCACTTGGTCCATTGATTGGACCTTTTGTGTCTAGGGTAAATTCAATGGCTTTTGAGCGTCTTGCACGTCACGTTCTTGAAATGAAATTGTTCTCTGTTGTAGTATCTCCTCCTCTTGCAACAACACAATAGCACCAATCCAAGGCAGATTTATTTTACTAGGTAATAGCGGCTCTACAACAAATACAACATTGACAAAAACAACATGCCTTTTTATTGTTGTTTTGTGGGTTGGAAACGTCAAAAACACAAAGAAAAATAAAAGATAATTGCTTTCAATACACATGCTTGCTTTGTCTCGCAAACGCTTATTGTTAGTGTTTTTTTGAAATTCGTAAATAAACAAAGGAAAATACAAAAGCTTTTGACATTTCCAACTACAAACCAGCTGGGCGGATGACACTACCTAGTAAAATAAATCTGCCTTGGCACCAATCATTAAAATTTCTAAATTTTTCATAACTTTAAAAAAATTTGAATATTTTTTCCCTATTAATATTTTCTTCTTTCTAATTTGTATTCAGTACGAATTGATTGATAGCGGGAACAAACGTTCCCATGAAACTCTCGATAGCAATTTTCCCTTCATGGGGAATGAAAATTTCATGGGAACAAAAATTTCACATTTTGTTCACGATAGGGGTGAATAATAAGTTAAAACGCAGATTTTGCAAATCCGAAGTTATTAAAAAGTTTTTGTATCAATACACAATGGGTAAAGGAATTAAACGCATTGGAGATATCGGACGAAGATCGTTGACTCTATTAACATTTTTATTTTTGGGTATGGGGACTACTCCAGCAGTTTTCCAGCAACTAGGAAACTGTGACTTCATTATAATTGTATTAAATAAATGTAGCAGAAACCCGAAATATGAGGGAAAACTAGTTTTAAAAATTTCGCTTCAATACAATCTGTACCAACAGATTTGATCTTATTCAATGACAATTAAACATCAATTTTATTAAAATATCTAAAAGATTTAGAATTAACAGCATCATCAAGATACTTAAAAATGAAAATATCACTATCACTATTCGTACTACAAACTGCAAAGAAGCCATTAATATCATCCACATTATAGTCAATGTGAGAGATACTATCATTTAAACAACCAGAACTTCCAAGAACTTTTCATATCGACAAATTATCCAAACTACTTATAAGACGTGAAAAATATTTTTTTGTAAGCCTACGCATCACTGTCTTGACCCTGTTAATGTTAAATTATTAAGGAAGTTATATTTATTTTGGAACACATATAGTTTACGGAGGCAGTTCTAAAATTAAAAAAAAATTGTCTAAAATAAAATTTTAAGTGATAATTTTTGGGCTGACTATTAGTTTCGGAGCTACGGACCTCCAAAGATAATTAGCTCAATCATGAATATTCTTATGAAATTTTTCCTCACGGAAAATATTTTTATCTAGAAAAGATTACTTCAATCATGAATTCCGTGGGAGCAAAATAATAAATAAGTGGCATCATCGTAATTCGAAGGGACTTATTTTATTTGAGATATTTTAGACAACGGCACTTGAATGAAACTAGCTTCATGAAATTTTTGTTTGTAGGCAAGAGGTGTAGAGATAAGGAATATTGGTATTGGTAGCTGTTTATTGACCTTTTCTAAATAAATATCTATACAAATTAGATTAAGCTCTACAACGGCAACTTCGTTCAATATAAAAGTTGTTACCAATGTACATACGTTTCGGGCATTGTGGATTTTCTTCAAGATTTTCTTCAAGAGGGTGGGACTGAAGACAGCAGTCAGATTTAATGTTATAAGTGCATGGAACCATAGATCATGGGGACATGCACCCCAGAAACTTCCCTCACAAGTAAATTTCTCTTTGACCTGACGGAGCGCCACTCTCTTCCATCTCGAGCACTGTGTATATACACGGATGGCTCCAAGGAAGTGACGGGAGTTGGGGGTGGGGTATACATTGATGAATTTCAAATAAGGATGACTTTTAGACTACTAAATGACTGTAGTAATTTACAGACGGAAATATCTGCTATTAGAAGGGCGGTGTGCTGGTTGAGGTACTATAATATATCCAACAGGGATATTTTCATTTGTACCGACAGCAAAGCCGCAATTATGTCCCTCAAAGGTGTGTTCACCACACCTAAACTTGTCTCTGAATGCGGGCCATCCCTTAACGTTAAGGGATGGCGGAGGTTTCGACAGTCACCCTAAAATGGGTGAGGAGACATGGGACCGTTTTGGGCAACCATGTTTCCGATGAACTGGCAAAGAGGACAATGCATGACGAGGGTGCCATTGACATCTTCTGTAGCATACCCCTCTCTGCTTGGGGACACGGCATCGACGCTGCTCTCTACAGACTGGCCCGGATCAGATGGTCTAACGAGTCGAAATGTTCGATCGCCCACAACCGGACATCGTGACTCATTCAGGGAGATGAGCGCAAACTTTGGCCGTCTGGCCTTATTTGGCGCGGTTCTTACTGTCTTCCTCTTCTCCTCTTTTCTTTTTCTATCAGGCATGTTCTGAAGATTTCAAATCACTTGTGATTTTAAAATCACAATTGTGGTTTGATGGTGTTCTGAAAACCACAAAAGTTTTAACTTTTCGTTGTGATTTCAGTTCTTCGAAAACACAAGAAAACAGCTGGTATTTTGTTTTAGTTTGACGAAATTTTTTATGTATTGAAAATTATTAGTGTTTTTCTTAAAATATAAAGTGAAAATAAATGAAAAGTATTGTTTTTATAAAAAACTAAAAAAAACTGATAACAAAAAAGTAAATGCAAAATCACAAAGCAAATAACAATATTTCTTGCAATAGAAAGTGTCTTTAATTTTTTCATAATTTTATTAGTTCTTTGGTGCCAATTGCTAATTTTGCTATAAAAATCAATAAAAAACATTTTAAGGTATTCATATTATTAATTAACTGCGAAGTTCAAAATACAGTGGTTGAAAAAATAACCAAGTGATACTAAATCGGCAGGCATTTAGCTGACTGGTTTAAAATCACAAAAAATTTAAAAGTTTTGTATGCAGAACAGCTTTCTTGTGATTTTAAATCACTTTCACAAAAAGTGATTTTCAGAACATGCCTGTATATCTTGCTTTAATCTAATCTTCTCTCTCCCTTCTGAAAGCAGGTAACTCAAAGGGACCAATCAACGGCCCCAAGTGGGCTGTGGCAACACAGCTGCTTGTCTACCCTAACCTAGTTTCGGGCATCTATTCTATTAATAAACCAAAAATTAATAGTATTAAATAAAAAACAACACGTACACATAATATTAGAGGGAATAAATTTATAATTTTATTGAATACATTCAAATGCATACATGGGTTTCTTTTTCAATTTTTGATTGGTTTTCATTCCTTATACTTTTTAATGTTTGTATTTCGATTTTTTTTATTTGTTTTTTATATAATAAATAAGATACAATATACGTAAGATTAAATTTAATAGCAGCATTTTTGTTTTCATCGTGCACTTAATTTTTTTTTATATACTATATAATATTATATATATATACTATATATATGTATATATATAAGCAATATAAATAACTATAATATTTGTATGTATATTTTTTTGTTTAATTTAATAATTAATTCTTAAAATTTTACTTTTTTTTTATTTAAGCATTAAATAAATCTTGCAGTTAATATGCGTGTGTGTGTGTATGTGTGTCAAGTTTTAATTTGTAGTTTTCATTGTTGTTCAAGTGTCTTACTTCTTCTTTAAAGTAAAGAATGATCTACGCTTTGGTTCGTCCTTTTGCGATGTTGCTGGTAAAGTCTGGGACCTACTAGCTGCAACAGCTGCCGATTCACATTGGGCCTTAAGTGCGGATACCCATTGAGACATTTCATTGTCATCGTGGGCTTGCAATAAGAATTCTGCTCCACTTGCGAGTCTGTAATAAAATTGTTTTAATTTATGTATTAATTTAAATTTCTTCTTAAAATTAATTATGTTTGTAGTTTTATTTACTTTATTCTTAAAACATGTTTCTTTTTAGTGTAATCGCTGGCAATTTCAACTGAAGCCTTTTGTAACTCATATACTGGTTCTCCGCGGAAAGTCAATTCAGGATTACTCTTATAACCCTTTTGATCTTTGAAGAATGATAAGTGTCCGGCTCGGGCGACTGTATAAACCTGTTTAGAATTTCACAAACAAAATATTCCAGTTAGAAACTTTTGTCCAGTTTTAATTTAATTTCTATTTTACCTTATCCCATGATCTATTAGATGCCTTCTTTGTTGTAGACTCCCATTCGTGTTTTCTCGTTAAATAGCCTTCATGAGCTTCATCCCCAGTAGTACCAGCACGTTCTGGAATTACATTTTTGAATGTCAATAAAAACACAAACTTGCATGAAAATATTAAAAATTTAAAAATGTTATCCTAAATTTGAGAAAGAGAGGCGCTGTTGTAAATTTTACTTATTTGGATTGTTCACGATGGCATATTTGTATCAGCAGCATTTTACCTTTGACTGTGGTCGTAAGAACTGATCGAACAAATTTTCATTTGCTAAGATTTTTATAGCTAAGGGCCAATAACAAGCAACTTTCGGCATTCGACGAAAAATTGGCACTTTTGTAAATTTAATTTTTTTATTGTTTCATATTTTCGAATGTTGGCACCTTAAGCGGATTTACTGCAACACGCATCTGCCTTCTTGTAATATTTTGGAGCAAAATCGGATGATAAATGCCGGATTCGGAGAATAAATGCCGGACAATAAATGCATTGCACTCTTTTGAGTGTTTGGTTCGGATCTCACATCAGTGCAAAATTATTCTGTTCCAAAGAGTTGCTGCTTTTGGTGCTTAATATCGTAACATGACAACGGTGATATGTTTGTTTCTTAACTATTTGATATTGAAATTCCGATATTTGACGCAAAGCTCAAAATAAAAAAATAATTTCGCTGATTAGGTTTTGAAAGGTTCAACGAATTTTGGAATATATTCATAGTCATTCCCTATCCTACCTAGTTTATGATTCAATAAATAACAATTAATCACAAAAAAAAAAAAAAACTATGGCCCAAATTCATAGTTATAGAAAAAAGTCGACTCTTGCTAAAGTATACACTAAAATAAAAAGCTCTTATTATCTTTTTTGCTTTCATAGTCAAGAATAAAGTATACTTTAAGTTTAGACGCCTTCCACTGGGTGCCAACTGTAATTTGATAAATGTTTTCATACAATTTCTAAACAAACATTAGAAAAAAGTAACCTTGTGTTTATTTTGTTCACTTTGGTATAAAAATCAGATAAAGAGTATTGTGTTCTTAAACCAAATAAAATAATTTTGTAAAAATGAGTTAAAAACAGCTTTAGGTAGTTTTAAAATTTAGAGTTGACTTTCTCTCCAAAAGTATATTTTAAATTGACTATGAATGAGTTAGAGTCGATTCTAAAGTAAACCCGACTTTAGTTCCCTTAAAGTATACTTTATTTTAACTATGAATATGTGTCTATTAAATTTAAATCGTGCGCGTTAATAGTACTGAAAATGTCAAAATAAAAACGAAAAAGATGAGAATTAGTCATTTTAATTATGGCGACATGTTTTCAACAGGCGATTTTTCTGGGACCATAAAAATCTGGCAGCACTATCGCAATGTTGAACATTTATTAAACATCAGATGATAATTTTTAAAACCCGATAAGGATAATTGATTCCAACTTCTTCTTGTTTGTGGAAAGTGTTAAACGTTTGCTTTTTTATACAACAACTAGGTACCACTTATAATATTCGAAGAATTCACAATATTTGTAATAAATATTTTTTTAATTTAACATGCCTCAAAAATATAATTTTGGCACACCTTCTTTAAGTGTATTTTTAGATGGCTTTTTTTTCTCAATAACCGATTTTTCTTGAAACCTTTTTGGCATATTAATTGAAAGGAAAATAATTTATCTGGCAGCACTGTTTCACTAATGTATAATTTTTAAAAGTCAGATGATAAACAAAGTTTATCCCGCCTTATACATGCAAGTGTTTACAAATGCAAATAAAAGATGATTAAAAAATGTCGACGAAGCTAAAAATTGCAGAAATATCTCAACTTATAGAATTAAAAAAGTAATAATAGACATGAAAAGCGCGACATTGCAGCTGGTAAAAAACGAAGTTTTTTTATTTTACTAATTTCATCGTCATACTCTTAGCATTATTTATTCTCAAAATTAGGGTAGCTAAGAACATTTGTGAAATTATAGGAAAACTGTTGGTATTAAGATTAATAACAGATTATCAGGCCATATATGGCAAGTACCACCAGTTTGCAGGCCGTGTGTGTTCTGTTCATCAATACAATTTTAGGCTGTTGTATCATTTTGCAATCTTGCGAGCTAATAACTTTCTCTTGACCATTCTCTTATAATGTTGGGCTTTAGACACTCATTTCGCCTTTTAGACTTTTAAAAGCTTAAATCTAGTGCTGACCACACGTGGTCAAACAAAGCGATTAAAGTAAGATTTATGGGTCGATTATGTATTGCAACCGAACTTCAGTTGCATTGTTACTTGCCAACTTTAGTCACCAAATAGTAATGATATTGGCAATAGGGATGAGCGATCCCGTGATTTTTGAAGAACATCGTTACTAGTGAACGTGACATTTAAATCACAGTTCTTTTAAGTAGTTACTGTGATCACCGTTTGCAGTTTTTTTTATTTAAACATACATGTATATATAGAAAGTATATAATACAAAATAATATTTTTTACAAACAGTAATCATTATGGAAAAGGTATTTGATCTCTATATTCAAAGTAGCTGTAATTAAATATGCCCAGAAATATAGAATTCGGCAACACTGATTTGTTTTAGGTTCAAATAAAAGAAGCACACAAAATTTTCTTTTACATATGTATGCGTAAAGTTTGGAAAAAAGAATAGCTGTTGTTAATAAGCAGAAGCTCGAAAAAGACACAGCAAAGAAGCTGCTTTGACATATGAAAGAATCAAAAGTACTTATAAATCTCTTTCACAAAGTTCAATTAAATTTTGTATGTGTGCAAATATAAAAGAACGTTCTTACGCGGAACTGTTACTTGATCAATTTACTCACTGTAGTGACCAGTGATTTTTTAATCACAGTGATTTAATCACAGGTACTGAAATATCGCTCATCTCTAATTGGCAACCGTATATTATTGGTTGCTAGACATGTGCCCGGTCGTTCGTTTCAGTGACCAGTCTTTTTCGGTCAATTATCAAGACTGATTCGTTGGTTCAATTCGTTCAATCTGAACGAAAGGAGCCGGTTAAATATCTGGCTCATTTCGTTCAATTAAGTCATCCGTTCAAATTAACCCGTACACTATTGAACGAAAAGACCGGATTTAAATGACCGGATAATTTCGTTCACTTGATTGTTTCGGTCAATTTAACTCGTTCGTTCGCGAACGACACAGCTCTATTGGTTGCCGTAAATAATTTTCGAGTATAAAAGACGTTTAAGCATAAATTGCTTTTTGCAATTTGGAATATTTTATTATTTATCTCTTTTTTGGCAAATGTTCTTTCACTTATTTCACTTTTGTTTCTCAAGCTGACTTTCCCACTTTGTTTTTGAATGTTTTTGTTTGTTTGTTTACATTTATTTTCAGTTGCTGCAACTGAAGAAAGTTGTAATTGTCAGTTTTGTTATTAAGTGGGCAATGCAACTAAAATTCACTTCATAATCGACCCATTAGACCGGATATGGCCTGTTTAAAAAAAAGGCCTTTTTACATAAGATCTTGTACAAAAGAAATAATTCAAATAAAATGTCTTCTCTGCGAAAATGTTTATCTTTTTGACATTTACTTGCACTAGACATGTGCCCGGTCGTTCGTTTCAGTGACCGGTCTTTTTCGGTCAATTATCAAAGACTGATTCGTTCGTTCAATCGGTCAATTTGAACGAAAGGAGCCGGTTAAATATCTAGCTGATTTCGTTCAATTAAGTCATCCGTTCAATTTAACCCGTACACTATTGAACGAAAAGACCGGATCATTCCGTTCACTTGATTGATTCGGTCAATTTAACCCGTTCGTTCTCAAACGACATAGCTCTAACTTGCACATCACTGCCTTGTAATATAGTGTCTACATCGGCGATCACCTTTGATATAATATGTGAGAGAACGTTAGCAAAATAACGGAACTGATTTGTTGAAATTAATATCAATGCCAAACAAGGAAACATGTTCTCAGAATAATCTGATAAAATTTGTTAAATTGACTTTGACTTAAGTTTTTTTTTAAATAAATTTTTTATAAGAAAGACAACGTGTTTCAAAGAAATCGGGAAAATTATAAACCTACAGAAAATGCTGCATTACTGAAATAAAAATTAATTTTAGCCGAACCTAAGAGCCTACACCTTCGATGACAGTGGTTCCAGCTTTTTTGATATTGTGGAAATTTTTTTTTTTTTATATTTTAAGTGCATTTGTCTATCATCACTTTCATACCAATGAGGTTAAAAAGAAATTTCAAATTTAGCCTAGAAAATTTTTGTTTGTTTATAAAATTAGTTTATTTCAAAATTATAGTTTATTAATATTTTTAAAATACCTGTCTGTGTCTCGGCGGTACGTTCAACTTCAACTGCTGTATCGACGACAGCTATTCCGCGAAGCATTAAAAATTTGTATTTTTAAAAATTATTATTTTTTTTGTATTAAAAAAATAATGTCAAAAAAATTAAACAAAGAAAAACAAAATAAAATAATTATATTACTAAAAGTATAAACAAAAAATTAGGAATTTCTAACTGCGATAGATTGAAAACTTGAACTATAAACCAAAGAAAAAGAATTGTATAAGCGATTAAAACTGAAGCCCCCCAAAAGGGGAGGATGGATACTGCAATAAGTACATTATGCGTAGAGTTTGAAAAACAACTGAAGCGACTAACTTGAGTTTACTGAAGAAGTGAAAGATTTTTTCAATTTATTTTGAGTGCGTAAGTAATCCCACGTGGTCTAAAATTTTAATGCATTTAGGTAAAAGGATACACAGATGAAATAAGAAATTAAAAATAAATAAAAAAGTAATAACAAATAACACCAGTTTTAAAGAAATCAATAAATTAATAAGAAATAAAGAAAATAATATAAGATTTGTTTGTTAATTCTTTAGCTTACCAGCTGCTTCTTCAGATGCGGCAGTGTCTACGACATCACGTTTTTCAGCTTCTCGCTTGGCCAGCTCAGCTGCCTCGGCAGCTGCCTTAGCTTCCATTTCTTCCTTGATGCGTTGCCTTTCCGCCTCTTCTGCCAACTCTTGACGTCTTTTCATTTCTTTAAGCTCAAACTAAAAAGTAAAGCGAAAAAAAAATCCAGAAGTTGCAAGATATCTAAAAAAAGAACAAAATATTTCAAGCCTACTGTTGTTAAACGCTCAAGAGCACTGAAACGTTCTTCCTGGGCGGCAGCAGATTTTTCAAAAGCTTCATGTTTCTTTATAAGATTTTCGACTTCATCGATAGTATGACCCAATTCTGATGACAACAGATAAGGTTCTTGGGCAATCAACCAAGCCTCAGCGACGGCAGCATCTCTAGCGAATTGATACACTTCCAATACTAGACGGCGCAACGATACAAAAAAAAAATATTTTAAGAATATGCAAAACAAATTCTGCTAAAGAAAAACCTACTTAATTGCAAATTTTCCCAACGTTCTTCCCACCGCCTTAACAAAGCATTTCTACTGTTGTTTAATTGTAACAATCTATCCTTAATATCTCCGGAGGCATAGTGACTTCGTGTTAATAATTCTTTGCCCAGTGATATACAAGCAGAGAAATTATCCTCGCGTGTATCGATTTCAGCTTTCAGGCTTTGATGATTGTTCATTAGAAGTTCAACACCCGATACGTCACGTGGTTTTTCTGATGTGTTCATTTGGCGGACTAGATCTTCCATCCATATCATCAGTATGCGTACCATGTTAAAGAATCTAAACAAATCACCAGTGTCAGCTAATTTCTGTTTGCGAGCATCGCACATCGCTTGTAGATTCGCCCATGCATGCAGTACTTCCTGTTCACGGTTTGTTATTTCCTTGGCTTTGTCTCCGGCATAAGAATCTTGCAATTTTGCAGACTCCTCCTGTATTTGTTGTACTTGGGCATATAATGTGGTTAGATCTTGCATAAAGTTGTAATGTTTGCGCTGCAGTGTTGATACAGATCCGGCATCTCTTCCTAATTCGTCAGATACACCGTGTTGCTTTTCGATAATGCGACTGAGAACATCTTTGCAATCATGGAAGAATTTGTGCAGTTCGCGGGAAGCAGCAAGCATTTGTGTTCGTGTTTCGATTAATTCTAAAAGATCTTGCCAGGATTCGTTCAAATTGTCCTTCCATTCAGCAATGGTAGCGGAATCCGAATGACCCGCTTGAATAAGATTATCGGCAATACTGTTAACTTTAGCCACACGCTCACCACCAACGGCTTCTGTATCACGAGCGAATTCACTAAAACGCTCCGATAGTAATGTCACATGATCGAAATCTTGACCCAACTCTTGTGAACCAGCTACAACTTCTCTATCGGCAATCCATTGTTCCAAATCATCGACTTCGCGACTTAGCATAAACAGTTGTAAAGCTTCGTTTAGGCGAGCACGTCGTTCACCGGCTAAATCTTTAAGTCCTGCATACAATTTATCCAATTGTGATTGCTTGACAGCCACGGCATCTCCACTTGATACGTCATCAATATTGAATTGGCGTGCAACTTCACCCAATTGGCGTATGGTGTTGGCATAATCTTCAATGGACTGTTCCAGATTTTCATGCTTCTTCATAAGATTTTGGGCACTGACTTCATCTTTGCCACGATCCTCTACCATCATGTATAGCTCCTGTTCGCTCATCCACGATTCAGCCTCTTGGGCATCGAAGAAATACTGTTGTACCTTTTCGGACTCCAATAGATGTTTTTTGCGATTCTCAACAGCATCTTTCAGTTCCTGCCATTTCTGTGTCAAGTCGCTAATAAGTGCCTCAAACTTCTTGGCATCTTCGTGACCTTCGTCGATAAGCTTGCGTCCATTATTACAAATTGCATTAATACGGGGTTCATGATTGTCAATTTCAGTAGCCAACGACTGATTCTTTTTTTTAAGAACATGAACATTAAATAATGAGTTGCCGTAATCGTTTGAATTGGCAACTGGCAGTTTTTCATTGATCCACAACTTCTCATCCTCTACATCGCGACAGAATTGGAATGCTTCCTTCTTTTTTTCCAGTTGTTTTTGGCGTTCGAGCAAAGGAGCTTTGATTTTTTCGAACCGATCAAGAACGGCAGTTTTCTTACTGACAATTGGCTCAATCTTTTCTTCAGGAACAGTCTTTTTTAGATATTCAGTTTGTTTGTCAATTTCTTCTACTTGACGTTCTTTAACAGCCATCTGGGTATGTATGACTTGCTGTTTCTGCATAAGAATGTTTACGGATGTCAGATCGTTGCCAGTATCTGCACTAACAATTTGTTTCTCCAGATCTGTAATGTATGAGTCAATATCGTCACATGTCTGTTGGACAAGAACTTCGCGATTCGCGTCAAACAACATGGCTCCCTTTTCCTTAGTGTGAGTTTCCAAGTCTTCGAATTGCTTGGCTAGCTCCTTTAATTTTGGTTCAATTACGTCTTTAAATTCAGGTTTTTCCTTTGACAACTCTTCGGCTGCTTTTTCAGCTTCAAAAAGACGTTCTTTGTTGGCGCCAATTTCTGCTTCGAATGCCTGATGTCTAGTCCACTTAGAATGAATGGTTTTAGCGCTTCTGTAAGTTTCATCCTGAGATGTCACATATTTCTCTTGTACCCACTCAGACAATTCATCCAAATCTTGCAGGAATTCATGCAACTTAACTTGATTCTTTAGTTTTTCATGTTGCTCCAGGGCTCTTCTGCGGTTATCATCGCGACGGCCGGCAATGTTTTCGGCACGCTTACCAATCTTTTCAGAATCAAAGTGTTCTTTTTCTACTAAAGTATCTGCCACTTGTAACAAGCTATTTATCTTATCATCGTTAGCTTCCATTGTTGTAAGGAAAGCTTCGTGGCGTTTGAGTTGGTTTTCGGCCTGTTCCAAGTTTACAGGCGTGTCATCCTTGCTAAGGAAGTGCTCCTGTTGACTGAGAAGCACTTCGGTTTGGCGTGCATCGCGGTTAAATAATTGTTGATCAAGACTTTGAGACAATAACACTTGACGGTTCTCCCACATTTGGTGCAATTCCTCCCATCCGTCCTTAAGAGCATTCAAACGTTCACGCAAGAACATATATTGTGGATCATCAGATGTATTTGATTCGGAAGTTAAACGTTCGCCATATTCCATCATATTTTTATAATCTTCGGTGTAGTTGTCGATTTCTTCACGAATCGATTGATGTTGGTTGAGTAACTGTTCAGCTTCGGGCAATGATGTTGGAGTGTCTTCAGAGGCAACATCTGTTTGAGTTTTTGTCAGCCATGTCTGGAAGTGATCCAAGTCACGTAAAAATCTATGCAAATCTCCAGCTTCTTCCAATTTAGAATCACGTTCCTTGAGCATTTGTGTCAACTGTTCCCAAATTAGTTCGATTTGGGCAATACGGTCACGAATAATTTTAGCTTCTTCTGGATGTTCAGACTCAATACTGTCGGCTTCCTTTCCTAAACTAGAAAGCTTAGCTTGAATTGCTGCCAAATCACGTTCCATGCCACTTAAACGTCTCTGTAATGTCATTACACCTGTCAGATCCATTTCCAAACTATCGGTTTCTGTAAGAATACGTTTCTTATCTTCAATCCAAGAGATAGTTTCACGGCATTCAATATAGAATGTTTGGACGCCATGAGCGGATTTGAGTTCATCCATTTTGGACTCGGCCTTTTCACGGAGTGCCGACCACTCTTCATTGAGATGATTTTGACGTTCAAGAATTTCATCAGAGTTGGGGTGCTCAACATGTAATAATTGTCTCGCCAATTGATTAACCACGGCTACACGAGAGGCATTAGCATTCATTTCCTTATCAAAACCTTCGAAGCGATGTTTCATAATTTCGACATCCTCGATATCTTTTCCAGGAGTCATCGTGTCCAACATCTTAGTCTTTTCTTTGATCCATTGCTCGACACCATCAGCTTCAGACATAAGTTTGTACAAACTAAGAGCATCTAACAAACGTTGCTTGCGTAATTTCGCCAACTCGTTAAGTTCCTTGTAACGAGTATCAATAGCTTCTAAACGTTTGTCGACATTTGTCTTTTCGGTATCGTTTAGCTTCAATGACTCAGCCTGCTTATGCAGAGCATCAATGACTTCGGCGTAATTTTTAAGTTCATCGGCAACATCTTTGTGTTTTTTAAGAAGTGACTGAACATTAGCTTCGTCCCTTCCCACATCTTCGCTTGATACAATGCGTAAAGTATCTAACATCCAATTGTCGACGTCATCAGCATCTGCAAACAATTGGAAATATTCCACGGCATTTTCAAGACGTTGACGCCTGTACTTAGTCAAATCTAAGAGATGATCCCATTTGGAAAGGATTTCCTTAAGACGATCCTTAATTCTATCAGCTCCAAAGTGACCTTCTGTGATGAGTTCTGCACCGATTTTAGCCACATTTTGCAATTGAGGGTCGTGAGATGTTATTTCTGATTCTAAAGCTTTGTGTTTGCTTAGCAATAGATTAACAGTAGTCAAGTCGTGACCAATATCATCTGTGGAGACGATCTGCTCTTTTTCTTTAATCCAGTTCTCTTCATCGGCTGTATCCCAGTGGAATTGCCATAACTTACGGCTTTCTTCCAAACGGCTGCGGCGCTCAACTGCTAGACGTACTAGTTCAGCATAAGCGTCTTCCAATTGTTGTACACGACTAACAATTATTTCGGGATCGCACGGTTTATACGATTCTGGATCGTCGCTGAGGAATTTCTGTGAATTTTGTACTACAACTTTAACCCGTTCACCCAAAATATTAATATCGGCTTCAACTAAAGAGTGTTTCTGCAATAAATCTTCGACGCCCATTAAATGCTTGCCATAGTCATCGGTCAACAAGAGCTGTTTGATTTCTTCCATATTATCAAGTATGTATAACATCTCCTGGAAGTTTTGTTGCAACTGAAGGGAGATCTCTAGACGCATGCGACGAGCACGCAGTAGCTCGAGCAGATAATTCCATAAGCGCATAACATTTTCTTTGCGCAGTAAAATGCGTTTAACATCGTGATAACGCTCAGATTCAAGCTCGTCACAAACTGCCACTACAGCCTGTACACGCTCCTCATAAGCAAATATATCAGTTTCGATGGCTTCGTGTTTCTTGGCGGCTGCCTCAACTGCGGCCAAATCAAAGCCAAAGTTATCTTGGCTAACAAGGCGTTGATTTTCGGAAAGCCATGTTTCTCGCATAGACGCCTTACGATCGAAACGAGCTGCCAACTGTTCAAGTTTTTCTTGACGAATTAATTCTTCACGCAAAGCTAATTCACGTTCGTGTTCGGCCTTTTCCAAACGTTCCCAAGCTTTGTTGATATCGGAAATCATTTTACCCTCCTTGGGAGTATATGGTTTTTGGTTATTCGCTCTCATCTTTGATTGCAAAGTAAACAACAAGACTTCCAGATTTCCTTTCTCAACAAACTTTGGAGGTTTTTCTATAGTACGATAATTGGAAAACTGTGCCAACTGACTCTGAACTCCAACCAAAGAGTTTTCAAAAACTCTCTCACCCAAAGCTTCAATTGTTGTTTCAATCCATTTCAACAAATCACTCGTAAAGTGTTCGTAGTCATGAATCATCTTTTCATTTTCCATGGCAATGCCCACTACTTTTCCGATACGTTTACCCTGCACTGTCTCCTGTTTGAGTTTGCTAAAGTAGTGGTAATAGGTAACTACATAAGTAATAATCGATTTTTCATCGGGATGCTCAACAAATACGTCTTCAGCATCCAAAAGTTTGGCCAAACCAAGTTTGTCTTCGGCCACATCAAAGGCATTGTTTAAATTGTGCATGGGATTTGCCTTTGACAACTTTTCAAATTGCACTAAATCAGGTCTATGTTTGTGTATGATGGCATTAAAGGCCAAGCCGTCACGCCACGAAGTTGTAAAGTTGCGAACGTTGACATTGTGATAGCCAGCCGTTTTCATTTGGCACCACAGCAATAAGGCGTCCTTAGCTGATTTGGTTTCTTTGTTATCTACTTCCTCAATTGTAATATCTTGAATCTATATAAAATTTAAATTATATTTTACAAATACAGTTCGATAGATCTGAGACTTTTAAAACATTTTAAATAAACTTGATGAACAAACTGCTACTTACTTGGAATCTTAAAATTATTGTCCAAATAAGACCTAAATTTAATGATGCATTGCCATCGACAATATCATGCGAACCAATATTTTCCAAATGCACTCTCTGTTCACGTAAAAACTGTAGGGCTTTATCGACATTCTCTAAGCAATGAATTCTCATTTTTCCCTTTGTTGGTTTCGGTAATCGTTCGCCGGACAATACTTCTAGTAATTTTATTAAATGTTTGCCATCGCGCATATCGACATATAGATCCGATATTCTGCAATTTACACGGCACAAATGCGAATTTACCCATTTTGTAAATGTTTTCTTTTGTACGCTTTCTCGTTCTTCGGCCAATGCCTTGATGCGAGAACGTTCGAAAAGACGTGAACTCGAGTTTCCTCCATCGTATTCATATTCATCGATATATTCGTTGCCTGGACCCTGACTAGGGTCCCATCGAACAATTGAAATGTCCGTCGTCATCGCTTTCGATAATTAATTTCTAAAATAAAAATAAAAAAAATTTATATTTATTTGCTTCATAAGTAAAAATTCAGTTTAAAGCGTCCATCTTATCATACACATAAAAACGTTAAACAATCAATGCAGCCGGTTTCTTTTAGATGTTGTTGTAGAATTATTTTGATTGCTTACTTGTAAATAACACGTGCATAATTATGATTATAAATAAAACTAGATCAAGTTGCCAGATATTTCAATGTTAGAAGAGTTTAGACGTTTTAACTCGTCTATAAATAAAAATCGCAGCAACTAAGGGAGAATTTAAGTGCATCAAATTATTTATCACGTTTTAAAAATAAGCTTTATTATAACGGAACGAAATTGAGAAACAAAATTGTGGATGGTGGATTGATAACTGTTTACGAAGTCATATATCTAGATGAAAACAGTAGAAGTTTCTTAAAGAGTATGTCAATGAAAATCTGATCTAATAAAGAAAGATCCTTAAAATGAATCAATGAAGATTAGCAAAAGGAACCAAATTCACACGCGCATTTTCTCCTGGTCCAACTATAACATAGTCAACAATCGATACATTTATATTTAATCCTTTTAAGGATTACAGAACAGAAGCAGAGCACATATAAATCGATAACAGGTGATTGAAAAGCGGTCGTTTGACAGCAAATTAATAATTGAAAGTCTTCAATATATTTTCGAAAAACTTTTCGGGTCTCGTATTGGATATTTTAGTAGGAAAATCCAGAAATGTCTGACTCCCACAAACATTAAGTGGCCTGCTAAAAATTCTTATATAATGCAGACACTTTTATTTCAGTGAAAGTATCGCAACAAAAATCAACCATTCTAGATTAGCGGAATAAAATTTAAATTCTATAGTATAAGGCAGAGACTAAGGTTGCTCTGTTCCAGTTATTGGTGATCCCTTTCGGGGAATAATTTGGTGGCTATGGTTTAGACCCAAACCGCTGTTACATTGCAAATTAAAGTCGCCAATAGTGTGAGTTTAAATGGTCCTTAGCTGCTTTAGAAGGTTTAATAGCATGGTTCTGCGAATCATGATGCTAAAAGTAGTAACTTTATGATTTGATTTCATTCGATGGGGTTGTGCAATCGTGGTGGGTACCTACGTACATAATTCTTGAACACATTTGTAGTTTCAATTTGTTTCGAAAAATTGAGTGAAAAATGCTACTAATTTTAGTGTCGCTTCAAATCGAAGTTGAATGCAGCCATTAAAAAAATAATTGATTTAGACCTTTTTGTCGCAATTCTGAAAATAAAAACAATAAAACTAAGAAAAAAACAAAGATGAATTTATTTAGCAAAAAAGAAAAAAACTAATCATCTACCAAAATAGTGCTCGGTTGCAGTTTCGACGGAAAAATGAAAGAGCTGAAGTTTGAATCGTTGGGGACTTACTATTATTTTTAGAATTGGTAACCAGCGTCATTTTGTTATTTCTAAACTAAACGAAAAACATTCAGTGAGGTGCAATAAAATAGAGCCGCCTGATCCCCAATACTTTTATCCCTTATAAATCCCTCATACAAAAAAGGACGCATAAAAGAGTTGTTCCACTAATTTTACGCATCTCTTACAAATGCAATTCCGTTAATCTTCATTTTATTATTAGTGTAAATTTGGATGCGAAAACAGGTGGAAAGGAATCTCACAAAATTTTTATATAAAAGTATTAACACTGGGCAGAGGAAAGCATTGTGTTGGTTTGAATACTTGTGTCAATTCATACAAAGTAAATCGTTAAATTGAATAAAACAGAGTTGCGAAAAATAGTATACTAAGAGTGCAGACAATTAGTAGTAAATGAAATAAAGTGCAGGAGAAACACAGTGACTGAGTAAATTTTCGTTCATTCTCAACACATTGTACCTTTGAGAGCCGGGAAACAATAACAAAACTCCATAATAAAGGAAAAAGTTATAGACAAATTGCAGAAATAATAGTATGCTCAAAAAAAAAATGGTGGAAAACGGCGTCAAATATGAAAGCAAAGCAGAAAATAGAGGAAGACTGTCGAAATTGGAGCGAAAAATTTGCGTCATATAAAAAAGATCATTTTATCACCTCTTTCATCCTTAAAAAGGAGCATAATCTAGATGTTTCTACCTCAGCCATTAGAAGGCTTCTTACTGGAAATAGTTTGAAGGTTAGAAGTAATAGATTCCATACCCAAGTAACAAGCACCTTAATAAAATATTAGAATTTGCCCAAAATCATGTAGATTGGCCTGTAAGCAAATGGTCTGACGAAATGAAAGTTAATTTATTTAATACAGACAGAAGCAACCTTCCTGTACGAAGACATCCCAACAACGAATTCCGTGTACAATACACCACAAAAACCATTAAACATGGAGGAGAAAACATAATGGTATGGGAAATTTTTTCGTATTATGGTATTGGACCTTTATTTCGGATTGAGGGTAGAATAGATGCCGCTTATAATACAAATATTCTTAGTGACACTATGATGCCTAATGCCTAATTTGAAATGCCGTTTCGATGGGTGTTTCAACAAGACAGTGACCCCAAATTCACATCAAAGCGGGCAAAAGACTGGTTTGAAGAACATAACGTCAAGGTTTTAAGCTGGCCGGCGCAGTCCCCAGACTTAAATCCAATAGAGAACTTATTGCAAATAGTAAAAATATGTCTTCAAAGAACAAATCCATCCAATAGAGACGAACTTTAGACTTAAATTCAGGAAATTCCTGTAGAAACCTTCCAAAAACTTGTGAACTTAATGCCAAAACGATGCTCAGACGTAATAAAAATAAAATAAATCGTTTTAGATAACTTGGCTCTATTTTTATGCACAGGCAGCACCTGTGGTGACTTGTAAAAATTTAATGGATAAATTTTTATTTAAGTTTTGAATTTCCACACTTGCATTATTTTTGTATCATTTAGTTTACGAGTAAACAGAAATATAAAAAAAAGAAATAATTAGAAAGTTTGTTGTACATATTTTTAGTTTAAAAAATGCTAGATCAAGGTGGCTCTATTTTATCGAACACCACTGTTAATAAATATGTGAAGGGCTTAAAAAAAGTGTTTCAAACTGAAAGGATTCTATGCAAAAAATTTAATTACCAACATTAATAATTTCTTTTAGTTTTTGTAAAGACATATTGAAATTCCCTCGCATTTTTTGCATTATAAGTTTAGTTTATTACGAGCTTATTATTTTTTAATTTTTTATTATACATTGTCTTACGTCATGTTTTGGTTGGTTTTAGAGAAAATAAATCAACAAACTAATAAAGAACAATACAAGTAATTTAAAGCACAGATGAAAATTTATTTATTTAAGCAGTTAGAAAAAAATCTAATTTAACTAATTTGAGATGTTTATATTGATGTCATTATCACTGTCTAAACTTGACATAATTCAATTAGACTTGAAAAACAAAGTTTTATGTATTTAATGTTAGTATTTTAAAAGGAAATATATTTTATAACAAGCTATAACTGCAGCATTCCCCGCAAAAAAATAAGTAGATTCGCTAAATTCGTAAATTTACTGCCATATTCATAAAAAATAAAATACATTTGAAATGTGTTTTATGACAAAATTTTCATAAAAATTATTCCTAGCGCCAGTTAGAATTTTTTCTAGTTCTCTAGACAATCTTTAAAGGCCACAAGACTTACACAATCGTACGATTGATCTGTTTTGTAATTCCTTAGTTTTTTTTAATCACCCTAATTCTAGTCGTCATTGTCGTTTTAGTATCAGTATCACATCGTATCAATGTCGGCGTAAATTCAATAACAATTTTGCATTCTATAACATTTCTGTGACGACGACGACGACGACGGTTTATCGATTTTTATGAAATGCAAATACACATCCCTAAGTTTTTTTATTTTTTATTTATTTTTTTATTTGCGTTACTTTTATGGGAAAATGTTTTTTATAAGTGAAGAAAACTTTGATTTAATGGATAATGAAAGATTGAAAAAACAAAATCTTGTGTTGGAAAGAAAACTTAGGACGAATTGAAATATTTTTAATTTGCCGGATCGCAAGTATGAACAGGGTCCGCCATCTAACGTTTTTTTTTTCAACTAGTGCTTATTTCGTGAATGATAACACTTAGCTCATGTCTGATTTGACAGATAGTTAGTTTTATCCTTCCGCTGTAGTTGTATATTCACTTAAACAACGCTGGAAAATATTGCGAAATTACTTTGAAATTCATGGTAATGTTGCAGAATATGTGCGAAAATTTTGGAAGAAGAGAAGCAACGTCAGCTCCGTATGTTCGTTATAGTGTAAAAAATGTAAAAGAAACTGGCTTCCTCCTTGATAAACCATAGCTTGAAAAGCCAAAACAGTGCATACACCCGATAATATTGCTGCTGTGGCAGAAAGTGTGCTTAAAGCGCCATCAACATCAATTCACCGTCGTTCTCAACAATTGAAAACTACGGAGACATCATTGAGACGAATTTTGCATAAAGACCCTGGTATGATGCCATACAAAGTCCAATTGGTTCAGGAATTGAAGTCAACTGACCATTCAGTAGTTTTTTTATAGCATTTTCTAAAAAAAAAGTGTTTCGGCGGACCCTTTACGATACATATGTTTTGGTTGTTCTGCAGTAAATCAGTTTGATTATTGCATTGTTTTTTTTTTTGCTTTCTATTTAACCACTTTCGACGAAACAGACTGAGCAGAACTGGTATCACTACTAGCAGCAATATTAGACGAGCAAGGAGTTTTCCTTAACTGTTGGTTGACTTCCACTGCTTCTTCAACGACAAATTCGATTTCAGCAAGTTCCATGTCATTAGAATCGTTTTCCATCTCAACCATTTGAACTCCTTGAACTGCTCCTTCAGGATTCAAATGCTTCTGGAAGTTAAGAAGGTTTGCCACAGCTTCTTCCAGAGGACTGAGTGAAAATTGGTTAAACATTTCGTCGCCAGTGGCTTTACCCTCGCCTTTATTAGCAAACATCTTTTTTTCACTTAAAAGTTATTTTTACAAACTTTTTTATAATTCCCTATTCGATTCTTTATTTTGTTACCTTTTGCCATCCATCTGCTAATCTTCTAGGCGGACCAAGAGAATTTAGAATTTTTCCAATTTCTTCCCATTTTTATTTAAAATTGCATGAAGCAGTGCCTCTGTGAAAACCCAGTGCAAGAGATGGTTTCTTCCACTAATTTTTCAAATTGATTTGCATTTGTAACCTTCACTTTTTTACATTTTCCATGTTATATTTGGCTTAAATTACTTCCAGTCGTTATTCAATAAGGCGTCGACAAAAAGCAGAGTCACGTCACATTTGTTATAAAATATAAAAAATCTTTGAGGAGTAATCGATAAGTGTTAATACTGACAAGTAGAATAACAAATCGAATGCGTCGACACATACCAACATTGATATGTGACGACGCCGACAACTAGAATAAGGGCGAATAAGAAAAAATACCAAGTTAAAAAATTGGCACTCGCCTATATTTTGCGAGTTACGGTTCTTTGAACTTTTCAAATATTTTAAAATATCATTATGGGTATCATAAAAGCTTTTGAAGAGATATTGAGGTTTAACAACAAATAAAGACTTAATTAATGTAAATATCCTTGGGTTGAGTGAATGAAAACTGCACTCTTTATTAAAAGAAGCTGTTTTAAACAGTTTTTTTTACTTAAAAATTCATTTTCAAAAATGTTATGATTTTTTGTTTTCTAAAGCGGTGATCAAACTTGGCACGTGAGAACGTACTGGTTTCCTTTTCCGGGCTTCCAAGGGTGAAATGTTTGTTAAACATTTTCGATTTTCATAGCTCTATCCAGATGATAAAAAGCCTTTTGCTTCTTGATTTTGTATTGCTTTATATATTTTAAAAGCTTCTCAAAAATATTGGCATCCATTAGCAGTAGATTTTGTATTGTGTTCTCGAGTTGTAAATTCCATATTTTTAACAATCATACATGCAAACACCTATTTCTTCTTAAAATCAAAAAATTTCAGGCACTTACTTCTACTGCCCGTTCACATTTTGCAACTTTTGATGCGAAATTTTAGGGTTTGTTTGTGACAGCGATAAACACAAATAAAAGTGGTACATAGTTTTTAGCACTTTTAATTCTCGTTTCGTCACTTAAAGTTTTCAGAAAAACCGAAACAATCAAGACGGGCAAAGCAGAAACAATGACGCACTCGTTCAACAATACTGTATTAACTCAAAAAGCTCAAAGTTTTCAGGAGTGACAAAAAACTTTTTTCTTAATACTAAGAAAGTTTTCATAAGCAAAAGTTTGGCAATATTTAGAAAACCCATCAATTATTGTATTGCGCTGCATTAACTTTTTATTTGTTCATTGTTTGCAGATAAAAAAGGGAGTTTTTAGTAACTATCATTTTCTTGAATTAATTTTGTTTATAAGAAGTAAATATTTTGAGTTGTGTTTTTTACGTGAAATTTATTGCTGAATTTAATGCATTTTTAATAAAACAGATAAACAAGAAAGGAAAAAGTAAACAAAGTTTTTAAAGCTAAATAAATGCTAAAAACCGCTAAAAAAAAAGCTTAAAGTATATATATTATTAGATTAATTCCCTACTAAGTTTTTGTAGTATGATTCGTAGTACTTTTTAGGGATTATGTTTCTCTTGACTAGGTCCATAATATCTTGTTTTTATTTTTGCATAGCGGCATATTTTCCGAATAAACACAAGGTAAGCTGAAAAAATTACAAACAAGTAAGTTTGGTATTAGAATTGAGAAAATGGGTTTAGAACTTACTTAAGGTTTTTCCAATAATTTTAAGATTTAAAATTATCTTTCTGTACAAGAACTCTTAAATAGTCTTTGTCCTTATAAGTTTTGTAAAAAAATGAATACAGGTTGTCCTTTTCTAAACGGAGAGTTTTAATACTATGCCAATTTTTTTTATTCGCGCTTTTTATTTACTACGAAATTTTTGCCCCACAGTTCCTGTAGGACTTTTAGCATCATAAAAATCTTCATGAAACAATTCGTGAACTTTATATGGCATTCCAGTCTTTTTAGCTGTTGCTATTAGGGCCGTATATTCACTTGGCGTATATACTGGTTTGCTCTATATTTGGACAACTCATTTTGTTAATTGAATTAATTAGACATTTTGATTTCAAATATTCACTATTGTGTTTAATAAATTTAATAATAAAATTTCTTGCTGAAAAGTGCTATATTGCTCAAATACAAAATTATAAAGTGATCATATATCAAAGTGTCATTAAAACTACTTCATCAAAACAGTAATAACTCAATAAAAAAAAAGAGTTGTTTCATGAACAATTCAACAATTCAAAGAAGAAGTTAAGCATTATTTCATGAAAACAATCATATTTCGAATTAAAACAAAAAAATTACTTAACTTGAATCAATTAAACAGTAGCATTTCAAAATACTACCTGACCAAAAGAAATTTTTATTATTAGAACAACAACTTTACTTAAAATACTACTCTTTGTACGAAAAAATAATTATATGCTAAGGACAATACTGAAAACAACTCAAAATAACTTTGTTTTCTTGATTCACAGAAATAACCGATTTCCGCAAGAAAAAGATCACAACACGTAATTTAATTAAGAAAGAGTAGTCAGAATATGGGAATTTTTAACAATAGGTAGACATAAGTGTTATGTATTACTTTTTGCAAAAAAGACAAAATAAAAAAATTTTGAGTTAATACAGTATTGTTGAACGAGTGCGATGTGTGTGAATGCAATTTCAAAAGATGATTGTCTACACTAGAAATTATTGAATTTTTTTTCTTCAAGAACGACTTTCGTGCCACCATACTTAAAAAGTTCTGCCAACTTTAGCATGTTTTCGAAGTCTTTCAAGACTTAAACTAAAAAAAAAAAAAATAGCTCGAAATCTCAATATTTTAAAGATAACGCACTAGAGATTATCCATTTAAATAATTCCATATTTTTTGTTAAATGTGCGCTTAAAAAGATGATCCATTATTTTTGTAACACAATATTATTCAACTTTTCAACAACATTTGAGTCAACATTAAAAAATGAAGAGCTCACATACACACAAATCATTTGTTTTTCTTATCACAAAACTCGTAACAAAAACACGTAAATAGATAATAAAAAGCGATAATAATAATTAATTTTAAAAGAATTGAAGGGGATTGTGACACAATTTAAATACAAGCTGTTTTAGATTCATTATCTTCAAATGCTAAAATAATTTTTCAATAACTTTTTTAAAGTGAGAGAAAGAAAACCATATCATTTAATTAAACAAATAAAATTGTCTTATATTTAATTATTTTTAACGAAGTTGTTTTATTTTTCAAGCATTTATATTCTGGATTCTTAAACGTAAAAAAGTCACAATGCGCGTCGTCGGTCTACCACAGCCCCTATCTTTTAAATCGTTACAGGTAGAATCTTTAAATTTTCACAGAAGTTGTATTACTATAGCCGCTATAACAACAAATACTAAAAATTAGAGAGTGTTCCGAAAGTGACGTGATATTCATAAATATATTGTTCTTCTTTAAACAGGAAAGTCAAATTTGCTTAGTGCCAGTAAAGTTATGGGCGCTATGGCATGGAGTACAAAAAATAAAAATAAAATTAAAGAGTATCTCAATATTTACTTTTTGGCTTTAGTTTTTTCAATCGTTGTAAGCATACATTTAGAATTCACACTGTATGTGCACAAATATGTCTGCTATAACAATAAATTATAAATAATGAAATTTGGAATTAAATTAATTAATTAATTTAACTTTTAAACAGTTGCTGGCAAACGCTTTGGAAGGAGAGTGTATATGACAGGATTTTTACATGTTATGTTTTGTGCTTTTTTGTTAAATCGAAAAATCTGAAAAAAAATCTACATTATAAAAAAAGAGCTGTATTTTACTAAAGTTTCAAAATTTCATCCAAATTGAAACATTATTTATTAAAAATGCAGTTTTACCAACAATTAAAATAAAAAATTCAAGTTGATTAAAACCAAAATTTAAAAACCTATAAGTCCAGATTTACACTATGCAATTTTTGAGGCATTTTTTCCCCTCAATTTTCTATTTAAGTTACAGCATTATGCGTTATCTAAAAGTAAACAATAGCAACAGTAACATCCCCTCAAAACTAAAGCAATACCATATTACCTTACTCCTTCTGCTTCAAAAACAAACAAAAGTTTCAGGCTAATTTCATGAAAAATTGCATAGTGTAAATGCCGTAAAAATCTTAATTTTAAGGATTTTTCACATTTTCGCAAAATTTCATAGAAAAAATTAAGTCTCCTAAAACAAGTTAGAAATAAATAAAAATAATACTTATAAAAAAATCAAGGCAGAAAGAAAGTTATACAATAGAGAAAAAATTGGATATTTTTTTTTATTTATTTTTAGTTTTTCTTAGAACGAGATTTAAAAAAAAAACTTTTTTGTTTATGAAATTTGGATTTTTTGAGAAATTTCAGTTTTATTTGGTTATCCTTTGGATATAAAGTTTTTTTTTCCTAAAATTCGAGATTTTCACTGAGATTGCCCAACAGAATTATATTAATTTTGTTGCAGTTTTTAAAAATTGTGCCAAATGAGAAACCGTTGACCTTTTACACAGTAACATTGAACGTAGTGGCAACTCCAAAAAAAAAAAAACACATGTTTTTTGACAATAAGATATCTTAGCACAAATTCCATAGCGTTTAAGCTGGTAAAATATCTGAGATATTTATCTCAACAAATTTCAATTTTCATCCCAGAGATAGTTTTGTTACGTATAGACCAAAAATTAGTATTATTGCAGTTCCATGATATTTGCTATATTGGTAGCTTTTCTATCACTGATCTTATGAAAACAAATTTAAACGCACACAAAAAAGTTTAGGGAAATTTAATAAATACATTAAAAAACAAAATTAAGTTTTATGTTATATATATATATATATATATATATATATAAATATATATATATATACATATATATATATATATATATATATATATATATATATATATATATATATATATATATATATATATATATATATATATTTTAGAAAATCTCCACCTTAAAAACAGAAAAGAATAATTTTTTGCACAAATGCCAGATAAATAATAAAGTTCATGAAATTATTATGAGTACGTGCGTGTTTCCCATTGCTTAACATTGATATTAATTTCAAAAATTTTTTTCCGGCGTTCTCTCACATACTATGACACAGCTATGTTATAAGAGGGACATTTTTCAGACGCTTTTTTCTTCATTATAATTGTTTATTTTGAAGTATTTAAATATAATCTTTACAAGAAAAATATTCAACTTAAAAAACATAAGCATTGCACTTTAAGGGCAAGATTATCAGTGCGATAGCTTATCGGTCACTTTTTATACCCTTCACCGCAAAAACCGGAAAAAGGGTATACCCTTTAAGTTTGTCATTCCGTGTGTAATTTCTACAATATCCATTTCTGACCCCATAAAGTATATATATATTCCGACTCCTTATGCATGGCGAAGTCCACTTAGCGATGTCCGTCTGTCCGTCCGTGCTAGTGTTGTGTTTCCCAAAAAAATCGATTAGATAGTGTTGAAAGAGGTGCTATTGAAAATCAGCATGATAGGTCCATGGCCTTCGAGGCAGCAGGCAAAACACTACGCCTACCTCTAATTTTTCATGTCATTTGGAAAAATAAAGTAACTCCAATAAAAAACATTATTAATATATGGGGCGATAGAGAATTAATAAATAAGAAAATAACCTCAAGTTTAAAAATTGGCGCTCGCCCATTATTTACGAGTTACGGGGCTCTGAAATTATCAATTTCGTTTGAAAGCTTTTGAAGAGATCTTTAAGGAAATACAAAATTTTTTTAAAAATCCTAAACGCATTAAGAGCCGATGTCATTTCTATGTAAAATTAGATATATGCAGTACCAATTTTTTTTATTTTTCAGTTCTGTCACCCCAATAACTAGGTTCACATAAATCGTGAAGGCATAGCCGAATATAGCAATCTTACTTGTTTTAAAAAATCTTACCTTTAACTATTAATATGTTACGAAAATTACAATTATTTTTTGTATTTTAGACTTTTTTTAAATGAACCTTTTTTTTCGTGTAACTTAAGTTAAGGCTAATGAAATTTTACTTTATTTTCGGCTTTTTGGTTCTTTTTAATTAATTTTCTAAACATTTTTAGAAAGAAAAATTATTTACAAAAGGCGAATTGATTTGCACGTGGTTGTAATAGCCCAGCTGATTTCTGTTAATGTTCAAAGTTGTCAAAAAAATGAAAATTTAAAATTCTAAAATAAAATATGAGGTATCGCTGTATATGGAGAAATAAACTGGTCCAGTTTTTTTTATGTACCAAATGTTAAAACTAGGATAAATTGAATCCGACTTGCTTTTGTTTAGTCAACTATTTTTGGCATTAACCCTGGAGTTAATGTCGACGTCGTTGACGGCGTTCCAACGCCGAAAAAGTTGAAACAGATTGAACTTCTACGGCGTTGCAACGCGTTGAGATTAACTGCTCTCATACAATTTCATACGATTCAACTTTTTTTTTGACATTTGACGCCGTCAACGACGTCGACATTAACTCCAGGGCAACGTTTTGCTCTACAATAACAAAATTACATGAGGTTTTTGTTATTGTAGCGGTGCGTACACCTGTCATTAATAAGCTTTGTTTCAAGTTATTGTTAAACTGTGATTTAATTGTTTTTTTCAGAATTTTTTATTTTAATTTCAAATATTTTATTTAATTTTGGCATAATTTTTAATTATTTTTATAAATATATTTTTTTGAATTTTCGATTTTTAGTGTAATCGATTTATTATTTTTAAGTTTCAATTATTTGGTACACCAGTCCACAAATGGAGGATTTGAGTGCTTTTATTTTTTAAGTTTTTTTTAATAAATTGTCCTTGTTTTGTAGGTTATTGTTTGCTTTGTTTAATTGAAAACCGAAAATTTAGAAAAAAAAAGCTCTAAATTATAAAAAATGGCATTTCACCACAATATTTTTTCGCGAAAATTTCACCAAAATTGTCAATTTTCCAATTTAAATTTTTGTAATAAAGAATGTTAAAATTCGTTCATAACCAATTATGCAAAAAAAAAAATGGAAGCTTTAAACAATTTAAAAGTTTTCGCAAAAAAAGACTGACTATCGACAATTTTTTTCCGATAGCGTTAGCATCGGATAGCGGCAGTTGCCAGAATCAGCAATTAAAGAAATTCGATAGTAGCGATAGTTTCTAATGAAACTATTGAAACTAAAATAGTATCGCTAATTTTTAAGCAAACTATCGAACTTTCAAATGTGCCGACTATCGATAATTTTTTTTAAATCGGTGCAGCAGTTTTAGACATAGCTCAAGAAAGCGCCGACCGAATTCATGCAAACTTAAGACAAACCATACGACCATACGAACAAATCCTAAAAATTAAATTGAATTCGGTTCGGCCATTCGTGAGTTATAAAGTCACAACACACTTGCAACAATTATATATACTAGTTGGGCCCGGTCCGAGTTGCTGCCGTCATCTGTCGATAAATCCCCAATCCACAAAGAAACACGAAATCGGTGATATAGGTCGTTAAGTTATGGCGCATACACACAAAGAAAGGAAATTTTGCGCCATCTGTTGGGCGAACGCTAAACTGCATAGAAGCAATGCTGGCGACCCATAGATCATAAATATAAATTTTTGTCAAAATCGGTGCAAAAACACAAAAAACTAAATATTGCGCCATCTGTCGGACGAATTTAAAACTAATCAGAAACATTTCTCACGGCTCATAGAGCATGCATATAAAATTTGGTCAAAATCGGTTCAGTAGTTTTTGAGTTTATTGATCACTGCACTGCTATTTTTTCTCAGTTTTCTATTTAAGTTACAGCGTTATGAGTTATTTAAAAGTAAACATTGCAACAGCAACATCCCCTCCAAACTAAAGCAATACCATATTGCTTACTCCACCTGTTTTACAAACAAACAATTATTTCATGCTAGTTTCATAAAAAATTGCATAGTGTAAATGCCCCTTGGTAAAGGGCTAAATATAAATTTAAGTTGTTACTGTAATATTTTCGGGGTATCTTAAATTTTGTATCATACTTTTCCAGGTACAAATGAAATAATATGTTTGGATTTCATAGATGTGTGCACATCTATACATAAATATGTATGCATGTATGTATTAGTATATATTTCGAAATTGTATTACATAACTTTCATTTTTATTGAGATCATCAAACCTTAATTTTTTATATATATGTATATACATACTCGTATATACATAACATACTTAATTTACAATTAAGAATATGTCAGCATATACTTACAAGTGTGACATTTGACTTTCTTTCACACTGTGTCTGTTGTTTAAATGGACACCAACAGTCACGAAGTGCCTTTCACACTTAATTATAATAATAAAATTAAATTAAAAAAAAAAGTTAAAAACTGTTTATAACAGCGATTGTAATTGGATCATATCCCGTTTGGAATAGATTTTAGTACAAAAAGTTTGAACTTTGCTAAACAAATATCTATAGGAGTGGTAAAAAGTATTAACACAACAGCCATTCTTTTACGTACTTTAAGTAAGAAATACTTTTATTTTTTCGTGAATGTAAATTATAGAAAAAAGTTCTCCTTTTTTCTTTTTCCCCCAAATAACTTTCAACAAAAAATACTAAGAGTTACTCATGTGAAATAAGTAAAAAAAAAATTCGTTGTGTAAATACTGTTGAGCATCCTTGTATATACACAAGCTATAAAATAGATTTAGGCAGGCTGCTAAAAGACCTCATTTCAATTATATACCAAAAGCATTACAATGGAAGGCCTTTCGAAATAAAATTGTTGCGAATGTGTTAGGGCAATAATGTGTGTGTATAAGTGTCGATCTTTCATTCAGTTCGGCTAGGACCGTTTTTTGGGAATGTTGAAATCAGTTAAGAGAACAATTGGAGGTAAAGAGATTATACTAAACTAGCAGTGCCCACGACTTCGTCTGCGTGTCACTTTTAATTTTCTTAAAATTCAAATTTATTTATTTATTCCAGAGTTCTGTAGACAGTGTTAAAAATTTTCCATCTACAAAAATAAAAAGTGCTGACAACTGTTTAAGTACCATTATCCACATAAAATGGTTGCTTTCATAATTGTATCTCTATTTTGTCTGTGAAATGACCTATTATTACAAAAAAAAAAAAAGTTCAAAGGGACCTCCTCACAAAATTCTGTTCAAATCCATCAAGTAGTTTTTACGTGATGCGCTTACCGACAGACAAAATTTCGAAAAATAGATGTTTTGTATTATATATCGATTACTATCTACTCCAACAACAAAATTTTCAAAAAATAATTCATGTACAGAAATAAATCCGTTACTGTTTTATTATATGTATAGATAATGAAGCAACACTGGCAGCCAATCCTAAAATAGGGCGTAAAGCGTCGTCCATCTGTCAAAAATTTTCATGTTCAAACCAAATGTATGAAGCAAACAAAAATAGTGACGTTAACGCTTAGCAATTCAAAAATCCAAGGGTATGAAGTCAGATGCTCTTTTCTTCTTTTTGGAATTGCTTTTGTTATTGTTAAAAGATACAATTATTTATTTTCTGAACTATCCAGCGATTTTATTACCTTTTTACATTTCTTTTCGTGGGTTTGATTAAGCAAAATAAATTAACCTTACTGTAAGACACATATTTAATGCCAGACACAAGAAAAGCAACGCTGCGCTCGGTGTGTTGGTTTAGGTTGGTCTGTAAGTAAGGCAATACGTTTTTTTTATACAATTGACATACAAAAGCGTCGTAGAACAGCCGTGATACAGAGTTTTTTATACTTAGAACGGTTTTTCTTATTCTCTCGACAATGTTCGTATAGCTTCAAGAAATTTTAGCTTTTGAATATTGGACAAACAGAAAAATTAAAAAATACAGAAAAACATATTAAACATTATGTTAGAGTGTGACATTTGGTGTCAGTGGTAGCTTTTCTTGATTCAAATCAAGCTTCCTAAGGAATCGCACTATACGAGTAGCACAAGGCTCTTTTCTTTCGCCTACTCTATTCTCATTTTTCTAAATGACCCTTAAACTTTAAATACTATTTACTCTGTTGCAGATGACAGTAGCATTTGCTATTCATATTTTTTCGAAAAACGGCCAAGCCTTTTAGAGATTGGGCCCAAGTGACATAATAAAAATGATACGCTCAATCACGATTTCAAAACAATATCGATTGAGGCCAGGCGAATAAAATCGATTTCAATGATCGTATGACTCCCCTAAGTGCTGGCCTGATAAAAAAAAAGTTAACGCCACTTACTGATATTTCGAATAAAAAACAATTTCTTGATTAAAATTTAATTTTTGTGTAATTTTTCACATTTTTAGGTTCTATCGGAAAAAAACAGCCTTTAATTTAGAAATATTTTTCGAGTTTTATTTAAAAATGTGTTCCTATAATTATTAGGGTCACTGTACTTTAATAATAATAAATTATTTTGATGTTGTACTAAAATCAGTAACTATATCTACGAATGTAAGTATGTATGTATGAACGTATTTTTATGCATGACAATTTAATTTAAAATATTAAAGAAAAACACTTGTTTATGGATGTATTTTCATGTAAATAATTCAAACCGTTTGGTTAGGGAGGGTAGAACAATAAATGAGCTCATTCATATCTACAGTAAAGCCTAAAGACACAGTATAACTTTATATTTGTGGTTATTGTTTGTAGGTTAGTGCGGTGTAGCAGTATTAGTGTATTAATAAAGTGTAAGCAAACACCAATGAGAGATAAAAAAAAAAACAAGAATAAAAGAAAATAAAATCATAAAGTTTAACATTGTATGTACGTATGTATGTGTGTATGTACAAGTAGCTGTCATCTATTACGTAATATGTATTTCTTTCCCTCATTTGTTTGCTGCTTCAGTCAAAACAAAGCTTAATCATATGACATGAATATTATTATCGTTTTAGCATTTTGTTATGTCTGTCTACCAGTGTTGACTCAATTTTAACTAATTCTAGCGTGCAAGAAAAGAAACAAAAATTTAAATTACGTATGTGTGCATCTATTCCTGTCACCGCCTATTATTAGAGACCCACAAAAGAATCAATATTTATAAGAATTTATTTGAAGGAATTTTATTTTTCTTTCGTTATACTGTTACTTTATTCGTTTAATAATTAAGTTTCGAAATGTAGGTTTTTAATTTTATTAATAGGTATTAATTAATTTTTTTATTTTTATTTTAATTAATCATTACAAGAATACAGTAACTCGCAAAAGTGACCATACATCGATGTTGCTTTTTTAAATATACAAAAACAACAACAGTAAATTAAAAAATTAAATATTGTAAATAAACATAAAAAGCGGGCACAATGAAAAGATAAAGCAAACTAACGCACATGTCATATGACTTTGTTCCGTCCTATGGCATTTTCTTACCCGGCACGGAGAAGCTTTAAATACCTATCAGACATTAAAGAGATTTCAATGCATAACAGTGAGTTGTGGTTGACTATCAGAACGAATCGGCTGGTCATCATTGGTCTTCCGCATTACTATGAAATATTTTCATGATATCCACAATCACTTCTATCATAAATATGACCTCTTTTTTCTTTTCCTCGAATTACAATCGTGAACAATTCACAAGATCAATTTTTTATGTAAAAAAGATTTCTCTTGTCGTGAACGATGTTTTTCCTCGGACTTTTTTCACTTTTTTCCGTACTTTTGTTAATAAACGGTTGAAATATGTAAGAGCATTACGTAAAAACTTTGTTTTGCTTTTAGTTTCGCACACAAGGCAGCTGTGTTGCCAAAGCACACTTGGGAATAAAGAGAGAGTGAGAGAAGAGAGTCATAAAGTAGACATCAGGAATAGAAAAAGAGTAGAGAATGAGAAGAAAAGATCCCGCCGGATAAGGCTTATTGGCCAAAAAAGTCCTCATCACATTGATTGTGTCAAAACGTCTGATTGTTTTGTCCAGTAAACCTCCCACTAAACCACTAATCCCACCTGGTCCCAGTGACGAGATACCAGGTAGGCTCCCGTAGTGTCGTTGACCAAAGTATCTCAGTGTATACGACACCTTAGCGCGAGGCACAGACCGCATAGGTGTTCCACCATCTCCTCCTCGTCCTGATAACTTTAGTAAAAATCATTAAAAGGGAGACCCATTCCGTGCACAAAGTTAAAAAAATCACCCTTTTGTTTGTTTTACTAAAAATTTAAAAGGCGTTCTTAAAGTGAACTGTGATAGGCACGCACGTCAAATTAGCACAGTGTCAGTAAAATTATGTGCACAAGTAAAAGAAATAAAAATTAAAGGGTTTTTAAAAAAGGCTGATAATTTGACGAATATGGCCTTATAATTTAATTCTTTATAAGCATACGCTTGATATCTGTACAGAGTATAGGTACAATAAATTAAAATGAATAAAGGGTATACCGATAGTAACGTGACTTTTACATGTATGGTCTTGTTTTTTTAATCTTATTACCGTAAAATATTGAGGCTAAAAATATACGCATGATATGTATTGGTTATAAAATTTTACTAAAGGAAATATTTTAATGTCAATTTTAAAATTGAGCTTTACTAGTGGGAATTAAAGAGTTGGTGCTACGTTTAGACAGCCGTCAAATTTTTGGTTTGTCGAAGTGTTTTTGCTAATGTTGCTTTAAGCAAGAAGTATTTCTTTACACATACATATATTATAAAAATAAAATAATTTTTATAATTTTATTTCGACTTATACAGCCCAATTATAAACAAAAATTCCGTTTCTCCAATTAAAATTTTTTTCCCTCTTGATTGACTGCGGAAAATGAAAAAAATTCGGGAGAAAAGTTGGTATTATAAATTATAAAATAAAAATTAAATGTAAATAAACAAAAAACTCCCTTCAAATTACGATGATGCCACTTTTTTATGATTTTATTTCTACGGAATTCATAGTTGGAGGAATCTTTTCTCGAGAAGAATTTTTTCCGTGGGAAAAAAATTCCGTGAAAATATTTATAATTGGGCTGATAATGAAAAATTAAAAAATAGATAAGAGTTGGAAACACTTCTGATTTTTATACGCTTCAACACATGTGGAAGGTGTTTACCTAAGTGTGTCATTCCTTTTGTCCCCGTTAAGACGAGCGAACATTTGAAAGGAAAACATTTAGTTTGATAGCAAATTACGGGTGGGGAAGAGAGAATCGTTTTTTGTTCGGTACTCTGCGATACGCTTTGTTGACATTTTCTTTGCATACATTTAAAAGCCGTTAATAACAATACTAATGAAATGTGGCCGACAAATTGTTCGCCTGTGTGAACGCGAATGATAGAACACAAGAAAATTTTAAATGTTTTTCTTTATAAAATATACTATCTTAACCCTTATACATAAGACAATCGAATAAACGAAGTTCGTTTGTCCGTAATAGGGTTAATATCAAATAGCAAATTTTGGTCTCTATTCTGTCAATGTTTCGAAAGAGGTAAAATTGAAATTCAGCAATGCCGGTACATCAATAGTGGAGGGTTTTCTTACGTTTTCTTGTAGGTTATTGTTATTTTTTGCTTTGTGTGATTGAAAACCGAAATATCAGAATAAAAAACTATATATAATTAAAAATATTATATTATTTTGCCAATAATTCAAAAAATATTATACTTTCACCAACAATTCAACACAATAATTAAACTATGCTAAAAAAATGATTTTGCAACGCTAAAAATAAGGCCATAAAAAAGATTGGGGTTTATATAAACTGTATATTTCTGTTTTTTGAAAATGTTTTGCTAGTGTAGATGGTGGTATTTTGAAAATAGGTATATTATTTTTCTCAAAATATTCTACAATTACTTTTTCGATAATTTTGTCGCAAATTCTTAAAGCATTTATTGGCATAAATTCTTAAATTTTTTTGCTTTGCTGATTTTTTCTACTGGTGTTATTAATGATATTTTCCAGCTAACCGGGAATTTTCCTTATTCAAACGATTTATTAAATACATTTAACAAAATGGTTCCTATGGTGTTCCAATTATCGAATATAAATTTAATTGATACATTGTTAAACTCAGGTTTATTATTTAAAATTTTACATATATTTCTTAGTTCTGTAAGATTTATTGCATGAAACTTAAATTTTAAATTTGTCACAAGTTTTTGGTTCACTTCCTCAATCAAATTTCTAATTGATTTAATACTCTTTATAAAATAATTATTAAATTCATTAGCTATTACATGGTTTTCCTTATATTCAAATTGATTAAATATCACAGTTTGTATCACATTTTGTTTTTTATTGAATAATTCTTTTATTTTTCCTCACAGCTTTCCTAAAATGTAAGTTCTCGTTCAACATGCATTGTTTCTGCAATTTTCTTAAATTCTCTTTTGAAATTGCTTTCATGTCCACACATTAAAATTTTGTTTCTGCAAATTCAGTTTATTCGTCTTTCCTTTAAAAAGTAAACACTTACTGCGGTATTCAAAAAATATTGAAACAGATTTGAAATCTATTTTAGGACAAATTTGTATGCAAAATTTGTCATAAAACACATTTCAAAATTGTATTAGTTTTTATAATTATGGCAGTAAAAACTTACGAGTCAAATATTAATAAAACAATAGAAATATTTGAATGAATGTTAATATGTTTAAACTCACAATGTACATAGATGGACCGATGAAAGTTAATTAAAAACTACGCCCCATGAGCTAATAATGCACTCATTTTTTAATTCACTTATTAATTGCTTTGTCACTTGTGAACTTTTATATACTTACTTAACATCCATTTATGAATTTTACACATAAAACTTATTTGCACTTCTAAAAAAGGTATTATATTTAACTCTAATGGTACATAATTCTAGTATCCTTAAGACAATTTTTATTTTGCATTAGTTTTTTTCACTGATTCTTTTAAAATCGTTGCAATTATTTACTTTTTATTTTGTTCATTTAAAAAAAAAAATCTTAAAATACACAGATTTTTTGTTGTTTTGTGATAAACACTTAATGCACAAACACATATTCACTCACTTATCGCTAAAAAGAAACAAAATGAACTATGCGTACGGTATGATTTGTACAATTCACCTTCTCTAGGTTAGTGCGGCAAGTAAAACGAACAGTGAAAATAAAATAATAACAAACAATCCAACAGCTTTCAAGCGAATGTTGTGCGAATGAACAAGCAACCGAATCGACCGATTAAAATGATGTCATCAACACAGTAACGAAACGCTATGAAGAGTAATGTAAAAGTGTATAAATGAAAAAAGACCAAAATTCATGGATTCGTTTTTAAAAGATATATTAATCGATTGATAATATAGATACATATGTATATGTAGGGTCACAATATATTCGTAGTTATACTTTAAGATCACAATTCTAAAGTTGACTTAATCAATTTTAGGATGCTTTAAAAATTAACCATCTTCTCTTTAATTATTTAACAACTTTTATTGTTTTCGTTTATAGCTGTTTTTAAATTAGCCCATTATTGGGCGTTGTCTGTCTTGCCTAATAGTTTAATTTTTTACTTCCTATTTTCACGCACAACGAAAATAACATTTCCTTTTTTAACTTACCGCCGTTTCGTAAATTTTTTTAATAAAAATAAATTTATACACAGTTCGTAAAGTTACTAGTATTAAAATTTATTATTAAGTTCTATATAATTTTATCATTTAATACACAGATTCAATTTTAATAATTTTCTTTTTCTTTAAACGCACAACTTTGAGAAACGACAGCAATTGGACTACTTGAAAAGTGAAAAAATTATGTATGTATACAACAAACCAAGTGATGACAGCTTTTTATTTTTCCTCTCGCTCTAGCGATTTTAACAGAAATAAATAATTTGTAAATATGACTTTGTCTTTTATATATCAACATATAATAATATAATTAAAAATAATTGAATGCTTACTTACTCGCAGTCTGAATTTAATACTAAACAAAAAATTCCATGTAAAAAAAAACTAGTAAGTAAGCAGTAGTAAGCTTTTTGTATAGTTTGTGGTCTATCTAAACCTTTTTATATCATATGTAAATTCCATAGCATCATCATATGCACACTTCAAAACGTTGTTATTGCAGACACATAAGTCTAAGTCCAAAAATAAAAATATGGAGTAGGATATATCTACACAAATTTATGGCAAGTAAAAAACCTTTTGCATATAATTCATCAGGTACGCGCAATATATAAACAATGAATGGCGTAACAAACCTCAGTTCAGAGTCTTCCCAACTGTGTACCTTGTAATATTTTGGTCAACACAAGAGCTCAAAATAATTACAACATCATATCAGTTTCATTAAAAAATCTTACTTGCTTTTAATTAAAAAAATTCAAAAGACATTGAAAACCAATGTATAAAAACTCAAGCACAGGTACCAACATAAATCTATGTAGAAGTAATTTTTTGAGAGTTTATCTTATAATAGAGTTGTGGTGATATTTTTCATCCATTGTGTCTACGTTTGCCTTATTTATATCATAATAAAACAAGTAAAGTGCTATATTCGGGCATGCCAAATCTTATATACCCTTCACCATATATGAAAATCTAGAGTAGTAGTAGAGTATTGGAGTTACTCCAATAAAAAAAAAAGCAGATATTGGGGTGACAGGGAGTTAAAAAAGAATTAAGTACTATTTATATATAATTTTACATAAAAACGTCATCGGCTCTTAATGGTTTGAGAATTTATAAATTTTTAGTACTTCCTAAAACATAATACCCACATTGATATTTAAAAAAATTTTACACCATGTCTGATCGATTGCCGTATTTAAATTTTTTTTGGCTGATCTAGTGCTTTGTCAAACTTGATTTCAATACTAACACAGACGGACATCAATCAATCGAAATATAATAATAATAATATACACAAGAACTTTGTAGGTCCGTAGCTCCGAAACTAAGGGTCAGTCCCAAATTTTCTACTTAATATTTTTTTCTTAAAATTGCATTTTACACGCCGTAGACAATTGTTTTCATTTTTCAGCTGCGTTCGTAAACTAAATTTGTTCCAAACAAATAGCTGATTGTTACTTTGTGTATCACTACTTACGACCGACTCGTGTGATTTTCAGAACACGTATGGTTGTACAACACTATGTGATTTTAAATCTAATGATTTTCGGAGCAGTCCTGATAAGCGCAAGTTGATTTTTTAGGTTGAACATTTTTATGTGCACAAAATTTATTAGTAGATAATAAAAATCAAAAATTTTCCTAACTGCAAGTAAAAATCAAAATTTGTACCTTAAATAAACTTTATATGAATATCTATTCAACAGGGGGTAAATGCATTGATATGGGAAAATATAAATATGTAAACCCCTATATGAGAAACTCCATTTTAAGGTTGGCAATGCAAACATAAGTCTAATCATATGTGTTTTAATTTGTTTTTTGTAAGAAGTTTTTTTTTTGGAACTTGTAATATAAATAGTTTTTGTTTATATCAAAAAAATAAAACAAAAAACAGTACAATGCAAGATGTAACTGCAAGGGTGTTTGCGGCAATGCAAAATCTTGATATAACAGCTTTAAGCACTTATCCACAAAATGAGATACGACCTGTCTTACCGGCTTTAGTAAGAATGAGCTTGTTATCACCACTCGACAACACAAAGTCATCAATGGAGTCACGTAAACAAATTTTGGCTGTTCTAATTGGTATTGAAGTGGTCAATAGTATAGTGTCGTATTTACAAGTAAACTACCATGAGCTTGAGCAAGAACTTAAAAAGGAGTTACAAGCACGCCAAAAATCAATGTACTATGAGGGGCAACAGTCGGAGTTTGGCCTTCAGACGGGTATAGCGTTGGGCTTCGAAAGAGCAGATGTAACACGTAAAGTTCGTGTTGTTTTATCGGAAATATTCAATGTTCAATGGCAATTATCAGAGCAAAAATCTTCTGTTCAGTCTGAAATATTAGACGATGGCATATATTTGGAAGAAGTCGTTGATATACTTTGTATTGCTTTAGCGGAGCTACCATCATTATTAAACATATTAGAGCTAACAGACACACTTGCTCAAGTACCAAATGGACATCGCATAATATGCGCTTTAGTGGCCAATTTTCCCGATTGTTATCGAGATGTAATTACTCATGTCATTGTAAATTGCGATGAAGAGTCTAATGAGGGAAAGCAAAAACTTACTCTTTTAATGGCGTTAAGTGAAATTAATCCTTCCCAAGCACTGTCTACTAGAGCCATTTGTGTTGAGATATTAAAAGTACCTTCATTCATGCTCAAGCTTTGTCTTAAATATCCACAGGATTTGGTGAGTACTTTTTTCTATTTAAAATGAAAAGTACGAAAATATATTTTCGAATATTTCCATTTTTTATTATTTGTACTCGAAATAATTAACTTTGAGGAACATTAATGCGAATGAAGCACTCTATTGACGGACAAAGCATGTCCACAGACTTAGCTGAAAGAAGAACAGAAAAACTTATATCCGAAGCGGCTGTCGTTAAGCTGTCCCGTAGCTATTTCATTCAAACTCTAATGACCTTTTGATTGCTGATTTTTATGATTTGTTGTTATTGTTGACGTTGTAACGTTTCCTCTGCTGTCGAAACTTCTTTCGTTTGTTTACGCATTTTCATAATTGACGAGTAAGACCATGTTCGTTCAGATGCAGAGATACACTAGTCGTAGAAACTACCATGTCCTGTTTTGTTTACTTTGAACTTTTTCTTTTAGTTATTTTCGGTCTGATATTTACAAAAGTCCTCCCATTTATCAGTTAATGCAATTCCCTACTATTGTTACGCTTTATTTTCTCGTTGCAACGGCAATTTCTATTTTTAGGTGAGTTAAACCATCTAAATTCCTTTAATAAGAAAAAATGCTGCATTTTTTGGGGTTCCTCTTTTTTAATTATATTTATGAGCTAATTAAAAGAAATCTGCAACACCTAGACTGAGTTGCGTTGCTATTGTTTGTTTTTTTTTTTTTAATCAAAGACTTTAAGCAAAAATTATTTTTTATTGCTAATATTTATAATTTTGTTTCAGCTGTATAAAAGTATTAAATCTATGTTTGTTATAATATTTTAGATATCGTTCTTAACGGGCATGTTGTTGGGAAATGATCAAAATGTGCGTACATGGTTTGCAGAATATGTTCATTCCAGCCAAAAACGAAAAGGTGATGCCTTAATTCAAGTGAGAGCGGAACTATTACAGCAGCTTCTAAATATTGTTCAAAATTCTAACGCAAATCAAAAAGATGAGGATAATGAAGATTATACCGTTCAGGGAGCTGTTTTAATGCGGTTGTATTGTGCCTTACGAGGAATCGCCGGCTTAAAGTAAATTTTATTAAACAAATGTAAGAAATAAATTAATTGATTTATTTTTTCAAATATATAATTAAAAGGTTTAATGATGATGAAATAAGTGCACTGGCTCAGTTGGTGACGAGTAAGCCACAGCCTACGCAATCTGGCATGCGTTTTGTTTCGCTAGCCTTGTGTATGTTAATTGCATGTCCATCATTGGTTTCGACAACTGCTTTGGAAAATAAAGCAATCGAATGGCTCCAGTGGCTGATCAAAGAAGATGTGTTCTTTGGCAATAGATCTGATGCCAGTACTTCTCTTGGTGAAATGCTGCTCTTGTTAGCAATTCATTTTCATGGCAATCAAATATCTGCTATAGGAGAGCTGGTCTGTTCTACTTTAGCCATGAAAATACCCATACGACCCAACAGTACTAATCGCATTAAGCAAGTATTTACACAAGATCTTTTCACAGAACAAGTAGTAGCATCCCATGCGGTACGTGTACCAGTAACAGTCAAGCTAAATGCCAATATCCCTGGCTATTTACCAGTTCATTGTATACATCAATTGCTAAAATGTAGAGCATTTCTTAAGCACAAGGTTCCTATTAAGTCATGGATTTATAAACAAATATGCAATTCAGTACGACCTCTGCATCCAGTTATGCCCGCCCTGATAGAGGTTTATGTAAATACTTTAATTGTGCCCAATCCTCAAGGCAAACTTAATGTCGATCATATGCATAAGTCATTTTCCGAAATGGAGATACTTCATATTTTCCGTTCTAATTATGGTGGCAGCAATGTTTTGGGAGATATAACTTCGGCACCGAATTTTCACACATTTATTCAACACAGTGGTGCATCAGCAGAATCTGAAGAACTGGCAAAATATCAAGTACAATGCCCCTTAACGGCTCAGCTTTTAATACTTTATTATTTAGTCCTGTACGAAGATACACGAATTACCAATTTATCAAATGCTGCCTTAAGTGGCCGAAAAATCAAAGAATATACCAACAACTTTTTATCCGAATTGCCTATGAAGTATTTGTTGCAAAAAGCCCAACAGTATCATAATGAATATGTGGGAATTTTCCATCCTCTACTACGTCTGATTGTGTCAAATTATCCGCACTTGAGTATGGTAGACGATTGGCTCGAAGAACACTGTTCTTCTTCGGGAGTTTGCCGTAATCGTAGTATAAATGTGTCTAAGAATATGATTGATCAAACACTGGAAGCTCTTAAGAAGATAGATTTCGATAAACTGGAATTTAAGCCGGGAAAAGCAATACCAGTTTTAAAAGCTTTGCTTAAGATGCCTCCAGAAGAAATTGCTCGAAATGTAGATTTAATTGCTGAAAATTTACCAAAAGTTTTTCAACGTCAAGTACCCCGATCAATTAAAAACTTGTATTTGGATATTTGGTTGCGCTTAAATAGCGTTTTGCCCATAAGCTTCTGGCGGAAATCTCTTATTTCTATAATGGCATCAGAAGACTACATAAATCGGTGTTCCTTTTTTGTGGAAAATATGTTGGATCCCTTGTTAGTTTTAAGGTGCAGTCACGAGATATTCCAGTGTCCTCATACTCTTATCATTTTGCTGCGCATTCTGCAAGGAAGCTTGGCCGCCTCCAAAGCTCATCTCAACATTCAAATGCAATCGAAACAAATAATAGACAAAAATGGACAAGTTCAATGTGACACGGATAGAGAAGAGTTGAAAACTGCCTTAATAGCTTCGCAGGAGAGTGCCGCAGTTCATATACTGTTAGAAGTTTTAGCTGATATGTATGAAAATGGCAATACAAGAGTCTCTTCGTTTGAATTGCGTGAAGCTCAGGGTATAATTTGTTCATTTATTCATCAGGCCTTTATTTCGGAACCCTCATTAGCCAAACTTGTACACTTTCAAACCTATCCCCGCGAAGTCATACCTATGATGGTTAAGGGTGTCCCCTCCATGCATATTTGTATTGATTTCTTGCATGAGTTTCTTAGTATGCCCGAAATGGATAAACAGATATTTACTATCGATTTGGCATCGCATTTGGTTTTAAAATATGCCATTCCCAAAAGTTTAAGCGTTTCGAAATTTTGCATCAACACTATTCAGTCAGCTTTGTCTCTGCTCTCCACTGAACCTAAATGTAAATATTTATGTAACATTTTACCATCTCTAATACGTTTTGCCGAAGCATTTCCTATTCTAACAGACGATTGCATCAATATTTTAATGTTAACCGGCCGCAGTTTATATTCACAGTCCACACTCGGCATTAATTCTACTTGCATGCAGTTGACAGCCAATTCCCGGTATAGATGTTTCAAAGAAGCTTCAAGTTACATTGCAATGATCGAAGAGGCTTTTGAAATCGTTATTACGAAAATTATTAATAAGATTGAATTGTATTAAACTAAAAACCATTAACGAATTATTTAAATAAAATCAATTTTATTTTGTAAAACATACAATGCGTCATTTTGAATAGATAAATATCGGGGGCAATTTTGCTCAATCTGCATTGCAGAACCGGTTGGTATTTTGGAATTATTACTGCCAATTCATACAATCGAAAATGGATAAAAGTGAAACGTGTGCCGAATTATCGAGAAAAAAACTCATCTACATAAAAATGTATTTGTGGAAATTAAAGAAAAAACGCGTTCATAGCAAGTTATTGTTTAGTACAGTTTTGGGTACGACGGCGTAAACGCACCTTGGAATGTAGGAGCGATAGATGCAGTGGAGAATCTGCCGGATAGGGCCCGCTGGTCAAATCACTAATACTGTGAAATTTTAAGACCATGGCTTGCAGGACCATGAATCTACCCCTTGCTATAGGGTCGGAGCCTATCTTTAAACTCCTCTATTAAGAGTGCAATAGCACACTTCAGTCTATTCCACGTCAGACCTGCAGAGATAGACAAATTAACCCACAACCATCCTTCGGGGTACCTCACCAATAACCGGCTACAGAGATAGGTGGCTCTCTATATGGGCTACCGGTTCCCGTAGAGCCAGTTTATTTAGGCTGTTATTATCATTTAAGGAAACTGTCTATCCAGCTTCAGTGCCTGCACACCGGGGGACTGGTTCCCCTTATATCCCCGAGAACCCTCGTCTGCACCTAGGTTAGGTCTGCACAGACTCATGGTGTCCCCGGGGGGGGGGGGGGGGGATTGACCTAGCATTCAAGCATGTTGACTAGTTGGACCATCTGACCTGAGCTAGACTATAGAAAGCAGTATCCATGCGCCACAGAGGGTATCATCGGCACCCTCTTCTTTAGCATTCTAAGCCTATTGGACAAAGTGAAAGAAATAATTCACAAAAGAATAGTAGATTTTTTAAATTAAAACAGCAATATTACTGACCAACAGCTTGGATTCCGTAAGGAACACCCTACCATTAAAAAAAATTACTCAAAAGTACTGGATATTAAAAAGTAGAGTTGGGTTTATCAGCTCCTTAAAGCGAGTGCCCTTTTCAGCTCATTGAAGGAACTAGTCCGTTTATTTAGTTCAAGCTCACTTAGCTACATTATATGATCGAGTTGAGTTGACATGTTTAGCTCAATCAGTGAGCGCAAAACAATTGAGCGAATCCAGTTGATTTGTTTAGCTCACACAATTTTTAGTGTCCTGTGATAAATTGATCAGAAATTAAAAACATATTCACACATACTAATGAGAAATTTTGCAACTGCAAAACAATTTAGAGCTTAACTATATTTAAGTATGCAATTTAATCAGACCTTATTACTGTAAACCTTTAAAACTAAAAATAATATTGGTTCAAAATAATATATTTTCTGATTACAAAAGGATGTTTTTCCTTAAGTTTTATTATATTTATTGGTTTTATATTTGTTTTCATATGAAAGATGAAGAACTATTAACTATTATTGCTGAGTGGTACAATTGAACTAGGTCATTCACGAACTACACAACTCTATTGAAAAGGCTTTTGATTCTATCTGGTATGACCGGTTGTTGTTCAAACTTAATAGTTAAAATTTTTCTATTTATTTACAAAAAATAACAAAACAGCCTTGTCGTCTGCATCGATAGGAATTAATCTACTGAAAGGCAAATTCCAACAGGTCTACCACAAAGGTCTGTTCTTTCTTCCTTGGATTTAAATATTCGCACAAATCAAGAAGCAGCTTTTTATGCCGACGACAGTGCTTTTATATGTTGCGATAAGGCATCAAACGCAAAAGTCAAGAGAATGCAGCAGATTCTCCACTCAAGCCAATTCTTTAATAAATGTAAAATTAAAGTTAACGATAATAAAACACAAGCTATCATTTTTCCATACAAAAGATCCATAAAACTTATTCCTTCACAAATCTCGTACTGTCAAGAAAATGTCATTTCTATTAGTGAAAATAAAGGAAGCCTCAAGTTATCCAGAATAAAAACTTGAAAATAACACACAACCTTTCCCGTAGATTCCCCACTGACTTACTACATTTGAATTACTTGGTATTTAATTCGCTTTTAATTGTGCCTTGCCTGGGGCTTTATTATTTTTTAATGGAAATACATATGACTTTACTTCTATGACATCGGTTAATACGATATTACATTACTGTGCAGGAACTTATTGTTAAGACTTTCACGTAATCTGCAACGCAAGTAGCCATAGTTGGATTACTTATAGTTATTGTGTGAGAATTAGCAAATGAATCAGCCATTGCATTAGATTTATATACACTAGTTTTTAGAATGTCACCGCTCACATGCAGATCAGAAAGCGATTAATTCTTGCCTCTAAGTGCTTTGGTAAGTTCCAAAACTTTTTAGAACTGATAGGTTATTTAAAAATAAATCTTGACCAAGACCCATTTTTAACCATGTTTATGTGAAAATTGCTAAGTCTGTTAAATGCTTCAAAATACTAACTAATTAGGTTCTGTAGTCTGAATCTCCACATCTCAGCAATTTACGCCTGAATTTATTTCTTCTTGACAATGTCCATTGATAAAACATGAAATTAGAACATGGTCTGATAGGATTCTAACGCCGAAAAAGATATACAGCAATTCGATAACAAAATGTCTATTGTAAAAGATTGAACGCGTAAACCATTTTGACGAAACCTGGTGAATAAGTCTGGGTAATACATAAAATAGTTAGATAGAAGACAATGTTGATAAAGTACTTAACCAGCAGAGTTGTTTGAAACACAGTTCCGTATTAGTTAGTAAATTTAAGTCCGATCTAAAAGTACAAATAACTCATCGTCTATTAACGAAAACTTGTATAGAAATATTATCAATAATATTATTGCCGTATTCACAAGCTCTGCTAAGGTGTAGGTAGTATTGCATACTACCTTTTGTTTACTTCTTTGTGAACAACCATTGTATCAGTGTTCCATTGTACATTGTACTTCATACGTCAAAAAATAAATAAGAAGAAGAAAAGTGCTATTAATCATTTGTTATTTATAAGCCAAATGGGGGAGAAAACAGAAAAAAGTAAATTAATAAATTTTTTGTGTGAGGATGAAATTCAAGACATTTTTAGGATGAACCTAATGTTCTTGCTCTCCAGTCGCAGAATTATACATTTAGGGCATAATCGGGTTTTAAGATATTTTGATGAAAACAGATTTCTTCATATGATACGACTACGGCCAGAGGAATTTGCCTATATATTCAACCTTATAAAAATTGACGATGTTTTTCACACAATTGGCGAAAGGCTCCAACTACGCATTGACTTGCAGCTTAAAATTGTACTTTACTGCTTGGGATTTTCAGGAAATGGTGCTTGTATTCGTAAGGTAGCATCTCTTTTTGGTATAGGTGATGGCGCTAACATACAAAATATTAGAAATCGAGTCATTAAAGCAATATTAAATCTTAAAGAACAGTTTTTATATTGGCAACTTTCAACTTCAACTTTCTAATAAATCAGTCAAATCAAAAAATTAAATAAATAAAACTAATAAAAATATCTTTTAATTCAATTTAATTTAATATAATTCACACATGAACACAAAAATAATAATTCATTTAAACATAAAACATTTAAACAAATACAACGTTTGATAAACATATGAAAAAAAGTACTAAGTGTTGTATCGCATGTTTGCATAAAAATTACCAACAACACAGCTAGCACCGTTGTATTTTGTTAGCACTTAGCACGTACTAGGGGGCTTGTGAATAGGGCATATGTGTTTTAATTTTATGTAATAACTTATGATCTATATTACTTTTTACCGCTATGAGTACACCTCATCCATGAGTATGCTGGTCTTCTCTATATGTTTCGTAGCCCCCAAGTTGTATTTTATGATGGAATTTTAAAAATTTTTCGTTAAGTAAAAGATTATCTACATTTTCATGAAGAACTAGTTCGAGTTGTAAAGCTGCTGAATCTGTCGTTATGCTTTGAGAATTCCAGTGCAAAAGAGGAACATTTTAAGTACCTATTGGACTATATGGCATATTTAAGCATCATACCCATATTCCTCATTTGTCAAACTTGTTTTGACTTGACTTTCGTTAAAAATGTCATCGTCGTTATTAACAACGGGTTTGCCTTTCGAAACTTTAGAGTAATCTTTTGTTGTGAAAGCTTGAATCAAGAATATTACTTTGATGTTCAAAACTTGATAACTGAGGAAAGTTTGCTTCACCTACGTCAAAACTTGTGTAAATTGGTTGTTTATTAGACGTTCCAGGTTCAGCCGTTAGACGCTGGCGTATTTCTAGATATTCTTTACGACAAGGGCACTTCGGGTCATCAGCCCTGTGGTTAAACATGTCTGTCGAACTCGATTACATATAACGCGTCATCCTCATTATATTGTTTGGTTGTAATTTCCTTTACACTTACCATCTTTAAAAACTTAACAAACTTATTCTCTATTATTTCTGTTGTCAGTCAATGTAGACCAAATAAAATCATCTTAAAAATTCTGCCGTCTTTTAGCTCGTGAGAGTAAAAGCAGAACTGTCTGTCCTTAAGAATTTTAATCGCTTCTTTTTTGGAGCGAGACAGCGATTTGGAGATTATATTTGTTCCAACGGACATTCTTTTAAACCTATATTGGTTACCAATTAATCCAAATACAGTTGAAAAACTACGTGTAAAATCCACTATTATCGGTAGAACTTTTTCTTTTGTTGGAATTTCTTCTTCATCGGATAATAAATGAATTCTGTTGCTTTTGGATGACTCGTCGGACAGCTTGGATAACTTGAATTTGGGGCTTTGAACCAATACCTTTTTCTTTTCTGAATTATCATAGTCAAAAGAGAATTTAAAAATTAAAAACAATGGCCCATATTCATAGTTAAAGTATACTTACTTTAAGGGAACTAAAGTCGGTTTTACTTTAGAATCGACTCTAACTCATTCATAGACAATTTAAAATATACTTTTGGAGAGAAAGTCAACTCTAAATTTTAAAACTACCTAAAGCTGTTTTTAACTCATTTTTACAAAATTATTTTATTTGGTTTAAGAACACAATACTCTTTATCTGATTTTTATACCAAAGTGAACAAAATAAACACAAGGTTACTTTTTTCTAATGTTTGTTTAGAAATTGTATGAAAACATTTATCAAATTACAGTTGGCACCCAGTGGAAGGCGTCTAAACTTAAAGTATACTTTATTCTTGACTATGAAAGCAAAAAAGATAATAAGAGCTTTTTATTTTAGTGTATACTTTAGCAAGAGTCGGCTTTTTTCTATAACTATGAATTTGGCCCAATAGTTTTTTGTGTATTAATTTTAATTTAATCTAATATTTTCCACTAATGAAAATTTACAAGTTGTTTTCTTTATGAAAACAAATTTGCCAATGAATTTATTTTCATATTCAATACATTAAATAAAAGCAAAATGAAAATCAATTTTAAGTGAAAAATTTTATTTAAAAACTTTAAAATCCTAAGTAATAAAACTATTATACCATGTTCACATGGAGCCCAATATTCTTGCTTCGCTCTCTCATTCATGATTCACAGCCCAATCACGACCGAATCAACGCGCTTCGCCATATAAAATCTTGAGGGCGAAGCATTTTGTTTTGAGACGATTCAGTTTGAATCTACTTGCGGAGCATGAAAAATTTCTGTCTTCCCTAATTTTTATCGCAAGTTTATCTGAACTAGCTGTATATAAATGTAAACAAAAAAATAAACAAATATTAAAAGTGCTGTATGAATGTGTGTTAAAACAAAAACAAATAATTATTAGATTCAAGCTGAATCGTCTCAAAACAAAATGCTTCGCTCTTAAGATTTTATATGGCGAAGCACGTTGATTCGGTCGTGATTGAGCTGTGAATCATGAAAAGAGAGCGAAGCAAGAATATTGGGCTCCGTGAAACATAGTATTACATTATTATATTATTATCAATTTTCACCGGTAGCCTAACTGTCAAACTTCATATATAAAAAATCCAAGGCAATTTTCTTGTATGTAGCAAGGCGAATCAATTACCAGGTGACAGAGTAGGCGAAATTGTTTAAAATATGAGTAATATTTATACTACTGTTTTATGCAAGTGTGTAGTAATCTTTTTTTATTTTAAATTCCGAATTCGGTATTATTTGTTTTCCATTAGGACGATAGTAGTGTTGACAACTACCTTTTTTGCACTTAAAACTTTGTTTAATGTTTTGCGCAAACACATGATACTAATTGTTGTACAATTTAAGAAATCAAATGTAACTTTTGTGGGTAGTTTGATTAGTTGCTGGTTGGCGATTGAATAAGAGTCATTAAATATTTATTTTAATCAATCAAACCAAATATTGGGCATAATATATTTATTACGTTTCTTAATTTTATTTTGGTATTTAGCGAGTAGCAATATTCTATGCATGCTAAAATGCTTCTGGGTAGTTGTGATATTTTTATTACAATAAAGTTCTAATAAAATGAAAAAGAAGATATGGATAGAAGTATAGTATATTTCGTATTGCAGGAAACATTACGAAATAATTCATTGTCAAGACCCTACCGCTGGTCTCATGTAGAAAGGCCCTGACTCGAGTTTTTACAAAATTGTCTTTTATATATATATATATATATATATATATATATATATATATATATATATATATATATATATACATATCGAATGGGCTCGATTAAATAAAACAAAAGAAACGTTCTCCAAGCAAGTATTGCTCAATTCTCGTTAGTTGTTTTTTCTCTTCACCTTATCAATGAAATAAATTAAAGGCTTAATTTATAAGCTAATGAAATTCTAAAAATTGTAATTTTAATTGTCAAATATCTCTCTTATTTTAAACGCTTTTCCACACAAAACTAATCACGAAAGAAAACCTCTAGATTATCACCACTGGGCGGTAGTGATGTTCGCAAGCCTGATAAAAGTGTGAAAGTCGAAAAATAATTTTTTTTAAAGATAAAAAGAAAGTAAAAACATTTTCTTGTAATATTAATCATAGTTCAGTTTACTAAATAAATAAAAAAAGTGGAAGAATAAATAATTGTCGTTAATTAAAAGTTAAAAGAAAATGTAAATTGTGAGTTGTGATTTCTGTCTTGTTAAATCGTGGTTTAAGTGAAATGTTAAAGTGGTTTCGTATAAATTGCTTGTTGGCTCTTTGAACATTGTTTAATGCTTTTCTACGTACACACATCTAAAAGTTCAAATACTAATAATTAAAATATTTAATAAAGTTTGTGAATGATTATAATATATATGTAACTCCTTAAAAATACAAAAATTATACAAGACAACAAGAAAAATAAAAATCATCTGAAAAAAATGTAAAGATTTTCACAAATCGGTCCAGACGAAAAAAGCAAAATCTTCGCCGTATTCTTGGTATATTGTTGGTGGTGAAAGTGCGCAGGAACAGGAGCAATGTTGAAAACGGTATAGTTAAATAAACGAAATCCATGGTCCGGTCTCCGGAACAAAAGATTTACTTGCAATAATTATATATTGCAGAGTTGCCAAGTGTTGTTAAAAAACGCCAACTATAAACTGTTTTTATTTTTTTTAGCCTCAAGTTACTCAAATCCAGCTGATTTTTTAAAAACTTTTATAGTTTATTATGCATAACTATTAATTGTGTGTCTTTAAATAAGGAAATCGAATGATTTAAATAGTTTTTTATTTATATATGTGCGTTAAGGGCTTAAATCTAGTTTACGGTCACCGCTCCAAAATAAAAAAAAGTTGCCTAAAGGGTGAGAAATGCAATTTTGCCTTAAATCTACTTGACGTGCACCGCTCCAAAATAAAAAAGTTGTTTACAGGGTGCAAAACGCAATTTTAAGTTATTCGCAAAACTTTATGAAAAAAGTTATGGAACAAATCTAGTTTACGGGCACCGCACCAAAATAAAAAAAAAGTTGCCTACGGGGTGCAAAATGCAATTTTAAGCAAAAAATATAAAGTGAAAAAATTGGCGGCAACCCTTAGTTTCGGAGTTACGGACCTCCGAAGTTTTTGTATCTAATAAGGCATATATCGAGTATTCTATGGTAGAATGGGACAATATGGGTATCATTGGAAAGGGAATTTAAGGGCCTATTTAATTAAATCGAAAAAAAATAAAATAAAAAAATCAGGTAAGGCTCCAACAAAACTATTTTTTCCATATAAACATAACTTTACTCAAAAACGAAAGGATTTTCTCCTCTATGATATAACTAGGCTTGCCAGATCCAATTTGCCAAAAAGCTTGACATTGCCCAAAAAAAAACTCGATTTTGAAAAAAAAACTTGACAAATAAAAACACTCATACTATTGGTTTTTATATAATTTTTTTTATTATTTTTTTTATAAAAATTATTAGAATAAAAACAAAAATAACAGAAACAATGTAAAAGAAACAAAAAACAATATAAGAATAAAAATTCAGTCGTTATATATTTTAGAGAAAACTTAGCCGTTATTTAAAAAAAATATAGGTACTATCTTAAGAAAAAAAATATAGGCTCTATTTATTTTGGACAATATGGGTATCATTGGAAAGGGAATTTAAGGGCCTATTTAATTAAATCGAAAAAAAATAAAATAAAAAAATCAGGTAAGGCTCCAACAAAACTATTTTTTCCATATAAACATAACTTTACTCAAAAACGAAAGGATTTTCTCCTCTATGATATAACTAGGCTTGCCAGATCCAATTTGCCAAAAAGCTTGACATTGCCCAAAAAAAAACTCGATTTTGAAAAAAAAACTTGACAAATAAAAACACTCATACTATTGGTTTTTATATAATTTTTTTTATTATTTTTTTTATAAAAATTATTAGAATAAAAACAAAAATAACAGAAACAATGTAAAAGAAACAAAAAACAATATAAGAATAAAAATTCAGTCGTTATATATTTTAGAGAAAACTTAGCCGTTATTTAAAAAAAATATAGGTACTATCTTAAGAAAAAAAATATAGGCTCTATTTATTTTGCCACATATATTTCGTATTCTTAGATACAGAATTAGTTAATTCTCTACCATCGGGTGTTGTTAAAAAATTTTGAAAGTTTTTGCAATGCTCATTAAAATTTATTCTTATTAATAGTTCGGCTCTTATTAGATCGAAGGACATTCTATTCCTATCTTTGGTATATAAAAAATATGTATCATATTAGTCCTTAGTTGTATTGATAGTAAAAATATGCTCTTTCGATGTGTTTTTTAGAAATATAAACTTACTTTTTTAAGTATTATTACATATGTAGCTAGAATAAATTTGAAAAAAAAGTTAACTTACAAAAAACATTGACAAATCACTTTTTCACTTGACACTTGACGCGCATTAAAAAACTTGACAATCAGGCCAAATCAGGCCCGTCTGGCAACCCTAGATATAACCAACATCGGGTTCGCTTTCTAAAGGTTTCTGCGTAGCCGGCCTTCGGCCGGACGACAGGATTTTCTCCTCTATGGTATAACCAACACCGGCTTCGCTTTCTAAAGGTTTCTTACGTAACCGGCCTTTGGCCGGGCGCAAAGATTTTCTCCTCTATGGTATAACCAACACCGGCTTCGCTTTCTAAAGGTTCCCTGCGTAGCCGGCCTTCGGCCGGACGAAAGGATTTTCTCCTCTATGGTATAACCAACACCGGCTTCGCTTTCTAAAGGTTTTCTGCGTAGCCGGCCTTTGGCCGGACTAAAGGATTTTCTCCTGTATGGTATAACCAATAGCGGCTTCGCTTTCTAAAGGTTTCCGAATAACTTAATTTATTTTGTAAAAAAATGTTTTTCCTCACCAGATTTTTTTATTTATTTATTTATTCAATTTTTTCCTGCTTCAATAAATAGCTTCATATATTCCCTTTCCAATGATACTCATATTGTCCCATTCCGACATCAACTACACGATGAATGCCATATTATATATAAAAACTTTGGAGGGCCGTAACTCCGAAACTAAGGGTTGCCGCCAAATTTTTCACTTAACATTTTTTGCTTAGAATTGCATTTTGCACCCTATAGGCAACTTTCTTTTTATTTTGGAGCGGTGCCCGTAAACTAGATTTAAGCCAAAGTTATATAAAGGGTGTAGAATGTAATTTTGGCTTAAATCTAGTTTACGGGCGCAACTTAAAAATTAAAAAAGGGCTTTAATCTAGTTTACGGACGCAGCAAAGTTACCTATCGGGTGTAAAATTTAATTTTAAGCAAAAAATGTCGAGTGACAAATTTAGGGCTGACCCTTAGTTTCCGAGTTATGGGCCTTCAAAGTTTGTATGTACAATATGGCCGGCTACGCAGAAAATCTTTACTAAGCGAAGCTAAAACTAAGAGCTGCCCAAAAAACTTTTTCTTTACTATTGAATAGATTTATATTAGTTTTGTTTTCCTATTAAGTATTTGGCTGGGGAGCCAATATGTTCTAGCTATTAATTGCATTTTTTTATTTAAAAAAAAACCTATGGCTTTAGTTTATATAGTTTTTATTTTATAATTTACTCGGTCAATTCCTCTGTAATATATATTGATTGGTCCTTAAGGGCTTTGTATATTATTGTGAAATAAAATAAATAAATAAATAGATATTGAAATTACCTTTCCAATAATACCCATAATGTCTTATTCCACAAAAAAAGAAAAAAACTCAATATATTCCATATTGTACATACAAACTTTAGAGGCCCGTAACTTGGAAATCAATGGTCAGCCCCAAATTTGTCATTTAACATTATTTGCTCAAAAGTACACCCCGTAGGCAACTTTTTTTTTTATTTTTAAGCTGCGTCCGTAAACTAGATTTGTTTCCTTTGACACAAGCCTTTTACTTTAACAGAACTCTGTTAAAGGAATAAAAATTCGATTTCTGCATTCAAACTAAAAATTGTATGGAAACAACGAAATATGACAAAACCAAAATTAATGGAATTTACTTGCGAGGTGTGCTTCTATAGTTCCCCATACTTGGAATATTGAAAAGCGCGTGTTGGAACGGGTTTGGGCACTTATATTTAAAAAATTGTAATTCTCTAAGGAATGAGCCCATTTTTATGGAAACAACGAAAGATGGCAAAATCAAAATAGTATGATTTTGTGTACGAATTATTCTTCTATAATTCTCCATACTTGAAATTGTTAACAGCGCGAGTTGGAACGGTTTTTGGGCATTTTAAAATTTGTATTTCTCTAGAGCCTGAGCCTTGACAGCGCGTGTTGAAACGGGTTTTGGGCATTTTAAAATTTTTTAAATTTGAGTTTCTCTAAGGGATAGGCCCATTTTTATGGAAACAACAAAAGATGGATAAATCAAAATAATATGAATTTGTGTACGAGTTATTTTTCTATAATCCTCCATACTTGAAATTTTTAACATTTTTAAAATTTGTGTTTCTCTAGAGCCTTGAAATTTATAACAGCGCGAGTTGAAACGGTTTTGATTATTTTAAAATTTTTAAAATTTGTATTTCTCTGGAGCCTTGAAATTTATAACAGCGCGAGTTGAAACAGGTTTTAAGCATTTCAAAATTTTTTAAATTTGAGTCTGATGGCAAATAATATGAATTTGTGTTGAGGTATTCTTCTATAATTCTGCATACTTGGATTTTTTAACAGCGCGAGTTGGAATGGGTTTGTTTGTATATATTTTGCTATTGGAGTTTAATAAAGACACTATTAGAAGTCTTCTCCAATGATTTTTTCCCACACTCTTTCCTTTTCGAAAAAAGGACTAAAGTTGTTTTTCAAATTTCAAAAGTGGTGTTTTTGGAAAAACCTCTATAATTTCTTAACAAACATAATGTTAATATATTTGACTAGTGGAGTTTAATAATGACACTATCAGAAGTTTTCTCCAATAACTTTCTTATATCCGCTTTAATTTTATTTAAACATCGGCCGGAAATTTCTATACCTATTAGATTTTCTGTATTAACATTGGTCATGTTAAGTGAATAACATAGCTCTGTTATCGTAACAGAATGTGGCTAGGGTTATAATTTTAAAATTTAACCTCACACAAATCTCTCAATTTTATTTTTATATTTAGAAATCATTTCTCCAATCTATGTTGAAATCACCAACAACTGGGATATCGGAGTTTCTCTCACGCAATTCTTCTAATATATCTTGTAGAGCTTAGCAGAATTCCGCGTTAGAACTACTGGGAGATCTGTATATTGCGACTTTTATGAAAATTTTTTTTTATATTTTGCTATAAATGCACTTATCTAGTATAAAAATATAAAAAAGCAACATTCATACGAATTAAAAATTAGAGGAAGATGTGTTATATTATGCCTCGAAGGACTTGGACCGATTTTGCTGATTTTCAAAGGCAAAAATTTCGAAACTGTGTCTGATCTCTCTAGCTCATCTAGTGACTTGGCAAAGTTGATTTCAACAGAAAATTAAAAATACAGGGTGCCCCAATCACAACATGAATTTACCTATTAGGATTATATATTAAAACGCTACTTTTGTATAAACATACATATGTCGACTTAAATTTTGCCCACAATAATAACAAGTATAAACAAAAAATTTTGAATCGTTATGGGCGGACACTTTAAAGTTTTAACAACAAAAAATATAAGTGTAGAATTAAAAATTAAAGGGTGGCCCATACATGTGTGTGAAGATAAATATGAATTTAACTAATAGAGACATAAACCAATTATTTTAACATAGCTAATTTTGCAAACAGAGCACTCTTAATCACTTAACAGCAGTTATAATTTTGACCTTTATATATTAAAACGCTTAACCCGGGAATTTGCGACAAAATGTTAATAATTTGACTATTGGAGTTTAATAAAGACACTACTGGAAGTCGTCCCCTATCATTTTTTCTATCCACTTTTATTTTATTTAAATATCGTCCGCAATTTCTTATACCTAATAGATTTTTTTTGTATTAACATTGGTTATGTTAAGTGATTAACCATAGCTCTGTTATCGTAACAGAATGTGGCTAGGGTTATAAATTTTAAAATTTAACTTTAACCACATCGTAAACTTTCGGAAGTTGAGGAGAAAATAATTAAGATGATGGAAAAGCATTACCAAAGAGAAGAAAAACTTTTTGAAACTGAAATTGAATTTAAGAAAGTAAAAATAGAAATAAATAAAAAAAAGAATTAGAAGTTCTTCATCACTGCTTCCACTAGATTCAAACATAAACAACTTTTTCAAAATATATGAAGATGATATTTTTTTTCTTTTCAAAATCATTGATAACATGTCGACGTAAAAACATGCGCTCTAATTAATACCGACTGAGTATCGAGTCGACGTTTGTGTCGACCAAATTTGACTGTGGCCAAAAATTGACAACGACGTCGACAACGACTTTCGTAATAGAGCTGAATGTTTTTTATATATTTGATTTATTGATTTATACGTAAATTTGTTAAATAATTCATTAATAAATGTATGTATTTATCCATTCATTCATCCCTATATTTATCTGCCAGTTCAACGTAGTAAACATATTGGCCCAAATTCATAGTTAAAATAAAGTATACTTTAAGGGAACTAAATTCGGTATTATTTTAGAGTCGACTCTAATTCATTCATAGACAATTTAAAATATATTTTTGGCGAAAAAGTCAACTCTAAATTTAAAACTACCCAAAGCTGTTTTGAACTCATTTTTCCGAAATTGTTTTATTTGGTTTAAGAACACAATACTCTTTATCTGATTTCTATACCAAATTGAACAAAATAAACACAAAGTTACTTTTTTCAAATGTTTGTTTAGAAATTGTATGAAAACATTTATCAAATTACAGTTGACACCCAGTGGAAGGTGTCTAAACTTAAAGTATACTTTATTCTTGACTATGAAAGCAAAAAAGATAATAAGAGCTTTTTATTTTATAGTATACTTTAGAAAGAGTCGACTTTTTTCTATAACTATGAATATGGGCTATTGTAATTGCAAACATTTTATTATTTAATTGTTTTATAATTTAAAGAAATTCAAGGGATTCGGTTGTTTGTGTTACAAGCAAAATCATTCATTTTTTTAAGTGTAAAATAAAAAGTAATTATCCATCTATGTAATTCTGTCTGTTTGCCGACGATTGCACTTTACTGACAACAACCTGGCCAAAGTTAAAATTTCCATGCTTTTTTTTAAAGACCACCAACAGCTTATAGTTTGTCTAAATTAATTTAAGTGCTTGCAAAGCAATTGTAAATTGAATAAAAAAAAAAAACAAATTAAAAAATTTTTGTTTGCATACATACATACTTTTCTTTTGAATTTTTCTAAGAACTAAATAAATACAAAGTAAGACATTTGGAAATTAGGTTTAAAGTTAAATTAATAAAAAAAAAAATATTTTTTCCTAACAAAAAAAAAAAAAAAAAAAAAAATTGGGTAAAACATGTGGCGTGGACATATGTAAATAATTATATATAAAGGGTCCGCCAAAATTTTTTTTAAATGCTTTAAAAAAAAATAGTGCAGCTTCGGCTGTTTGGTACGTAGCGCCGTTCTGTTGAAGCCAAATGTATATTTTCCTCTTCAATTTTTGTGAACAAAACTTCGTTCAACATGGCTCGTTAACGATCGCCAATGACTGTAACGGCCATTCCTCAGTTTCGAAAAAATAGCCCAATTATGCCTCTGAACCAAAACCCGCACCAAATAGTGATTCGTTTTGGGTGCACCGGCTTTTCAATGTGTGCGTGGGGGTTTTCTGAGCCCCAAATGCGACAATTTTGCTTGTTTACATACGCGTCAAGATCAAAATGAGCTTCATCAGAAAAAATGATTTTTTTTTGGCATAATCGGCATCTTAATCTCGCAATATTTCCCAGCGTTGTTCAAGCGTATACACAACCATATTCGTTCAGCGGAAGGATAAAACTAATTATCTGTCTAATCAGACATGAGCGAAGTGTTACCATTCACGAATTAAGCACTAGCTGGGGGAAAAAAAACGTCAGATGGCAGACCCTGTATTAATAAAAAAAAAAAAAACGTTAGATGGCGGACCCTGTATTAAAAAAAAAAAAAATACTGAAAAGAAGGCTCGGAATTCCTTTAATTTGTTTATTTTGTTTTAATTGTTCTTCGAATCGCAATTTAGAATAAGCCTCCTGATCTTACGAGTTGTGTGATCTTGGAGTTCCTTCGATTGTACTTGACTTTTTGCCCGCAATGAGTCATAACAAAGCCCAACCAACCTGACACATTTAAAAAATTTGGACCTTTTTTAAACACGACTAAGAGCTTGTGATTTATTTTGTTCATCCTCTTTAATTTTTCTTAAATATAACTCTCAGAAATTGCCACATCAGAGTTTTTTAGTAACTTTATTAGCAATGTAAAAATGACATAAGTGACTGAAGTGAGTGAAGATAAATGTGTCGTGTCGTTAATAGGTACTTGTACTATTCTTAATTTGTATAAAGTTACATAACAGTGATTTATTAGCTCTTTAAAAAGATGTATGTTCCGTCGCATAATCTAACGTATCTACAACTTCCATAATCCCTGAGAGAAACGGTATGTGTTCATAAACATTTTATATCATTCTTTTTTTAATATAACTTAAGGTGAGCCGACAAATCTTTAATAACTTATGTACGCTTCAAATCAAGCATATTCCGAGTTAAGCGCCTCTAAACTTTTCATAGAAAAACACGATTGTTCACCATATACATAAAAGCTTTTGAAGATATCTGTAAGGAAATGCCGATTACATTTTTATGTATAACTAGCTATTCCGGGTGTGCTTCGCTACCCCAATACAGTCAGTTTTATATTTGATTATGCACGCTAATATGAATTTTAAAACCCTAACTCTAACAGCTCACTTTTCACTGTCTCTGGAGGTAGCACGCCCAGTCCCCCAATCGATACGCTATTTCCCTAAACAATGCATATTAATAAGGAATTTTCTAGCACAAAAATTCCTGGCTTGTTGTTTTTTATAGGGACATAATCACATGTTGTCACGAAAAGTCGCAACTCACGAACGCGTCTACCGATTTCGTGCAAACTTTAGATAAACCTTCTACACGACCCTACAAAAAACCCTAAAAATATAATTGAGTTTGTTAAGTGATGTTTAAAGTTGGCTAATTTTCCTGGTTTTTTGTAAAAAGATGTTTTCAGCTCAAATTTACAAAAACCCTTGAGAAAAGACAAAACGTCGGGTAAAGTTGTAATTAAATTTATTTTAATTACTTTAAAAGCTGTAGGCCCAATTAGCTTAAGCTAAAAACATCTTTTTAAAAATGAATAGAATTCGGTGCGACCACTCTTGACTTATAAAATCACAACACATTTGCAACAATTCTTTTAATATATAATTAATATATAATTCATGAAAAGTTCCTATTTTAGACTTAAAGTTTACAATAGCTATTGAACACTTTTCGTTTAATAAACCATTTATAAAAATTTGTATTAAAAAAAATGCACTATAACAGCTTAATAACTAATCTACACTTAATGCAATATAATGTTTTAACCTGGCAACTCCTATTATAATTTTTTACTCAGTGCTTCTAAAATCCAATTTTCAATTAACCTGAAATCCGAATATGGGTTTTATCTCTATATATTTATTTTTCACCAAAAAAGGAATCTTTTTTTGTAAAAATATATGTTCTGGTTACTGCAAAAACTACATTCGAAGACATTTTTCGATGTTTTTTTAATAAACCATCAGTGAAAGTAGACCTTTCCAACGCATGTATTCGTTTGAAAATCGGTTGAGTGGTTCTTGAGTTATAAAATCACAAACATAGGACAACTAATTTTTTTTTTAATATAGATGAATATATCAAAATGAAAATTTATTATTCGGAATCTTTTAAAATTTAATTAATTTACTTTATTCGTGCTTGATTCCTTCAAATATAAATATTTCATGATATTCTCATGAAATATTTATTATTTTAAACTAAACTACAAAATGAAAGAAAAAGTAAAAATAGTTACTAAATGTTTGCTGTGTTTTTGTGCAGAACATTTTTGAGTTGTTATTGTCTTCTGTCTTATTGATTCAATGGAGTTCTCATTTAATCAATTTGGCTTTTGATATAAGACTTTCTGTTTTTTCTATACAAAATTTGGGCTACTTGAGCAGTAGTGAAATGGCCATATGGATATGCTTTCCCCGCAGTAATACATTTCATTTTGTAGTTTAGTTTAAAATAATAAATATTTCATGAGAATATCATGAAATATTTATATTTGAAGGAATCAAGCACGAATAAAGTAAATTAATTAAATATAGATGAATATGTTTTGTTTATTTTGGTCAGAGAGAAAATTAAAAGTATTCGATTAACGAACTATTTAAATAAATTTGTTTTATTTTATTTTTGTTTTATGGAACAAATCTGTTTTAGCTCAGCAGTAAAAATGTTGAACTTTAAATTTGGTGAATATTTTCATCTTATGTGTGTGAAGATCGATAGTAGAGACATAAACCATTTTTTTAACATAGCTAATTTTGCAGTTAACAGAGCACTGTTAATCATTTAACAGTCGTTAGAATTTTGACCTTTATAAATTAAAACGCTTAACCTGGGAATTTGGGACCCAGTCCATGTTAAGTGCAATATGTAAAAATTGTGCTAGAGTGTACTGGGTGAGTTAATAAGTTAAATGTTTAAAACAGTTCATAAAGAACAACAAATACAGAGTTTTAACCCTCTAGTACCCAAGACCGCCTGTAGACGGGCTAAATTCGTAACTCACTTATTCTCTTTCCAAATACCGTTATTTTTTTTTTTGCATTTTGTCTAATTCGGAGAAGTCCAAAAATTGCTTTTAATATATTATTATATATTTTGAACTCATATTTTTAACTTATGGTGGCATCTTGGGTAGCTAACACGATCGTTTAAATTTAGAAAGTTGTGAAATGCGGACGAAAAATTTGGGTACTAGAGGGTTAAACATAGTCATTTTTGAAAGTTTCTTGAGAAGATTGGTGGTCATTATGGAAAAATGGGAAATGGCTGGTATAACACACCCTATACAAATGGAGGTCCAAGGGCTACTCTATTGATCCATATTAGTGGGATATCTGAAATAATCTTAGAAACTAAAACAAATTTAACTTTTTTAACATATTCATTTTTGAAAATTTCTTGAGAAGATTGGTGGTCATTATGGAAAAATGGCGAATGGCTGGTATAACACACCCTATAAAAATGGAGGTCCAAGGGATACTCTATTGATCCATACCTTTTTCCACCTGTGGTGAAGGGTGTAGAAACAGGCAGTTTTTAATATGGAGTTTTAATGTCGGAATTATACAACGAATTCGACTTTACTTTAAAAATTTGCCGAAAATTACTAAAATTGCTTTGGCCGCAATTTCCAACTTAATTCGCCGTGATGAAGTTTAATGTATCGAACTAAGGGCAATAAAAGTAATAATATGATTAACAGCAAGGCGAATCAATTACCAGGTGGCAGCGTAGGCGAATTCATTATTTTTTGATAGTAAAAAGTACTGTTAAAGTTTATACATAAAAAATTATACACAGATTTTTTATATATGGAGTTTGACAGTAGTATTCACGGCGAAAATTAATACTACATTCACGGCGAAAATTAATGAATTCGTCTACGCTGCCACCTGGTAATTGATTTGCCTTGGTGATAATCATGTTATTTCTTTTATTGCCCTTAGTTCGATACATTAAACTTCATCACGGCGAAATATTTACTTCGCCGAGATCGAAAATATATTTTGACAGGTTACAGCTAAGATCATTATTATTTTATTTTTGATAATAGTTATCTTAAAATTGATACTAAAAAGAAATTAGGAGGTCAAGAAGAGTGATAAAGAGTATTTCATTTTTTTTATAAAGCTGCAATTAGTTATGTTTTAGAACTGTTAAGAAATGATACTACTTCAATTGTTGTAATATATTTTATTTTATTTATAATTGCGAACAGCCGCTTTTTGCGACTGTTCTTTTTCGATGTTTTCTTATTATTGAATTGATCTTACATTCTACAAACTTAAAGTACACTAATACTAATACAAAGTATCATACATATGATACTTTGTTTATTCTTATAAAATAGCTATTGGGATGGGAATAAGCTAGTCAGCATATCCCCACGATGTGTGTGGACTTTTGCTTCAACAAAGTATGAAGCTCGTGTTACATACAGAAGGTATGGTAACTACGACTTGTCAAACACACTACACCTCCCTTTTCCGGAAAAGAATAATCAATACTATTTGATTATTCTTTTATATATTACAAGCATAAATAGAATAAAATAAAGACTGTTTTTATTAATAAAGGTCTTTTACAAAAAAAAAACGAAATTAAACAAAATTAAAAAAAGTAAAAGAGTATATATTTAAATGATTAAATAAAAGGATTTATCCTTCCCTTCCCTTTTTAAAATGAGAAGAGAGAAAGGAATAAGAGAATCTTAAATTGCTGAAATAGCATCATTCAATAAAAACCCTTAAAATAGTTAACGCTATTTTAATAACATAAATCTACTATGTTATTTCTATAAGTTTTATGTAAAAACTAACGTTATTAAAAGAATATGAAGAGTGGGGGAAAAAAATTATATAAAGCGTTATTCGACAGTTTACTGTGAATTTATTTATTTAGGTAATTTTTTTTTATTCTGTTCTTATGGACAGTAAAAAGTTTACCATTAGTGTCCATTAATGTGACATTGTTTAAATTATCAATGTCAGTGACTGTGAAGGGACCTTTGTAGACCGCATCCAGTTTGTGTCCTGATTCATTGCGGACAAGAACAGAGTCATTAATATAGAGTGTAATAGGATTAGAATTTTCATTGGATATATTTTGTCTTAAAAGTTTTGCATTTTCAATGAGGCTAGCAGCTCTACGTTGAGCTACTTGGAGTCTGAATTTAACTTCCTTTTCGTTAGCTTCAGCGTTGTAAAGAGGTTCTATGCTATTGGTATTGGTAAAATCTAGTTCCGTTGGAATTTTTCCGAAGATCAATTCAAATGGACAGTATCCATGAGCTGTAGATGGAGTTGTATTGTAACAATATACAAAGAATTTTAACCAATTATCCCAATCTGATTTGTCAGATGAAACATAAGATCTTAAATACTCGTTGAAAGTTCTGTGAGATCTTTCAACTGTACCGAGTGTTTCATGATGGTAAGCAGTAGAGTGTAATTTCTCTATTTTCATTAGCTTGCATAGTTCTGTGAGTACCTGATTTATATATTCCGTCCCTAGGTCCGTAATTATTGTGTTCATTGGACCATATACTAAAACAAAGTCTTCCATAATGGCTTTCGCAACATTTCTGGCTGATTTATTCAATATTGGGATAGCTACTAGGTATTTAGTTAAATCGCACATTATAGTCACAGCGTATTCATTCTGTGAATCAGACCGTGGAAGGGGGCCTATTGTGTCGATTATCACTCTTTGAAATGCTTTTAGGGGAGTTGGTGTTATAACCAAGGGCTCCTTGCCTTTAACCGTGGTTTTGTTGGTTTGGCATTGAAGGCATTGTTTGACGTATTTAGCTATATCTCTAGTCATGCCTTTCCAATGATATTGAAGTTGGATTTTTTTTATCATACGAGTTATGCCTGGATGTCCACCTGTAATGGGATCATCATGATATTTTTGCATAATTCTCAGTTTTTCAGAATCAGTAGAAACTTTAGTCAGTTTCGGTACGAGCATAATTGTTAAATTAGAATCTTGCAAGATTTTATTACCTTTACATTTGAAGGTTTCCATATTTGTTCCTAGGTAAATAAGCATACTGTCATCTAGTGAGAGTAGCAATGTTGTGAGACCAATATTATTAGCTATTTTTGCAAGCTTTAGAAAGAGTTGACCTAGGTCGACATTTCTATTAATAATGAGATCTTTCAACTTAAATTCGGAAAGAACTTGCTTTCCCTTATGGATAATTACTTTATCCTTAGTAAAATACAATCTAGGTATTTTACGATGCTCTTGGGCATTTATAGCCTCATATATTTTAAATTTGACTGATTCTGTTCGAGAAGTTTTATTCATACTTTCTCCTCCTGTTTTAGTCTGAAGTCTTGTTGTTACCTTCAGGACTTTATTTACTTCAATATTTTTAATATCCTTGAACTCTATGCGTGACAGAGCGTCTGCCACGGTATTTTCCTGACCCCTAATATATTCGACTACAAAGTCGTACTCCTCGAGGTCAAGCCTCATACGAGTGAGCTTAGATGATGGATTCTTCAGGGAAAATAAGTAAGTTAATGGCTTGTGATCACTTTGGATTACAAACTTTTTGCCGTAAATGTATGGTCTGAAATATTTTACAGCCCAATGTATTGCAGTTAATTCCTGCTCTATGGTAGATTTGTTACTTTCACCCTTAGTGAAAGATCTAGAAGCGTATGAAATTGGCATTAGTATACCTTGTTTTTCTTGACTAAGGACAGCACCACAAGCGTGTTTGCTTGCGTCTGTTGTAATAAAAAATTCTTTAGAAAAATCAGGGTATTGTAAAATTTTAGGACTTAATAATTGGTTTTTAAGGTATTGGAACGATCTTTCGCAATCTTGGTTCCATTCAAAAGACACATTTTTTCTTGACAATCTAGTAATATGTCGAGATGATTCAGCAAAGTTTGGTATGAACCTTCGGTAATAATTACAAAATGCTATGAAGCGTTTAGCTTCATCACCGTTCTTTGGTGTTGGATAGTTTTGTACTATAGAAAATTTGCTATCATCAGGAGATATACCTTGATCAGTACATTTGTGTCCTAAAAATGTTACTTCAGTGCGGAAAAATGAACATTTGTCTGGATGTAATTTCAGATTGTGTTTCCTGCATAATGCAAATACGTTCTTTAAATTTCGTAACATATGTTCCTTTGAACAACCAATAATTACAAGGTCATCCATATACACGAATGCTTGTGCTGGAGATAGACCTGAAAAAGCCAACGACATCATGCGTTGGAAGGAATTTGGGGCTATTTTTAGACCATACGGCAATCTTTTAAATCTGTAGGATCCTTTATCTGTGGAAAAGGAAGTGATATCTCTGGATTCCTCTTCCAGCTCTATTTGATGAAAACCTGACATAAGATCAAGGCAAGAGAAGAATTTAGCTCTGCCCAATTGATCAAGAATGTCATCTATACGAGGTAACGGGAATTTATCAGCTATTAAGTTTTTATTAACTGCTCTGTAGTCTACTACCAGTCTCCATCTCTTTTGGGTATTACCAGGTAAAGGTTTCTTTGGTACCAAGAGTATGGGACTATTGTGATCTGAAGTGGATGGTTCAACAATATCGTCTTTAATTAGCTTATCAACCTGGTTATTTATTTCCTCTTTTTGGGAATGTGGAATGCGATAGTTTTTTATATAAACAGGTTGTGTATTATTTACTTTGAGTCTTTGTTTGTAAAAGTTATTGACAGATATGTTTTCAGATTCTAGAGCGAAAATGTCTATAAATTCATGGCATAAGGATTTTAAATCTTTTTCAACAAAAGTTGGGAAGTTTCTGGAAAGTCTTTCCATTTTTTCTTTGGATTTGGCAGGTGTACAATTTGGTTTGGCAATTTTATAATCTTTAAGTGTTTCAGTAATAAGTTTAATATCAGAAATTACCAAATCTTGTTCAGTGGTATTAATAATTTTTACTAAAGGGTTTGATTTGGAAGTTATTGTATTTGCGACATAAACGCCGTTTTGAATTGTTTGATAAGGTACTAAAACATTTTGTTCGGATGATTCAAATTGTATGGGTCTTATAACCTCAGATCTGGCAGGAAGTGATATTGAGTTTATGGTTGGTCCGTTTCTAAGGGGTATTCCAATGTCATGATCGATTTCATTTGATCGGATAATCATTAGATCTTTATTATTGGAATATTGTAATATACAATTATATTTTCGTATAAAATCCATTCCAATTATTCCGTCTGCCTGTATTTTAAAGTCATCCCTGACTACGTGAAAAGTATGTTTTATTAGATATTTATCTATTTTTAATTCGGATTGTACACTGCCTAAAGTTGAAATTATACCTTGGCCAATACCATTTAGGTTTTTTTTATTGTAGACATTAATTGACTCATTTAGGACCTGGTTGTGCTTGATAATTGAAATATCAGCTCCAGTGTCTATTAAAAAAATTGAAATATTGTCATTTAGGGTAGTTCTAGATCGTAAATAGCTACACAAATTCAAGTTAATATTGTAGGTTTTTGTATTTATTGAATATTTAGGGGTCGCTGCTCGTTTCCCGAGGCTTCGGCAGCTAGATTTATGTTTCCGTTTTGTGCGTTATTATAACGGTTTCTGTTCTGTGGATAGTTATGACGATTTCTATTATCGTTATTGTTACGATAAGAACCTGAGTTATTGTAATTGTGGTTGTTTGACCCGTTATTACGATATAACCTGCTATTATTGTTTCTATAATTTCGGTTTTGATTGAAGTTTCGGTTAGGGTTGACATTGTTATTTCCTCCATGATTACTGTTATTATTGTTATTTTGGCGTTTAAAGCCATAGCTTAGGATAGAGTTTTCCTGACCGTAGGCTTCAGTACAACTACTTATGAATTTAGTTAATACTTCATTCATGTTGTTAAAGTTGCCTGATTGCATTATCATTTTAACTCTATCATTGGAACTATTTTTGGTTATAGCCGTAACAGCTGAACGAGTAGCATATTTGTTGGCTGTTTCATGGGGTAACCCATCAGTAATATAGGCGGATTCCAATTTTTTCGTCAATTCCTCCAATTCCTGGGCGTAGGCATTAACGTTTTTTCCGGACTGTCTTGTGCTCATTAATTTGGCATTAATTACGTCAACGGATTCACCTTTAACCGTTGATTTTAGTTTTGAGATTATTTCTTGTAAAGTAGTTTCAGATGAAATTAGATTTCTTGCTGTTCCTCTCAATTTTGTTTTGATAAGGTTTACAGCTACTGATTCGTGTGTTTCTTTAATCGAATCTACCAAATTAATGGCGTCGATAAAGCTTTGCAGGTTTTCAGAATTTCCATTGAAATCTGGAAGTAACCTTGAGGCTGTATTTAGAAATTCAATTAACGTTTGAGGCATTTTGGATTTTTGTTCTGTTTCGGGTAAAAGATCGAACACTATTGGTTCATGGATTGAGTGTGGAACAAGGATTTTAAAATTTTTTCGATAACTTACGGAAATTAATTTTTCACGTAGGTCAGAATAAAAGTTATCAGCTGAGGTTTGATGAGCTTTTGTTAATCTATTATAATTTGTATTAAGGAGTACTCTGAGCTTTTCTAATTGATTTTGAAGGATATTCACATGCTTATTGACGGTTTCGAGTTTAGTGTCTCTGTCAGTATTTAAGCATTTATAGGATTTAAGGAATTCCTCTTTTATTGCCTTAGCTCTTGATACTATTAGCTCCCATTCCATCAGTTAATAAACTGGTAAATAAAAGAAGAAATTGGTAAATAAGACCAGAGAATGCTCATTATGAGTACTTCCGTAACAAAAGGTAAAAGATATAATTATAATCAAAAGGTTTTCAGAAAAGGTCTCGCAAACAGTGTTCTTTCTAGTAGAGTGGAAAACAATAATCCTGTTATTAGACTTTGTCTAGATTGTTAGCCAAAGATGCAGCTCTAGTGTAATTTTTTCTCAAGGATTTTTTGTGTAATTGGTAGAGCGTTACTAGAAGTTGTGTGGCTAAAATACCGATGATTATTATGAAGTACACGGTGGGAAAGTCAATTTTAACCACTACGTCATTGACGACGTTAGCGTTAGGTTTTTCAATTTTTGATTCTGTACCACCCATTGCAATGACAGTTAATAAGTTTTTAATTGAGTGATCTTGAAGGATCTGAGAATCAAAACGTTAATACTATTAAAAATTCTACTGCACAATGCTATTCTTTTTTTTCTTTTTTTTTTTTTTTTAAATTACAAAAATTAACTTCTCTTTCTGTATTCCCTTCTATCGTTATCATTAAAAAGGTCTAAAAAAAAATTTAACTTCTTTATCATTGTACTTCTCCCTTATGGAAAAAAAAAAAAAAATTTAAAGGATTGGACTGATTTTAAATAAAACCGTCTCGTTCGTTAGTAGCTGGACCGTTTACATTTGAAAATTTCTGGTTTACAAAAAAAGTTTACTTAACATAAGTTTACACGGCCAACTACTTGTTAGTCTGTCTTTTCTTGTCCTGGGGCGTGTTAGTAGTTAGAAACTAAAGGTATGTATGGCACCGCGTGGCATACGATACACTTCAATGCATCGTCCTACTATGGCGCTGTCATACATCGGTCAATGCCAATTTTGACCGAACCGGGCTTTATTTAGATTAAGTAGTACTGGAGGGACTCGTGAGTGTCGCAGTAATACTTTGTTAGTTTTTAGGAATAATAATAAAAAAAATTAATTCAACATATTAATGCTTTGCCATTTAGACACTTTTATAAAACACGCAAAATTATTTTACTTTTTAATTAATAATTAATTAATAATTATATTTGTAACTTTTTGTTTTTTTTTTTTTGAATTCAGTTTTATAAAATTTTAACTTTTCTATTATATTTGACCATTTATTCTCAGCCATTAATAGAACTAAAAAGTTTATGTATGTATATTTTCTTAATTTCTGTCCCTATGAAATATGTTATACAATGTTTTCTTTGTTTTAATATATTTTAGGTTACATATTTATTTGTAGAGTTAAAAATAATAATATTTAAATTAATGATAACTTATCGTTTTTCTGGTTGCTCCCTCAATTGTTGTTGACCATGACTCTTGTTTTCTTGGGGTTGGTTATTTGTTTCATCTTGTTGTTGACCATTTATTGTTGTTTGCTTTTTAAATTAATGATAAAATATCGTTTTTCTGCGCATTTTGACCATTCTGTCGGAGTTCGAGAGGTGAAGATATTACGCAACGTATTCATAAAAATCATAACTATTTAAGTTTCTTTTTGTTATATAGATATTTATTATACTTTATTATTTCAATGCTTTGTTAGGCATTAAACAATTTAACTTATTTTTGTCTCTTGTTTTTAACCACTTCTTTCTAACACCAATCGAGTATAACACTGCTTTTTATTTTATTATTAGGCAGGATCGCCATGTTAAGAAATGATACTACTTCAATTGTTGTAATATATTTTATTTTATTTATAATTGCGAACAGCCGCTTTTTGCGACTGTTCTTTTTCGATGTTTTCTTATTATTGAATTGATCTTACATTCTACAAACTTAAAGTACACTAATACTAATACAAAGTATCATACATATGATACTTTGTTTATTCTTATAAAATAGCTATTGGGATGGGAATAAGCTAGTCAGCATATCCCCACGATGTGTGTGGACTTTTGCTTCAACAAAGTATGAAGCTCGTGTTACATACAGAAGGTATGGTAACTACGACTTGTCAAACACACTACAGAACATTGTTTTAGCACCCCTAGTGTTAAGCACGGTCAGAAGTTTACAGCTGATACAGCAAATAAAATTGTCAGTTCAAATCTACTTAAGTAGAAACAAAACTGAATGCTTTGGTTTCGGGTGTGGATACCAAACAGCAGGTCTTGGCTTCAAATCTCACCGGAATCCTTAAGTAGATAGAAAATATTTACTTTATTGCCACGATGCATGAGTTGGTTGGTATACTTGAAGAGATTGTTATTAAGTTGGTTAAGGCGAATCTTTAGTAAACTGAATAAAATGTGGATTAGTTGATAAATAATTAGATTGATAAACAAAAAAGAATACAGAGAATTGTTTTTAGGATTACTGGGTGGGTTCCTGCGTGGTGCCTGTTTGTTTAACAAAAGGAAAATCACGATATTGAATATCGCCCCAGCCACAGAGTTTATTGAGGTCAGAATTTATTCATGAACATGAAACGGCTCTAGCCGGAACCTCAGGGTAAAACAGATAAAAAATTGGTGTGAAAAACGTAACGATATTAGCTAACAGACACTTTAGTTGCGGTAAAAGTTTCCATTTCTTGGCCAATGATGTACAAACAAAAATTAAAATTTATTTAAAGAGCTCTTAATAATATGTGGCGCACTGTATTTCATTGTGATTTAAATACAACAGACATGAACTCAACATTTAATATTTTGCATTCTTTTGTTTTAGTATCGGTTCAGCAGTCGTAAATCCATTTTTTTTTAACATACTTATCTAATTAAAGCAATTTAAATTCATCATTACATCACATGTATGCAACGTTTTAAAATGAATTTTTATTGTGAAATATCCCCTACAAAAATTTTAATATTAAAAACTATACAGAGATTTGAATTCGAAAAATTAAAATTATACGAGAGTAGGTCAAAAATTCATTCAGATTTTTTTTTTAACAATCAACTTCATGTTGTCACTTAGAAAAATACATGATGAAGGCGTTAACGTCATACTTGCGAATTTTAAGCACTTTCGTATTGGATATCAATACCATGAGGAACCTCACTTAAATTCAACAGTGTTGTCAGATTAGGGGACTTATTCCAAAAATGGAAATTTTTACAACAAAACCGGGCTAAAAATTATGTTTGTTGATTAGAGATTTTTCTGGGAAAACTTAAAATTTTTTAGGAATTTGTATTTTTCATTATTGCAAACCTTTCCGTGAGATAACAAAATGTATAAATGAAAGGTCTTGCAAATATATGTTATTGAAGCAATAAAGTTTCTATTATCCCAGCAGGAAATGAGTGAGCGAACAATTTGTACTAACACATTTGCAATAATTTTATATTAAAACGGAGTTGCCGTGTTACTGCTTTTGGTATTGAATTGAAATGTTTTTTTTTTTTGTTAATTAAATCTAATTTTTAGATTATGTTTAAAGGGTGTGAAGATAGCTTCGTTTTAGACAACCCTGTTATAGTTTACATACAACTCATTGAAAAAATGTTAAGTTAACAAAATTGAATTATTTTAACATTTGCGTTTGAAAGTTAAAAATATAAATATATTATAATATATAAATAAAAAAGTAGATAAATACATAAAAATTAAGTTTATTTATTTATAGCAAAATATACAAAGTCAAAATATAACAAATTCTTAGATGAGGTTGAAAAATTAACTTTTTTATACAGACATTTATAAAATCCCCGAAAATGGGTCAAAATTTAATAGTTGCAGCTTAGCGTACTATTGGGGGCGAAAGCCTCGGTATCGTAGATTTCAGAATTGTGAAGGTTGTATTCAGATTTTTATAGGTGTTTAGTAATAGAATTAAGAAAAATGTGAAATTACGCATTTCCCCATATGGATATTTTTCAAATGCCGATAAATGGGTCAAAATTGAAAAGGTGCGGCTTAGCAGACTACTGGGGGCAAAAGCACAATCATTGTAGATTTCAAACTGTAAAGGTTATGTTGAGAATTTTATAGGTTTTTAGTAATAGAATTAAAAAAAAAAATGTATAAGTACGCATTTCCGCATATGGGCATTTTTGGAATGCCAAAAACGGGTCTTACGAGGGCTGGGGGCTTATTCTGAATTGCGATGCGAAAATCAATGCGATGCGCAAATGAAATGCGATTCGAAAGTAAATTGGTATTCTGTTAGACTTTCGCAATTGCATTCGCAATTTATTTCAAATCGTTGGCAACGCTGCTCAAATAAACATCAGTATCAACAAACGTCAAATTAAAAATAAATACATTTTTTGTGCTTCGCTGTGAAAATTGTTTCTAAAATTTATTTAATAGGTCCAAACCTATTAAAATTTAAGTCAAATATTTTTGAACTTCTCTAATAGGTGGTCCATTAATATTTAGTTCTTCAGTTAACGTTTGCCACAAAGTATTTGCAGACTAACGTGCATTTGGTGTTTTTAAATGGCCTCTTGCCAAATGGCTGTGCTTATTCATAAATTCTATTTTTATTTAAAGTTGACGCGGTACGTTGGTCTTATTGTTTACTTCCCTGAATTAAATAATAAATATATGATGAATACATAAATAAAATATTGTTTTTTACTTACATGTTTGTACTTTACGAATGCTACTTTTTTGTCGAATAAATTTTGCGAATTTGACATGTGTTTTCCCAATTTAGAATACCGATTTACCACCTTTTCGCATTTGAAATGCGATTAAAATAGAACTTTGCGAATATCGCAATACAGAATAGCAATTGTTCGCATTTATGTATTTTCGCATCGCATTGACTTTCGCATCGCAATTTAGAATAAGCCTCCTGCTCTATATATTTCTGGCCTCAAAAATGGTTTTATTGTTTTTCAAAGTATTCTCCAGCATGATTTATACACTTTTGCATGCGCTCAAACCAATTGACGAAGCACTTTTTCCACTCCGATTGAGAAACCTCTAAAACATGGGTTTTGAACACTTCTTTAACAGCTTCTTCTGGCGACGAAAATCGTTGACCACGCATTTTTTTCTTGATGTGCGGAAACAAGAAGAAGTCATTAAGTGCCAAGTCAGGGCTGTACGGCTGTACGACATTTTGGCCGGTCAAAAACGCTCTGGTTTGAGCCGATGTGTGAGAGCTCGCATTGTCATGGTGAACAATGATTCGTCTTCTCTTGTTGGTTTTTCGAATTTCTCCGATGACTTCAGGCAAACAAATTGTAGTGTACCACTCAGAAGTGACCGTCCTACGTTGCTCAAGTGGAACAGTCGCCACATGACCAGTTTTGCCGAAGAAACATGCGACCATTTGCTTCGAAGTGCTTCTTCCACAAACAACTTTCGTTGGATTTTGCTCGTCTTTGAAGACCCACACGGTCGATTGTTGTTTCGTTTCGGGCTCATACGCATAGATCCATGATTCGTCACCTGTGACGATCTTATAAACGTCTTTTGAAGCACCGCAATCGTATTTTTGCAACATTTCTTTGCACCAATCGACACGAGCATTTTTTTGAGCGACTTTCAAATTGTGCGGGATCCAACGAGAACAAACCTTTTTTACGGCCAGGTGTTCATGCAGTATCGAATGTATGCTGGTGGAAGAAATGTCCAAGGATGTCGCATGTCAATCTTGCATTATGAGTTCACGCACGGCATCAATGTTCTCTGGCACAACAGCCGTTTTTGGACGACCTTCACGGAATTCGTCTTTGAGCGAGCTTCGGTCACGATTAAATTCATTATACCAATTTTTCACAGTGCTATAGGATGGTGCTTCATCGCCATACAAAGATTTAAGTTCATCAATGCACTCTTGTCGTGATAATCCACGTCGAAAGTTGTGAAAAATGATGGCACGAAAATGTTCACGAGTTAATTCCATTTTTTTCTATATTAATTTTTTCAAGTCACTGTAAACAGAACAAATAATGGTCGTACGTCAAAACGTTTTGAGTACGATTATGCTTAAAAATGACAAACTTTCCAATGGAAATGTCAGATTGCACTTGGCAGCACTCAGTGTTGCCAGGCCAGTTTACCTCAGCCGAGGCAAACTTGATTTCACAATAATGATAAATATGTCAACCGATCAGAAGCAGCAGCCAAAACACCACGCCTGTCTCTAATTTTTTCATGTCATTTGAAACAACAAAGTAACTTCAATAAAAAATAAATATATGGGGCGATAGAAAATTCAAAAATAAGAAAAAAAGCATCAAGTGAAAAAAATGGCGCTTGCCCAAATATTCCGAGTTACGGACCGCTGAAATTTAAAAATTTTTTTTAATATCAATAAGGGTATCATTTAAAAGCTTTTGATAAGATCTTTAAGGAAATACTAAAGATTTTTAAAAATGCTTAACCCATTAAGAGCCGATGACATTGTTATGTAAAATTATGTACATATATGTAGTACTTAATTTTTTCTCTAATTTTTTAATGCTCTGTCACCCCAATATTTACATTTTTGATTGGAGTTACTTCACTAAACTAGATTTAAATAGATGGTGAAGGGTAAAATTAGGCATAGACGAAAGTACTATAACTTTTACTTGTTTGTGTAGGTTGCACTGAAAGAAACGGGAGCAATTTAATGACAAAATCTTATGGCTACTCGAACCAGTTAGTGTCATTTCTAAGCCCAAATAAACTGCATCTGTTTTGAGAATAATTAAAGGTCTATAAAAGTTATTTAAAGTGTCTTACAATAACGATATAACAAGACGTTATACATAAACAAAAATAACTGCCAAACGCAACTTGTTTTTTACAATAAATCTGATTTTTGAATAATCAAATTGTTGACTTGTTCAACTTTCGCTTGTATTTCTGCAGGTAGTTGTATTACTATTTAGATCTTAGTAAAGACAATCACTTGCAGGAATACAAACGACAGTTAGTGGGACAGCAACCCTAAGCATAACTTACACTTTTTGAAAAAAAAACTGTTTTAGAACAGAGAAACTTTCTGGTAGGAAACAATCTCTTATGCTAATTTTATTTAAACTATTCAAAGGGAAATATATAAGATTCAGAAAAGCCGAATATAGCACTCTCACTTGTTTCTATAAAAATATTATTCTTGAGGCGAATTCATTAATTCATTGTGATGTTGAAGAGTATTTCTTATTTCATTCCAAGTTATATAAAGCAGCGGCGATAAAAAAATATGGCAACAATGCCATATGGACGTTTTATTTCAATTCAACTTGAAATAAATTTTTTCATTAAAATAACATTACATTTTTACATTAAAAATGATAAAAACAAATGGAATATGATTGATGGGAGGTGACACGCGATCGTTTTTTTTTTGTTAATTTGGAAGCTTAAACAAACCCTACAACTAAAGGTTTTTAAGCGTTTGATTTCTAATCTTTAGTTTAACTAGAAACTCTGCTTAATTTATTAATAATTTAAGGTTTAGCGTAAGAAATAGTAAATAGATTTAAGTCTGAAAAAATGCAAAATATTATTTTTTTTTCAGGGTATTCCTACTTCATTGGCCTCAAGTTTATTCATTTTAAATTAAAATTCTTTGAGGGTTAAAAAAAATTATAAGAAATTAAAAGTTAAAAAATTGTTGAATTTAGTTGTGTTGTTGCCACCTTTTATCCTTACAAAGGTAGTTTTCTGTCTTTATTTTTGTTAATACTACGCTCCCTTTACTGAAGATGCTCTCTCTTTCTCTCTCTCGCTGACATGCTCAAAAGCATATTTTGCCAACAATTACATTTAAGGACATTTATTTTGTGTATGTGTCTCAGAGTAGCAGATAAAGTCTATTAATAAAGTTGTTCAAAATAGCTCACAAGCTGTGGCTATTTGAAACAAAAACTTTAAATTTTTATAAAAAAAAATTTCTTAAATATTAAAACAATGATTTGAAGTGAATTTTTTTTTCAAATTAATTGTAAGTTTAAAACTTTAATGAAGAAACTTTATTGTGGCTGTTTTGCATACATTTAATTCATAAGGTGGTAATATGTGTGACTGTGTGTGTTTTTTTCATTTGAGGGTGAAATATTGTCTGGATTTTTACAAATGTCATTTAATTTTATTATTGTTTAAAATAATTATTTCCCTTTCCTCTCGCTCTCTATTAAATTCAAAAGTAAAATAAAAGTTAAAAAATTATTAAATTAAATAAAAATTCTAGTGTTCAAATTTATTTTCTACTGTACAAAATGAGTTGTGAATTATTAGCAGAGGGCAGGCAGCCTTTGTTGTTCTTTTGTGTTTGTTGCACATCTAGTGAATACTTATGGGGACATATATATTGAGCAGAAGAAGAAGAAGGAAAAAAAAAACAACACACACCCGTATATTTTACGATGCAAAGTATCCATCCAATTCTACAATTTGTCATTTTAACAAAAAAATACATACAAACAAATTTGTATGTATTTGTGTACAATAACGTGAAAACCGGCAAAATTTAAATATTTTCTAAACATCTTCCTATTTGTTCTCAACACAAATAAAATGAACGATTTGTTTTCCTTTTCCGTTTTTCTTTTTTTTTTTAACAATTAAATTGATAAGAAATCAATCGTTAATGGTCGTATCCTGGATGTACGTAGTTATTTGTAGGCGTACAAGGATTGTATGTACACATAAAAAATGTTTATGGTTGAGTATTTTTTTTTATATTTGGCTAAAAAATAATTGTAAACATTAATTGCTTTTTTATACGAGGGTTAGTTAAAATGTCCTTTGAAAAAATTCTAAGAAACCCGGCTTAAGCGAGTTGGACAATGAGTTCCGTGTCGACGACCATGTTCTAATAGATGCGAATTATCAAATAGTAAATCGCATGTTCCTGAAATCGTTCGACTTAAATTTTAGTTGCAACAAGTTTTATCAGTTCATCATCAGCGATCTCAGACACCTATTTGGCCATTTAAAAATGTAATCGCGAATTTAAAGCAATATGAGTTTGTCAGAATATGGACGTACTTATGGGCCACCCTTTAATTATTATTAATTTCTACTTGTTGCTACACATTTATAGTATCTACCTATTGCTGTTCACATAAAAAGACAATTTTATCAAAATCGTATGTATATGGGGACACCCTTTATGTAATCATTACATTTTTTATACTTGTTATTATGGCGAACCTACGCTCTGCAGAAATTTCAAGGATCCCAATATGGTTAAAAAAATAAAATCATTCATGTCAAAATCAGGTCTTCTTTGGGAACACCCTTTAAATTTTAATTTTATATTTTAAACTTGTCGTTATAATGGACATAGCAATACACATACTGTGTAAATTTTAATTGTCTACCTTTATAGGCAGAAAACTCGCTTCTATATTGAACACCCTTTAGTTATACATTTTAGATGTTCGTCCTTGCCTTAATAGCGGTCTTAGCACTACAAGTTGTGTGTAAATTTGAAGTGTCTGCTTCTAAAGAAAAATATCAAAAAATAAAAGTTAATGTCTTTTAATTTAAAACTTATCCTTTTAGCGTACATTGACTATTTACTCCATGTAAATTAAAAGTATCTGTCTATAACGTCATAAAAAATAATGACATATAAGTAAAAATCACGTCTCTTTTGGGGGGGCCTCCTTCAATTCCTAACTTCCTTTATAACTTCTGTAAAAATTTGAAGTGTCAGGCAATTACGTTTTTATATTTTTGGTGAGGAAAATGACAGATTTAAATGGATATCTACTCTTTACTTAACTACTTTCTCTCTCGCTCTGTGTCTCTGTCTTTCTCCCTCTCTGAAACCACTTGCAGAAATTGATAACTATTCTTTATCCTTTGAAGACAACGATATTTCTGAAACGTTACAATACTTTGAAGAATTAGAGACAATTACGCATTTAAGATCCGTGTTAAACACAAGAAGGTGGTGTAGCGCTACTAAGCATGTGATTGCGTTTTGGTGGTCTGGATTGATGGATTTGTATCACAGCCTCAAAAAAATTTCAATTATTCCTTCTTTCGCTGATTGAACCCATTGACAATAATTGTATGAAATGGCAGCCAGTAACACGGGTACTGCGTTAGCTTGAATCAAGGATAAGGGATATCGTGTGAACGATTAAAAAGTTTGTATTGATATCTATGGCGAAGAATAGCTTCTGATGAGAGAACTGTCACCGGGTGAATCTGCCTCCGAAAACAACAAAGAAATAAAAATCGTTTTACTACTGTGCCAAATGAACAAAAATACCATAAGCTGCCTTCTGTCAAAATTTTGTCCAATTCCTATTAAGTTTCGAATTGTTAAGGCAACCACTTTATGCTACAACTTTTTGACTCCCATGGCCGTTTTTCTAATTTCTTTTTTAACACGTTGACTGCCACGCGTGTTTACAACAAAATCCCCGTCAGGCCACCCGTGCCACTGTAAGATGCGTGCTCTGCTACCGCATGTCTGTTTACATTTCTTTCGGTACTCTCACCCCGATATCTATTACGATCCTCATTTATCACGTTATTACTCTGCACGAGCAGTTGTAATCTTTGCCGTGTACTGAGTAGTACAACTAATATCTCTGCCCAACTAATATCTCAACCGCAACTTTGCAGTGAATGCTTCAATATTTTGCACTGTAAATAATTTTGTTAATAAACGATTTTTAAAAAAATTCAACAGTATTATTATCTCCTGTCATATATTTATCTAAATATGTTCGGAAATCCTTTGGAAGGAGTCACCCGACGTGGCCTGATGAGAACTCTTGCTGTCACCCGAATACGGGTGACACGGCAGTTAACGTGTTAAACATTACTTGATCAAACACGAATCAAATTGGCTGAAGAGTCACCTGTGCAATATAAATCTCATTCGGACACCTTTCATTATTCCCTTTTGCAAAGGACATTTCAGAGTTTAAACAACCTTAGATTTATTTTATTGAGCTACAATTAAAGATAAAACAAACAAAAAATCAACTCGAAAATGCACTTTTCCACAATGTTGCCTTCTTTATAACAAAGAGCTTTCCAACAACGATGGTTCTTTCGTCTTTAAAAGTGAAAGCCCTCTTGTATGTCATAATGTATGAAATATATCTTCGTTATAGCTGAATTCAGGGATTTGCTGTTATTTGGTATAGGTTAGGTCAGGCAGGCAGCCGTGTTTCCACAGCCTACTTGGGTCCAATGATTAGTCCCTTTTGTGTTACCTGCTGCTAGAAGGGAAAGAGAAGAAAGAAACATAGAAAAAAAAATTAAGGCAGGTATTAGAGAAAAAAAAGAAAAAGAGGAATAGGGATGAAGAGATGAGAAAGACAGAGAGGGAAAGACAGAAAATACCGAGGGTTTTAGAATACAGATAAGGTCCAAGAAAAATGCGGAGAAGAATCCGCTAAGTAAGATCAGTGCGCTGAATGAGACACGGTGTCCGGTTGTGGGCCGGTAAACTACCCACTGTACCTTAAGAAGGAACTAATCGTACCTGGACTAATTGACGATATATCAGATAGGCCCTCATAGTAACGCTGACCGAGATATCTCAGCCGTATACACCCCAGCGCAGGGCATTGACAGAGGAGTTGTTCCACCGTCTCCTCTTCCTCCTTGTCCTGACAATTTCTTCAAAGTCGTTAAAAGGGATACCCATTCTCCTAGCAGACAGTGCCCAGCGACGGAAGCCACCAAGTCACGTAGTCGAACCCTCGGTAGCTGCAATAGTGCAGCTGCCCTGCCTTGATCCAAATAGGGCCATCCGGCCTGGGCCAGTTCGTAGATAGCAGCGTCGATGCACTGCCCGCAAGCGGAGAGGTTTATGCCACAGAAGATGTCAATGGCACCCTCGTCAAGCATTGTCCCCCTCTTCGCCAGTTCATCGCAACGAGGTTGCCGAATCCAAGTTAATTTCGGAGATTTCCTAAGTTATGTTGTATTTGGGTGTAAACAATTAAATCTAAGAAAGGGATTGTAACTTGACTTTGTAAGGCAAAAGTCACCGGCTCACAAACAGATGATCTTAACACTAAATGTTTGAAATACAACTATTCAAATTTGACAGATACACCACCAAAAGAATTTTGACTCAGGGACTTGTAGGGGGAATACGTTGGAATTTAACGGCAGTTCTTACAGAAAATGAATGTAGGTAATGGAGCTTGATATAAGCAGTATAAGTAATTCTGAAAGCCATGGAAAAAGTGACTGAGCTAGAGATGAGTAGGTGACATTCAGGCAGCAGTAAAGGCCAAAATACTAATTAAGAGTAAGTAAGCAACTGCAAGAGATTTTTTTTGCATCGATGAACAAATATTATTTAAGGATATGCCAGATACTAAGTCAAGACGAATGAGATCTCTGATGAATTAGTGAGGTAAGGTTCGGCAATGATCTCTTAGATAAGAGAGAAATCGGTGCAACAATTAAAGAGAATTCAATATGTAGAGGACTACAGGGCTGCAAGTACCTTGTGCTCCAGACTAAACATTGCAAGAACCGCCCAATTTCTAGGTTTGGGCAAGGAAGTTCTTATCTTTCTTTATAAGTTTTGTTACAGGCCATTGCAAGTAGTAGTTTAAGGCACTCGGATAAAGAGGAGTTAGAATCATCCCAGCTACTGATGAATCATTTATATAAGACGTTGATATATTGGGGTATTACTTCGGAACAATTAAGAAGGGAATCAAAATCCAAGTCACATAAATTTTAGAGGAATCATCTTGGATTTAGTTTTACACACTCCTGGAATTACATAAAATTTTTAAGGAATTTTTTTCTATCCTGTTAATAGAAAGTTGTTTTTAATTTATTTTCAGATAAAAATGAAACAATTTAATATATCGGTCATCGGCTTGTCCGGGACCGAAAAGGATCGAGGCCAAGTTGGCGTAGGAAAATCATGCCTGTGCAATAGATTTATAAGACCCATGGCTGATGATTATTTTATAGATCACATATCAGTGTTAAGTCAGGTAAAAAGAATCTCATTTAATTTTTGCCACTCAAGAATATAATTTTTATTAATTTTGTTGTTGTTTTTCTTTCTTCTTTTTTTGTAGAGTGATTTTAGTGGTAGAATTGTCAATAATGATCATTTTCTTTATTGGGGCGATGTACACAAAACCACAGACGAAGGAACAGAATATACATTTCATATAGTTGAACAAACAGAATTTATGGACGATTCCACATTTCAACCGTTCAAGGTTGGCAAAATGGAACCCTACATTAAAAGATGTACAGCGACAAAAGTATTTTCAGCCGAAAAACTCATGTACATTTGTAAGAATCAATTGGGCATCGAAAAAGAATACGAACAAAAATATATGCCAGAAGGTCGTTTGATTATTGATGGCTTCGTTATTGTATTCGATGTGAGTCCTGTGCCAAATCGAAATATAGAAAAACAAATTGAATTTGTTCAAAATGCCATTACTTTAATATTGAAGAATAAGAAACCTCTAGTGTTGGTGACCACTAAAAATGACGATTCCAGCGAATTGTATGTAAGAGAAGCTGAAAAAATTTGCCAACGTAAAGAATACAAAGGAATGGTACAACTAATCGAAACCTCAGCACACGAGTCCATTAATACAGATTTGGCCTTTCTGGTGTTGGCTCAAATGATTGATAAAGTTAAGAATCGTATAAAAATTATACCATATCATGAGGCTGCCCGTTCACGTAAGGAATTGTTAGAGAGCCGTTCTGAGGCCGTAACAAGACTTATACGTAATCAAATTACCGACTATCATATACTGTGGTCGCAAGGCTCAAAAATGCTTGCTCAATTTAGAGAGTGGACCGAATTTCTAAATATATTTGGCCATGATGCCGGACAGAAGCTATTTCGACGTCATATGAAAAAACTAAGAGATGATCATATGAATAAGAAGCTGCATCAGTATTTGGATAAGTTTGCTCGAACTCTGGAATACATGTTGCCCGATATAAATGCCATATCAGCTAATGATGATGATGTTTGGGATTGTGCCAAAGGTTATCTTCGAAATCATTTAGAATTTGACCAGTACTTTTTTGAGTGTCCTCAAGCATCTTGGCAGGAATTGGTGGATATGGACGAGACAGAAGATGAACTGCGCATACCGTTTGATGTTTTGGAAACCTCTGAGGCGGAAACTGTGTTTAGGAATTTTTTGAATTCAGTACAACAAGATAAAAAGAAAATTGGGTAAATTTAAAAATAAAATAAAATTTTTCATTCACATTTAACTGATTTAATGTAACTATTTTCACACTTCACTTTTGAATGAAAAGTGATTACTGGATGATAATTTCAGCATTTGTTACTTAAGAGTTTCATTTGATGTTTTTATTTTTAGTTGGAAACAACAATTTAAAATGTTATTAGAAGAATCTGGTTTTGTAACACCCGGCAAACAATTGTCAGAAGTTCGAGTTTTATTTATGGGACGTGAATGTTTTGAAGCTTTATCCGAACATGACTGCCAGCAAATCTATGACATTCATCAAGATGAGATAATTGAAAAAAGCAAACAAAACTTTGTCGAACTTCTGTTGGAACATGCACAGTTTTTTCAGCAATTTAAAAATGTTGATATCATAACCCAAGAAGATGTTCGACAAATAACGGATGTTCTACAGGATGATTCCAGGTAAAACAAATTATAAGAAAACTTTAAACATTTATATTAAAATAAAAAAATAATAATAATTTTTCTTTTTTCCCATTTAGATATAAAATACTAGATCGCTTGGATCAGGAACGACGAGTTATTTTATTTCAACATCTAGGCTTCATGCACTGTCCCATACGTGACCATTGTCCCTTTTATCATAGTTGTGTTGACAATTTGGTCGAAGAAATTTTAGCTGAAAAGTCTGGTGTTAATCTGAAAACATTAGGCGGCGGCGGTGTTGTGAGTGGCGTTAATATGGGCGGCGGTGGTGTCAATTGGAAAAATCAAAGCAGTGATAAAACACTTAATTTGCTCATTGTTGGTTCCGAGCATTTGGCCAGTGATTTGCTCAATGATATACGCATGTGTACGGGTTCTAAGGGTGAATATATCTATGAAAATCAAACGTTTTATCTTAACTATCGTATTGCTAATGGTGATATGGAAGCCTTCAAGGCCATAGATGTCTATTCAAGTGGTGAGTTTATATTTTAACAAATAATAATAATTTATTATTAATAAATTCATTGTGATTGTTTAATGTGTTTTCTGTTGTTAAATATTTTTTCAATTAATATAAAAATTTATTATTTAGAATCTTTTTAATGTTAATCTACTTTAATGCGCTTCTTTCAAATAAAAGTTAGGTTAGGTTGCACAGGCTGCCAGTATGAAAAAACCGACTTCATTCTGGTCGTAAATGGTCCCGTTGTGTTGCCTGAAAAGGGTCAATTTAGTTCCGTATATTACCACCAAGATCCATTCCCCAAACAACCCCGAAGACCAGATAAACGAGTTTATCCTAACAACATCACAGACCGTTAGGTCTGCAAAACCATGCAGTCTCCAGAAAGAGGTAGGCAATGGCAGGGTAAATGCTCCACCGTTTTTTCCTCTTCTTCATCCTGAAAACTTTTACAAAAGTTATGGCATGGACGATTTAGTCTCCTAGCATGGGTACCGATAACACAGTCTTCTGTCAGCACAGCCACTAGTGTGCCCAACCGCCTTCGGGGAAACCTCAGCAAATTTGCAGTTCTCCTACTATGATGCTGAGGCCATAATATTCTCGAAACCGTACAGGTGACCTTGTTAGACCATCTGGTGTACGCGGCCCAAAAAAGTTCCCGCTAACATAAAGCTCTACAGCAGTTTAACGGGACTTCTAGCAGTGAATCTATCTCCCTGTCTCTCAGTAGAGTTCCAGATCTAGCGAGTTCGTCTGCAACTATGTTCCCGGGTATGCCCGAGTGTGCCGGCACCAAAAATAGTTTCAGTTTGAAATGTCTCGCCATCTCATCTAGAAATGTTTGGCATTCATGGACCAATCTAGGTGTTATGTAGACACCCTATAACGAGTTTATAGCGGCCTTGCTGTCAGTACAGATCCGGATATCCTCTCCGTATATCCTGTAGTATCTCAGCCAAACAACTGCCCTTGTAATGGCTGAGATTTCAGCCTGAATCATGCTACATTTGTCCTGTAGCCTAAACTTTATCCTGATCTGAAATCTAGGAATAAGACGCCTCCTCCGACAATGTCTGACTTTGACCCGTTTGTATAGACATCAAGCTCATCTCTCCGTGGTTCCATGTGAATCATGTTTGACGTGCCCGACATTGAGCGAATCCAATATCAGACATGGTGGTGGGCGAGCAATAATCGATATTTTCGGGAATACCCGATGCGCATCCCAAGATGGCCGCATGGACATAGTCCCTTGGCCTCCATGCCATAGTTGCATTTAGCCATAACTGCAGAGTTTATGGCCAGTTGTTTGGCCATGAGGTCGGCCGGTAGTCAGAGCAACATAGTAAAGAGGGCCTTCGATGGAGTGTTGCGTATTGCACCAGTGACCATTAAGGCCGAAGTACGCAGAATCCTGTTCAGTATACTACAGTTTGTACAACAGTTTGCAAAACACCACGCCTACCTCTAACTTTTTCATGTCATTTGGAACAATAAAGTAACTCCAATCAAAAAAATAAATAAATGGGGCGATAAAGAATAAAAAAATAAGAAAAAAAACGTCAATTGAAAAAATTTGCGCTCGCCCATATCTTTCGAGTTACGGGGCTCTGAAATTTAAAATTTTTTTAAAATATCAATATGGGTATCATTTTAAAGCTTTTGAAGAGATTTTTAAGGAAATACTAAAATTTGTTTAAAATGCTTAACCCATTAAGAGGCGATTTTTGGATTTCTTTCCATAAATCGGACAAATTTGTTGGCTTTACAGCTCGTACATGCTCCTCAACATCATTCTACAAGTTCTCAATTGAATCCAGGGATTGAGCTGGCCACTTCAGAACAGTGATATTGTTTTCTTCTAAGCAACTCTTTACTATGAGTGAATTGTGCTTAGGGTCATTATCATGCATAAATTTCCACATTAGAGGCATGTTGTCTTCAGCTAATGATATAATTTTATTGATAATCTTGTAAATGGGAGCTACACCACGCCAGGCAAATGCTGCCCACACCATGACATTTCCACCATCATGCTTAACCGTTTTAAGGGTGTACTTTGAGTGATGCTCCAGGTTTGGATGGCGCCATATGTACTGTTTTCCATCAGAACCGAAGAGGCAGAACTTCGATTCGTCGCTCCAAGGTAGATTTTTGCAAAATGTCATCGCTTTATAGAGATGTTCTCTGGAAAACGCTAGTCGGCACTTAATAAATTTTTTTTGACACAGGGGGCTTACGTTGTGCAATACACCCACGTAAGTTTGTCTCATTAAGACGTCTTCTTATTGTTCTAGACGATATGTTTATACCATAACCCGATGAAATCTGTCTTTTAATTTTACTTGAGCTCGTGAGAGGATCTTTAACAGCTGCCTTATAAATTAAGCAATCTTCCCTCGGTGTAGTTTTTCAGGCTCTAGGATGCTGTTTCACATTTTTAGTGGTACCATGTTGCTTGATACGAGGGCTGCTCTATATATTTCTGGCCTAATAGTGAAAATGCGAATATTTATAACACTGTACAACACACCAAAAAATTACAAGGTCCGGGCTATAAATTCTGATAGAGGAGACAAAAAAAAGATATACGTGTATCGGCGTTTTGAAAGTTTACATCTGGATTTCATTTGAGAGGGGGTTAAAGTTTCCCAGCTCTGCCACATTCTTATTGTTAAACGGCATAAGAAACCATGTGACCCTTACATTTTAGGTAAAAAAAGTGTTCAGCAAATTTATGTAAAATCTTACGGAGAACATTTTTGTAGAAATGTTAACCCTCTAACTCCTCAAGATATGGGTCTTTTTTGTCCTTCTTTTAAAAAATAGCAAAAAACACCATTAAAACAGGGTTTTAGAGGGTTAAAATGTTCCACAAAAATGTTACCCGTTAAATTTTACTATAAGTCCCTGAATACACCAAAAAGGAAAATTCAACCATAAAGTCAGCAATAAGACGCAACAAAAGAGAGCTTAGGGTTAATTTCGCATTTATTAAGAATTTTGTTTTAAAGCAAATTTGGATAGCATTAATTACATTTTTTTTAGCTCTAGGCAATTCCACTTCATTATCATACAATGTCCAGCATATTTCAGCGATAAGCGAATGAATGCTTTTACCTTTATAGCGTTCTTCAATGGGTGCGCATGTCTGATGAAGTTTTTCAGCATGCTCATCAGATTCTGTTGACAACTGGTTCTCAAAGTAATCCATATGGGAATTTAAAAAATGAATTTTTGTTGACATATGAACGCAATAAAAGGTTCCTTTTTCAGCGATGGTTCCATCAACATAATGACTAGGACTTCGAAGTTGTAGCACAGGTACTGGGAGTTCGTCAGAATGCGGAAATGGCAGCATGGCTGATGGCACAGTTTTGAATACAAAACTCTTTCGCCTATATCTATTCAATTTTAATATGGAAATATTTTGGCACACATAGCACGTAGCGTCATTATGTTCACCTGGGTCTAACCACCGCAAAGGAATACCAAACTGCATTTTTTAAAAATAATTAAAAAAAACATCAAGTGAAAAAATTGGAGCTCGCCCATATCTTCCGAGGTACGGAGCTTAGAAATTTTCCAATTTTTTGAAATATCAATATGGATATCATTTTAAAGCTTTTGAAAAGATCTTTAAGGAAATAGCATTAAGAGCTGATGAAATTTTTATGTAAAATAATATATATGCAGTACCAATTTTTTTTTAAATCTCTGTCACCCCAATTCTTGCTTTTTTATTGGAATTACTTCTCTGAACTAGATTTACATTTACTATATAGTGAAGGGTACATAAGATTCGGCATAGCCGAATATAGCGCTCTTACTTGTTATTTACAATCTTTAAGGGGTGAAATAATTTTGCGAAGTAATTGAAAATGTATTTATGGCCTCAATAAGGTGTTGTTTTATCATTATTCTGGCTGAAAACAATTATTTTACGATTATACAAAATACAGATTCAAGGGGAATACTCATATAATAAATTCCTAGGACCACCACTTCATAGAATTAAGTATTCTTCACATAATTTATATCCAAAACGGGAACTGAAAACAAATTTTTTTGGTTTTTGTTTTAAATGTAAGTTGTATGTAGAAATTATCATTACTAATCTGTTAGTAAAATAAGCCTTTGCATAATATGGTTAACACCATCGTTAATCGTTCTAGTTGCCAATCATGGAAGGAATGGCCCCGTTGATGGAACACTAAAATAATTTATAGAAAATATTTTAAAGCTTTTTCAAGTATTTAAAATATGACTTGTAAAAATGGTTTAACAGTTTGTTATTCTAGTACCTGGTTTTGTTTAGGGACATTCCCAAATTTGTGGAATTTTAACAACGACAATTACTAATTACATTATTTTGTACATCCAAATTGACCTGGGGTGGAATCGTTACATCCGTGAACGTACAACACGTATCGTAAAAATACGTTTTTCGGATTATGACATACGTTAACGGATGGTAATTAACAATAACGCAGATTATAACATACGTTATCGTATACATGAACGTACATTTTTTACGAACTGTCATACGTTAACAAAACTTAGTTCGAATAAGATGAAAAATGCAACAAATTCGCTAAAAAAAAGTGCGAATTAAACAAATTTAATTTGAGTTTATGATAAAGTTATTATTACAATAAGTTAAATCTAAGATTCATGAATGAACACAAAAATTTGGCAAAAAACATGCTTCCTAATTGGGCATATTAAAATCTAATGCTAACAGACTATGGGATGAGCTTTCCAAATGTATGGACGCACTAGTACCACCAGTTAATGATGTTATAATTTTAAAATAGGAAATTCGCAATTTATATTTTTGCAAGAAAATATTTATATTTATAATTTTGGCTGATCAAAAATAGGTATCAAGCAAAGAAAAAAGCTTTTTTTTAATTGAAAAAGCAGAATGAAGGAAGGCTTTATGAAGAAAAGCTGCTGGTGCCAAGTGAAGAAGTGTTAATTGAAGCAGCAGTCCTTGAATCGAGCGCTATAGGCAAAAAATTGGTTTTGACCTTTGGAAACAACAAAATTTGATAAAAATGACCAGCCTGAATACTCTTTCTTTAGCTTTAGAATATTTTAATTTCAAAACTATTGTGACTCATTTAAAAAATTACGATCCGTTTACAATCGTATGTCATAATGCCATTTAGTTCATACGATTAACGTATCACGTAATTTTTTTTCGTACGATTGTCGATACGAACACGGATGTAACGATTCCACCCCTGATTTATCATAAAATTTAATTGCTTTTTCAAATATGTTATTCTAAATGAAACATTTTCCTTTTAATTTTCAATTGAAATTTTTTTTTATATTTATTTACCTGTTTTTTTTTTTTGTCTATGGACATTCTCGAATTGGTTTTTTCTAAAACAGATTTTTTAAAACCACAATTATTATCCCTTTTCACTCGTAATAAAAGGTATATAAAAGTGCAGTAAGTAATAACAATTTTCGTAAGATAAAGGTGAAAGCATTCATTCGCTTATCGCTAAAATATGCTGGACATTGTATGATAATGAAGTGGAATTGCCTAGAGCTAAAAAAAATGTAATTAATGCTATCCAAATTTGCTTTAAAACAAAATTCTTAATAAATGCGAAATTAACCCTAAGCTCTCTTTTGTTGCGTCTTATTGCTGACTTTATGGTTGAATTTTCCTTTTTGGTGTATTCAGGGACTTATAGTAAAATTTAACGGGTAACATTTTTGTGGAACATTTTAACCCTCTAAAACCCTGTTTTAATGGTGTTTTTTGCTATTTTTTAAAAGAAGGACAAAAAAGACCCATATCTTGAGGAGTTAGAGGGTTAACATTTCTACAAAAATGTTCTCCGTAAGATTTTACATAAATTTGCTGAACACACTTTTTACCTAAAATGTAAGGGTCACATGGTTTCTTATGCCGTTTAACAATAAGAATGTGGCAGAGCTGGGAAACTTTAACCCCCTCTCAAATGAAATCCAGATGTAAACTTTCAAAACGCCGATACACGTATATCTTTTTTTTGTCTCCTCTATCAGAATTTATAGCCCGGACCTTGTAATTTTTGAAAAAATTTGATTTTGTTGTACAGTGTAATCAAAAATGGTTTTATTGTTTTTCAAAGTATTCTCCAGCATGATTTATACACTTTTGCATGCGCTCAAACCAGTTGTCCAAGCACTTTTTCCACTCCGATTGAGACACCTCTAAAACATGGTTTTTGAACACTTCAACAGCTTCTTCTGGCGACGAAAATCGTTGACCACGCATTTTTTTTCTTGATGTGCGGAAGCAAGAAGTCATTAGGTGCCAAGTCAGGGCTGTACTGTACGGCGGATGACCCATTAGTTCGACGTTTTGGCCGGTCAAAAACGCTCTGGTTTGAGCCGATGTGTGAGAGCTCGCATTGTCATGGTGAACAATGATTCGTCTTCTCTTGTTGGTTTTTCGAATTTCTCCGATGACTTCAGGCAAACAAATTGTAGTGTACCACTCAGAAGTGACCGTCCTTCGTTGCTCAAGCGGAACAGTCGCCACATGACCAGTTTTGCCGAAGAAACAGGCGACCATTTGCTTCGAAGTGCTTCTTCCACGAACAACTTTCGTTGGATTTTGCTCGTCTTTGAAGACCCACACGGTCGATTGTTGTTTCGTTTCGGGCTCATACGCATAGGTCCATGATTTGTCACCTGTGACGATCTTATAAACGTCTTTTGAAGCACCGCAATCGTATTTTTGCAACATTTCTTTGCACCAATCGACATGAGCGACTTTCAAATTGTGCGGGATCCAACGAGAACAAACCTTTTTACGGCCAGGTGTTCATGCAGTATCGAATGTATGCTGGTGGAAGAAATGTCCAAGGATGTCTCTATCTCTCGGTATGACGCATGTCGATCTTGCATTATGAGTTCACGCACGGCATCAATGTTCTCTGGCACAACAGCCGTTTTTGGACGACCTTCACGGAATTCGTCTTTGAGCGAGCTTCGGCCACGATTAAATTCATTATACCAATTTTTCACAGAGCTATAGGATGGTGCTTCATCGCCATACAAAGATTTGCGTTCATCAATGCACTCTTGTCGTGATAATCCACGTCGAAAGTTGTGAAAAATGATGGCACGAAAATGTTCACGAGTTAATTCCATTTTTTTCTATATTAATTTTTTCAAGTCACTGTTAACAACACAAATAATGGTCGTATGTCAAAACGTTTTGAGTACGATTATGCTTAAAAATGACAAACTTTACAATGGAAATGTCAGATTGCACTTGGCAGCACTCAGTGTTGCCAGGCCAGAAATATATATAGCAGCCCTTGTATGTTCCAGGGCGTTGTAAAGCTTGGATCTGGAACATTTAAGTAGCTTAGAAATCTCCATTACCGTTTTTCCATCAGACTTCATTCGTTGGTTCAGTTTTCGCTCGGCAACTGAACTCCATAAACCTTTTGCCATTTTTAACTGAATGTAGAATAAAATATTAATTTGCAATATTTGCTTTTTTGTTTAGAGTTACTTCATAGATGGTGAAGGGTATAATATAAGATTCGGTATAGCCAAATATAGCACTCTTACTTGTTTTTAAAATAATCTATCAAAAATTTCGCCTTATGACATGGGGCAATATCCTGTTGAAAAAAAAAACCTGTGCAGATTCACATCCAAAAATTTGGTCGAAATATGATGAAAGTTTTTCAGAAATCAATCAATGTAGATTTTAGCATTTAAACGTCCTCCATAAAAGAGTAAAAAACCGGTTAAATTATTTTTTTAATTTAATTTATTTTCAGATTTAATTTGTTTTATTTTATTTTTTTATTTTAATATGTTTTAATTTATTTTATTTGCAAATATTTTTTTAATCAACTTATTTTAATTATAATTATATTTATATATAACTTAAGTTAAAATAAAATTCATTTTAATACTTTTTAACTATTTAATCAATTAAATTGAATGTAAGCTAAATTACTTAAAATGAATTCAACTGAACTGAACTAAACACTATTCAACTGAGTTGAACAATTTGAATTAATTATAATAATAATTAAATTATATATAAATTTAAAGTTAATTTGAATTATAATGAATATGTAGGAATGCTTTTTATGGAACTCAATTAAATTTATTAAACTGAATTGAATTATATTGAGTTTAGTTATATTGAATTATTTTATTATTTATTGAGTGGAATTTGATTGATTTATTTTTTAATTAAAGTAATCATAATTTAATTCTTAGGAATTTATTGATTTTAAAACAATTAATCTATATTCTTGCAGGCTTAATATGTGTTTACTCAAATCAACAGTCATTTGAAACTCTTAAGGATAATTTAGAACGAACCCTACTCTGTAATTTAGAATTGGAAGATAAATTTGAAAATCTGCCAATTGTTTTAGTATATCAACCTCAGGATTTAAAAGAGAACGAAGTCGATTATTTGCGTAACGAAGGCTTAAGGCTGGCCGAAATGTTACACTGCGATTTTATTGATCATCAACAAAATCATCAGAAATATGTTTATGACATTTTAAATATTGTAATCGATTCGTTGAGAGTAGCCGAAATTAAATCACTCGAAACATTTCCACCAAATCAAACAGATTTACGTATATTGCTTTGTATGTTTTGTGGCGATCAATACGATATAGAAAATGTTGTCACACCCTTAACAGCGGAGTCAACATTTTGTAAAGCAACCGAACATGCCGTAGTTGTTGACGTTTTCATAGGCGATTCTAAAAAACGTGTGGAATTTATTATTTCATCTTATCACGGTATCAATCAGTATCGTGATGAATTAATACATGGTTTTATTTTTGTATATTCAGCCAAAAGACGCTCTTCATTGGCCAATTTAAAGTGAGTACAAATGAGAGAAGAAAAAAAAATGACAGAAAATAAAACAAAAATTAATAAAATATTTTTTTATTTTTTGTTAACAGTGTTTTAGTTTCACAAAACTCCAATATACCACTGCAAATAGTTGCCATTACAGAAAGTGGTGGTGCCAATGCATTTTTTAGTAGCGATATCTGTCAATTTTTAATAACGGAAGGTAATTTATTAGCTGATCGTTACAAGGCTAGTTTTATGACATTTTCGGCAGATCAATATGTTAAATGTAAGTAAAACTAATTATTTATTTAGATACTCATTGCCTTCAAAAGATATTCGTTTTGTGTGTGTGTGTGTTTTTTTCATTTTTCATTTTCTTATAATGGCCAATTTTTTTTGTGTGTGGTTTTTTAACAGTTGCTTTCTACAGTCCATTCTTAAAGAATGCTTGGGACAACAAGTATGAAGTGGAAAATTTACACGTTGAAGAGTCAATTACTTTAGATTCTGGTGAAGGTACACTAGAGAATTCTGTTAACCAGCTGCCAAGACCACCGCCACGTCATGAAAGTTATATGCTGTCAAATACTCTGGGTACCGATGGTTCCGGTAGCGAAAATTATGAAATGCTTCCTACTCGGTCTCTCAATTCATTAAATGGTAAGTTTCAATTTCTAAAATTCTTCTTCAGAGGTGGGGAATCTTTTTCACACTATCGTTTTTAGAAGAAAGAGACATATCGTTAGATGAAATCTATGAAGAAAGCAACGAGAAGCCAAAAATGCTTCATCAAAGTAAGTAAATTTTCTTCAAAAGTCTTTTTATAAGATTTTTGCCATACGTTGGTTAACACCAAGAAATATGCCAATTAATACATTTTAACAAAAATCCTAGGAATGACAAAAGTTTAGAATCAACTTTTGAGAAGTTTATAATCAATTTTAATTAAGGTAGTGTTGGTGACAATATAAAAATTACAAAAACAACAAGGACTTATATGGCATTCTAAAATAAAATGATTGTTGTTATTTTAAAGGTTTTAGAATTGACACTTCTTCTATATGATCATTTCCATGTCATCGTACGTGACATTTGTACACCTACAAAGTGCAATGAATTGTGTAAAAATAGGAGCAACTGTAAAAAATGTTGTCGTTATATATACAGGGTACTATATATGCAAAAAAATATCACATTCGGAACCCTGTTGTCCAAAATATCGAGGGAAATACGAGCATATCGTACGTGAACTAAAACAGAAGTAACTTTGAGATGATTATGAAAATAGGCCAAATTCTGCGAATTGTGTGAAGCTTTGTTTTAATTGTTATTTTTTTAACAACACATATTGTCCGGCATTTTGTTTTTTAAGTGTATATAGCTTGGCCGGTGCTGATAAAAGAAAGATTTTCCAACACTTTCTATGGTGAATTCATTTTTGTAAAGTTGGTAAGCTTATCCAACAGTTAAAAGCACAAAGCCGATGGGAACTATTTTCCCATCATAGGTAACTGTGTCTTTTCGGCCAGAAGCTTGCACACTTATTCCATCTCGCATGAAGAATTCTTTGATTGTGTTAATACTTTCAACTGGACCAAGGTGTTTTTCCTGTTCACGCTTTATAGGTTCCACATATTTCTTATACAAATTTTATTTCAATTTCTTTGCTTATATCTTTTGGCAAGGCCTTCTCTATCTTTCCTACAGCTTTACCCAAAGTTTGCCTACATTTATATGAAGATTCGGGGATAAAGTTACGTAAACTTTTATTTATTTCTTCTCTACGCCTTTGCTGTCGAATGCGATCTTTTGCCCGTTTTTGTTGAAGAAGTTTTTTTTGTCTTTTTTGGCTGTACCTGCCATCTTTCTTCGATAGACACGTTGTCTTTCAGCTTCTTTTTTTCGGTATTTTTTCATCTTTTCGTCATTATTTTTCTTTTTTTTTCAGTCTTATAGCAACTTTTACCCATCTTAACAAAAAATATATAATTAACAAGTGAATTCTCATAATTTAATTTCAATTGTAGTGCTTACAATATCGTACGCGACGAACTTTAGAAGCTTATAAAATTTTTTATCCACCGAACTGAAAGATAATAACGATCAATATTTGTTTGCGACAAAAATTTTGCATTGAATTTTTATTTTAAAACACTTGCGACCGGTCAAGTTCAAATGACGTAGGCTAATGATGTATCAAAATAAACCAAAAAAAATGCCGCTAATCGAACTTAATAATTTCTCTTTTCTCATGGATCTTGTATATTGTTGTTGTAACGTTAATTTTAGAGTGTAATTGCAATGTTAAAAATACTTGAATTCAGTCGCTTGTGAAGCATTTTCTCACTTATTGCAATTTATTTATTTTAACCAAAGAGATGGTCAGTTTAAACTCCTATTTTTGCTCCTCAATACTTGTTTTAAGTTATAAATACATCTACGTTATAAAATTTGAGTGCTTTTTTAGTTATTGCCATGTAAAAAATGTTTCAACGGTTTTTATTTTTTCAGTCGTGGTTGACGTTTTCATAGAAATGCTTATATATGACCTAATTTCTAAAATAAATTTATTACCAATAATACAACCATCACCAATAATATAACAAAAGATTTCACTAACATACAAATGTCCGTTATTGCCCGAGTTCTTGTGTTCAATATATAGTCTTAAGGGCAATTTAGACGGTACGACATTATGCACGTAAAATCCAAGAGAAAATAATATAAAATTTTTCCGTGTTTTCAAAACGAGAGTAAAAATCTTACGACAGATCTTTTTGCGTTTACACAATTGGTAGGTTTTTTGGCGGCTTGCAGAAAAATGAATCCCTGGAGGCTTATTCTGAATTCGCATCGCATTTCAAATCGTGGCAACGCTGCTCAAATAAACCTCAGTGTTAACAAACGGAAAAATAAAAAAAATAAATAATTTGTTTGTGTTTGGCTGTGAAAATTGTTTATAGAATTTATTTAGGAAATTCTGTAAGAAAAAAAAAATAATAAAAATGGATTCTGTGGCACTGTGGTTCGAAGATGAAGAAGGCTGTGAGCAAAATGAAAGGATGTAGATAAGATTTCTTAGAAGCATTTGTTGCCCTGAAGGCAAGTGCGTCCGGTAATCCATTTACGGAATCCGTCAGGTTTAACAATTTCACCACTTGCCCCTCTAAAGGAAGACAGTTTATTATATCTTGATGGGCCACCGCCAATGTCGTTTTTTTTTGTCTAAGCTTCTGTTTGGTGTGTACTTAGAAATCGGCCCAAACTTATTAAAGTTAAAGTCAAATATTTTTGAACTGGTTTATCTATTTAATACTTTTTTCCATACTGCAGCTTCTCTCATAGGTTTTCCATTGATATTTAAATCTTCAGTTAACGTTTGCTTCAAAGTATTTGCCGACTGCCGTGCATTTGGTGTTTTCAAAAGGCCTCTTGCCGTTATGGACAGCCACTTGAAATTTGCATAGACTATGTATAAGTAGACCCACAACAGCAAGAATGAAAATTAAAATTAGTATTAAAGGGTGTTTTAGAGAGTTGTATTCGAAGACCCTCTGCCCCTGTCAACTTTTTCTACCGGAAACGCGTATCCTTGTAAGAAATAATTAAAACGTTTTCGGTTTCGTTGTAAGTTTTGCTAATAATTTGAATATCATTGCAATTAGTTATTTAATTAACTTTTTCGTTGGTTTAACAAAATGTGTAATAGAGAGTCATATTCGAAGACACTCTCCCCCTGTCAACTTTTTCTACCGGAAACGCGCATCCTTTTAAGAAATAATTAAAACGTTTTTGGTTTCGTTGTAAGTTTTGCTAATAATTTGAATATCATTGAAATTAATTATTTAATTAACTTTTTCGTTGATTTAACAAAATGTGTAATAGAGAGTCATATTCGAAGACCCTCTGCTCCCTGTCAACTTTTTCTACCGGAAATGCGTCTCCTTGTAAGATATAATTAAAACGTTAATAATTTGAATATCATTGCTCAAATCCAATTAATTATTTAATTAACTTTTTCGTTGGTTTAACGAAATGTGTAATAGAAAAAAATTAAAAATACTATACTAATTGTTATAAACGAGAACGACTGCCTTTGTAAGAGTTCCGTTTGTAATTAATTAAGTAAATCATTTAACCCTTTCGGGACTACTGGGATAATACGTCCCAGCAATTTTCAAACTATCTTTTTTCTTTATTTTCAACGCAATTGCCAGGGAGGTAGAACTCCCAAACGTGCAAAAACGGATAGCATTAATTTTGGAGACCAATTGCCAGTAGAGCAAGAGAAGCGTTGTCGCTGTGTCCGCTGTTCTTCACTTGGCATAGAAAAGCGAAGAAAGATGATATGCTCAGGTTGTAACAACGCCTTATGTTACAAGAGTTTTGGGCCATTCCACAAATAAATACCTAATTGCATTCCTAAAATGTTAAAAATAAATGTAAACATTTATCTAAATCTAATAATATTTATATTTTAGTTATCTTTTTAATTTCGAATCGCTCTTCGAGAACACTGATTGGGATTTTATGCCCCATGAAAATACTTGTTGGGATTATATGTCCCAGGATAAAAGGACGAATTTAAAATTTTTAAGTATGGAGAACATAATACTTTTATCATACCTTTTAGAATATGAAAAAAAATTTTCCATACATAATTTGGTTTGCAAAATAAAACTCCGTCCCGAAAGGGTTAACAAAGAGTTTCACTGGTTTAACGAAATATGAAATTGCAGCAATTAAAAGATACAATTTAGATTATTTTAAGTGTGAAAGAGTATGCTTGTGAAAAACAAAATTTTTTTAATTATATGAGATTAAATGTGTGAAAAACAGTGCTTGGAAGATCATGCCTGAATCTGATGGCTAAATTACTCACGCGCATGTCCCACAACATAAATAATTTAATTAATAAGATAAAGATAAGATTATTTAGACTTCTAGTAAACTTAGTCTAGCTTCAGTTGTTAAGCTTGAAAAATTATTGTTAACAATGTTTGAAAAACATTAAAAAATATATTTTCTACTTATGAATATCATTTATCACACAATTTTACTACATCTGACTATAGACTATAATTTAAAACAATTTTACATTTATCTATTACACCCTTCATCCAGAATGTTGGGTTAAATATACTTTTGCCTGTTTTTTTTTTCATTATTTCTTTCTCAATTTTTTTGTTTGTTTTTAGTTTTAGCCAATTTACCGTACAACCGTGAATATTTCTTTATTATTTTTTTTTCGAAGATTCCCAGTAAATGTAGCTTTTAGATAAATTTAAATTATTTTTTATTGCAAAAAATAAATAAATCAAATAATAATAATTATAATAATGTTAATGTATGTTATTGTCATAAAGGATTCCAGATATTTCCTCCTCCAACAACTCCTCCAGAGCCAGCTCCTCCAGATCATCAGCTCATTACATGCTCATATAAGAGCCAATTTGTATCAGCTTCCGAGTCTAGTTTGGAAGAAATAACATGTAATTGATCGTTTTCATTAAAATATATAATTTAAACGAAATTCGTCATTTATTTAATTTGATTATTTGTATTCTATTTATTTCTTTTTTCAATGAATGATTTTTATAAGCAGCGGATGTCAGCGGGTCAAAGGATTCATTGGCTACACATGATGCAGGTTAAAACAAACAATCTAAAAAACAAAAAACAAAAAATCTTGTCAATTATAACGTTTTCATTTTTAGTAAAATTTGTTGTTTTTAGTTGGTTTTTAGTTTTTTTTTCTATTTTTATATAGTTTTTTAATTTATGCACGTTGTCGCTGAGATTTTGTTTGAAATCAAACGTTTCTACGTTTCTATTAATTTTTGATTAATTATTTTTCAGTTGTTGCACTATTCTATTTTGTCTAAATTCGTCTTCAATCTTAATTAGTTGTAGTATCGTTAGATGTTATTCTTTCTATCCACTAATGGTGAAAACTATTCAGCATTTTACTCTAAAACAAAAATACTTCTGTACAATAAAACTAATTATTTTTTTTTATAAAAATTTGCTATTTGATTCTTCTGCCTCTTATTATTATTATTTTTTTTTTCTGTGGAGGAAAAGAAAGAAAAGGTAATATAGAAAGAACAAAACTTGAGAGATTTGTAAGTCGTTTAATTAGTACCATTTCGCCCAAAAATATCCCTCTCTGTCTATTTAAATTCTGTCAAAACTATTCTTTGAAAAGCTATTTCAAACCCTATAAAGATTCTAATCTATTTGAAGCACAAAATTGAAAATATTTTTGGTATTTCTTTGAAATACGATGATCAGTTTCATAAGTCTTTATGAAAATTTTTTTTTTTTTTTTTAAACATAAGTCCCTAATTATCAGGCGTCCTCGATACTAGAAGATTATTCTTAAAGACTCATATTTCCGATAGATTTATCGCCGATAGGATTGTATTCCTGGCAGTATGTTTGTCTTAGATATCAACGGCATCTTAACGATTGCGCTCCAGGGTTTATAGTGACACTAATCGCTGGGGTTTGCATCGTCATAAAACTGGAAAATATTGCCTTTCAAGGTCTTACACCGATAACACAGTAATCGGCAACCTGCTTGGATATAGGATCAATACGCGGTTTATTTCTGGCTGTGGTGTAAACACAAATAGCGGGAAAAACGCTTGCACTCTATTAAGACAGCCTCCACCTAATTAGAAGAGAGTAAAGTAATGGTCCTGCGAACCATAAATTGAGAAGATGTTGGCTATGCGCAACTAGGATGGTCGCATTGAATCACTGGGTCTTACAAGCTCCGTGCAGCTTGGATTGTATGTTTCCGCCTTAACGCGTTTGTTCCAGAGTTTGCAGGGTTTTGCAAGTGGAAAAAAGACTTTTCTTCTACTTACTGGTTACACAAGAACGTGGTGGCCGTAGTTTGTATCAAAATCGCTTAATGCATTTTTGAGCTCGACGACGTGTTGTTAAACTGCAATAGATGCTGTCAGTGCCATATGACGAGTTTGGTCATCATCTGCTGAACAGCAAGGTGTTGCCAATTATGTTTTAAAAAGTTGTTACTTTGTGTATTTCGATGAGTAAGTACAAACCGTATTACATTTCAAAAATCGTGGCTCAGTTTAAGAGTGTCACAGTTATTTCAGGGTCATCTAAGTAAATAATATAATTAACCTGGAAACTTTTTCTCACGTTGTGTACTCTTGAGGAAAAAAGGCAAAGAAGTGGAGCAACTGTTACCCTTTTGCCCCTTCTCCTTAATCTTACTAGATTCTGCAAGAGTCATTTGTGATACTTTATGAAGCTTCATCTCATAGTAGATTCAACAAACTGACAAGTTCTTACTGAAAGAAAGGAATTAGATAACACACTGACACCGATGGTAATGCTGAGATTTCTCAGGAGAGCAATTCTAGATGAAGTGCAATAGCACCTGGCGAAAGATACAAAAAATGTTTCGTCGCAGTGTCATTCGTGTCATTCACTTTTTCAAGTCATTTGTAATAAAATAATAATAAACTAACATCTTCTGTTAGTACCTTCTTCTGTACCTACGAGAATGTTCAAAGGAACTGGATAAGGTCAATTATTTCATTCTAAAGGAAAAAAAATGCAAAAAATCATCATCTTGTTTCCGTGCCAAATAATAAATTTAATTCTTAAAATAAAATAATGATTTTCCGACAGACATTTGTTTTAATTGTCGTTTAGGAAAGTTTTTTTTCAGAAAGTATTTGAGAATATAAATTAATTGTGTTTCTTTTATATACATTCTTTTAAACCTAAGCGCCAGTTTGTTTTGGTTTTGGAGGCTGTGGAGGGAAGCAAGGCTTCGTTTTTAAGTTCTTGGAGCTAATTTAGGCTTTACTTAAGAGAACCGCTCCAAAGTCTTCTCATTTTACCTGAGCTAACAGGTTGTGCTTGTACCGAAAACAGGGAAATATTCATTAAGAACTTTATTACTCCTGCTTCCTCTTAGAGTGCACAAGACAGTCCACTGAAGCCATATTTTTTTAGTATCCGCGTTGGATGTCGCATAACGCCAAGAAAACTATTAAATGTATCGAAAAAAAAGAAAAACTTGCGTCACTATTTTATGATTGAGGAACTTCCAGGAATTTATATTTACTTACTCTGACAAAGTAGGCGTAACGTTTCCTCACTTTAGTTGATTAATGTTTGTGAAAATTATGAGCTCTAGATGATCAAAAGTTCCACCAGGTTCTATTCGAAAAGTTGATTGTTCAGAGCCATCTGCATATTACCACTGTACCTAGTAGGAAAGGAAATGATGGTCACTGCAAAGAACAGAAGGGTGAAAGGTGGATCACGCCTCACCTGCGATGATTCTTGAGCTCCTCACTATGACGCGATACCTACTACAGCTTACCGACTAGACGTAGAGAAGAATACGTAAAAATGCTGGCAATAAAACTAAGTCTCTTTATATCAAGAAGACTTTCAAATCAACTCATTCTAGCGATTTAGGAGATGTCAAATTGATTGAGACGCAGTAAACATAAACTCTCTCTCTCTCTCTCTCTCTAATTCATAATGAAGAAAACAGCCCTCGACTTTAGTCTGTTAAGTTACAAGAGCACAGCAACATACAGGGGAACTCAAAAGCGGTCGAAGTGGCTAAACTTGGACCTGGATTACGAGAACCACCGGTCTTGGAAGGCGTGGACTTGCCAATGTTTTGTTGAAGGCTCAGACTTTGGCGTAAGCGAGCTAATTTGGCCACTACTTTTCATGACCAGAAAGAACATCTCGATGATGTTATCTTTTCGGGGTGGCTTGCACGGTGACAGAGTTTCGTGCTTCGGCTGACTTCTGTAGCAAACCTCAGCTACCATTATTTATTTTAATCGACCCCATTAAGCAACGGTTCCATACGAAACCTTTATTCAATCCTTAATAGCAATTGCTTGTCTTAAGTCGGAGAACAAAACTTGAAGTACGAATTTTTCTTGAAGAACTTTAAATTTTCTTCTACTTCTCTCTGCAACACATTTTAGGATAAAACAGTTAATCGATCAAATAATCAGTCATATCTGGATCGTGCCGAAGGAAATAGTGAGTTGTTGTTTATAGAATGCAAAGATAGGAACGGAATAGAGCTCTTAATGAATCATTCTTTTTTTTAATTTAATTCGTTACATTTTGAATTAATTCTAAATTTTGAATTAATTCTTTTAACAACAAAAAGTAATTGAATGAAATTTGAATCAATTCAAACGAAATGAATGAATTCGTTTCCAATTCAAATGAATTTGTTAAAGTGAATTTAAATGCATTACTTATTCGTTTGAATTGAATTGATTTTGAATTCATTCAAATGAGTTAAACAATTAATTGCAATTCAAATGAATAAAATTAAAAACGAGTTGCAATCAACCAAATTTAAGAGCAGATATAGAAGAGGGTCTGAAAAATAGAAATTTCTCCTGCCAAGCTGAAAATTCAATGGTTAAAGAGCAGAGAAAACACATTTACTTATAAAATCAATTCAATTTAAATGAGTTGGTAATAAATTGCTATTTGAATTAATTCAAAATCAATTCAAGTGAATTGGAAATGAATTGCACTTCTTTTTGACAAACTCATTTCAATTAGAAAAGAATTGCAATACATTCTAAAAATTCATTTGAATTGGAAACGAATTTGCAATTAATTTTTATCAAATTCATTTAAATTGACTCAAGTTTCATTCAATTCATTTTTTGTGTAAAAAGAATTAGTTCAAAATTTTTAAAATTCAGTGCAATGAATGATTCGCGAATTAACTCAAAAATGAATGATTCATCTACAGCTCTGGAATGGAATGGCTGAGAAGTCAACTAAGCAATCAAATGACAGAAATGCAGTATCTTAGATTAAATACCGTTATTTTATTTTAAGTTGGCTAAATTGTTACCATTTCTTTAAAACGTATAATTTTTTTTTTTAATTTAATTTAAGTTATATTCTTTCCGTTCTGGATGTAGGGGAGATTTTAATTTGTTGTTTCAGCATGTATTTAGTAGATATTATTCTTTGATGTCAGCTGACAAAGTAGCATCTGTTGTTTTTATTTTTATTATAATTTAATTCTTATTCTGTTTTTATTTATTGTAGAATGGTTAGATGATAAAACAGATGGCCGCCGTAATGCAAATAAAAACTCCATTTGGAATAATTTTGGTGGTTCAACACATGCGTACACCACCGGTCGTAGACATATAGATTCTAATTTGAATAAAATTCGTCCAAAAGGTCCAAGTCAGACCCTAAAGGTATTTCATTAAAATTTAAAAATTATATTTTAACGCTGTTTTACTTATTTTTTTGTGCTGTTGTTGTTTTTTTAGCAACCAGGAAAGTTAAATTTGAAAAATTTTCAGCTGGTTAGTGATGCAGTAGCAAAAATGAACTTCGGTGGGGATTCTTATCTTACTGGTTGTGATGACAAGGATCCTAAACGTTATAGTCAATTCGATCATTCCCAATTGGATGGCGGTGATGAAGATGATTCAGAAGAATTGGCCGAATATGAGCAAATATATGAAAACGAAGGTAAATTTTGTATTCTGCGGTTCTCTTAGGACACTAGCAAATATTTTTCATTTAATTTTTTAAATACAGACTGTACCGAATCGGATAGCTGTGCCAGTTCGACAGAGCGTAAAGCACGACAACAACAAAATGCATATTTCAAGCAAATAAATAAGAAACCACCAGCCAATAAGAAAAACAAGAAAAAGAAAGTTGCCATACCTGTACAAACGCCCCGCGTACCCATGTTTGGCTCCTACGTTAGCCCACCAGAAATACCACTTCATTATCAAAGAATGGTCGCCACAGAAAAAAGTAAGTTAAATTAAAATTCCCAATTCGCAATTCGCAATAACTGTTAATAATGTAATTTTATATATTTAAGAAAAAATAGGTGAACCTCCAAATATAAATGACATTATTAAAACTGACAAGTCTCCAGAGTACACCATGGTTCCAGAAGCGCCAGCACTTTTTGCTTCTGATACTCTAAGTGACTTTAGTGTGAATCCAAAATGTTTAAAAGAATTCGAAAAGACCGAAAAACGACGTCTAAAAGAAGAAAGTGCAAGATTGCGTAAACTGCAAGAGAAAGAAAAGGAACAGGAAAAGAAACTAAAACGAAAACTTAAACAAAATTCTAAAGGTTTTGTCGATACAGAGTCTCAGTTTGATAAACTTGTGATCTCGGATAAAGTAGAAATTCCAGTATTTTTAATAAAATGTATAGAATATATTGAAAAAGAAGGACTTGACTCTGAGGGTATTTATAGAGTACCAGGCAGTCGTGCTCATGTAGATTTATTGTTTCAAAAGTTTGAAGAAGGTAATTGAAATATTTTATTTTAATTGTACATATTTTAAACTCAAAAAATTCTTAATTATTATTTTTCTTCTTATTTTTTCAACATTCAGATACAAATACCGTCATTGAATTGTTAGACATTCCAGTTAACGCAGTGGCTACAGCATTAAAAGACTTTTTCTCTAAGCGCTTACCAGCTTTATTTAGCAAAGATATAATAAAAGAACTTGAAGAGGTTGCTGGTAAGTTTGTTTTCACTTATTAACCTGTTAATATAACACAACATTATTATTATTTAACTTTACTAAAAACATGACAATGAAAAAATTTATTCAAAAGAACAATTTTCCAGAATCTCCAAAATTTGTAGAAAAAAATTTCTTTTTTTGAGGAAAAACAAATTTAATTAAAATCGTTTATTTACTTAAAACAAATTTGAATATTAAAAAATTAAAAAAAGTAATGAACAACAAACTAAAAAAAAATAAAAAAAAAACGAAATCGAAAAACATAAATAAACCAAAAATCCACAATAAAAGTAATACAAATTGTCGAAAATTAATTTATTTATTGATAATCGAAAACTCGAATATTTCACGAAAGCTGCCAGTAAAAATTCGAAGAATTCGGAACTTCCCCATAAAAGCAAGAATTTAATTTTACCTAAACGGTAAAAATAAACAAATTAAAAAGAAACCTAATATTCAAAAGGAAAAAAAAGCGAAAGCTGTAAGTCGAAAAATTAAATAAAATTTTTATTAAATTGGGATGTGAACTGTGGATATTATTAATGAATCGAAATTAATTTTGGCTTTAGTTCATTTATTTTAATTTCTAAAAACAAATTTTGGAAAGAAAAACTATTGTACAAATGTATGCGAAGGTTAAAAAAAAACAAGAAAAATAAGACGCCAGCAGAATGTAATGCTGCACTTTTTGGGCCGCTACGTCTTTCAGTTGTGTAATTATAAACATCATCTACGGTTCCGCTATCTGACGTTTTTTTTTAACTCATGTCTGATTTGACAGATAATTAGTTTTATCCTTCCACTGAACGCTTGAACAACGCTGGGAAATATTGAGAAATTACTTTGAAAATCATGGTAATGTTGCAGAATGTGTGCGAAAATTGCGTACGGATTTTGAAAGAAGAGAAGCTCCGTCAGCTCCGTATGTTCGTTATCTTGTGAAAAAAAGTGAAAGAAACTGGCATCCTCATCGTTAAATAAAAGCTTGAAAAGCCAAAAACAGTGCGTACACCCTTGAATATTGCTGTTGTGGCAGAAAGTGTGTGTGAAGCGCCATCAACATCAATTTACATCATTAAGACGAATTTTGCGTAACATCTTGGTATGAGGCCATACAAAGTCCAATTGGTTCAGTAGTTGAAGCCAATTGACTGACCATCCAATGCGTTTTATTACAGCATTAAAAAAAAGTTATTTGGCGGACCCTTTATTTAACCAATAAACTTTGTCAATAAGAATACGAGTAGTATTTATATCAATATTAATTTGATTAGACGAAATTTACACACAAACCAAAGTATTTTTTTACTGTTCTCCTCTGTATTTCGTGTTGTACATTTGTTTTTGCTTTTGTTTCAATCATCGATTGGACACGAATACAATCTTTGTTTTTAGTCATTCTTACTTGTTTACTCACAACATTAAAGATTCTGTTTTAGTATCATTTGATTCCTATTAATGAATGAATTTTTCCTGCAACATTGCAGGTATTTTATCAACCTAATGTTGATACTGAAAGGATTTCTAAGTAAATTATTTTGCCACAACTCTGTTTTTATATCAGGGAAGTAACTATGAAACTGATCATAAAGCATATTCAAATGTGTTGTTATTAAAGATTTCAAATAAATGTGTTGTACGAGGGCTGCTATATATATTTCTGGCCTGGCAACACTGAGTGCTGCCAAGTGCAATCTGACATTTCCATTAGAAAGTTTGTAATTTTTAAGCATAATCGTACTCAAAACGTTTTGACGTACGACCATTATTTGTGTTGTTTACAGTGACTTGAAAAAATTAATATAGAAAAAATGGAATTAACTCGTGCCATCATTTTTTACAACTTTCGACGTGGATTATCACGACAAGAGTGCATTGATGAACTTAAAGCTTTGTATGGCGATGAAGCACCATCCTATAGCACTGTGAAAAATTGGTATAATGAATTTAATCGTGGCCGAAGCTCGCTCAAAGACGAATTCCGTGAAGGTCGTCCAAAAACAGCTGTTGTGCCAGAGAACATTGATGCCGTGCGTGAACTCATAATGCAAGATCGACATGCGACATACCGAGAGATAGAGACATCCTTGGACATTTCTTCCACCAGCATACATTCGATACTGCTTGAACACCTGGCCGTAAAAAATGTTGGTTTCGTTGGATCCCGCCAAAACGTCGAAATAATGGGTCATCCGCCGTACAGCCCTGACTTGGCACCTAATGACTTTTTCTTGTTTCCGCACATCAAGAAAAAAATTCGTGGTCAACGATTTTCGTCGCCAGAAGAAGCTGTTGAACTGTTCAAAAACCATGTTTTAGAGGTGTCTCAATCGGAGTGGAAAAAGTGCTTCGGCAACTGGTTTTAGCGCATGCAAAAGTGCATAAATCATGCTGGAAAATACTTTGAAATAAAATAAAACCATTTTTGATTATAAATATTCGCATTTTCGCTATTAGTCCAGAAATATATAGAGCAGCCCTCGAAAGTCGTATGTATTTATGGCTTCACTTGATGGTAAAGAGCAATAATTTGGTAGTGTTTAATGACTTTTCCATAAGGAAATTTTTTTTAATTTTGACTTAGACTACTTTCATAATTATGGGCACATATTTACTACAAAATAAAAGCTGGCTTGCATCAAAAATAACGGTAGTTTCATCACACTGGAGCGCTATATACGGAGAGTCTTTTCAAGTGTTTTTTGATGTCCGCATCCATATCATCAATTCTTCTCTTAATATTATTATTAGACAGCATTACTTTCTTTATTTTGTCATTGCTTTTTTTATAAAGCATAATTCTTCCTACTTTTGCTATACACTGTTTAATCAACATTTCATTAACTGTATGCGGCTTTTGCAATGTGCATTGCAATTTCGTAGGAAGTTTCCACGGACCGTTCTTTTTCCAAACACAAATTTCCAGTTGAGTCCAACCTAATTTCTTTGTAGAACTCAGTTTGGCAATAAAAAAAATCCCTTTTCTTATCTTTTAGTTTCGAATGATTTGCGGTTAGATGTCGTTCCATTAATTAATTCATGCTTTTGTTGGAAAGAGTTTTATGACAATTTACACACTGAGGTTAACCTCGTTATTATTTTTTTTAACATGAAAAGCTATATTTAATAAAATCTTTATTATAAAGCCGTCTCTTAGAACTCATTTTAGAAATGTTAATGTTTTATTTCACTCTTAAAACAAAATCAGCGGCTTCAATTTGCTTTAAAAAAATGTTTTTAAAAGAAAACACCTGCCAGCTTCACGGCGAAAAACTAAACAGTGTTAACAATTTAGCGCAATTTGGCGTAAAATGTGTAACTGATTGTCTACACGAAAACATACGTTTTACGTTTATTATACAAAAGTCATATTACTAAATCTTTTTAATATTAACTTTTAACGAATCATAACCATATTTGTTTAGCTTTTCGCGGACCCTTTGGAATTTTCATACCGACCCCCATTTGAGAACCGTTGATGTAGAGAAAACACCACAATTACTTAACCTAAAGTGATTTAATTACCGGGGGAAAGATCAATGAATTCTAAGCCTATCATTAGAAGAATGTTGTTCATTTCTGACATTCTCTTATACAATGATTCATGTAGAAGGTTTCCAGACAAGGAGAAGATGACGGTCGAACACCTCCGCTGCCTATACCCCGACCTAGAATATTTTTCTCTTATTTTAAATTATTAATAAAATACGCGAACTTTCAATTTTGTGAAGTTCATTCGTCTATTTATAGTATTTCATCAACTAACTTGACTAATAACAAGTAAGAGTGCTATATTCGGCTATGCCGAATCTTATATACCCTTCACCATCTATGTAAATCTAGTTTAGTGAAATAACTCCAATCAAAAAAGCAAATATTGGGGTGACAGAATGGAAAAAAAATTTGTACTGCATATATATAATTTTACATAAAAATGCCATCGGCTCTTAATAGGTTAAGCATTTTTTTAAAATTTTAGTATTTCCGCTGAGATCTCTTAAAAAGCTTTAAAATTATACTCATATTGAAAATTAAAAAATTTGAAAATTTCAGAGCCCCATAACTGGGAAAATATGGGCTTGCGCCAATTTTATCACGTGGTGTTTTTTAATTCTCTATCGCCCCATATATTTACTTTTTTGATTGGAGTTACTTTATTGTTCCAAATGACATGAAAAAATTAGAGGTACGCGTGGTGTTCTGCCTACTCCGTCGAAGGACATAGTAGAATATGTCGATTGACATATTTTTTTTCATTTTTTTTTTGTGAAATGAAGTTTGCCGAGGCAAACTAACACTGACGGACAGGCGGACATCGCTTAATCGACTTTGCTATGCATAAGAATTTCTTCCACATATTATTACTATTATTTCCTGTAAATAACTGTGCAAAGTACTTTGCAAGAATTTTTCGTATAGTCGATTTCCGCGTATTACGATATCTGCAAAAAGTTTTCCATATGTCAATACACTTTACTTCTATAAATGCACGAAATTATAGATCTCTGTTCTCCCTTGCCATGTTAACCTCTCTACATTTCATCTAATAACTTTTGCTTCTAACCTTTATACTCCTTAAAGGTACATGCTGATTATATAGTGTTAGCAGTTTATGTGTGAAAAAATTCGCCTGGAAGTTGGTGTCAATAGTATCATAAAGTGGACTATAGTCCTCCCTTTTTATGTTTCAAAGCACCATTTAGCATTAAAACTGTTATAGTCCCGTGTCTTTATTAAATCAGCTCTCTTTAAAAGGTGATCGCTGCTTAATATTAATTTAGAGCTGGTATTTGAAATCGACCCATTATAATCACTGATTCCATTTTTGAAGCTAAGAAATAATCAATTAAAGAATAAGTTTCATAACATGTGCTATATAGTAGTGTGTTGGTATACTATTGTGAAATAGTTTTAATTGGCTAAAGATAAAAAAAATTGTCACACAGATTAATATTAAAATCACCCATAAAAATTACATGATCATATCTGAAAGATAAATCCAAGAAAATATTCTTACAACTCCTGATATTTCCGTAAGGTAAGTACAAAACTCCTAAAGGTATACGAACGTCTAAAGTTACTGCGATTTTAATAAATAGATCTTCAGAAAGTCCCTCATTATTTAAAGTTAATACTATTTTTGGATGTATACAATTTTTTACATAAATGCACATGCCTCCACCTTTGGTAGGTCTTTAACATCAAAATAGGAGTCAGCGCAGCCACCTGTTGTCCAAATACCAGGAACTTTTTTTATCTAAAAAAATTCTTTTCCATATCTCACCATTTCTTGACTAATTTTGTTATAATTTGATAGTGTAAAACTCCATGGAGACTTGGAACACGTGGAATGATTAAGAAAAATATATAATTATTAAATTATTATTAATTTAAACCAATACACATTTTAATGACTTAAATGAAAATATATATATTTTCTTATTGTTTCAGGTTCACGTGGTATCGGCGGCTCTAAAATGAATGTGGAAGTTAAAACGGATCGAAGTTGTCGTTTAATGGCTTTAAAGACACTTTTGGAAAAGCTGCCACCGGTTAATTTTGCAATACTCAAATATATATTCCAACATTTTGTACAGTAAGTTGTTGAAAAAGTTATCAAATTTAACTTAAGATTTGAATCTTAATAGAAACCTATTTTTTCTTTACATTATTTTTTTTAATCATAAAATACACACTCACGAACTGTGTGGAATAGCACGTCGGGCAAATGGTCGTCATGGCTTTACTAAGCCATAAGAACTCTTTTTTTTAAATTTTAGGACTATCTGGCGTTAAGTGTTCTTCTATTTTGCATGGGAGGTTAAGGATAGACCGCTACCTTTCAATTCACAATAGTAGCTTTTTCATTGACTTTTCTTTATATCACCAAGTTCCAGCAGGGATTTAGTCAAGACTAGTCATCGACGGATAATTGTCAACCAAACACTCAAATCACACTAATGCTACCCAATGTTAAAAATTTGTACTTGATTTGCGATGCCCTTGCAGAATCTTTCAGACACATCTTTTGAAAATAGTCCTTTATCTGTGATTTTGTTCTTAGTTCTTTTTCCTTTATCAGGGCTATTATTTAGCTCAAAAATTTTTTATTGTATTTGAATACCGTCTTAAATTTTTTGTCCAAGGCCTTTTCGAACCGTCATATTTTATAATTTATAGAATCAAATCATTGTAAGACCCTGTTCGAATCATACTATATTCCTAAACAATTCTTCTTCACTAAACGTAACAGCTCGTTTTCGTCGCTCAGTGATGAGCAATAAGTTCGACAAAGAATTTGGATGACCATTCTTCTATGCTGGATATTTGCACAAGATTTTAGCAACTTCTATTAAACAAACATCGCCTTTTTTGGCTTTCGCAATTCTTGTACTTCGATTGTACCTTCTTCGCCTTCCTTCCCAAAAGGCTTCTTGAGCACCATTCGAGGTTGCATGCATATTTTTATTTCTCGCCATGTGTTCATTAGTTTAGAGAATAAAAATTTATGAAGCATTGGCTCACGACATACCAACCTTTAAAATGAACCAGTTTATTTCTTTATTGCCAGGGCATATGCTGCGTCGTTTTTGATGTTGAGCATTATGACACATTTTTAGTTAAGTACTTAATAGCATGACTACATTACCAAAGAACGCCTCATATAGTAATTGAATTGGTTCGCAGTGTACGATGCCACGTCTTGTTTAAATGCCATGACGTTCACGTCATACAAAAACGTTTTTGTTATCACGGCGTAATTAAATGAATATTATGGTTCAATTATGACTCCAGCCAATCTTTTGGATCTCATGGAATTTTCAAGACTCAACGTAGTTTTTTTTATTTAGTTATACTAATGCATTTCTCTCTCGTTTTATGCTACAATTTTTTTATTTTTAAATTTCATATTGTCCTTGTTTGTTTTCTCCGTCTCTCTCTCGCTCTCACACAAATAGTTTCGCCTATACTTAAAGATTCAATTAGACGTGCCATATCCATAACAATTTAAAACAGCTGTTTAAACCAACCTTATGGGAAATGAGTGTTATGTTCTTCGTTGCCCTTTTTTTTAGCAAACGCCAACACAAATAAGATTTTTTGTGGCTATCACTCCACTATTCGCTGAAAATAATAATGATTGCGGTTTTGGCAATGGTTATGGCCAAGGTACATTCATTTTACTAGGTAGTAGGGGCTCTTTAACAAATATAACATTGAATAAAATAATTAATGGAACAAAACAATTTAATGTTTTGTTATTTTATTATTTATTTGTTTTTTTTTTTAATAATAATTTCAAATATAAAATATTTTAAATGAAAGTATAAATTAGGTTTTGTATCTTTTTGATATTTTTTAACAATAATAACTAAGTTCAAAAAAAAAAAAAATAACAATCCAAAAATAATTTATAACAGTTAATTCAAACTTATAAAAAGAAAATACAAATATATAAGGTATCTAAGGGATAGAGTATAAAAGAACATATATTTATATAACTATTGGCAAAAACAACATGGCTTTTTATTGTTGTTTTGTGCGTTGGAAACGTCAAAAACAGAAAAAGAATTAAAAGATAATTGCTCTCAATACAAATGTTGCTTTGTTTTGCAAACGCTTGTTGTTATTTTTTTTTATTCGTATACAAACAGAATAAAATACAAACAACTTTTGACATTTCCAACTACAAACCAGCTGGGCGGATGACACTATCTAGTAAAATGAATATACCTTGGTCACGTCTATGCTTTTAGAGGCAACTTACTTGAAGTTTTGTGAAGTTTTTAACACCATTAAGAAGAAAAAATCTGACTTGTAAAACTAATAAATAATTTACCCATTTTTTTCTTATTTTCAGTGTTTCCGATAACTCCAAACTAAATAGCATGGATAGTAAAAATTTAGCTATTTGCTGGTGGCCGACCTTAATTCCTATAGATTTTACAGATATGGGACATTTTGAACAATTGCGTCCCTATTTAGAGGATATTGTGCAAACAATGATCGATCAGTATCCGTATCTATTCTGTGGCGAAGATGCCTTCGTAATGGTATAAATAATTACAAAATGCAGTATTTGATAAATGTTCTGTACGTGTGCATGTATGAGTGTGTATATGAGGTTCACAAGCAACTTTCATAGCCATAGAATGGAATATGAAACATAACGAAGAAAATGCTTTGAATTGTATGTATGACAAATGTTCATTCATCGAAGAGTCTGTAACTAATTAATTGATCTGAAACAAGTTTATTATGCTCAGCTAATAACGAGAAAAATTATATTTAAATTAAATGTCAGTACGAAATATTGTGTGAATGTATGTAAGTATGCTTGAGTGAATGCGTGTGTGCTAAAATTTGTGTAGGAAAGTAAATGTGTAAATCATTAAATTTTAGTTACTAGTTGATTTTAAAATTTTTTTATAAATATTCAATTAGATAAATGTATGTAAATGTGTGTGTGAATGTGTGTGTGTCTGTGTTTGTGAACATAAACGATTTAAAAGAGACATTGTATAACGAAATGCAAACTAAAATATAGTTAAATGAAACGTGAAATTAATTAAAAACGCATTCCTCCAGCAGATATCATTCATTCATCAAGCCAATCTAGATAGAAATTTCGAAAAATCAATAATAATACTCTTTTAATATGGAAATAAATCACCACAAAAAGTATATATTCGTTTAAGAAAAATTTACGTTTTAACTATTAAATGCTCTTTTCATTTAAAAAATAAATATCACTGAATCTCATTACTTAAACATCTAAGAAACATCATCATAAAAAGAAAACAAAAATGATAAAATTCAACTTGGCAGTATTAAAATAAAAATAAAAAAACGCTACAATATTAAGGCATGTTTAACCCTTTCGGGACTACTGGGATAATACGTCCCAGCAATTTTCAAACTTTCTTTTTTCTTTATTTTCAACGCAATCGCCAGGGAGGTAGAACTCCCAAACGTCCAAAAACGGATAGCATCAATATTGGAGACCACTTGCCAGTAGAGCAAGAGAAGCGTTGTTGCTTTGTCCGCTGTTCTTCACTTGGCATAGAAAAGCGAAGAAAGATGATATGCTCAGTTTGCAACAACGCCTTATGTTACAAGTGTTTTGGGCCATTCCACAAATAAATACCTAATTGCATTCCTAAAATGTTAAAAATAAATATAAACTTTTATCTAAATCTAATAATATTTATATTTTAGCTATCTTTTTAATTTCGAATCGCTCTTCGAGAACACTGATTGGGGTTTTATGTCCCATGAAAATACTTGTTGGGATTATATGTCCCAGGATAAAAGGACGAATTTAAAATTTTTAAGTATGGAGAACATAATACTTTTATCATACCTTATAGAATATGAAAAAAATTTTACCATACATATTTTGGTTTGCAAAATAAAACTCCGTCCCGAAAGGGTTAAAAAAGTAAAAGCGCTAGGAAGAACAAAGAACCTTGCCATTTTTCTGATATAGACTTTAACAGTCTACATTTTTGTGGCAGGGTTGCCTGTAAATGTTTATTCATTGTTTTGATTTTGACGTTTTTTTATTGAGGAAAATTATTCAAAAAAGGTATTCAACATCTTCAGTAGTGCATTTAACAAACTTTAAATAATACGACAATAGTAATATTTGTCGATACTTTCTATTGTTCGCAATTATCATTAAGTGATTCACTAACAATAATAGACACAATTTGAAATTGAGTGGCATCTCTGTCAACAATTAAGCGAAAAACACAAAAGAGAGGAGTAAAACATGAGAATTCAAGCGTACTTCAAGATGTCACTTTACATACATGAATACGTATTTGCCAACATGCAAGTATGGAGTATGACAATAAAAAAACATAATAATAGTTTTGATTGCAGAGTTGGGATTAAATCTTCTTAAATACGGTACAAACAGAATTTTATGTGATTTTTTTTAAACAAGAAATTTATTTTTGAAATAAATTTTAAATGGCGTATACCTTCTAATACCCTGTTCAGACATGTTTTTTTAATCAATTAAATTTTAATTGCGCTAATTAATTTAGTGTTTACACATGCTCAATTAAGCTTATTTAATTATCACAAGGCATATTTATTTTACTAGGTATTGTTGCACGCTTAGCTGATTTCTTTTTTTTACTACAAAAACAACATAGCTTTTTATTGTTGCTTTGAAGTTGAAAGTGTCAAAAGCCATTTTCGTATGACCCACCATTTTCGTTTTTATTTTTTTGTTTATATTTTTTTGCTTGCGGCTTGTCAATTTTATAATTTTTTTTTCTTCTCACTGAACATAGTTCCCAGAGTAAACATACTTGTTGGCAAGGGTTGCATTTCGCATCTTATTCAATTAGTGATGCAATTAAGTACAAATTATTTAATTTATTAATTGAATTCTTATATGGTAAATTGAGCTTAATTAAGGCCTTAATTGCGCAATTGAACCGTATGTCTGAACAGGGTATAAGTTAAACAAGTATGTTTAATTTAATTAAAATAAAAACAAACTGTGTTTATGCTTATATGTGTGCATGAACGTATATAAGCACAAGTTGTACGTCGTTTATTTCGTCGACAGAGTTAACAGCGCAAAAATTATAGTCGCTTTCTTAACGATTAGCAACTTTCTAACTAAATCAGTTTGTTTAAAGCGAATGCCGTTAAAAGTGTTACTGAATAGGAAAATCGACAATTTTGTTGTTAATTTAATTTAACAAACCCATAATCGTTAAAAATAGAAGTGAATCGCACTACATGAAATTGTTTGGAGAAGATCTCTCATGAAAACGCTCTCATAATAAATATGGCGCTGCAAAAATTAATAAATAATTAAATTATCTTTGGAATTTTATTTGAGGTTTATTAAGACAGATATCTCAAATCAATATATATAGCCAAAGCAAACTTTCATGAAGTGTATAAATTTTTCACATACAAATCTGCGATGATAACGCGAAATTGATTTTATTTCATAATCATTACTTTACTTTGACAAAAAAAAAAAAATTACAAGTTTGTTAAATGCACATTAGAAGCAACTGAAAAAAATCAAGTAGTTCCAAAAGCATGTCGATGACAAGAACATTTAAGATATGATTTGTACAAAAATCGCTTATAAAACAAACTCTCACAAAAGAGCAGTAATAGATGAGAAGAAGGTAAAAGGGTTCACAAAGGTTTTCACTTAAAAAAAAAAAAATAAAAAAAATAGTAAATTTTTTTTCTGGTTTCCTCTTTTCTCTAGTGCTTGAATCGTGATAAATATGCCTTTAACTATAACTTGACGATTCGAACGAATAACAAATTTGAAAACAAATTTTTAAACAAGTATTTTTAGGGAATTTTAATTCATTTATTAAAGCATTTTTTAAGTATTAAAATTGCCAATGGTTAAGAAAGAAAATTTTAGTTTTCGAGGGTAAAAAGAAAATAAAAGTGAAAATGAAACGTAAAATAATAAATACGCTTAATAGTTATTAAAATCCCTTCAGATGATATTGTTTAGCTAAAGTCTATCAATAAAGTAAGAATTTCATATCATAAAAAACGAAGAAAAGAAGAAGAAGGAAAAAGACCTCACTCAAATTAATTTGATTATTGATAGAAGAAGACAGTAATTGAAATTTTGTTAAAAGAAAAACTGTTCGAAACTATTAAAAAACAAATGTTTCATATGTTTATGTTGTATTTATATCTGTGTTATTTCTATGTGCTCCTATTAGGAAACAACTATTGCAATTGCTATCTCTCTCTCTCTCTCTTTCTCTCTCTATCTATCTTTCTATTGTGTAGTGGAAGAATTATTATACTTGTCCCTTTTGTTACTTTTTTGTTAAACATTTATTTCGTTAAAAATTTTATTTTGTTTGTTAGGAATTTTATAGGTGTGAATGAAAAAAAAACCTTGATAATAATGTGCCATTAATGAACTTTTATTAAGAAGTATTTACAAATTATGGTAACAATAAGGCTAAAATATAATGATCAAATAACATATGTATGTAATTAAGCCTGGGGTCAATAACCAATATCTTGCAACTGCTGATCTTTCGATTTTTCCTTATATTGTTTATTTACTATTTATATATTGTAATACAAAAGGAAGAAAAAACTTTTGACAATGTCTTCATGTCATTCTTTTAATAAATTTTGTATTCAATTTCATGCTACCAATCAAGTGAATGGATTCTTTAAAGAAAAATATAATAAATTAATTTTTCTTGCATTAAAATTTTAAAGTTGAATAATATTAAATTGAATAATGATGTTAATAGTTGATAAATAAAAATATGTAATTACTGTTGTTTTGTAAGCAAGAAATAATTTTATTCTTGAAATTGGCTAACGCTCAGCGACTCTCTAATCAAATTCGTTTCAACATTATCAATCATGAATCAATCAATCAATCAATTTCTTCATGCTGTTAATCGAAATACTAGATGTAACCTTTAGCATCGATATCGTACAAAGTCATTTAATAAAATTCAAAAATATCACCAAATATGCGCTAGCACAATAATCTGACCTCATGGAGCTGAAGGCAAAGGGCGAAGCCGATCGGCTTATAGTCGGTTAACAGCCGTCTCCCTTATTAATTAAAAGCAAAAACCCTTCGCCGAAGTGTGCTGATTTAGCTAGAACAAGGCGAATTCAGTTAGAGGTGTTTGTAATAGCCCAGCTGATTTGTGTTTATGTTCAAAGTTGTTGTTGAAATTTTTATATTACAAGCCATCAATTATTTGAAATAAAAATTAGGAAAAACATTTCATTTAATTACTAACGAATGTTTTCATTGGCCAAACCATTAACAATTTGATGTGCTAAATCAATGGTAAAAGTTGTTTTATCGGCCTCCCGTTGGCATTTCTATTTATCTTGCAGAGCATCTTCAAATTCTGCTTGAATTTCGCTTAATAAAACCTGATGCTAACGATAAATGTTGATGACCCATGCACACAGACCAGCGGCAGCTACAAGTTTTTTAATTTATTTTATCGGGTTTATATTCATGTTCCTGGAAAGTTATAAATTGATTTAATGAGAATATAAATAAGAAGGAAAAATATTATACGTAATTTTAAAAAGAAAAAAAATTTAAATTTTACTAAATAATGGAAGGATAAAATGAATTCGGCTTGCTTCTGTTTAGTCTGCTGTTTTTGGCATCAACGTGGTGCTCTACATCAACAAAATTGCATTAGGTTTTTGTAGCGGTGCGGCTACCTATTATTATTACGCCTTGGACTTGAAATTTTAGACGGTTTCATCAACTAACAAGGATAACTTGTCAGTTTTTGCTTTAGTCGACCGTTAACAGCGTGTATTGGCTAAGCGGGCTCAGCTTTACTCTAAATCTAGACATGATATTTTTTCAATTCTCTTTTAAAGTTTCAGCGAGTTTCATCGCGTCTCTAAATGATAAAATTTTATATGCCATCAGAGTTTGTACATTTCGATGTTAATTTTATATTCTCTATTGTAGGTGTTTGTGTTATTCCAAATAACACACAAAATAACTCCGCGCTAACTCGCGTACACATTGTAACCTCATAGAAACTATTAAAAAAGAAGGTAAAACACACAAAAACTTAAACTGACAGAATGTTAACTTTCAACAAAAAAAAGGTACACTGTAAATTTTTAACTACAACTATTAAATGTAAATTTGTTACTGTTTATTAACTCTTTAAGAATAAGAACAAAAAAAGGATTTGTATATTCATTACTTCAATCATTAAAAACAATTTTTTTAAGTATTATAATTGAAACGCAAAAATTTTCTTCAGTGTAAAGTCGCCAATACATTTTCATTTAAAGCGCTCTCTCTAGTTATCGACGTTATGAAATTAGCCAGTTTACATTAAGGGCATTGTATCAGCTACAGAAGTCATGAAGCAGAAGTTACTAGGCAAGAGGTGTAGCAAAAGTAGACGAAATGAATATTCATGACTCTTTTCAGTTTTTTCTCTCATTCCTGTTTCTCTCTTTAGTTTTTTGCAGTTCTACGATTGAGCGGTGTTACCAATATGGTTCAAAAATTGTTGAAAAAATAATACGTTTAGTTTATAGCAACGCTTGAAAAATTTGTTGATTAAACATCATAAAATTTTCTCTCTTGCTACAAAAGAGTCATAATGTGAACGCGTGATGACTTACGGAGATACTCCAAAAGAGAAAACAATAAAAAAATCAGCTACAATGGCCTTAATGTAAACTGGCTCTAACCATTCAATTGTGCAGTTATGAGAATTATGTTTTATGAAAGGTGAAAATAAACAATGTTGCCACCACATAAATTTCTTAACAAAGTAACCAAATGAGATAAAAGTAAAATGTGTCGTTCCGATTTTAATGAAATTTAAAATATAGGCAGATCCTTACATCTTAAACAACAACAACAACCGTTTCTGCTTTGTCAGAAAAAGCCGCCTTTTAAAGAAGCTATTTAGTTTTTAGTATCTATGGCTAAGAGGAATTACTTCTCGTGTGTTCACATTTCTGTTGTTGTAGTAATAACGCGAACATTGCAATGTTCAACATACACACATTAACACGTGATCTGGAAATTTTTTAAATAAAATACAAATTTTGTTTTTAAACAAACCAAATAAAAAAAATGTTAATTTCAACACATCTGTTCCGTTATACAGGCTGGCGTTCTTTCACATAAGCTAAATGTAATCCTAGTTGTTTGTTGGCGTTGTACTTGATTAGCATTGCCAGACTGAACTTTGCAAAAACAAAAGGGCTTTAAACTGTTCGTTACTGATCTATTATTTGTATGTGAAATAGGTTATAAACTTTTTTATGACTTGATATTGTTGCATTGCTATATTATGAGATTACATGATACTTTACGAAATTTTTTATTTTTTTTTCTAATAAGACGTTAAACAAATGCTAATGATTACAATTCATCTTTGTTTTAGAAACTTTTTTTATTTTTGGTTATTGCCCGCAGGACTTAAATTTAATAAACAGTTTTAATCTTTCTAAAAAAAAAACTAATGTTTATGAAAGGAAAAGAAAAATAAATATTTGATATTATAACGGAATTGAAGAAGATCACTATTCGATAAGAAAGTAATAAAAGGGGCTTATATTTTAGAAATCATCCTTTGTATGTGTATGTACTTTAAAACAAAAATTATAATACAATTAAAATTTAAAAAAAATATATATATATAATATATATAAAATGCTATACTCGTATTTTTAAGTGTGCATTAAATATATTAAAAAAAAAAGAAAATTACATATTCATAGGTGTTATTTCTTTGCAAATAAATAATAATTAAAATGACAAACGTATAATTAATGTATTAACTAAATAATTATACATAAAATAATTATATTTATATAATTAGTAAACAAAACTTTATAAGTATGTGTCTAAAACGCACCATTATCTTCCTGATTAAAAATAATTTGATTAAGAAAACAAATTTGAAATAGTTATAAAACCTACAACAACAAAAACTAAAAATTAAAAAAATAATAATAGATATTTGTATTAAGTATTAAAAATAAATTAGTGTAATTTGTATGTAAAAAAGAAAAAAAAAACAAATAAAAAACTTATATGTATGTGTCTGTGTCTATTGCATAAACAAATAAAAAACAAACAAATAAAAAAAAACAAAACACAATTATCAAATAATTTATAATTTACTAATTAATTAATAATATAATTATATATTTACTACTAATTAATGTGATGTGGTGTATTGATATTTTAAAACAAAAATTTATAAAAACAAAATAAAAAAAATTTCATATAAAAACAAAGTACTAAGCGGTAATTTTTTAACACACTTTCCACACACTTTCTAGCGTATACGTAACACATACATATGTATGTCATATAGACGTAAGTAAATGTGTGTAAATATGTTCATAATGCTAAAAGTGTAGTTGTTTGTGTGATTTAAAATTTCCGTTTAACTGATGCAAAATGCCAAGAAAAAATGAAAATAAAAAAAAAATTTGAGATAACTGTGAAGAAATGTATTTTTTCTTTTTTACCCAACAAACAGGAATGGTATATAGAGACTTAAGTTCATTTATATGTTTGGTCTTTTAAAATTAATTTTTTTCATTATATGGTTGTGAGCAGTCTGTTTTGGTTTATTAGTCGCATAGTTGTACTGGAGATCAATCAATAATCTACATATTTAAAAGATATTTTGTTGTTAATTAATAAAGTTTAGGCACATTATGATTTTCAAGAGTGATCCCTCATATATTTTAAATTTGTTTAAATATTTGAATTTTTGTCGTTTAGAATTTTGAATTTTCTGTTTGTTTGAAAAAATATTTTCAGCTTGATAATTAAAAAATCTAATTATTGATATTTTTGTTTCCTGTTTCCTGAAGATGCCACCCAACGGCGTGGCGAAATATTGAGCAAATAAATAAAAAATTATAAACAATATTTTTATTTATAACTGACCTAGTCCTTAAAAAATTAGAAAAGAAAATTAATTTTAAAGGTAAAAATATATATAATCAGAAATTTTAGTTTTTACAAATATACAGGGATGGCACAGAACTCAATTCCGATCGAAAGTGGTTTTAATTCCGCAAATTGGTTCTTCAGAAAACGAAAAACAAACAATCTCTTCGGAATGTAACCACTTTTAAATTAAAAAAGGTGAATTTAGATTCTTTGAAATTTTGTTATTTGCGTTTTTCAAATTTACTTTTGTTATGTATCCTTATTCAGATTAGCCTTGTTGTTAACTTTAGTGTGCGAAATATTGCCACATTTAAATCGGAATCGGAAAAAGGTATAGCAAACTCGATTTTTTTGTTAATAAGGAATCAAAACTATTCCGATTGGAATTTGTGACATATACCTGATACTTAGGTAAATGCCGTAATTTTTTACATATTTATCTATTAGTGGAAGTGGTAAAGTTTTTGTTTTACAAGCAACTAAATAAAAAAATTTAAATTTTGTGAAAAAGATCTCCAAGTCATATTTTGATTAAAAAAAACTTTATTCTGGCATCGCTGCTACTTAATACAGTTTTTCTCATAAGTTTAGAGTGTAGTCGTATTTCAAATTACTTTTGCATACTTTTAGGCTCACACTAGAGTTAGTTTTATTATTGAGACTTTTTTTCATATTACAGTTTTTTTTATATACATTTTTTTTAAAGTTGACTTAAAACTATAATTTAATAATACAATAATAATAGTAATAATTACAATATTATTAAGTTATAATGCAACTTGCTTTTCGAAATTATAATAGAGAACATTAACAAAAAGTTAATTAACATAAAGATTAAATAACAGTACTTGCTCCTGGCACTTGGCTACATTAGTAGAGTTGTATCTACATTTAAAAAACTTATTACTAGAAAAAACTTAAACCTAAATCTTACAGGTAACTCTTAAACTATATTGAAGAAATTAAAAGAAATAGCAAAAAAGAAATATAAAAAATAGGGAGTAATACATGAATAAAAGGTCTGACCACGATTATTATTGGGAGATTCTTGTAAAATTCCAATACTGGAAATGTATTGTGTGTTTAACCAACAAAACTCTTGCTCGCGAGATAAAATATCTTGAATAACACTGCCTTCAAAGTAAGACAGTTTTTCCACAAAATGTCTCATTAAGTGGAGAGCATAAAAAGATATAGGTGACAATTTTGCTCTATCATATATGTAGTTATTTGAAAACCTTCTGTTTAAAGTTTTATAATTTTTTTGTACGCATTTTCGTAAGATTTGACGTTGAAATATTTCCATTCTTTTCATAAGCGTCTTTGAAATTGTGAACCATGTTGGAAAGGCATAAAGAAGAATTGGCCTGATACTTACTTTGTACAAAAGTAATTTAGTTTTATCTGATAGGTATTTACTATTAAATAATCTTGCAAGAACTCCCTTATCTTAATTTGCCTTTTGCAAGTTGTAGAGAACATGACTGTTAAATTTAAGTAGTTTATGAAAGTTGATTCCTAAATACTTTATACTATCTTTAAATTTTATATCATTACCATTCAATGCTAGCTTCAAATTCTTGCTTTCAGGCACGACAGTATACTTACACTTCCCGGAAGCATTTCGTATACAAATTGCATTACTTTTCGCCGCATTTATTTTTATCCCCCAATAAGAGTAAAAATCGTCAACTTTTCTAAGGTGCGATGAAACATGTTGAAGTGCAACGAGTGAAGATTCGGCATGTGCGAAGAGAAGGGAGTCGTCAGCAAAAAGAATACCTTTAGAATTATTAAACTCATGAGGAAAATCATGTATAAAAATATTATATAAATGTGGCGCCAAGACAGAACCTTGTGGAACACCACAAGAGATTTCATCCTGACTTGATATATCATTTCCTATGTTAACATAAAATCTCCTGTCATTAAAAAAGCTTTGAAACAACTTTATGATGGAAGGATTGAAACCAATTTGAATCATTTTGTATAAAATACCATCATGATAAGCCTTATCAAAAGCCCTTTCAACGTCAAGAGATACAGCCACAGTACATCGACGTTCTCTCAAGTTCTGAATGACATCGGAGTGAAGAGTTAATAGAGCATGTACCGTATGTACCCTTTTAAAACCAAACCTATATCCATTTTCTCTCGTATGATTCTCTCAAAGAGCTTCCCCACATTGGACAGTAAAGAAATAGGTCTAAAATTATTTATGTCGCAATTATTTTTCTGCTTTTTAATAGGGATGATTTTAGCTACTTTCCATTGTTGCGGAAAATAGCAATTATTTAAACAGTTATCAAGTAATATAACAAGGTACTCAAAAGCCTTTATTGGAAGTTTTTTTTATTAAATAATTTGAAACATTATCCAAACCACACGATTTTTTGTTATTAATAACCTTACAAATTACTGACAGAAAGTTCAAGTCTGTAAACTTATTTTTCCCTTGATTATTTAACGATGTGTTATCATCACTAAATAAAAAAGGAGCTGGAACATTAAAAAGTGTGTTATCTGGGAAATGTCTCGATTTGGAGGAGAACCTAGAAAAACATCTGAAAATGATTTTTAAAAGCAGATACTTTGTCAACCAACTCAGTAATCTTACAACCGTTAACAGAAACTTCTTTAACAAAAGTACGATTTTTATTTCCGATAATTTTATATATTTTCCAATATGCCCATGGGCCTGGCCTAATTTCTTTTAATCTGTCGTTAAAAAAGTTTGCCTGCTCCAATTTGTTCCCTTATTATTGTTTTAATAAGGTCAATTTGTTTAGAAATTAATAAGTATTGAGAATGTCTTCTATTTAAGGTTCTGCTAAATATTACTTTCAACTCCTTCTGCCAGTTATATTTGATTCTTAGCATCCTTTTGACTTTATCTGAAGCAACAAATTTTTTATTCTTAATTTTAATCCTTTTGGAATGAATTTGCGATACAAAATTAACGGAAGTATTGAATTCTTTGAGAAAATAATCTATTTCATTGTAAGACAAATGTCTATTTTTTGGCGGAAAATGTTCAGTAGGGCATTAATAATATCGACTTGAAACATACTCCAATTTGTATCTTTGTATAAGCCGATAAGTATATATGTAGCGCTAACGGAAGATGATCGGAGAATGTAGGTAATGTACGTGTTCTGTAGTTTGGATTACATGTATCTAAAAAATGGTTGCTAACAAAAAAGTGATCTAAATGCGACGATCCACTTGGAAAAGTGGGAAATGAATTACAAATTCTAGTTACTGAAATTGATTCGCTTTGCAGCCAAGGTGAAAGCACTTCTCCATTATAATTACCGATCGCATCACCTCAAAAGCTATGTTTTGCATTAACATCCCCACCTAAAATCAGTCCATGGTAACGATTGGAAAAATTTAAAATTATAGAAAGTCCCTCACATATATACGTACGATTGTAGTTACATTGAAAATAAATGGAACCCAACAGAATTTTTTTAACACTACCGTTCATCACAACTTGAACTTCCGCAAATAAGTTTGGAAACTGCAAGCCAGGAATGGACACTTAAGAAAAACTTATAGACTTCTTAAAGGCAATGCCAACCCCTAAGGTACTCTTGTCTCTTAAAACGTTATAATTATCTAGATATACATTTGTGACCGAAGACAAATGCATTTCCTTTAAAAAGGCAATATCAATTTTGAATTGATTCAGTAATATGTCTAGCTCAGTTCTTCTTGCTACATGGACAAGAGAACCAACGTTAAAAGTAACTAAGTGGAGAGAATTACGGACCATAGACATCTTGAATATCTTTGATTAAGTTCAAGCACTCCTTCTTCGCCTGACCTTTTGTTAAGGATTTATATATATCCAAAAAGTTTCGAATCCTATCCTTTAATGTTAATGGATTTGCTGCGCAGGTTTTTGTGGTTTCCCCTGTGTTGGGACCTCATTAAACAAACTTGCAAACGATTTATTTGGAACAACTTTAGCCTGACTAAATTCACTTGCAATATTCTTTTCAGTTTGCTCCCTTCTATTCTTTGCTTCCTTGTGAAATTTTTTGTAAAAGGAATGTATTTTTTAAAGGCTGTACATCCTTTATAATTCGAAGTGTGACCATTTGTTTTACAGTTTACGCAAAAAGGTTGTACATCACTACCGATAATAACAGAGCACTCTCCAGGACCATGCTTTTCGCTACATTTTAAGCAAGAAAACGGGCGACTACAGTTTCTGGAGTAATGGCCCCATCGTTGACATCTCCAACATTGTGGAATTTTTGTGCTAGCCTTTGGCCGTTCCCAAGACACCACCTGATTAAGAATATATTTCAATCCTAGCAATTCATTAGTTTTCCGATTCGGTTTAAGTATTATTAGAAATAGACCAGTATCAATACCCTGTTTTTTGGAATATTCTGTAGAAAACTTCGAAACAAAATCAACAGTATCTGGAATTAATCTATCAATTTCAGACTTAATCTCATTAATGTCAGATTTAAAATATAGTCCCCTACAAAGAACGCTTTGCCTTTTGCACTCCTTAGGAGTATAGCTATAAGAAGCAATTTTCTTTTCCTTTAACAATTGCATCATTTCTGAATGTGCAGAGAGATCTTTAAGGTACAATTTGCTTTTGTATCGAGATTGATTCTTAATTTTAAATTCAACTTTTTTAGAGTTTAATTGATCAATTAGTGACTTTACGTTAACGTTTTCAAGAAATATCGCAGGACAATAAGGAATCCTGGTCTTAACATTTGGTTGGGAGGACCTATCAATATTGGATTCTCTAACGTTGTTAATAGGCGCTTCTGCCTCTAAATTTAAATTTCCTAAAATCGAATACTTATTACTACGATTAACATTCTCGAAAAACTTATCATTACTTTTATTTTTAAAACTATATTTTGATAAGTCTATTTGGACTTCACCTGGATATTTTCGTTTCTTCTTCTTAATTGTTTGGAATTCATCATCCAATGTAGAAATTGATCCCATCTCATCTTCAAAATTAGTTTCATATGGGTCTGCAACCAAAGGCTCATCAGACTCCTCATTTGCTTTTGATGGCGTGTTTTCTGCAAAGACTGCATCAAAAAATTGCTTTCCAAGCTGGGAACTGCTTTCATTATCTTTATTTGGATATACATTTATTATCTTTGAATTTTTTCCTTTGGAATGAGCGCCTGATTGAGATTCATTAACCAAAACAGTTAAATTATTTGGGATTGCTCTTGCTTCCTCATTGGCTTTAGATGCTTTCGGCTCTAAATTGTTGGGAGGACGTCCACCAGATTGGGTTAGCAATGGATTTATTTGCATCGCGATAGACTCGTTTAGTTTATTGGAATTTATGTAATTAAAATTCCAAAAAAAATTTTTTTTCACAAAATAATTTAATTTTTTGACAAGAAAAAAAAATGTTATAATTTTAAAATATTTTTTTAAGAGCTTTTTCAAAACCACGTCCGATACGTTTCACAGTTGACAAGAAACTCCCCGGCTACCACTAGAATAAATACTGAATTTAAGCTTTCTTTACTTACGCGGTGAATAATAACAACAAAAAGGTTGTTGCTGCTTCTTAAAAGAGAATGTAAGGACTAAGTGTTGTGTAATTTTTAAATATTTATCAAATTTGTGCTTGAATTATACAAATTCTTAAAGTTTCGTAACTTCAAGATGAGATTATTTTTTACCAGTGGTCGGGAACGGGTTCCATTTAATTTATAATTCTAATATAAAAAATGCGCCTTATATATGAGAACAACCAGCCCGTTGTGGTAGTGAGTAGAATAACAAAATCTCATTAAAATTTACGAATTATTTAATGTCACATAATATTTAATAGATACGAGTTAATCTATTTTTTTATTTTTCTATAGAGGCTACTTCTTTCAGGGCCATTATCAAAACTTGCCTTTAGTTAAAGGTAGAATTTTGTACGACCGATAAAAATCTTTGCATGGTTAAAACTTCCATTTTTTAAGCGACTCCAAAAAGTTATTAATTCGATTTTAGTTTGTTTTTAATATTTGTGCTTCCATTAATCAGTCATTTCTGAACCGATTTTGAATTTTTTTCTTTATTTGAAAGGTATTAATTACAGACTGTTCCCGTTTAAAAATCTGTTCATTATTTCAAAAAGTAAAGGGTACCCCCATGCAACATATGTGTTTTTTACGTGCATTATGACCCGTAAATGGCACGGCTTTTAAATGTATAAAACGGCATATCACTTAGCTCCTAATAGCAAAAAGTAACACAAAAATTAATCTAAAAATTAAAGGGTGTCTCTATAGGTGACGTAGGGCGATCTTTAAATTTGAGAGGGATCGGTGAGAGTTATCTCTGAGCACGCCAGCAAGATTAACACCCCGAGCTTTGAAGGCAGCGCATCTTTTAATGTTTTTAAGTTCCAGTTTGAAACAGTGGCCACCAAAAATAGATGGGACAACGAAGAAAAAGCTATAGAGCTAATTCTGGCCTTAAAGGGAGCAGCAGCACAGATACTCGAATGCTTGCCAGCTAGTTGCAGAAATAATTATGAGGACATAATGGTAGCCTTACAACGCAAGTATGGTGACGAGCACAAAAGGGAACTCTACAAAATGGAGCTACGAGGCAGGGTGCAGAAGGCAAATGAGGCGCTGCAAGACTTCGCCATGGATATTAAACGTTTGGTGCAGCTGTCTTACCCAGGCGAACATCATCCGTTTCTGGATCAGTTTAAGATAGAAGCATTTGTGAATGGCATACGAGATCCAGATATTAAATATGCGGCTTGTGCTATGCAAAAATCATCCTTTGCAGAAACCATCTCGTACGCGCTAGCTAAGGAGACCGCAAAAGTCATCTCGAAGCCACAGGTGTACAAGATGTGATGTCTTGATACTGAAACTTATAACAGAGACAATAGAAGCGAGATAAAGGAGTTAGTCAAACAGATAATAGAGGAGGAAAAAAGTAATTCTCGCCCTAAATGCTTTAAATGCGGTAAGGCCGGCCATTTTCAGCGCAACTGTAGATCCACAAAGAGAAGATCAAGATCTGCTTCGCCAGCTTGAGACAACAAACGGGTGAAAAAGAGTAGAAGCAATGACTTTGGTATTTTGCATAGAAAAAGCGGAAAACACAATAACGCTGATATCCTCTTAAGACGGACATGCAATGTAGAGAGCAAGCACTGCACTAACATCAAGAAAAGGGAGTGCAACATTGATGTGCGGCTTACCCAAATTGGGTTAAGCGAGGACTGGTCGAAGACCCAGAATGATGACCCAATTTTGGCAAAAATTATAAAGGCTAAGCAAAACAACAGGAGACCGCATCATAATGAAATATCGGCAGAGAGCCAACTAGCAAAATCGTACTGGGCTCAGTGGAATAGCCTGAAAGTGAAAGATGGCTGCTTATATCTTTCACGGGAAAGTACGGATGGCAAAACCACAACGTATTTAATTGTCGTGCCAATTTCTAAAAGAAATGAGATACTAAAACACTTTCAGAACGGTCCCAGCGGCAGCCATATGGGTATAACAAAAACTCTGGAAAAGATAAAGCAGAGATTTTACTGGGTGGGCTGCCAACAATACATAGCCGACTGGATAGCTAATTGCGAACAATGCATAAAGGCCAAGGGTCCTATAAGAAAAAGTCGTGACAAACTTCAACAGTACAACGCAGGTGTACCATTTGAGCGGATAGCTCTTGATATCATAGGTCCATTCCCTGTCAGTGATGCTGGAAACCCATATGTACTAGTGGTAATGGATTATTTTAGCAAATGGCCCGAAGTTTATGCCATTCCAAACCAAGAATCGAAAACAGTGGTAGACGCCCTTGTGAACAATTGGGTGTGTTGGAACGGTGTTCCACTAGAACTACATTCAGACCAGGGACGAAATTTTGAATCAGCTATATTCAAAGAGATGTGTGACGTTTACGGTATTAAAAAGACGAGAACTACAACTCTGCATCCACAGTCTGATGGCATGGTGGAAAGATTCAATCGTACCCTGGAGGAATACCTCAGAAAGGTGGTCAGTACACACCAAAGGGATTGGGATGAGAATATACCCAAATTTCTACTAGCGTACCGGTTAGCTGTACAGGATTCAACCTCACGTAGTCCAGCAAAAATCTTGTTCGGGACAAAATTAAAACTGCCAGCAGATTTAGAATTAAAATGTCCAGCGATAAGATGAAAGCCAGATATGATCGAGCAGCAAATACGGAGGGATTTACTAAAGGACAAATGGTTCTACTACTTAACCCGCAACGCAAGAAAGGATTATCCCCTAAACTGCAAACCCACTGGGAGGGGCCGTACAAGGTGATAAAGAAATTGAATGACGTGTTTTACCGGATACAGAGATATCATAATCCGAGGTCTAAAATGAAAGTGGTTCACCTGGAGCGGCTGGCTAAATATGGCATAGGTTATGTTGAGCCTATTCGGGATGAAAAGGCTTAAGTGGGTGGCAGTGTTGCAAAGATGCTTTATTAAAATCATAAAAAGGTGTAAAAATAATTGAGGCCAAAAAAGAGAAGAGCGAAATGGCCTATTGTGCTTGGTTGCAAAGCTAGAAGTTTCTACGAAACATCTTTATTACAAAACAAAAACAACTAACACAAAGCGAGAAATAAACAAACACACACACACACACACACCTGCATTGTATAACAACTAAATAAAAATACACAACATGTATTTTTAAATAATGATTGAAGGTTGTAGAAGTAAATAACAATGCTCACTAATGTGTCTGAGATAAAAGTGGCAACTCAGGATTTTCAACTACGCAATAGATGGCGGTAGAAATTCTCGAATATTCAAGAACGCCTAAAAGTAGGGTTTATAAAAGCAAGGCCAATACGTACTGATTCATTCGTATTGTGAGCGCCATCTAGTTAAGATCTTGTGGTACAACAATTAAAGTTGCCAGCGGGTATTATTAATCGCGAATAGTTAAATCGTCAAATAATTGATTAAATAAAGTGTAATATAATTAAAACTCTAAAAGTTGTGTGTGTAATTATTTTGCAAATAAAGAACTCATAAATAAAATGTTTATAATCTAAATAAACTTAACAATATTAAATTTTAAACCGTTTTAAATATACTTAATTGTTTTAAATATTTAAGTGTGAGTGACTTTTGCTTCTGTATTTTTAAGAAATCGAAATAGCAATAATTCTTGCAAAAAAAAAAACCGACTTCAAAACAGATTTTAGCAATTTGTCTAAAAAGGTTTGAAAGTTTGGCCACATACATCAACTATTGGGACACCCCTTAATTTTTAGTTTTAACTATTTATATTTCTTAATATACCATACAAATTAGTGGACATTTTATCATGTAAAATTACATCAGATATGAGCACACCCTTTATATTTATAAATTCAAATTGTATACTTGCTCTTTTAGCGGACTTGGCAATACAAGTTCCCTGTAAATTTCAGTTGTCTGCCTATAACCGTTTAAAGGTTTGGTCACATACACCAAATTACATCAATTATTGGAATATCCACAAAATTTCTAAATCCAAATTTTATTCTTGCTATTATAGAGGACCTAGCAATACAGGTTCTTCGTAAATATCAATGGTCTTTTTACAACCATCATACATGGACATAAAATTAAATGATATCTATATTGTATATTTATACTTGTTATTACAGCGGTCATAGTTACATATCTATATTCTGTCCAATTTTCAAGCGTTTTTTATGACGGTTCAAAATTTAATACATGGTCTTAATTCACATGAAAAATTTCGGTCACTGCAATACTTGTCCCGTATTCCAGTTTCAACTATTCGAGCTTTGCTCCTGAAGAACTATATGCCATTTTTAAAGTGCTTGAAAGCAGGCAAGGTTTTTCCCACCATCAAAATCATCCCGTGAAATACCATCACTGTCCATTTTTTAACCTTTTTTTTCTGCTTTAATTTTAATTTTTTTTTAAGTTTTTTTTAAGCACTTTCACTTTTTTTTATTTAATTAATGATATCGTTGTCAGATGTTTAAAATTTCCAACATATTACAATTTATTTTATACTGACAATGTTCTGACAATGTAAATAAAAGCGTTCACACAAATGTAAGATATCTAACAATATTATTGTCAGGTAGAAGTCTGACAATTTTATGACAATGATTTTTCTGACAATATTGTCAGACAACAATTGTAAGTTCACACGTTTTCTATATATTTTTCTGACAATATTGTAAGATCTGAAAATCGTCTGTACAGAGCTTTAAGGCACATTTAGCCGACCGTAAATGTAGAAATGTAAACGTAGATGTGTCAGCTGATAATTTTTCTTATACGAAAAGCTATGCAAATGCTTCGCCGACTGAAATGTCACTTAGTCGTAACGTTTCAACCTGCTGAATATAGAATTTCAATATGAGGTTACCTGGCACATGCAGCCAGAGATACTTACTTATTTATTTATTTGCACTTTTTTACTTAAACTTTTAAGTTGTTAAATTTTATCACACACAATATAATTTTAAATAAATTATGGAGTTTTCTTTTCTAAATTTAATATGTTATACATGTAATGTTTTGTAAAATTGTTAGGCTAAATATAACTTATGCAAATATTATATTTTTCATTATTACATAACAAAATTATTTTTAGTACCATGGAAATATTTAAGTATTTTTTGCACAAAATCGCAAAGTGACCAACATTGGTTCGAACAGCTGTGCGTTGTTATTTATTGATATACAGAAAATATATCAAAAACACATAATACGTTTTTACACATTCTATAAGCACGACTACATTTACATTTACTGTACAGGTACATTTTCTTTAGATTTACGATTTCTACGGTCGCCTAAATGTACCTTTACAGTTTTTAACAATAATTTTTAGTAAAATAATAATATCATTAATTGAGTTCGTTAAAGTATTTTAAATACTTGTTTTGGATTTTTTCATTTTAACTTAAAATATCGCAGAGCAACTTTTTTTTATATAAAAGATTTTATTTTATTTTTTCATTTATTTTATTTCTCATTTTTAAAATTTAAATAACTTTTGCTGTTCTCTTTACAAATTGACTAACAATTGTACATTTTATTCAATTTTTCAACATCGCCATCACTTAAATAATACCGCTGTCCAATCCGTATGTTGCTATCTTCTAAAGGAATTATTGTTTTTTTGCCATTCTTTGAAAAAGATTTATCACTGTAATGCATAATGCTATGATAATCATATTTGACACCAAAACTGTTAACAAGTTTGTCACTGAGCTTCTGAAAGTGTTTCTCTTTTCCCTGTATAATATTTTCACTTATAATTTTAACATAGTTATCACGTTCAGGAACATTATGTTGGTGGAAAAATCCTAGAGCATGTAAAATTTCATGTATAATTCTTCCTACTTGAAAACAGTCGCTACCTAAATTTAGTACTTGTTCTGTTGCCCTATAACCAATGTCAGCATAACAAGCAGGTTTAGTATCAACGATTTTGATAAAATCCTTTGTAGTGTCCGAGGCGAGAAGGAAACGTACACAACTTCGGGTTTCAATAATTTTCATGGCTTCTGAAATAAGCGATACTTGTTCTTTACCTAAGCGGCAGGAAAAAATTAGAATTATTAAGTTATTAATTTTTAAGATTTAGATTAATTTTTAATTTTTACCCTGACCAGGATTCGAACCATCGATTTTATAAATTAATGAAATTTTACTTTATTTTCGGCTTTTGGTTCTTTTTAATTAATTTTCTAAACATTTTTAGAAAGAAAAATTATTTACAAATGTATGCGGACGTTTTCCAAAGAAACCAAGAAAAATTAGACGCTAGCAGAATGAAATGCAGCATTTTCTGGACCGCCACATCCTTCATCAGCATTCTTTGCATCTATCTACCTTATGTTATGTACATCGTAAACATCATCTATTTAACCAACTAATCTTAATGTTAATTTGGTGAGACGAAGTTCACACACAACTTAAAGCTTTTCTTTGTCATTCTCTTTGTAACTCGTCTTGTACATTTGTTGTTGCTTTTTTGTACTAGCAATTTGATAGTCACAAATGCAACTTTTTTATTTTTAATTATTCATACTTGTTTGCTCACAACATTATAGACACTGTTTCAGTATCATATTGACTTTTATGAGTTAAGTATGAATGTAAATACGCGGTGCCTAGCGTTTGTTTTAATTTTTAATTTTTACCCTGACCAGGATTCGAACCATCGATTTTATAAATTAATGAAATTTTACTTTATTTTCGACTTTTGGTTCTTTTTAATTCATTCTGCTAGCGTCTAATTTTTCTTGTTTTCTTTGGAAAACGTCCGCATACATTTGTAAATAATTTTTCTTTCTAAAAATGTTTAGAAAATTAATTAAAAAGAACCAAAAGCCGAAAATAAAGTAAAATTTCATTGATTTAGATTAATTTAATTACCAAATTTCGTTGAAGCGATTTTATAGTACACAACACCATTAGGCCATCTTAGTGAAATGTTGGCAGCGCCATTATAAGTTCTTCTTATAATCATATCTCCCTCAAAATAGCCACCAGTTAATTCAGGATCATCTTCCACTCTTAATGTTTCATTGTGTTTGTAGTCGTCAATCGATGTAGAATCTTTTATTCTGTTAACAATACCTTTCGTTTTAGAAGCAACCATGCGTTCTTCTATCTCGGTAGGTAGCGCATAGCAACTGACTACAATTAATGTCAGAATTTTAAAAATGTAACTCGATTTCATTTAAGCACTTTGTTCGTTTTATTAAAACTTAAAAGTTCTCTTAAAATGCTCTAGTATTTATACTAAAAATTATTATCTGATTGAAAAACAAAGTTTATCAAACGTTTATGTTGTGTATAGGTTTATTGATCTAATCGTCACTGAATTCCGTTTTTAATTTAAATTATAACAAATATCGCTGAGTTGTCAGTCGATGATAAAGGTTTTCTTACTAGAAGGAAACAAAACGATTTCGATAAAGTTTTATCAAATAGTTATATATAAATAAAAAAATTAAGAGTGCTATGTTCGGTTAGTTCTAGTTCAGTGAAGTAACACCGCTAAAAAAAAAAAACAAAAATAAACAACAAATATTGGGGTGACAGATAATTCAGAATAAGAAAAACAAAAATTAAGTTCTATAAATAATTTTACACAAAAATTTGTTGAATTAAGGTGTTATGTTGTGTTATGTTATGATACCTTAAAATTGTTTTGTGTTTTATAAATTAGTAATATTTTGTATTTTATGTAGTTTGAATTAAAGACGTGCACAGATATATCTGTTTATATCAGTTTTTGTGTGTCTACTCTTATGAGTGCGTATAGATGAGTACTTTTGTGTTTCTGATATAAGTTGATATTGTTACTTTTTCTCTTTGGATGGATACGAATGAGTAAAGAGAGAATGAGAGTAACATATCTGTTCTCCTATGTTTTGCACAAACGGGTATAAACAGATATTGATGGTTGTACCATAAGTACTTATTGTGTGCTGCGAAATAATATCCATTCATACGTTCATATGCATTGGTTTATTAAAATTAAAAAATAAAATTATTGTTTCTAAACATGATCAATATTTTTAATTGTTTTATTGTGTTTTATTGAAGTTGAATATACAAAACTGAATTCTTTAATAAAAATTTATAAATCTAATGCGTATAATTGTATTTAAATTACTTTTATGTTTTTTAACAACTTTTACCAACAATTACAACAGTTCTAAGGATACAATAACTAAATAAATATATGTATGCATGTTTCTATATTTAAAGAGGCGAAAAGCCTGATAATTTAAAATCAATTAAAAAATATTTTTTTATTAAGTTGGCTTTAAAATATCTTTTGAATCCAAATTATTTTTAAAATTTTAAAATGCAGTATGAATATTTAAACATTTTATGCAAAAATAGAAATAAATTTTTATTACCATTAAAATTGCATTGACATTAGTTGAAATAATGAAATAGGAAAAAAATCATGCTAATAATTTTATTTTAATTATAATTGTTTATATAATGGTAATGAAATGGATTTAAATAAAATTATACTAGCAAAACCTTAAAAAGATCTATGCACAAAAAATAAACCTTTACTCTTTCGTTGATGGATATGCATACGAAAATTTTAATAACTTATTAAATTTAAACGAGATAAGAATGAAACTTGATGTCTGATATCTAAATTTAACTCAAACCCCAGCTAGCAAATCTTATTACTTACTCGAAAACTAAATATTTTCTTATAGTGCCTAATGTTAAAACGTACATATTTTACCAGAATTTTGTGATAAAAATGTCACTTTAAAATATTTGCCGTATTCACAAGCTCTGCTAAGGTGTAGGTAGTATTGCATACTACCTTTTGTTTACTTCTTTGTGAACAACCATTGTATCAGTGTGCCATTGTACATTGTACTTCATACGTCAAAAAGTAAAAAAGAAGAAGAAAAGTGCTATTAATCATTTGTTATTTATAAGCCAAATGGGGGAGAAAACAGAAAAAAGTAAATTAATAAATTTTTTGTGTGAGGATGAAATTCAAGACATTTTTAGGATGAACCTAATGTACTTGCTCTCCAGTCGCAGAATTATAATTTAGAGCTACCAAAATCATCATTATGGCATAATCGGGTTTTAAGATATTTTGATAAAAACAGATTTCTTCATATGATACGACTATGGCCAGAGGAATTTGCCTATATATTCAACCTTATAAAAAATTACGATGTTTTTCACACAATTGGCGAAATGTACTTTACTGCTTGGGATCTTCAGGAAATGGTGCTTGTGTTCGTAAGGTAGCATCTATTTTTGGTATAGGTGATGGCGGTACCATACAAAATATTAGAAATCGGGTCATTAAAGCAATATTAAATTTTAAAGAACAGTTTTTATATTGGCAACTTTCAACTTCAACTTTCTAATAAATCATGTGTGAATCAATAAATTAAATAAAAAAAAACTAATAAAAATATCTTTTAATTCAATTTAATTTAATATAATTCACACATGAACACAAAAATAATAATTCATTTAAACATAAAACGTTTAAACAAATACAACGTTTGAAAAACATATGAAAAAAAGTACTAAGTGTTGTATCGCATGTTTGCATGAAAATTACCAACAACACAGCTAGCACCGTTGTATTTGGTTAGCACTTAGCACGTACTAGGGGGCTTGTGAATAGGGCAATTGTTTTAATATGCTCTATGGCGTTTACTTAGTGTAGTAAAACGTATGTTTTAAAGCCATGTAACTAATTATCGATCAAACTTTTTTATAAAATTACCGCTAGTGAAAATATTAACAACGTCATAAGCATTTATGAAATTGTCAACGAGTTAGTCCATCTAATTAATTGCTCCCATTTATAGTAAGAAACTTGCATTTTTTAACAATTTATTTTCCAATCAATTCATTATATATTCTAATTGACAGCCACTTATTTACGCACACTAGTAAGAGATATACTATACTGTTATATTTTATATTTACCGTTGTTAAGCTGACTATACCTTGGTAAGCAGTTACAACGAGCTTGTCCATTTTACTCTTTTATTATTTTTTTTTTTCTTTAAAACTTTTCAATAATTTTTTAATTTCGAATAATTTTTACTCTCTATTTATTTAAGCTGTAGGACTTTTCTTTAACGCAGAAAAGAGGTTTTTTTAGTAAATGTTAGAAATTTTTAATGCACAAATAACATAACTATAATATCCTTCTAATTAATACGTACATAATATATAAAAGGGACAATATTATTACTGGGTGTATTCTAGAAGTGTAAATGTTTTCCATAATTTTTTTATTGCAATTTTTCGGAACTTCTATTTTTATGTACATATGTTTGTACAGATGTATGTAATAAACCTTTTTTATATATTAATTTTAACTATTTACTAGTTTTTATCAAAGAGGAATGAATATTTTTAAATAAACATACAATAAAATTTCTTAGTTGAATTAATTCTATCCATATAACTCAACGCGCAACTAGACAACAATTTATTAATTTTCCATTTGTTTTTATAAAATAAAATTATTATTAATATTATAAATATTGCTAATTCTACATTTAAAATCATATTAACTAAATACTAAAGCTAAACAATAATAATTACAATTCGGGTTATTACTACGAAGTTAAACTACTGCTTACTAGTTCTCGCCTCTATCATAAGCAGCACACAAGTATCAAAAATATCTGTTTCATAAACAGATATATCCAAATACTCATGGTACAACAGATATTTGAGAGTAAAAAACTGATAATTTTCTCACTCTATGCAAAACCATAAACAACTGTATGTGTTTATATCCATAGTGTGAGTACACACAAGCGAAAGCATACAATATCAACTACACTCATTCGTTCTTTTGTATCAGTTTTACTTGTTATGTATATGATATATCTGTTTTTGCCATACTGTTGGATATACTAGTGCACGTCTTTAGTTTGAATTTGTCATGTTTTTCATTCTAATTAAAAATTAAAATTTAGATCAAAATTTAGATAATAAACTTTTTCATAGACTTGCCTATCAGGATTATTAAGTACATGCTTGCTCATACTTTACTTATGTCTCACGTGAACTACTGTATTGAGGTGGGTGCAGGCATTTTTTCTTATAATATGCATACAGTATCTCCAAGCGAAACTCGTACACCTATGAAAACAAAGTTATAAGTCTAAGACTAAATAGGCTAATAAAATAAATTTACTTAATTTTAGTACAAAACTATGTACTTAATTAAATATCAAAAACGAAATTTTGAGTATATCTTTATTTATTGAAATACAGATAAATATTTTAAAAAGTGGCAACTTTCCACGCCAAGGCCAAACTCGTACAGTCTTATTTAATTTGGCAACATTCTTTTAATTTGCATCTAACTTCGGGATATTTCGTAAAAATAATTAAAAAAAATTATGGACTTTTCCTATTATTACCTTTTTTATTGTCATTTATTTGATTTTTTGTTTGAAAGAGTTACAAAAGAGAATAAAATGGGTAGACAGAGAGGACAAACTTCTGTTGAAGTAAGAAAATTAACAATTCAACATAGTAATAATAATAATAAATCGATGCGAGTAATATCTGAGATAGTTGATAGAAGCCGATCAACAGTGCAATGTATAATAAAAAGGTATAAAAGGGAAGAAAGGATTGCGAGCAAGAAGAAAAGTGCAAATAATAAAATTTTCTCTGCTGGAGGCGAACAATAAAAATTAAAAAAAAAAAAGAATTTTTAGTGCTCCGAGGCTCGTAGAAATTGTTGAAAAAGACTTAGGAAAAAAATGTTGCCCACAGACCATAAGAAACATATTAAAAAGGACTAATTTCAATGGTAAAAGGACAAGAGTTAAACCTCTGAATAATAAGAGAAATCAAAAGATAAGGTTACGATTCACCAAGAAACATGAAACAAAGGATTTTTCAATTTGGAAGCAGGTATTATTAAGTAAATTCAACTTGTTTGGTTCAGATGGAAGACCTTATGTATGGAGAAAATCAAATTAGGAGTTGCTTGCCAAAAACACGAAACCAACAGTTCAGCACGGTGGAGGGTCAGTAATGGTTTGGGGAACATTTTCTGCATCTAGACCCGGTGTTTTACACTTAATCGATGGTACCATGGATCAGCATATGTATCTGAACATTTTAAAAAAAAGGTTGCCAGTTTGTAAGCAGAAACTTTGTCTTGGTGAAAACTTTTTTTATTTTTACCAAGACAACAACCCTAAGCATAAGGCTTGCAATGTGCGATCATGGCTACTTTATAATTGTCCACATGTTATGGATACACCAGCCCAGAGTCCAGACATTAACCCAATCGAAAATTTGTGAAGCTATTTCGATCTTAAAATTCGTAGTCATACAATAAGTTCTAAGGATGACTTGAAAAGAGCTCTTCAGGATGAATGGGACAAAATTGAACCAAGTTTTTGCGAAAACCTTGTGCGCAGTATGCTAAATAGATTAAAAACGGTGATAAAAATTAAAGGCATGCACATGTTCTCCCTTCGAGATAAAGCAATAAACTCAATGTTACAAATGAAATAAATAAATAAAATAATTAAGTAAATAAATAATAAACTTTTTTACTTGAAGTTGTGTTTTTTTTTGTTTGTTTTGTATTTCCCTACCGTATGTATACATTTTTTTTATTGGAGTTACTTTATTGTTCTAAATAATATGGAAAACTTAGAGGCAGTAGTGGTGTTTTGCCCGCTGCCCCGAAGGACATGAATCGATCTTGCTGATTTGTAATAGCAACTCTTTCGAAACTACGTTTGAACGATTGGCGTTTCTAAATTTTCTCTAGCTGATATAGTGCCTTGTCAAACTTGATTTCAACACTAACACGGACGAAGAGACAGACATTGCTCAGAATATAAGTATATACTTTATGGGGTGGGAAATGGATATTGTTGAAATTAGAAACAGAATGACAAAACAATATTCTTTTCTACTTTTTGTGGTGAAGGGTATAAAAAACAATCAGCGGTAAAGACATGATCGTATAATGATGACAAAAACTTTGATTGCGAAATGGTAAGAAGTGCACATTATTTTTGACGGCTGTGTCGATAATGTCAAGTAAGCCGGTGTTATAATTAAGTCTCTAGTGCCAAGAACTACTTGCGAATTATTAACTTTTACTGAAACTACTAACAGCCGAACATCAAAGGATCGTCGGTCGGTGGAGAACACCATGCATGAGAACTTCAACTGATAACAGATCTTAAATTTATTGAGTACATAAAATAATTTTATTGAGTAGCCTTAAAAGCTTTTGGAAAGGGACTCCAATTTAGGCCCAAAAAAAGAATTATTTTTGCCTAAATGTCCTTATCAAGAAGAATAATTGCCTCATACAGTTATATGAAATATATGTAATGTGTTCTAATGTTTATTTATTATGTTAAATTATTTATTGTTGTTATTATTAACTTTACTTATTTGTTATTATATAATCACTTGTAGTTTATATACTTTATTATATTCAAATATTTTGAATCACAATAACATGTTTTAAAATAATGTTTCTTTTGTCAAATGAAAAATAAATGTTTTGAGTTCTAATTTCGATTCTGTTAAATATGTACATAAATAAAAAATAGAAAATAAATATTAACTGCCGTATTCATAGAAAATAAAATAACTTTGAAATGTGTTTTATGACAAATTTTTCATACAAATTTGTCCCAAAATATATTTCAAATCTATTTTGATTTTCTATAAATACGACAGTAATAATATATAAAAATAATTAAAAAATATCCGCTTTTCATATTGATTAACTATATGCGATGAAACCAACATTTTAGATTTTCAACAAGTGAATGCCTATTGTAGACCAACGGATATTAGTGATGAGGAGCAACTTAGGCTCTAGAAACCCAGCGCTACATTTTTCAGAGGGACGACGCAATTGAACGATATAAATTTATTGCATTGTTCAATTTACAATGTTCAATTATATCTTAGATAAGAAAACATATAGCGCTAACAACCCAAAATTATCTTAAAAGAATTGCAAACAACTGCTATTAAAATATAATTTATAATTTTATAAAAAAAAAAACACTTAAAACAATTGGTTTATGGAATTCAAAGATAATGAAATTTTTAAGTTCCAACATTGTGACTAGAGAAAATTTCTTTTATCGGTACAGCCATAAATGATGAAATATGGCAGAGAACAAATTAATAAAGACAAACACTTTTATGTCTTAAGCCTGGTACTCTGTTCAAATTTGTAAAAATTGTTGAGAAACATTGAATATTTCATGTGGAATATTTGACATTTAAAGTGTGGTATCATTGTTTTAAAAATGTATGTAAAAGACATACGATCAGCTGTTGTTTAAAAAATTCCACATGAAATAATGCCTACTTGCTTTATTTCACAGCTTTGATAAAATGTTGCCAGAAACATTTCATATGTTTTTCCACAGTAAAAACAGAGTACTACTTCTGCAACATTTTTTCATGACTTTTTCATACAAATTTTTTATGTATGTAGTTTGACAGCATTCCGGGTAAAAACCGAACAGAGTACCAGGCTTTAATGACCACAATAAAATATTTGTTATTTGTTTTAATAATAATTATCTGGCCAGAGAAAAATCGCACCTTGATAAATAACTATATTCAAACTATTCAGACAGAAAATCTTTCACATGACTTCAGTTTTAAACGACTCCAAAAAAAGCAGGTTATTAGTTCGACTAAAGTTTGTTTTTAATATTTGGGCTTCCATAAATCAGTCATTTCTGAACCGATTTTGAATTTTTTTCTTTATTTGAAAGGTATTGATTACAGACTGTTCCCGTTTAAAAATCTGTTCATTATTTCAAAAAGTAAAGGGTACCCCCATGCAACATATGTGTTTTTTACGTGCATTATGACCCGTAAATGGCACTGCTTTTAAATGTATAAAACGGCATATCACTTAGCTCCTAATAGCAAAAAGTAACACAAAAATAAATCTAAAAATTAAAGGGTGTCTCTATAGGTGACGTAGGGCGATCTTCAAATTTGAGAGGGATCGGTGAGAGTTATCTCTGAGCACGCCAGCAAGATTAACACCCCGAGCTTTGAAGGCAGCGCATCTTTTAATGTTTTTAAGTTCCAGTTTGAAACAGTGGCCACCAAAAATAGATGGGACAACGAAGAAAAAGCTATAGAGCTAATTCTGGCCTTAAAGGGAGCAGCAGCACAGATACTCGAATGCTTGCCAGCTAGTTGCAGAAATAATTATGAGGACATAATGGTAGCCTTACAACGCAAGTATGGTGACGAGCACAAAAGGGAACTCTACAAAATGGAGCTACGAGGCAGGGTGCAGAAGGCAAATGAGGCGCTGCAAGACTTCGCCATGGATATTAAACGTTTGGTGCAGCTGTCTTACCCAGGCGAACATCATCCGTTTCTGGATCAGTTTAAGATAGAAGCATTTGTGAATGGCATACGAGATCCAGATATTAAATATGCGGCTTGTGCTATGCAAAAATCATCCTTTGCAGAAACCATCTCGTACGCGCTAGCTAAGGAGACCGCAAAAGTCATCTCGAAGCCACAGGTGTACAAGATGTGATGTCTTGATACTGAAACTTATAACAGAGACAATAGAAGCGAGATAAAGGAGTTAGTCAAACAGATAATAGAGGAGGAAAAAAGTAATTCTCGCCCTAAATGCTTTAAATGCGGTAAGGCCGGCCATTTTCAGCGCAACTGTAGATCCACAAAGAGAAGATCAAGATCTGCTTCGCCAGCTTGAGACAACAAACGGGTGAAAAAGAGTAGAAGCAATGACTTTGGTATTTTGCATAGAAAAAGCGGAAAACACAATAACGCTGATATCCTCTTAAGACGGACATGCAATGTAGAGAGCAAGCACTGCACTAACATCAAGAAAAGGGAGTGCAACATTGATGTGCGGCTTACCCAAATTGGGTTAAGCGAGGACTGGTCGAAGGCCCAGAATGATGACCCAATTTTGGCAAAAATTATAAAGGCTAAGCAAAACAACAGGAGACCGCATCATAATGAAATATCGGCAGAGAGCCAACTAGCAAAATCGTACTGGGCTCAGTGGAATAGCCTGAAAGTGAAAGATGGCTGCTTATATCTTTCACGGGAAAGTACGGATGGCAAAACCACAACGTATTTAATTGTCGTGCCAATTTCTAAAAGAAATGAGATACTAAAACACTTTCAGAACGGTCCCAGCGGCAGCCATATGGGTATAACAAAAACTCTGGAAAAGATAAAGCAGAGATTTTACTGGGTGGGCTGCCAACAATACATAGCCGACTGGATAGCTAATTGCGAACAATGCATAAAGGCCAAGGGTCCTATAAGAAAAAGTCGTGACAAACTTCAACAGTACAACGCAGGTGTACCATTTGAGCGGATAGCTCTTGATATCATAGGTCCATTCCCTGTCAGTGATGCTGGAAACCCATATGTACTAGTGGTAATGGATTATTTTAGCAAATGGCCCGAAGTTTATGCCATTCCAAACCAAGAATCGAAAACAGTGGTAGACGCCCTTGTGAACAATTGGGTGTGTTCAGAAAGGTGGTCAGTACACACCAAAGGGATTGGGATGAGAATATACCCAAATTTCTACTAGCGTACCGATTAGCTGTACAGGATTCAACCTCACGTAGTCCAGCAAAAATCTTGTTCGGGACAAAATTAAAACTGCCAGCAATTTAGAATTTGGTGTCAAACCTGGACCATCGCACGAAGACAATTGAAACATTCTTTAGGCACAGGAAGACCTGCATGAGCTTTATGAGTTTGTCCGTAACCGCATTAAAATGTCCAGCGATAAGATGAAAGCCAGATATGATCGAGCAGCAAATACGGAGGGATTTACTGAAGGACAAATGGTTCTACTACTTAACCCGCAACGCAAGAAAGGATTATCCCCTAAACTGCAAACCCACTGGGAGGGGCCGTACAAGGTGATAAAGAAATTGAATGACGTGTTTTACCGGATACAGAGATATCATAATCCGAGGTCTAAAATGAAAGTGGTTCACCTGGAGCGGCTGGCTAAATATGGCAGAGGTTATGTTGAGCCTATTCCGGATGAAAAGGCTTAAGTGGGTGGCAGTGTTGCAAAGATGCTTTATTAAAATCATAAAAAGGTGTAAAAATAATTGAGGCCAAAAAAGAGAAGAGCGAAATGGCCTATTGTGCTTGGTTGCAAAGCTAGAAGTTTATACGAAACATCTTTATTACAAAACAAAAACAACTAACACAAAGCGAGAAATAAACAAACACACACACACACACACCTGCATTGTATAACAACTAAATAAAAATACACAACATGTATTTTTAAATAATGATTGAAGGTTCTAGAAGTAAATAACAATGCTCACTAATGTGTCTGAGATAAAAGTGGCAACTCAGGATTTTCAACTACGCAATAGATGGCGTTAGAAATTCTCGAATATTCAAGAACGCCTAAAAACAGGGTTTATAAAAGCAAGGCCAATACGTGCTGATTCATTCGTATTGTGAGCGTCATCTAGTTAAGATCTTGTGGTACAACAATTATAGTTGCCAGCGGGTATTATTAATCGCGAATAGTTAAATCGTCAAATAATTGATTAAATAAAGTGTAATATAATTAAAACTCTAAAAGTTGTGTGTGTAATTATTTTGCAAATAAAGAACTCATAAATAAAATGTTTATAATCTAAATAAACTTAACAATATTAAATTTTAAACCGTTTTAAATATACTTAATTGTTTTAAATATTTAAGTGTGAGTGACTTTTGCTTCTGTATTTTTAAGAAATCGAAATAGCAATAATTCTTGCAAAAAAAAAAACCGACTTCAAAACAGATTTTAGCAATTTGTCTAAAAAGGTTTGAAAGTTTGGCCACATACATCAACTATTGGGACACCCCTTAATTTTTAGTTTTAACTATTTATATTTCTTAATATACCATACAAATTAGTGGACATTTTATCATGTAAAATTACATCAGATATGAGCACACCCTTTATATTTATAAATTCAAATTGTATACTTGCTCTTTTAGCGGACTTGGCAATACAAGTTCCCTGTAAATTTCAGTTGTCTGTCTATAACCGTTTAAAGGTTTGGTCACATACACCAAATTACATCAATTATTGGAATATCCACAAAATTTCTAAATCCAAATTTTATTCTTGCTATTATAGAGGACCTAGCAATACAGGTTCTTCGTAAATATCAATGGTCTTTTTACAACCATCATACATGGACATAAAACTAAATGATATCTATATTGTATATTTATACTTGTTATTACAGCGGTCATAGTTACATATCTATATTCTGTCCAATTTTCAAGCGTTTTTTATGACGGTTCAAAATTTAATACATGGTCTTAATTCACATGAAAAATTTCGGTCACTGCAATACTTGTCCCGTATTCCAGTTTCAACTATTCGAGCTTTGCTCCTGAAGAACTATATGCCATTTTTAAAGTGCTTGAAAGCAGGCAAGGTTTTTCCCACCATCAAAATCATCCCGTGAAATACCATCACTGTCCATTTTTTAACCTTTTTTTTCTGCTTTAATTTTAATTTTTTTTTAAGTTTTTTTTAAGCACTTTCACTTTTTTTTATTTAATTAATGATATCGTTGTCAGATGTTTAAAATTTCCAACATATTACAATTTATTTTATACTGACAATGTTCTGACAATGTAAATAAAAGCGTTCACACAAATGTAAGATATCTAACAATATTATTGTCAGGTAGAAGTCTGACAATTTTATGACAATGATTTTTCTGACAATATTGTCAGACAACAATTGTAAGTTCACACGTTTTCTATATATTTTTCTGACAATATTGTAAGATCTGAAAATCGTCTGTACAGAGCTTTAAGGCACATTTAGCCGACCGTAAATGTAGAAATGTAAACGTAGATGTGTCAGCTGATAATTTTTCTTATACGAAAAGCTATGCAAATGCTTCGCCGACTGAAATGTCACTTAGTCGTAACGTTTCAACCTGCTGAATATAGAATTTCAATATGAGGTTACCTGGCACATGCAGCCAGAGATACTTACTTATTTATTTATTTGCACTTTTTTACTTAAACTTTTAAGTTGTTAAATTTTATCACACACAATATAATTTTAAATAAATTATGGAGTTTTCTTTTCTAAATTTAATATGTTATACATGTAATGTTTTGTAAAATTGTTAGGCTAAATATAACTTATGCAAATATTATATTTTTCATTATTACATAACAAAATTATTTTTAGTACCATGGAAATATTTAAGTATTTTTTGCACAAAATCGCAAAGTGACCAACATTGGTTCGAACAGCTGTGCGTTGTTATTTATTGATATACAGAAAATATATCAAAAACACATAATACGTTTTTACACATTCTATAAGCACGACTACATTTACATTTACTGTACAGGTACATTTTCTTTAGATTTACGATTTCTACGGTCGCCTAAATGTACCTTTACAGTTTTTAACAATAATTTTTAGTAAAATAATAATATCATTAATTGAGTTCGTTAAAGTATTTTAAATACTTGTTTTGGATTTTTTCATTTTAACTTAAAATATCGCAGAGCAACTTTTTTTATATAAAAGATTTTATTTTATTTTTTCATTTATTTTATTTCTCATTTTTAAAATTTAAATAACTTTTGCTGTTCTCTTTACAAATTGACTAACAATTGTACATTTTATTCAATTTTTCAACATCGCCATCACTTAAATAATACCGCTGTCCAATCCGTATGTTGCTATCTTCTAAAGGAATTATTGTTTTTTTGCCATTCTTTGAAAAAGATTTATCACTGTAATGCATAATGCTATGATAATCATATTTGACACCAAAACTGTTAACAAGTTTGTCACTGAGCTTCTGAAAGTGTTTCTCTTTTCCCTGTATAATATTTTCACTTATAATTTTAACATAGTTATCACGTTCAGGAACATTATGTTGGTGGAAAAATCCTAGAGCATGTAAAATTTCATGTATAATTCTTCCTACTTGAAAACAGTCGCTACCTAAATTTAGTACTTGTTCTGTTGCCCTATAACCAATGTCAGCATAACAAGCAGGTTTAGTATCAACGATTTTGATAAAATCCTTTGTAGTGTCCGAGGCGAGAAGGAAACGTACACAACTTCGGGTTTCAATAATTTTCATGGCTTCTGAAATAAGCGATACTTGTTCTTTACCTAAGCGGCAGGAAAAAATTAGAATTATTAAGTTATTAATTTTTAAGATTTAGATTAATTTTTAATTTTTACCCTGACCAGGATTCGAACCATCGATTTTATAAATTAATGAAATTTTACTTTATTTTCGGCTTTTGGTTCTTTTTAATTAATTTTCTAAACATTTTTAGAAAGAAAAATTATTTACAAATGTATGCGGACGTTTTCCAAAGAAACCAAGAAAAATTAGACGCTAGCAGAATGAAATGCAGCATTTTCTGGACCGCCACATCCTTCATCAGCATTCTTTGCATCTATCTACCTTATGTTATGTACATCGTAAACATCATCTATTTAACCAACTAATCTTAATGTTAATTTGGTGAGACGAAGTTCACACACAACTTAAAGCTTTTCTTTGTCATTCTCTTTGTAACTCGTCTTGTACATTTGTTGTTGCTTTTTTGTACTAGCAATTTGATAGTCACAAATGCAACTTTTTTATTTTTAATTATTCATACTTGTTTGCTCACAACATTATAGACACTGTTTCAGTATCATATTGACTTTTATGAGTTAAGTATGAATGTAAATACGCGGTGCCTAGCGTTTGTTTTAATTTTTAATTTTTACCCTGACCAGGATTCGAACCATCGATTTTATAAATTAATGAAATTTTACTTTATTTTCGACTTTTGGTTCTTTTTAATTCATTCTGCTAGCGTCTAATTTTTCTTGTTTTCTTTGGAAAACGTCCGCATACATTTGTAAATAATTTTTCTTTCTAAAAATGTTTAGAAAATTAATTAAAAAGAACCAAAAGCCGAAAATAAAGTAAAATTTCATTGATTTAGATTAATTTAATTACCAAATTTCGTTGAAGCGATTTTATAGTACACAACACCATTAGGCCATCTTAGTGAAATGTTGGCAGCGCCATTATAAGTTCTTCTTATAATCATATCTCCCTCAAAATAGCCACCAGTTAATTCAGGATCATCTTCCACTCTTAATGTTTCATTGTGTTTGTAGTCGTCAATCGATGTAGAATCTTTTATTCTGTTAACAATACCTTTCGTTTTAGAAGCAACCATGCGTTCTTCTATCTCGGTAGGTAGCGCATAGCAACTGACTACAATTAATGTCAGAATTTTAAAAATGTAACTCGATTTCATTTAAGCACTTTGTTCGTTTTATTAAAACTTAAAAGTTCTCTTAAAATGCTCTAGTATTTATACTAAAAATTATTATCTGATTGAAAAACAAAGTTTATCAAACGTTTATGTTGTGTATAGGTTTATTGATCTAATCGTCACTGAATTCCGTTTTTAATTTAAATTATAACAAATATCGCTGAGTTGTCAGTCGATGATAAAGGTTTTCTTACTAGAAGGAAACAAAACGATTTCGATAAAGTTTTATCAAATAGTTATATATAAATAAAAAAATTAAGAGTGCTATGTTCGGTTAGTTCTAGTTCAGTGAAGTAACACCGCTAAAAAAAAAAAACAAAAATAAACAACAAATATTGGGGTGACAGATAATTCAGAATAAGAAAAACAAAAATTAAGTTCTATAAATAATTTTACACAAAAATTTGTTGAATTAAGGTGTTATGTTGTGTTATGTTATGATACCTTAAAATTGTTTTGTGTTTTATAAATTAGTAATATTTTGTATTTTATGTAGTTTGAATTAAAGACGTGCACAGATATATCTGTTTATATCAGTTTTTGTGTGTCTACTCTTATGAGTGCGTATAGATGAGTACTTTTGTGTTTCTGATCAGCGTTGCCACTCAAGAAACTGACTTCCTACCAATAATTTTCAAAAATCCTACCAAAATCGTTCACAGCCTACCAAAAATATAAAAATGCATTTCTTGCACATAAGCCCTGTTACACTTGGGGTGTTATGATTTAAAATAGTTTAAGAGCCTACTATGCAGAATGAACACCCATCGCTTTCCTGGAGCCAATCAAATTCGCTCAACCATTCGGTTCTAAATTTTCTTTTGACTGTTTCTTTACAATGTTCACTAAAAGTATTATATTATTTAAAAATGTTTTAAACAAAAATTTTAAGAGTGCTTCTACTTGGTTGATGGAAAGTCGTCTTCTGAAATTATATTATCTTCATTTAATTTTGAGGTTTTTGATAAAAATCTGAAAAAAATACATGCAATATTAGTAAATATTTATGTAATTAATAGGTACATATTAACAATTAAAAAAGTTTACTTACTTTTCCATTTTGTCTGTTAATTTTTTTAATACACACACTTGAAAATAAAAAATATTGTTAATTTCAATTTCATAATATTGTTCGCGTTTCTTAAACCAGAAAGGGTTACAGCTTTAATCATCTCTATGCAAAAAAGCAGAGATGTTTTTTATTACACCTAAAACAGTTTTTGAAAACAGTGGTAACACTATTCAAAGTTATTGTTTATTTAATTCAAAGTTACATTTTTTTTATTTTATGTTCTGAATTTTTAAGGTAAAAAATTTACTATTGCTAAAAAATTGCTACAGGAGGAAAACCTACCAAAAATTTAAAAAAATGCAACAAACCAACCAAACTACCAAACTGTTTTTTAAAAACGAAAAACTACCAAGTTTGGTCCGATTGGACCAAAGCGGCAACGCTGTTTCTGATATAAGTTGATATTGTTACTTTTTCTCTTTGGATGGATACGAATGAGTAAAGAGAGAATGAGAGTAACATATCTGTTCTCCTATGTTTTGCACAAACGGGTATAAACAGATATTGATGGTTGTACCATAAGTACTTATTGTGTGCTGCGAAATAATATCCATTCATACGTTCATATGCATTGGTTTATTAAAATTAAAAAATAAAATTATTGTTTCTAAACATGATCAATATTTTTAATTGTTTTATTGTGTTTTATTGAAGTTGAATATACAAAACTGAATTCTTTAATAAAAATTTATAAATCTAATGCGTATAATTGTATTTAAATTACTTTTATGTTTTTTAACAACTTTTACCAACAATTACAACAGTTCTAAGGATACAATAACTAAATAAATATATGTATGCATGTTTCTATATTTAAAGAGGCGAAAAGCCTGATAATTTAAAATCAATTAAAAAATATTTTTTTATTAAGTTGGCTTTAAAATATCTTTTGAATCCAAATTATTTTTAAAATTTTAAAATGCAGTATGAATATTTAAACATTTTATGCAAAAATAGAAATAAATTTTTATTACCATTAAAATTGCATTGACATTAGTTGAAATAATGAAATAGGAAAAAAATCATGCTAATAATTTTATTTTAATTATAATTGTTTATATAATGGTAATGAAATGGATTTAAATAAAATTATACTAGCAAAACCTTAAAAAGATCTATGCACAAAAAATAAACCTTTACTCTTTCGTTGATGGATATGCATACGAAAATTTTAATAACTTATTCATTTAAACGAGATAAGAATGAAACTTGATGTCTGATATCTAAATTTAACTCAAACCCCAGCTAGCAAATCTTATTACTTACTCGAAAACTAAATATTTTCTTATAGTGCCTAATGTTAAAACGTACATATTTTACCAGAATTTTGTGATAAAAATGTCACTTTAAAATATTGTTTTAATATGCTCTATGGCGTTTACTTAGTGTAGTAAAACGTATGTTTTAAAGCCATGTAACTAATTATCGATCAAACTTTTTTATAAAATTACCGCTAGTGAAAATATTAACAACGTCATAAGCATTTATGAAATTGTCAACGAGTTAGTCCATCTAATTAATTGCTCCCATTTATAGTAAGAAACTTGCATTTTTTAACAATTTATTTTCCAATCAATTCATTATATATTCTAATTGACAGCCACTTATTTACGCACACTAGTAAGAGATATACTATACTGTTATATTTTATATTTACCGTTGTTAAGCTGACTATACCTTGGTAAGCAGTTACAACGAGCTTGTCCATTTTACTCTTTTATTATTTTTTTTTTTTTTTTTTAACTTTTCAATAATTTTTTAATTTCGAATAATTTTTACTCTCTATTTATTTAAGCTGTAGGTCTTTTCTTTAATGCAGAAAAGAGGTTTTTTTTTAGTAAATGTTAGAAATTTTTAATGCACAAATAACATAACTATAATATCCTTCTAATTAATACGTACATAATATATAAAAGGGACAATATTATTACTGGGTGTATTCTAGAAGTGTAAATGTTTTCCCTAATTTTTTTATTGCAATTTTTCGGAACTTCTATTTTTATGTACATATGTTTGTACAGATGTATGTAATAAACCTTTTTTATATATTAATTTTAACTATTTACTAGTTTTTATCAAAGAGGAATGAATATTTTTAAATAAACATACAATAAAATTTCTTAGTTGAATTAATTCTATCCATATAACTCAACGCGCAACTAGACAACAATTTATTAATTTTCCATTTGTTTTTATAAAATAAAATTATTATTAATATTATAAATATTGCTAATTCTACATTTAAAATCATATTAACTAAATACTAAAGCTAAACAATAATAATTACAATTCGGGTTATTACTACGAAGTTAAACTACTGCTTACTAGTTCTCGCCTCTATCATAAGCAGCACACAAGTATCAAAAATATCTGTTTCATAAACAGATATATCCAAATACTCATGGTACAACAGATATTTGAGAGTAAAAAACTGATAATTTTCTCACTCTATGCAAAACCATAAACAACTGTATGTGTTTATATCCATAGTGTGAGTACACACAAGCGAAAGCATACAATATCAACTACACTCATTCGTTCTTTTGTATCAGTTTTACTTGTTATGTATATGATATATCTGTTTTTGCCATACTGTTGGATATACTAGTGCACGTCTTTAGTTTGAATTTGTCATGTTTTTCATTCTAATTAAAAATTAAAATTTAGATCAAAATTTAGATAATAAACTTTTTCATAGACTTGCCTATCAGGATTATTAAGTACATGCTTGCTCATACTTTACTTATGTCTCACGTGAACTACTGTATTGAGGTGGGTGCAGGCATTTTTTCTTATAATATGCATACAGTATCTCCAAGCGAAACTCGTACACCTATGAAAACAAAGTTATAAGTCTAAGACTAAATAGGCTAATAAAATAAATTTACTTAATTTTAGTACAAAACTATGTACTTAATTAAATATCAAAAACGAAATTTTGAGTATATCTTTATTTATTGAAATACAGATAAATATTTTAAAAAGTGGCAACTTTCCACGCCAAGGCCAAACTCGTACAGTCTTATTTAATTTGGCAACATTCTTTTAATTTGCATCTAACTTCGGGATATTTCGTAAAAATAATTAAAAAAAATTATGGACTTTTCCTATTATTACCTTTTTTATTGTCATTTATTTGATTTTTTGTTTGAAAGAGTTACAAAAGAGAATAAAATGGGTAGACAGAGAGGACAAACTTCTGTTGAAGTAAGAAAATTAACAATTCAACATAGTAATAATAATAATAAATCGATGCGAGTAATATCTGAGATAGTTGATAGAAGCCGATCAACAGTGCAATGTATAATAAAAAGGTATAAAAGGGAAGAAAGGATTGCGAGCAAGAAGAAAAGTGCAAATAATAAAATTTTCTCTGCTGGAGGCGAACAATAAAAATTAAAAAAAAAAAAGAATTTTTAGTGCTCCGAGTAGGCTTGCCAGATCCAATTTGCCAAAAAGCTTGACATTGCCCAAAAAAAACTTGATTTTGAAAAAAAAAACTTGACAAATAAAAACACTCATACTATTGGTTTTTATTTAATTTTTTTTATTATTTTTTTCATAAAAATTATTAGAATAAAAACAAAAATATCGTTAAAAGTAAAAATAACAGAAACAATGTGAAAGAAACAAAAAACAATATAAGAATAAAAATTCAGTCGTTATATATTTTAGAGAAAACTTAGGCGTTTTTAAAAAAAATATAGGTACTATCTTAAGAAATATAGATAGTAAAAATATGCTCTATCGATGTGTTTTTTAGAAATATAAACTTACTTTTTTAAGTATTATTACATATGTAGCTAGAATAAATTTGAGAAAAAAAAAATTAACTTACAAAAACATTGACAAATCACTTTTTCACTTGACACTTGACGCGCATTAAAAAACTTGACAATCAGGCCAAATCAGGCCCGTCTGGCAACCCTAGCTCCGAGGCTCGTAGAAATTGTTGAAAAAGACTTAGGAAAAAAATGTTGCCCACAGACCATAAGAAACATATTAAAAAGGACTAATTTCAATGGTAAAAGGACAAGAGTTAAACCTCTGAATAATAAGAGAAATCAAAAGATAAGGTTACGATTCACCAAGAAACATGAAACAAAGGATTTTTCAATTTGGAAGCAGGTATTATTAAGTAAATTCAACTTGTTTGGTTCAGATGGAAGACCTTATGTATGGAGAAAATCAAATTAGGAGTTGCTTGCCAAAAACACGAAACCAACAGTTCAGCACGGTGGAGGGTCAGTAATGGTTTGGGGAACATTTTCTGCATCTAGACCCGGTGTTTTACACTTAATCGATGGTACCATGGATCAGCATATGTATCTGAACATTTTAAAAAAAAGGTTGCCAGTTTGTAAGCAGAAACTTTGTCTTGGTGAAAACTTTTTTTATTTTTACCAAGACAACAACCCTAAGCATAAGGCTTGCAATGTGCGATCATGGCTACTTTATAATTGTCCACATGTTATGGATACACCAGCCCAGAGTCCAGACATTAACCCAATCGAAAATTTGTGAAGCTATTTCGATCTTAAAATTCGTAGTCATACAATAAGTTCTAAGGATGACTTGAAAAGAGCTCTTCAGGATGAATGGGACAAAATTGAACCAAGTTTTTGCGAAAACCTTGTGCGCAGTATGCTAAATAGATTAAAAACGGTGATAAAAATTAAAGGCATGCACATGTTCTCCCTTCGAGATAAAGCAATAAACTCAATGTTACAAATGAAATAAATAAATAAAATAATTAAGTAAATAAATAATAAACTTTTTTACTTGAAGTTGTGTTTTTTTTTGTTTGTTTTGTATTTCCCTACCGTATGTATACATTTTTTTTATTGGAGTTACTTTATTGTTCTAAATAATATGGAAAACTTAGAGGCAGTAGTGGTGTTTTGCCCGCTGCCCCGAAGGACATGAATCGATCTTGCTGATTTGTAATAGCAACTCTTTCGAAACTACGTTTGAACGATTGGCGTTTCTAAATTTTCTCTAGCTGATATAGTGCCTTGTCAAACTTGATTTCAACACTAACACGGACGAAGAGACAGACATTGCTCAGAATATAAGTATATACTTTATGGGGTGGGAAATGGATATTGTTGAAATTAGAAACAGAATGACAAAACAATATTCTTTTCTACTTTTTGTGGTGAAGGGTATAAAAAACAATCAGCGGTAAAGACATGATCGTATAATGATGACAAAAACTTTGATTGCGAAATGGTAAGAAGTGCACATTATTTTTGACGGCTGTGTCGATAATGTCAAGTAAGCCGGTGTTATAATTAAGTCTCTAGTGCCAAGAACTACTTGCGAATTATTAACTTTTACTGAAACTACTAACAGCCGAACATCAAAGGATCGTCGGTCGGTGGAGAACACCATGCATGAGAACTTCAACTGATAACAGATCTTAAATTTATTGAGTACATAAAATAATTTTATTGAGTAGCCTTAAAAGCTTTTGGAAAGGGACTCCAATTTAGGCCCAAAAAAAGAATTATTTTTGCCTAAATGTCCTTATCAAGAAGAATAATTGCCTCATACAGTTATATGAAATATATGTAATGTGTTCTAATGTTTATTTATTATGTTAAATTATTTATTGTTGTTATTATTAACTTTACTTATTTGTTATTATATAATCACTTGTAGTTTATATACTTTATTATATTCAAATATTTTGAATCACAATAACATGTTTTAAAATAATGTTTCTTTTGTCAAATGAAAAATAAATGTTTTGAGTTCTAATTTCGATTCTGTTAAATATGTACATAAATAAAAAATAGAAAATAAATATTAACTGCCGTATTCATAGAAAATAAAATAACTTTGAAATGTGTTTTATGACAAATTTTTCATACAAATTTGTCCCAAAATATATTTCAAATCTATTTTGATTTTCTATAAATACGACAGTAATAATATATAAAAATAATTAAAAAATATCCGCTTTTCATATTGATTAACTATATGCGATGAAACCAACATTTTAGATTTTCAACAAGTGAATGCCTATTGTAGACCAACGGATATTAGTGATGAGGAGCAACTTAGGCTCTAGAAACCCAGCGCTACATTTTTCAGAGGGACGACGCAATTGAACGATATAAATTTATTGCATTGTTCAATTTACAATGTTCAATTATATCTTAGATAAGAAAACATCCAGCGCTAACAACCCAAAATTATCTTAAAAGAATTGCAAACAACTGCTATTAAAATATAATTTATAATTTTATAAAAAAAAAACACTTAAAACAATTGGTTTATGGTATTCAAAGATAATGAAATTTTTAAGTTCCAACATTGTGACTAGAGAAAATTTCTTTTATCGGTACAGCCATAAATGATGAAATATGGCAGAGAACAAATTAATAAAGACAAACACTTTTATGTCTTAAGCCTGGTACTCTGTTCAAATTTGTAAAAATTGTTGAGAAACATTGAATATTTCATGTGGAATATTTGACATTTAAAGTGTGGTATCATTGTTTTAAAAATGTATGTAAAAGACATACGATCAGCTGTTGTTTAAAAAATTCCACATGAAATAATGCCTACTTGCTTTATTTCACAGCTTTGATAAAATGTTGCCAGAAACATTTCATATGTTTTTCCACAGTAAAAACAGAGTACTACTTCTGCAACATTTTTTCATGACTTTTTCATACAAATTTTTTATGTATGTAGTTTGACAGCATTCCGGGTAAAAACCGAACAGAGTACCAGGCTTTAATGACCACAATAAAAAATTTGTTATTTGTTTTAATAATAATTATCTGGCCAGAGAAAAATCGCACCTTGATAAATAACTATATTCAAACTATTCAGACAGAAAATCTTTCACATGACTTCAGTTTAGTTTCCTTTAGATTGTATTGCATTAGAGGTATTGCTTCTTTCAAGCCATTAAAGCACTTCTTTGTTCCATATTATTTAACTAAAGATAAAAGAATACCTAGCGATGTACAATTAAGTAATTTAACTGTTTCTGTCGCAATTCAAAAATAAAAACCATCAAAAAATGAAGAATATATTATCATTCTCCGGTGGTGGCATTCACGACGTGATGCCTCTCATACAAAGTGAACTATTATGCTTCTTTAGTTTGAAAAACCATAATATCTGTATGAATTTAATGAATTTAGAGCATTGAACATGACCCTATTAATTGTCAACACAGTTAAGAATGTTATGTAAAGTAAAAAGGATTCCTTATTTAGTATTCACAAGCCTTTACCTTTGATTGTAGTGAGATTTGGAAATTCTACATTTTGATTTTCTAAAACTATTCATCCAATTTAAAAAATCGCTCTTGTGATGTTTAGAGAAACGCCGATTGATGATTACAGACTCAAATTATTAAAACCAATGAATTCTGTTCCAAAGAAGACCACATATCCCATCTATAGTAACTCGAATATTGCGATCCCTGAGATAGCTCGATATAAAATGAGAGAAGATATAACCAAACCTTATTAAACGCCTTAGAAATGTTTAAAGACACCAACCACATCATTGAATTTTTTCTTATGACTGTTTAACTTAAAATTTGTGCTGATACAAAAGTCATTTAAAAGTTGGTTTGGGGAAATGTACGTATAAAATAAATTAATCTCATCGTCCTAAACAACAGCTGATGGACGATAGTAACATTGAGTTTTGTACAAATTCGATCGTTTATTCGTTAGTCGAAATCTGCGGAATTAAATTTATTTGCTTTCAAGTAAGTCTGTCTGCCTTAAAAGTGCTTTATTATTTAAATAATAAATATTTCAGGAGAATATATATGGTATATATAGGAAACAAGCACAACTAATGCTGATTAACAGTTAAATGATTACAAATAAAAAAATTCACATTGATTTATTCGTTTTCTTTAAAAAAATTATTACTAAAATTTAAGATATAATTCTTGCGAAAAAAAACCGACTTCAAAACAGATTTCATCTGTCTGCCTATAACAGCTCAAGTGTATGGCCACATAAATTAGATTACATTAACTATTGGCGCACACTTATATCTCCAAACTTTATACTTTTTCAACTGTTCAATAGTTTGGCAATATTCATCAAATTGCAGCAATTGTAGGGTCACTCTTTAATTTCCAAATTCAAATTATATACTTGCTACTACGATTTAGTAATCAGGTTCTATGTAAATTTCAACCGTATGTCTGTAACGGTTCAACAGTTTGCTCATATACATCAGATTATATCAACTATTTAATTTAAAATACAACATTTTTATACTTCTTATTATACAAAATAAAATAGTGGACATCCTGTCTAAAATTAAGGTGTGTTTGTATACAACGGTTCAAAAAATACGGCCATATAGAACAAATAACATTAATTTTGGGAACTCCCTTTAATTTCTAAATCCAAATTATAAGCTTCTTTTTATAGCGGACTTAGCAAAACATGTCCCTTGTAAATTTCAGCTGTCCAATTTGCAAGCATTTGTATATAACGGTTCAAAAGTACGGCCACAAACTTAAAATTACATAAACTATTGGAAGACCCTGTAATTTCCAAATCCATATTTTGTTCGTTCGTTGTAAATTTCAAGCGTCTGTCTACAACTGTTCAAAAGTATGCCCATATACATCAAATTTAATGAACTATTAGCGCTCTCTTCAATTTATAATATGTAATATTTATACGAGGGCTGCTCTATATATTTCTGGCCTAATAGTGAAAATGCGAATATTTATAATCAAAAATGGTTTTATTGTTTTTCAAAGTATTCTCCAGCATGATTTATACACTTTTGCATGCGCTTAAACCAGTTGTCGAAGCACTTTTTCCACTCCGGTTGAGACACCTCTAAAACATGGTTTTTGAACACTCCAACAGCTTCTTCTGGCGACGAAAATCGTTGACCACGCATTTTTTCTTGATGTGCGGAAACAAGAAGAAGTCATTAGGTGCCAAGTCAGGGCTGTACATTTATTCGACGTTTTGGCCGGTCAAAAACGCTCTGGTTTGAGCCGATGTGTGAGAGCTCGCATTGTCATGGTGAACAATGACTCGCCTTCTCTTGTTGGTTTTTCGAATTTCTCCGATGTCTTCAGGCAAACAAATTGTAGTATACCATTCAGAAGTGACCGTCCTACGTTGCTCAAGTGGAACAGTCGCCACATGACCAGTTTTGCCGAAAAAACAGGCGACCATTTGCCTTGAAGTGCTTCTTCCACGAACAACTTTCGTTGGATTTTGCTCGTCTTTGAAGACCCATACGGTCGATTGTTGTTTAGTTTGAAATGAAAATAAATATTATTAATGCCGCCAGAGAATCGTCGTTATTTTGTTCACTAACTCTCAGCAACGATAAATCGTTTCGTTACCGACGTCTACTGTGTTCCTACACTCATTCTGGCATCCCTGCTACTAAATATAGTTTTTCTCATAAATTTATACCCTGTTCAGACATACGTTTTAATTTATACAATTAAAATTTTAATTGAGTAATTAATTTTGGTGTTCACACATATCCAATTTAATTTACTTAATTAAAATTTGACAGTAGAATATAGTTCTGTTCAATAACAAGAAGTTGTTACTAATTGTTATTGGAAAGTGTTTACTTTAGAACCTCAAAAGAAGCAGCGAAAGAGTAAAAAAGAGTATAAGATGTGAATGTTAATAAATTTGTTAACTTTTGTTACTGTCAAGAATAGAACAGCTGATTCTTGTTCTGTTTTACAAAATAAGTTAATGAATATTAAATACTTTGAACTGAAAGTGTTTATTAGCACTCTCCATGAAAATATTTACATCACATCGTTGTGGCTTATTTGCCATAATTTATATGGCGATTTTAAAACCGAATATGTACGCTGAAATTTTTTACAACCACACAGCAAAAAATATACATAACATTTATAGTTTTCGATTTTAAATAAAAAAAAATATTGAATTGAAGCTAATGTTTGTATAATAGTTAGAAGAAAGCTGAGGAAACCATGTACAAGTAAACGCCAGGTTAATAAAACAATAAACAAAAGAAATAGAATAAAATGAACTAAAAGTTTTACAAAAAAGACAGACAATTTTTGGCAATTTGCACACAATCGATGACAAGGTCTTGCAAATGCTAACTGTTGCAATACAAAATGATTTAAGCAACGAACACCGCTTTTTTTGCTGTTTTAGATACAAATTTTTTTTATGGTTTTTTGTTATTATGGTAAGTTCGGCTTTACTTTGTTATTTTTCCAAAAATGCGTTTATTCCGTTTTTTTATTTGGAATAGTAATGTTGTAAATTTTTATTTTACTCTATCGTTGCTAGTTTCTGCCGGAAATTTATTGAACAGACCTAATTTTTACATTAGAAATTTGTGTTGGTAAATTTGGAAGAATGAAGAGAAGTTCGGTTTTAAAAGAAAGTTTGCTTGTTTTTATTTGAAATATGGAACTCTTCCAGTTTGTATGATCAAGTTTTGACTGCACGCTAGCTTTGAATTTCCATAAAATTTTCAAAAACTTTTCATTTCATATAATTTGAAAATATTTTATTTTTCATTTTTATGGCATTTACTTTTGTCATTGTATAAAATTTTCTCTAACTGAACACACTTCACAAGGGTTGTTGGAGTAAACTTAATCAATTATCGACTTAATTAAGTGCTAATTGAAAAATTTTTTAATCAATTTCTTATATGGTAAATTAAATTCAATAAGGGCCTTAATTGCGTAAATTCCTTTATTGCGCAATTAAAACGTATGTCTGAACAGGGTATTAGAGTGTAGGCGTATTTAAAATTACTTTTGCATGCTTTTAGGCTCACACTAGAATAAATACTGAATTTTAGCTTTCTTTACTTACGCGGGGAATAATAACAACAAAAAGGTTGTTGCTGCTTCTTAAAGGAGAATGTAAGGACTACGTGTTGTGTAATTTTTAAACATTTGTCAAATTTGTGCTTGAATTATACAAATTCTTAAAGTTTCGTAACTTCAAAATGAGATTATTTTTTGACTAGTGGTCGGAACGTGTTCCATTTAATTTATAATTCTAATATAAAAAATGCGCCTCATATATGAGAACAACCAGATCGTTATGGTAGTGAGTAGAATATCACAAAAATCATTAAAATTTACGTAGATACGAGTTAATCAAATTTTTAACCGACTTCAAAAAAAGAAGGGGATTATACAATTCGACTGAATGTTGCTTTTTTATGTTTGTGCATGCAAAACCCAGTCGTTGCTGAACCGATTTTAAAAATTTTTGGTAAAATGATAGGTACGTATAATGTACAGATTGGTTCAAATTCTTAAAAACTAAAGGGTGTCCCCGTACAACGCACATATTTTTACATGTATTATAAACTATAATGGGCACTTCTGTAAAAATTTTTATTACTATAGCTCCCAATAACAAAAAGTTATAAAAAAATTAATCTAAAAATTAAAGGGTGCAACCATAATTGATGTAAATTTACTTATATAGGCCTATCTTTTATAACGTTACATACAAACGCTTGCAAATTGGACAGAATGACGATTGCTATGGCCGTTATAGTAACAAGTATTAATATTTAAAATTAGAAATTAAAGGGTGCCTCGATAGTTCGTTTAATTATGTATATGGCCATTATTTGTAGACAGACGATTGAAATTTACAGAGAATCTGTATTACTAACTTCGCTATAACAACAAGTATAAAATTTGGATTTGGAAATAAACGGGTGTGCCAATAGTTGACGCAATTTGGTGTATGTGATCGAATTTTTGAACCGTTATAGACAGACAGCTGAAATTTACAAGGGACCTGTTTTGCTAAGTCTGCTGTAACAAGAAGCTTAGAATTTGAATTTAGAAATAAAAGGGTGCTCCCAAAATTAATGTAATTATTTCTATATGGCCGTATTTCTTGAACCGTTCTATACAAACACCTTAATTTTAAACAAAATGTCCACTAATTTGTTTAGTATAATAAAAAGTATAAAAATTTTAAATTATAAATTAAAGGGTTTTACAATAGTTGGTATAATTGATGACGGTTGAAATTTACACAGTACCTGATTGCTAAATCTACTACAACAGCAAGTATATAATTTAAATTTGATTATTAAAGAGTGACCCTATAGTTGCTGCAATTTGATGTATATTGCCAAACAATTGAACAGTTGAAAAAGTATAAAGTTTGGAGATATAAGGGTGTCCCAATAGTTAATGTAATCTAATTTACAGCTGAAATCTGTTATGAAGACGTTTTTTTGCAAGAATTATTTATTTTTCTATAGAGACTACTTCTTTTACGGCCATTATCAAAACTTGCCGTTAGTTAAAGGTAGAATTTTGTATGACCTATAAAAATCTTTCAAGAAAAAACCAGTTATTAATTCGACTAAAGTTTGTTTTTAATATTTGTGCCTCCATTAATCAGTCATTTCTGAACCGATTTTGAATTTTTTTCTTTATTTGAAAGGTATTGATTACAAACTGTTCCCGTTTTAAAATCAGTTCATTATTTCAAAAATTAAAGGGTTCCCCCTTGCAAAATATGTGTTTTTTACGTGCATTATGACCCGTAAATGTCACTGCTTTTAAATGTGTAAAACTGCTTCACTATAGCTCCCTATAGAAAAAAGTAACACAAAAATAAATCTTATCGTCTGTCTACAACTGATTAAAATTTTGGCCATATACATAATTAAATGAACTGTTGGGGCACCCTTTAATTTTAATACTTGTTACTATAACGGCCATATCAATCGGTATTATGTCAAACTTGCAAACGTTTGTCTATAACGGTTCAATAGATAGGCCTATATAAGTTAATCGACATCAATTATGGGACACCCTTTAATTTCTGAATTTAAATTATAAACTCGTTGATATAGCGGGCTCAAAAACACAGGACCCTTTTAAGTTTTAACATTCTGTCTATAACAGATCAAAAGTTCGGCCACATACTTGTAATTACATCAACTATTGGGACACCCTTTAACGTCCAAATCCAAATTTTATACTTGTTGTTATAGCGGTTTTAGCAACTCTGGTTCGCTGTAAATTTCAAGCGTCTGTCTACATCTGTTCAAAAATATGCTTATATACATATAATTTAATGAACTTTTGGCGCACCCTTTAATGTATAATTTTTAATATTAAAACTTGTTACTATAACGGCCATAGCAATTGACATTCTGTCCAATTTGCAAGCATTTGTATATAACGGTTCAAAAGATAGGCCCATATAAGTCAATTTACGTCACCTATGGGGGCACCCTTTAATTTTTAGATTTATTTTTGTATAACTTTTTTTTATTGGCAGCCACAGTAATACGCAGTCATTTTAAATTTAACAGAATCGCCCTTTACAGTTCATAATACACGTAAAAAATATGTATGTTGTATGGGGACACCCTTTAATTTTACGTTATTATTTAGTACTAAAAGCGCTGCAACTAGGTATTTTGCCATTCTAGCCGGACATAACATTTTGTTTTAGCATATATTTGCTCTAATTTACTGAGTAAACCCAGATCAATGAAACTTGGCAAAAAAAAATATGGTAACAGGATGAAGCTATAAAATAACAAAAATCGGATCAAGGAGAAGAAACTTCCCTTTAGAAGAACTCCTCCTGCCTCTGAAGTATTACATTTTTTTTAATTTTCCGGTCATTTTTGTTTGCCCCTTTTTGTTGGCGGTAAAATAAAATATTGTTTAAAAAAACAAGTAAGAGTGCTACATTCGGCTATACCGAAACTTATATACCCTTCACCATCTATGTAAATCTAGTTTGATGAAGTAACTCCAATCAAAAAAGGAAGTATTGGAGAGTTAAAAAATTGTTTTTGTACTGGGCATATATATAATTTCACTTAAAAATAACATCGGCTCTTAATCGGTTAAGCATTTCTAAAAATTTTTAGTATTTCCTTAAAGATCTCTTCAAAATACCCATATTGATATTAAAAAAAAATTAAAAATTTCAGAACCCCGTAACTCGCAAAATATGGGCGAGAGCCAATTTTTTCACTGTATTTTTTTATTTTTTTTTAATTCTCTATCGCCCCATATATTTATTGTTTTGATTAGAGTTACTTTATTGTTCCTAATGACATGAAAAAATTAGGCGAAGGTGTGGTATTTTGCCTGCTGCCTCGAAGGACATGGACCGATCATGCTGATTTCCAATAGCACCTCTTTCGACACTATATCTGATAAATTGACATATTAATATTGATTTCCACACGTACGGACAGATGGACATCATACTTTATGGGGAAATGAATATTATAGAAGTTACACACGGAATGACAAACTGAGATTTACACTTTTCTAGCTTCCTAGGGTATGTGGGGTGTACTTCACTGTTTTACTATAACGGAATGAGCTTTTTTGAAATTAGGGAACTTGTTCCTGAAAACCTTAATTTCGTACGCACAACGCACTCTGCATCAAGAGCGCATCCCTTTGTTATCGACTGTGAATGGCACACGCATTACAGAGAAATTTCGTTTTTTGCCGAACAGTTCGTATGTGGAATAAACTTCCTGTGGAGGTTTTTCCTGCCACTTTCAATATGCAAAGATTCCCTCTATCGCCCTTTCATAACCTCATATTCTAATTCTGGCACAATACATCGCATAAGTAGGGGTCATCCCCTAAGTGATGGTCCTAAAAAAAACTTGATTTCTTTGTTATTTGCATGACTTTTCGTTTTAATTAACGATATGTTGTTTAATAATTATTTTATTTAATAATTTCCAGTTAATTACTTTCTGTTGCGCGATCTAATGAAATTGCAATTAAAACACAAATATTGTAAATCTGTAACACGTTTTTTATTGGTCTATATTTTATTAAAAACATTTCTTTATTTTATTAATTTTTTATTATTATTATTTTTTTTTTTGTTGTAATCATAATATACTTTACGTTTTGTTTTTGTTGTTTGTTGGTTTTTGTTTAATATATAAATAACATGACGATTTGAAAACAGAAATTAAATAAGTGTACTCTTTTATTTTTTTATTATTATTTTTTTTCTTCTTCTTCTTTTTGTTAATGTAGTAGAAAGTGTTTGTTGTTGTTTTTGTTATTATTTTTGTTTTGTTGTTGTTGTTGTTATAAAAGCAATATTACAATAACTGTGGTAGTAGAATTGGCTAATAAAATAAATATTTTACAATTGATACCACTTTTTATCCTTGTATTTAAGCATTAAATTATGCGCTGTACCGCTAAAATCTTGAGCTTGATTGGCCATGCGTTCAGCACGCTCCTCTAACAAATTAAGTTTTTCACCTCGTTCCATGGCCAGTTGATGGGCACGACTAATTTCGGATGCAGCAGTTGAAGCTCTTTGGTTTAATTGTTCTAGAGTTGGGCCCGGAATGTGTTTTGCAATAGAACGATTTGCTTTCCCGCTTTGCTCGCCGACTTCAAAGTAAAATTAAAGATAAAAAACATTTTAATTGTTTTAAAAAACATATTGTGTTTAACTTACATAATTCTTCTCTATCTAAATTTTTGGCTCCGCCTCCAAATAAACCCTTAAAAAAGCTTTCCTTTGGTTGTTCTGGCATCTCTTGAACTGTGTACAAGTTCCCCATCATTTCTAATATAAATTGACTACAAAATAAAAGAAAAAAAATAAATAAATAACGGAACTTTAAGTGATTAAAAATGCTTGACTATTTTCAATGCATTTGTAGTTGCTTAACTGATGCTGTGAAAAAATTTACAGCAAATGCAAAAAAAAGAAAGAAACGCATTTGCTTAAACTGACTTTGTGTTTCTTTCTGCAGCAAAGCAATCAGCAAAGCAATTAATTTGAAAACGTTTGCTGTTGCTTGTGCAATCAGTTTTACTTTATTTTATTTTTGCTTTTGCTATGAAGTTATGGCTGACTACGATTGCTATTTCTTGCTGTAACTCGCTGTTTTTCATCCCTCTTAACATTGGAAACGTATTTATGTATTTATTACTTACAATACGTAAGAAAATACATACATTAAATGGTGTTTTTTTTTCTTAAGAAGCAACAGCAAAAGAAGAAACAAACATCAACTTATTGCTTAAGCAACAGCAAACGTTTTGCTTTGCTGCAGAAAGAAACACAAAGTCAGCTGAAGCAAATGCATTTCTTTATCTTATTTTGCTTTTTGCTATTGCTTTGTTTATAATGAAATGTGCTGTAAATACTGAGACATTTAGTTTTTTTTATTTGCTAAAATGTAAGCAAAGCAAAGATTTTAGTGCTGTTGCTATTTTTAAGCAAGCAATTTAAACACTGCTTTTTAAGCCAGCACCCTAGAATGAAGGCATAATTGATTTTAATCACAATTCAACGTTAACAATCCCATACAGAAATTTAAAAAAAAGTTTAAAAATATGTATTTGCTAAAAACTTACCAAAACTCTGCCGATATTGTAAACTTTTGTATTTCGGTGGGTGATGCCATGTACAAACCATGACCTTTATTACTAAAGCAAAAAATTTTCGATATTCTACAAAGATAAAAAGAATTTAAAAAGTAAATATTTTAACAAAATTCTATAAATTAAATGATTTTATAAAGAGAATACATACTGTGTTATATCTTCATGAACAATGATTTGTTGACCCCATATGGAAAGCATTGGATCCACAATTCCCTGTTTGCATTTGGTTTGAAAACTATTTTCGAAAAAGCAAAGAAAAAATAACCAGGAGAATTGATTTAATCAATTACAGTTTTATACACATTATGTAAGAGAAAATAAAGTGGTTTAGTTTTCATACCTTAAGTTCATAATTGGCAAGAATTCTGTATCCAATAACAACTTTAGACTAGGAAGACTATGAACCATTAAATGGCCATTTGAAAGATAGGTTGCTAGGCAAGTTCCACCTGGACGGACGGGAAATACAATAAATATTTATTAGAGCTGAATTTTAATTAATTTTTTTCTCACTAAATAAATTTTAAGGCTTGAAAGATATGGTGCAAAAGTGTGTCCTAATAAAAACTGAACTGTATTTCTTTGAAGATGCAAACTGATAAGTTTTTTCATTGCACTAAAATTCCACATAATAATTAAAAAGCGCCATCTGTTTCCTGGTACATAATTTACACATACCAAATAATATTTACTTGCAATCAGGGTTACCGTTAGGAATTTTTAACAAGTGGCGCAAAATAAAAATAAATTTGTATAAAAAAGTCCTTCTAGAAAATTAAGGCCGTGTCAGATAAAACTTTATCGCTTTGCGTGACGTTTCAAACTTTAAAAAAAAAGCGTATAACGCAAGAGGTATGTCACAATAAAAACTTTAACAGCGCCTGATTATTGTTTGTTTTTATAAGTTTTTCTTCCATAATTTTCTAAAAAATTAATAAAGAAAGAATATATAATAAAAAAATAATATTTTAAAATTCTCAACTCTTTTACGTTCGATTTTGCCAAAAATAATATACAAATGTATAGGAGCTAATTGTCAAAGCGCGCAAAAAGATGAGTGTTGCCCAACTTTGCGCTTTGCTTTGCGTTAAAAGTGGTCTATGTGACATACTTCATATAAGTTCGTGCATTTTATCTTAGATGTCAAAGCGAATTTGCAACGCAACGCAAAGCAAAAGTTTTATCTGACACGGCCTTTAAAGTTGCTAATACGAGTAAAGAAAGGGCTCCACAAGTATAAGAAAAATGTCTTATAGCAATCAGCAGCGTTGCCAGAAGCTTAGAGAAGAAAATCATCATATGCAGAAAAAAAATCTTATTTTATGGAAAAAATCACAATTTTTTCAATACAAAATTGTATTGTATTTATACATTGTATATATTTAAATTATTATTGTTAAGAATGTAAGAAGAACTTTTACTATAATATGTATTCATATATTCATATTTTTATCAATATCTTGGTTAATTTTTAAATTATAGCAGGAACAGTTTCTTATTGCTAAGTAATCTTTTGCGTATAAGATACCTTCGAGAGTGCTGTTGTCTAATCTATTTCTATATTTAGTTTTGTTTAAATTAACTGTTGAGAATATTCGTTCGACATTTGCTGAAGAAATAGGAAGAATGGGAATAAGTTTAAAAAAAATTTCCAGCTTTTCCAGTGTTGTCAGCATGAGTTATTTTTGAAACTTTTGACTAAAATTCCTCACAGCTAAGATTGTCTAGAGTTGTCAAATGATGACAATACTTTATAAAACGCAGTTTTCTAAATTATTTATCTACATTTTGAATATCCTTTTCACTAGTTAAATTTGGAAAATTATGTATTAAACCTGTCAAAGAATTAATTTTTCTATTTATAATTTTCAAAGGGTCAAGATGTGAGAGCTCTTAAAAAAACGTATCGTTAAAATCAATCCGTTTTAATAGTTGTTAACATAACTCCATGTAAAATGCCACACAATTTTCAACAAATTAATTTTTTTTATTTGCAGTCAGCTTTGAGCTAGAAATCTTTTGTTTAACAAAAACACCCAAATAGACTTCTTCGTTGTGTAGAAATAGACTTTTGTTTTCAAAGTCCAGATCGTTATTGAGACTCATGTTCACATATTCTGTTGGTATAAAATTGTCTAAAATGTCCTGATACATTCTATGTATTTGACAGGATGAGCTTTGAGCTGATACAAAACTTAACTTCACTATGCAGTACAATTACAATGAAAGTACTACACACTTGAAATACAAAAATCATAGTTTTTATAAATTAGAAATCATAATTTAAGGAAAAAAATCATCAAATCATATTTTGGTTCAAAAATCATTAAAAATATGATAAAATCATCATTTTGGCAACGCTGGCAATCACGTAAATTTCAAGTAGTGTGTGTATAGAACACTCTCATTTTCAAACACATATATCCAAACACAAATGTTTTGCTTTGCCTCCAAAATTGAGAATAAAGGCTGGTTCACCGGCAAAAATTTTGTTCCGAAACATTTTTTTTTCATATGTAGTTTGACGTTTTATTTTTTGAGAGAGAGAGAGAGAGAGAGAGAGAGAGAGAGAGAGAGAAAAAAAAAGTAAACTCACTTCGGAACAATTTCAGCTTGAATTGGTTTAATTTTAATTAAAACTGTGCTGCCAACTATTTTATATTTTCAAAGAAAATTTAACTGAGCTGCCACTTCATTAATTAATGTGGTAAAAATCTTTCAAGCAAAAAAATATATTTTACATACTTTTCCGTTCTTTGTTTGCATTGATATTCAATAATTATTTTTAAAATTTGTTTTGTTCTTAAGATAACCTGCCTTAATTTGCCTGGTATATTTATAATAAAACTTAAAATAAAAGAAAATAAGTTTAACAAATTGTGTCATGGATCTCAACGAATGAATCCCTTGCCTTGAAGCTTGTATGACTTTTTACCTCAATTTTTTTTACCTCATTTTTTTATTTAATATGAAAGTTTTTTTAATTAAGAATTTATTTATAAAAAGGCATTCAGTGATTTTAATTTTCTGTCGCAGTGCTGCCTGCTTTTAAAGTAACACATCTCGCTTACACATATGTTTCATATGGTAGCTTTGTTTTTCCAGAAAAATTGTTCGAAGTGGGTGAATCGTTTCAGAACAAACTCTCAGAAAACTAAAATTCTCTCACAACAAAAATTTTGTTCCGAAACAATGGGTGAACCAGCCTTTAGAGAACAAAAGTGTTTTAGAGCAACATTGAAACAAAACAAAACAGAACTAGAGCAAAAAAACCTGCATGAAGTTTTTGATAGCAGAATCCAGCTAAAGAGAAACTAAAGGCTGGTTCACCCACAAAAATTTTGTTCTGAAACATTTTTTTTATATGTAGTTTGACGTTTTATTTTTTTTGAGAGAGAGAGAGAGAACTATATATAAAAAAAATGTTTCGGAACAAAATTTTTGTGGGTGAACCAGCCTTAAAACCTTTTCCGTTTTATTTTAATATAAAAAAATCAGAATAAAATGTCCTAGCTACAGTGTCGTCAACTTTAAAATTTGAAAACGCACAAAAATGAAGAAAAAACCATTATAATTTCTGTTTTATTTAAAATGTTAATTGAATTTTTTCAAAAAAAAATTTAATATTTTTATATTAAAAATGTAATAGTAAAACTGTCTTTTACATTTCAGGGTTTTCAGAAAAACGAATGGTAATAAAACTTAATAAAAATAAAAAACAACAAATTTGCCTGTATTCGATCTTACTAGATAATATTTTTTTTTCCTAAATTCTATACAAAAGTTTTTAAAAAGAGTTCAGCGGTTGATAGTAAGGATTTAACATTAATAGTACGTGGCTTAGTATTTCTCGTTTGATGAAAATATTTTTTAAAAATTTATTTTTTATTAAATTTATTTTTTTGAGCACAGAATTATATAAGGAATATTTCAAAATGTTACTATTTTTTAGAAAATTAACTATTTCAAATAGCTTAAACATATAAATAGCATATGCGTATAAAAATCGCTTTTATAAAAGTATTTTCTTTTAACAGCCTTAAATCTCCTCCTTTATTTTCGTGAGCATTTTTTGAATGTGTTCTAGTGCAGTCGATGTTTCTACTATGATTTACCGTTTCTTTACTTCATTGTCGCCTTTTCTTTTGATGTGTTACCTTGTTTTAAAACACAAGCACTAGGTCTGCTCAAACGCACATGACTTGGTTTACTGAGTGGCATAAAGTAGTGTTTTCAGATGAAAAGAAATTCAAGTAAAGGTCGTTATGGGTATAATTATTATTTTCATGATCTACGTAAGGAGGACCATTACATATTCGGACCGCTTGCACAGCCGGGTGCTATGGCACTTGCGAGTTACAGTTTTGAACATCACGTATGAATGCAGAAAACCACAAAAACGTTTCGCAAATGGCTTTTCCCAACTTTCAAAACTTATTTTCAAATCTAAAGTGGCATTTTCAGCACGATAGTGCTCCAATCCACGCAGCGCGATCTGTTAAATCATGGACTTAGATCCAAAAAATGTACGCCCCCAAATGGCCACCATACTCGCCCGACCTAAAAATCATCGAGATCGTCTGGGGATAATTGGCTAGAAAAGTGTACGAGTCGAGTATCAAACACGCTTGGTCCACAATTTCGTTAAATTATATTAAAAAGCTTCACAATTAAGGCTATAGCTCAATTGGTTCAGATAATACTTGACATTAACAGTCAATGAAATGGGGGCTGATGACGCGCAGTGTATATTATGACAATGTTGACAGTCTCTCAACGATTTCATGTTTATGAAATTTGCAATGCGTTGATAACAAAATTTGCTATTGCGGGTAATTTACAAAAAATGTGCCAAAAGTTGCAGCAAAATTAAAAAGGTCGCAAAATTTCCTGGATTTAAAATAGTTTCGCAAAAAGTCACAGATCTTTGACAATTGTCAAGTTCTATTTGTATGTGTGTATGTGTGCGAATGAATTAGTAGATAAGCAATTCAATGATAACTTTTAAGTCAGCCGGCCGTTAAAACCATTTGGCTTAAGACAGACTTTTATTCGTCTCGGCTTACTGGAAGATACTTGCGTTGATCTAGCTGGAGTTTTTTCGTCAGGCTAGAACTCTCTACCCATTAATTTGTTCGTAACGAGTGCTAGAAACCGCGACGTCTACTCTAGCATAAGGTAAACACACGTCGTTACATGACATTTAAAAAAAAAAACTAATATTTATCAAATGATCACCCCTCTCGTTTTACGGCATTGTTAATTGTTGCTTTCAAAACATTCGTTCCCAATTGGCAATTTTTAAAAGCTCCACAGGAAGTGGTCTAGCTCACATTTAGTTCTGACGATATCGACAGTTAGTTTGAATCTCAAAAAGTTATAACACTAGGCCGGGAAATAAGTGTTTTAAAATCATCATCGTTGCTGACCGTGATTACTTTGCCCTTCAAAAACTAACAATCTCAAGCATTGTTAGTTCTTGAACTTGCGTAAAAAGTTCGTATATTATTTGTCTGTAAAAATCGCCACTTCGGCAACATTGGCTTCATCGGTGTCTCCTAAAACACGGGCTAATAACTTTTTCATTGCAAATGTCAAAATCATACTAGTCTTGTTTTTTTTAGGAGGCTGGCTAAGGCAAGTCTCTTTGTGGTCGGACATCATAACTTCATTACTAAGAACTTTCTGAATTCGTGTAGCGGTTAAGCATTGAGGGAACTTTAGTTTCTATTAGTCAATGGAGGAATAAAATAGTTGCTAAAGAAATTCTTAAAGGTACCTTAAGCTCGGAATTCCACTACTGGTCTTAAAGCAGTGCTCTTCGACGTGTTCATTAGCAAAACTTTTCAATTTTTGTGAGTTCCCATCATGTTGGATGATTGCTAATGTAACACTAATCCCCAAAAAGGGAGAGGCTAGCAACCCTGAAAATTACCACCCAACCGCAATTTGCTCTGCACTCTCCAAAGTTATGGAGAGTATGCTTAATTTTTATCTTGTGAAATACCTGGAGTCCAACATTTTACTTTGTGATCGGTAGTACAACTTCCGTAGGCGACGCTTACGGGTGACTTACTGGCCTTCCTTTCGGAAAAATCGTGTCAATCCATTCACCATTTCGACGAAAGTAAGGTATTTGCTCTAGATATTTCCAAGGCGTTTGATAAAGTGTGGCAGGGTGCACTCATAGCAAAACTTATTGCTGTTGGTGTCGGTAATAGTTTCTCTCGACTTACATCGAGCTTTCTCAGGGATCGCACTACACGAGTTGCTATAGATGGGATCTCATCAAATGAGTTCAAAGTAAATTCAGAGGTAACGCAAGGTTCCGTTGTTTCCTCTACCCTATTTCTTATTTTTCTCAATAAGCTTCTACGTCTGACTTCCAACCCTATCTATTCTTTCGCATATGACAGCAGCATAAGCCATTCATTTTCGTTTCGCAATAGACCGAGCATTCGGGAAATTGGGGCTGTGTGAAAGCACATGGACAATACCCTTTACACGACCTTTTGGTAATCTCCGAATGGGGCCTTTCGAATAGGGTTCAATTTAACGCTCATAAAATCCAGTACTGTGTGCTTTCGCACAGGTATACGGCTGAATATGATACCTCATCTGTAATTATGGGTGATATATCTATTAAGGAATCAGAAGCTCTCGATATTCATGTCGCAAAAGAAACAATGAAATGCCTAGGTGTAAGAATACTTTACTCCATCTGATCTCCTTACTATCTATGTAACCTTTATCAGACCAAAAATGGAATACAACTCTCATGTATGGGCCGGTGCTTCTAAGTCTATTTTTGACTTGCTCGACCGCGTGCAGGAGAGAGCGAAGAAGCCCATCGGTGACAGTAGGGTATCCAGCTTTATTGATTCTCTGGAGCATCGACGCAATGTGGCGTGTGTTTCACTGTTTTATCGTTACTACAACGGAATGTGCTCTTATGAAATCAGGGAGCTTGTTCCTGAAAACCGTAATTTCGTACGCGCAATGTGCTCTGTCCCCCTTTCCAAAACCTAATTTCCTAGTTCTGGCATAATGCATTGCATAAGTAGGGGCCATCCCCTAAGTGCTGGTCCTAATAAAAAAACATTTGTTTCCAGTAGGCAATTCCAAAAACTTCCATAGGAAGAGGTCTTGCTCGCAGTTAGATTTGACGATATCGACAGTTAGTTTGAATCTCCAATAGTTATTATACTAGGACGGGAAATAAGTGTCTTAAAATCGTCATAGTTGCCGACCCGTGATTGCTTCGCCCTTTAAAAAGTAACAATGCTCGGGATTGCGTAAAAAGTTCGTATATAATTATCTGCAAAAATCGCCACTTCGGTAACATTGGCTTCATCGGTGTCTCCTAAAACAAGGGCTAACGTTTTTTCATTGTTAATGTCAAAATCATACTCTTCTTGCACCCAAGTATAATAAAACATAGAACAGGCTTCTAGTTCTATTCTTCTCTTTGCTAGGAGGCTGGCTAAGGCAAGTCTCTCTGTGGTCGGACATCATAACTTCATTACTAAGAACTTTCTGAATTCGATTTCTTATGAAATCAAACAGGACAGAGAAAAACCAACAGGTGTAGACAAGCGAGATTTGCAAATCGTGTAGAGGTTGCATTCAGGGAACTTTAGTTTCTATTAGCCAATGTAGGAATAAAATACTTGCTAAAGGAATTCTTAATGGCAAGAATAGAAACAACTTTAAGTATCATTTGGGCAAGATGAAAAGGAAAGGAGATAATTTTACACTATACCTATAAGAGGCTAAGACGGTAGCGCACATTGTGTATGTATGCATGTTTAGCGTTGACTAGCATTAGTCCAAGGTCCACGAGTAGATACATATGATGATATCGGAAACCTTAAGACAAATGTTCTCAAATTACGAGAGACTCTGAGATGGAAATAAAAGTAGACAGTTACCAGTCATCTGTAAGTAATCACTAAAGCACGAGATTTAATGAAAGTAGCGTACTAGTTGTACCAATCGGGTACCACAAATCATTAAGAACCGAAGGAAATCTAACAGGAACTAATAATGCTAGTGATCCGCCACATATAGAACCTAATTTTAAAGTCAGCATACAATAATTCGTGAACGGTTTGCACCTTCTGCAAGAACTTCAAGTAATTCGCGCTAATTAGTTGCAACAAAAGTTAGCGTGTCTTATTCTGTGCGGCCACTTCTTGCAAAATACTAGGTGTAATCTTTTTGCGATAATTGTTCTCGCACAAACTGAAATTGGGTAAAATAAACAATAGCAATAATTCTACGCCCCGCTTCCGCCTTATTGCTTGTAGTCAAATAATCCTCAGCCCGTCTACAACAAAATACAACTATAGTTGATGCAATTTGTAAAATCTAAGGCCTATTTAAGTTATGACATTACTTTTGTGCCACCTTTTACGATACATACCTTTCATTGTTATAGTTTCGGCTTTAACTGCAAAATCCATTTCAGATAATTGAATCCGATTGATACAACATTGATTTGCAATGTCATAGACTTTAGTTTGTTTTTCGCTAGCAATAATAACATATTGTCTTTCCGCAATGGTATCGAGGCCAGTGCTAACACTACCACTAATACCACTACTACTAGCACTTGTACTCACATTACCACCAGACGTATTTGATATTGTATTGGCAGTTGTTGGTGTAAATGTAGGACTCGTTCGACTGCTACTTTTAGTAGGTGTTCCTAAATATTTCAAATAATTATGAATTTTCAAATATATTTCCAAAGAATAAAAACATACGATCTTTCTTTGCATCTCTACTATCGTCTCGCCATGGCTCATAAGAAAAAGGTATTATAGTGCCGAAAGCATCCAAAAATGACATTGAGGTTATTGAACCTTTAAGTCGCAAAATAGGACCTCCTAGAAAATGTCAAAAACAAATTATAAATCAACCTGTTAATTAAGTATTTGAGAAATCAATGGTTAATATTAAATTTAAAACCCTTTTAAATATATTACATTGTTTTAAACATTTAAGTGTGAGTGACTATTGCTTTTGTATTGTTAAGAAATGGAAATAGCAAAAACAGTATGGCGTTAGATATGCCAGCTTTTTCACTCTTGTATATAAATGCAGTTGAAAAAACATTTATTACAGTTTTTATCCCACTTCAAGAAAAAAGAGGTTATCAATTCGTGTGAATGTTGCTTTTTATGTTTGTGCCTGCAGAATTCAGTCACTTGTGAACCAATTTATATTTTTTTTTATTTTTTTTTTTAATGATTATGATTACTGGGTGGTCCCGTTTTAAAAAAAATTTATAATTTTAATAATTAAAGGGTATTCCCATACAACATACAAGTTTCTTACGTGTATTATGAACTGTAAAGGGCACCACCTTAAAACTAAAAAACTGCTTTTCATTGTAGCAAAAATGAATATAAAAAATATGTAAATCTCAAAACTAAAGGGTGTCCCCATAGATACGTAAACCGACGTTTACTGTCAAAAGAAAATCATTTGAAAATTAGTCAGAATGTCGATTCGTATGATCGTTATAACAACAAGTATAAATATTCTTGAACAGTTGCAGATAAGTACGCGGTTGAAATTTACAGAGAACCTGTATTGTTAAGTTTGCTATAAAAACAAGTCTAAAATTTGGGCCTGAAAATTAAAGGGTGTCCCAAAAGTTAATGTAATTTGATGAATGCGCCTAATTATTTGAACCTGTTTAAGTGTGTTATATTACCGGTACGCAATTTGAATTTAGAAATTAAAGGGTGTTTTCATAATTGCCGTATGTATGTAAATTGAACCGTCATATACAAATGCTTCAAAACTAGACAGAATGCTTAACTGTTGCTGTGGAAAAATGTGCAGCAAAAGCAAATGCAAAGAAAAAAGAAAGAATCGCATTTGCTTCAGCTGACTTTGTGTTTCTTTCTGCAGCAAAATAAGCAGCAAAGCATTTATTTTGAAGACGTTTGCTGTTGCTTTAGCAAAAAAAAAACACGCTGGTTTTCATCTCTATTAACATTGGAAACGTATTTGTGTATTTATTACTTACTTTACTTAAGAAAATAAATTTTTAAAATGTTTTTTTATTACAGCATCAAATGGTCTTTTTTCTTAAAAAGCAACAGCAAAAGAAGAATCAAACATCAAATTGTTGCTTTAGCACCAGCAAACGTTTCAAAATAAATGCTTTGCTTATTTTTTGCTGTAAAAAGAAACACATAGTCAGCTTAAGCAAATGCATTTCTTTATCTTTTCTTGCATTTGCTTTTTGCTGTTGCTTCGTTTATAATGAAATGTTTTGTAAATGCTGAAACATTTAGTTTTTTTATTTGCTGAAAAACATGTAAACAAAGCAAAGATTTTAGTGCTGTTGCTATTTTTAAGCAAGCAATTTAAGCCCTGTGTCTACTACTTTGGCTGGTAAAATAACAAGTATAAATATTTAATAAAATAAAGGGTATTACAAATAGTTGATGTAATTCGTAATAGTTGATGTATTGCTAAGTTCGTTATAACTAAAAACATAAAATAAGGATTTGGAAATTTAAGAGTGTCCCGGTATTGACTGTTTCGAAGTAGGCTCTTTTCGCAAGAATTATTTTTATTGTAGAAGGTGTAAATACAGTTAAATAAAAAATGTAGTCATTTGGTGGCGGCCGTGTCTGAAATTTACCAAGATTTACCAAAGCAGTAAGATGTAAAAGATCTACAATAACAAACCATTAATTCGGCTGTTAATAATTATTTTTATTTGCTTATTTCCGGTATGGATACTGGATGATATCTTAAATATTAAACATAACTTACCATTCATGGTAACCAAAACAGGTTGTGATTTACGAACTTCACGATCGGGCATGCTCACTACCAGAGACAGTATTGAACCAAAGCTGGTGCCAATCCATAATGTGGGCACAACTGATAATAAATCTGTAAGTTATGGATTATTTTAAACAATTAAAAAAATTAAATTTTTGATTTCTTACCACTTCTTTTAGCAAAAGTCTCAATAAATGCTAAACATGTAACTGATTCTGCGGAAGACATATCTATACTTGACATAGATGATGATCTCGACCTAGAAAATGATCCGTCCACTTTGTCTGCAATTATGTTTTGAATAATATTGATTAGATAAATTTTTCCGAAATGCACGTTCAATTCAGATTAATGGATGAATAGTCAATTTAGTTGTTGTCATAGCAGATCAAATTTGTATGATATGATTGAAGATTGATAGATATGATGAAGTAAATAAAAAAAATGCATAAATGTGTTGAAAAAAATATAGAAGATATAGAAGTATAAATATGCATTTATATATATATGTGTGTGTGTGTGCGTGTGTATGTGTTAAAAGATATTTAGAGGAGGAATATTTGTTGTTCTAAATAGCATTGATAGTTAAAGTAATTATAGTGGTAATGTGTTCGACAGGATGTGGTGTTCTTTTAAATGACTACAATGAAAAAAATACTGAGCATGAATGTGTGGTGAGATTATAATCCGAATATAATTTATGAAATTAAGAGCTTAAAACTATATAAAAATTAGTGTTTTCTATTTGCAATACAAGCAGACGACATATGAATTGAAAACCTTCAATTGGGATTGACAATATCAAAATACATACTTTATTTTGTAATTATTAAATCAGTGATCAACATAAACAGTGGGGGTCCATCCATAACATTCAACATACCATAGTACTCGCATACATTTACACAAACACCAGTAAAAGTGTTCATTAATAGTGTTTTATTATAAGAAAAAAAGAAAGAGTTTGGGATATGTTCTAATCCTTCAAAATAAAATATCAAGTCCATTTGTTTGGTCAAACTAAATTCATGCTAAAAGCATGAAACATATTTGTGTACATTAAATTTACACAAGCATGACGTCGGTTGAAATTCGCCATACTCAGCGAACAATAGATATATTTATATAGATTTATTTATATTTCTTATGCCGGCGAACGAAAATCATCTCGGTATAATGTGACCATGTTTGGCTTTATTTACTAAAATAATGGTTTTATTTTTATACCCTTCGCCACAAAAAGTGGAGAAAGGGTATATCTAAGTTTGTCATTTCGTGTGTAATTTCTACTATATCAGTTTCTGACCCCATAAAGTCTATTAGCATTGTCCGTCCGTGTCAAAAAAAAAAATTATAATAAATAAATATGTCAATCGATCAGATAAAGTTTCGAATAAGGTGCTATTTGAAATCAGCATGATCGGTATATGTCTTTCGAGGCAGCAGGCAAATACCACGCCTACCTCGTTACTTTTTCATGTCATTTGGAACAATAAAGTAACTCCAACCAAAAAATAAATATATGGGGCGATAGAGAATCAAAACATAATAAAAACACATCAAGTGAAAAAATTGTCGCTCGCCCATATTTTTCGAGTTACGAGGCTCTGTCATTTTGAAATTTTTTAAAATATGAATATGGGTATCATTTTAAAGCTTTTGAAGAGATCTTTAAGGAAATTCTAAAAATGCTTAGCCCATTAGGAGCCGATGGCATTTTTATGTAAAATTATATATATGCAGTACCAAATTTTTTTTATTCTTTAATTCTCTGTCACCCCAATATTTGCTTTTTTGAATAAACTTATTTCACTTAACTAGATTTTCATAGATGGTGAAGGGTATATAAGATCCGTCATAGCCGAATATAGCATTCTTACTTGTTATGTTATAGCATTTAAAATAAGTGTTTTATATAAATATTATATTTAGTTGTGTCTTTGTTAATGTTTAATTTTTCCAGTGTTGTTTTTTATATGGTCACCCTATTAGCACAAACAGTAAATAGCATAAAAAATTATAACAGCTGTGCTTTTTCGTCTTTATTGTGCTTTATACAACGAATATTCGTCGACGAGTTTCTCGTTTTCGGCAAAATTCGTCGTATGTTGCAGTTGTGTTCTAAAGTTATGCCGTGGTCACTATAAGATTTATTGTTAAAATTTGTTAAAATTGTAGGATAAAAAGTGAATATGTGTAATAGATTTTTAAGCAGGTTTGATTGTTAAACCTTTTAATGGTTTCTGTGCGATCAGAGTTGCATTTTACGTTGTTTTTTTTTGTGTATCGGTGGGGCCACCAAACAACACCCGACTAGAATTTTATTCAACCAGAAACTAGTTGAATCTGCACTCACCTAAGCAATTTCTTTTAACGAATGCTAGAGACCGTGACCTCTCTACTCCGGCATAAGTATAAAACACACCGTTACATGATAACGAATTTAAAACTTATATCGAAGTGGAGTGAAAGTGGTCTGGCACACCGTTAGATCTGACGATATCGACTAACCGACGATTTCTGATTAGAACATAATCCTTGTTTAAAATACTTTAAACAATATACGTATATATTTCTTTTTGTAGTGCGGTATGTACATCTAAGAATTATATTGTTGAATGAATTATATTGATGAATCGTTAATATTCCCAACCCTGTGCGCTAATATTGTGAAATTAATATTGTGAATTATTCTTTTTTATCTTTGCTTACATCTCTGGTTTGAACGAATCCTTTGGTCGTAAGCGCCATATTTTTTTTTTTTTTTGATATTTCCGATGAATATTATTATTATTATTGGCCGTACCTAAGCTCTGTGAACGAGACCAGTGGATTCCTACCAGAGACTAATCAATTTTGGTAAATAAATGTAAGTTGTAGTTGGATATTATTGGTTCTTTCAATCAACGACCACCATGATAGGCACCGTCCATATGTAAGTATTCCTTTTCCCAGTGTAACCTATATCTCAATCAACCCGGTTTTACTCGAAAACCTACCATTTCTTTTACTTTATCGACAAATTGCACTCTCCATCAATTTGTCAATATATATTTCAATTTGGAGGTGCAAAGGAAGAAGAAGTACTTTGCAAATTTGTTCAATCCTATTGCATTTTTTTGAGAATATATCGTTCAAATATTCGGAATAGTGAATCATGGTCTTTAAGGGCTCCAAATTATAGTGTAATTTTCATGCCTGTTTAAATGTTGGAATTTAATTTCACTTAGTTTAATATTAGTCAGTTAGATCAAGCCCAATATCAGGGACTTCGAAACTTTAAGTTGTTGGTTAAAATTCTCTTCACAAGTGCAAAAGTGTATAAAGTCCTAAATATTTTTGTAAAAACAGAATTCAATTTATGTAATCCTACAAACCTCTTTCTTCATGATTAAACGAACGAAAGATACGATAGTTGACATCGCACCAATTTAAGTGTATATTTATTTGTATTGGCCTGGTTTAAATTCATGCGTTTTTAACGAAATCAAACCAGTTCACTATAAGTAGAACTCATGCATAAACTAATTTTTTGCAGGGTTATTTAAGATAATATATGTGTATGTGAATTTGTTGCTTTTGTCGAAAAAAAATTAAAATATTGTTTATTAACGTTGCAAGCTAAGGAAGCAATAATTATGCTTTTTATTCTTCATTTTAGAAATTTAAATACGCTTGAATGCCTGCATTTTAAAATTTGTTTAATCAATTCGTCTTCTTTCCAGTTTTTTTAAAACATAATTGGACCATAATCATAGTGACAGACTGAAACGACTTTTAATCAAATGCCTGTGGTTAAAACTGTTAGTATTATAGTCGAAAATAAAATAAGTTTTAAAATAAACAAATTTAAAATAGGTGGCAGCTCAAATAATAAAATATGTTTACGCACAAATAAAATCAAGTGGCTTAACCATCTCTGATCAGCTGCTAATATAAATACTTATGTATGTATAACAGCCCAGCTGATTTTTGTTTACGTTCGACGTTGTTGTCAAAATTCGAAAAATAATTTTAAAAATTTTAAATTTTTCACAAATTTGAAAAAGTAAAATTATTTAAAATTTTATAAAATTAAATTTCAAAACAAAAAAAAAACATGAGGTTTTGTAGGAGAAAGAAACCAACTGTTACAACTTGATTTAAAGCACCAAAATATGATAAAAGGATAAATTAAAATTGGCTTTCTCTTGTTTAGTCAGCCATTTTTGACATCAACGTGGTGCTCTGCAACAACAAAATGACATTAGGTTTTTGTTTTTTGTAGCCGTGCGGCCACCTAGTATTTAATTCGCTTGGTATATACTTTATTGAACAGTTTAACAGTTTGACAGCTACACGGAAAAAATTCCTTCTGCGCGTAAAATTTATTAAAAAAAAAAAAAAAAAAATAGAAGGTAAAAATAATGGAATAAACAATTAACTATATATCTCTACTAATATCCTGTAACAACACTATACTCAGGAATTCTCATTCAATTCTTGAACGAGAGGTGAGGTAACATTGCATAGAAAATTTGTTTCTCAAAATGAAAGATAAGAAAAAAATAGTTCTAAATATAAATAGACATGGCACACATTTCGATCGGAATGGTTTTAATTTCGATTGGTTTTATTTATTCATAAAAAAATGCTGAATCTCCATCTTTAAAAATAATATTTAAAAACTGAAAAAAATAATTTTATTTTAAAGAAAAATTTTAAAAGTACTTCCATTTCGAAGAAAAGACATTTAAATAACTTTTAATTAAAATAAACTTCTGTGAAAAATATAATCTACTTGACAAAGCATTTGCCTTTCAAGTTTTAATACATTCACACTTTTTTATAATTACACCATACTTTTAAGAGAACAGCTGATTACAGTTGTTTTGAACTACACTTCGTTGCTGTTTTTACAAATATTTTGACGCCATTAGTTTATGCAACCAAAGTCACAGCTGTCAATTTTAATGAATTTTAAACTTGAAAAAAAAACTTGATCGTGTGGCTTCAGGGTAAGCATAAAAAATTCGAAAAAGCTTCTTTCTTCTTTAAATTTTTTACTATATTTTACTAGATGACTTGTGTTTACACAAAATCAATTAAATGAGAACACAATTTGAGAGTTTACAGTTACAGTTCATTGTCTGAGTATTAACGAGTTATTATTAGACAAATGTTTGATAAAGAATAACTTAAATTAAAAACTTGTAATTTTATTCCTGATTTAGCAATAACTGTTGGAAAAGCTGATTTAACTTATCGCTTTTTTTTCTTAAAAAAATATTTTTAAAATACCACATCATAAGAAACTGAACAGCACTAAAAAATAGTTAAAAAAAAATAATAATAAATTTGCTAGAATTGTATGAATTTACATAAGGTCTGTTCAGTAACTAAGAATTGTTACTTATTAGCTCCTTTCCCTTACTTTTTGGGTAAAGTTCGGTAAAATAAGAGTTGACATTTTTTATTCTTAATTGAAGACAAAAATGCCCAAAAGTCTCCTGTACCAAACTTTTATCCCAAAACAAGATGTCATACAAAATATACATGAAGTTTTTTATAGTAAACATAAAAACACAAATATTTTGTATGTTTTTAGATTTGTTATTATTATTACTATTTTATTTTTTGAATAAACTTGTAAATAACACTTTTAATAGACATTTTCGTGCATGAAACTACTGTTATTTAATTTTCAACCAGCTGATTGTATTTTAGAGTACACAATCTACCCAATGAAAAAGTCTGGGCAGTTTCGTGCAGAAAGAGGAGAAATTTTATTCACTCAAAAGCTCTCTCTTCTACCCAAACTCGTAGTACAGGAACAGTTTTCGGTTACATTGCAATGTTATCTTAGAGAAAATCATAAAAGTAGCCAAAATTATTTTAATATCGCCAGGAATGTGGCCTCTCGCCATTCTAAATTTTTTAAAGGATATTTTATCGCCACGTTTGGCGAAAAATCGCACTCATTGACAACTAAAATTTTTACTAACAAGAATCAGTCAATCAGCTGCTTTTAACTTTTGTTTACAAAATAATTTACTTTAAAATGTCTGATAAAAGAAATTTTCCTAACATTGTTGAAAATACAAGAATATAAAAATAATATAATTTTGTTGTTTTGTTATTTATCTTTAATTTCTGCTCCCCACTATCGTTCTAAACTCAACTCAGTTTGGTTGTCAAAAAGTTGACCCAACTTTGACACCACCCAATTGTTTTGTGGTATTACGTTACCAACATAAAATATCCAGTTTGACATAAAACCAGACAAATTCATGTAAAAAGTTAAGATTTTTCTCCATACGCGGAAAAAGTCTCTCAAACTGGGCTTTCGTTGTAATTTTCAAAGTTTATTTTTCTGAACTTAATATTAAATTAAACTGTAACGTAGAAATGGCCAAATGGGAGAAATATATCGATATATATTGTATCGATAAATTTTAAGAGTATCGAAATATATCGACCAAAAAATATCGATATATCGATTAATGGACATTTTTGCTTGGAAAGTATTTATACAAAAAATAATGTTAATATCAATTACATTTAGTTTCACTGTAACTTTTTATAAGTTTTTATTAGGTTTTTATCTGTATTAACGAACTTAAGTCATGAAAGTAACACCTTACGTTTGAAGTCTAAATTGCACTACAAATTTCTCTAGTTTTCAAGCCTGGTGTAAAACATACAAACAGTATTTGGGAACGAGTATCAAAATAAAAGTAAATTACTTTTTTCGTGCTTATTCCCGTCAAAAGAATAAAAATATTACATTTTTTAATTTTAAGAATTTGAATGTCTTACAGTGTTCTTATCGATATCAATTTATTGGATTTTTATTTTTAGGTTTTATTGAATAAAATTCTCATTTATTCAATAAAGTAAATGAAATATAAATCTAAGTTTTACAATTGAAAATTTGGGAAGAAACCCACTGACGTGCTACTTAGGCAATAGTGAATTGGCCATATGAATATGCTTGTCCCCACAGTTATACCCTGTTTAGACATGTTTTCTAAATTAAGTTAATTTAATGCGTGAATATCTTTTAATATAAAAACAAATAATTTAATCATGGTTCAAAATTTTTTAAATTACTAACACAAAAATGGAGACAAAAAATAAAACTTTATAACAGAAGTTAAAGCGAAGCATGTAGTATGTGTCCTGGAAACGGTATGCTTCGCAATCATGATTCAGAGAGTGAAGCACGTGCTTCATTTTGCCGTGTAAACATGCTATAACGTACAAGAACCCAACTACTATGCAGTTGTGTATATTAAGCGTTTTTGTCAACCAAACTTGTGCGCACCTGCCACAACTAAAAACTAAACTATGATTTGAGTTGAGAATGGCAATGCGCATTTATGAACGTCGCACAGTGGTCAATTTCGCGAGATAGCGGTCAAAACTCTATAACTTTTGACCGGATTGGTATTTTTGTACGCAATTTGTTTTGTTCAATAGGACTGCATGGACATGCATATGTCCATGCATGGACATGTATATATAGGAATGTAGGGGAGAGTTAGGACTACAAAATAGTAAATTTGTGTTTTGATTCAGCTTGACTCACAGGAGTTGTGCTCTATGAAGTAGGAAACTTCCGAGAAATTTGACCTTTTTAAAAAAAAAATATTTAAATTGTTCTGAAAACAGTAGAGCTTCAACTTTTTTTACCCGTAATAGGAAATAAGTTAAGTTACAACACAAAATTTATTTCCTCCAAAAATCTTGAAAAACAAAAAAGTTATGATCATTTAAACTTTAAAAATTAACTAAAAATATCATAAATTTACTAAATTCTGAAAAAGCCCATTTTGGACCACCCTGTTCTCAGTGAAATAGTTGAAATAGAGTTCTAATTTTTTGGCTCCCGAGGTTTACTACTGTCTACTTTCATATGAGGCTAATAACTTTAAAATCGGACAACAAAAGCCAAAAGTAGTTTTGGCCGCTATCTCAAAATATTGACCACAGTGCGTCGACCAAATCATTTTAAAAGTTGTCAACCGCAATAGGAGCTTTAGCTAGGGAAGTATACAACAAAAAAAATTTTAAAAGGATAGAAATTTGGTTTAGAATCTTCTAGATGAAACACTCATTGCAATGTACTTTTTCAGGAAAAATATATAATTAAAAATAGCACATATAAAAAGCTTGTTATTAAAAAAAAATGAAACCACTTTTAAATTTCAAAGTGCACATAACTTTCTTTGAAATTCTGTTATTTGCAAATTTCAAATTTACTCTTATAATGTGTCCTTATTTAGATTAGCCTTGTTGTTTACTTTAGTGTGCGCATATTGCTACATTTAAATAAAAAGGTGGAGATTAAGCATTTTTCAAAAATAAACAAAATCGAATGGAAGCTGGAGAAGGTATAGCAAAATCGATCGGAATTATTAATACGGAATTAAAACCATTCCAATCGGAATTTGTGAAATGCCTGTATATTTAATTATTAATTACGTGAAAATAATAATCTTACTCTGCAATTGTATTTTTAATAAATTATGGTAATAAGCAAATTTTTATAAATTGTCGTTTAGAGTCAAAGAATTTGTTTCTGTGTAATTTATATTTATAGTAAATACATTTGAGTTTTCTTTACATTTATTATACAAATTACACATATTTTGTTAAATAGTTCCTAATTATTTTTTTTCTTATTTATATCTGTGGCAACGCAAATTGTGTTGTTTAAAAAAAATATATATTTCAAATATTTCCCGCAAACGTCATAAATTTTTGAAGTGGAACTACTTTCTTTTTTTATATCATGGTCGTACCTATCATCCACAAAGCCACAACAATTTACATTTACTTTTTTACATTTGGGAGAATAATTTAGAAAATGTTTGTTTTAATCTCTCGTTGCTAGTTTTTGCTAGTAAAGTTACTAAACAGACCTGTAAACAGTGTTGCCAGAACTTTTATGTGTGAAATCTTCGAAATCTAACAATATTTCGCGAAAAAATCTGCACTTGATTTAAAAAATCTACAATAAATCTTCAAATGCATTTTTTCTTTACTAAATATTCTCTCGAATAGTTTTTGCAGAAATGAACTAAAGTCATTTGTTTTTTATTTAGTTAATCTTTAAAATCTAATACTTTTAAATTTCTAAACTTAAAGCTCAAGTCCTGTTTTTTATTTTCTTTAAAAAATCTTTGGACAATTTTTAGGTAAGATTTGTTTACATCGCACTGATCAGGACTTGTGCTTAAAATTATTTCGGCTGCATGAGTGCCTAGGTATGTATGTGCTTTCATAGTTAAAAAAAATTTGAAGGGCTCTTGTCGCTTCGCTTTGGAGTATTTTACTAAAAGTATTAATAATACCAAGAATGTGATTTAGAAAAATAAATATATTTTATTAGTTATGATTGATATTAAAAAATAATTTTTTAAACAATTATAATTCTAATAAGCGACTTACAACCGACTATACGGAATTCCAACGCCTTTGGAATGGGTGTAAAATCTTTTTAGGTTTAAAATCTAATAAATTTTTATTTTATCAAATTGGTTATAATATTTTGAACTGTTCCACAAATAATTGTATACATCTCTAGCAAGCGTCTCCACAGCAGATAGAAGTTTAAGTTGCGCATACGACGAACATAATACCAGTGAGTGACATATGAATTTTATAAAAAATAAATCTGATATTTTAGTTTTTGAAATTTGGGCAACGGAATGTTTTTTGCCTGTCATGACAGCAGCTTCATCTGCTGCAAATTTAACTATGTTCTTCTTATAGTCAACGTCATTGTCGATAAAATATTTACTGCCGTATTCATACAAAATCAAAACAGATTTGAAACATATTTTAGAAAAAATTTGTATGAAAAATTTGTCATAAAACACGTTTGAAAGTTATTTTATGTTTAAGGCGTCGCATAGATTTTAAAATCTATGCATGAGGATTTTTTATTTGAAAGGTCGTTTTTAATTTAATTTTTTAAGAAAACATTCTATCCAAGCTGTGAAGTAAAGAAAGTAGGCATTATTTCATTCGGAATTTTTCATACAACAGCTGATCGTATGTCTTTAACATACATTTTTAAAACAATGATACCACACATTAAATGTCAAATATTCCACATGAAATATTCAATGTTGCTCAACAATTTTCACAAATATGAACAGAGTACCAGGCTATAGTCAAGAAATGTTTCTCGCAGCATGTTTACCAACTAAAAATGTTCTTGGCAACATTTTTTTTTTCAACTAGGAAATAACATAAGCAGCACTTTTTTCGTACAGAATTTTTGAAAACTATGGCCCATATTCACAGTTAAAATAAAGTATACTTTAAGGGAACTAAAGTCGGTTTTACTTTAGAGTCGTTTCTCTAATTCATTCATAGAAAATTTAAAATATACTTTTGGCGAGAAAGACAACTCTAAATTTAAAACTACCTAAAGCTGTTTTTAACTCATTTTTCCAAATTATTTTATTTGGTTTAAGATCATAATATTCCTTATCTGATTTTTATACCAAAGTGAACAAAATAAAACCAAGGTTACTTTTTTCTAATGTTTGTTCAGAAATTGTATGAAAACATTTATCAAATTACAGTCGACACTAGAGCTGTGTCGTTCGCGAACGAACGGGTTAAATTGGCCGAATCAATCAAGTGAACGAAATTATCCGGTCATTTAAATCCGGTCTTTTCGTTCAATAGTGTACGGGTTAATTTGAACGGATGACTTAAGTGAACGAAATGAGCCAAATATTTAATCGGCTCCTTTCGTTCAAATTGACCGATTGAACGAATTGAACGAACGAATCAGTCTTTGATAATTGACCGAAAAAGATCGGTCACTGAAACGAACGACCGGGCACATGTCTAGTCGACACCCAGTGGAAGGTGGCTAAACTTAAAGTATACTTTATTCTTGACTATGAAAGCAAAAAATGTAATAAGAGCATTTTATTTTAGAGTATACTTTAACAAGAGTCGACTTTAGTCTATAACTATGAATATGGGCCTATTTTTTCAGATCTTTTGTTTTGATTTATTTTTTTGTGTTCAAAAAATTTATAAAAGAGAAAAAGACAAAAATTAATTTATTGACGCCAAAAAGCGTTTGCAATTAAAAAACAAAAACATATATGTATGTATGGGATAAGTCCCATAAGTTTGGATGGGATGAATAAGTATTTATTTCTCTTCGGCTTCAGTAAATGTTTAAATTTTTCCAGATAATGTAGAATTCTTAAAGGCTGTGTTGGCACTAGTAGCTAATTGTCAAAATTTTCAAGCGAAATAATGCATGTTGCTAAACATTTTTCGCAAAATCAAACAGAGTGCTAGTGCTATACTCATAAAATATAAAATAACTTTGAAATGTGTTTTATGACAAATCTTCCATACAAATTTGTCCTAAAATATATTTTAAATCTTTTTAAAATTTTTATGAATACGGCAGTTAGAGTATAATTTTCGATATTTTCTTGTGGTTGACATTAGTTTGCTGGCTTGTAGTCGTCAATTGTTTTATATATTTTTTCACTCTAGTACATTTACTTTAAAAATGGTACTATTTAATAGTCATAGCGTACATTTTTAACTTGGAATCTACATTTGAGATAACATGAGAACGTCAAATTCCATCGCTGAGACAATGCTGTTACGTGTAGACTTACTGCCATCCCTAAATTAGCGCGTAAAGCGCAAGATAACTGTCAAAATTTCTCATGTACATACAAAATGTATGAAACATCCCTAAATAGCACGGCGTCAACGCTTAGCAATTGGAAAATCCAATTTTGACAGTGCGTTAGGAAGTGAAGTTGGCTGCTTGTTGGTTTGTTTTGTTTTCTTTTGGTTGAAAAGTAATGACAATTTAGTTATTTTTAAGGCAATCTAGCAGGTTTATCTCTTTTTTATTTTTATACAGCGGGTTTTATAAAAAAAAATGAGTTAACATTACTGTTAAAGACACAAAGTTGACGCTCTTATTTAGGGATGTCATTCCAGCGCAATAGCTACGAATTACATTGCTTTGCGTCTTACGCGCTAATTTAGGGATGGCAGTTAAAATTAGTGTTATTGCAATCTTATAAGAATTCTTATGAGAACGTTGTTGTGAAATATCTCATATGAACAATCTTATGAGATGGACTGTCAAATATAAAAAAACAACTATGTATGTATTCGCAAACAAAATTGCCGCTATTACAAATCTGATGAACAAAATATCTGCCTCTAGAGTACAGTTTTATATAAAACGATTTTGTAAAAGAAAACAATCAGTTTTTAAACAAAATGATAAAAAACAGGTGTTTTCTACGTAGCTATCAGTGATTTATGAATTCTTATAATATTAAAAGAAATACGTGTTCCCCTTGTACGATATTAAGATTAAGATGGAATAATTCTCTCATAATATATCAGAGTTAATCGCAGTAAGGTCTTATATTATTATTCCAAAGCCGCAACAAGTTACCTTGCTAATTTTTGCTAGTAAAGCGTTCATTTACTTTTTTATATTTGGGAGAATAATTTTTTAAATTTCTGTTTTACTCTCTCGTTGCTAGTTTTTGCTAGTAAAGTTACTGAACACACCTTTTGAAAAACTATATTATCAGCTGACATAGAAAAGCTACAAGCTAATATTATTATAAACATAATTGTTTATTTTGATCAAACAGCTGATCAGAGATGGAAAAGCTTATTGAATAATGAGGCTTTACCATTTTAATAACATAAAATTTAATAAAGCATTGTATCACAATGTTGAAATGAAATTATCAACAAGCTTTTACTATTTTGTACTGCAATGCAGTAATACATTTGATAAAACAATACAATACGAGATGTTTGTAAACTGAACAAATATGAAACATATGTACATGTATGTATGTAAATGTATTTTGCAGTGTTTTTGGCTTAGATATGTATGTATATGTATGTACGTATGTATATATGTATGTATGCATTTATGTAATTTATTGTTTATTTACTTTAAAATATAAAAATAAATGTAATTTAAAATAAGAAATTTACTTACGTTTTTTAAATAATTTATTACAAAATATTATGAAAAAAGTAAGTTTTCGCAAACGGACCTAAATGTAAATGTGTGTGTATATATTTTTATTGTAATTATAATAATAGAGATTCATTTTATTTATTTATAAGTGTTAAAAGAAATCAATAAAAGATTTTTCTTTATTTGTAAGTATTTTTGTAAATAAAATCTTATTCATCATTAATGATTATTTGTATTTTGTATGAAAACACTACAAATTATACATGTACATACATATGTTTGACATTAGGCCGAATTTAAATCAAACCGATTTTAAGTGTTCATTCAATAATACATACAAAATAAAGAAAATGAAACCTTTAAAGTACTTAAAAAAAAATATAAAAATATTAAAAAAAAACTTTTAGTGGTTTTGTTAACCTAAGGGATTTAAGGGGGTATATTTTATTCAAAACAAAAGTTAAAACTACTAAATTTTTCCATTCTAGTACAAGGGACAGTGCACTGTAAGCAAACCACTACATTTCTGGTGATAAAAAATCAATTTTGTGGAAAAAACGGCAAGCAACGAAATATACGATGCAAGCGGCTTGTCAAGCCTACTTAATTCAATTTCCTACACATGTTAAAAAATGTCTCCGATTAATCACAGGCTTTAGGATCTCATTCAGTATGCGAGGTATACAAAACTACGAGGGCATACAGATTGGGGAACGTTTCTTTCTCTATTCCTATTAAGCGACGAAAAAATCATCAACTTTTTGTTAAATGAAGAATGTACGCCTAGAGAGGAATAAAAAAATGTACAAACAAAATTAATAATAGAATTATGCTATAACAACATTAAGGAGGAACCACGAATTTTTCGTTGCGAATATTCGTAATTCAAATCAAAATATATTTCTTTCAATATTGCCTGTTTTTTTTTAATACATTTCTTTCTCTCTCTCTCAACTAGCACACAGTCTTAATTAAGTTTCTGTTTTCGAATTTACGTAAAGACTTATGGTCGAGGAATTAAACATAAGTACTGTGCGAAATTCATCGTTCGTTTGGTGGGACACTGCGTAAGTGTAGGAACACAACAGACGACGGTAACGAACCGATTAATCGTTACTGAGAGTTAGTGAAAAAAATAACGACGGTTCTCTGACGGCATTAATAATATTTATTTTCATTTCAGTTTTATGTTTGTTTTCAAAAATATTTTGTTTAAATGAATCAGATGAATTCTTTTAAACAATTCCATGAAATGTAAAGAATATTTAGTACATGTACATGGCATTAGAGTCTATTGAGCTGGTTATTCTTGCAAGGGACTGAATGGCATTTTTCAAAACCTTCATACAGATATAAAAGAGAGACGAAGAATAAATGTTGACTGATTTAAGATGATATATCGGTTCAGATTTTTCAACATTTCAGTTATTTTTTCAATCAATTTTATTTTCAAATTCTTTACCTTTTCAATTATTTTTTTCATTTACGTGTATCAGTTTTTTTTTTTTTTTTTTGTTATTTTTATTTTGAAATTTTGTTCTATTTTTTTTTTTAAATAATGTGCCTTTGCTATTATTGTGAATTCAAATGCTTATAAAATACAAATATTTCTGGAAACAAGTGGCAATATTTTTAGGAGAGTGAGAGACTAAATATGAGAGAATACCGAAAACCGACAAGAAAATGAAATAAATTTTATCTCAGCGGCATTGTCGTTGAACGATAACTTATGTTAAATTTGAATGAAATTATCGTTACCGTCGTGTGTTGTGTTCTAACACTAATGCTCATCCAGGCATGGAAAATTGAGTTTTTAATCATTTGTGTTATCAACCAAAATTGTAATTTTTTGGATGAAGAATTAATTATATGTTCTGTATCCAAATGGTGGAAAAGAAGCTACTTAAAGAATTGCAAAAAAAACTATTTATGGACTTAATCAAATTTGTACGAGTATCACATTAAAAAAACTGCAATAATCTGTTATTTATAAATAATTTTTTTTGTTTTACCAAAAGAACTGTTAACAGCTGTTTAAGGGCAAACTCTCTGAGTAAGGGTAACTTTTAATATTTTTTCAAGGAGGTGAAATTCTGCAATGTATTGAAACTATAGTAGCATATCCAGAGTTCGGCCAAACGGCGTCAATATGATTAACCCAAGACACGAATCTTTATCGTCATTCCAGAAAACCATAGGAGTAAAGACCGGACAATAGCTGATAATTAAAAATTTCGATTTACCATAGAGATAGAAAATCGTCCACCGGTCAAGATCGGGGATGCAGAACAGTTTGTTAAGTTGAAAATTCTTTCGCCTGCCCTATGGATTACAATAAAGAAAGCCAAAGTATTTGATTAATGTCATACAGTTATTTTAAAACTTAAGTATCATTTGTTTGTAATCTTGATATTAATTTTGCAACTCTACTTTTTATAATAAAGTTCATGATACAGGACGTCTATAATATATTCGTATGAGAAGTTTCTTATTAAAATAATATTGTGTCTAGACCTCGCATAAATTTGTCTAAACAAACACTTGTTTACACAAATATTCTTAGATCGAGACACTAAGTTATATAAACAAAGCATGAAAGAAAACCAAAAAACGCCTGCCAAGGTGGTGTTATCGTCGCAGTTTATTGTGCAAAAATAATTAACTTTGCATATTTATGCTTAACAAATCTTAAATTCAAGAAAGTTTAATTCTGTTAAAACGAAGTCTTTATATATGTAAACGTTTTTACTGTGTACAGTTATGTATTTTTCTCGTAATCACCGTTATTCAAATTTCCTTAATTTTTCTTAAAGCTAATTTAAACTGCATAGTACTAAACTTTCCGTCCCTGTATTGAAACAAACATTATTTCCAAGGCGAATCAATTACCAGGTGGCAGCGTAGGCGAATTCATTAATTTTCGCCGTGAACACTACTGTCAAACTCCATTTATAAAAAAATCAGTGTACTATTTTTTTTATATGACATTCGTTTCTACCAGCAAAAAATAATAAAATCTCTAACGGTGCCACCTGGTAATTGATTCGCCTTGATTATTTTAATGTATACGAGGCAGCTTCATTAAGGACATTGTAACAGCTACAAAGGTCATGTTGCAGAAGTTTTTAGGCAAGAGGTGTAGAGAAGCTTACGGGGTAGCAAAATTAGCACAAAATGAATATTCATGACTTTTTTCAGTTTTTTCTCTCATTCGTGTTTCTCTATTTCGTTTTTTGCAGTTCTATGCTTGCGCGGTGTTACCAAAACGGCTGTTTTTCTATATTGTTCAAAAATTTTTGAAAAATATATACGTTTCGTTTATTGCAACACTTAAAAAATTGGTTGATAAAACATTATAAAATTCTCTCACTTACTACAAAAGAGTCATAATGTAAATGCGTGATAATTTACGGAGATTCTCCAAAAGAAAAAACAATAAAAAAGTTTGCTAGAATGCCCTTAATGTAAACTGGCTCTATGAGTTCCTTAACTATTCAATTTTAATTTAAATTAATTCAATTTGGTTTAACAAATACAAAAATAAAAGATCATACAGTACAATAAAGATGAAAGTGATGGTTTTCCCTGTATGCTGGACTTATTTAAAAAGGAATTAAAAATGTACAGGTTATAATAATGCAACAGTGAAATGGCCAGATTAAATCATTTAAACACAGCCTGATCCATACTTATTCACAACAGATTTAGGGTTTCTTGGTACCTTTCTATTAAAAAAATATTTCAAAACAAGAGTGTTATATTCGGATATGCTGAATATTATATACCCTTCACCATCTATGTAAATCTAGTTTAGTGAAGTAACTCCAATCAAAAAAGTGAATATTTGTGAGAGAGAGAGAGAGAGAGAGAATTAAAAATAAAAAAATTTGGTACTGCATATATATAATTTTACATAAAAATGACATCGGTTCTTAAAAAGCTTTAAAATGATACTGATATTGATATTTTAAAAAATTTTAAAATTTCAGAGGCCCGTAACTGGGAAATTATGGGCGAGCGCCAATTTTTTTATTTTTCTTTTCTTATTTTTTAATTCTCTATCGCCCCATATATTTATTTTTTTTTTATTGGAGTTACTTTATTGTTCTAAATAACATGAAAAATTAGAGGTAGCCGTGTAGTTTTGCCTGCTGCCTCGAAGGACATAGACCGACTGATTTCCAATAGCACTTCTTTCGACACTGTATCTGATCGATTGACAAATTCATTTTTTCAACACTAACACGAACGGATAGACGGACATATATTCTTTATGGGGTCGGATATGGATATTGTAGAAATTATAAACGGAATGACAAACTTAGTTATACCCTTTTATTTACTTTTAGTGGTGAACGGTATAACAATGAACATTCTTAACATTAATTCAATTAATTTTTTTTTAGTTTATATCCAGGTAAAGAGCATAAGACTTTTTGTGATCCTATGAGTTTATGCTGTATATTTATACATATTTATTGAAATATAAAATCTTATTTGAACGAACATGAAAAAATCGCAGAACAAACAAGTGTTCGGAAATAAAACTTTGCTTGTTTATAAAACGTGACCCTGGAGTTAATGTCGACGTCGTTGACGGCGTTTCAACGCCGAAAAAGTTGAAACAGATTGAACTTTTACGGCGTTGCAACGCGTTGAGATAAACTGCTCTCATACAATTTCATACGATTCAACTTTTTTTTGTGACATTTGACGCCGTCAACGACGTCGACAATAACTCCAGGGTTAACGTAAAAATATAAAAATAAAAGTCCAACACAATTTCTCCTGAATAAAACAATATCTTATAACAATTTACTTGTTTAAAACTTGCGAGAAAGATTAGAAAGTAAAGAATTTTTATAATATGGTATTGCCATATGTAATTTTTCTGTGCATTTATTACAAAACTTTCAAGCTGGCAGCACGCATAAAGGAAATAAAAAAATATTGCCATAACTTTATCAGCATATACCCTGTTCAGACATAGGCTTTAATTGCGCAATTAATGAATTTACTTAATTAAGGCCTTAATTGAGCTCAATTTACCATAGAAGAAATTAATTAATAAATTGAGCAATTAGTACTTAATTGCATCACTAATTGAATAAGATGCGAAATGCAACCCTGGCCAACAAGTATGCTTAATGGGAACTATGTTTAGTGAGAAGAAAAAATTTATACAATTGACAAGCTGCAAGTAAAAAATATAAACAAACAAATAAAAAGAAAATGGCAAGTCATTCAAAACAACAATAAAAAGCTATGTTGGGCGGACGACACTACCCAATAAAATCTATGTGCCTTGTGCTAATTGAATAACCTTAATTGAGCATTTGAGAACACCAAATTAAATTGCGCAATTAAAACTAAATTGACTCATTTAAGAAAACATGTCTGAACAGGATATTATTCAATTTAAAAAACGGGTTTTTAGTAATTTAAACTATAATTTACATCGTCGTCATATAAAATTCTATAAAATCTTTTTTTTTTGATAGAAATAGTAACTAAGAAAGAAAACAAAGCCGGTACTTATCCTTAATAATATGTAAAGTTCCTTAATAAAAAACGTTTAAGAAAGATAAAAGAAACAAAAGCCACTTTTAAAAATTTTCTGAAGCTTAAAGGTTAAGAGGTTTACGCAAAAAAGTTAAAACGAATCAACTTAAAAATATTTTAATTCTTTTACGATATTACCTCTCGCTTTTGGACCCTAAGGTGCGACATGCTAACCAATCATCTAGTCATAGCGAATCATTCAACATATAACAGAGATAATTCGCTATTTTACGACTTGCATTGTTGTTTGCACTAACGATTATGAAACTCACTAAACTGATCTTAATGATGTAAACAGACAATTTAATCAAGTGACTATTTTATTTTAATTTATTGAAATTAAAAATTTTCTGGTAAAAGAAAACTTTCGCTTATGAACATCTAGCTCTAATCTTTAAAGTTACACCACAATTTACTGCGACTTGCAAATGCCAAACAATGATGTTACTACATTGTAGTTTTAAAAATAATATTGTTGAAAATCTAATATTTTACTTTAAAATTCTTTAACAATTCAAAAATCGTTAAAATAAATAAGTAAATCACAGCACAGTTACATATTAATCTGTTGTTTTTGCGACCATAATTATTCTGGCAACACCTTTTTTGTTTCTGTAATAAAGCAAATCAACAACTACTAATAAAAAAGAAAGAGAACACTTTTTTGAATGATTCGTTTCACACAAGGCGAATTAATTACAGGAGAATTCATTTACTAATACGGCTTAAGGCTAGGATTCACTATCATACACAACCGCACGATTTTATCACACGAAAATCTGACAGAATTCTGTCCTACTTTAAAAATCGTTTCAAAATGGCATCGTAGGTGCCACACTATTATACAAAAAAGATGCAAATGGTTTTATTATTTTGTTGTTTTTTCTTCTCATCATCTTAAAAAAATCAACCCTGATCGCATGGAGAAAAATATTTTATGACTTATTTCAAAAGATTATAAAATTTTACAATTCTGTCAAAAAGTCTGTCACGCAATACATTTTTAATCCACAGTATCATACTTTTTGAGCACGCATGAAATTTTTGACAGATCGTACGACAGAGTATGATAGTGAATCCTGGCCTTTACAGATGGTTGCGCTTATTTAATTCGCAAATGTCAATATTGCGTTTTTTTCTTTTTGTATTGTAACTGTTTGTCAGCTTAACCGAATATTGCAAAGGCGACATTTGATATTAATATTAACGGCGAAAATCCATAAAGGGCAGTTTGGACGGCAAGACTTTGCGTACGTTAAATCTAAGAGAAAATAAAATGAAAATCTATTCATATGAAAAAATAGAGATGAAAAATCGTATGTTTTTTTTCTTACGCTTACACCATTGGTGTTGAATAAAATGAAATAAAACTAAAAATATTTATGATGCCAACTAAATCTATTTTGTACTATATTCAGCGGTTTTGTGCTATTTTGACGAGTTTTGCCTTTGAAAAGTTTGCATTAATAAAAAAAACGCAACTTTGATCTAATGAAGTAAAATAGATTTTAAAAGTTTTCAAAAAAAAAAAACAAAAAAAAAATGAAGAGAGCCATGGCGAAATAACACAGGTGGTCTCAATGGCGAATTCATTAATTTACGCCGAAACCAAGGCGAATTAATACAGGTGACCGCACGGCTACAACAATCCAACAACACAAAAAACAACAGGCAATTTGTTGCTACAAAATTATGTATGTTGTCAAAAAAATATTGTAAAAACAAACAAAATAAAAAAAATATATTTGATGAAAAAAAGTGGTTGTAATTTTCAGAATAAAAAAATTATAAAAATTAAGTTACATAAAAATACAGGAAAAGTGACCAAAATTCTTTTGTACCACTAGTTTGCCCAAATCACATGCACCGTTCCATTCTTGCACGTTGACCATTTGAAGACTAACATAATCTTCCACAAAAAAATCAAGAAATTATAAATGTGTTAACAATAATTTCACTATCTTTTTACGCATATTTTGATTATACACACCAGGAAGTGCAAATACGGTTCCATGTTGTGGTAGTTTCCTCTAGGAATTTCAATTGTTTGTTTTCTATTAGCAATCAAAAAAAATTAAATTAAAAAAAATTTAACAAATTATTTATTTTTGACAAATTTTTTTGACAACTGTAATGTTTACAGCTGATGGGCTTTTTCGCCCGTGCGTTCACCTGTATTATTTCGCCGTGGCCGAAACGCTTAATGTCAAACTCCATACATAAAAAATATGTATAATTTTTTTTATATGGTGTTTGGCATTTAACGTTTATGGCGAAACTAATGAATTCCCATTGCGACCACCTAGTATTAATTCGCCATAAAGAGAGCCGCACGACTGTCAAATTTCCATCTGTATTTTCTCTCAATGTTGGACAGTTTCATTACATATTATGTTTAGACGATACTACTTTTACTCTTCTACACAAAAATTTGACATGTCGTATTGCTTATAGTATAAATTAAACCGCCTTTAAATTCCATCGCTTCTACCTGGTAATAAATTTTCTTTTACTTAATATTAAAGCCCAATTAATAACAGATGAATGCACTAGCTTATGCCGCAAACTGTGATTTTTTTTAATTGGAAAATCCTGATATTGCTTCTTTTAGATTTATACAATGCCATTTTTTTTAAATTGCAGTGAATTATATCCCATTTTTTTTTGGCAGTTGGCTGAAATTATTTTTGACTTTTGCTTTTAATTTGACATTCGTATAAATTTTTGCTATTCCTTGCGCGTTTCTCAAATGAGCCTATAAAATTATGCTAAAATAAATGTGAACAATGAAGTATAGAAAAACTCCAAAAACTCAAGCCATGTTGTTTTGCTTACTCCGCTTGCTTCCGTGCACCTCTGGCGTAAAAAACCCAAATTGTGCAAATAGGTTTATGAAAAACTTCATTCTTCAATAGCAAATTGGTTTTGAAATTAATGCAGTCTCCTGTAATGAATTCGCTTTGATTTAACCACAAAATTTGTTTAATACGGAAACAGAGGATAAACGATTTCAAACAAACAGTTCACTATAATTATTTAAAACATCTGAATAATTTTTAAACACTTTCAATTTCCTATTTGCAAATCCTGTTGTTTGTAGACAAATTCTCAAAAGATAAATTTTGAAAACTTTGAAATGTTTAATAAATCGGATATGTGTGATTGTAATTATGATTGATTGTTAAATGCATGTGCAGATAGATGCACACGGCATTTGTGCACTCCTGTTAAGTAGCAAGAAAGTGACTGTTTAGTGGATATTACGTGAGTGCAGTGTTTAACATATTGATATTTGTTTTGAACATTTACTCCTCCAGATTGTGTTTAAGAGAAAATAAATTGTTAAAGATGTTTAATGTTGCAAAAAGTGGTTGAGAGAATGCGCACCTGTGTCACCCATATAAATACCAGTTGCTTGAGTATCGGCACTATTATCAAATGATACTGATGATGTTGATGTCTGTTCAGTAAAAGATACTTTGCCAACATTAGCAACACTTCCAGTGCCAGCACTACTGCTAATGTTTCCGCCGCCACCGCCACCACCGCCACCGCCGCCAGCGCTGCTGCTACCTATTGAACCAACAACAACAACGCCACTTAAATACTCATCTGTGGATGTATTAGCCGACTCGGAACGAAGATTATTGTTAGGACTACCTGAAACAAGTATTTTGTTACCACCACTGCTGCATGCACCACTGGCTATAGGTGCTGTGCTTGATCCATTTATCTGGGTTGAATAACGTTTAAGAACAAACAAAACAAACAGATGGGCATATGACAGTAATGTAAAATCATTATTATAATTCAATTCATGTTTTATTATTTATTTATTTTGTTTTTGTTTGATTTTTAAATATAATCATACATATACACATGTAAATAAATATTGATTGCAATTTTTCTATGCATGTATGTATGTATTTATGTGTTTTTAGTTTGTAAAATTAATATTACACCACGCACATATTAACACAAAATAAAACATATGTACATTTATATACAAAAATAATGTGAATAATTAAAATTAATTAAAATTTTTATGTTTGCAAAGCCAAACAGAAAATTATACAAATATTATTTTAAATTAAACGATTAAAAGATAATTTATTGTAACAAAAGAACTTTTAACTAAGCACTTAGTGAAGCAGCAAAACACTTTAATTTCTTTGATATTAATTTTTTTTTGTTCGCAGCCATATCGACGTATGTACTTTGAAAGTTGGCTAAAACAAGTTTGTCAATTGAGTTTTGACATACATATGTATGTATGTATGTACGTAGAAATAAAATTAGGATATTATTGCGTTATAATAGGGCCATTATTACAACTTGTCATTAGTTAAAGGTATGACTTTGTTTGACTAATTAATGGCTGTGCATTCTGAAACCTTCTTTTATTACTTTTTTATCCATTAAATATTATTATTATTATTAATAACTAGCTGGGCACTGCTAGACTTCTTCTGCATGTAATTTCTAATTTCCTTAAAATACAAATCTTTAGACAGTCTTAAATTTTTTTTTATAAAAATAAAATGTGCAGACAACTGTTTTATCATTTACCGTTATACCGGTAAAATTGGAAGCTTTCACATTTGTACCTATTTTTCTCCACGAAATGACTTATTTGTAGGAAAAAATGTATTATATTGTTACGAATAAAAGATCTGGCAACCCCTGTTGTTGTTATCCGTATGAGCGTGGTGAATAAGTTAATTCAACTACTGGTGTGTGTATAGAATAAAAACCACAATTAGCTTACAAAAGCTGAGCAGCCTCAATGGCTGCGTTGATAGAGGTGCGTGCTGTAAAACAGAAGATCTACAGTTCGAGCCCACCTTCGGATATGCGTACAACGGAAAATAATAATTGTAATAATGCAATTAAAAATTAAGAAGTAGCAGTACAAACCTCCCGGAGAAAAAAAGACAATTATTGAGTGAAGCCATGGTAGATAATTTAGTGGAGACGTCGTCTAATTTAATATAAAAGTAACAAATAAATTGTCAAGACGCCATTTATAATAAAAAGTAAGAACGGTATCGGTTAGCGCAGGGAAGTGTAACAGCATACCAACAGTGTATGTCAGATGTGTGTTGTGGCTATTGGATTAAAGGGGATGACTGGCTTGAATAAAAGACATAGTGGAGATGTCTGTGGATAGTTAAGGTTACTAAACAAGGCATCGAGTAGTTCATGTCCCGCCGGAGTACAGTAGTATAGCGTGGATGGCTGCGTTTGTAGTAATAACGCATGTTTAGTAAATACGAGACCAAGGGTTCACAAGACCGGTAGGATCAAGAAGTATAGCCAGAGAAAGCCATAAAGTAAGAATACAGAATTTGTAATGAGCCACAGTGGTATTGGCAATCAAAAGAATGCGTACGTTTGTGCTAAAAAGAGAAAAACGTAAAAATATTGTTACGAAAATAGAAATCTGGCAACCCCTGCTGTTGTTTTCGTATGAGCGTGGTGAATATGCTACTTCCACTAATGGAAAAAACAAGCTGAGCAACCTTAACGGTTGCGTTGGTAGAGGTGCGTGCTGTAAAACAGACGACCATGAGTTCGAGCCCAACTACGGACATGCGTACAACGGAAAATAATTATTGTTATAATACAATTAAAAATTAAGAAGCAGTACAAACCTCCCGGAGAGGAAAAGACGTCGCCTAATTTAATATAAAAGTAAAAAAGCTACCGGTTAACGCAGGGAAGTATAACAGCATATACATAACAACAGCGTATGGCAGACGTGTGTTGTGGCTATTAGATAAAAGGGGATGACTGGCTTGAATAAAAGGCGTAGTGAAGTAGTCTGCGGATGATGAAGGTTACTAAACAAGGCATCGAGTAATTCAAGTCTCGCCGGAGTAACACAGTAGTGTAGCGTGGATGGCTGCGTTTGTATTAATAACGCATGTTTAGTAAATACGAGACCATATGTTTCATAAGATCGTAGCATCAAGAATTATAGCCAGCTAAAGCCGCAAAGTAAGAATACAGAATTTATAATAAGCCACAGTGGTATTTGCGATCAAAAGAATCCGTACGTTTGTGTTAAAAAAAAAGGAAAAATGTAACAATATGTATATATGCCGATATTAACAATCGTCAGTCAGTTTTTGGAATATTAAAGAACAGGGTGTTTCAAAACACGCCAAAGTCTTGTGGCATATGGTTGAAAACCTTTAAAAAGAATTGGACAGCTGTCAGTTTAGGGTAATTACAAATAAATAGAGTAAAAACGAAAAAATAAAAGTGTAGATGTAGCTCTGGCTTTTTTAGTCGCTAAACTGCCTTATTTGCGGCTTTTTTGACCGTTAAGGTGGAATACTAAACAGGCCGCTACCTTTATTATTAGTTCTCAACCACAGTCATTTTTTTAGAGTAGTCATTTTAGTCAGCAACTTCCATTTTCCTACGTTATTGCTAAAAGTATCTAAGCTCACTCAAGGCATTCATATCCGATGCGCAAAGCCAATGCTGCACACTCTACCACGAGATGCACACCCCAAGGCACATTTGTTTTACTAGGTAATAGCGGCTCTACAACAAATACAACATTGCAAAAACAACATGGCTTTTTATTGTTGTTTTGTGCGTTGGAAATGTCAAAAGCATAAAGAGAAATAGAAGATAATTGCTCTAAATACTTGTTTTGTTTTGCAAATGCTTGTTGTTAGTGTTTTTTGAAACTCGTAAACAAACAAAGTAAAATACAAGCAGTTTTTGACATTTCCAACCACAAACCAGCTGGACGGACGACAATACCTAGTAAAATAAATATACCTTGGCAATAAATATACCTATAACTAAGACTCTTCTGATAGGTTCTGTGAAGTACAATTCCTTGTTCTCAGTTTTGGTCGGCAAAACTTAGTAGTTGATCTAACACATTTATAGAAGCACACTTTTTAAGCTTTAGGGCGATTTTTTAAATCCATTGGGAGTCTACGCTAATTTTTGCATGTATGAAAAAACCGAATGATTGTACAGTGCAAAAAAAAAGTTCTCTTCGCCACATTCACCGTCCGGTAGTGGTTTTTACGCATTAACTCCCCAATATAAAAATATATATACACCGTTACGTACTAGGAAAACATGAATTACTGACCGTGTTATAACTTTTTTCTTCTTTTATTAATAATACTTTGGTAGAAGGCTGACTAACTGCGTTAGTGGCAGGTTATGAAAGCAAGTATTGTGGGACCAAGATAATTGAAGAAGACGATACTTGCATACATTATGCGCGAATGTCTAGTTCTATCTTGAATTAAGCTTAGATTTACGAAAGACAAATATTAAATGCGGATGCTATGGGCAATCTTAGTGTATGACAAATATTCGCAATTGCGAGAGAAAGAATGTCGACAGTTACCAGGAAGTTGTTCTTAATAAAAAAAAACACACAAAAATTATCTTACGAACACCAAGAATAATTGACGAACGAAGAGGATTTAAAACGGGCCCATAGTTCTTAAAGTTAGATTTGATATATTATTTTTATTATTTATAAACGTAATTAAATTAGTGAAAACCTATGAAATTAAAAACAAAGCGAAAATAATACAATAGACATTTATACGAGGGCTGCTCTATATATTTCTGGCCTAATAGTGAAAATGCGAATATTTATAATCAAAAATGGTTTTATTGTTTTTCAAAGTATTCTCCAGCATGATTTATACACTTTTGCATGCGTTCAAACCAGTTGTCGAAGCACTTTTTCCACTCCGATTGAGACACCTCTAAAACATGGTTTTTGAACACTTCAACAGCTTCTTCTGGCGACGAATATCGTTGACCACGCATTTTTTTCTTGATGTGCGGAAACAAGAAGAAGTCATTAGGTGCCAAGTCAGGGCTGTACGGCGGATGACCCATTAATTCGACGTTTTGGGCGGTCAAAAACGCTCTGGTTTGAGCCGATGTGTGAGAGCTCGCATTGTCATAGTGAACAATGATTCGTCTTCTCTTGTTGTTTTTTCGAATTTCTCCGATGACTTCAGGCAAACAAATTGTAGTGTACCACTCAGAAGTGACCGTCCTACGTTGCTCAAGCGGAACAGTCGCCACATGACCAGTTTTGCCAAAGAAACAGGCGACCATTTGCTTCGAAGTGCTTCTTCCACGAACAACTTTCGTTGGATTTTGCTCGTCTTTGAAGACCCACACGGTCGATTGTTGTTTCGTTTCGGGCTCATACGCATAGATCCATGATTCATCACCTGTGACGATCTAGTAAACGTCTTTTGAAGCACCGCAATCGTATTTTTGCAACATTTCTTTGCACCAATCGACACGAGCCTTTTTTTGAGCGACTTTCAAATTGTGCGGGATCCAACGAGAACAAACCTTTTTTACGGCCAGGTGTTCATGCAGTATCGAATGTATGCTGGTGGAAAAAATGTCCAAGGATGTCTCTATCTCGGTATGTCGCATGTCGATCTTGCATTATGAGTTCACGCACGGCATCAATGTTCTCTGGCACAACAGCCGTTTTTGGACGACCTTCACGGAATTCGTCTTTGAGCGAGCTTCGGCCACAATTAAATTCATTATACCAATTTTTCACAGTGCTATAGGTTGGTGCTTCATCGCTATACAAAGATTTAAGTTCATCAATGCACTCTTGTCATGATAATCCACGTCGAAAGTTGTGAAAAATGATGGCACGAAAATGTTCACGAGTTAATTCCATTTTTTTCTATATTAATTTTTTCAAGTCAATGTAAACAACACAAATAATGGTCGTACGTCAAAACGTTTTAAGTACGATTATGCTTAAAAATGACAAACTTTCCAATGGAAATGTCAGATTGCACTTGGCAGCACTCAGTGTTGCCAGGCCAGAAATATATATAGCAGTCCTCGTATTTAAGTTCAATTCAAATTTTGTTCAATGGGCTTTAATTTTCTTTCTGCTATTAGTTGTAATTATGCAGTTGAAAAACCATTTTAGCCCACTGTATATTATTTTTTATATTATTAAGTTAAGTTTTTTATATGATTACTTAATATGTAGAACATTGATCAAGGAACATGTTTGATCCTAAAAATGTTAATTTTTTTTTTGGGTTTTTATATACCAAATGAGAATTTTTAGTTTTAGCCAACTTTTGATAAAAATACATCGTCGTGCATAAGTTTAAATGTTAACGCACACACACATATATAAGCAGTATATTTCTCATATATACATATATTTCTTATAAACAAATTATATACACAAAATACATATGTTTTTGTTGTTGTAATGTATATACATGTACAATTTCAATAAATTGTATTATTCTTTGCTTACGATTATTGTGCAAAATATAAAAATACGTTTGAAATCAATAAATTTATAATTTACAATAAATTTGTTTTTCAATTTGGTTTTTGTTTTTCTTACAAAAAAAATATAAAATAAAAAATGAAAATATTCAAAATTAAATTGATTTATGAAAAATGCTTGTAAGAGAGAGTAAGAGAGGTAGTCAACAATATGTACAAAGTAACAAAGATGCAAAGAGAAATAACAGTTGATATTAATGTTGAAAGTAGAAAGAGAGAAAAATAGAGAATTAGAATTATCAGTAAAAGAAAGCAGAAGTATTTCAAACGGCATTGATTTCTATTATTATTTTTTTTTTTATTAAAATAAAATAGGTATTGTTTTAGTAAATTATCTTATAAAATAGGCATTTAGTTTTTCTCTGAAAAAAAAAATATATCTTAACAGCAGTTTAAGGGCAATTAAAAATAGTTTTTGTAATAATCGAAAAAAAACATGCAGAAAACGTAATCAGAGATCTGTATTAACAGCAAAATCGTGAAAAGTTTTTTTTGATCCTTTTAACCTTTTCATCAAAAAATAATCTGGGTTTCCCAATATAAACAAACCACAATATAGTTTTGATATATTTTTTCTTTACGTCTGCTCTGTCTGAAAAAACATATACATAATTCAGTATCATCTATTGGGAATTTCGCAACGTCGGGATTTGTTTAACAGGAGTAATGTTAGAAACCTCTTACACATCTAAACAATAGAAATTCCTTTAAAGAATAGTCGATCCACAAAGGAAGTGCAGCCTACTATTGAGCGACTAGGATCAACATTCACAATAGGTCTGTTCGGTAACTAAAACATGTTACTAATTGTTGCTAACTGTTAAGGCCGTGGCAGATAAAACTTTTGCTTTGCGTTGCGTTGCAAATTCGCTTTGACATCTAAGATAAAATGCACGAACTTATATGAAGTATGTCACATAGACCACTTTTAACGCAAAGCAAAGAGCAAAGTTGGGCAACACTCATCTTTTTGCGCGCTTTGACAATTAGCTCCTATACATTTGTATATTATTTTTGGCAAAATCGAACGTAAAAGAGTTGAGAATTTTAAAATATTATTTTTTTTATTATATATTCTTCCTTTATTTTTTTTTTAGAAAATTATGGAAGAAAAACTTATAAAACCAAACAATAATTAGGCGTTGTTAAAGTTTTAATTGTGACATACCTCTTGGGTTATACGCTTTTTTTTCAAAGTTTGAAACGTCACTCAAAGCGATAAAGTTTTATCTGACACGCCCTTTAGTGTGTGATAAAAATGTTTATACTGACTAAAGTTTCGACGTTGCCAGATCACAGATATAAGTTTAGGCGTTTGTTAACTCTAAAATACAAAATTATTATACCACGATTAAAGTCCTTTCATTATTTCATTAATTTATACGAGTATAAATTTTCTTTTAAAAAGTCAAAGTTATTATTGTTATGAAAAAGGCCAAGCAGTGGGTTGAACGCAGCATTTAAATTTTGTAAAGATAAATTCGTGAACATTTAAAATTTTTAATTCACTACAACATTATTTAAATCTTCGTTCTTATTTCACTGTTGTATTATTAATGATTTCTTAAGAATCAAAATAGTTTCTAAAAAATATTCGTATTTTTGGTTAAAAATTTTTTTCTTTTTTCTGTTTTAAAAAATTAGTTTCCTTTATTTAATACGACCAAGTTAACATTAAGCGAAAATATTATAATAGAGAAAAATAAAAATTAAAAGTGTAGCAGCATTGGCTTTGGATTGTCCATTCTGATGATCCTCAAATTATAGAAATGTAAAATGTAGACCTATAAATAGCCTGCGAGGCGCTCTTTTTGTTAAGAGGTAGAAAGTAATTTAAAGATAAAGAAGAGAGTAAAAGAGAAAAGAGTCCTATGTAAGGTGAAGCCACTACAATTTTCTAGGTTAGAATCGCGCTAAAGATAAAGCCCTTGAGTGTTCTCTATTAGAACGCAAACTCCGGTTCCATTATTAAAGTCTTTAAACTAAGAAGTTTCAACAAAATTATATAACATCGAGATTCCATTTGGCTAATAAGTAGACCACAGGTTTCCAACATGGCCCGCAGGTGTGGTTAATTAAAGCAAAATTATTAAATATTAAGATTTATAAGCGAAATACTTTTCAGTGTAGTTTCTTTAGACTCAGTGTAATCAAGCTTATCTTTCGGTATATACTGATAAATCTCTCAGTATTGTGATTCACTAATTTTGAACAATACGACAATCGTTATATTTGTCGACATTTTCTGTTGTTTGCAGTAACGATAAAGTGATTCACTAACTTCAGCTTAATGATAATAGACATCTTTCAAATTGAGTGGCATCTTCGTCAACAAATAAACGAAAAACACAAAGAGAAGACTAAAGAGTAAAAGGGCTATATACGGCTATGTCGAATCTTATAAACACTTCACCATCTATGTAAATCTAGTTTAGTGAAGTTACTCCAATCTAAAAAGCAAATATTGGGGTGACAGATATACATAATTTTGCATAAAAATGACTTCGGCTCTAATTGATTAAGCATTTTTAAAAATGTTTAGTATTTCCTTAAAGATCTCAACAAAAGCTTTTAAATGACACACATATTGATATTTTATAAAATTTTAAAATTTCAGAGGCCCGTAACTCCGAAAATATGGGAGAGCGCCAATTTTTTGACTTTCTTATTTTTTTTTTATTTTTTAATTCTATATCGCGCATAGATTTATTTTTTGATTGGAGTTAATTTATTGTTCCAAATGACAATTAGAGGTAGGTGTGTGTTTTGCCTGCTTCCTCGAAGAACATGGACCGATCATGCTGATTACGATTAGCACCTCTTTCGACACTATGTCTGATCGATTGGCATTTTCTTTTTGTGATTTCAATACTTACACTCAATCAACTTCGCCTATACAGAAGAAGTCAGAATATACTCAATATATATACTTAATGGGGTCGAAAATGAATATCGTACAAATTTCACACGGAATGACAAACTTAGTTATACCCTTTTCCACTTTTTGCGGTGAAGGGTACAAAAACGAATGTGCTATCGACACCACCTGATTGTCAATTCGCCTTGATTTGTTTGAAGAAGAAATTTATGTTTAAAATAAATGTTTAATTTAATAAAATGAAAACAAATTGTCTTTATTGTGTTCGAATATGTACATACATATGTTCTGAGTTTATGCTTATGTGTATGTATGAATGTAGACATAAACACATGTTCGACGTCGTTTAATTTGTTGACAGATTTAGAAACTCAAAAATTATAGCCGCTTATTTAACGATGAGTGACTTATTATCCATATCAACACTTTATAGCAACCCCGAATATCGGTTATTTTTACAGAACAGCCAAATCGACCATCTTGTTGTTAAGTCAATTTAACTAACTGAAAATCGTTAAAAAAAATAGACAATTGCACTGTAGGAATATAAAGTTCTGTTTTGGCAACATCATTCATATTAACGTAGAGTTGATATACAACTTTGTTAATAGTTACTGCATGAAAGAATTGTATAGGATTCGCCAAAAAAGTTTTATTTTCGAAAATGCTATAAAAAACGCATTGGATGGTCAGCTGGCTTCAACTCCTGAACCAATTAGACCAAGGTCTTTATGCAAAATTCGTCTCAATGATGTCTCCGAAATGTTCATTTGTCGAAAATGACGGTGAATTGATGTTGATTGCGCTTCACGCACACTTTCTATCACAGCAGTAATATTATCGGGTGTACGCACTGTTTTTGGCTTTTCACGCTTTAGTTTATCGATGAGGATGCCAGTTTCTTTCAGTTTTTTTTCACAAGAAGACGAACATACGGAGCTGTACGCTATTTTCGCACACATTCTGCAACATTACCATCATTTTCAAAGTAATGTCGCAATATTTCCTAGCGTTGTTCAAGCGTTCAGCGGAAGGATAAAACTAATTATCTGTCAAATCAGACATGAGCTAAGTGTTACCATTCACGAAATAAGCACTAGTTGAAAAAAACGTTAGATTCCGGACCCCATATTTATAAAAGATCTAGATCCACTGTTAATATACAACCTTACGGTTGCGGCGACGGATTCCGCATGTCAGAGAAAAAACAAATAAAATTAAGTGCGGCGACGGTTTTGGATTTTATTTTTATTTTCATTTTTATTATTTGTTTACTAATTTCTTTTCGTTTTTATTGAAATATATTTTTTTAAAAATTTTGTAAAATGTAAACAAGCAGTAAATTGGAAATTTTAAAACTATTCTTATTTTTTAATGACTTATTGCCTGTCCTTTATTTTCTTTTTGCTAGTCATTCTCAAAAAATATTAACAAATAGTATTTTTTGTTAGAAAACAATAAAACTGTGGCAACATGCTAAAAGAGAAAAAATTAAAAATTGAGGGCTTGAGAGAAAACGCACTCAAATTAAAATAGATTCTAATTTCATGCGGATTGGTTGAACGTTTTTTATTGTCAAAACTCTATATTTAAAAAAAGCAACCGCATCCGCAACCGTGAGGTTGTATTTCTTCTCTTATTTATAAATCATTTTTTTAATATATGAATTTAATAATGGCAGGGATACATAACCACAGCGTCAGGGTATCCCACAAGTTTTCAAATATAAACAGTCTCTTCAGGAACTGCACATCGACCTATACCTTCGTATAGGAAGTGGTAAATCCTGAATAGGATATTGAAGTATTACAGCCAGTTTACAGAACAATTTGCCGTATAGACGCACAAAAACGTTACCGTTTCCCATGTTTGGGTTTGTAAAACGCGAATTTCATTTTGTTTTTGTAAAAAACGTGACAAATGACAATTGTTTCTGGTTTATGTATCGCGCATTGTAGTGTCACACACACACAAAACTGAGCGAAGAAAAAAACCATCCGTCAGGAGTTAATATTGTTCGGCAACTGCTCATCATAACACTTTCACTAATTAAAACATCTATTAGTATTATACATACATATAATCAGAACATCAGAATTTAAAAACTAGTGTTTATTTGTATGCTTAAACCTTTTTTATTGCTTAAACCGTTTTTATTTTCACAAGCTTTTGTTTCACAGATTGATTGTTTGATAATTTTGTTTTGTTTATTTAACTCAGCTGTTTCTTTTTAAGCACCTTAGCAGGGTTACCATTATTTAAGGCAAAAACAAAAAATTTATAAGAAAAAAAGTGAATAAAAACGATGGCATTTTTATGAAAGCCAATTGTGAAAAAACGTGTGTGTTGCGTCTATAATTATAACCTCACTTTTTTGAAAAAGGAAAATATGATCGCACACAGGCGTTCCCCCTTCGCGATAAAGTAATAAACTGAATTTTTAAATAATGTTAATTCAAAACTTAACTTTTAACACTCAGTATAAATTGATAACTCATTCAGCAAAAACTAACAACTAGTTCATAGATGGAAAGTTGCTTTTTTTTGACAACAACTTTGGTTTTGTATTATTGTTAAAATCAAATTATACTTAGAACTACAAAATTCTTTTTATTATCATGTTGAAATTCAAAGTTTACTTACGAGAATATTATAATAAAATGTAGAAAATTCTCTGCATCATTTATCAATTCACAGTCATTATATACAAATGAAAAAACAGGAAAGTGTGTATATATGTGATTCGCGTGCTGGGGGACATTCACAAATTATTTTTTATGATTTTTTGCGACATTTAACAACAAACAGTTATTATATTGATTGAGTTTTCTAATGTGATAACGTGGGGTTTATATATGGTCTAGCTCCGATATAAATATATTCAGACAAACGTCAAACTCCATAAAATAACGAAATGTTTTCCTTAATTTAAATGATGGCTGACATATGTCTAGACATATTAATATCAAGTTCTCTTCTTTTTTGCTTGTCTTTGCTCGTTTAATTATGTATTTTCTAAACAACTACTTTTAATAAATATTAGTGTTTTTTTTTAGAAGTGTAAATTTAACACAAGAACTATAAAATATTTTCTAAAACTAAATTTGCTACTTTTTAAAAATCATTCTTTTAAAGGCTACTTGCTGCTGCTTGTAGCACTAAAATAGTTAATATGCAACAAATGCTTCTATATCATTTTTAATTGTGTGCCATTATAAACATACAACAATATATTTAACACAAGCTTGCTTGCATTAGAGGATCCCATAATTCCAATTTAATGAGAAGTACAACAAAATAAATAGAAAATAAAAATATTGCTCTATAAAGTATCTTAAAAAAAATCTTATTTTAGTTATTTCTCGAGACCCTCTAATGGTCTTTATGTACTGAAAGTAGCTATTTTGCAACTAAGTGTTATTTTGAATATTTGTTTGGTAGTTACCAAAAACTTTCCATATTATAACATAAAGGCAGTTGTTTTTCTCATCATCGCTATCATTATCATCATCATCCTCATTTACCGCCTCCAATTCCTTTATGTTGACAAGTATACAAGGAAACACAAACAAAATGAGAATTATAATTAAATAACTAATGTTTTGTTCAATTGTTAAATATTCATGCCTGATACAAGCTCTCGATAATTACTCTGCTATTAAGTAAACATAACTTAAAGTAAATAAAATAAATATTTTAATTTAATTTTTTATTTTTTTTCTTTGCTACATTAAAAAGAATAACAAATAATATTTAAATTTTGATCGCTATTTTGAAAAATTTCATCCCCAGATAAGCTACAAGTACAATGGCACATTTACGTAAAGCTCTAAACAGACCTTGAGATTTTATGAATAGAGAAATTTTTTATAAATAGCATAATTATCATAAAAAAGTTGTTTTAAGTAAGAGGGAGATCATATATCCGGTTTGTTTTCTCTCTCCCTTTAAATTAAAGGATAGTCCTGGAGTTATTCTTAATCTATGCATTTGAAATGTCTTCAGGATAAAACGGCTTTCTCGTTCGCCTAATTAATAAGGTCGTAAAAACTTGATTAATTATCAATATCCCCTTGAATTAAATATGCTTTCTACCCACCACTTTTTCAACTTCTAGCATTTTTATACCATTTAATAATGTAAGCACATGTATCCTTTTTTGATTGGTTAATAGCATTCTCATTTGATCCAAAAGTGTTGAACCCCCAAGAATGAGTTGATTTACTGTTTTCAACGAAATTATATTAAAAAGAACTTATTAAAACTAACGGGGTTTGTATGCAAACTCATCTGTAGTAATGAAACGTTTTTGTTATACTTGAAAAAAAAAATATGTTGCTTGACTATTAGAGGCAGTTTACATTAGGAGCATTGTATCACCTAGAAAAGTCACCATGCAAAAGTTTTTAGGCAAGAGGTGTAGAGAAGCTTACGGGGTAGCAAAATTAGCACGAAATGAATATTCATAACTCTTTTTAGTTTTTTCTCTCATTCCTGTTTCTCTCTTTCGTTTTTTGCAGTTCTATGCTTGAGCGGTGTTACCATAATGGCTACTTTTTTTCTATATTGTTCAAAAATTGTTGGAAAATTAATACGTATAGTTTATGGCAACACTTGAAAAATTGGTTGATAAAACATCATAAAATTCTCTCACTTGCTACAAAAGAGTCATAATGTAAATGCGTGATAACTTATGGAGATTCTCCAAAAGAGAAAACAATCAGCTACAATGCTTAACTGTAGCTGTAGAAAAACGTGCAGCAAAAGCAAATGAAAAAAGAAAGGAACGCATTTGATTTAGCTGACAGCACAGCAATTACTTTAAAAACGTTGTTGTTGCTCAAGCAATCAGTTGTTCTTTATTTTTATTTAAATAACTGAAATGGTCGAGTTTAAATAGTCTTCAACCTTTTAACAGTGCAAATTTTGTTTTCTGTTTACGGACCAACTTAAATATTATACATATTATACTAGATTGTCCTTACTTTTCGACAGTAAAACAAACATATCTTTAATGCTATAAACACAATCATGTCCATCGACTACAAGATGTCAAAAATAGAATACATGCGTGATTATGAGAATAATTCTTTTAGCCTCTACACGACTACCAACTATACGGCTACTTTTGTATTCCGTAGCCAACTAAGGCTAATTTCTATTTTTCTTGGCTACAAAAAACAGATTAGTGCTGCCAATACAATAAATGCATGAAATGGTGGTTTTATAAACGCAATACATTAAATATCGCTTTTAAGAACGCGAAAAACTTTTATAGCGGCACCATTGAAAAATAATAATCATCTGTTCATTTGTTTACATTTTTCATTTACTGTTTATTTGGCGCATTTTTCATTTACTTTTTATTTGTCAAATTTTCCATTTAGTTCTTTTTTCATCAATTTCTAATTTGTTTCATTTATATTTAGTTTTTGGGTTTTTTATTGAAATTGGTAAGTATATAATAGTAATTTTTACTGTTTATGTTTAGTTCAATTTACATGCAAATATGGACGTGGACACTTCATACACTGAAGTCTTTGTTTCCATTATTTTAGCAATAGTACTTATAAAGTTAATTAAATTTTCTTAAGACATTTAAAATTTTTTTGTTTTGGTTAACTTTAATACACATGTCAAAACAGATGTTTATTTTTTGTAGTTAGTGGTCGATAGTCGTTAAAAGAATTAAGTAGCTGGCGACTTGGCTATTTTTTTAGCCAGCTACTTTTGTAGTCGGTAGTCGATGGTCGGTAGCCTTTGATTGTGTTTATAGCATTATAAGCAGTAAGCTTCACTACCTTTTTAATTGTTTACACCGGGTTTATTGGATTTATTTTATACATTTTGTAGGTATTTGACTAGACAGACAGTTAGACAACGCTTGATGTGCTCATTTAGTTTTCACTTTTAGATGGAATTTCTTATTTGAAAATTTGAAATCCTTATTGGTGTCCTAAATCAGCATGGAAAATGAATTTTTTAAGAATAATATAACAATTTTAAATGATTATTATTAGGATTAAAAAAAAGCCAAGATAAGTTTTCGACAATTTTTCTAAGGCAGTATTTATGTTAACGCTGATATTAAGTAATGACTTTGGCCCATTTCATAGTCATTAATAATGTATACTTCACGAGTTTTAAGGTACAGTTTTCTTTGAAGTGTACTTTTTGTCTGCTGTAGATACGTAAAAGTATATTTTAAAAGTAAAAGTCGGTTTTCAATTAAAAACAAGTTAAAATTGTTTTCCACTGGCTTAGTATCGACTTTATCAAAACAATGCTATGACATAAACTTACGTTTAAATTTTTTATGTTAAAATTTATTCTTTTTAACAATTTACACAAATTTAACTTTGCTTTTGTTCTTCGTTCACCCAAATCAACAAAGTTATAATTTTATTTTTTCCACAAAAACAATAACACAGCTGATCAGAGCTGGATAATTTACTTAATTGTATTTAGTTAATTCGCTTTGAGTGTGAGCAAGCATTTTCTTCTGGTTTAACTTAAAATGTTCATTATTTCTGACTATAATATCAAAAAAGTTAATAACAGGTTTTAATATTTAAGTGGTTTTTTAAGAGAAACCGGCTTTATTTTGTGACTATGATTATAGGCTTTTGTTTTTTATAAGAATATCACTGCGTAACATTTAATTTATTTTTAGTTTAATTTTAAAATGGTCTTTTTGAATAAACGAGTACGTATTTCTTTATTGAAAGCTAACTTTACTTTTATTTCTATCATACAGGTAAGTTCTGAATTCCACACAAAATTTTTACTTTAAATTTTTCAAAGCATTGTTGCTATTAAATTATTTTTTTACAATAATAGTGCGATATTCACAATGTGGAATTCAGAACATGCCCTATAATTTATCTTAAAATGGTTCGCAAGCGTTTCAATGTTTCATCAGCTGTTAATGAAATTAATATGTTCAAAAACGTTGATTAGGCGAATTCATATTTTTTAACGAATTGCTTTTAGATAACATATTATCAAAATCTATATAAAGTATAAAAAGTAGTAACTTGGTTTATAAATTTTATCTTCTAATCTTATATGATTTTGCATATATGTACCTAATTAATTCATCCAAGTATATATGCATGTATATAAAATTAATATCTTTTTTTTAACAATGCAACTCCTATTTCAAGTAATAATTAAAATCAAGGTAAGGCGAATTTATATAAAATGATTGTTTTAAGCATTTTACCAAACTCCACATTAAAAACAACCATTATGGGAGATTTCCTTTGCCCAAAATATCAAACTCCATATATGTTCATTAAATGCTAATTCCTGGATATAAAATATTATGTTTTGTGCTCTCTTAAAATAAAACAACGAATGAATTGATGCGTTTGAGTGAACATTCAAGAATGAAATACAATGATAGGAATGACAATTTTAAGGAGAAGATTATATACATATGTATGTATGTTGTAGTTACAAGTCATAATGTGTGTAACATTTAATATAATAGAACACAAAACACGGACAAACACTTTAATTAAAAATTTAAAATCCTTCTCATTTTATTTGCTGAGCAAACACTAAAAACCATTTACGTTTAAGAGAATAAAAATTTTGTTTCGAATTTTATTGTCCTGGAGTTTTATTGTAATTTTTTGGTGTAAATATTCCTGGGACAAAAGAATTATTGAATAGTTAAAAAATAGGTTTATGGTTTGTTAAATGTCGTGCGCGGAGAAACACCACTTACATATATAGAGTAGTTGTAAATGCGTTTTTGAGAGACACATAGAAAGAGAGAGAGTGTGTGTTAGTGAGAGCAATTTCGTATACTTACGAGTTTTTTTCGTTACATTTCCAACAACACTACCAGCAGCCCCACCACTAATCGAAGGTGACGAATCATTACGATTTGCCCGGGTACGCATATCGCGCATTTGATATTTAATATTTGGTACAGAGAGTAAACGTTGATCCCGTTTCTCTTTTATCTTTTGACGTGGAGGTCTTGTTGGGGGTATAGCTTCATTAGAGCTTACGGTTCCTGAAACGTCACCGCAACCACCAATTGTAGACGTTAGTGGTAAATTGTTTGGTCTCGAATTTTGATTGCTGGTTGAATCATTAGCAAAATCAACACGTTTTGATGTTTGTTGTACAGTTTCAAAAACACATTCAGGTGGCGCTTGTTCTTCGAAAGAGAGACTTGCTTCAGCCACCAAATTATCTACTGCATCAGCCAAATTACTTTCTGTCATACTTTCGCGTGCTTCAACCCCCAATGCAATTTGGTCTTTAGTTGGCGATTGTTCATTTTCTTCAGGAGAGCATTCCTTTTGAGTATAAAATACGGCTGAACTCTTTGGACCCAGTTCATTATCATTATTCATATTAATGCCTATTTTCATATTGACTTTTGATAATTGACGCTTCAAATTGAACTTTTTCCATGTCATGGACATTCTTCTGTCCGATAGTTCCTTGGGAGGTGGCATTGCCACTTCTTCGCGCATTGGACTTTTACCGCCAACAGCACCTTTCTCATAGTCCGGCGATACTGGCCGGGAAGAATTCGTTTGATCCAGACTATTGCTTTGATTTGATGACAGTGTTTCATTTACTTCCGGTATATATTCAATTGATGGACTATCAGGACTTGTGGTGTCGTTAAGCTAAATCGATTTGCAAATCATTCATATCAAATTAAATAATAAGGAACCATCAATTATTTGCCCTAAGAAAAGTTATGTTTTTTTTTTGCTTGACCTTTGTACTATTTGTTATTAAAAAAAAACATAATTCATTTACAGATTATCAACATTTTGATCTGGCTAATCACAGAAAACGAACAATTAAAAGGATCTTATTCAATTCATTCATTTAATAAGTGGGTTGGTTATTAAGGTTTTTAACTGTTATTATCATTTTACAGACCCTTTTTCAAATTAATGAATTAGTTATTAACATTTTATTTAAAATATAAATTAGTTGTATTTTAAAACTTTTATTTACTTCTTATGAAAGAAAAACGTTCGTTTACATTTAAACAAGACAAAATACACAAGAAAATATTTATTTTCGTGCACTAATATAATTAAAAAAAAAAGAATATTTAATTATAATTGTTATTTACCATGCTTGGTTTATTTTTTGTGTCTTTAAGTCCGTTGAATTTCCTATCAACTAGAACTAAATAAATAAAAATTAAATTACTATCGTTACTTGATTCACTTCATCGTAATAACTTATTTGAATACAATGTGTTTGCGACAATGTCGTCTTATAATTTAATGTTTTCTATGACTAAAAATTTTGTGTCTAATAAATGGTCTACACCTGACATTAGTATGTCTTGACATACATACGTAAGACTCGTTTTTATATGAAATTTCAGGCTGTCTTTAAATTTCATGTCAGATGTAACATGCAATCGACAACAAATTTGTCTAAATATACGCCAAACTCTTAAAAAAATAAATATACATTTTAAATCATAATCATACGAAAAATACCGTTTTTTAACAACACGCAATTCTTTTTTATATTCCCATAACAAAAATTAAATAAAAGAAACCCAAAAAAATTCAAGACATACAACAAGGCGAATTTAGAATCTGACTGAAATATAAAGAAAAATAAACACAGCAATTTGTAATCAAATGTGTGAAGTAAATTAAGCCTTATGCCACTTATTGGGTTTTATTAAAAACTAGCGCGCCGTGAAAACCAACTTTAACCGACTGGCGTCTAAAATTGAGAAAATGTTTGCACACAACTTGTAATAAAATACAATCAACTGACATATCCATCTCTGAGCAGCTGATGACATTATTTGTTGAAAATAAAAAGGCGAAAGTTAAACAAAAATTAAATTGGAAATGTAAAGTAAAGATAAAGTAAATTTGTGAAGTTTAAGAGAAGTGATTGTTAATTAAAATTAGAACTAAAGAAGGTGTGAATTATATTGTAGGACATTTTGATATTAAGTGTAGCTACAGCTACTCACAGTCAAAGTGTAACACAACAGTAATTATTAAATTTAAGTCTTTGACGTAAAAATATAAAAACAAATTTTTTAATTTTCTTTTATTTTTTATTTTATAACTAAGCGGTTAAAAAATTGGAAGCACTAGTTTTTGTATAGCGCGAACATGAAAATATTTGAATTTTTGTTAATTTATATTGCAACACAATGCTCACATTCAAAGTGAGACAGTTTATTTTTTTTTTAAATACCGTTAACTTTGGCACATGCAATCACTTTTTTGGCATTAAATCAGTGTTTTATAATATTTCGTATTATTTGAAGCTTTATTCTCTTAAAAATTTGCTACAAAATGATCAAACTACAATTGATGGAAGGCATTTTTCATAAATAATTATAAAAGTCACAAAACTATTAGAGAAATTGCAGAAAAAGTAAACAGAAATAAAAGTACAGTGTTTAATATTATAAAAAGATATAAAGCTACTAATACCGTCCAAAATAAAAAAGAAATTGTGCAAATTGTCCGTCCCTGATGAGCAGTATTGTTTGAATCTAATCAGGAACAACATATGTATGTATGTGCATTGAAGGTGTTGCCGCCGAAAGCAGAGAAACATCAAAAACTGAAACACGCTTTCGCTCAAGAGAATGTAAATAAAGGTGCGTCATTTCTTGTGAAAGTTATCTTCTTAGGTTATTCTTACAGACGAAACATAAATAAACCTCTTTGGTTTTCTCTTATGATATGTGGTTCTATATTAGCGGCTGGAGTTGGAATAATACATTTTATAAACGGAACTATGGACTCAAAGTATATATGTATATAAAATTTTAAAAGAAAACGTTAGGGAAAGTGTCGAATGCCTAGGTGTGAAGACAACTTCGTATTCTACCAAGACAGTGATCCAAAATAATTGCCCAAAAGTAGTGGCGAGTCCTCCCCAGTCTCCATACTTGAATGTTATTCAACATATGTGGGCAGATTTATAAAATAAAGAGTATCTTAGCGGAGTCCCAAAAGTATTGCCGCATTGAAGGAAACAGTAACAGAAGAGTGGTACAATATTACCCCATTTTTTTTAAACATTTGGTGGAAAGTATACCGCGGCGTCTACAAGCTGTAATTGTCAGCAAAGGAAAGTCAACCAAGAATTAAAAATTTATTTAACAAGAAATAAAAGTACGAAAACTGTAGTGTTTCTTTTTAAGTGTGAGCTTCGATTAAAGGCAAATATTGCCATTTTTGTTATTAGTAGTATAGTAGTATTAATAACTATGTGTAACATAAGTTCTCAAAATTAAACTAAGGCCTTTATTTGGCGTTACGAACAAGTGTGAGCAGCTGTAGTTGAAAAAAAACTTCAGATGATTTATAAACCACTTAAACGCATGGTATTGTTTCTAACATTTCAAACGAAATTTTAAAAGTATGTTTGTATGCACAATGCACATATAAAAATGAATGTGAAATGTGTAAAAAAAATGTTGAAAAAGTTGTGCTGTGGTTTGTTTAAAGTTAAGCAATTGTTTGGCAACATGTTTATTCAACTAAAAAATGTTTCCAGCAAAATCTCGGAATTGTAACTAAAAAACAATGTTGTATACTTGGAAGTGAAATTTTTTTAATCGTGGTATTGACACGCTTAAGTTTTGCGTTTTCAAATGCCTTATAGTATGTTTACACGGCAATGTGAAGCACTTGCTTCGCTCTCTGAATCATGATTGAGAAGCATGCCGTTTCCACGACACATACTACATGCTTCACATTGACTTCTGTTCTAAAACTTTGTTTTTCGTTTTAATTTTAGTGTTTGTAATTAATAAAATTTTAAATTATAATATAATTATTTGTTTTTATATTAACATATATTCACACAGCACTTTTAATATTGGTTTACTTTTTTTGTTTACATTTATATACAGCTAGTTCAGATAAACTTGCGATAAAAATTAGGGAAGACAGAAATTTTTCATGCTTCGCAAGTAGATTCAAGTTGAATCGTCTCAAAACAAAATGCTTCGCTCTCAAGATTTTATATGGCGTAGCACGTTGATTCGGTCGTGATTGAGCTGTGAATCATGAAAAGAGAGCGAAGCAAGAATATTGGGCTCCGTGTAAACATAGTATTACGCCCACACTTTTTTACTAACACACTCGGTCTTATCAAAACTGATCATTAACTAGCATACCTAAATAACGCGGCGGCAACGCAACGGTAACGCTTTGCAATTGGAAAATCCAATTTTCCTACGGGTTTAAAAATAATAATTAAAAATAAATAATAAACTAAAAAATGTATTTTTTTTTTCTTATAAAGTTTTAATTAACACAGCACAAATACGAGAATTGTTATTCTTGTTAAAATTATCAAGAAACTTATTTTTATTTTTTTTAATAACCCTGTTATGAAGTAGAATTGGCGCTTTTGTTTAGGTAAGGCATTTCAGCGTAAAAGCTTTGAAAAAAAAACGTTCCGTTTTCCGCTTTTATTTAGGTATGAGTCAAAGGCCAAAAAATTTCTTCTAAATCTTGGTATTGGCAGCAACTAAATACTTGTTAAATCTTTTAAGGGAAATAAGTTTAGTTTAAGTTAAATTATCAAGATAAGAAAGAAGAAAAAACACTTTAAATCAAATAGAGAGCAAAATAGAGACACGTTTACTGCTTATTTTCATTCCTTATTAAATCGAGTGAAAATAAATTCCATTTTTTATTTATTTTTAGTGTTTTTTAAACATTATAAAAGCAAGCGCGTGTAATGCGAACAGAGTCAATGGAAACAGTAAAAACTTCTCTTGATCTCCCACTAACCACAAGGAAGTCAAAACGCTTTCCAGAGATCATAAAGAACTACGGTCTTATTGTGGCGATAAGGCCCATGTCTGACTCTTCCGAAGAAACTGTACAATTGATTCACAACAAACTTTGTTGGAACTCTGTCCCATTCGAAAAATCGCAGAAAATTTGTGTTAAAGTCATAAAATTTTTTGGATTAAGAGGATAAATATTATATTCGATATAAACTAAATTAAGGAACTTCAAATAAGCAAAAACGGTGGTTCTTTAGTGAATTAGAAAGGTTTTTTGTAAAAGAAAAGCTGCCCTTAACATGATCTTTTAAGAGATGAATCCACAGAGATGTGTTTAAATGCTAAAGATTTTACTTATTGAAAATTTTTTTTAACAAGATTATACTTCAATTCATTTTTCCGTAAAGTTTATGGGTAATGGAAAAACGCCTCCAGACGCAAAAACACTAAGAGATGACTTTCGGCAAGTGTCGGTGGGAGGTAAAAAAAGCAACTTAATGAATTTGATTAAAAATTTTAAATTTTGAAGACATTAAAATTTAGGGAGAAATTATTAATTACTATTTTTTTTAATCTGAATGTGAATTTAGCTCTATATCGAACTTATTTTTAAATTCTATATACATAAGAAGCCGTAAAGTATAATTTATTAATGACTATGAATATGGATCAGTGCTTTTATATGGAGTTTGACGTTTTATTCAACAAATTTGTATTCGATTAAATTTTGGCTGTGATTTTTTTTATAATTTTTAGAATCTTTTGTTTTTTAAAAAAAGGTTCTCTAATAAGCAAAAATCAAGCCTTAATCAGCGCGTTGTACATCTGACAAAAAGGTATATGCTCATCAAAATGTAGGAAGACAACCCACTTAACGCTTGCATTTGAAAAAGTCCGATTATGACAGGGCGTTAGGTTGGCTACAAAATTTCATTTTGTTTATTTCGAAAAGTAGTGACAATTTAGCCATTTTCACGACAATCTAGCGATTTTTTTCTATTCAATTTTTTCTATTAATTAAAATTTTTGTTCGTGACACAGCGTTGATACTTTTATTCAAGAAACGCTGCGCTTGGCATGCTGCCTAGGTTGATTTGGAAAAGATCTGTCAGATAAAATTTTAAAAAAATTTTAATTCTTAATTAAAGTCATCGAAATCGTGTCGCTTATGGCGGATGTAGGGGAGAAACCCGTACAAATATATATAATATGACATTAAATTTGCACCTACTATTATTTTAAAAACCTGACTTGTACAACATTTGATCAATAACTTGCTATTTTAAATCCTCTAAAAGACTCTATAAGCATTGAAGATTCGATTCCAAACAACAAAGAATTGACTACGAACCTATATAACTGCCATCCCTAAATTAGCGCGTAAAGCGCAAGATATCTGTCAAAATTTCTCATGTACATACAAAATTTATGAAGCATCTCTAAATAGCATAGCGTCAACGCTAAGCAATGGGAAAATCCAATTTTAACAGTGCGTTAGGAGGTGAAGTTGACTGCTTGTTGGTTTGTTTTGTTTTGTTATGGTTAAAAAGTAATGACATTTAAGTTATTTTCAAGGCAATCTATCGGTTTTATCGCTTCTTTTTTCTTATACAGCGGGTTTTATAAAATAAAATGAGTCAACATTACTGCAAAAGACACATAGTTGACGCTCTTATTTAGGTATGTCTTTGCAGCGTAAAAGCCCGACCTAAGAAGGCGTTGCGCTATACGCGCTAATTTAGGAATGGCAGTAGTAAAAAGATTTGCTAATCGTAATTTTAAGAATTTTGCTGATGAATATTATAAAAACTGTTGATTAATAATGACTGAGGTATAAACAAAAACAGTTTTGCTTAAAATTGTTCAAGCGTTAACTTTTTCGTGATAACGCAGTGCGAATTATAGTATATACTTTGTTACCGACAATATTTATAAGTAATGACACTTCAGGTTTTTCAGATAATATAAACTAGCATAGACATCAACCGTATAAAGGCGATTTTACACTAAAGACATAGTCATGTTGTTATTTCCGTTTAAAAAAGAGATTTTAATATAAGATTCGGTAAAACCGGAATAAAAGAAAAGCAACTAAGTTTTACAAACAAGACATCAAATTAGACTCGAGGAAAGTAAAAGCAAATCAAAATCAGTATTTTTCTTGTACACAGCGCTTTAGAGAGATTTTCTTCGGACTTACATTATTATTATTGAGAAGCTTTGCCAACCTTAGTAAAGAGGTTAAAAAATTCAATTAAAAAAGGAAAACAATTTCTTGTCTTTAATCTTAAATTCTTTCGGAAAAAAACACTGAATAGATACGAAGGAAATTTAATAACCCCGTGACTTCTCGAGCGCACTTTCATTTCATGGCTATCCTTCTGTCAAATATCTGTTGATAGACAAATGTAATGTTTGATGCAAGTAATCTTATTTGATTGCGTATTATGGTTGGTCATAAAAATACTCGATTCAATTTGTTCAACCACAAAGTGAAGAAAGCCAAGCTAGCTCTAACCGACCAAAAGGGTCATGATGCAGTTACGAAGGTTATTAGCAGAGGTTGAATAGACTTTCGCACTTAGCAAGGAGGCTTGGGAGGTTTGTTTTTCGTGGTTTGATCAATAGCCAAATTTTGGTATTATGGGAATTAAAAAGTCGAAGAAAATGACGTTCTCTTAGCTTATTTTTGTTAAAGTCTTCAAAGAAGTTACATATATGGTGGGTATTCTTCAGACTCAAATAGCCCTTTCGATATTCAGTTGCTTTGCAACAACGGCCGTCAATGAAGCAATAGAAGTTTAGATAAGCTTCAATTCCGTAAGGCGTAAGAGCATCATTAAAAATCACTGCAAGAGGTTAGATGAAGGGCAACTGGGTATTGCTTTTAATCTGCATCAGATCCCGAACTGATTTGTGTATCAGTACCAGTAAAAATTCAATTTTCAGTCTCCTGCGAATAAATTTTCTTACAAACCTTATTAAGGAAAAATTAATTATTTCCAGCTAGAACTGGCGACTTTATATCTGTTTTAATTTTATTTAGTGGATTTTGTTACACAAGATCAATTAAAATTCTTGTTCATGGCACATCGTTAACGCTATTGTGTAAGTATGTCAATTTAGCGTTAAAATTAACCACTAGGAAACGCTATGCGTTTTTATATGTTACAGACCAGTAACAATCAAGTTTGGCTTTCAATTAATATATTTGAGAAAACTAATATTTTAATGCAACATATTAACTGCCTGGCCCACGATATCGACTGCTATCGTTCGCATGGATTTTCAACGACAAACAGCTGATTTGCGCCCCACTTAAAGTTTTCAACACGACAAGTCGATCGACAACAAATGCGTACAAAAACGTAATCATTTTCATACAATTTTGCGCCCCAATATGAAATGTCTTGCGATCATAAATGTCAAAATCAGTCACTTGTGTTGTGGTTGTCGACAGACACAAAAGGAAAAAAATTTAACAAAACAAAGCAAAAAAATAGTTTATTGTTTATGTTAAAAATTTTATAATGGAAAATAAATGGTAAATATAAAATTAGTAATAATATTATACAATTTAAACCATCAAAAATTATTTGTTTAGCATAAAAAAATTAAGTTTGAAACAGCTGCAAGTTCTTGTAGAATATATGGAAACAAATCTAGAGTTCACAAGAGGATCTGCTGTTTATGGAAGCAACAAACTCTCAATTGAAGAGCAGTGGGTAAAGCTCACCAAGAAACTGAATTCGCATGGGCCACCAATGCGTAGCGTTGTTGAGTGGAAAAAGGTAAGGAACTGTGTAAATTAGCTGCGCCCAATTGTTCGTAGAACACAGCAAAAAATATCTACAACAATTTTTAAAAAAATATAAATGTTTCCATTTTTTATAAAATAAAATTTTACTAGTGCTAAAATTTTGCATTTTTTTTGCCTAATTTACTTGTTTTACCGATATTTATTTTCAAACAAGCGTTTAACGTCTGAAATAGTTGATGTGGCAATATCATCAACTGACAATAAGTAAATTGATTACATTAAAAACGTAAGTCCTAGCGACCGACAAGTCGAAAGATAGTGGGGCCCGTATGAGAACGATAACGAGTGACTTGTTGTCGCTCGCTTTAGTTATCAATCGACATCGTGGGCCAGGCAGTAAATTTTCTGACTCGCTTTAGCCGTAATCAGTCTTTTTAGGGTTATTGTCCCGACGAAAAGTGTTTTTGAAATAAATCGGCAATTTCCATTCGACCGATCGAAACAAAATTTTCTTCAGGCCTTTTTGGAAAGTATTTAAATTTAAGATGTAATGCCGATTTCCCCATATCTCCTGAATATATTTTATAATTTAAAGAGTGAGTACCTTTCTCAAGCGAGTAGCACATCTATGAATCAACTGACATTTGAGGTGATTCTAATCCGTCAATTATTTTGAATCTGCTTAACTTGATAAAATATTAACGATGCTATTTCAAAGATAGATGAGTTCATTGATCACCCAACACAAAAAATTATTTTTATTTTATTATATCTTATATATAACGGTTTAAAAACTCAAAAAAAAAACAGTAAGTCTATGTAAAATAGTTTAGCGACATACTTTATTTATGCACTTTGATCACTTGCATAACGGTAAATTTACACTTGTTTATTCCACTTCATGTTAACAACCCTAATCAGTAAAGAATGTGTTAAAGCATTATCGTAGCTGGGGCATTTGACACAGTTGACCGATCAACAACATTTGGAACTTCACTCTCCATGTTGAGTTCATAGGCCAAAGGTCAAAATATCACAAGATAAAAATTGGCATGCGAAACGAAGGAGCTCTATCCTCTATAGAAACTCTCAATCACTCTCACAGACTTCAAAGTCTGTCTTCTCTTCATGGACTAAAGAATTAGGGATGAAATTAACTGCCTGGCCCACGATATCGACTGCTATCGTTCGCATGGATTTTCAACGACAAACAGCTGATTTGCGCCCCACTTAAAGTTTTTAAAACGACAAGTCGATCGACAACAAATGCGTACAAAACGTAATCATTTTCATACAATTTTGCGCCCCAATATGAAATATCATGCGATCATAAATGTCAAAATCAGTCACTTGTGTTGTGGTTGTCGACAGACACAAAAAGAAGAAAATTTAACAAAAGAAACCAAAAAATAGTTTATTGTTTATGTTAAAAATTTTATAATGGAAAATAAATGGTAAATATAAAATAAGTAATAATATTATACAATTTAAACTAACAAAAATTATTGGTTTAGCATAAAAAAATCAAGTTTGAAGCAGCTGCAGGTTCTTGTAGAATATATGGAAGCAAATCCAGAGTTCGCAAGAGGATCTACTGTTTATGGAAGCAACAAACTTTCAATGGAAGAGCAGTGGGTAAAGCTCACCAAGAAACTGAATTCGCATTGGCCACCAATGCGTAGCGTTGTTGAGTGGAAAAAGGAAAGGAACTGTGTAAATTAGCTGCGACCAATTGTTCGTAGAACACAGCCAAAAATATCTACAACAATTTTTAAAAAAAATATATGTAAATGTTTCCATTTTTTATAAAATAAAATTTTACTGGTGCTAAAATTTTGCATTTTTATTGCCTAATTTAGTTGTTTTACCGATTTTATTTTCAAACAAGCGTTTAACGTCTGAAATAGTTATTGTGGCAATATCATCAACTGACAATAAGTAAATTGATTACGTTAAAAACGTAATTCCTGGCGACCGACAAGTCGACAGATAGTGGGGCCCGTACTAGAACGATAACGAGTGACTTGTTGTCGCTCGCTTTAGTTATCAATCGACATCGTGGGCCAGGCAGTAAATATCTCTTTCTAAGGGCGCAAGCAATCTTACGGTGTACAAACTTAAAATCTTAGGCTTTGTCAAAGACTACTTTAAAAATTAAACAAAAATTGGAAGCACCGATTAAATGACGCTGGTACGTCATGTGGAATCTTATGGGAGACAATTGTGGCGGCATTTAACGGAAAAATTCGGAGATCCGGCTTTTATTATGCCATTACAAATGCTCAAAAGCTATAGTTTCAGCAGGCGAGTAATGACTATAGATGCAATAGGGCTCAAAACAAATTCCCCCAGCGATTGCTGAAAATCAGAATCTCCTATCCGGCCAAAATCACTTTAAAGCGAAGCCTAAGACTGCCTCCTAACCTTGTGGCACATGACATTAGTTTCAATGCGCGGGCGCTCCATAAATCTGTGGTTAAAACCGATTAAGATTGCATAATTATTCAAGCTGCAAGTGCCAAATTAATATAAATTATGTGTGATACGATACAAGACAGACGTAAACAATTAAGTTTAACTGTAAAATTTGTAAAAGTCATAGTCGTGTCATTCTAATGCAGCTAAGAATAGAAAAAAGCCAATATAAGAGAAGAAATACAACCTTACGGTTACGGCGACGGATTCCGCATGACTGTGGCAAATATGCTGCTGTGACAATATGCTGCAAGGGAAAAAAATTAAAAAATGAGAGCTTGAGAGAAAACGCACTGAAATTAAAATTGATTCTAATTTCTTGCGGATTCGATGAGCGTTTTAAATTTTCAAAACTTCATATAAAAAAACCGCATCCGCAATCGTGAGGTTGTATTTCTACTCTAATTGTGGTGGTTAGTAAAGTGTTAAGAATTAGCCTGGAACATCAAAGTATAACTGAGACAGATCTCAGTCTAAAAATATATACCATTAAACATTATTATTTTTAATTGTATGTATGTTAATTTTTCTTTCCAAATATTTGCCCCACTGTACAAAATTATTTGAGAGGTTAGGTTGATTCTATGTTTTCTAGACTAGAATATAAGAAGTGTATAGACAAAATGATGCAAGTTGAAATTACTTTAATAAAAATCAGTGATCGCAAATAACGATTTTGAACAAAAAAAAAAATTATAATAAAAGAGAAATGCTAAAATATTAAGAATTATACCCACGTATTCATTGTTACCACAAAGTACACAGAAGCGGCACGAAATTCATCTCTTTGACAGGTTAACGACATAAATTTTATTTTGATTTGTGTTTCTAGTGCAAGAAAAATTTTGAAGTTTTTTTACAGACAAAAAAATTTTGTAAAATTAATAAAATTATTAAAAAAAAAAGTGAAATTTATATCCAGCAATTCATGTTTTTTAAATTTTTTTTAATATTTAGGGGGTTAACACTAGAGATCTGCATGCGAACAATCGTTTTTTAACTCACACTTAATCATTACATTAACACCAAATACTCTCTTGTTAAAATGTGAAACAAAGAGAATCGAATGATAATTAAAGAGAATCATAACATAACTTGATTTGTTTTTTAAAACCAAACCAAAACAAATAGCGGTGGATTGTCAACATTGTTTTTTATTTAAGCAAAAAAGATACGAATCACAGTTGTGATTCATTCGTCATTGTAATGAGGTAAACATACTAATTATTTGTATGTATGTATGCGTTTTGAATAACAAAATGCTGTTTTAGAAATACCCGGTTAGCATTTGAAATATTGTTTTTACAAAAATCACCAAAGTGAGTCTTTTACGACTACCCGAGATGAATTAAAACTGATTAATCAGTTGTGCGTATAAAAACAGACTCGAATATAATTTCAGCAAACGCAAAGAAAGCGATTTGTTAAAAAAATAAAAAGTTCAAAAAGCAAATGCTTAAAATTCGACTGTTTTAGTATTATTTTAGAGACATATTTAACGCAGCCTAACGATGAAAAAAATTATTTAAATATTTCATTTTTTAATTTTCATAAAAATATGCCAATTCGTAAAGAAAATAGAGATACAAATATCAAATAAATTTTTTTAAATGAATTTTTTTTTCGAAATTTAGAAAAATGTATTTTATGAAAATTAGAAACAACGTGCTATCAAATGTAATAAAAAATGAGCAAAATGTTATTTGCCATGTTTGGATTTGCAAAAAGACAATTAGAAATGTCCGTATAACATGATAGGAAAACGACTTGTATACGCGTAGTAATATGATCAAAAATGACTCGAAAAAGTTTCGTATTTGATTATAAGTACGATTGAAAACAGTATCGAAAATGAGTCAAAAACGCGAGTCGTAAGGGACTCGTTCAGAAAAGTCGCGGCTAGGGTACCATTTTCTCCCGACAAAACAATCATTTTCGACTCTAAAACGAGCACATAAACGATTATTTTAATCGTGTAAAAGAGTCAAAAAAGACTCGAATAACATGTTTTTAAATAACTTTTTTATATATTTAAATTATTTTTTTTTACTATAAATTGTAAAAATAATGTTTTTACAACAGAAGTTCCAAATAGTAGTTTAAAAATATCTACTTTCATAAACATACATAAAATCTTTTTAGCTTATATGTATGTATGTATCTGTGTCGGGCTAGACTTTAATTAAAGTATCGGTTATTTAAAATATAAATATAAAATAATTACAAAAGCCCTTATACGTCTGACCTCGTAGGCTATAAAATAGATTACTAATTAATATTACAGAACCTAACAAATGTGAAAACATTCATGCGTCGATCAATCAAAAGTAGTTTGAAAGTAACTTATGCAACCGCCCTCGTATCCAGTCTAATTATCGTTATGTGAAATTTCTATTGGATGTTAGGACGATATGGCCTAGGAATTTTCGACCTGCACAAACATATGTATGTATGTGTGTATGTATGTGTATATATGTGTGTGAATGCAGGTATTAATGTATGTATGAATGTATGTATGTATGTACCTATACATAAATAAAAATTAAAAACTATATTTTTTAGCGCTAAATTAAATCTCTAGATCTTTATAAAAGCTTTAAAAAACATATTTTAATGTAATTAACCCTCCGATGTTCATATGGGTCTGGCCAGACCCATTCGACCTTTAAATGTCTGTAGTTCTTTTTTAAAAAATAGCTGGGGCTTCTTAGTCCATGACTTCCTAAAATATAGTGTGATTTACACAGTGAAGTAGTAAAATTTTAATTTTCAGCTTATTTGTTGTACAAAAAAATTATTGTAGACCCATATGAGCTTTGCATGTAAATTGTTTGATCGTTTGATGTAAACAATAAAACTGCTGACGGAGGCAGCACGTTATAACTGCAGCAAATGTACTCGTCCAATATGTCTCAATGAACATTCCATGCAATTACATAATTGCAAACCCAATTGCTCTTTGTAATGCATATTAAAGCACTTAAATAAATAAATAAAATTATATCAAAATGAAAGAAAAAATAAAAATAGTTACTAAATGTTTGCTGTGTTTTTGTGTAGAACATTTTTGAGTTGTTATTGTCTTCTGTCTTATTGATGCAATGGAGTTCTCATTTAAGCAATTTGGCTTTTGATATAAGACTTTCTAGTTTTCTATACAAAATTTGGGTAAAATCCACTGATGAGCTATTTGAGCAGTAGTGAAATGGCCATATGGATATGCTTTCCCTGCAGTAATACATTTCATTTTGTAGTTTAGTTTAAAATAATAAATATTTCATGAGAATATCATGAAATATTTATATTTGAAGGAATCAAGCACGAATAAAGTAAATTATTTAATTAAAATTATATGTAAAACTTTATTTCTAACATTATTTTTATGAGTCTGGCCAGACCCTTATGATGCACTTAACGTATCATAAGTCACCGAACATCGGAGGGTTAACCATAACTTTTAACCCAAAACGCAATAGTATAGAAACTAAAAAATAACAATATTCCATTGTTCTTTTTAAGCTGATTAAAATCAACTCATACAATTAAAAATGATTCGTTGTTTTTTTAGTGTAAAACTGATTCTACAATTGATTTATGTTATGTTTTGATTCGATTCGTAACTCATTTTTGTAATGCGTGATTTGTTTTATTCGTTTTGAAAGCTTCGGCACAAAACAAATCGTGACATGAAAAAAAACGAATGATTTTAAAGGCGCTTTGAATGCATTCATGCAGATCTCTAGTTAAAAAATGCAATGCTGGTGCATTTCTGCCTCAGTTCAATATTTCTGCGTTAAAAAACACTGCAGACGGAAGGACGCTTCCACAATTACATACTGTAATTTACTTGTAAAACAACGGTACGTCTTAAGTTTCTTTTTTTTTTTTTTTTGTGGAAAAAACTTTTGGTGCATTGTGTTTTCTTGTTAAATATCTACTTTCTATTTTGTTTCTTTTACCTTCTTCATAATAAAAAAGGACTATATTTGACTCATTCATGACAAGCTGCAGAAAACCTGATATGTTTTCTTTGTGCCAAGGGTTTCACCTCTGTATACTTTGTGGTTGTTACCCGGACTACCTTTGCCCTCGTTAATTTTTATTTATTTAAGTTTTATTAAATGAAATTTATAAGTTTTTTTTCGAGCTTTATTTTTCGCTTAAAAAATAAAACTTATTTATCAAGTTCTATATTTATAACTGAATAGTAATAATTACTTTTCAAGTTTAATTTTTTGCTTAAAAAAATTGCAACTTATACTACTGTAACGTTTTCCAACTGTTAAAATTATTTCCAGAGTTCGTAAATAAACTCTATATTTTAAATAAAATTAAAAACCTTTTTATTAATTTACAAGCAAAAAAAAATTTTAACTAACAAGTATTTTTCAACCAAAAAATGAGCCATTTATTTTGAAAGTGGCATAAGTCACTTTGTTTTTAAATCGAGATATTTAAGGGATTGCGTTTTAACACGTATGGATGCTAACTTTCGAGAAGATTTACTTGCATTCGTTATCTCATAGTACTGATACTTAGTAAAAATAATTTCCTATTAACATTAAAAAAATCCCCACTTTTCATTACGGTAAAGTGACTTAAGCCGCTTTCAAAATAAATAGTTTAGAAAAATGACTGACATAATATTATAATATTATGTGTTTTGTTTAAAATTTTTAAAATAACTGTGGTATATTGAGGGTATATAATAATGGGCATTAAAAGCCACCCAGTTCCATAACTGAAATAAGAAGGTTTAACCTGATTCGCTGTCTGATCACATCTTATAAAAGTAATTTTAATAAAAAATGCTAACTTTGCACTATTCTTTCGCACTTATAAAAATAAGTCCAATGACCACAACTTTTTTAAAACTACTGAAAATTACAGCTGTGTCGTTCGCGAACAAACGGGTTAAATTGACCGAATCAATCAAGTGAACGGAATGATCCGGTCATTTAACTGAGGTCTTTTTGTTCAATAGTGTACGGGTTAAATTGAACGGATGACTCAATTGAACGAAATGAGCCAGATATTTAAGCGGCTCCTTTCGTTCAATAGTGTACGGTATATAAATATGGTGAACGGATGACTTTCGTTCAGTTGTTTTATGTGTATATTTCATTTTTGTTCGAATTAACAGTCTATTAAATAAAATTTTATTTTGATAGTATTTTTTTATGGAAAATTGGTAATATTTAAATAATAAAAAGTGATTTAAAATAAACTAAAGAAATAGCACAGAGAAAAAGAAGCTGAAATTATCTCGTAAAGCCACAGCTTATCACATTTTTAAGCAATTTAATAATTAAATTCTTTATTTTTACGAATAACAACTATTTCTTCTTTTTCTTTTTTTTAGAAAGAAAATTTTTGTTTTTTTATTCTTGTTAAATATATAGTTTTTGTTTTGTTTTTTTTTTCATTCTTCATAATAAATAAGCACTATATATGTCTCTTCAGAACCTACAGAAAACCTGATTATATTGTTTTCTATGTGCCAAGGATTTCACCTCTGTATCAAAACCACAATTTCATAAAAACACAATAAAATCAAATACAATAAGGATTGTTTTTCAAATTCGTTTAATCGTTCAATTTGACCGATTGAACGAATTAAACGAACGGATCAGTCTTTGATAAATGACCGAAAAAGACCGGTCACTGAAACGAACGACCGGGTACATGTCTACTGAAAATAACTCAAAATAATACTTCTGACACATTTATCACATGTTTCTATTTCTTTTACACTAAGCCCCGTTATTAATTTCCTGAGTACAACGATCAACGCCACTTTCAAAATAAACATGTTTGTTATACCGTTAAATACCATAACATCTCTCGAACGAGTCTCAATAGTTCTCAACTTATTGATTGGAAATTTTTTTTTTTTAAATTTAAGATACCGTTTAGTTGTATTGAGTGTTGCCATTAATTCGATTTTTTTTTAAAAAGTGACTTATGCCACTTTCTAAATAAACGGCTCAAATATAACTTGAAAAATAAGTTTTATTTTTCAAACAACAAATAAAACTCGAAAAGAAACTGTTTCTTTTTTTTTTGGAAAAAAAAATAAAATTTAAAAAAAAACAACCGTTTTTTAAATGAAAACTAAACATTGTAAAATAACCATAAGAAAGTAATTTTTTTAATAAAACTTACAAACGTTACGATCCCTGATAAAAATTGTTTCAAGTTCGAATCAATAAAAAAAAATATTTACTCGTATGAAACAACTGCGTTTCAAGTAACCAAATATTTGGTAGATTTTTCTAAAGTTAAATTGCTGTAAATTAATATTATTTAATAATTTCTTGTTCTTTAATTAAAAAATGCCTCGAAAATAGTGTTTTTTTGCCCAAAACGTATACAAAAATTATTAAAAAGATAATTCATATTTAATTATTGGACGGACACATTTAATATTGGTTTGCATGCGTTAAAAGGGAAATTTGTTGTTTTATTATTTTTAGATTAGTTTTAAAATATTAATTTAATTATTTTTAAATAAGCCACACTCTACAACACAGTTATCAAGAAGCAATTGAATTAAGTAATTTTTTTTACGTTTTTAATTTATTTTCTGTTATTTAAAAGATTCACAATAAAAATAGAAAATATAGTAAAGACACACAGAAAAAGGGGGTGGAGTGAGGGTGTAGAAGAAATCGGGGAGAAAAAAGAGGGGAAAACATTTAAATATTCTATACTTTTAATATTGAACTTCCACTTTACTGGTAATGGAATAATGAGTTTAATAACAAAAACAAACAAAAAAAAAAGAATAAACATTCCAATTAAAAACAATTCAGTATCGAAACAAATATTAAAATTATTTTATTAAAAAACTCCAAAGAACTACCAATTTTTACTTAACAACAAAAATAAAAAAAAGACCAAAATATTTCAACTCATTATAAAAAAGAAAGTTGTTACTAAAATTTAAAAAATAAAATAATATGAAATTCGTACAAAGAAGCAAATATTTAAAATTATTATTATAAATGCATTATTTTTTTTTTTTTTTTTTTGCTATACTGCCTTAAAAAACTACAAAATGCAATTTAGAATTTCGAAAACAAAATAAAAAATCATTATAAATATTCTTAGAGAGCATCAAATTTACTTGAAAAGAAAATAACAATAATAATAATAATAAAACAAAGATACAACAACATGTTTGAAACTTACCTGGTCCGAACTAGGTGAACGACTTTGTTCCTCTTTGTTTTCAATGCGTTTAGGACTTTTCGGTGTTCTCGAATAGGGATCATGAGCACCATACAGATCTGGACATGCCACACTTAGCAAACAAACCTTTTGTATAATATCAATTATAACAAGTCCATATTCAGTACCATAAGCCATTCTTAAAGCAGAAAACAGAACAATAAAAATATTAAAATTAAATAAATAAATAAATTTTTAAAATAAACTTCAAGAAAATAAAAAAAATTTATAATTAACATTAAAATAAATTCAAAATAAAAAAGGCGGTCGTCAAGTAAGAACTTCGACAGAGAGCAAATTATAGCATTAAGCACATTCGCCGCAGCAGGATACACGAACACACGACAGCAAATGACGCTAGCAACATTTGTTGCTTTGTACGCAGCTACATAATTATTTCGAAGGCAGCAGCAATATAATAAAAATATGATTTTATTATATTTCAGTGATGTCACTTTAGCGATTTTTAAAGAAGATTAATAATAATTATTTAATTTATAATTACAAAATATTTTAATTATTATATAAGAGTTAATTAGAAGATAAACTTTTAATACTTTTAAAGGTCACGTTGATTTTTCGTTTGGATTGTCTTTAAAAATATATTTAACTAGCGGACCCGGCGAACTTCGCCTCGCCCCAATTTTATGCCTTCAGACAAACTTTAGAGTAATAATACAACACAATTATCATTAAATATTATGATAAAAAAGAGGCCCGACAAATAAAATTTCATTAAAAAAATCGATTTTTCTAATTTTCCGCATTTCCGCAATTTTCCATGTTTTACACCAAGAACTTTTAAGGTTTTCATTTGGAAAGCCATTAAGGAATAATTTCACACAAAATTTTGTAATAAATTCCTTATTCAATTTTTTCAATTTTCCGTTTTTTCCGGAGGGATTTCAAAAAAATTTTTCCGTAAAGACCTTCTCCTCGAAAATACGAATAATATTTTTATGAATTAATATACATTTTTTACACCATTTTTATAAAGATTATTTCTCAGAAGCAATAATAAGGACAGTAATATGTGTCAGTATACAGTTCAACAATATCGATTAACATCAATCGTGTTAAATATTTACAGATGTCCATACAAGAAACTTTTTACTTATAATAAACGACAATTGAAATTATAATAAGCACTTCAATCAGCAAGTATAGAAGTAAATTTTTAAATGGATAGGGTCCATACAAAAAGGAATTGTAGTTTTATATATGTAAATGATCTTAATACATTCCTTTAAAATTTAAACAATTATTCTTTGTATACTTCCGCCATGACACTTGTAGTATTTTTAATTCGAAAAAATGACCACAACTTGGTGGGTGTGGCATTTATAACTTTTTTTAAATTCAATTTTGGAAAAATATGTTTTAAATATTTATTGAAAAGTATGTAAAAAATGTTAAAAATTTTCTATCTACAAAACTAAAATGTGCTGACAACTGTTTAAGTAAAATTATACTGATTAAATTAAGTGGTTCTGTATTGTATCTCTATTTTTCTACGAAAAAATATTCTATATTTGAACCAATGTTCTAAAGGATCTCCTCACAAAATTTTACTCAAATCAATCCAGCAGCTTTTACGTGGCCAGGCAGACAAAAATTAAAAAAAAAATAGAAGTTTTGTATTCCAAATCAATTATTAATACACCAACAACAACAATATTTTCTTAAAATATTTCATGTACAGAAATGATCCTGTTACAGTTTTATTACAGATGTACACTTAAATCTTTAAATAAATCATTTTTTATTTTAAATTTATCATAACAAGAGATTTTAAGCGCTTATTATGTTACATGTCTAATAGTACTGACAACACTTAACTGTTTATTGTCGCCAACAAAAATAGAAATTATGCACTAAACACATTCAAGACAGCAGCTACCGACTGCAAAATGTCAGAATTAGAATGCATGTGTTTATATTTATTGACAGCAAGGCAACAAGGCGGCAGGATGTTGTCTGGGCTGAATTCGCCGCTGCAGTCAAATTAAACTAATTTCTATTTTTATTGGCGACAACAGTTTAGTAATGTCAGTACTATAAGACATGTAAAATAGTAAGTGCTTAAAATCTCTTATTATGAAAAACGAAAAGAACAATAAAAATATAAAATAAAAATGAAAGAAAAAATAAAATTAGTTACTAAATGTTTGCTGTGTTTTTTGTGTAAAACATTTTTGAGTTGTTGTTGTCTTTTGTCTTATTGATTCAATGGAGTTCTCATTTAATCAATTTGGCTTTTGATATAAGACTTTCTGGTTTTCTATACAAAATTTGGGTAAAATCCACTGATGAGCTATTTGAGCAGTAGTGAAATGGCCATATAGATATGCTTTCCCCGCAGTAATACATTTCATTTTTTAGTTTAGTTTAAAATAATAAATGTATTGAGATGTACATAAAACTAAAATTCCTTTTTTGTGTGGACAACATTTAGTTAAAAATTTACTTCTGTTCCTAGTACTTGCTGGTTGAAGTACTTATATTAATTTCAATTGTCGTATGGGATATCTACGATTGGTTTTAATAGATATCAAAAACTGTTGTTTTTAGTATTTTTTATTTTAGTGGACAAGAAACTACGTGACACACACTACTGTTTTTATTAATGCTTCTGAGAAATACTTCTATATATTTTTAATCTTAAAGACAATCCAAATGAATTATTCTACTCTTTAAATAGCCTCTTACAAAATACTTAAAACATGTTTTTAATTATAAATCGGAGCTGCTTCTTTAAAAATCGCTTAAATAACATCACTGAAATACAGTTAATTCGTATTTTTATTATGTAGCTGCTGCCTTCAAAATAATAAAGTAGCTGCGTACAAGGCGACAAATGTTGCTAGCGTCATTTGCTGTCGTGTATTCGTGTATCTTGCTGAGGCGAATGTGTTCAGAGCATTAGTTTAATTCGACTGCAGCGGCAAATTTAGCTTAGACAACAACCTGCCTGCCTTGCTGTCGTCAAAATAATCATTTTTATATAAACACATGTATTATATTTTTGACATTTTGCTGTCAGTAGCTGCTGTCTCGAAAATGTTTAATGCTTATGGCATTAAGTATTGATTTAAATTACAATGAAATTTATATAAAAATTTCATTTTTGAATCTCATAATTTGAACCCAGGGTTTCTAATAAAAATATTTTTTTTTTTTAAATTTGTAAATCAAGTGATTTGCTAAACATCCAAAGTTAATTATGTGTTTATATAAATTATTTTTTCAAGAAGCAAAAAACACTAAGCATTAATAAATAGTATAACGATTTAAGTATGCCTAGAACCTGGAAAATTCAGGATTTTTAGAGATTTTAATACTCGGAATTATGAGTTTAAAAAAATATCAATCCTAAGATCTCGAGATTTTAAGAGAGGAAATTGGTATTAATTTTTCAACGTTCAATGGTAAATAGTAAATTTTCGAATTTTTATATTTTAGATTTTTTTTTATTCTAATAGGCAATGTCCTAAAGTAACTATCAGGCATGTTTTGACAATCGCAAATCGCTTAAAACTGGCGATGCGAGTTGAAATCGCATGAAAGGTGTTCTGTAGTTCACAATCGCAAGAAATTTGGCGACTTCAAATCGCAAGCACATACTGAAGTGAAGTTGCAAATTTTACTTAAAATAAACTTTAAAGCAACAATGAAATTATACAAAAATGAAAATTAATATGTTCTCTTTAATTTTTAACAGAAATTATTTTAATTTTTACATAATTAAAGTCGCAAATAATTAATTTAAAATATGTCATTTGTTCTATCAATTGTTTGTTTTGATTGTTTTCTTGAGTACTGGCGATTTCATAGAAACAGTTCTTTTACCCCCAGTTTACATTAGACAATGCTGTCATGACAATAGAAATACATGCACAGTTTTTCACTAATACATGTTCACATTTCAATTGTCTGAATTACTGTCTTGAATATTTTGAAGACAGTAAACAAGACAGTGATTTGACGTATGCCGAGAAATTTTCTTATAATTGCTTTAACTAAATGAAATTTTAATTAAATTATTATTTTAATTATTAAAATTTTCTTTGCATATAACAATAGAAATGGAAAAATAGCAAGAAGAAACTCTAAAGCTATTTTAAATTTTCCGAGAACGTGCTCATAATGAATTGTCATAATTATTGTCTGGACGCCTATACTACAGAAGCAATTGTCAGCATTTTTGACAACTAATGTGTATTATTTTATTGTCATGACAGCATTGTCTAATGTAAACGTAGCGTTAATTGATGTTCGAAAATATACTTGTATTAGTGCGGTGAAACGTATAGTCGGTAGTCAAAAAAATATGTGGTTATTTTAATTTTCAATTCCTATAAAATATTCGGTGCTTATAAAATGTGCGATTAAAGTGTTAAGGGACATTAAAAAATTTATTTAAATTACTTTTTGGACGATATGAGTTCCGAACGTAACAAAAAAAACAAAAATACTTATGAAGTACTGATTACTTACAACGTAAGTAACCTTTTACATCAACGATGCTAAATGCAATATCACTAATAGAAAATCCATTTGTCGCCAAAATATTTCTTGGCTTGGGTTATTTTTTAAATAATTAAATACACATTGGATTGAAGTATCCATTGAATTGTTACAATCCCTAAGCGTCCGTTTTTTTTTTAATTGCATGTTTTTTTTTTAAGAAATGAAACTAAGCTAGGCAGCTGCAGGCATTTTGTTGTAATTTTCTTTTGTTTATTTATGTTTTGCACCGTAAAAACATATGTTTTTCTTTTCGAACATAAGTTTGAAAAAGAGCAAAACGCGTGAGTTTCAGAACATGTAAAACAAAAGTTGGCGTTTTTGAAATCACACGCGACTTCAAAAACATGCGAGTATCAGACCATGCCTATATATTTTTTCTGAAACAAGTATTTTTCTTGATGAAGTGAAAAGATCTTGCGTTTGGTCCAATTTCGATTTGTAGAGAAATATTTGAAAAATTTTTTTTTGTTGTGAATTTTCGAGTCTTTTCTTTTTATTAAATTCTGCTTTAATATCACTTAGATACAGTGTCGAAAGAGATTCTCTTGGAAATCAGCATGATCGGTCCATGTCCTTTGAGGCAGCAGGGAAAACACCACGCCCACCTCTAATTTTTTAATGTTATTTAGAATAGAGAAGCAAAAAAGAAGAAAAAAAATTTTCAAGTGAAGAAATTGGCGCTCGCCCATATTTTCCGAGTTACGGGGCTCTGAAATTTTAAATTTTTGAAGAGATCGTTAAGGAAATACTAATTTTTTTTAAATTCTTAATCCATTAAGAGCCGATATCATTTTTATGTAAAAATATATATATATGTCGAACTTAATTTTTTTCTTCTTTTTTAATTCTCTGTCACCCCCACATTTGCTTTTTTGATTGGAGTTACTTCACTAAACTAGATTTACATAGATGATAAAGGGTATGTACATACGATTCGGCAGAGCCAAATATAGCACTCTTACTTGTTTTTTTTTAAGTTTTGTGTGACGTAATAGAACCGAAATTATTTAATCATAGGCACATCCTCGAATACGATTTTCAGGGTTTAATATTCAGCACCAATAAAATTTTTTTTGACTGGCGACTGAACTGAAAATAGTTTGAGTATTCATTTTCAACTGTTTGAATGCTTAAAATAGTTAAACTGAGCACACACACAACTAAAAACAAACTGAATTCAGTCTACTACTTTTAGGAGCAAAATTAACACACAGCGACTGAGTTTCGAGTTTGTAAGTTAACAGTACGCAACTGAGAAGCCAGTTCGTGTGTGTTAAGCGGACGTAGTTATGTTTTTCTAGTTACGTAACACAACTGAAAATGTGTGTGGATGATATGACTGAATAGTTTGATTGTTTGTTTTTACACAGCTTTTTAACAAATAAATATGTATATTATCATTGTTGTTACAAATAGAAAATAATTTCATTTCATACTGTTTGTATGAAAGTTTGATTGCAAATATCTTGCTACATGCATGTGTAAATAATTTTGATAAAATAGATTTTCTGCTTATTTCTTTTTAATTGTTTAAAAATTAAAATGGTTCTACACAATTAGAATAATTTTACTTTATTAATGTACTTCCATGCGGTTGTCCGAATTGAACTTAAAATTAATTTTTGGTTTACATGATTTTGTTTTCAAATTTGAACTTTATTAATAGTCTACTAGTTAAGGATTTGTCCCTATTACAAAGTAACCGTCGCTGATCCGCAATTTTACTACCTAGCTTAATGGTCAAGCAAATAAATGTTCCTTGCAGTTTTTTTCATAATTAATTTTTTAGTATACTTACATACATACAAATAAAAGCAGAAAATAATAACTGCCACATTCATTAAAAATAAAATAACTTTAAAATGTTTTTTATGACAAATTTTCAATACAAATTTGTCCTAAAGTACATTTCAAATCTATTTTAATAATTCATGAATATGGCAGTTTGAATTTAAAGTGACTTTATTACTGAAAAAAGTTTTGTGCAAAATTAAAATGAATTACTTAAGATAAATATAAAGAAAAAATTTAATGTCTTCTAATTAATAAATGAGATTATTACCAACTAGTGTTTTCGAGAAAACTTGTACGGAATGGATGTATCTCTTTAATATTTATTTAATGCAAAGGCAGTACAATGTTTTTTCTTCGCTTTATGTAAAATTAGTAACATATAGTGTGAGCTCTTGGTCCCTTTAAGTAAATCAATTTTACCAAAGAAAAAGAAAGAACACTCCAAAAAAAGAAGAACGCACTACCTAATATAAAAAAAAAACCCATATGCAACAAATGTACAAAACACTAAGGAAAACCTCTTAAGTGTGGGATTTTGTTAACACCAGGTAGATTGATTTTGTATTGTTGTTGTTGTAATATATTAATGATTTTTAAAACGCTGCAGTTTCTTTAAAAAGACACAGGACAATTTATACATACAACAGCAAGAACGTTATTTTTAAAATAGCAAAAGGCCTCTAAAAATAATGAAGCATTCACATTTTAATTCCATTCATAATTTCCACAAATTAATTAATAGTTAATTAAAACCCAAATGTGAATATTTCTTTTAAAGCACTGCTCTACAATACTATTCAAAAACTATTAATATTGTTAGATACAAAATTTATAATTTTCCTACAAATTTTTTTCGATCAAAATAAATTTTCATTTTATATTTCAAATATTCAAAAAATTTAAATTAAAGCATTTTCGAGTAACAGCACAAAGTAGTAATGCATGTATATATTTTTCTTTAATTTGTTGAACGAAAAAATGTATACGAACGCTCACTTTTCTACTTTGTTTAACCACCCCATTCACATTATCCAGTCATATTTCTAGTTTTGTTACGAAACTAGAAAAACATAACTACGTCCGCTTAACACACACGAACTGGCTCCTCAGTTGCGTACTGTTAACTTACAAACTCGAAACTCAGTTGCTGTGTGTTCGTTTTGCTCCTGAAAATAGTAGACTGAATGCAGTTGGTTTTTAGTTTTGTGTGTGCTCAGTTGGCGTAAAATAGAAAACTGAATTCAGTTGCTAATTTTCAGTGTGTAACTGAAAAAAGATGAACAGGTTAGTAAAATGTGACTGCTAATAGCAGTTTTTCGAAACGCTGACGATTTTTATTGCTCGACAAGTGCTTTTTGAAATACTGATGAGGTCGGATTGTGAAAATATCGATGGACAATTGACCTTTCTTAAAGAACAGATGGTGAAACGTTTATTGCCAAGCGAATGTAGAAACGTTTTGTTCTGAATAATAAGACATGGCTAGATTCTGGTAGAAAGGTAATAATGATAATAATTGATGCTGATGATCATAAAGATCGGATAAGGAATAGAAATGTGTGAATAAATATTGCAATTTTTAGCAATATTAAAGGTATTTTTAAAAAATTAATTAATGGAAAATAAATAAAATTTATTATTTCTTAAAGTGAATTTGACTGAAAAAGGTTAATATTAGAAACAGGGGAAATTACCTCGAACTAATTTCCACTTTTGGCATATAATTTTTATTTACCTTATATAGGAAGTAGCCCCTCCCCCGGACCTAACCTGTCAGTTTTTCACCTAACTTCGTATACCATCTTTAAATTAACTCATACTAAATCTGAAGCCTCTCAATATTATAGTTCTCTAGATAGCAGAGTATTTTTAATTATTTTGTATGGGAGGTATCCATTCCGCCGGAACTAACCCGGCAGTTTTTCGCTGAATTTTATATCCTGTCTCAGAATTTACTAATACTAAGTTTAAAGCCTCTAACTATTATGGCTTTTATGATATGAGATTATTATTAATTATTTTGTACGGGGAGTAACCCTTTCCCCAATCAAAAGATCTACAATCATAAACAGGAAAAGTCACCAAAAACTAATTCCCACTTTTGCTATCGAAAGCCCCACTGTGCGTTGATTAGTTTTTTATTTTTTTAATAAGGGTGAATAGGAAGGAGTTATCTTGCAAAAATGTGTAATGAAAATTTTTTGCGCTCTTGCTCTGTTCCCTTATTGAAACATGAATTGTTTTTCGAAGTCTTCGATATTTTGGTTAATCAAAATTTTTTTGGTAGTTTCCATTTAAAGTTAATTATTTTAAATGAATTTTAAAATTTTTAGTAAAATTTTATGTGTTTGTTTAAATTATGAACTGTGTGATGAAGGCCTTAGACCAACAGCTGTCATTAATACTCACAATCCATAATTAGAGTTGATACACAGTGAAGTCACCTGAATAATTCTTCTGTTTGGGCCAGTTGTTAAACAAACCAGTTGCGACTGAAACCCAGGTGGTTTTCGTTGTGCGCCTGTTTTGACACGCAGCAAATTATCCGTCTATAAAAAACGAAGAAGAAAAAAATTTATCATTAATAAAAATTATTTACCAAAAAAAAAAACAAAATATTCTTCTGACCTTATCGGATTCACTAGATTCAGTTTTTTGAACTTGATGTGGAATAAAATCACATTCGGGACTGGTACCATAAATATCATCATAGTTCTCGAAGAGTATTGGTATTTCTAGAACTAAAACATCTGAAGTGGATTCGACTTTGCGAAATTTAAATAATAAAACTTGTCCCAATGAACCGGCCACACATAAACGTCTTGATTCGGAACAGAGGTATATTAATTGAATTGCCAGAGGATAATCCATACCGGAGGTATCAGTTTGTAAATTTTTTGATTTTTCAAAAATTTTTGCCGTCTTAAGTTTATATAAAATCTAGGAAAGATCAGTTTAATTTAATGGGGGTTGAATGTCAAGGAATATGTCACACAATATATCATACCTGTAATGTGCCAGCACCAGAATCCCAAAATTTTAAACTGCCATCCTGATGGCCAGTTATCACGATTTCCGAATAACTACAAGACGCTGGTGACCATTCTCCTCCCGATATGGGCCATTCTCTTTCCGAGAAGCCAGCTTTTTTAGACGTCGTAGTACGACCAACCTTTAACAATCAAAAAGATTAATGTAGAACAAAAAGTAACAAAAAAAAAATCATTTTACTTACCGAGTAAAACGCAGGAACCAAATCCGAGGGGCAATCAGTTAAGTAAGTGCAACATGTAACAGGTGATTCGTGTAAGTCCATAGGATAAGGCGATTCGAAACATGGAAAACCGGGTGTGAGTAAGTCTATTAATACTAAATCATATTGCAGCAGCACAGCTATCGCATACGGCTCTTGGGTCTCTGGGCAAAAAAAGAAAGAAAGAGAATAAAAAGAAAATAATGGAAAGTTGGAAATTATTTAATCATTTCACTCGCAAGCTAAAATTGTATTTACCAGATGTCCAAGGATTTTCACATAAAGTTATAAAATCAACAACAGAATGTTCCATTTCCAAAACAGTGGTGGTTTTACCCACCATTACTGTAATGCAATTGGATTTTGCACCTTTCTCTGTTGGCATTCCACCCGAAAATATTGTAAAAGTTTCTCTAAGAATATCAAGAGAAACATTTTCATACAACTCGATTTTGAAACAAAAGATAAACATGTTTAATGTTAAAACTTACCCAGATTGAGAAGCTTTAAGGTCAACTCTATATATGGAATTGCATTTTTCCAATGAACCATCTTTCGATGTTTTGGCTAACAAGAGAAAGAGAGATAGATAGTGTTATTGATATCAACAACCATTTGGCGAAAAGCAAAATATATTTTTTTTAACGGATGTCCCAAGTTTTACTTAAAATTTGAATTAGACGCATTTTAAACGAAAGAGTGTTGCCAACTTAAAATAAAAGAATTTACCATTAAAAATCAGTTATAGAAGGGTAACGAGGTTTGAAGGGTTTCCAAAGGTCTTCTGGCGTAGTTCTAGATTTGGACAGGAAAGTGCTTGCAATCTTTAAAGAAGGAAGGAAGGACCAGCTTATGGAAGAATAGTACTCCGAAATTTTGTATGAGAATGGAACATTAAGGATGAGCAGAAGCACACTATCTGTTATTGTACGAGATGTGGCAAAGCTAAAGTCTCTATTGTCGAGTAAACGGTTCCACTATGAATTAAATGGGGTCTGACAGGATCTTTTAGGAGGAATTAAAAGAGTAATGCAGTACACTACTAAGTCTTCAAGTGAAGGTGTCTAGATTATCTAGCATTAGCCTTCCTTACCTAACCTAAGTATGGAACTTGAATTTAAGTCGACACTAAAAATAAGGCTTGTAAAGCATTGATTTTTATTTTATACCGTATTTAATACCGTAATATGAGTGATACCAAACTGAAGAAGTTTCATAGCTACCGAAATGCCGACACCCGCAGAAAATTTGCACGATTAAACAAAGATGAGAAATCATAAAATTATGCCGACAAGACAATTTCCTTTAGAGTGCCACCGAAGCTAACAACTGAGGGAACCTCTAATGTAGCTAGACTCGTCTTCGAGGAATGTCAAAACAAATCTTCACGAGACCATTAACGTTGCCCGATCATACGATAATACCTTATAATGGGCAGCTCTGAGAAGCATTAGTCGATAGTCGCATCAACTTCTACCACAAAAATGATTATGGGACAATTAGATCTCAATATATGGCTTGGTACATCAAGATCTATTTTGAAGCTCCCCAAAACCGTAGAGAAGAGCGCGAAGAGGCTATTAGGGTATCCGAGCTCTTTTCAGTCGCTGGAACATCGCAGCACTGTGATTTGTATTCTACTGTTCTACGAGGTCTGATTAAAAAATAACCGTTATTTTCAAATTTCGTGGGTTACGTATGTTCGATTTTTTCATATTTTTCCTTTATGTTGTCTTCTATACATTTTGGCAATATCAGCCATTTTGGATTGTCGCTCAGGAGGTGTTGAACATCGTCAACGACGATCCAGATTTCCTCAAAAAGGTCATAACTGGTGACGAATCATAGGTGCATGGCTATGACATTGAAACCAAAGCCATCTTTGATCAATTTTTTTCGAATAGTAAAAAATCGAAGGGCGCCCCAAAAACACGAATACCCTTTCATTTGCCATACATATGTAATAGACATGTGTACCAACATAACAGAAAAAAATGCGTACATCGAACATACGTAACTCACGAAGTTTGTTTCGCTTTGTAATCGATCAAATACATTGTCGAGAAAACTTAAATACTGGTCCGGCTAAATTTCGGCCCCGGCCTGGGTACGAGGGCTGCTCTATATATTTCTGGCCTAATAGTGAAAATGCGAATATTTAAAATCAATAATGATTTTATTATTTTTCAAAGTATTCTCCAGCATGATTTATACACTTTTGCATGCACTCAAACCAGTTGTCGAAGCACTTTTTCCACTCCGATTGAGACACCTCTAAAAAATGGTTTTTGAACACTTCAACAGCTTCTTCTGGCGACGAAAATCGTTGATCACGCATTTTTTTCTTGATGTGCGGAAACAAAAAGAAGTCATTAGGTGCCAAGTCAGGGCTGTACGGCTGTACGACGTTTTGGCCGGTCAAAAACGCTCTGGTTTGAGCCGATGTGTGAGAGCTCGCATTGTCATGGTGAACAATGATTCGACTTCTCTTGTTGGTTTTTCGAATTTCTCCGATGACTTCAGGCAAACAAATTGTAGTGTAACACTAAGAAGCGATCGTCCTACGTTGTTTAAGCGGAACAGTAGCCACATGACCAGTTTTGCCGAAGAAACAGGCGACCATTTGCTTCGAAGTGCTTCTTCCATGAACAACTTTCATTGGATTTTGCTCGTCTTTAAAGACCCACACGGTCGATTGTTGTTTCGTTTCGGGCTCATACGCATAGATCCATGATTCGTCAGCTGTGACGATCTTATAAACGTCTTTTGAAGCACCGCAATCGTATTTTTGCAACATTTCTTTGCACCAATCGACACGAGCCATTTTTTGAGCGACTTTCTAATTGTGCGGGATCCAACGAGAACAAACCTTTTTTACGGCCAGGTGTTCATGCAGTATCGAATGTATGCTGGTGGAAGAAATGTCCAAGGATGTCGCTATCTCTCGGTATGTCGCATGTCGATCTTGCATTATGAGTTCACGCACGGCATCAATGTTCTCTGGCACAACAGCCTTTTTTGGACGACCTTCCCGGAATTCGTCTTTGAGCGAGCTTCGGCCACGATTAAATTCATTATACCAATTTTTCACAGTGCTATAGGATGGTGCTTCATCGCCATACAAAGATTTAAGTTCATCAATGCACTCTTGTCGTGATAATCCACGTCGAAAGTTGTGAAAAATGATGGCACAAAAATGTTCACGAGTTAATTCCATTTTTTTTGTCTATATTAATTTTTTCAAGTCACTGTAAACAACACAAATAATGGTCGTACGTCAAAACGTTTTGAGTACGATTATGCTTAAAAATGACAAACTTTCCAATGGAAATGTCAGATTGCACTTGGCAGCACTCAGTGTTGCAAGGCCAGAAATATAAATAGCAGCCCTCGTAACGTTGACTTACAGAACATCGACTGGTTGAATTTTCTTGATATAGAACGATATCTGAATACCCTACAAGAAAAACTATATTGGAGTCAGAAATTACAGGTCATTGATGAATGCGAAAGTTAACGCTTCCGTCGAGTGATTTTTCATGTCATTTGTTTCAAAAGTGTTGATAAGTGTTAATCCATAGCGCTCATCGTTGGTCGCAATAGGCTCAGTAATATAAACTTTTTTTATGAATTCATTGCCAATTGGATTAGCCAGTTCTACATATAACAATTTTCCTTAATGACATGGGCGTAGTCATGCATCCCTGCTTAACAGGATTGTTTAATAGCAACGTTCAAACTAAATGAGTCTCTACTTTTAATAACAAACTTTTACCGCTTGGATATTGCAAAGATAGCAAAAGTTTAAATTTGTAAAATCGAAATTACACTTGAAAGAAAATACACAACGTTTCCTAATGAATTCAAATCTTAAGTTAATTTTGGGACACCAAATTCCAGTTCATACCATGAGGAAATACTAAAGACTGAGGTTTTGGTGTCGGCCTTGTTGGCCACGAACAAATAGAACCATCTTTATGCGAGGATACAAAATATTTTCCTTCATAATGCCATGCAATTGATTTAACTGGCTCCGCCGACTGCCATCGCATTTCAGCAAATTTGCCCTTCAAGTCCCACAACACAAGTAGACCACATTCGAATGCAATTAGTAACTAAAATAAATAAATAAATAAATATGTTTAAAATTCCATAATTTTTCCTTTATACAATAAAAAGGATATTTTTTTTACCTTATTTGCATCTAACGGATTATCACATAATGCAATCACAGCACCAGGATGACTAGCTCTAACACTAAAATTATTTGCGAAAGTAGACAATAAATCTTTATAAATTCTTTATCAGCTTGCAAAGATGCGAATACTTACACTTCAATGGCCTTATTCCAATTAATAACGTAACCGCTCAGCGCAAAGGTTTCAATATTCACCACATGGATATTCCCCTTTTCTGTGCCTACATACAGCCATTTGCTAGCCACTGGCAAATGTATGCATGTAACTCTATTTGGTAAGAAACAAAGTAAAATACGCTTTTTAACACTTTTCAGGTAGAGATTTCACTTTTAGGTGATTCATTGCTAAGTACTTTTTTGATAAATAAGCCGTTAGTCGTGTCAAAAGTTTAATGCCGTTTTATTTAAAAAAAAATGTAGAGTTAAAAAAAATCGGAATGGTTTTCGGAGCTGCTAAACACTTAAATGCTGCAATCAAATTCTGTGAGTATGTGCGTACTTTTACACAAACACTCTACTAATAATTTACTTATTTTTAATGAGTGTCTGTTTTATGTAAAAATATGCTTAAGAAATTACTATTTTCCAAATAAAAAAAGTAAATGTCTCAGCATTTACAAAACATTTCATTATAAACGAAGCAACAGCAAAAAGCAAATGCAAAAAAAAAGAGAAAGAAACGCATTTGCTTCACCTAACTATGTGTTTCTTTCCACAGCAAAGCAATCAGCAAAGCGTTTAAGGCTGGTTCACCCACAAAAATTTTGTTCCGAAACATTTTTTTTTTATATGTAGTTTGACGTTTTATTTTTTGAGAGAGAGAGAGAGAGAGAACTACATATAAAAAAAAATGTTTCGGAACAAAATTTTTGTGGGTGAACCAGCCTTTACTTTAAAAACGTTTGCTGTTGCTTAAGCAATAAGTTGATGCGTGTTTCTATTCTTATTTTCTAAAGCCATTTTTTAAGAATAAGCCGTTGGTTATAGCAAAAATTTAACGCCGTTTGGTTTTTCATTAAAATCTGTTTTATTGATACGGTACAAATCTTAACACCGTTTACATTAAAATACACTAATGTAATACTCCGGTTCACTACTCCTTTTTAGCGAATATTGGTTTCTTAAATTGACTTAAATAAAATATTGTAGATTTTGCTATTCAGTAACACTTTTAACGATAATCGCCGTTACTTAAAACAATAAATAAAGTTAGCAACTTGCTCATCTCATCGTTAAGAAAGCGACTATAATTTATGAGTTGTTAAATCTATCGAAAAAGTAAACGACCCCTGTTTAGACATACGCTTTAATTGCGTAATTAAGGCCTTAATTGAGCTCAATTTACCATATAAGAAGTCAATTAATAAATTGAGCAATTAGTACTTAATTGCATCATTACTTGAATAAGATACGAAATGCAACCCTTGCCAAAAAGTATTTTTGCTTGGAACTATGTTCAGTGAGCAGAAAAAATTCATAAAGTTGACGAGCCGCAAGTAAACAATATACAAACAAACAAATAAAAATAAAATGGCGGGTCATACGAAAATGGCTCTTGACAACTTAAAAGCAACAATAAAAAGCCATGTTGTTTTTGTAATAAAAAGAGAAATTAACTGGGCGGACGACACTACCTAGTAAAATAATATGCCTTGTGCTAAAGCTTAATTAAGCATGTGTGAAGACCAAATTAAATTGTGCAATTAAAACTTAATTGACTCAATTGAAATTTAAACGGAATTCACTGGTGTTGCTTTGGAGAAGGTATGTAGCATCAAAGTACCATTTTCTTTTCTTCTGTTGAAAAACTTCAGATGCTATCAACGTAACCCTGAATGACGCAAGTTTAATCATCCTGATAGCGAACTCTTTGCAGCTTGAATTGCATATTGAGATCTTGGAAAAATTAGTTTGCAACATGACGGCACTGCTTGCTCGTGATAGGCGTGTTTTTTAAGAAAATTTGATAAACAGGTTTTATTACTTAATGGATCTGTGCAATGTAGGTTATGTGATATTATAGTTTTTGCTTTGTTGCTACAATTAGGAATCTTGATGCCGATAATACTCCAAATATTACTTAAAGCTCTAATGAGCAGAAATATATTTCATTTTTTAATTTAAAATAACAAATATTTCATGATATTCTCATGACTTAAGTTAATTTACTTATATTTGGAGGAATCAAGCGCAATTCCGAACAATAAATTTTCTTATTGACATATTCTAAAGTATTGAAATTTGGACCGACTTTAAACACTAAATTACATCTTTCAACGAAATACTGAAGCATTCTTTTTTTGAAAAATTTTGAAAGAGAACAAAGTAATAATTTTATTAATTCGAAATCCTCCAAGAATCCAAGAATTGATAGGAACCAGAAAGCCTGATGAGATTACCAACTTATTTTTGAACCCACATATGAAGCTCCCGTGTGAAAGCAAAAAAAATTATACAACAGAAATGGACTCTTCAGGATCAAACTACACCACTTGAATGTGCCATGAAAAATTAGAAATTCGGTATGAAATCTCTATCAAGTATCCAAACGGCATTCAAGTTGGCTTGTGAATGGTGCACCATTCCAACCTGGACTAGTTTTAAAACATGCAGATGTTTGGGAACACATAATTGCGAGCAAATTTGTTGGATCCAAAACGTACCTTCCAAATCCCTGTAAAGGTCAGAACTAATCGATAATTAGTTTTTTCAGTACTAAGCAATTAGAACCCCACGGACAAATTACCGGCTCAACTTTAAAGCTTTTATAGTACCAGTTTGATTACAAGAAAAATAAAATTTTGAGTGGGACCACACAGGGCACTGCCAAAAAGTTCCGTATAATAACTTTTATTGCCCTAATTAGGAGAAGAAGACAGCAAAACCAAGCTATGGAGGTAACTGCACTTTGAATTGGACAGGATCTAAAGGTAGTGGTTTGTATTATATGTCAGCCTGTAAAACCTTACCTGACCTCTAGAGAATAAATCAAGAATAAGGCGAAAAAAAGAAGATCCGCTAAAATAGAATTAGTTTTAAAGCACCAGCAATTGAATCATCCTTTCTAATTGTTGTTTTTGTACAGTAAGTGCCAAAGGTACAAATAATATTTTTAAAAAAGTCAATTTTACCTTTCACGTTGGAATTTTAAACTTTGTATAACTTGTGGTACTTTTTGACGAAGATTCCATAAATGAATTGTATCATCAGCCGTTACAGTTACCAGTTTTCCATCATTGACTATAAATTCGACTAAAATAACAGCACATTCGGATTCTCCTTCATGCTTGACATGAGCATCAACACCAGGTCGTCCCAAACTGTAAATGCAAGAACCAGAAAAAAAATTCTTTTTAGTATTAATTTTTTGCTATAAATTGTTTCGTCATTTAACTTACATTCGCAAACAGCCATTTTTGTCACCAATCGCTAACAGTTTTTGAACAGGATCGAAAGCAAAAGCCGTTGGAGAATATGGAAATCCATGACGAAAGGTCTAATATGAGTGAAAATAGAAAACAGTAAAACTCTTTTTAAAATTTCACATTTAAAATAGTTCTTTTTTTTTACATTACAAAATATTACCGTAATTTTACATATTTTAACAAAAGTACTTTTTAAAAGGGATTTTTATTAAAATAAATTTTTTGTAAAGAACATGTTTGCATAATGTTTTTTTTAAAGGTCATTTTCTGTAAATACATATATTATGTTTAAAAGAAAGTTATTTCTTAAACAGCAATTTTTAAAGTCCTTTTATCAATCATTTTAAAAAGATTTTTTTGACATTTTTGGAGGTACTAAAGTGTACTTTTTTAAAAGGTTTTAATTTATGTAATTTTTTAACGTACTTTTTTTAAATACCTTACGTCTTAGAATAAGCATTTTTGTGTTTTTTTTTTTTGAAAAGTGCTTTTTACTTTAAAAATATTTATAATATTTGTGTCTCATCATAAAGTTTTAGGAATATACCTTGATTGCAAACTTAACTTTTTATATCAAGTCAACAACATAGTATCAAGAGTGTCTTACGTATTAAGACGATTGTACAACTTGGGCATTTTCCTCCCTTTACTTGTGAAAAAGCGGGTAGCAATATCGTCTTCCAATATTTTTGTATTGGATTGAGGTTTTTTCAGAAATGTCACAAAAAAATTTTTTTTCTAAACTTCGTATTTGCTTTAATAGAATAGTGCGATTTATTTATGGTCATAACTATAGGGATCACATATCAGCTTATGTAATTTGCACATTGGGTTCAGACTTTCAAACTTTTATAGACCTGCGAATAATTACTCAATTTTATAAAATAATGAAAAATGGTCAACCATCTTATATTTTTGAGAGATTTAGTTTTGGCCGCTCTTCTAGAACCAATATTTTGATATGTCCAATTCACTCTACTTTATACATGAGCCGATCATTCGTGGTAAGAGTAGCAAGAATTTGGAATAGTACACTTCCGTATGAATCTCAAGGGTTTGATAAAAATGTTGGTCAATTTATGAATATAGTAAAAAATACTTAAAAGCAAGTCGTTACGTTATTAATTAAAACTACTTATATCAGACTATTTAAATATAGTTTTATTTGAATTTATGTGTCATTATTTGTGCAAAAAAATGGGGCGGATTAAATTTATATTTGTTATTATTTTAAAATAAAATTATTTATATTAAGTCTAAATTTTAAATAATAGTTGCCATGTAAAATACTGAATTCATTTGGCCTTGTAGCTTGTAATTCTTTGAATAAATGCATAAAATAAAAAAAAAAATATTTTTTAAAAAAGTACTTTTTTAATGGAATTTTTAAAGGTACTTTTTTAATTTAATTTATTTTTAAAGTTATTATTTAGTGATTTATTACAAAAATTGCCTTCTACTTTTGTTACAAAATTTCTGGTACTTTTAAAAGAGCATTGTTTACAAAGAAGAAGAATGGAACAAGAATCTTTGATACCAGCATCCTAACTTTATCTTTAAATAATATAATAACTTTAAATTAACTTTTTTTAAAAAGGTTCTTTTCATTATTTAAAAATTAATTCAAACAAAATTTAAAGTTAATATTCAATAGGTACGAGTACTTAAAAGTAAATTAAAACAAATAAGAGTGCTATATCCGGCTATGCCGAATCTTACATACCCTTCACCATTTATGTAAATCTAGTTTAGTGATTAACTCCAATCAATAAAGCAAATATTGGGGTGACAGAGAATTAAAGAATAAAAAAATTGGTACTGCATGTATATAATTTTACAAAAAACAAAAATTACATCGGCTCTTAATGGGTTAAGAAATTTTTAAAAATTTTAGTATTTCCTTAAAGATCTCTTTAAAACCTTTTAAATGATATCTATATTGAGATTTTAGACAAATTTTTAATTTCTGAGCCACGTAACTCGGAAATAATGGGCGAGCCAATTTTTTCACTTGATGTTTTTTTTTCTTATTTTTAATTCTCTATCGCTCCATATATTTATTTTTTTAATTGGAGTTACTTTATTGTTATAAATGACATAAAACAAATTAGAGGTAGGCGTGGTGTTTTCCTGCTGCCTCGAAGCACATGGACCGATCATGCTGATTTCCAATAGCACCTCTTTCGACACTATATCTGATCGATTGACTTATTTATATATACAATACGGACGGATAGACGGACATCGCTCAATCGACTTCGCTATGTATAAAAAGTCAGAAATGGATATTGTAGAAATTATACACGTAATGATAAACTTAATTATACCTTTTTCCACTTTTTATGGTTAAGGGTATAAAAATAATTTTCAAAATAAATTTTTTCAATTTCTCATCTGGTTTGTTTCAAGTTTTCAAAATGTCAACATATAACTTAAGATGTATTTTCATTTATTTTGCGATCGATTCCACTGTGCATTCAATGTAGTAGTTGTTATTAAAACAGCTGCAATAGCCGCGTGTGTCTTATGATAGAATTCAATTCATCACTACCAAATAAAACAAACGCCAACTGTTGCAATTGTATTTTTCAAAAAAAAAAAAAAAAAAAATAAATAAATAATAAAAATAGTGAATAATAATAGTAAATAAAAATTAATTACATTTAACTCATATTTACCTTTCGGAGAGCAAAATGTTCAGTTTTTAAAGATTCTTGAATTTCTTGTTCTTGTCTTATGGCCTGGGGCTGAACAGTTTGTCGAAATCCATCTAGAACTCCTTTGAAGGTAAATTTTTTCATTTTTACATAAAGAACGGGTGTTGTTAAAAAATATGTATTAAAAAGATTTTTGGCGTGGCTTAGTGATCAATTTCTTATTTGTTGTTTTTAAAAATAATCCATTAATCCCTGAAAATACAAAATTATATTTAAAATAATATTAACGTTAACTTTTATTTTAATTTATAAAATATCACTTTTTATTTACATAGTTATCAAGAAAAATATGTGGTAACACTTATATTCCCTCATAGTATGGCAACGCAGTTTTATTGTGTAAAAAATCTAACGGCACAATAGAAATTGCAGAAAAATAAAGACCAGTTGTACTGTTGCTATCGTGAAAAAAATTCCATTAATTGCAATTTCAATTTTATATAAAATATCCATGAATTTGTATGAGAAAGAACACAAATGTAAAGAACAAATCGTTTCAAATCTCGTGATAGCTTTACACTAAAAAAATAGAAAAAATTTAGATACATCGTATATACTAGCAGTACCCACGACTTAAAAAGTGTTAAAAATTTTCCATCTACAAAAATAAAATGTGCTCGCAACTGTTTTAGTACCATTATGCTCTAAACACATTCGCCACAGCAGGATACACGAACACACGACAGCAAATGACGCTAGCAACATTTGTCGCAACATAATAAAAATACGAATTAACTGTATATCAGTGATGTTGTTTAAGCGATTTTTAAAGAAGCAGCTCTGATTTATAATTAAAAAAATGTTTTTATAATTAAAAATGTTTGTTGTCTTTAAGATTGCAAATACATAGAAGTATTTCTCAGAATCAACAATAAGTACAGTAGTGTATGTCACGTTGTTTTTTGTCCACTAAAATAAAAAATACTAAAAACAACAGTTTTTGATATCTAATAAAACCAATCGTAGATATCCCATACGACAATTGAAATTAATATAAGTACTTCAACCAGCAAGTACTAAGAACAGAAGTAAATTTTTAACTAAATGTTGTCCACACAAAAAAGGAATTTTAGTTTTATGTACATCTTAATACATTCCTCAGAAATTTTTACAATTATTCTTCGTACACTTTCGCCATGACAATTGTAGTATTTTTAATTCGTCGTTGTGGCATTTCTAGTTTGTTTTTTAATTCAAATTTCGAAAAATATGTTTTAAGCAATTATTGAAAAGTATGTAAAAAGTGTTAAAATTTTTCTATATACAAACTAAAATGTGCTGACAACTGTTTAAGTACAATTATACCAGTAAAATTGGGTGATTTTACATTGATTTCTCTATTTTTCTACGAAAAAAATCCGTGTTTGAACCAAGGTCCTAAAGGATCTCCTCACAAAATTTTACTTAAATCTATCCAGCAGCACTTACGTGAGACAGATAAGAATTCAATAAATAGATATTTTGTATTCCAAATCAATTATTGTCTTCACCAGCAACACTATTTTCCTTAAATATTTCATGTACTGAAATTATCCTGTTACAGTTTTATTATAGATTTACACTAAAATCTTTAAATAAATAATTTTTATTTTATATTTTTATTGTTCTTTTCGTTTTTCATAATAAGAGATTTTAAGCACTTATTATTTTACATGTCTTATAGTACTGACATTACTAAACTGTTTATTGTCGCCAATAAAAACAGAAATTAGTTTAATTTGACTGCAGCGGCGAATTCAGCCCAGACAACAACCTGCCGCCTTGTTGCCTTGCTGTCAATAAATTAATCATTCTCATATAAACACATGCATTCTAATTCTGATATTTTGCAGTCGGTAGCTGCTATCTCGAATGTGTTCAAAGCATTATACCGGTTCATTTGTATCTCTACTTTCTCTACGAAATTACTTATTTGAATTAAGGTTCTAAAGCTGAAAGTCCATAGAACGAGATCTATGCGTACAAGCTTTTTACGCTTTTCATACTTTTTACGCTTTCTACACTTTTTATGCTATAAACATAATCAAAGGCTACCGACCATCGACTACCGACTACAAAAGTTGCTGACTACAAAAATAGACAAGTCGCCAGCTACTTAACTCTTTTAACGACCATCGACCACTAACTACAAAAAATAAACATCTGTTTTAACATATAAATGAATTTGTATGTAAAAAACATTTCAAATGTCTCAAGAAAATTTAATTAACTTTATAAGTACTATTGCTAAAATAGTGGAAACAAAGACTTCAGTGTATGAAGTGTCCACGTCCATATTTGCATGTAAATTGAACTAAACATTTACATTAAACAATATAATAAATACATATAAACAGTAAAAATGACTATTATATACTTACCAATTTCAATTAAAAACCAAAAAAATAAATATAAATGAAACAAATTAGAAATTGATGAAAAAAGAACTAAATGGAAAATTTGACAAATAAAAACTAAATGAAAAATGCGCCAAATAAATAGTAAATTAAAAATGTAAACAAATGAACAGATGATTATTATTTTTTAATGGTGCCACTATAAAAGTTTTTCGCGTTGTTATTAGCGATATTTAATGTGTTGCGTCTTTAAAACCACCATTTCATGCACTTATTGTATTGGCAGCACTAATCTGTTTTTTGTAGCCAAGAAGAATAGAAGTTGGCTACGGGCTACAAAAGTAGCCGCGTAGTCGGTAGTCGTGTAGCAGCTAAAAGAATTATTCTCAAAAGCACGCATGTGTTCTATTTTTGACATCTTGTAGTCGATGGTCGGTGGACATGATTGTGTTTATAGCATTAAACGGCAAGTCACATGCAACGCTTTTTATATGCTAAGTTTTTGTTTTAAACAGCTGTAGTGTAAATATTTTTATTAACATATTTTTATATTCTAAAGAAATCATTTTTGAAAAAAAGTGGAAAGTGAAATTCAAATGTTTTAAGAATTTATGGTGTATATTGATTTTATGCACATAATATTTTGTGTAACAAGGACCTATGAAAATCTTCAGAAGAAAAGGGAACGGGTTTTGCATATGTATTAAAACTTTATAAAATAAATAAACACATTAGGGATGAAACTCAGTACGTAAAAGTAACACTAGTTTGGTTGAAGAAAGAGTTGTTGTAAATTATTAATAATAACGTATTTTTGTGAATTTATTGTTAAACTTTACTGAAAAAAAGGGTTTTTTTTTTCATTAAAAAGGCTCTTTAAAAAAAAGAAAAAGTAATCGTTAACACAACAATATTTATCGATACCATTGACAATAAAATATAATTTACCATCTTTAGCTATCAAAAACAGCTGACATTTTTTTAATGGCGCTTGCGAAGTATAAAAAAAGTAGAAAGTAAAGGCTGGTTCACACACAAGTTTCTGAGAAATTTATTGTTTACTGAGAGTTTTCTACACTATAGTTCACCCATTTCAGAAACTTGGTTCGTAAAAACAGTGCTGCCATATATAATTGAAAATGACGTAAATACATATGTGCATAAATTTAAGAAAACTAATTATATTTGAGTCAAAACAAAGAAATAAAAAAATTAATCAGGTATGTGATGAGTATCCAAATCGATAAGAGTGTGATAAATTTCGATCGATTTCATTTTTCATTTTTGCTTTAATTCCATGTTGTTTTAGCAAAAATTGCAACCATCCCTTCAAACGCAACTTTGACTTAAATGACATACTACGAAGTAAACAGATGAACATTGTGCAGCAAAAAAAAAATTGAAAAAAGCCTATGGAATGGGTTTTATTGGATTTGCCGGAAAGCATGTGAGATATTTTTTATCATAAGATGACATTTTTATTTAATTTATTTGTAGATTTATACAATGTTTTCGGCTCAATAAAGAAGGATTTATGGTTGTCCTTAAAAAGATCGAAAATGTCTGGGAAGATATGTACGTCGATTCCAATTGTTTTGCAATTGACAGCTTCACTACGATTTTTAGCTGAAGGAAGTTTTAAACGATGTGTTGGAAACGATATCAATATAACAATGCATCGTACATCAGTATCAAAATAATTGAAAAAAATGTAAAACTGCCTGGAAAGAAAAATTTGCCTAGTATTTATTAAATCCAGCAAAGAAAATTTAAGAAAATCTAAACAATTTCTTTTTGAAAAATATGGTTTACTTGGCGTTATACATAGGAATTAGTGTACCATCTATACACCCAGTCAGCCAGAAATATTGTAGAGAGGACAATTGGGGTTTTGAAAAGTCGGTTTGGGTGTTTGTTTAGAATCTTGTGGTATTTACCGTGGAAAGCAGTTCAAGTTATAAATATTTGTTGTGCTTTGCATAATCTATGCAACTCACACACCTGAAAATGTTATTGAAGGCGTCAGCAATCAAAGCTATAAAATAAAAAAAATAATATGCTGTAGCTATAAGAAATGGTATAGCTGAAAATTTAAATTCGATTGAATAAATATATCATTTCGAAATGAATGCAAAAACTTACATAATTTAAAATGTTTTATTAAAATTTTAAATTAAAAAATTTAATTCACATTTGTTTTGATAAAAAAAAAATTGAAAATGACATTCCATAAACCTTATGAAGGCATCCTCTTGCCATAAATTCTTATTTTTATGCTTACAAAAATTTAACTTACATTTTTCTTGACGTTTTTAATATGAAAAACAAAATTCACAATGCAATGCTAATGTGAATTAAAAACGAGTTCAATGTTATAATAACGATTTTCATCACATGGCAAAACGATTACTTTTTTCATAGAACGATTCCATTTCGTTGAAATCAAGAACATAAAAATGAAAAAATAACCACATCACACCTCTTACCTTATTCTACTCGATTTTATATAGAAATCGATTTTCATCACATACCCGAATATTTATAACAAAAAAACAGCATTTGAGGTGAATTATTTGGTAAGAATAAAAACATCTTTTTCTGCGATGGATGAAATGGATATAAATCATTTGCTACTCTTGTTCGCCATTGAAGTGACCAAAGTAAAATTGCTTTTAAGATATATTTATGAAAAACGAAAATCAAATTTGAACAAGAGGTAAAACCACTTTTGAAACAAAGAGATGCCAAAGGATATTTTCACTCACTGATTTCTAAAATGCGTGTAAATGACGTAGATTAATTTATAAATTTTCATTGCATGGACCCTGGGACTTTCGATGAACTTCTGCAAATATTGGGGCCTTACATAAAAGATATGCCTGTTCGCAAGCAAGAATTTATTACTCCATCAGAAAGGCTTTCCTTAACGTTAAGGTATTTTTCAATTTTAAATTGTTTTTTTATTTTTGCCGCCAATACTTCTTTTTCTTTATATGTTTTTTTCTTTTTTGCTTTTTGTTTACATTTTTTAGTTTACCATACTGAATTTTTAATACAAATTCCAAACAATATGGCATGTCTCTTGCACAAATTTCACATGGTGTGGCAACCTTTTCTAAAATGGTTCGGACCAAATTTAAAATTAATTTAAAAGCTGGTTCACCCACAAAAATTTTGTTCCGAAACATTTTTTTTATATGTAGTTTGACGTTTTATTTTTTGAGAGAGAGAGAGAAAAAGAGTAAACTCACTTCGGAACAATTTCAGCTTGAATTGGTTTAATTTTAATTTTTGTTCCGAAACAATGAAACTGTGCTGCCAACTATTTTATATTTTCAAAGAAAATTTAACTGAGCTGCTACTTCATTAATTAATGTGACAAAAATCTTTCAAGCAAAAAAATATATTTTACATACTTTTTCGTTCTTTGTTTGCATTGATATTCAATAATTATTTTTAAAATTTGTTTTGTTCTTAAGATTACCTGCCTTAATTTGCCTGGTATATTTATAATAAAACACAAAATAAAAGAAAATAAGTTTAAAAAATTGTGTCATGGATCTCAACGAATGAATCCCTTGCCTTGAAGCTTATTTCAGAAATGAATAAGCCGGGTAGAGAATGCTTGTATGACTTTTTATCTCAATTTTTTTTTTACCTCATTTTTTGATTTAATTATGAAATTTTTTTTAATTTAGAATTTATTTATAACAAAACGGCATTCAGTGATTTTAATTTTCTATCACAGTGCTGCCTGCTTGTAAAGTAACACATCTCGCTTACACATATGTTTCATATGGTAGCTTTGTTTTTCCAGAAAAATTGTTCGAAGTGGGTGAATCGTTTCAGAACAAACTCTCAAAAAACTAAAATTGTCTCACAACAAAAATTTTGTTCCGAAACAATGGGTGAACCAGCCTTAAGTCACACTGAGAGTCGTTCGCACAAAATAATTTCTCTCGCTCTCTGAGAGAAACGTCAAACTACATATAAAAAAAGTTTTGTCCGAACCAAAAATGTGGGTGAACCAGCCTTAAACGAACTTCTTGCATTCTACGCGTTCATGCTTTCTCGCTTTGTGCTGTGTAACTTGTCAAATATATTTACATTGATTCTACTTTCTTAACAGACGCGTATGAAGCGTGTACGCATAAAACTCATGCTATAGAATTTCAGCTTAAAGGCTTAAATTAAAATTAAACCAATTCAAGCTGAAATTGTTCCGAAGTGAGTTTACTCTCTTTCTCTCTCTCTCTCAAAAAATAAAACGTCAAACTACATATAAAAAAAATGTTTCGGAACAAAATTTTTGCCGGTGAACCAGCCTTAAGGGACCTCCTAACAAATCTTCATTCAAATCCATCCAGTAGTTTTTACATGATGCGAACACAGACGGACAGACAAAAATTCTAAAAATAGGTGTTTTGTATTCCATATCGATTGCTATCTACACCAACACCAAAATTTTCAGAAAATAAATTACGTAAAGAAATGACCCCGTTACAGTTTTATAATCTCTGTACATAGATTTAACGCAAATAATTAAGACTTAATCGTGTTAATAAACTGTGTGTTACCGTTTATTTAAAATTCAAAATAGACAATTTTATTGGTCAGTATTCTTTCGAAAAGCACCATTTGCGAAAAACGCTGTAAATCAATAAGAATCAATTCTTTAATATTCAATGATATGAATGTATTTTAAGAATATTGTTACCTCTCGCAAAGGTTGTGTGATTTGACAGCGCTAGAATTTTTCTTGTCTGTTTCTTCGATCTGTGTTAATTGGCCGCAATCGCTTGAAGTGAACATAACCAAGGCCATCGATTAAATAAAACAGATGCTTGGCGCAGAGTAACAAAAAAGAAGAACAGCTTCTAACATTCCATTAGAAACATAAAATTGCTCTTATTTCACAACCTTTAAAAAGTATTCATGTACATACACATCTACTATAAAAAAACTCTTTTAGTCAAATAAAAGTTCTTGTTGGTGCAATTGAATTTTTTTTCAATTTAATCAATTATCACAACAATGTCCTTTGATTAAAAAATGGATTTATATTATTAAAGCAGTTATTATTTTTTTTTTTCTGTGAAAAAATAAACGAAGATATACCTAAAATAAAACAAAAAAAAACTAAAGTATTTATGCATACTTTCTGTTGTTATTTAATGCTGTAAACACATTCGAGACAGCAGCTACCGACTGCAAAATGTCAAAATTAGAATGCATGTGTTTATATGAGAATGATTATTTTGTCAACAGCAAGGCAACAAGGCAACAGGTTGTTGTCTGGGCTGAATTCGCTGCAGTAGTCAAATTAAACTAATTTCTATTTTTATTGGCGACAATAAGTAGTTAAGTGATGTCAATACTATAAGTCATGTTAAATAATAAGTGTTTAAAATCTCTGATTATGAAAAAAAGAAAGAACATTAAAAAATTAAAATAAAAATTATTTATTTAAAACTTTAAGTGCAAATCTATAATAAAATTGTAACAGGATAATTTCAGTACATGAAATATTAAAGGAAAATATTGTTGCTTGTGAAGATAGTAATTGATTTGGAATACAAAATACTTATTTATTGAATTCTTATCTGTCTAACGTAAGTGCTGCTGGATAGATTTGTGTAAAACTTTGTAAGGGATCCTTTAGAACCTTGGTTCATACATGGATTTTTTTTTTTCGTAGAAAAATAGAGAAACAAATGTAAAATCAGCCAATTTTACCGGTATAATTGTACTTAAACAGATGTTACCATTTTTTAGTTTTGTATATAGAAAAATTTTAACACTTTTTACATACTTTTCAATAATTATTTAAAACATATTTTTCGAAATTTGAATTTTAAAAAAAAACTAGAGATGCCACACCGACGAATTTAAAATACTACAATTGACATGACGAAATTATTCGAAGAATAATTGTAAAAAATTCGAAGAAATGTATTAAGATGTATGTAAAACTACAATTCCTTTTTGTGTGAACAACATTTAGTTAAAAATTTACTTATGTTCTTAGTACTTATATTAATTTCAATTGTCGTATGGGACATCTGTAAATATTTAAACGATTGGTTTTGGAAGATATCATAGAACTGTTGTATTTAGTTTTTTTTTTTATTTAAGTGGACAAGCAACCTCATGTTATTTATACTGACATTATTATTGATTCTGAGAAATCTTCAATATATTTTCAATATACTTCAATATATTTTCAATTTAAAGGATAATCCAATTCTAATAATTATAGTTGAAATATATTTTAATTTTAAATCCAATTTGCTTCTTTAAAAACTGCTAAAGTGACATCACTGAAATACAATAAATTCATATTTTTATTATGTAGCTGCTGCCTTCAAAATAATTATGTAGCTGCGTACAAGGCGACAAATGTTGCTAGCGTCATTTGCTGTCGTGTGTTCGTGTATCTTGCTGCGGCGAATGTGTTTACAGCTTAATTTATAACAGATTTTTCGCAAAAGAAAATAAGTCAATAAAAGTAAAAATATAAATAAAAGACAAAAATCAAGTTTATATTTGTTCAACACTTTGCAAGTAAATGCTCATGGGGCACGCAACAGCTAAATCAAATTCTTTGTAAAGAAAAAATAATAATAATAGTAACAACAAAAATAATAAACTGTATGTGTATGCACGTTCTGATGCACTAAACACATTCGAGACAGCAGCTACCGACTGCAAAATGTCAGAATTAGAATGCATGTGTTTATATGAAAATGATTATTTTGTTGACAGCAAGGCAACAAGGCGGCAGGTTGTTGTCTGGGCTGATTTCGCCGCTGCAGTCAAATTAAACTAATTACAATTTTTATTGGCGACAATAAACAGTTTAGTGATGTCAGTACTATAAGACATGTAAAATAATAAGTGCTTAAAATCTCTTATTATGAAAAACGAAAAGAACAATAAAAATATAAAATAAAAATTATTTATTTAAAGATTTACGTGTAAATCTATAATAAAATTGTAACGGGATAATTTCAGTACATGAAGTATTTAAGGAAAAGAGTGTTGCTGGTGAAGACAATAGTTGATTTGGAATACAAAATACCTATTTATTAAATTCTTATCTGTCTCACGTAAGTGCTGCTGGATAGATTTGAGTCAAGTTTTGTGAGGAGATCCTTTAGAAGCTTGGTTCAAACACGGATTTTTTTTTCGTAGAAAAATAGAAAAAATTTTACCGGTATAATTGTACTTAAACAGTTGTCAGCACATTTTAATTTGTATATAGAAAAATTTTAACACTTTTTACATACTTTTCAATAATTTCTTAAAACATATTTTTCGAAATTTGAATTAAAAAAAAAAACTAGAAATGCCACACCGACGAATTAAAAATACTACAATTGTCATGGCGAAAGTGTACGAAGAATAATTGTAAAAATTTCTGAGGAATTTCTTAAAAAAATACATAAAACTAAAATTCCTTTTTTGTGTGGACAACATTTAGTTAAAAATTTACTTCTGTTCTTAGTACTTGCTGGTTGAAGTACTTATATTAATTTCAATAGTCGTATGGGATATCTGTAAATACATAACACGATTGGTTTAAATAGATATCAAAAACTGTTGTTTTTAGTATTTTTTATTTTAGTGGACAAGAAACTACGTGACACACACTACTGTTTTTATTAATGCTTCTGAGAAATACTTCTATATATTTTTAATCTTAAAAACAATCCAAACGAATTATTGTACTCTTTAAAAAGCCTCTTACAAAATAGTTAACACATTTTTTTAATTACACATCGGAGCTTCTTCTTTAAAAATCGCTTAAATAAAATCACTGAAATACAGTTAATTCGTATTTTTATTATGTAGCTGCTGCCTTCAAAATAATTATGTAGCTGCGTACAAGCCGACAAATGTTGCCAGTGTCATTTGCTGTCGTGTGTTCGTGTATCTTGCTGTGGCGAATGTGTTTACAGCATTAGTTTAATTTGACTGCAGCGGCCAATTCAGCCCAGACAACAACGTGCCGCCTTGTTGCCTTGCTGTCGTGAAAATAATCATTTTCATATAAACACATGCATTCTAATTCTGACATTTTGCAGTCGGTAGCTGCTGTCTCGAACGTGTTTAGAGCTTGAAAGTGTAAAAAAAGTGATTTACCGTTATTATACAGTTTTATTGCTTTTGCTACCATTCGTAAAAACAAACCTTATCGAAATGTTTCCATAATTATGAAAGTGGTCTAAAGGCCCAACTATAATGTGCATAAGCTAGCTTTAGCTTATGTCAAAAATCTAACGAAAAGCCTGTCAAATGCTTAGGTAACTTATTAAAGAAATTTATGTGGCTACAATATACTTACATAAATTTAGTAACTTATTTTCCACAGTTGCACATTTATGTTTATTTCGTACTTTTGCCAAAAATAATTTCTATATAAATCAACAAAATTTTAAAACTAAAAGGCTTTAAACAAAATGTTTTATATATTTAATAACATTCACAAACACATTTACATATTTTGGTTCATGTTCTAAGAAAAAGTAAAAAAAAAATTATTACAAGTTATTTTCTGTTTTATGTTTGTGGCCAACCGCACTAAAAAATGCAACGATGTTCATCGCTTATATCGTACACATATGTGTGTATAAATGCAAATTTAATTTAAATATATTATATTTGTAAAAAATTGGCCATAAAGAAAAATGTTGTTTTTTCTACATTTTCTATTGTTAGGTCTTAGTTAAAGTTTTTCTTTATCAATGTATAACACAAAGCACAATCAGCTGCTTCCGTCCGGAAAGTGCGATAGGTTTCGTACCCAAGGCGAATCAATTACCAGGTGGCAGCGTAGGCGAATTCATTAATTTTCGCCGTGAACACTACTGTCAAACTCTATATATAAAAAATCTGTGTACTATTTTTTTTATATGAAGTTTGACATTCGTTTCTACCAGCAAAAAATAATAAATTCTCTAACGCTGCCACCTGGTAATTAATTCGCCTTAAGGCCCAACTATAATGTGCATAAACTAGCTTATGCCAACTTATACAACTGTGCAAATACATTAAATTATATGTGGTAAACTATAATGTGAATAAGATAACTTTTCGTCAAGTTTCGTTAAATTTCATTTCTTTATGCAAGGTACGAAACTGATCGCACTTTCCGTACGGAAACAGCTGATTGTGCTTTGGTTTATTCATTAATAAAGAAATATTCTGATTAAGATCTAAAATGCTAAATTTTTTAGTTTTTAATTCAATAAAAAATGTTAGAAAAAATAACATTTTTCTTTATGGCTAATTTTTTACAATTATAATATATTTTTAATTAAATTTGTATTTATACACACATATGTATACCATATAAACGATTAACATCGTTGCATTTTTTAGTACGGTTGGCCACAAACACAAAACAGAAAATAATTTGTAATAATTTTTTTTTTTACATTTTCTTAGAACATAAACCAAACTATGTAAATGTGTTTGTAATGTTATTAAATATATAAAATATTTTCTTTAAAGCCTTTTAGTTTTAAAATTTTGTTGATTTATATAGAAATTATTTTTGGCAAAAGTACGAAATAAACATAAATGTGCAACTGTGGCAAATAAGTAACTAAATTTATATATGTACATTGTAGCCACATAAATTTCTTTGATAAGTTACCTAAGCATTTGACAGGCTTTTCGTTGAATTTTTGACATAAGCTAAAGCTAGCTTATGCACATTATAGTTGGGCCTTTATTCGTACCTTGCATAAAGAAATGAAATTTAACGAAACTTGACGAAAAGTTATCTTATGTACATTATAGTTTACCACATGTAAATTAATGTATTTGCACAGTTGTATAAGCTTGCTTAAGTTGTTTTATGCACATTATAGTTGGGCCTTAAGTCATATATTTCTTGTTTCGAGATGTTTAATGAATTGCATTTAAAAAAATCAAAAAAATATTTTTACATTATGCGACAACCACTGTCTAATAGTTTATTTTTGACAATTACGTAAAAATTACTTTGAATAAATTTAGTATTAAATAATGCGGTATGAGAATAACTGGTAAATACATTTTTTTTTTAATTTTGATTTAGACCACTTTCATAATTATGTGCACAAATTACAGCCTCAGTTTGAACAGTGTTTTCTTTCTTTAATTTACAATTACACTTGATTTTTATTAAAACATGGCCATCGCACAGAGGCTTATTGTGCCAATCTAGCCGGACATTACTTTTTTATAGCTTTTATTGGCTCTAAAAATTTACTGATTGCACCTAGAACAATGAAAGTTTGCAGAAAAATCTAATATGGTTATAGGAAGTTAAAAAAAGCTAGAAAACAAGAAAAATCAGACCAGGGAGAAAAAAGTTCCCTTAAGAAGAACTAATCCTACCTCTAAAAAATTAACGGTTTTTGTTAATTTTCCCGTTATTTTGTTTAGCAGTTACAGCTTTTAAGGCCAAAGAATGTTTAAAAACTTACAGTTAGAAATAAAATATTATTTAAAAAAATATTGTAATTATTAAATGAAATGGATAACATCTCCTTATATCCATAGAAATGAAGTTATATGGGCAGGGGGTGGTATCCCTCCAATCGCAGACCCAAAAAACGTCTCTGTGAAAAAAAAAATTTGTAATTTTTTTTTTATTTTGAAGAACTTCTTCTTTGCACTAAGATAACACCGCGTTACACACATTCTGTACTATGAACCATATACACCTTTTCGGAAAAAGGGTTAAAAATCGATCTTAAGTCTTTCACACAGGCGGTCAGACGGACACTACGAGCTTTATACTTTATACATAAAAAAATTCTGACGTGTTCATGAAAACCGCCGATACACGTGTATTTAAAAAAAATGTAAGTAAAAGCTAATTTTTGCGACGTGGTATAATTAGTGCCATGGTCCTTCTTCGTCTAATTCTTCAAAGACCACTTCCGCATCTGAATCCTCTTCAGCGTAAAGTACAGGTGAAAGTATGAAAGAGAGGTAATAACCTTTTTTTTTGGAGTGCGTCTAATACATACTGTTCAATAGTGGGTTAGGCGCAACATTTTTTTACAGTACAGTAAAAAAAATTGCAGTACAGTTGCAGTTACAGTGTAAAAGTAGAGATCGTAAATTTTATAGTGATATAAATATTTTTAGGACCACGATGGAGATCACTCCCAAAAACCTTTTCACGTTTTTTACAAATAATTTAACAAAAAAATACTTTTTTTAATTTCGAACGAAATTTTTCATCATAAAAATTTAAAACAAAATTTTTCTAAAAATTAATACGAGTATAAGCAGCTGCAAAGAAAAAATCAATTGAAAATCTTTATTCGTTGAGCCACAAAAATATATTGCCAGCGTCTCAAAATCGTTTGAAGTCAATAAAAACGTATGCGATTTATTCAACTTTCCAGACTTTAACAGAGCCCCAAAGCGACGAACCTTGAAAATTCACTATACGATGTAGAATTTTGTCATCTGTTCAGCTGCGTACTTAAATTTTTAATTTTTTTTAAATAAATTCTAGGCCTAGTGTCCTGTCCGGCTTGATTGGAAAAATACCCCTCTGTGTGTCGGCTGGTGTGTACAAGATAATGGCTCCCTTAATTGTGTGTACTATCAGAATTTCGACTTATACCTTCTCTCTGTCCTCTGTGTGGATGCATTTATTTTCTCCTATACCTGAAATTTTATGAAATCAAATACGACCGTAATCATCCCATAGGAACGGAGAAAGTAGGCTCGCAGGAGACAGGAAGGTTAGTTTGGCCAATGGAATAGGAATATGGAAGTTAAAAAAAACTTCTGAGACAATAGCCTCTCGGCAGGTGATTCGGCAAAAGAATTGCAAACATACTTTGTATTAATTTTTAGATGGCCGTTATATGATTTTTTAAAGACATATTGATTCACCCTCGTATATTTATAATAATTTTAATGTTTTCCAGTTTATAACTGTACAAATGAAACTAAAGGGGAACATCTTTAAGCAGTTCTGCACAGTTGAAAATATTGCTTTAACTTTTTCATGACTTTTTTTTTTTTTTATCGAAACCATTATGAATCCTTAATTACCTTCATGTCCTGACCTACCTGACTAATCTTATTAAGCCATCATTTTAATTAAGAAATAATGTAAATATTATTTGCTACTTTTACTAGCAGCTGTTAACAGCGGGCAGTACACAGGGATTGTTACTCGTAAACAATTACTCGTAAACAAAAGAAAGCAAAGTAAATAATAATGCAAAGTTTAAGTTTGAGTTAATTAAATTAGTTGAAGTTTATTTAAGTATTATGGCCTTAGAAAGGTAAAATATATTGCGTATAAAAAAGTAAAAGTGTTTGTGTGTTTGTCTTGGCAATAAGGTATTTAATTTGGATTATTTATTTAATTTAGGTTGTTTTTTTTTTAATAAAGTTGCGAGTACATGGGGATTATTTTGTTTTATATTGTGTCGTGACATTGAAATTGTTTTATGGGCAGGAGAGAGAAGTTTGTTTGCTTTTTTTCTTTTTATATTATTATTGTATGAGTTTAATTTAAAGTTTTTTTTGTATAAAATCTTGTTTAGTGCTTAAAAAAATATTTTTAAAAGATTTTAAGTTTTTTAATACGACGTTGCCCCAAAGTACAAGCTGGCACTGGCCAAGAAAGACGCTGGATGGACCTGACAAATTAGAATACAATAGTAGAAACCATGACTTGAAACTATGTATATAAACTATGGAATGGAACATCGCAAGGACCAGAACTCTATTATAAAAAAAGCTTTTAACTGGCCAGAGAGATTGATAAGCGATGAGATTACTCTAAGCAAACGCAAGCTGTTAAAAAATTTTAAGGATTCTTACCCTCTTCAAGACAAGCAAACAATATAAGCGGAAGTGTAATCGTATATTTACCATGCACTGTAGCAGGCATCCAAAACATCAATTCAGCCTATTAACACATGATACTGTTAAGACACTTTACTCCCGGGGTCAACCAAATCTACACGAAATTATAGATGCCCTTAAAAAAGGATATCAACTTCTACATTTGAGGACCAGAAACAAGAAAAGATCATATTACAACCACAAGTAGTGGCATAGTTAGAACCCAAAAACGATTAAGAACTAAAGCAAGAAATATTCTTTAATTGGAAATATTATAAAAAAAAAACTTTCGAAAATTGTGTAACAAAAACCAAGGTATACTTTTAGGCAAAATAAATATAAATGGCACGTAATCGAACGTAATTGCTATTTTTTCGCATCTTTTTCGCATCTAATTTTATTTTCTTTCGCAAATATGGTATCGCCGCACTCAGTAATACGAAAGCTTATGTCAAAATCGCAAATATCTTGCGCTTACAAAATATCAAACGCAAAGGTAACGAACCATGTAACTAAAGGTACGGTCACATTAGTCAAACATTTGACTGAAATCGACAAATATTTATTTGCCGTAGTCTGACCACAAAATATTTTTTAGAAGCAAATAACATCACAGCTGATTTTGGGCAAATAAAATTATTTGCCAGTAAACAAAAATGTTTCTAATGTGAACATAGTGTGACCACTCGACGGCAAATATTTGACTCATTTTTAGGCAAATAAATATTTGTTCTTACAAAGTTTTTGTAAGAACAAACAGAGACAAATAACAGCTGTATCAACAATGTTGCCCAGTATTTAAACTTAATTATTAAGTTTCGGAAAAACTCGCTGATAATTTTAAACTTATATGTGTATTAAATAAAAACAAAATACTGTAAGCAATTAAAAATAAAATTATAGAAAAAAAATTATAAAGTGCAATTTTTGGAAGAAATAGTAAATTAAAAAAGTTGTCGGGCCACATATTCTTCGAGTTATATATCATCAAAGTATTTTATATATAATTTGGTATATTTCGACATGAATGGTGAAAACTTTTTGAAAGTTGTATGTAAAAAAGATGTGGCATTGGGGATTATTAATTGTTCTTTTATAAATTTTTAGTAAAGTATTAGTTTAAAGTTGAGTCGCAAGAAATTTTATAACTTGAAAATTTGCGTTGCCGCTAAATTAAAGTTAAGTTAAAGTTTAAAGTTGTAAATTATATACTGTTATATATCTGCACATAAACCTATGATAAGGTTGAGATGCATTTTGTTTTAAAATGCCTATAGATTACTTTTAAAATGAAGTTATATATGACAACAAGCAACATGCTTTCACTTTAAGAATCAATATCGATTAATTTATATTAAACAAGAATTAAGCACGCTTTAATTTAACCAACATAAATTAAACTTTAATTAAGATTTGCACAGTGCCCACGCATTTTAACTGCTTAAAAAGACGAAAAAAGTCGGCTATGTGCAAAACAAAACCAAAATAATTCTTCTGCCCCACTTGAAGCGTGGGAATAGAGCTAAGAGTCATTAGTGAATATCCATTTTAAGCACCTAAACTGTTTTTGCATAATTTTCGATTTGCAATCAAAAGAGATATGTTCTATAAGTACTAAGCTGAAGATTATTTTTGCAATAAATGTAAACAGATTTTTTTAATATAAATATATTCGTTTGACGGTATGTTATAATGTAACAATTTTTAAAAACTATATGTACAAGAGTTTTTCCCCTATTTCCCGAAATCTGAAACATTAAAATTTCTTAAAAATTGTAGAACTTTGTATCCCAATAAAAATTTTGCATATTCGTAGTTTAATTCTTTGTGAAATTGGCTTTTTGATTTAAGCGACTTTTTATTTCAACATATAATTTATCTACACTTATATCAAGTAAACAAATAAACAGCTGTAGTTTGAAAAATATATTAAATAAATTAAAAGTTTTTAGAAATTTTAATCAAAAAAATGTAATGAATGAATATTAAAATTTATTGTTAAGAAGTGGGATCTAATTCCTATTTAGCTTCATCCTCTTATTGTGCTCCTTCTTTAGAACACCTTTTGGAACTTCTTTATAGCATAGAATATGCAAAATTTGATATTGTTGCTTGACTTTGTTTATTTGGAACTTTCATACATGGGAGTTGTTCATTATAAACTTTCTTTTCACATTGCCATTATGTGTAATAGTTATTTTAAAGGAATCTGTATAAATAATACCTGCGGGTGCATAAATATAATATTAGCCACCATTATTTGACCAACTTTTATAGTTTATGGCTATCAGCGGTGGATATTTTATTTTTATATCAAAAACTGGGATTTAATTTCTCGTACAAAGTATAGGAAAAGTATATTATAAGAAGAGAATAAAAACTTCATTCGGGACTTTTAAAAAGATGCGCCCAGAGTCTGCCTAGATGGAAAAAATTTTTCGACAGTTGTATATTTTTGTTCCGAATACAAATGGTTATTGTTTGTTTGTTTTGAACTTATGTATATTGTACTGCAATTAAATATTTAAGAGTAGCAACTATTTTTCATCATTTGTAATTAGCATTTAATAATATTTTACACGTTTTCTTTGCAATAACTTTGAAATAATGCCGAAGAAATTGAATGGCAGTGAAGACATCCCATGCGCAGCAGTTTGTGAGCAAATAAATTTATGTTTTTTTTCGGTTTCATCAAATATATTTTTAAGGCAAATATTATTTTAAATGTGACCGCACATAAAACATGTTTGCCTGTATTTTATTTGACATTACTTCATAGCTATTTCAACAAATAAAAATAGGCAAATAAATTTTGTATTTGTATGATTCGTCAACTGTTATGACCTTTTTGAGGAAATCTGGCTCGTCGTTGATGATGTTCAACAGCTACTGAGCGATGACCATGTGACGTTGTTTTTGCTCAAAATTTAGCGATTTTGAAATAATCTTCGCTGCCTCTCGTTTCATGGGTAAAACATCCTCCGTAAAAACTGCTTGGCATGAGCCAAACGATATGCCAACATCATCACAACCTCTCTGATGGAGATTCAACGATTATCCAAAATTATTTTCTTCACTGCTTCAATGTTTTCATCAGTTGTTGACGTGTTCGGGCGACCAGGACGAGCATCGTCATTGACATCTACTCGACCTTCCTTAAACCGGCTATACCACAATTGAACTTGTACTCTGCTCATAGTACACTCGCCAAACATCACAATCAAAATGTCAAATATCCTTGCGCATTTAATTTAATTTTTTATACAAAACTTAATACAGTTTCTTTGATCCATTTTTTTTTCGAATACTAAACAATCAAAGAGCACACCAAAACACGACTAACCTTTTTATCTTTTAACAACAAACTGACAATCCAAAATGGCTGATATTGCCAGCATATATAACATACATACATGTGTACCAACATAATAGAAAAAAATGCGAAAATCGAACATCACAATTATTTTTTTATTAGACCTCGTATTTCCAAAAATCAACTTTATCTACTCTGGAGATTCAAAATTGTAGTTTCGCAATTACTTCGAACCTTTAAATTTACAACACGTTTGTTTTTTTAACAACGCCAACATCGAATTTAAAAAAATAGCCTTTGTCTATTAAAAGAAATCCAAATTGTGTTACGTAATTTATGTTCATGAAGGACTTTGAAATAAAATAAAAGATTTCATTAATATTTCCTTCACAATTTATTTTATATTAACAGTTACCCGTCCCTTTTAGAATACCTTATATAATAATAATAATTTTATTATTTTTCCAAATCATACGTTTCAACACACATTAAAAATATACTGTTTAGCGAAGGTCAGTACCAAAGCACCTGTACAAATGCGGTTCAAGATTTAATAAAATGTGTGTTAATGTATTTAGACTTAATTTAACAGCAATAAGTTTGTTTTAATATAAATATAAACGGATATTGTGAATTTCACGCAATGTACACATAATAACTTTAATATGTTCGTGTTTGTTGTATTTATAGAGGTAAAAAATATATTTGTTATTCTTAAGAAGCCATTATTTAAAGTTGCCACTTGTTTTATTTTAATCTCAATACTTTTTGACGATTTTTTATGTTCTAAAGTTACCATTTAATGTTATTAAGAAAATATTTATTATAATAAATTGTAATTGTTATACCAAAGATAAAAAAATAAGAATTTTCCAGAGGAAAAAGATATATCTGCGACCAAATTCAAAGCAAACTGAATACTGCAAAATAGAATCTGTTTGTTTATTATTCGTAAGTCGTATAAAAACCGAATACTTCTAGAGACACTGTTGAACTTCTATCGGTAGCTGCAATAGAAGCGATATCTGTAAGGTTTGAAATTCGAGAGGTTGAATACATTGATTATTTATTTATTTATTAACCCATAGTAATATAAAAGCCTCCTAAGGCCAATTAAACTAAATTACAAAGTAAAATCCCTGAATTGAAATTAAACTAAAGTTTCTAGTGTCATTGGTTCCCAACCGAAAAATAATTAAGAAAAGAAAATAAATTTATAATCATATTTACATATATATGAGAAATATGTGTATATATGTAATGCAAAGTCAAGTGCAGTTATCCCAATATAATGCAGGTAGCGTAAAAGCAAGGAATAAAACATGAATAAGTCGATTAAAAATTAATTCAAATTAGCAAAATAATAAAAATCATAAAAGAAATCTTAGCTACAAATTGAAAAAAAAAATAAATACAGTTTAAGACGAAACGCATTATTAGAGCGAGAAAAGACTCGAAGTTCTATCGGTAAATAATTCCAACGACGTGCAACTGTTACCAGAAAAGATTTTTCAAACAACGAATTATTAATCCTAGGAATCAAAATCTGAGAAAAACGAAATTTAGAATAAAGTTGTGTAGGGACTCCTCTTTTAAGAACCCTATAGAATACGAGGACTGCTCTATATATTTCTGGCCTAATAGTGAAAATGCGAATATTTATAATCAGAAATGGTTTTATTGTTTTTCAAAGTATTCTCCAGCATGATTTATACACTTTTGCATGCGCTCAAACCAGTTGTCGAAGCACTTTTTCCACTCCGATTGAGAGGTGCTATTTTAAGCTGTTGACAAAAAGGAAGTAACCTCGCCTTAAGAAACGAAGAATTGCTAATAGTGGAATCACTGTTATCAATTATTAATTGGCATAATAAACAAAGATAAAGTTGGGAGGCCAATAGATATTAAACATTAAATTTAAAAATATGATGTAAAACATCTTTTTAATCAACAATACTCATATAACTATTATTACACAACAATATAAATACATGATTACTAAATAAAATGCAACAAAGTATTATGAATATAAGCGTAGATAAAGCATGTCTTGGGGGGTTGTTAAAAACCAGGACTGCAGCCCCTCCTAAAGCAAAAAGCTGCTGCTTCTCAATCTCACCGCAATCGAATAAAAACACAGGCTGGTAAATGTATGTTTCCAAAACTAAAATAAGCTAACAAATTTAAGAGTAGATCTAAGCTGAGTACACCAAATCACATAGGAAATGTCTTTCATCTACTCCACTTCGAAGCCCTCTCCACTTGTGTGATTAAATATAATAGTTAAATTATAATTATATCTGCTATATATATTATATTTTTTTAAGGGTTGTATACGCAAAGAGTAAATTTCTTGTCATTATCTTTACCAACAGAATAAAACGTAAAGTTATTTTTTTAGAAAAAGTTCTTAAATTATAAAACAAACTTTTCACAAAAACTGCAGAAAAAGATTGAAATATTCTTGTCTGTTGTTTAAAATAATAGCAATAAAAAAATACATGCATATTTTAATTTTCACTTAAAGAACTTTTTTAAGTTAAGACGTTCTCCTCGCGCGTAAGCGAAATGTTTCAATTAAGAAAAAACATTTTCATATTTTGCAAATCATTCATGCAAACTGATACGAACAAAGAAAAATTTTAAAAAAAATCAGTTCAATTAATATAAAAGAAAAATATTTATGCAAAATTTAATCACTAAAATAACTTTTCATTCAATAGAGTATTACTTAAAATTTCCCTTGAGAATTAATACTGGGTACACAATAGTAAAATACTCTTAAAGATGATAAACAAAATTTTTTTACATCGGCAAGTTTGGATACTTGAAATTCAGGAATAATATTCGCAACAAAAATAAAACGAACGAAACCGTTCAATGGCACAGAGTTTTGGCATCCAAATGTGGATCACAATAAAAAAGATTGATTTAATAAACGAATCCGAAGTGCGAACCAGTCAATATTTATGCGGACCAATGAGCAAAATTAAAACCCAAACAAACATTGTCTTATTTTTTAACCGCCGTATTGGCAACGCTGTTAAAACTTCTGACACCAAAATCAAAGTTTTATGTGTTGGCAACAGCGTTGCCGCTTTGGTCCAATCGGACCAAACTTGGTAGTTTTTCGTTTTTAAAAAACAGTTTGGTAGTTTGGTTGGTTTGTTGCATTTTTTTTAAGTTTTTGGTAGGTTTTCCTCCTTTAGCAATTTTTTAGCAATAGTAAATTTTTCACCTTAAAAATTCAGAACATAAAATAAATAAAAATGTAACTTTGAATTAAAACACAATAACTTTGAATAGTGTTACCACTGTTTTCAAAAACTGTTTTAGATGTAATAAAAAACATCTCTGCCATCTCTGGTTGAGGAAACGCGAACAATATTATTAAATTGAAATTAACAATATTTTTGAGTGAAGGTTTATTTTCAAGTGTATGTATTAAAAAAATTAACAGACAAAATGGAAAAGTAAAATACTTTTTTAATTGTAAATATATACCTAATAATTACATAAATATTTAGTAATATTGCATGTACTTTTTTTTAGATTTTAATCAAAAACTCCAAAATTAAATGATTAAATAAATTATATAATACTATTAGTGAACCGTGTAAATAAAAAGTCAAAAGAAAATTTAGAACCGAATGGTTGAGCGAATTTGATTAGCTCTGGGAAAGGGATGGGTGTTCACTCTGCATAGTATGCTCTATAACTATTTTAAATCATAACACCCATTTTAAAATCACCAAAAGACAAACTTCCATCTCAACAATTACGGGAAAAAAACAAGTGAGTATAACAGGGTTTATGTGCAAGAAATGCAATTTTAAATTTTTGGTAGGCTGTGAACCATTTTGGTAGGATTTTTGAAAATTATTGGTAGGAAGTCAATTTCTTGTGTGGCAACGCTGGTTGGCAACAAGAAATCGAACTTGGTTCGTCCAAGAAAATAAAACGAATTTATAAAAAAAGACAGAGTGTTCAAATAATATTTGTATATGTTTTAAAAAGATTTCAAAAATTTATTACTGACATCAATCAATAATAACATTCTTAGTTCACAGTGAGTTTGTCGACCTTTTAGCAATGACTACTTCATGGCGGTTAAACACGCAGAAATACCATGAAACCGTCATGTTTACATGCGATAAATACAATATGGAAGGTAGGAAGGAGTAATTAAAAATTACTTGTAGAAATAGAAAGCGAAGTTTCGTAACCTTGAAGAAGATGCCATAACGGCCTCAGCTAAAGATCCGTAGAATATTTTATACGATATTAATAAAGATCCATAGATTAAATAGTATGTTTTGTTGTTTTAGGAAGGATAAGGATAAGAATAAGGTTGAAAATTTTCTTTGTAAAACAAAAAGAATCCTACAAAGGCAAAGTATTATATTCGTAAGGGTGAAGGGCATTGGTCACAACGCACTTGCAACAATTTTATATATATTTAGATTTATTCCCTACCATTCTTATTTTCTCTCACTCACTCTCTCTCTCACACAAACACACTTTTTCATTATCTATTACTCTTACATTTAATCTAACAGACAAACCTTAATTGGCGCGTAAAGCGCACCGTAATCTGGACCACGGCTTTTGCGCCGTGAACAGTAATGTTAACCCATTTTTTTTAACCAAACTGTATAGAAATAAGAACAACTAAATTACTTTGCAACAATAAAAAAACAAAACAAATTAAGAAGCAGCCAACTTCACTTCCTAACGCACTTTAAAATTGGATTTTTCAATTTCTTAGCGTTGACCCCGCGCTATTAAAGTTTGCTTCATACATTTCAGCAGACAGATTGCGTCTTAGGAGCTAATTTAGATTTGACTGTAAGGAATTGGACAATTAAAATTAATTGCAAGGTGTGGCAGGCGGCTTATCACTTTCATATGAATTTTGTTTTTGGCCACCATTTTCCGTTTTGTCATAATTAATTAGATTTTTCTTTACGAAAGACTAGCATTTAAAGGCCAATGAAAGGACTGAGAAGAAATGGTCAAGAATATCTTGAAAGAGGTGGAAAATTTAATTTCTAAAGAAACTCCTAAGACAATAGCATCTTAATAGGAAGGGACTTTTAGGCATCATCTGGTAGAAATGAAAAATTAACAGTTACCAATCGAAAGTCTGAATTCGCTACAGTCAATTAAAGTACGGTCACGAAGAACACATGTTAGTTGTCGTCATAGAAGCTCTACAGTCGACAGTTTCGTCCTGACCAGGTTGCGGAAATTTCATACTGATTAGTTATTACTCTCCTTTATTAAGGCAAAATCTTATTAAAAGTATTTTATTATAAAGGATATCTAAGACATTGTTAAATAAACAATTAAGACATTTGACTATTAAAAGCAATTTAATGCATGAAAAAATAAATCATTTATAAAAACCTCTCAACCAATTTTAAGACTTACATACAAATTAATCATAATGTTGCTGATATGTATGTATGCATGTATGTATATCACACGCAATTTATTTTATTTAATATTTACAAAAGCTAAGATATTTACTCAAGTTTTTTTTGTTTGTTAAAACCCCTATTAATTATTTTTTTAGGGGTGGAAAGCCTATTTCCGTGACAACTCCAATTAAAAAGTTAAGACCGTTATACATACATACATACATATATATTTTTATTAATCACAATATTATATATAATTTGATTAAATTAATAAAAATTGTTTAAATTATTTCTTTTGAAGAGTCATTTAAAACTTTTACAAAGTGGTGGGGTTTTTATGTTACAGTTAAAAAAGTTTTGAGCACGTATTCAATAGAAACCTTGTTAAAAATCTAGGTAAAACAAATATGGTTTAATTAAAATGCGCTGCTCATAAAAAGATACACACATAAACATTAAAGATGGTGCGTATTTTGACAATATAAATAAAGTTGCCAGATGAAATGGTTAAGTAAAATCGTATAATTTTAAGGTAAACTAGTCAATGGCCAACTTTTAACAAAAAAATCGCAAAAATTATAGTCCTGATTATTTTCAATATATATCGCCACAAACAAGCAATAATCTTGTTAATTTATTTATTTCAATAGCTTCGTTTTAAATAAGATTACGATCTATAGTTAACATATTATTTAGAAAATTTAATTCAAAAATACTTTTCCGTTCTGAATTAATTATTCGATTTTAAGTGTACAATTAAGAGTAACCTAACGATCAATTAAGGAGAAGGGATTAAGTTTTGAAGAATTTTCATTAGAGAAAAGGGTGAATGTTTACAAAGTTAACGAATCTAACGACACTGTACCTAGAACTAACGTCAAATTAGTGACAAGGCAACATAAAAGTAGTAAACAAATGGGTAACAATTCTAAAAGATAAGCAATAAAAGATGAAAAATTATTGTATAGAGAGGCACATTGCAGATGATCTACTTCTGTATTAAGTTACATTTAGCCGACCGTAAATGTAGAAATGTAAATGTAGATGTGTCAGCTGATCATTTTTGATATACGAAAAGCTATGCAAATGCTTAGCCGACTGAAATGTCACTTAGCCGTAACGTTTGAACCTGCTGAAAATAGAATTTCAATACAAGGTTACGTGACAGAAGTAGCCAGTGATGGTAAATACTATCATACATTGAAGTGTAGTACAATATCCCTTTTCAAGTACTTATTTATGCTTATTTACTAAAACTTTGAAGTTGTAAAATTTTATTACAAACAAAATAAATTTAATTAAATTATGAAGTTTTCTTTTCAAAATTAAATATGTAATATAAGCAATTTTTTGTGTAATCGTTAGGCTGAGAATAATTTATGCAAATGTTATATTTTTCGTTATTACAATAAAATATTATTTATAGTACGATTGAAATATTTACGTACTTTTTACATAAAATTGCAAAGTGGCCATCATTGGTTTGAACAGCTGTGTGTTTTTATTTATTTATAAACTGAAATACAGCAAAAAATAATGGACGACAAAAAATTAATGATTCATGTTTAGGCGAATGAATGCCTTTACAATGAACATTCTCCAGGATATTAGAATGCAGAAAAAATGAAATAAACGCAAGAAGTTTAAACAAATAAACAAATCTGCGGTATTCATTATAATTTAAAAGCATACACAAAATAAAAAATAAGACAAAACACAACAAAGTTTTATTTAATTTTTTGCTTATGTCAAAAACACATGACACGTTTTTACACATTCTATAAGCACAACTACATTTACATTTACAGTACAGCTACATTTACATTACATTTACGATTTCAACAGTCGGCTAATTCTGCCTTTACACTAAGCACCAATGGTTATAGAAATTAAGTCTACGAAACTAAAAAGACCATAATAAATAATTAATTTAGAGCTAGATAAGTGCTAGAAAAGCCTAGTACCCTAATACTGGATAATTATACTTTTAATACGACTTAGTAGCTTTAAATATCGTTTTACTGTAGCCTAAACAAGAAGGTATGTTAGTAATAGAAAATATGCTGGATTGTTAATACTCTTAAATGTAAGACGTAGGAATGATACGTGCAGGCTATGACTGGAAGAGGCTGAGATGGCAACGCACATCGCGTGTTAGTATTCAGCATTTAGTGACATAAGTTTTTGACTACGTATGTTATGTAGCAACGCAAAGGAACCTACTCAAACATATAAGTAATACTACTTAATTTATTAATTATATTATTTTAAGTCTACTAACGCGAACTCTTCAAATTAAAGAAATAATACAACGGATGTGTTGAGCTTGTTGGCTTTGTCAATCAGTTGTGTATACAATATTGGCACTCTCAGAATTTTCTTCTGTAGATAGAATTTTTAATACACTACATAATTTTTCTCTATATTAAAGGACAAAACTTCAACTCCAAAAGAATCTCCAGTAAGGCTTTCAGTTTATAGTATCGATTTTATTATAATAGTTTTAAAATACATAAATATACAATAAAGTAAAAATAATTTAAAAATTATAATTAAAGGACTAATTGATTAAAACATTTAAACTTTCTATTTTCAACAGTTCAACAACATATTTATATCAACGATAAACAATTGGGTGAGCGACAAAATTTATTAAGAAAAAATAGATAAAAATTCATAAAAAATATTCTTCTCTTAAAAACCAGCAATTTTCTAATAAAATCGTTAAATCTGGCAATACTACATCAAGAAACAAGTTGAGAATACAAATTCAAACTGTATTGTTAAAGAGAGTGAGTAATCGAAATTGCATTTTTTAAAAACAAAAACAAAAAAAGACACGAATTTAAATGCATTAAAAATATCCCAGCAATCCCATATGGATACAAAACAATCATATAAACGTTAAAGAATAATGTGTACATGTGTAATGACACGATTTATTCATCTGAACAGACAAAAAACAGGCAACTCATCAACATCATAATCATCACCCTTACGACTGTCATCAAAGCAGAAAATGCTGTATGAATAAGAAAACAAAGCGTGTAGTAATCAACCAAACATCTATCCATGCATTCATCCATATATCTTTTTAACTTCTAACAAACAAAAGGCAATGTAGAGCATTTATTTTGTGTTTCTGTAACGGGTGTTTTTTTTTAACTTCCTACAAATATTCATAAAACTAGAATTATAACAAAGGTTTTTTTATGTCTATAATGCTGATCATTATTTCTGGCATGTGCTACATTTGTACAACACGTAATCTAGCGGCCTTATTTCCTTACAATCTCTTTGATTTTGCGAAAACCATTGAACGACGTAAAATTACACAAACGAGGTAAATGGTTAGTCCTCAAATGTTTATTTCCTTGAATTATTAGTACAGGTAAGCTGCAGAGGATAATCGATGATTAAGTCGGCTGTAAAAGAAAACAATGATGGTCGAAAACTGGACTTAATCCTAGTTAGAGAGGAAAATAACGGCTTAAGTTGTTTGTGGCTGTCGTGGCTTTTTAGTAAGAAAGGAGATCGTGATTTTGAATCTCTCCGGAATTTGTGATCTGGATGGTTGCGCTGTTGAAAAAGCATAGAGTAGCTTGAGCCTCGCCAGAGTCACAGAGTATTGTGGTATAAAGAACTGAGAAGACTTGTTTAAGCACATGTTTAGTAAACAAGAAATTGTGCCTACAAACCCAATCACAGCCACTGGATAGCTGCGAAGGATCAAGGTGTCACGGTAGTCAGTCCACTAAATTTGCTGGTTCATACATCAAGACAAACGAAATCTCAATTTTAGAATAAAAGCCATTACAAGGAGCTGAACACTAACCTCCAAAATCGTCTTCTGACCTGCTTTGAAGAAGAGGATTTATATTGAAATACTTGAAAAGGTAAAGGAAGCGGATGAGCTTGCAATTCTTGCTACTACCTGAAGGATTTCAGTGTTCTCGCACATGAAACACTACAGACAAGACATCGACCCAAAAATTGGAGGGAATGAATCAGTTCTCTGAGGATGATCAGATAACTGACTCTACTTTAACGACCAAAAGAAAAATCGTAAAACGCTGTCTGCTATAACAATCCCAATGGCATTTTTGAAAGGTGCCTGACAGGATTCGAATGATAAGGGGAGTATAAAACACCTCTTCTGTCAATTATGTATCAATTATCGAACTAGGGAAAATCTTAAGATTTTTAATAGACTTCAGATGCTTTTGCAGCAAGGACTCTGTTCTTAACGGATTTTTGTGTGGTATCACAATGGACCTTAAGCTCTCAGCATATCGAAAGATGAAGCCTTAGGCTGCAGTAAAGAAAAGGAATGACAAAAGAAGTAAATTAAGGTTCGATTCGTATCTTTAATTAAGCCTTTAAGGTGTGAGTGCATTCCTGATAATATAAAAAATATCAATCTGATTGCAAAGCAATTGAGAGCTGTTAAATTGTGTTTTAAAGGAAAACAGTATTTCCAATTTAAACATTTCGTCCTTCAAAAAGAAAAACACCCATTATTTCATTTATTCATTTGTATGCAAATACAATTAAGCAAAACTTAGAAACAGACTGCAATGACTATTGTGTTATTTTCTTATGTTAGCGTAGCAGCAGCAGCAGCAGTAGTAGTAGTAGTAGTAGCAGCAGAAATAGTAAGAGTAGTAGTGTTAATAATGGTGGGAAACGGAAACATTGAAAAGGAAGTTAAGTGGGGAATTTAAAGACGACAATGATGCTGATGATGAAAATATTTTAGAAAAGTTTTAGATCCCTGTTATACATACAAATATTGTTTTAAAGTGTTGACATATTCAAATGATACTAATGTTGAAGGCTGTTTACTGCTATCAGCAGATTCTTTTTTCAATTTGATACCATCATGTATCTATACACTTTCATTTACCTTGTTTTGTTTATTTTTCTTTGTTATTTTGTGTATATTTTTTCATTTTAATTAAATTTTTTTTCTTTTTTGTAAAACTTACACATTCGAACATACTTTGGGGTTTTGGGTTTTGTGGCTCAGTAGTGTTTACTGGTATACACATGAAAAAAAGCGTAGTTTTAATGTTTAAATTTTGTAAACTCTTTAAGATTTAAGCGTTTTTATTTTCTATATTTTTATTTTTCGTTTTCACTTGTATAAATTTTAATTCGGTTTTATTTAAAGCTTTTTATTACTCGATTAATAATTTATTATATTTAAATTATTAATATTATTTTGCGCGTAAGTAATAGGATACGTAGTAGTAAAAAGTTCTTTTGTTTAAAAAAAATATGTATCAATTGATTTTTCACTTTAGATATGTAACACAAAACTAATGGGTGAGCAAACAAATTTTTCCGTTTGTGCTAAAAGAAGAAGCAAAGAAAAATGGAATAAAAAAAGGAAACAGATTTATTTAAACTTCTGAAAACTTGTATAAAAAAACAATAATTTGTATAAAATAATTTGTTATTTTAAAAACGTTTTATTTTTAAAATTTTTAACAACCGATTTTTTTTTAATTTTTTGTCACTTTTAAACCAAAAAATAAAAAATAAAAAATCTTTTAAAATTTAGATTGGTGTTGTTATGTTGCAAATTATAAGGATCCACAAAAATGAATGTGTATAAAGACTATAAAATGAAATGAAATAAATGTTCGCACATCCATGATGTTTAGATTGAGTATTTGGGTTCGTGTGCGTATTAATGTATCGGTATTTGCTAAAATGCGCATGTGAGAAAACTTTTATTGCAGAGAATTTTCATTGGGAATGACTGTTTGTTATTTGTCTAACAGTATTGGTTCAAAATGGTTCAAAATGTTTGCCTTAGTGGTGAATTAAATTGTTGTTTTCTTTTTTTAAATAATAAAGTGTTCCTTTAAAATTCGGGCGCCTTAAACAGACTTTAAACGAAAAAGGTCATTATGTTTTAAAGGCATTACTAATTTTGCGTTAATAATTTTGTACTTTTTTCATTATAAAAAATATTTTAACCACAAATATGGCAACTCCACTTCGGCGATAATAACAAAACCCATTGCATTTTATAAAAGAAAATTTGGTAAACAAATAAATGAAGTGTGGCAAGAAAGCATGGAGTAGGGACATTTTAATAACATATCACGAATCAGAGTAAACTCTTGGATTAAAAAAAATAGAGACAGATCTGTTTTCATTTTGGCCCAGAGTAAAATGCTTTACAAATTCTTCATCATCTACATGAATGATTATTATTTCATATTAAATAATCATAAAAGCCAAGGGATTTAATTGGATTTAATTAACGCACTTCTTATATGGCATTAAAGAATATTTTAGTTTTTAAGTGGTACTCTATAGCAAAATTTTAAGCGTATACACATGGGTTTATAAATGAAATATTTATCTCAACAAGCGTCCAAGTCAATCACAGAAATAATGTGATGCCATGAAATTAATGATCCGATCGTTTTCATGGAAGATCACATACTTATAAGTAAACGGCATCAAAAATTTAATTTTTTTTTGGCAAGACGCAAGCATTGTTTATATTATTAAATAAAATTTTTTTATAAAATTAAAACGGAACATAAGACAGACAGTGCCTAAGTTTATTGCACAACTGGCAGCTAAATATGAAATTTCATAAAAATATTATGAGAAAGTGTTCCCCTTGTTTGGAATCATTTTTAATTTCAACAAATCAGTTTTGTTTTTTTGCCAGCGTTCTCTCACATATTATGTGAAAGTTAATCGCAGCTGTAGACGCCTTGTAAGAAAATATAACTGTCAAAACGCTAAAGAGATGGCAACGTTACTCCTTTTATTTGGAAATTGCTTTTTTTGTGGGTTAGTAATTTGTATGCAACAAAATTAACTTACCGCTTAGGCGGCAAAATTTTTTTATTTTCAATACTTTTTTTTTGCAAAAAAGAGGTAATACAAAAAAAACAAACAATATCTATTGTATAATTTAGTTAATTTTTTATTAGGATTATCCTGCTCTTTACGTGTCTTCGCCGCTAACTTTTCTATTTATTTATGTATTTTTTGTAGTTTCATAATCAATTATATTCTTTGTTCGTCTGGCAACTCTTTACAAAATTGGCGCAAAACTCATTACTAAGCTTATGAGCCATGTGCTAAAAATCGCGGGAATGCCATACGGAATTTTATTTCAACATGAGCTGGAAATCAGGCATTTATTTTGCTGTCAAAATCGCAATTAAATATTTCGTGCGTTTTAAAGTTTCTAAAATCCAGCTATTAGTTTCATACAAGAAATAAAATATTAATTACTATTAAGGTTAATCAGTTTATTGTAAAAACATAGAAAGAAAAAAACATTCTAAAAAGACTGTATATAATAAGTGATTCCTTAATAATTTTGGGGCCATTGCAAACAAAGAACTTTCTAAAATTTAGAAGCTGGTAAAAATCGCCAAAAGCAAAATCTAGAAAGACTCCCTGCAGATAATATTGGGCTACGTGGTCCAGTGTAACTGAAATGGACTAACTACAACATGGTCCTATGTAATACAGTCGTGCACCATGTTATTTTCCAACAAGAGTTTGCTGTTAAACGACAAGTGTTTGCGTTTTGACGATTGCATAAAGTGTTGCCAAGAGCTGTACAGCTCGTGCAGTTAGAACTACGTAGTATAATATTTCTTAAAAGATTACATAGTGGTAACTCTAATGCCATCCATTGTTTATTTTCGTAAACAGTTTTGTGTATGTACATCGAACAATACAAAGTGGCAAAATTAAAAATATTACAAAGTATGTAAACTATGTAAAAGTACATATTATTAATAAAAAGAAATATAAATGGTAGTGCGGTACATAAACGGCGACTTGCAAAAATAGAAAAAGAAAATTATTTAAAAAGATTAAAAAGTGCAAATGAAGCAATTTTGTGCATAAATGACTTAGCAGATAATGCCAACACGAAATACTCGGAGACCGAAATTTTCATGCATTAGGATTTAGATGAGGGATACGGCAATAACAAATAAGCTCGAGAATAAGGGCAATGGCAGTTAAGAGGCAGAACTTCAAGGAAGAACATAAAAGAACTATTGGCTATACTAAGAATCATGGTGTAGATGTGCCTCTGTCTCCACTGACGCTTGTCGAAAATATAAAGGCACCACTAAACATAGTGAGTGTGAATCCGGTCAATACGCGCATTTCGGTATTAAACAAAATTTGATGAAGGTGGCACAGTTAATTTAAAACGAATCATAATGGGAATATGATCCTTGGTTTCTTTTCTTTTTTTTTTTTTTTTTTTTTGTTATAATAGAAAATGAAAGCTTTTCTTAATGCAAACACATGTAAATGTAATTTACTCCCTGTTTTTTTTAATACACTTTTCAAATGGAAAATATTTAAGTTAATAAATCTTTTTAATAAATTTTAAAATAAATAATCTAAAAAGATAAAAAACAGCCGCCCTCCGGGGTGTTTCATAGAGTAGTGATATGGAGTAGTTTTTAAAACAAACCCTCTGGAGTATTCCATCGTGTAGTGGCATAGATTAGTTTTGAAACTACTCCCATGTACTGCAAAGCTGAGTTATATGGTCCAGCCCTAGGACATCGTAATGTTAATTGGATCATGTGTTCTCTATACACTTGGGTTACCTTTGGACTAGTCCTAGTCCCTTATGGAATATAAATTCCATGAGTGTAAGGACTAGTCACATTATCTTCAGGGCTAATATAGAGTTACCACCGAAACTGTTAAAATGTATAATCGTATAACTGTATATATGAATGCTAAATGTCGGAGGTTCTAGTCAACCGTTTAACAAGTTGTCAGTGTAGAAATTAATCTCTGCAAATTTTAAAACACGGTGTCCATAAACTTTACTAGCTGATTTCACTATATTTGCTTTCATAGGAGTAAAAGCATTTGGTCAATTGTTGTTTAAAGTGACGAAAACATGTTTCGCTCACTGTAATAAATTTCAGAATTTTTTTTTAATGAAACTGATTTTGTGCCATATAATGGTATATGTGTGGTGAATATTTATTAAGTCTCAAGGAGTTGCACACTTCATATGCAAAGTAAAATGCATTTTGGATTTTAAATGAACACTTCTTTAAATTGCTTTCTTCTTTTAATTCCTTTTTTTTTAATTTTTCAAAAAAACTAAAGTCTCTGTTATTTTTTTAACAAGTCACATGACTGTATAACATACTTATTAATACTCATATAAGTAGATATGTATGCATTCACGTACATTGAATTCGTAAAAAAGGATTTTTTTCTTTACTTTTTTTTCCAAAACCAATTGTTTAGTTCTAAACGTTTCGTAGCATTTAACCCACAATTATATAATTTATTATTATCAGTATTATGTTTTTAATTATAATTAAAAGGCGTTTACACTAAACATTAATATAAATAACACATAGAAAAAGGTTAAATTAATTTTGTAATTTTTTCTTTTAACACGGAAATATTGTCATTATTAGTTATTAGCTTTGATACAAAACAAACTTAAATTTTTTACGTTGTTCTTTTATAGTTTTAAGCTTTAATTTGTGAATTATTGTGGGTATATATTGTAAATACATATGTATGAATGCAAATTAAATACAATACATATGTTTTGTATTTATTAGAAATGTGCGTATTTCATTTTAATTACACCAGCAGACTTCAAAGGATAATATAAAACTGAAATGTTAACTAGTTTATAGTATAATACTTGTAGTAAAATTGACCACATTTGGCCTAATAAATGTATAAAGCAACTCTCTCCAACGTCTATCTATACTCTCTTTCTAACATTTGCATATTAGCACAACAGTTATTCTCAAATTATATATTTTGTTATACTTAATAAAAGTGGTTAAAAAGCAAACAATATTTTACACAACTAAAATCAAAAATAACAACAACAAAAAAAACCACAACAACCAAATAATATTAAAAACACACAACATTCATAGAGTGGTGAATTAAGAAACATGTTGTCTTTTATTGTGTTGCTTTACAAAACTTGCGAATTTCTAATCAGAACAAAGAATATTTAAAGTATTTTTAATACAAACTCAATTCCAGGTGATATATCAATTAACACGTGGTTTTAACAAACACACGTATGTACATGAGGTGACCAGGTTACGATGATAGTAACCACATAAACTCTTGGTAGCATATTTGCCTGAATTGCAAATTTGCTTTACTGTTTTATTATAACGAGCTAGTTTCTTTTTGAAGCGTATCAAACGTGTCCAATTCTACCAGAGACGTTGAAATAAACACTTCAAACACTTTGTTATTTGAAATCGGTTAAAAAAACAATACTGATAACTTTAATTAAATAATGGACCAAGTCTAATCGAAGTAAAATAGCACAGACAGGCGTTAAGAGAATACGCCTTGGCTCCATTTTATCAAGTTTATAAATTGTTGTTATAATTTTCGGTAATAACCGTCGTCTCTGGCTGTGTACTTTGAACGTTTGGCGAGCGCTTTCGATGTGATAACATCATTTTCAAGCCACGTGTTTATTAAAACTAAAGAGATAGTGTTAAAAGTAGATAATGTTAACAATAAAAGGTGGTGGGTTTAGGTAATTTTTGTCCGTTTAAATGGTATTATGCAGGTAGATTCCCTGATATCTGTCCTCTTTATTGGGGTAAATAGTTTAATATGTGGGTCTTTTATTATTGGATAGGTAAGTGTGACCGTCTGTGGGTGTTTTGTGGGTGCTTACCTACTTCGCCCATATTTTCCGAGCTATGGTGTTCTGAAATTTTAAATTTTTTTAAATATCAAGATGGGTATCATTTTAAAGCTTTTGAAAAGATCTTTAAGGAAATACTAAAAATTTTTAAAAATGCCTAACCCATCAGGAGCCGATGTCATTTTTATGTTACGTTATATATAAACAGTACCGATTTTTATTAATTCTTTGTCACCCCAATATTTACTTTTTTGATTGGAGTTACTTCACTCAACTAGATTTACATACCAAGATGGTGAAGGGTATGTAAAATTCGGCATAGCCGAATATAGCACTCTCAATTGCTTTAATATTAATTTTCGTATATTCCTTTTAGCACAACGATATTTTATATAACATGGTGAATAGCTTGTTGATTTTTAATATCGCAAAGATTTTTTACTTGCAAAAGTGACATTTTGAAAATAACTTTTATTATTTTTTATTTTACTGAATATGCATGAATGTCTTCAGTTGCGATTTGTAGCACAATAAGCATAACTTTCGGTGATTTAAAAGTTTTTATTAGTTCAGCTAAATCTAAAGGTCCGTGAATTTCATTGATATTATCGATTACAAAACAAGTCGATGAGTTTATCTTTCCCTTTTATTTATTATTTTTTTTTTTTTTTTTGTTTTGTTTCATTTGATTTGCCAAGTGCATGTGAGGTCACAAATAAAACAAAAACAGAATATCATATAGAAAAACATAAAAAAAATATTTTTTTAATTAAAGAGTTGTATAGAACAAAGTTAGTGTCTCATATTTTGAAAACTATAAATGATAAAAGCCAACTGATTACACAGGTCGACAGATCTCTAAAAGTTTGCCTAAAAATCAATTTTACATTAATTTTTAATATTCTAAGGTACAACTTGCGAACTTTGAGCTGAAGGCGAAATCTTGAGTAAGTAATATGCATTAATTACAATTCCTTTGGATCCACCAGTAATGTTTAACAAAAGCTCACAATAATTTCATTGCATTTTAAATAACCAGGGGGATTTCGATTCGAAAGAAAAACTCTAGCAACGCAATGTATAAGCTATAGAAATTCGAAAGATTTTTCTTTTGCATCGAAATACAGAGTAACCCTCCAGGATCATCCTGCGTTAAATGGAGGCAAATCACCGTAGCGATGCCAAAACGATTTTTAATGCAAATAAAAATAAATAACTCTTATAGAAAAAAACGAGTTCAAAACAGATTTCATCTGTCTGAGCATAACGGTTCAAAAGTATGCTCCAAGTACGAGTATAGTTCAAGTACAGCTCCTTGTTGGTTTTAACCGTCTGTTAAACTGTTTGGCAATATACATCAAATTGCAGCAACTGTAGGGCCACCCTTTGATTTCTAAATTCAAATAATGTATCTGCTGTTGTAGTAGACTTAGCAATTAGGTTCTTTGTAAATTTCAACGTATCTCTATAACAGTTTGGCCATATACATCAAACTACATTAACTATTGTAACACCCTTTAATTTTTAATTTAAAATGTTTATATTTCTTATTATACTAGCGAAAGTAGTGACATTCTGTTCATTTTTCAAAGTTTAAAAGATACGGCCATTTAGGTAAAATTACATTAATTTTGGGAACACCCTTTAATTTATAAATTCAAGTTATAAACTTGTTTCTATAGCAGACGTGCGTGTCCCTTGTAAGTTTCATGTGCCTCTCTATAACGGTTCAAAAGTTTGGCCACATACATCAAATTACATCAACTATTAGGACACCCTTTAAATTCTAAATTTTGTTTTTATAGCGGAGTTAGCAATACAGGTTGCTTGTAAATATCAAGCGTCTGTCTACAATTTTAAAAAAGTATGGCCACATACATTAAATAAACAGAACTTTTGGCGCACCCTTTAATTTATAATTTTGAATGGTAATACTTGTTACTATAATGGTCATAGCAATCGATATTCTCTCCAATTTGCAAGCGTTTGTTTATAACGGTTTAAAATATAGGACCATATAGGTCTATGTACAACACCTTTGGGGACACCCTTTAATTCTTCGATTTTTTTATTACTTTTTGCCATTGGGAGCTACAGTGATATTCAGCTTTTTTAACTTTAAAATGGTGCCTTTACGGATCTAATACACGTCACAAACATGTATGTTGTATAGGGACACCCTTTGATTTTTTAGGTTATGAACCGTTTTTGAAACTGAACTAATCTGTAAGCAACATCTTTCAAATAAAGAAAAAAATCCAAATTGGTTCAGAAACGACTAAGTTCTACGGGCACAAACATAAAAAAAGCATTCAGTCGAATTGATAACCTCCTCCTTCTTTCTTTGAAGTCGGTTAAATAGGTAATAAACTACATACATGCTTCATCTTGTCTACTATTTTAAACACAAAGGATAGTTCAAAACTGAACTAGGTAGACGTAGAAATTTAAGCAAGTTCATGTAGCTTAATCAATAGAGGCGTTCCATTAAACTAGTTCGTTAATAAGCTACAGAAATCTAGTGAACGTTGAGTTGAATTGCCATGATTTAAGTTTTGTGCGAAAAATAAGGTGTGCAAAAGTGCGGTGGGGCGTTTTTTTTTAATTAATCAGGGATTAATACGCAATCATGATTCTACACAAATTCCGTTTCGAATGAATTCTTTCGCCGATACATAAATTTTGACGAAACTGTGAGTCGCTACAAAATTTTAGAAATGATACGATATTCAAAGCAAAAGGCTACACGGATTCACCTCAAAGAAAGCAAGACACAAAAAGGGTAAAAGAAGAAACTAGATGAATTTAGACGTTTTAATTCGCCTATAAATGGAAATCGCAGTTACGAGCGCCATGGCAAGCTGGGTAGAAAAAGTGACAGTAAAAAAATGATTGGCATGGTAGAACAGAAAATATCGACTCCTACTTTAGATTTTGGTTAGTTAGTTAGTTAGAAGTGGCAGCCTCTCACGACGAAGATCACTTGAGCACAATCGAATGTCCCGTTGTGACACTACAAGGAAGACGGCGCGACTCCCCTTACCCAGTTGAGAACCATGAAAATTCCCGGATGAACTTCGCTATGTCCCCTATGTCACTCTAGATGATAGCTCCGTAAGAGTCCCAAAATAAGGAGAGCCCAGAATCCTAAATCTTTTTCGAGCCAGGGATGGGCAGTGGCACAGGAGTGCAGTACGGTCTCTTCCTCATCCTCCGAGTCACAGCTGCGACAGAAATCGTTAAAGGGCAAACCCAGTCTTTCAGTATGCCTGCCGATTAGACAGTGACCAGTAAGTACCGAGACCATTATATTTATAGATTTCCTGTCCAGTCCGAGCAGCTGTCTGGTCCGCTTGAGGTCCAGTGTAGTCCACAGTTGTCTGGAGATACAACAGGAAGTTTCCTTCACCCATAATTTGCAAGCCAAATTGAGGTAGTGATTTTTTATGGCCCTTTTAACCGTTGCCAGAGTAATCCCAACGTCGGATAGCGAGGTGACGCTAGGAAGCAATGTGCCCCGTTTGGCGAGATCATCGGCCCTACAGTTTCCCTGGTCAATCTGTGTTCGCTCAGTAATGAGCGACATCTTGAGATTAGCTTAGATGTACTGTATGCACCAGCAAGCGCCCTGATTGCCGCCTGACTGTCCGAAAATATCCGAATGGCAAGGCCAAGAAGTTCGTCCCTAAGCACTATTTCGAATGTTTTAAGAATGGCTATTACCTCGGCTTGAAAGACGCTGCAGTAGTCAGGGAGTCTAAAGGAGAATCTCAGTCCAAGGTTATTGGAGAAGATTCCGCAACCGTCCCTGTCGTCCAGTTTCGAGCCATCGGTGTAGATGTCGACAGTATTGCTCACAGCCACTTCGTTACAGACCCATTCCTCCCTACTTGATACATGGATCTGAAACCCGTGATTTAGAGCAGGTGTAGAAGAGATGTAGTCCACCATTGACGGTATGGCCTAAGCCAGCGTGAGAGGGCATTAGGACTAGCTGCACAACATTTTTTGGTAGTCACGACGGGTCTCACAATTGATATTGTAGTTTCAAGTTTATTACATTCATTTGAAATTTCCCTCTGTTGGAAAGAATAAGCTCCCTTGGATATGATCTATTGGGAAAAATTAACCTCCAATGGAACTGGAACTATTTGGCTGGAACTAATTTACACCACATATCTCTACAACCTATAACTATACGCACTGGTTGAGCTTAGTCGAAATATTGGTTTTGTTATCACACACATAATAACATCGATGGTCTTGGTTTAAATTTGTTGTAGAAATGAAATAACCGCGCTTCTAATGTACATAGGTCACACGGTGCATGTCGAATTATTCTAAAAAATATGTAATTAACACTTTTTACAAAAAAAAACCGAATTCAAAACAGATTTTAGCTATTTATTTATAACGGCTTAAAAATTTAGCAACATGCATCAAATTATATTAACTATTGGAACATCCTTTAATTTCTAATTCCAAATTGTATACATGCTGTTATAGCGGACTTAGCAATACAGGTTCTTTGTTAATAACATCCGTCTGTGTATATTAGACATCCGTCTAATTTTTAATTGGGTGCATATAACGGTTCAGAAGATAGGGCCATATAGGTCAGATAACATCAATTATGGAAATACCCTTTAATTTCTGAATTCAAAATGTATACTTGTAGTTGTGGCGGACATAGCAAAACAGGATCCTTGTTAATTTCAGCTGTCTGTCTTTAACGTTTCAAAAGGTCTGTCACATACACTAATTTATAGCCACTATTGGCGCACCCCTCCGTTACTTGCCAAATCCAAACTTAATACTTGTTGTTATGGCGGACTTAGCAATTCAGATTTTTTGTAAATTTTCAAGCGTTTGTTTATTACGGTTAAAAAGATAGGACCATATAGGTAAATTTAAGTCCCCTATGGGGACACCCTGTAATTTTTAGACTTATTTTTCTATAACTTTTTGCTATTGGGAGCCATAGTGATACTCAGATTTTTAAATTTTATAATGGTGCTCTTCACGGTTCATAATACACTTTAAAAAAATGTATTTTGCATGGGAACACCCTCTAACTTTTAATATTTGGAACTGTTTTCAAAGCTGGACCAATGTGTAAGCGTAATTAATCAAATTAAAAAAAATTTTAAATTGGTTCTGAAATTACTGAGTTCCGTAGGCACAAACATTAAAAAAACCAACATTCAGACGAATTGATAGCCTCCTTCTTTTTTGAAGTCAGGTAAAAATTATTGTGTAAAATTATGTTTGTTTTATAGGAAGCGAAGGCAAAAGGAAAAAAAAATAATTCGTAACAAAATGCCTGAGGCTCACTTTCATTATTTGATCTTCTTTTGTCGTACCAAGGACTTGTTCGGCGACTTCTAAACAAGCGATGTTTTTCGATCGACCTAGACTTTTGGTGTCATTTATGGTGGAATCACAACTAACCAACATATAGGTTGACTTCCAAAACGTCAGTTGCCTTGTATTCGAACAATGTATTGTGTTTTATAATGCCATGGTACTAAATGTTTACAATGCATATCATTTAAAAATGTCGCAAACAAGTATTATGCACTGAACTCATTCGAGACAGCAGCTACCGACTGCAAAATGTCAGAATTAGAATGCATGTTTATATGAGAATGATTAATTTGTTGACAGCAAGGCAACAAGGCGGCAGGTTGTTGTCTGGGCTGAATTTGCCGCTGCAGTCACTTTAAACTAATTTCCAAGGCGAATTAAATACAAGGTGATAGCGGTGGCGAATTCAATTCTTTTCCCTGGTATTCTAACTGTCAAACTCCATATATAAAAAATCTGTATAACAGTTAGATGAATTTTTTATATATGGAGTTTGACAGTTAGTATACATCAAGGCGAATTAAATACAAGGTGATAGCGGTGGCGAATTCAATTCTTTTCCCTGGTATTTTAACTGTCAAATTCCATATATAAAAAATCTGTATAACAGTTAGATAAATTTTTTATATATGGAGTTTGACAATTAGAATACATGGTAAAAGAATTGAATTCGCCACCGCTATCACCTTGTATTTAATTCGCCTTGGTATACATGGTAAAAGAATTGAATTCGCCACCGCTATCACCTTGTATTTAATTCGCCTTGCTAATTTCTAATTTTATTGGCGACAATCAGGGCTGCCGTTTTTGGTTATTTCTAACCAAAAGTGGTTATTTTTTTCTTTAATGTGGAGATGTGAATATTTTTCTCATTTTGGTTATTTTTTCTCCAAAATAATAATACACATGTACATATTTTTTATGTTATACTTTTTAAGCTTTTATATTCTTCAATTTTTCGAATTCCTACCAAGACAACTGAAAATAAAACAGCTGTGACTAAAATCGCTAGTGCAGCCACCTGTTATGAATTCGCCTTTGTTGCTACTCACTTGCTTATAATACTTTTCTTTTACAACACTGTCAACAACTTTTAATTTTGCTAAATGTAAAATTTCCCTTCAAAATGCAATGAACTTTTAATAAGTAAATCTATGGTCTCAAACTATTATACGGTAAACTGCAAGTTTTGTTTACTTTGTTTTAAACAAACTTTTATTTTTTTAAACATACGTGTACAATCGTTACTTATTACATACATACATATGTAGGTAAAAGAATTTTATTTTTGTTATTATTATTATTAACTGAATTTAAATCAAATAAGTTACATTCTAATAATGTATCCATTTTAAATGTTATTTAATAAAAATACTACATATTGAAATTTGGTTATTTTTTTTCTCATTTGGTAACTTTTAAAGCAAATTTTGGTTGTAAAAATTTTTTGGTTGTGGCAGCACTGGCGACAATAAACAGTTTAGTGATGTCAGTACTATTAGACATGTAAAATAATAAGCGCTTAAAATCTCTTATTATGAAAAATGAAAAGAACAATAAAAATATAAAATAAAAATTATTTATTTAAAGATTTAAGTGTAAATATATAATAAAATTGTAACGGGATAATTTCAGTACATGAAGTATTTAAGGAAAATAGTGTTGCTGGTGAAGACAATAATTGATTTGGAATACAAAATACCTATTTATTGAATTGTTATCTGTCTCACGTAAGTGCTGCTGGATAGATTTGAGTCAAGTTTTGTGAGGAGATCCTTTAGAACCTTGGTTCAAACACGGATTTTTTTTTTTTTCGTAGAAAAATAGAGAAACCAATGTAAAATTATCCAATTTTACCGGTATAATTGTACTTAAACAGTTGTCAGTCAGCTCATTTTAGTTTTGTATATAGAAAAATTTTAAATTTGAATTAAAAAAACTAGAAATGCCACACCGACGAATTAAAAATACTACAATTGTCATGGCGAAAGTGTACGAAGAATAATTGTTAAAATTTCTGAGGAATGTATTAAGATGTACATAAAACTAAAATTCCTTTTTTGTGTGGACAACATTTAGTTAAAAATTTTCTTCTGTTCTTAGTACTTGCTGGTTGAAGAACTTATATTTATTAATTTCAATTGTCGTTTGGGATATCTGTAAATACATAACACGATTGGTTTAAATAGATATAAAAAACTGTTGTTTTTAGTATTTTTTATTTTAGTGGACAAGAAACTACGTGACACACACTACTGTTTTTATTATTGCTTCTGAGAAATACTTCTATATATTTTTAATCTTAAAGACAATCCAAATGAATTATTCTACTCTTTAAATAGCCTCTTACAAAATACTTAAAACATTTTTTTAATTATAAATCGGAGCTGCTTCTTTAAAAATCGCTTAAATAACATCACTGATATACAGTTAATTCGTATTTTTATTATGTGGCTGCTGCCTTCAAAATAATTATGTAGCTGCGTACAAGCCGACAAATGTTTCCAGTGTCATTTGCTGTCGTGTGTTCGTGTATCTTGCTGTGGCGAATGTGTTTAGAGCATTATAGACGTTGCAGCCGAGCAGCTAGCGCATCAGTTTCTAAATTGATGCTTTGTTTCGCAACTTTGTATATGTACAAGATCTACTCGTAAATACTGCAGCGAAACTCTATATAAACTTTGTTTTAATACATTTTGAAAGTCAGTCATATCTTAACATTCGAATTTATGATGCAGAGTCATGATGGTATTGATGATGAAGCATTTCCTTGATTTCCATAAGAGTTTTCGACGAAAAAGAAATTATATACATTTTTGTTTTAAATGACATCAATGATAAAATTCTGAGCTTCTAAAAATTGCCCCATCCATCATACAGTTCGGATATGAATTATTAAAAAACTTACATAAAACGAATATTTATATGAGAGACTGTAAGTGTGTTTTTTACGCTCAAACTCTAAATGGCTGAATATATAAAAATATCTTCTTACTACGTTTGCAAAAGCAATTTCCACCACCACTAGGTTTTTATGGATATGAATCATTTTTAGACTAAGATATATTATTAGTAAAAAAAACAACAAGACAAGATTGAATCATCATTCAGAGCGCAACAAATCGCTTATTTTTTATTTTTTTTTTACTAATATGTAAATATTTTTTGATATGGATACAGAAGTTTGTGTTGGAGAAGTTGTTAAACATTTTTTACTTGGGGCTTTTTTAATTCATTCTTATTGCTGAAATTGCATATTGTTATTAGAAAAAATTGTTTATAACTAAAACACGTATCTTGATTTTAGTATAAACATTAAAGACGAAAGCGTAATTTTAACCCTCATTTGAAAAATATTTAAATTAAAAATTATAATAATTTACTTTCAATTGTGCTTGATTCCTTCAAATATTAATATTTAATGATATTCTCATGAAATACTCATTATTTTAAAATATTTATATTTAAAGGAATCAAGCACAATTAAAGTAAATTAATAAAAACAAGTAACAGTGCTATATTCGACTTTGCCGAATTTTATATACCCTTCACCATCTATGTAAATCTAGTTTAGTGAAGTAACTCCAATCAAAAAGGCAAATATTGGGGTGACAGAGAATTAAAAAACAGAAAAAATGGGTACTGCATAATATTATTTTACATAAAAATTACATCGGCTTTTAATGGGTTAAACATTTAACGACGAGCGACGAATTTCACAAAGCACCACGAATTCGTGATATGTGTATAAAGTATTTATATATGTATATATATTTGCCTTTTAATACGATGACATTTTTCGTGAATCTAGTTACATGATTTTTTTTTTGGGCAAGAGGTATAGAGGAACAAGCGGAGTAAGCAAAATGACATGGCTTGAATTTTGAGGGGTTTTGTGTACACTTGATATGTTTTTCAAAAATTTAAGCAGAAGTTCATATATGTCTAATGAACATTAATTTAATATCATACTTTAAGGGCGCACAAGCAATTTTTGACAGATCAAACGACTGAGGATCAACGTGAATCATGGCCTTAAGTGAACCTGTAGTTCCTTTCATCTTTTTTAAAGAACTGTTTTATTATCACCAGATTCATTCTGAAACGTAAAAAATGTCAATGAAAGACAATAATAATAAGGATTTAGAACAGGGTTGGGCAACCTGAGGCCAGCGAACATATTTTAAACTTATTTGGTGGCCGGCTCTAAAGCAGGGACTAAGAAATAAATAATATTCTTATGTCTTGTATTCGAACGAAGATATAAAACAACAACATTAAACAGTCTCTTAAAGTCATAACGAAAAAAGTTATGTACGTAAAATAGTTACGAAAAACCAAAATATATAAATATTTTATTTGCTTTGCATCAAGAATTTGATCTTGATCAGAGCAGTAATGAATGCTATTTAGATGTATTTTCAATTCAGTTGTTGTTAACAGATGTGACCAAAATACCCGCAAATTTTAAGTTAGAATTAATTGAGCTGCAAGAAAGAAAGGATCTTAAAATAAAATTTATGGAATTAATAAAAATTGAATTTTATAAAAATTTAGATGCGCACATATTTCCGCAATTAACTAATAATGCAAAAAAATTATGTCATTGTTTGGGAGCACATATAAATGCGAACAATTTTTTTCGAAAATAACTTTTTTAAAATCAAAATATAGATCGCGAATTTCAGATGAGAATTTAGAAAGTAGCTTAGTAGTTGCTACTACTAAAATTGAACCAGGTTAGGTTAGGTTGCCGAGGCTGCCGATACGAGAAGACCGACTCACTTGAGTCCTAAATGGTCCCGTTGTGTTGCCTGGACGGGATCTGCAAGGATCAATTCAATATTGAACCATACATAGTGTAGGATCACAACACACGACGGAAACGATATTTTCCTACAAATTTGACGTAAGTTATCGTTCAACGACAATGCCGCTGAAATAAAATTCATTTAATGTGCTGTTTCTGTATTGCAGACGATCAACTCGTCTGAAAAATTTATATAAAAAGCACTCAGTTTTTTGAGTTATTTCCATACTAATTTTTTAGACGAGTTGATCGCCTGTAATACAGAAACAGCACAAAATCATAATTTTTTCAATACAAAATTTTATTTAAAAAATATAAATAAAATACATATTGTTAAGAAAAGTACGATCTGGCAACTCCTGTTTTTGATAACAGTATGAGAGTGCTCAATAAAGTTACATCCACTAATGGTGTGTTTAGAATGATACCACAATTAGCTAACCAAAGCTAAGCAACCTCTATGGTTGCGTTGGTAGAGGTGCGTGCTGTAAAACAGAAGATCGTTACAACAGATACAAAAGAAGGCATTAGTGTAGTTGATATTGTACGCTTTCGCTTGTGCGTACTCACACTATGGATATAAACACATAGAGTGGTTTTACATTAAGGGCGTTGTAGCTGACTCTTTTATTGTTTTCTATTTTGGAGCATCTCCGTAAGTCATCAAGCGTTTACATTATGACTCTTTTGTAGCAAGTGAGAGAATTTCATCAATCAATTTTTCAAGTGTTGCCATAAACTAAATGCATAAATTTGTCAACCATTTTTGAACAATATAGAAAAACACAGCCCTTTGGTAACACCGTTCAAGCATAGAACTACAAAAAACGAAAGAGAGAAACAGGAATGAGAGAAAAACTGAAAAGAGTCATGAATATTCATTTCGTGCTACTTTTGCTACGAGGGCTGCTATATATATTTCTGGCCTGGCAACACTGAGTGCTGCCAAGCGCAATCTGACATTTCCATTGGAAAGTTTGTAATTTTTAAGCATAATCGTACTCACAACGTTTTGACGTACGACCATTATTTGTGTTGTTTACAGTGACTTGAAAAAATTAATATAGAAAAAATGGAATTAACTCGAGAACATTTTCGTGCCAACATTTTACAACTTTCGACGTGGGTTATCACGACAAGAGTGCATTGATGAACTTAAATCTTTGTATGGCGATGAAGCACCATCCTATAGCCCTGTGAAAAATTGGCATAATGAATTTAATCGTGGCCGAAGCTCGCTCAAAGACGAATTCCGTGAAGGTGGTCCAAAGACGGCTGTTGTGCCAGAGAACATTGATGCCGTGCGTGAACTCATAATGCAAGATCGACATGCGACATACCGAGAGATAGAGACATCCTTGGACATTTCTTCCAGCAGCATACATTCGATACTGCATGAACACCTGGCCGTAAAAAAGGTTTGTTCTCGTTGGATCCCGCACAATTTGAAAGTCGCTCAAAAAAAGGCTCGTGTCGATTGGTGCAAAGAAATGTTGCAAAAATACGATTGCGGTGCTTCAAAAGACGTTTATAAGATGGTCACAGGTGTCGAATCATGGATCTATGCGTATGAGCCCGAAACGAAAGAACAATCGACCGTGTGGGTCTTAAAAGACGAGCAAAATCCAACGAAAGTTGTTCGTGGAAGAAGCACTTCGAAGCAAATGGTCGCCTGTTTCTTCGGCAAAACTGGTCACTTCTGAGTGGTACACTACAATTTGTTTCGGAGTCATCGGAGAAATTCGAAAAACCAACAAGAGAAGACGAATCATTGTTCACCATGACAATGCGAGCTCTCACACATCGGCTCAAACTAGAGCGTTTTTGACCGGCCAAAACGTCGAATTAATGGTTCATCCGCCGTACAGCCCTGACTTGGCACCTAATGACTTCTTCTTGTTTCCGCACATCAAGAAAAAAATGCGTGGTCAACGATTTTCGTCGCCAGAAGAAGCTGTGTTCAAAAACCATGTTTTAGAGGTGTCTCAATCGGAGTGGAAAAAGTGCTTCGACAACTGGTTTGAGCGCATGCAAAAGTGTTTAAATCATTCTGGAGAATATTTTGAAAAACAATAAAACCATTTTTGATTATAAATATTCGCATTTTCACTATTAGCCCAGAAATATATAGACCAGCCCTCGTACATTGTATATATTTAAATTATCATTATTAAGAGTGTACGAAGTTTTACGAAGAACTTTTACTATAAAATATACAGGGTTTCATATTTTTATAATACCTTGGTTAATTTTTAAATTAAAGCAGGAACAGTTTCTTATTGCTAAGTAATCATTTGTGTATAAGATACCTTCGAGAGAGCTGTTGACTAATCTAGTTCTATATTTAGTTTTGTTTAAATTAACTGTTGAGAATATTCGTTCCACATTTGCTGAAGAAATGGGAAGACTTATGAAGTTTTGAACAAATTTTGACAACATCGGAAAAGCTGGAATGTTGTGAGCACGAGCTATTTTTGAAACTCGTTTAGAGTTCTCTAAATTCGTTATCTAAATTTTGAATATCCTTTTCACTAATTAAATTTGGAAAATTGTGTATTAAGCCTGTCAGAGAATTAATTTTTCTATTTATAATTTTCAAAGGGTCAAGACATGAGAGCTTTTTCAAAAACGTATCGTTAAAATTAAATCGTTTTAATATTTGTTTACATAACTCGATGTAAAATGCCACACAATTTTCAATAAATTCATTTTTTTCATTTGCAGTGAGCTTTGAGCTAGAAATCTTTTTTTATTAAAAACACCCAGATAGACTTCTTCGTTGTGTAGAAATAGTCCTTTGTTTTTAAAGTCAAGGTCGTTATGGAGAATCAGGTTAACATTCTGTTTGTATAAAATTGTCTAAAATCTTCTCATACATTTTATGTATTTGACAGGATAAGCTTTGAAAAATTTTGTTTTGTTTACAACAAGCTGATACAAAACTTAACTTCGCTATGTAGTACAATTACAATAAAAGTCCTACACACCTGAAATACAAAATTCATAGTTTTTATAAATTAGAAATCATAATTTAAGAAAAAGAAAATCATTAAATCATATTTTGGTTCAAAAATCATCATCATTTTGGCAACGCTGGTTTTAATTATTCTCTCACATTTAGTCTCTCGCTCTCCTAACAATATTGCCACATATTTTCAGAAATATTTGTATCAAAGTATATTTATATTAAGAACATGCAAGAGTACAACAAATACAACATTTCTTGTATTATGTCAAAAAACAGTTCAGAGACGGCAAAGTGGGTAACATTTTATAATTTTTCTAACTAAAAAATTAATATTATTTTACTTAATTATTATAAAAAAAGTAAGAGAATGACCTTTTAGCGACTATATTAATGTAAATTTAAACAAGAATTCAATTAAAGGATTTTCAATGCAACTTGAATTGAAAAAGTGTAATTTGAAAATTTCGTTTACCATCCCTGATAGAACATGTAAAAAACAAGAGAAATGTATAGTAAAATAAAAATTAAAATAAATGTAAACAATTTTTGACACAAAACATGATAAACACGCACACCAATAAAACTATCAGCTGAACTCCTGCATGTACTTGTTATAGATATACTTTGATTTGTATTTTATAAGCATTTGAATTCACAATAATAGTAAATGAAAAACACAATTTAAAAGGTTTTACCATATGAAAATAAAGATCCCCCAGTCTAATAGACTCTAATGTCATGTACATATTAAATGTAATAAATATTTAAACAAAATATTTTTGAAAATAAACTCACAACTGAAATGAAAATAAATATTATTAATGCCGTCAGAGAATCGCCGTTATTTTGTTCACTAATTCTCAGTAAAAATAAATCGTTCCGTTACCGTCGTCTGTTGTGTTCCTACACTTAAGTACTTTATCCACAAATAAACAGAATCAAATGTCTCATTAATATAATTATTCAACTTATTATTAATTTTTTCTGATGTTATAGTACAGATATTTTATTTTTTTTTTTCAACTTCTAAAAATTTTCTTCACCGTTTTCTGAAAACATAATTATCATTTACCTACAAAACCAATGTTAATGGCCCGCTTAAGTTTGTTTTATTTCAATTTTGGCCTGTATTACAAAAAGGTTACCCATCCCTGATTTGGAATATAAATACATTATGTTTTGGGATATTTTTAACATGTTCGAAAACTAGTAAAAGTGACTGTAAATCTAAATAAACAGCTGACTTTTTTGCCATTCCTTAGAAAATGCAAAAATTACAAAAAAAAACTAGAAGTCATAACAACAACAATAAAAAGAAAACTGCAATGGCACTCCATGCATTTGTCTACATGATATCATTTTTTGTAAAATATTACTATTGTAAATAATGTTAGCATGTTTTAAAAAATCAAACAAAACCCAAAATACTTTAATAATTAAGCACCCACCTGTTTCAATACTCAAGTTTTTTTTTTAAACGTCAACACATGTATAAAATTAAAAGAAAAAAACAAATACATTAAGAGGGAGTTGTTCTTTTAGTTTTTACATTTGACTGCTTTAGAAAAATCACCACCACTTAATTATTCTTTTATCTTTTTCACTTAATATAGCAGTGTTTTAGTTCACAAATTTGTTCACTGATTGTAGTTTAAACAATTTTTCCTGCTGTTTTCACAAATGTATTAAAAATAATAGTGTGTACCAAACGGATGAGGTCACGAAACAAAACACAGATAACCAGCAAAATTCCAATAAGCAAATAAATTTTCACATTATTCACATTTCACTCCACATAGATGGCGCTCTTATTGTGTATAATAAAAAGCCACTTCCAGCAAAATTTGTAAGAAAAAACGAAAGAGTGTAACAAAACAAAAAAGAATATACAAACAATCACACACACTCATGAAAAATAACGGCTAATACAATGCAAGTGTAGCCGGAGTCACAATTTAATTTAACACCATCATGCAAAACGTCAAAAGTTCTATAATTCATTAATCTGGCCACTGTTATACAACATGAAACAAAAACGTGCGTTTCAGAAACCAAAATCTTTAAAAAATAGTTTAGATGAAGAAATTCATCAATTACGAGCTCAGTACGACACAATATCATGTGAGAAAAATGTAATTAAACAGTTTCAGGACTTTCCACTTTCGCAAAAGACTCTTAAGGGTTTGAAGGATGCTAAATATATTGAACCAACCGATATTCAACGTGAAAGTATTGGTCCCGCTTTGCAGGGCAAGGATGTTTTAGGTGCTGCTATTACCGGCAGTGGTAAGACTTTAGCTTTTCTTATACCGGTAAGTGGAGAGGCATATTTACTTGTAAAAGAAATAAATTGTACGTGAAATATGTTTACAGCTGTTGGAACATCTTTTCATGGCCAAATGGTCCCGAACAGATGGTGTAGCCGCTATAATTATATCGCCAACACGAGAATTGGCCTATCAGATATTCGAAACTCTAAAGAAAGTTGGAAAGTATCATGATTTTTCGGCAGGTCTTATTATTGGCGGCAAAAACTTAAAATTTGAACGAAGTCGCATGGATCAGTGCAATATTTTAATATGCACACCTGGTCGCTTGCTGCAACATATGGATGAAAATCCTCTGTTTAATGCTTCTACCATGGAATTGTTAGTATTAGATGAAGCTGACCGATGCCTAGATATGGGCTTTGAACAAACTTTAAATGCCATAATTGAAAATTTCCCACCGGATAGACAGACTTTGTTGTTTTCTGCCACACAAACCAGCACTGTAAAAGACCTAGCAAGACTTAATCTTAAGGATCCCGTTTACATTGGACAACCTAAATGTGTGAGTGAGTCTGAGAATGCGGCAAAGGTGATGCCTGATCTGCTGCAACAAAACTATGTTGTTGTTCAACTGGAAGATAAAATCACAATGCTGTGGTCTTTTATAAAAAATCATTTAAAACAGAAGATAATAGTATTTTTGTCCAGCTGCAAACAGGTTAAATATGTTTTTGAGATCTTTTGCAAACTGAGACCTGGCACAAGTCTTTTGGCATTGTATGGAACACTGCACCAAGATCGCAGACTCGCCATTTACAATGATTTTGTTAAGAAAAGTAATGTTGTATTGTTTGCAACTGATATAGCATCACGTGGTCTTGACTTTCCTTTGGTTAATTGGGTTGTTCAGCTTGATTGTCCTGAAGATGTCACCCAATATATTCATCGCGCTGGACGATCTGCTCGCAATAAGGCACGTGGTGAGTGTCTATTAGTTCTGATGCCATCCGAAGAAGAAGGCATGATTGAGGAGTTGAATCGCAAGTTCCTGAAAATAAGAAAGATACATATTGATCCAAAGAAGCTATTTTCACCTCGTGCCAAAATTGAGGCATTTTTGGCCCAGAATCCGGAATTGAAGGCTTCAGCTCAACGTGCCTTTGTCGCGTACATTAAATCAGTGTTTTTAATGAAAAACAAAAAAATATTTAATGTACTTGCCCTTAATTTTGATGCATATGCGAAATCATTGGGTCTAGTTGTTACACCGCGAGTTCGATTCCTTGAACGTTATTTGAAAAAACAAAAGAGTATCAGCGGTGTAAAGGACGAAGAGAGCCATACTGAATCTGATGAAGTTTCAGAGGATAACAATGATCAAGAAGTAAAAAATGAACCAGAAAAAGTTTCTAAGCAATTAAAAAATGAAGGAAAAGATGACATTCTTTTTAAAGCCCCTGATAGTGATACGGATTCTGATGAGGATGATTTTTTGAAAATTAAAAGAGCAAATCATGAAATACCAGAAAATAAGCAAAGTGAAAATACTGATGATGGTGAGGAACTACCAACTCCCGTGCTTAGAAAAAAGAAGGAAAAGCTTGTCACAAAAGCTGCTTTGGCTAAAAAAGTTTTAAAGAAAAAATTGCAAATGAATGAAAAGGTAAAATTCGATGATGAGGGTCACGAAATCATAGATCCACGCAAACAATTGCAATCCGAATTGGCTAAGGAGTATGAGACGAAAGAATCACTAACGGGTGGCATTGACATTGATATGGCTAAACAGTTGTTACAAGAGGAAGATAAATTTGACAAACAGCGCTTTAGAGAGCTTCTTAAAAAAAGACGCAAAGCTCTTAAAGAAAAGCTCAAAAAGGGTAACAAAAATGAAGATGAAATTGAGGAGAATGAAGATAACGAAACTGCTTATGACGATGAAGAAGACTCGGAGGATTTATCATGGCTTCCAGATCCATCTAAAGTTTATAATAAAAAATCTATATCAGGCTGTGAGTCAAATGATGATGATGAGGATAACAATGATAGTCCTTCGCAACCTGAACGAGCTCAACAATCTGAAAGCAGCAGTAGTGAAGATGAAGAAGAGGACATAGAATTACAAGAGCCTTTGGCGAAAAAGTCTAAAGTAACATCAAAATTAACTCTTAGCGATGCAGAAGTAATAGCTTCTCAATTATTGGCCAATTCACTTTAGTAGTTGTTGTTGTATCTGTTAGAGTTACTCTAGTTTTGTAATAAATTTAGAAAAATCAAAGAGCTTTTATTTGTTTCATCACTGTTTAATTTAAAAAATGTTTCTTCTCACTCATTTAAAACAAAATACATACCTAATGACATGATATATCATGCCTAATGATATCACTTTCAACCTAACCTAATTTTTAGTTTATGTTGATAGGCAATACTAAAGGCGTTAGGTATTTATTGTACCATATCAATGGAGACTATGATCGTTAGTTTTGTAATGAACTTTAAAAAGAGGGAAATATCAATTACTACTAGATCCAAGTAGTACTGGGGGCAAATTACGGCATTCGATATCGAACGAAATTTCCATTTAAATTCTATTGAAAATTGGATTGGTGGTGAACAGAAAGTTTCTTAGGATTGTTACAAGTCCAATTAAGGATATACATTGGTAAGATGGATGTAATTTATTTCTGTTTCCTTATTATTTTAGTCTGAATATTTGGCGATTAAGAACGCCAAATTAGCTTTGGTATAGAATAAAAAAATATTGCTAGAGTTGGCCTAATGAGTAGGAGGAGGAATCGATCTTCACTTCACAAAGATACCGAATATGTACCGGCAGCTTTTCTAAAGTTAAATTACTAAAGAATGAATGACATTCCAAATCCTCTATCATTGCACAACCAGAGGCTTAAGTTAGATTGCACAAGCTGTCGGTGTGAGGAAACCGACTCACTTGGGTCCTAAAGGTCCCGTTGTGTTACCTGGAATAGGATGTGTAAGGATCAATTCAGTTCCCTACGCTACCATCAAAATCCATATCAAAACCACCCCGGATAAACGAGTTTAACCTAGCAACATCACAGACCGATAAGTCTGCAAGACCATGCAGTCTCGAACTGCCGAAAATGGCCGCTCTATTCCCAGAAAGAGCTGGACAATGGCAGAGCAGATCCTCCGCCGTTTCCTCTTCTTCCTCAACCTGACAACTCCTACAGTAGTCACGGTGCGGAAGATTCAGTCTCCTAGCATGGGTACCAATGACACAGTGCCCTGTCAGCACAGCCACCAGTGTACCCAGCTGCCCTCAAAGAAACCTCAGCAGATTTGCAGATCTCCTATTATCATACTGAGGGCATAATGTCCTCGAGACCGTGCAGGTGACCTCTTCAGACCAACTAGTCTGCGCGGCTCTAATGAGTTCCTGCTGACCAGAGGCTCAGTTGGCTTAATGATACCATGTGCTTCAATTTTTAGCTCCTCTCTATCCTGCGAAAAATTAATTCCTCCATAAACTTGTTCTCACTTTACAGCGATCCCTAACTACAAATCCAAGGTGGTGGCTTCCATAACAGCTAAAATATACGAAATACGACCTTCAAATCGCTTTTGATCAACAAGAGGGTATTAACTCAAAATTTTAAAATTTTCAGTAGAGGTGAAAAACTGTTTGTGGTTACAATTTAAGAGAATTTTAAAATCCGAATTGTTGTTTTTACTTTAGATCTGTGCAAGTATTTCCAAAAAATATCTATTTTTATACCCTTCACCACAAAAAGTGGAAAAAGGGTATAACTAAGTTTTCATTCTTCAATATCTATTGCCAAACCCGTAAAGTATATATGTATATATACAGTATTGTTCGAAACCTAAGCAACTTTTTCCCACTAAGTAATAATAGACTCATTCAAGCCTTTTCTTTAAATAAATTTATAGAAAATATTTTTTTTATTTACTACTACACAATGTGTCTATAACCTAAAAATAACAACAAAACTTAAATTCCATTTCTTTGGAAGTTATAAGAAAATAAAAACAAAATTAACTTAAAAATTCGCTTTTCAAAACCTAAGAAACTTTTAATATTTGGTATGATATCCTTTGTTTCTTACGATCTCAGTGCATCTTTTGGGCATAGATTCAATAAGATTCGATAGAATAGATGTTGGTATAGCTTCCCACTCTGGTTTTAGACAGTTCATCAACTCCTTTTTATTTTTATAGCGTCGAGTTCCAACTCTCCGTTTTCAAATTCCAAAGAAGTTCTCTATGGGATTCAAGTCTGCCGATTGAGGTGGCCAATCCAAAACTTGAACCACATTAGCTGATAACCAGTCCTTGACTAACTTCGATGAGTGTTTTGGGTCATTGCCATGTTGAAACACCCATCGAAAGGGTGAGTGGGACTCAGCATATTTAAGCATGTGAGTTGCTAAAATGTCTCTGTAAACAAAACGGTCCATTTTTGTTTAAATTTCTACAAAGGGACCAACACCACTGGCCGAAAAACAAGTCCAAACCATCACATTTCCACCTCCATGCTTTATTGTGGCTTTTGAGTACCGAGGATGTAGCCGCTTTCCTTTTGGTCTTCTCACGTGGTAAACTCCATCTGAATTTATTAAGTTAAATTTAGATTCATCACTAAACAAAACAGTTCTCCATTTGGATATAGTCCAATCTATATGTGCTCTAGCAAAATCCAACCTAAAACAACCAAAAAGCTGAGAAAATCAGACACTACATTGCAATCAATCAAACAAACCTCTTTTTTAGATGCTTAGTCAGCATAGGCTTCTTAGATGGCATGAAGCTCCTTCAGTTTTATTACAATAAACGTTTTCTTACTGTCGAATAACTAATCTGAAGTTCAAGCTCATTCACTATGTCTTTCGACGAAATAAATGGATTTTTTTAACTAGACCGAAAATTCTCTGGTCTGTTCGCTCAGAAGTTTTTCGAGGTCGCCCATCGCTATTGGCTTCCTCTACTTTCCCAGTAGCTTTATACTTTTTTATAAGTCGGGAAACTATTGATTTATTAATATTCAATTGGTTTGCCATAGCAATTTGAGGTTTACCGTTATTAAAAAGTTCAATAATTTTTGGCTTAAAAGCTGATCCAGAACGTGTTCACGTCATGGTTGCACTTCTAAAGAATTGGTACTACTTAAATGAATAAAATCAACCAAAATTACTTTTTTCAATAGCAATCATAACGGGACTAAAATTTTTGTTTAAAATTTTTGTTGTTGTTTTAGTTAATATTTCGCAACAAATGCAACAATGTAAAAGTTGCTTAGGTTTCGAACAGCGAATTTTTAAGTTAATTTTGTTTTTGTTTTTTAATTTCTTCCAAAGACACAAAACGTATTTTTTGTTGTTATTATTAGTATGTAGACTATATGTATAATAATAAACAAAAGGGAAATTTTTCACTAATCTATTTAAAGAGAACATATATGACCATGAGTATTTACTGGGGAAAAGTTGCTTTTGTTTCGAACAGTACTGTGTATTCAGACTTCTTATGCATAGCGAAGTCGATTGAGCGATGTCCGTCCGTGTTGAAATCAAGTTTGGCTTCCTCTAATTTTTTCATTTCATTTGGAACAATAAAGTAACTCCAATCAAAAAAATAAGTATATGGGGCAATAGAGAATTAAAAAAAATAAAAAAAAACATCAAATGAAAATATTGGTGCTAGCCCGTATCTTCCGAGTTACGGGGCTCTGAAATTTTCCAATTTTTTTTTTATATCAATATGGGTATCATTAAAATCTTTAAAGAGATCTTTAAGGAAATACTGATGTCATTTTCATTAAATTTATATATGTATATGCAGTACTAAAATTTTTTTTTTTAATTCTGTCACCCCAATACTTGCTTTTTTGATTGGAGTTACTTCACTAAACTAGATTTACATAGATGGTGCTATTGTTAATGGTGTTGCCATTGAAATCGCACTGGCTTAGATTCCAGTCATAAAGGCTGACTTCCAAAATGTATTAGTTTAAAGTTTGTTTACAGTTTTGCGGCGATATTTAGATCTTGTATATATACAAAGTTGCGAAACAAAGCATCAATTTAAAAACTGTTGCGCAAGATGCTCAATTGCAACGTTTCTAATACTTGTCTGCGACATTTTGGAATGGTATGCATTGTAAACATTTTGCACCACGGCATTATGAAACACAATACATTGTTTGCATACAAAGCAACTGACGTTTTGGAAGTGAGCCAAATTTACCACCAGTAGGTGGTTAAATTACGACATTCAATATCGAACGAAATTTCAATACTCTCTAAATGAAAATTTCGTTCGATAACGAATATAATAATTTGGCACTTGGCCAGAAATTCTACGATTTTATATCCACGTACTGAGTTCAAAAACAAGCGTGTTGCAAATCCTCCTTCTCTTACGTTTTTAGTTGCATTGAAAATCTATTAAAATCATTTCCAGATATATTGGATCCTGATATATTTGAACTTGCTTGTATGTTATCCCACTGAGTTGCTCTCTTTATGACGAATGATAATCGGTTAAAAAATTGTTTTAAACAAAAATAAATTTATTTTTTTATTTTTTACAACTAACAAAAATTATTCATCTGGGTCTGCGTTTTCATTTACATTTAAAACATGTAAAAAAACAGAAATAATTATATAAAAAAAGGGAAAAAGCAAATTATAGGAATTATTAATTATAAATTGTATGTATGTACTCCTATGTGGTATGTGTAGTATTATTTTTTAGATTATAGTTTAAAAGTTAAAGTTTAAAATTTAAAATTAGATTAAATTAAATACAATCAATTAATGAGCGTGAATGCAATATTTGTATAATTAATTTACATCATGCCACCCATACCGCCCATTCCTCCCATACCGCCGCCCATACCACCCATGCCTCCCATACCAGGACCCTCTTCTTTTGGAATTTCAGTAACAACAGCTTCGGCTGTGGTCAACAGGGAAGCAACACCAGAAGCATCGGTTATGGCAGTGCGCACTACCTGCAAAAAGATAACGAGAAAAATATTTTTTTTATTAAGAACAAAATTCCTACTAAGAGGGCACGCCGATGTAATCTTTTTTACCTTTGTCGGATCGATAATACCCTTCTCAATGAGGTTGCCATATTCTCCTTTCAAGGCATCGTAACCCCAGTCACCCTCTTGGCTCTCGACCTTAGCCACCACCATAGCGCCATCGATGCCAGCATTTTTGGCAATGGTTAAGCAAGGCATACGTAGAGCACGGCGAATAATTTCAATGCCCATATTTTGGTCTTCGTTCTGTCCTTTGAGGCTTTCCAACTTAGCGATGCAGCGCAAAAGAGCAGTGCCTCCACCGGGCACAATACCTTCTTCAACAGCAGCCCGAGTAGCATTAAGAGCATCATTTACTCGATCCTTCTTTTCGTTGACTTCAACTTCACTAGAGCCACCAACACGCAACAAGGCAACACCCGAAGCCAAACGAGCCAAACGTTCTTGCAATTTTTCCTTTTCGTATTCGGATGTGGTTTCACTGATCTGATCCTTGATTTGGTTAACGCGACGTTCAATGTCTTCCTTTTTGCCCTTGCCCTTCAACAATAATGTATCGTCCTTGGTAATAACAACCTCACCAACCTTTCCCAAATCATTAATGTTGACATCTTCCAATTTGACTAGATTGGCATCATCACCGAAGACAATACCACCGGAAGCAATGGCCATATCGGTGAGGGTGGATTTGCGATTGTCGCCAAATCCTGGAGCTTTTACAGCAGCTACCTGAAGGCCAATCTTTAAACGATTTACAACCAAAGTGCTCAAAGCTTCACCATCAATATCTTCAGCAATTATGACTAGAGGTTTGCGCTGTTGATTGGCCAATTCTAGGGCAGGAATGATACTTTGAACTGAGGAGATTTTCTTTTCGGACAAAAGTACCAAGGCATCTTGGAATTCAACCTTAGCGCCCTTCGAGGAATTGATAAAGTAGGGGGAGATATAACCTCTGTCGAATTTCATACCTTCAATAACTTCCAACTCATCATTTAAGGTCTTGCCATCCTTAACGGTAATGACACCATCACGACCAACTCTCTTCATCGCCTCACTAATCAAATCACCGATCGCTTTGTCTCCGTTCGCTGAAATGGTAGCTACTTGGGCAATTTCTTCGGGGGTATTGACAGGGCGAGACATGGCCTTCAAATGCTCCTTAACATCTTCGACAGCCATCATTACACCACGACGAATTTCAACGGGATTGGCTCCTTTTGAGATCTTTTCAAAACCCTCCTTGGCAATAGCACGAGCCAATACAGTAGCGGTAGTTGTACCATCACCGGCCTCTTCATTTGTATTATTGGCAACATCTTGCACCAATTTAGCACCAATATTTTGAAATTTATCTTTCAATTCAATTGATTTGGCAACGGTGACGCCGTCTTTGGTTATTTTAGGAGAACCCCACGACTGTTCAATTATGACATTGCGGCCCTTGGGACCCATTGTTACAGCAACAGCATCAGCAAGAATATCGACTCCTTGCAACATCATAGCACGAACTTCTGGACCGAATTTAACATCTTTTGCATAACCACGAAAAGCCAGCTGGCGGCTAATCGATGAACGGGCAAGTGTAACTGGTAGGCGGAACATCTAAAATAAAAAAAAAAATAAATAAATTTCGCTACCGCTTTCTTAGCTCTACATGTTTTTAGATAAACTCAAGATTTTTGTCTAAACAAATGTGCTTTCCTTCTCTTGCAAAAGTCAATTTCGGTGAATTATTTAAATGGGAAATCAGCTCGCTTTGATTTAATCAACGTGAATTTCACATTTCCGTGATTTAAGTTAAAAAAAGCAAAATTAATTAAATGCAATTTTTGCGTGAAGGGTGTCCTAAAATTAATGCAAAATTTTAATTCGCCGTAATTCGTATGGTTAAGTATTGGCAACCCTTTTAACTTGATTGCTGATAATAGGGAGAACATTTATTTTTCACTGCTGTACATTTCAAAAAAGTATCAGGATTTATTCGAGCAACTTTAATTCAGAGAGATTTCACATGTGATTGTCGAAAAAGAAATGAATGCATCCACAACGTGTCACTGTTTGGCGCGAATTTAAAGCAAAAGTTATCTTGGACATAATTTCTTGAGAGAATATTGGTTGTCAAGCAGATAGGGAGGTATAGGTTTTGCGATCTCTGACAGACAAGCATTTGTAGAGTTCAGAGGTCAAAAATTCAAGCAACCATTAGAAAACCATAAGAAAAATGGGAGTGCCGTAGTGAGATAGAAATTTATGTATTGTGAAATGTTGGTCTTACGGGAAAAAATCGAATCATTGGACGGCTAAAAGTGGAAGAAATCTTGTGGCACTCATAGAGCTATTAGGTTGGAAGGCGAGAAAGGTATTTAATAAATTTTAAGGTGCTCTAGGCACGAAAAATGGCGTTCAAAAAAATCTAAAAAATTTTGTGTGTGTATGCAACACTATCAGACCACCGACCACATGCAGACTCAAACTGTATGTAGACGCAAAAAATCTCAGTTTTAACCAGAAATCTTTCTAAGCCGAAGTCAAATAATAATTATTTGCAAAATTCAGGCAAATAAAGTCGACGAAGGGTGGTTAAAAATGAGCCTAAGGGCCAATTTTTGAGTTCGTATTTAAATACGCATTTAGTTAATTTTCATTTAAATTTAAGTTGTATTAAATTGCAGTTTCATTTTTTCAGTCCTAATTTAAGTTCTCATTTAAATATCACAAAATTATGGCAGCATTACGAAATATCAAAATAAATCTCCATTGTTTATGAAAAACAGCTGCTAACAAACACTATGAATTGCAAATTTTGTTAATAATATTTGAAATATATTAAAAAATGCCAGCGATACTCATGTATTCTCTACCTAAATTTATTTTATTTATTTATTTCATTTATTCAAACAATATGTAATAAATAGCCTCAGAGGCCATAATACACTTATATTACATAACAGCAATAAAACCTAAGTGATAAAGAATATCATAATACAATTATAGAATATAATTAATATAATAAATATATATAAATAAATTTTATTTTATTTATTAATTTAAGTTTTTGATTACTATTATCATTACGAAATGTGTGCAAAACATAAAATATTGTTCTATCAATGGTTTAAAAGTTTGTTTACTTTTGCGAAACAACAACAAAAAATGTCATTACCATATGGTGAAACTGTATTATTTAAATAGACTTTAAACGCGCAAGATTGGTCATTTAAGTTTCATTTAAGTGTGCATTAAAAAACTGAAATTTGTAATTAAATAGAACTTAAATATAAATGGCATTTAAATACGAAGTCAAAAACTGGCCCTAAAGCAGATATTAAAAAATAAAAAAAAAAAAAATTATATCGCACTTGTCAACAAGAAGGTATTATCTCAAAATTTTTAAAATTTAAATTTTTCTTAGTTTCTTTGGAAAACGTACGTATACATTTGTAAAATAAATTTTCTTTCTAAAATGATTTATAGAAATTAAAGTAAAAATGAATTAAAGAAAAAATAATTTCAATTCATTTATTTAAATTTTTGTTAGAAAGACACTAACATCAGTATCTATCTACTGTAAAAATTTCAACACATTCCTATAAAGCTTTCATTTCTAAAATAGCACTTTAGACCGTTGTCGTGATTATGGACTGACTACCTTCAGATCAACAAAAAGGTATTATTTTGAGTTCGATGTATTGTGTTTCATAATGCCGTAGTTCTAAATGTTTACTATGCATACCATTCCTAAATGTCGCAGACAAGTATTAGAAACGTTGCAATTGAGCATCTTGCGCATCAGTTTTTAAATTGATGCTTTGTTTCGCAACTTTGTATATGTACAAGATCTACTCACAAATATGTATACAAACTTTGTATTAATACATTTTGGAAGTCAGCCGGTATATTTTGAGTTGAGCATTATTCAAAATATTTTATTTAAATTTGGTTGTATTTTGAGTTGATACAGTTTTGTTAATAAAAATTTGTTTCATTTATGATCGATAATTTTCAGAAAAATGGTATTAACTAAAAAATAGATTTTTTAACAAAACTGTATCAACTCAAAATACAACCAAATTTAAATAAAATATTTTGAATAATGCTCAACTCAAAATATACCGGCTGACTTTGTATTATACAAAGTTTGTATACATATTTGTGAGTAGATCTTGTACATATATATATATATATATATATATATATATATATATATATTCAAATGGAATTTGCCCACTATGACGTATTGGAATTTTTAAATTCTCTTAAAATGTAAATTCAAACAGTTTTTCACCTCTATCGAAAATTTTAAAATTTTGTGTTAATACCAGTGTTGCCAGGAAAAGATAGGAAAAAGTTACGCTTTTCCTTGAAAAGTTACATTTTGAAATTTTCCTTAAATAAATAGTAACTTAATGTAATTTATGTAAAATGCAGTAAAGTTATATATCAGAGAAAAATTACAAGGATATATATATTCATTACCTGAACAAAAACAAAATGAAAAAAATAGATAATGTATGAAAAAAAATTTCAGCCCGATGACAGTAAATGAATTCTTAAAACAGGAATCAATAATACTAATATTCTGGGATGGAAAAGTGCATGCTCTCGCCATTCAATAAAATTAGTAAAGGTAGGATTTTTTTAAATAAAGTAGGATTTTTTAATAAATTAGCTTGACCTTTTTTCGATATTATTTACAAAATTAATAATTTCAAAATTACCGTTATTAAGGTCAAATTTGAGTCTTCTTCAACATAAAATTACTATTAATTTTTCAGTAATATAACCCAGTACTTCTTCAAGACAATTAAAATAAAACTTTCTTCTAATTCGAGGTAAAATTTTTCAAGCGGAATAACTAAAATTGCTAAAAATTTTCGCAAGTTTAAACAAAGCAGGTACTTAGTTTTCCTCACGAAATAAGTGAAGCTCCTATTATTTCCCAGTTAAGAAAAATTGTTGCGGATGCATTTTGCTGTTTCTTAACATGAAACAACGTAGCAACGTTATTTTTTGTTTATTTCAAAATAATCTTTTATGTGGGATTTTTATAGCATTTGCAAGCAATATTTGTTATTAAAATCGAATTGATATGTTGAGAAAGGTTGGTATGTTAAGAGAAGTTCTTACATCAAATAACAAAACAAATTTTCTTTTCAGTAATATTACTTTATTTCGTGTCTGCAGCAAAAGTTAGGAAAATTTGGGGAAATACCTATAAACAAAATTTTACATTTTACGTCGAGCCTTCAAGTTACGACAAATGTAACCAAACGGCAACACTGGTTAATACCCTCTTGTTGGTCAAGTGCGATATAAGTATGTTTAAAAGTCCTTTAATACATAAACATATTTAATAAATTATGAAGGTTTACTTGCTCTATTAAAAGTACAGTGCGGTTTAAAAATATTTCACCATTTTAACAGATTCGTCGGTTATTGACACCTCTTTTCGGGAATATTTTCTACAAGTTAAATATTAAAGATAAGAGAAAAATATTAAATTAACTGATTAAAAATGTAAATGTTGAACAATAAAAGGGTTTTTAAATAAATGTATTCTAAGTCATGCAAATGCAGTTACACCCATACACACATTCACACTCCAATAACACATGGAAAACATAAGAGATAATGAAGTTCGAAATGTGGTATTTACATAACTAAAAACCATATTGATTTTTTTTAGAAATCATTTTTTTTTTATTATTAAAATATTAAGAAAAAAAACACATGGCAGCTATAGAAGAATTCAAACTTTGCTCTTATAAACTCTATTAACCATTTTGTTTTCAACCGATCAGTTTAGCCGGCGAATTTTTATCATACAATTATTTATAGAAAAAGACGTTTGTAACAATTTTCTACACAAAAATTTCGTGTGGAATTCAGAACATGCCTGAATGTTTTTTTTTTTTTTTAATTTGTTAAACTTCAGCTCATTGCGAAATTTCTAGAAATATTGTTTTTTCCAAAACACACTTCCCAAACTCCTTTGGCGTAGCTCTTATGTAATCACTTGGAATGTGTTTCACAAATTTAGATTTAAAATGAAAATTTTCCTTTAAAAAAATTAATTTACTTACACTGATTTTGTGTTTTGCAAGATTTTATGTCAATTCAGTTGTTTTCTGTAGTTATTTTTTTATATATTGGGTTTTTTCTTTTAACTTTTATTTTACACGATTTAAAACGTGCAACAAAATTGTCTTAGCTCTCAACAAATAAAAAGAAGCACTCAACTCGCAGAAGACCAGAACAATCTGACGAATGCACGTTCGTAACCCGGTAGTTTTCTGTCAATTTTAGATTCCACTGTTGCCAATTCAGCGATTTTTATATGAAAATAAATGTAGCAATTTTCAGACTAAAATTATCACCAATGTTATCAATTGTGCTGCATGGTTTAAAAACGGAAATTATTTATATATAAAAACCATGACGAAATAATACCAGGTGCGACCAAAGTCTATATATAAAAAATAGGTATACAATTTTTTTTTATTGAAGTTTGTCATTTAGCGTTTACGGCTAAAATTATTGAATTCGCCATAGCGACCACTTAGTAGTATTTCGCCAAGATATAAGCTATTATCATGGCGAAATAACACAGGTGAACACACGGGCGAAAAAGTTCATCAGCTGTATACCTTGGAGTTGTCAAAAAAATTTTTCAAAAATAAATTATTTCTTAGATTTTTTTAAATTTAATTTGTTTTGATTGCTAATAGTAAACAAAATAATTATTGAAATTCCTAGAAAAATATAATGCAATATGCAACCGTATTTGCAGTTCCTGATGTGTATAAATTAAATATGCGTAATAGGATAGTGGTAAGGTCGCTTTTTCACACTGAACTGTTGAATGTAACGGAAAAAACGTGGTTCATAGAGTTTACAAGTTTGCTATAATTAACAATCAGATACAGAACACTTTTTTATACTGACTTAATGCTCGCTACTTAAGCAACTGCCGGTAAGCAACTTGTTGTGTTAAACGATCAAAGATGGAGATTTTTCTGTTAGTGTTCAAATGGTAAACGAACGAGAATGGAAAGATGCATGTGATTTGGGAAAACTAGAGGTACAATATAATTTTGGTCACACTGCCTGGATTTTCCTTTTATATAACTTTTTTTTAATTTTTTTTATTCTGAAAACTACAACCACTTTTGTTTTTTTTAAACAATATATTTTGACAACATACCTGATTTTGTAGCAACAAATTGCCTGTTGTTTTTTGTGTTGTTGGATTGTAGTAGCCGTGCGGTCAGCTGTACTAATTGGCTCTTATATTGTATATAAATTTATCGAGGCGAATCAAAACATGGTGGTCGCGATTGCGAATTCATTGATTTTCGCCGAAACCCCAAATATCAAACTCCATATATTAAAAACATGTGTAATTTTTTATGTGGTGTTTGACATTCATCGTTTAGGGAGAAAATTAATAAATTCGCCATCGCGACCACCTAGTGTTATTTCGCCATGAAGTAAACCATGGGTGTAACTGTTAGCGCAGTGTTTTAGTATTTTTTTTTTTCGAAAACGTTAAAACTTTTTTAATTTTGTGAAAATTTTCAAAAATTAAAAGGAGCATTAATTGCTTTAATTTCTTTGTGTTTGGTTGGCTTTTGCCGCTCTTAGTCCAGAAAGAAAAATGAATTCGCTTTTCGTACATCTTTTTAAATATGCCTTATATAAAACAGGTGACAGCGGCGGACAATTCACTCATTTTCACGGTCGTTCGTAATTGTAAGCTTCATATATAAAAAAATCTGTGATATATTTTTTTATATAAAATTTGACATTTATTATTTTTTTAAATAAAACTCAGTAAAGTATTATGTAAAATTTTGAAGGATAGATGTCAGGAATAACTTTAACCTATCGCAGGTAGTGGTGTCTTACACTTTGCCTCATTCTTGGTACTGCAAGATTTCGGAAACATTGAATCATGTTTAATCGTTGTTACATTAGTATATTTCAAAAAATACAATTATTATATAATTATATCAAATGAATTTTTTTCGGTTAAGCTTAAGTTCGTTTTTATCAACTGTAAATTTGTCTCTCTAATTTCTCTGATAATTTAATATTTTACTGAATTTAAATGAAATAATTTATATGAGGAATATCATTATTATTTGCTATCATTATCTATCAAAATCTATTTTTGTGGATTAATTTCTTTAACCAACAAAAAATTTTAAGTTAAAATTAAATTTTCTGTTATAACAGATTTATACTGCAATGCCACGGATTAATTCTTAAAAATCAAAAAAAGGTTTTGGCAACAATGAAAAAGTTGTTACATTATCATTAAACAGAGTGGCAACATAGTAAGATTACAGAAATATTTTAAATTAACTAACAGACCAAAGGCCCAACTATAATGTGCATAAACTAGCTTATGCCAACTTATACAACTGTGCAAATACATTAAATTATATGTGGTAAACTATAATGTGAATAAGATAACTTTTCGTCAAGTTTCGTTAAATTTTATTTCTTTATGCAAGGTACGAAACTGATCGCACTTTCCGTACGGAAACAGCTGATTATGCTTTGATTAATACATTAATAAAGAAATTTTCTAATTAAGACCTAAATTGTTAAATTTTTTAGTTTTTAATTTAATAAAAAATGTAGAAAACACAACATTTTTCTTTATGGCCAATTTTTTACAATTATAATATATTTAAATTAAATTTGTATTTATACACACATATGTATACCATATAAACGATGAACATCGTTGCATTTTTTAGTACGGTTGGCCACAAACACAAACAGCGTTGCCAGAAGCTTTGAAAAGAAAATCATCATATGCAGAAAAAAAAATCATATTTTACGGAAAAAAATCATAATTTTTTCAATACAAAATTTTTTTAAAAATTATAATTAAAATACATATATTAACATACATTGTATATATTTAAATTATTATTGTTAAGAGTGTACGAAGTTTTATAAAGAACTATTACTCTAATATATATAGGGTTTCATATTTTTAATGATATCTTGGTTAATTTTTAAATTATAGCAGAAACAGTTTCTTATTCGAGAATGCTGTTGTCTAATCTTTTTCTATATTAAGTTTTGTTTAAATTGGCCGTTGAGTATATTTGTTCGACATTTGCTGAAGAAATAGGAAGACTTATTAAGTTTTGAACAAATTTTGACAACACCGGAAAACCTGGAATGTTGTCAGTACGAGTTATTTTTTAATCTTTTGACCAAAATTTCTTACAGCTAAGATTATATAGAGTTGTAAAATGATCACTGAATTTTGTAAAGCGGAGTTCTCTAAATTCGTCATCTAAATTTTTAAAATCCTTTTCACTAATTAAATTTGGAAAATTGTGTATTAAGCCTGTCAGAGACTTAATTTTTCACTTTATAATTTTCAAAGGATTAAGACATGAGAGCTCTTTTAAAAGCGTATCGTTAAAATCAAATAATTTTAATACTTGTTTACATAACTCAATGTAAAATGCCAGACAATTTTCAATAAATTCATTTTTTTCATTTGCAGTGAGCTTTGTTTAACAAAAACACCCAGATAGACTTTATCGTTGTGTAGACTTTTGTTTTCAAAGTCAAGGTCGTTATTGTGACTCATTTTCACATATTCTGTTTGTATAAAATTGTCTAAAAATTTTAAGTAAAGGCGTTGCAGTTTCTAATACATATGTATTTGACAGGATGAGCTTTGAAAAATTTTGTTTTGTTTACAAGCTGATACAAAACTTATCTTCACTATGTAGTAAAATTTCAATGAAAGTACTACAAACTTGAAATACAAAAATCATAATTTTTAATTATTAGAAATCATAATTTAAGAAAAAAAATCATCAAATCATATTTTGGTTCAAAAATCATCAAAAATATGATAAAATCATCATTTTGGCAACGCTGAACACAAAACAGAAAATAATTTGTAATAATTTTTTTTTTTACATTTTTTTAGAACATAAACCAAAATATGTAAATGTGTTTGGGAATGTTATAAAATATATAAAATATTTTCTTTTAAGTCTTTTAGTTTTAAAATTTTGTTGATTTATATAGAAAGTATTTTTGGCAAAAGTACGAAATAAACATAAATGTGCAACTGTGGCAAATAAGTTACTAAATTTATATATGAACATTGTAGCCACATAAATTTCTTTGATAAGTTACCTAAGCATTTGACAGGCTTTTCGTTGAATTTTTGACATAAACTAAAGCTAGCTTATGCACATTATAGTTGGGCCTCAACGGTAACGCTGGTTAAGTTATCTTTAGCGATAGAGTGAATTTTAAAGTTGCAGTATTAAGTTGTGAGTAATCCTTCGAATAGGAGTGGTCGTTTGCGCTTAAATATTAAAATAGTGTACAATATTTTTTTATCTGTATTTGCAATACATATATTTTTTTAAAAAGGTAAGTCTAGATTGATAATGAATTAAATTTGTTTATTACAAAAATAGTATCTAGCTAAACGGATGACTTTAAGTAACAGTATCTTGTATATACAAATATCTAAACAAATAAATTTAATTGGTTTGGATATTTTAACATTTTTAAACACCGGCAAATTTTTATTAGTGAGTGGTAATGTCTGCACAAAAAAAGTTGCAAAAAGAAAAAAAACTAAAAGAAGACTGTTGAGGTACATGCATGTAAAGAAGAGAAATGTTAAATTACACACATGCACACAGTTGTTTGAATGCATGTACAATTAAATGTAAACCAACTGGTTTCTTTACATTTACATATGTTCATATTCTTTGTCTATTCTGTTGTAGTGTTGTGTTAAAAAGTTAATGGTGATTAAGTTAACAGAAAAAAAAATATTTATAGTTTGAGATAGTTGGTGATGATGATGAAGTCTTCTTTCTATATTTGCTTAATTTCAATTGGAGAAATTTGAAGTTGTAAAAGTTAAACATTATAGCGTTATTATGTGTATGTATGTATATATAACCTTTGCTTTTATTGTATCGCTGTTATTTTTCAAATTTTTTAAATCCTTGTTGTATATACATATGTATCAAACATGATCATGACATTTATATTTTAAAATAAAGATACATAATTGAATACAAACTTGGATTTTACAGACCAGACATATGCCAAGTGGGTTGTTTAGTTACAATGTTATTTTTTAAACGTAGAAACGCGGATATAATAATAAAAACAGATGGTTAGGGTCACTAAATAAAACTAAGGGCGTATAAATGTATCCAACGTTGAAAATTACATATATAGTTTTTTTGATTTAGGACTTACACCTGTTTAAATAATTTTATTCTCTGTAACAATGGGCGCGGTTTTGAAGTGAATTTATTTATTGTGCATTGCTTTTGTTTTAAAAACAATAAAAATACTTTAAATAAAGAATGGTGCAAAAATGTCTGAATCATCAAGCAAGCTGTGGCTGTGGTATTATCAGACAAAAGTAAATTCGTCGTTTTCTGTTGGTAGATAAAACATTTTTGATTTATACACAATCAATAGTGGTCTAAAAAACAAAAAATCTCGTTTAAATTTTTATTAAAAAACGATCTGAAAAAAATGAATAATTATAAATCCACGTTGTAATATACATACAAATGTACATGTGTATGTACATAAGCTCGAATAAATAATTTAAAACTTTAATTACTGTTAGAATCATTGTCTTGCATAAATACACACTGCATTTAATCGAGACCTAACGCTTGCATTCTGAGAATTTCTCCACACATAATTAGGCTCAATTTAAGAAGGTTTTTATCCTGTCAGCTCCATCAACAGCATAATTATATCCATCTAGCATGACAATTTATCACTATTTATGCCTGTATTTAAAAATATTCCTTCTTGGTTCAACTTGTTTGTTCTTTTTATACCCTTCACCACAAAAAGTGAAAAAGGGTATATAAAAGTTTGTTTCTTATGCATAGCGAAGTCGATTGAGCGATGTCCGTCCATGTCAGTGTTGTCGAGACAAACTTGATTTTACAAAAAAAAAAAAAAAAATAAAAATAAATAAATATATGAATCGATCAAATATAGTGTCGAAAGAGGTACTATTGGAAATCGGGACGATCGGTTTATGTACTTCGAGGCAGCAGGCAAAACACCACGACTACCTCTAATTTTTTCATGTCATTTGGAACAATAAAGTAACTCCAATCAAAAAAATAAATATGTGCGGCGATAGAAAATTAAAAATAAGATTTTCGGGGCTCTGAAGTTTTCAAATTTTTTTAAAATATCAATATGGCTATCATTTTAAAGCTTTTGAAGCGAACTTTAAGGAAACACTAAAATTTTAAAAAAATGCCTAACACATTAAGAGCCGATGGAATTTTTATATAAAATTATATATATATATATATATATATATATATATATATATATATATATATATATATATATATATATATATATATATATATATATACAGTACCAAATTTTTTAATTCTCAAAATTCACTTAATTGGATTTACGTAGCTAGTGAAGCGTATATAAGATTCATAGCATAGCCGAATACAGCACTCTTACTTGTTATTTATGAACTTCAGAACTCAGTCATTTCTGAACTGATTTTGATTGGTCCCGTTTTAGTTCATAATCTTAAAAATTAAAGGGTGTCCACATACAACATACATAAGTGTATTATGAACTGTAAAATAAACGGCTGCGTATTACTATAGCTCCTAACGGCAAAAACTAATAAAAAAAAATAAATCTAAAAATTAAAGGGTTCCCTAATAGGGAACCGTTATGGACAAACGCTTGCAAATTGGACAGATTGCTATGGCCGTTATAGTAACAAGTATTAATATTAAAAATTATAAATTAAAGGGTGTCCCAATAGTTCACTGTAAGGGGTTAATGTTAACAAAAATGACTAAAATCTTATTTAAGATAAAATACATCAGTTTGTGATGCATCAAATAAAGAAACAATAAATGTAGAATTGAAGATATGTCATGCACATTTGTACGTGAGAATTAATAATAAATTGTCAGTAAAATGATAATTTTAAAATACTTTCCAAATACTTTATGGTTTATAAAATTAATTAAACAAACTCGTCTTTACATAGCAATTTTTATGCATAATATTTGTCAAAATGACGTTTTTTTCAAATGAAGTTTAAAAATAAAAAACGCTAAATGAAGACATGATGGCAAAGCACAACAAACAGGTATATTCAAGATAAATTCATTATTATGCATTGCAAAGACGACTGAGCGATGTCCGTCCAATCGATCAGACATAGTGTCGAAAGAGGTCTTTCCATATTATTTGGAACAATGAAGTAACTCCGATCAAAAAAAAAAAACAAAAAAAAAAAAAACATGGGGAGATAGAGAACTAAAAAATAAAATAAATAAAAAATTAAAAAATAAGGAAAAAATTATTTTGATCAACGTATATAATTTTATACAAAAATGTCCACGGCTCTTAACGGGATAAGCATTTTAGTATTTGGTAATTCTTCAAAAGCTTTAAAATGATACATTTACTGACATTAAAAAAATTTCAACATTTCAGAGCATCGTAACTCGGAAAATATAGGCGAGCGCCAGAAAAAATAATGAATTTGCTTAGGCTGCCACCTAGTAATTGAAAGCAATCATCGTGTAGGCAACAAAAGTTAATTCTTTCACTTGTATTGATTCGTTTACAAGTCGTTTTGTTGTAATGAATTCGCCTTGCATAAATGTGCCAGTTTGAGTTTGACAGAAATTATTTCAGCGAAAATAAATGAATTCAAATACGCTGCAACCTTATTAATTAATTCGCCTTGACTCAGTGTGTTAAAACTCACTGAACCGGACATGGCGAAATAATATTAGGTGTTCGCGATGGCGAATTCATTAATTTTCGCCGTAAACGTTTAAGGTCAAACACCATATAAAAAAATTACACATATTTTTTATTTATGGAGTATGACATTTAGCGTTTCGGCGAAAATTTATAAATTCGCCATTGCGACCACCTGGTATTAATACGCCTTGGAACCGGATCTACAGGAAAAAAATTTTGATAAAAACGGTGATATAACTTTGAAAAACTTTACTAATTCTTTTTTAAATTAAACAAATATTTGCACAATTCAAGGCAAATTAAACTGGTGTTCTATTAGTGTACCCATGGCGAAATAATACAAGGTGGTCGCAATGGCAAATTCATTAATTTCGCCGAAACGCTAAATGTCAAACTCCATACATAAAAAATATGTATAAAAGTTTATTATATGGAGATTGACAGTTAGCGTTTAAGGCGAAAATAACGAATTCGCCACCGAGACCACCTGTATTATTTTGCCATGAGTCCACCTACACCTGATATAAACTCGCCTTGTACGGTGGGATAGCAGCTAGCCAGTCTAGCTAATTGTTATTTACTATTTTTATAGCAACGTTTTAGTCTAGAAATTAACAAAAAAAAAAAAAATTTTTATGATTTTATTTTTTTTATGTTAATTTTTTTTATTAATAAAATAAATAATCTTAAAAAATTTCTCAATATCATTAATTAATTTAAAGTTTTTATTATTCATTTTAAAAACGCTTAGAAATTTTGACAATAATCGTAATTAGCGATATGAAACAATGACTGTTCAAAAGGAATACATGAAACAACAAGAAATTGGCATTTTATTATTGGACTTCTTTTATTTTATTAAACAGTTCTATTGAAAAAGAATCCATTGCACGCACCCTCGCTTGAAATTTAGTATATAAGATGCATGCACACACATGTATGTAATTAGATATGCTTACATACATACATACATATGTATGAGTGTTAAACAAAGTATGCTTCACATACAAACTTTTGCTTCAACTAAAATATTTTAAAATTCAATGCAAGTATGCATTTTTTTTATTTTAAACTGCTTATAATGTAGCTGTGGTTGTTGTCTTTGTTGCTATTTCTATTTCCGAAATGCGTAATGCTCCTTTAGCGTTGGTGGTGTTGGTTGAAGTGGCGTTAAAAGAGAAAAAATAAAAATGAAATGCTACAACTAAAAAAGGCAACATTTCAAAAGCTTGCACGTTAATCTCCCGGCTGATAAGGGCATGTTTTTATATAAAGTAATGTTCTTTTAAAATCCGGACGGACTTTAGAATCGCTAGTGTAGAACAAAAAAATCTTGCATCTAATTGATGTAACGTTATCAGCAAGTATGCATATACATAGTCCTGTCCGATTATGCCGCTGCATCTGTAGCTATAGGTATAGAGTTTTTAAGGAATTGGAATGAAGCAAGCAGTTAAGTTGCCTAGTGCTCGGAGACAGTAAAGATACTCCTCTCCATCTAATCTTATGACTCTTTATATGGTATCCGAACGAAATTAAAAAAAATAAACTTTAATTTATTGATCGGTATTTCAAAGTATATTTGTAAAGCAGAGGGCGAAGAAGCTAATTAGTAACATTAGGGATCTAATTCTACTTACTAGAACATAAGCTTAATATGGGTTATATTTTGCTAATTTATAGTTACTAAAATATAATGTTCTCTATATAAATCAACGATTTTTGTTTGAAAAGCCATACACTTTGCGCAAATGCTGTGATACCGGTTAACGACAGTTCCCAATTATGTTAGCTCCAATCTGTGTTTGGTCTTACCACTGGGTGAATGCAAAGCTTCTACAAACGCCGTCAGGGTAGACTATCTAAATTTTTACCGCACCATTGGCCGGACTTGTTGCAATGCAAGCGCTCCCATGTGATTTTAAATCACAGCCACCGAAGGGCTAATAAGCGCTTTCCGTGGTACAAGTAGTTTTAAGCCCTCTGCAAAGTGATCCCTTATACAGCGAAAACAATAACGTCAAGAAGGAGCAGTCTGCATGACAAACATGACCCCGAGGAACTTTATTAATTAGGAGCCAATCGATTTGTTTCCGATTGGCCAATCAATCGCACGGCACATTATAGAGAGCATTTATTTTTCACTCTAGCGATTGCAACAGCTAAAGCACAGTTGAAAGACTGTTCTAAGAACCTTCATGTTGTAAGAGCTTAATCTTGGTTAGTCACATGGTAGACGTGACGGCGATTTTATAAAAATATAAGATTAATGTGACAACTTATTAATTCAGTGCGCATAATGACACACCAAGCTACCACACATCGAGCACGTAAAACCACTTTCCAAAAGACGGCCACTACGATACTCACCGTATTATATATATATTTGCTCCCATTGGTTCCATAAGGAGCATGGAGCCGTATTGGTCTTGCCAATAACCGTCACATGGACGAACCTGAAAACCTGAATACATGTAGGCTACCGGTATCCTTGGTATTAAGTCAAAATCTTAGGGCAATGATTGTTATAAATAATGTCAAAAATTTTCAATAATTTGTTTATTCTTCTAATATTTTAACCAGTTACGTCATAATATTGTAACGTTTTTCCCTTTTTTAGACAAACACACGGATTTTTTTTTTATTGCAAACACCACTTTGTGGCTTTATCTGGCTATACTCTTGACCCTACAGTCTTGTAAATCCTATGGTTACGTACTTACTAAACATCTATTATTATTACAAACGCAGTCATTCACGCTACACTACTGTGTTACTCCCGCGAGACATTAACTACTCGATGCCTTGTTTAGTAACCTCAACCAACCATCCACAGACATCTCCACTACTCCTTCTATTCAAGCCAGCCATCCCCTTAATCTAATAGCCACAACGCACGTCTGCCACACATTGTTTTTATGCTGTTACACTTCCCTGCGCCAACCGATACCGTTCTTACTTTTTATTATAAAGTAATCTGTTGTTACTCTTATATTAAATTAGACGACGTCTCACTAAATTATCTGCCATGGCTTCACACAATAAATGTGTTTTGCTTTTCAGAAGGTTTGCACTGCTGCAATTATTATTTTCCGTTGTACGCATGTTTGAAGGTGGGCTCGAACTCACGATCTTCTGTTTTAAAGCAAGCAGCTCTACCAACGCAGCCATTAAGGTCGCTAAGAGCCCGTTCACATTAAGGGCATTGTAGCTAACTTTTTTTATTGTTTTTTCTTTTGGAGAATCTCCGTAAGTCATCAAGCGTTTACATTATGACTCTTTAGTAGCAAGTGAGAGAATTTTATGATGTTTTATCAATTAATTTTTCAAGTGTTGCCATAAACTAAATGCATTAATTTTTCAACAATTTTTGAACAATATAGAAAAAAACAGCCCTTTGGTAGCACCGCTCAAGCATAGAACTACAAAAAACGAAAGAGAGAAACATGAATGAGAGAAAAATGAGAGAAAAAACTAAAAAGAGTCATGAATATTCATTACGTGCTACTTTTGCTACCCCGTAAGCTTCTCTACACCTCTTGCCTACAAACTTCTGAATCATGACTTTTGTAGCTGATACAATGCCCTTAATGTAAACTCCCTCTAAGCTCTTGTTAGCTAATTGTGGTTTTATTCTATACACACATCAGTGTTGCCGTTTGGTTACCTATTTTACATTTTTTTGCAACTTCTGGAGTCTCGTAACATGTATAATTTTGTTATATTTGACCAAATTTTCTTAACTTTTGGTAAAGACACGAAATAAATTAATATCACTGACCTCTCTGATAGCCGTTTTTCTTAACATATCTATTCGATTATAATAACACAGTTTATGCTGTTAAAAATGCTATCAAAATCCCACATGCAAAATTAGTTCGAAATAAACAAAAAATTATGTTGCTAAAGTTGTTCTCTGTTCAGATAGTGAGAAATTACGAAATGTTTCTTGCTTCATGTTTAGAAACAGAAAATTGTTTCTGGCAACTATTTTTTCCAACTGTAAAATAATATGAGTTGAATTTATTTATTTTAAATTTGACTTTAATGTCGGTATTTTTGAAATTATTGAAATAGTAAATTTTATCGAAGCTAAATCTTTCAAAGAAAAAAGTTAAAAAGTTAATTTTATTGAACGGCGAAAGCATGCACTTACTTTTCAATTACGAAATATAAGTACAAAAAAACTTTACTATATTTTATATAAATTACATTAAATTATTATTTAGTTTAGGATAATCCTAAAATGTAACTTTAAATGAAAAAATGTAATTTCTATAGCCTGGTACTCTGTTCAAATTTGTGAAAATTGTTGAGAAACATTGAATATTTCATGTGGAATATTTGACATTTAAAGTGTGGTATCATTGTTTTAAAAATGTATGTAAAAGACATACGATCAGCTGTTGTTTAAAAAATTCCACATGAAATAATGCCTATTTGTTTTATTCACAGCTTTGATAAAATGTTGCCAGAAACAATTCATATGTTTTTCCACAGTAAAAACAGAATACTACAAATTTTTTATGTATGTAGTTTGACAGCATTCCGCGTGAAAAACAGAACAGAGTACCAGGCTTATGAAGGAAAATCACAACTTTTTCTTGTCTATCTCTGGCAACACTAACACACACCATAAGTGAAAGTAGCTTATTCACCACGTTATACGGGCAACAACAACAGGTGCTGCCAGATCTTATTTTTGTAAAAATATGTATTAATATTTACATATCATGGAACAAAGCAAGTACGATAAGAGTAACTGCCCAAATTTCCCACAGGGAAGTAACAAAAAATTATGTTAATTGTTTATTTATTTTTTTTAATCGGCAAAATTTAATTAACTGAAATCAGCCGTTCATAAAGGTAGTGGCCCTGATGCGAAAATAAAATCGAAGACAGCTCATTGCCGTCTTTAAATGCTAGAATTTGAGCTCTGATAGAAAGAGCATTACAAAACCTAAATTAATTATGTTCCAATCGTTTCATTGAAAATTTATTAAGAAATTAATCTTTCCGGATTTCAGATGAACAGTCTTTTGTGCATGTATTTGTAACATAAATATGCATGCACAGACATTTTACTTAAATCATTTATTATGCTAAGGAGGGTTTGGTTTTACAAAAACTCTACCCATATCCGTTTTAATTTTTGAAATATTTTATATAATTTTTTCTGCTTTGTTCAGTTCCTTGCATATTGTGTTGATAAATTAAATGATTCATAAGTATGTATACTATATATAAATTAGTACATACATATATGTATATTTTTATTTTATTCCTTCTCTTTGTTTATTAGGTATTAAGAAATACACAATACGAAAAAATCGAACATATGATCAGACGGATATTTCCAAAAATAAAAAATAAAGTAACAACGGTTTACTTCTTTTATATACATTTATGTATATGTGTATATGTATTTGTACATACGTCAATAACATACCAAACATGCACAAGAAAAGTGTCATGAATCATGCCATACTGTAAAAACGGCAGCAGCGCCAGCACCAGCACCACCACCAGCCTTTGTAGCGGTGGACGACGTTAAACGATGATTAAGAAAGTACTATGAAACATTGAAATTTTATTATTTATTTTTCTTTTTTTTTTATATCACTTATTCCATACTTTCTTCTTTGTTTTAAGTGGTTTCTTTTTTTTTTTTTTGACCAGCTCCTTGTCTTGATTTAAATCATACGTTCATATATACATAAATACAAACGTACATATGTGTATGCATACATATGTACATACATACATGTTTGCATTATACTTCACTATGAGATGGCGTTTCTAAATAAACGGTCAGTTTTTTTTTTAATTTAATTTTTTTCTGTCTGTGGCTATTGGATACATAAAATACCAAATTAATAAATATTTATTTTAAATTACAGATGTATAGAGTTATACATACATATGTATGTACGTACATTGGTTTCTAAAAAGTTTTCTTTATTGCATTTCTCTCTGACGACTGTCTGTCTGTCTGTCTGCTGGATTGTAAAATAATAAAATATAATAATAAATAACATAATTGTTTAATGTCCATACTTAAGTTTCGTTATTTATAATTCTAACAAAATTAATAATTCGTATTACCGTTAAAAAAAAAATGCATAGACTACAACACAAAAACATCAACGAAACTTTAATAACAAACGTGCACATTAGTCACAGCATTAAGCGTAAAATTAAGTAAACTTTTATGCTGGTGTTTCTGTTTTAATAGAGAATAAGCTGTGAATAAAAATTATAAGAAAGATTTAGCTTTTTGATTTGTTTATTATATACTTAAAATATAGTTTGCTTAATAAATATGCATTCCCTCTTGACGTTGACACAAAAGGGATCGGCAAGCGAATCCAAGTGATTCGATTCAAGGCTACTTAACCTACTTAACATTTAAATGCTTTTTATTAGAGTTTATACCTAAAACATTGAACAAGTTGTCCTTAAGTCGAAAAATATATGAAAACAAGTAAGAGTGCTATATTCGGCTATGTCGAATCTTATATACCTTTCACCGTCTGTGTAAATTTAGTTTAGTGAAGTAACTCCAATTAAAAAAAGCAAATAATGGTGGTACTGCTAAAATATAATTTTACATAAAAATGACATCGGCTCTTAATTGGTTAAGCAGTTTTAAAAATTTTAGTACTTCCTTAAAGATCTCTTTAAAAGCTTTAAAATGATACCCATATTGATATTTAAAAAAATTCAGAGCCCCTTAGCTCGGAAAATATGGGCGAGCGCCAATTTTTGCACTTGATGTGTTTTCTTATTTTTTAATTTTCTGTCGCCTCATATATTTATTTTTTTGGTTGGAGTTACTTTATTGTTCCAAAAGACATGAACAAATTAGAGGTAGGTCTGGTGTTTTGCCTGCTGCCTCGAAGGACATGGAGCGATCAAGCTGATTTCCAATAGCACCTCTTTTGACACTATATCTGATCGATTGACATATCTATTTTTTTTTTTGTGAAATCAAGGGTATAAAAAAAGAAAATTAAATTATAAAGGTCAAATAAACATTAACTAAAAAAAAAAATTAAAAATATATTTGCCCTCAACGGGTTAACAAATTATAGAAAAACTTTGTGGCAACTCCGAAAAAGCTTTCAAGTATACTAATATTCAGAAATGTTTATTCTATTAAAATTCAGTGACCCATAACTCGGAAAATATGGAACAGAGCGTGTTTTTTATTGTTAATATTTTTTGAATTGAATAATCGTTACAAAATTAAAACTGTTCCTAAAAATCAAATGTGCATTAAGTGACAAGCCGCTTTAAAAATAAACAAAGACGAGTGTAAAATAATAACGTTTAACTGCATGGTTATGAAAATGTAAGCTTTCCTATCTGTTATTTTCTATTACCTTTACTATTCCAAAGAACGTTACACAATTTATTAGTAGTCATTATTTCCATAGAGCTACATACCTCTCTTAAAAAATGCTTTTAATAGAAAAAACTAAAATTTGAGGCTGTCTATTGTAATTGAAGGACGTGCTAAACGCCCTCCACAACTCTTAGGAAATCCTTAGGGCACTCAATTTGTTTAGTCATTCCTATACACATTTCTAGACGAGTCGCTCGCTTGCAATACAGAAACTGCACATTAAGAGTTTAATTAGTAAAATGATTCGTAAATAAAAAATCCATTTAAGAAGTGTTTCATTATTTATATATTCACCCCTATCATGAATATATTTTCCCTCGAAATTTTTTCCCTTTTCCCCAAATTGCTATCGTGAATAGTTCACGTGAACAATTTTTCACGTAAACAAAAATTCCCCTTAACATGATTGATTTTTTCCCTCGAAATTTTTTCACTTTTCCCTTAGATTTGTTCACTTAAATTTTGCTGGGGAACTGCATACATTATGCCAGTTTTTATATGTTTTAATTAGAATATTTACATCAATAACATATTTTTTTGATTCGATATCAGTTACTGCAGTGCAGACTGACATTATGCTCATCAAGATGCAAAACAAAGAAATCTATTGGTTATAAATTTATGAAGATTTTTTATTAAAAACATTTTTAAATGAAAAAAATGGAGATAAAAAAACTCAGATATAAAAATTTATTTTATTGAAATGGGTCAGTAGCAAGGTCTAGGGTAGGTTAGGCAGGCAGCCGTATTGACACAGCCCACTTCGGTCCATTGTTTGGTCCTTTTGCGTCTAGGGTAACTATAAGGACTTTTAAGCGTGTTGCACGTCACGTTCTTGAAATAAAATTGTTCTGCCACTTTTTTATAATTTTATTCCCACGGAATTCATAATTGGAGGAATTTTTTTTTTCGAGAAAATTTTTTCCGTGGGAAAGAAATTCCGTGAGAATATTCACGATTGGGCTAAGTATGATACTCCAAAGTCCTTGTTGAATGTTTCCTCTCCTGCACTGCCAATCGTCTTGCTAAATTGTACAATATGAATTAACCGAAAGCAAACTCTGTGTTACCTTTTGACTTACAATTCTAAGCACTCGAAATTTAAGTAACTGGGACTTTTAGTGTGGAGGAAGGAGCAAGGGTTAATTTTCAATTTTAAAATTAAATTTATAGTTGGCGGTGGAATATCAAATTCTGCTTTATTTTCATTATAAATTTTAGATTTTGGTTCAAGAAAATTTTCGAATTTTCGGTGAAATTTGGGTCTTTTTGTAAAACTCTCTTTTAAATAATTTTCATTTCTTCTGTTAGTTTTTAGCTTTTGGAACAATTTTGACTACATTTTTGGTTTTGTTTGTTAAATTTTCGTTATTTTGATGTTTTAGTTTAGTTTTGTTATAGGTTTGCAGTCAAGACACTATTTTATCTACCGGTAGTCACTTAAGGTCAATTGTCCTCATAATTAATATTTTATTATAAAATTATATTTTTTTCTCTCCCTCAATTCCTTCCGTAATTAGTAAACACATGATTTATCTTACGATTACTACTTATAAAATTTTATAATTATTTGTTTTGTTTTTTCTTGTTTATTTATAGTTTTTAAAAAATGGCATCACCTGCTTTAAAAGATCTTCCAAAAGTTGCTGAAACTCTAAAAAGCCAACTCGAAACCTTCAATCCTGACAAATTGAAGAATGCTAATACTCAGGAAAAAATAATTTTGCCAACAGCAGAAGGTAATAATTATTTTTAATATAATTTTTTATTTTAAAATTTTCTATTGTTTTATAATAAATAATTTCTTTTTACAGATGTGGCAGCAGAAAAAACTCAAAAATCTCTTTTCGCTGGCATCGAAGGTTTTAATCCATCCAATTTAAAACATACTGAAACTCAGGAGAAAAATCCATTGCCAGACAAAGAAGGTAAAATGTTATTATTGTTATTATTTTATTTTAATTTTATTAAAATACATGTGTGTTTACTTAACATGTAAATAACATTATGTGTCAAGTTTTAAAAGTTGTTGGCATAGTTATTTGGTATTGACCTCAAATCTATTTTTAAACTAAAAACAAACAGATTCTAACTATGACTAACTTTTCATAATGCTCATTACATTAAGGTTAATTTTCCTTATTCGGAATGAATTCGGTGTCTTACACTTGTATCTTGTTGCTTATGCCAAATACGGCATTGTGCTTGCTTACAAAATTGTTAATGTACACATCATGACTATAGTTGCAGTTTGTTTTATTTTGAATACCTTTTATAGTTATTTATTTAAACTACAATTTCTATGCACACATATGGTCGAAGTCAAGGCGAATTAATACTAGGTGGCAGCGCCGCTACAACAATACAACAGCAAAAAGAAAAACAGGCACTTAAATGTATGGGAAACTTAAAAACATATTTAATTATTACACTTTTTTCTTGCCTTTTTTAATTGCTTTACAACTCTTGTTACAATTCTAATTTAAATTATAATACACTTTTGACAGATGCTCTGCACATTACTTGGGTGTCAGACAATCAAGTTTTAAAATTTCTCTAATTTTTTTTACCTGAGAATTTGCTTTCAAGTTTTCGTTCAATTGAGTGTTTCAAATTACATTCAAGAAAACAACTGATTGAAGTTTTTTCCTCCAAATAAATTTTATTTGTTTTTTTACCGACATCTTGCTTAAAAAATTGCTTTGAAATTGCGTGCTGCCTACGTCACAGCTTTGAATTTTTGTCAATTTTGACAAGCAGTATGTGTAAATTTCTTGAAAGAGAATTGAACAAAAACTTGACCGTGTGACTGCACTTTTAGAAAATTAAGCAAAAAATTGTCAGCTGGCACAACGATGCCACCGAATAAAATTAATTCGCCTTGGTGTCGAAATAACAAGTACATTCCCACTTGATTTCTTTACACTATGTTTCCAGGGAGCCCAATATTCTTCCTTTGCTCACTCATTCATGATTCACAGCCCAATCATGAGCGATTCGACGTGCTTGGCCATATAAAATCTTGAGAGCGAAGCACGTTGTTTTAAGACGATTCAGTTCGTTCGAACTGAAGCATGAAAATTTTCTGTCTTCCCTAATTTTTATCGCTAGTTTATCTGAACTAGCTGCATATAAATGTAAACAAAAAAGTTAAAGAATATTAAAAGTGGTTAATGAATATGTGTTAATACAAAAACAAAAAATTTAATTATAATTTAAAATTTATTTTATTACAAACACAATAACTGAAACGAAATTTAATTGCGATTATTAATTTTTCTAATTTAAATAAAAAAAAAATAAGCGTGGCAACTTTCTTTTATTTTTTTATACATCATTTTAATGTGGTAATATCGTAAAGAAGACAAATACTGTACTGTAGCGTTTTTCTTTCAAACGTCTTTTAATCGATTGTATTTAAATGTGAGAAGCAAAGAAAAAAGTTTCAAATAGCTACTGAAATATTCGTGGTCAAATATATACAATCAAAAATGATTCCAGCTAAAATTGCAAATGTAATATTAAAAAAAAAATAGTTATCGTTGGGAAAAACGAAGTTCCCCTAGAAAAAGATGGATTTTTTTTCATTAATTTTAAAATATTTTGATATTGTATTTGGGACATTTTTTTTTAAATATTGATTTTTTTTGTTGTTGATTTTATCTTGTTCTTACTTCGTTTTTCACAAAATTTTCCGGCGAAATGAGCATATTTTTAACCGTCTTCAAAAAAATAAGGAAGGCTGAATGTTGCTTTTTTATGTTTGTGTCTGCAGAGCTTAGTCATTTCTGATCCGATTTTGAATTTGCTTACAGATTGGTCCGATTTTAAAAACAATTCATAATCTTAAAAATTAAAGGGTGTCCCCATACAACATACATATTTTTTAAGCGTATTATGAACTGTGAAGGGCACTTCTGTAAAATTTAAAATGACTGCATATTACTATAGCTCCCAATAACAAAAGGTTATACAAAAATAAATCTAAAAATTAAAGGGTGTTTCCATAAATTTACTTATATGGGCCTATCTTTTGAACCGTAATAGACAGACGCTTAAAAATTAGACACAATGTCGATTGCTTTGGTCATTATAGTAGCAAGTGTTAATATTAAAAATTATAAATTAAAGGGTGTCCTAATAGTCAATTTAAATTTATGTTTATGGCCATACTTTTTAGCAGTTGTAGACAGACGCTTGAAATTTACAACGAAGCTGTATTGCTAAGCCCGCTATTACAACAAGTATAAAATTTGTATTTGGAAGTTAAAGGGTGTCCAAATAGTTGATGTAATCTCAAGTATGTGACCAGACAGAATGCTGAAACTTAAAAGGGTCCTGTATTGCTAAACCCGCTATATCAGCGAGTTTATAATTTGAATTTAGAAATTAAAGGGTGTCCCATAATTGATGTAAATTTACTTATATGGGCCTATCTTTTGAACCGTTAAAGACAAATGCTTGCAAATTGGAACGAATGTCCATTGCTATTGTAGACAGAAGATTGAAATTTACAAAGAACCTGTTTAACTAACTCCGCTATAACAACAAGTTTTTTTAAATTTAATTTTTTGCAATAAATAGGTGTCCCAATAGTTGATGTAATTTGGTGTATATGGCCGAACTTTTGAACCGTTTTAGACAGACAGTTGAAATTTTCCAGGGACTTGTTTTGCTAAGTCCGCCATAACAAGAAGCTTATAATTCGAATTTAGAAACTAAAGGGTGTTCTCAAAATTAATGTAATTTGTTCCAAATGGCCGTATTTTTTGAACCGTTAGATACAAACACCTGAATTTTAGACAGAATGTCCACTACTTTGTTGGGTATAATAAAAAGTATAAAAATTTTAAATTATAAATTAAAGGGTTTTACAATAGTTGATATAATCTTATGTATATGGGCAAACTGTTGAACCGTTATAGATAGACGGTTGAAATTTATACAGAACCTGATTGCTAAATCTACTAAAACAGCAAGTATATAATTTTAATTTGGAAATTAAAGAGTGATCCTTTAGTGGCTGTAATTTGATGTATATTGCCAAACTACTGAACAGTTGAACAAGTATAAAGTTTGGAGGTGGAATATAAGGGTATCCCAATAGTTAATGTGTTTTTGTGGGATCGCAATTATTTATTAAAAAATATTAAAAAAAAAAAACGAATAAAAACTATCCGAATAAAAAATGTATTTTGTGTAATATTATTCGAATATATATAACAATAATTAATAAAAAAAAAAATTGTATTCGAATTAAAAAAAAAAAAAACAATTTTTCGAAACTTGCACTTTAAGAAAATTAGAAATGACACGCAGACGAAGTCATAGGCACTGCTAATAGAGAATAACAATAAAACATTAAGTGAATTACATACCGTTATTATCGAAAAAGAAACTCAATATTATAATATCTAGCGCATGGCGAAATAATACAGGTGGTCTCGATAGCGAATTCATTAATTTCGCCGTAAACTCTAAATATCATATTTTCTATATATGAAGTTTGACATTTAGAGTTTACGGCGAAATTAAAGAATTCGCTATCGAGACCACCTGTATTATTTCGCCATGATCTAGCGTTGTAGTAGTTTTTTTTGTCCGACACTGTAATTTGAATAAAACATAATTTTAATTTTGACTTTTTTCTTTTACGTTTCAGCCATCGAAAAGGAGAAGGAAAAAAATAATTTCATTTCTGGCATTGAAAATTTCGATTCGAAAAAATTGAAACATACCGAAACATGTGAAAAGAATCCATTGCCAACCAAAGAGGCAATCGAAGAGGAAAAGAGAGCTTAAAGAAATACAGTTATGATTGCATGCAGCATTAACGACATTAAATCATAAACCCATCATAATAATATTAATGAAAAAAAAAATTAAGAAAACTGAAAACTGCAACCACAGAAACAACAACAACAACATTAACATGAACTACAATACAGCATCGACAACAAACAAAAGAAGAAAAAAAAAATACAAATACAAATAAAATATCGAAAAATGCCACAGCCAAAGTTTTGGCAATTTCAGCAAACGTTTTGCTGGTTGACGTATTTTTTAACTCATTCCTAATATCTAATATTACTGAAAGAAGACATACTTTACTTTGTAAAAGCATTTATAATTTTTCGTACATACATACATACATAAATATTTATATATCGACGAGAAAAAAAAAAACAAAGAAAATAAAATAACATTTTCATACAAAATTTTATAAAAAAAAAAAATTTAATTGCCTTTTTATTTTAATGAGATTGTAAAAAGTAAAAGTAACATCTTTTAGTTAGAACTGTGAGGGGGTTTAAAATTATCAGGCATGTTCAGAATTCCACACAATATTTTTACTTTGTATTTTTCAAGGCATTGTTTTTGTAAAAAAAAATAATTTTACACCAACAATGCTTTAAAAAATATACATATAAAGGGTGTCCCAACTAGAACGCAATTTTTAAATTTTAAATAAAACACAGATATTAAAAAAAAATCGTGAAACTTTATTATATCGTAAAATAGACAGAATGAGGTTATGTATGGAACAAGATATCGTGCAGATGGCCGCCGCTTTGTTAGCACACGCGATCTTTTAATGAGATTTTCAATGACCTTTTTGCACAAGTGCTGCGGTATTTCATTAATGCAGCGTCCAATTTCCTGTTTTAAGGTTTGAATCGTTGGCTGATTCGCGTAAACCATCGACTTCAAAAAACCCCAAAGCAAAAAAATCTAAAGGTGTTAAATCGCACGATCTAGGCGGCCAATCCTGGTCTCCAAAACGCGAAATAACACAACCGGGAAATGACTGATGCAGCAATTGAATTGTTTCTCTGGCTGTATGACATGTGGCGCCGTCTTGCTGAAACCACATGCCCTCCACATTCATTTCTTCAATTCTAGGCAAGAAAAAACTGGTTATCATTTCACGATACCGAACACCATTAACTGTTTGCGCTTGACCTGCGTCATTTTCATAAAAAAGGTCCAATGGTTCCTCCAGCCCAAAAACCACACCACACAGTGACACGTTGGGGATGCATTTGCTTCTCTTGAATCACTCGAGGATTTCCCTCACCCCAATTGCGACAATTCTGCCTACTGACGAAGCCATCAAGATAGAAATGGGCCTCGTCACAGAAGATGATTTTATCGGCAAAATCAGCATTTGCATGTTGTCTCTCCAATACCCAATTAACGAACTCCCTTCCCTGTCCATGGTCAGCTGGCTGAGTCAATTGAACTTTGTATGCAGGGAGATGCAAATCTTTCGTCAAAATTCGCTGCATAGTGGATTTGGAGACACCAATTTGCTGAGCTCGGTGTTGAATTGAGGTGGATGGAGTTTGAGCAACATCACCACAACGATACGTGGTCGAAGACGCGTTGTTATCTTTACCTCACTAACAGACCCAGTTTCGGCAAATTTATCCATTAATCTCTTTACAGTTGACTCTTTTAGAGCATTTTTGTGACCCCAAATTGATCGCAATTTGCGAACTGTAGCCGCAAAACTTTCACCATTTTGGTAAAACAATTTCACAATGCGAATGCGTTGTTCATTCGTGTAGCGCTTGATTTTTACTAACCTCGTACCTTCTACTAGCAAACAATAACAATTGTTCAAATGCCAAACAATGACACTTGAATCGCGCCAAATTTAAAAATTGCGTTCTAGTTGGGACACCCGGTATACATAAATGGTTTCAATTCCGCAAATAGGAAAATTTTTTTTTTACGGAATGAAATCATTTTTAAATTTCAAAGTAAAATTTAGATTCTTTAAAATTTTGTTACTTGCGGTTTTCAAATTTACTTTTATTATGTGTCCTTGCTTAGATTAGTCTTGTTGTTTACTTTGGTGTGCGAAATATTGCAACATTTAAATAAAAATGTGGAGGTTAAGCATTTTTTAGAAATAAGCAAAATTGATCGGAATCTGAAGAAGGTAAAACAAAATCGTTCGGAATTGTTAATACGGAATTAAAGCCATTCCGATCGGAATTTGTGACATGCTTGAGAATGTGAGAATTTCATGTGGAATTCAGAACACGAGTGTATATTTTTGAATATGCATAAGCTTAGTCATTCTGCGATTCCAGAGTTGACGTTGGCGGTAACAGCAGCATACGATATCGAGTATACTATCGTATCTAATAACATTTCAATCTAATAATATTTTATAGCATATTTTCCCATGAAATTTTCATTACCCTCGAAGCGAAAATTGGTATCATGGATTTCCCATGAATGTAAGTAAGAAGAATAAGCTCAGTGAAAATTTTTTAATTGAAGTTTAAAAATAAATAATAAAAAAGTTTTTGGAAATAAAAAACAAAAAAGAAAACTTTAAGTCTGAACACCAAACAAAGTTTAAAAGAAAATTAACAAAACTTTGTCAAAGTAAAATTTGCGTGTCTAAATGCATTCCGATATACATAGAAAAAATACGGAAACGCTTATTTAAGAACTTTTTTTTTTTTGTATTTATAACGGAACCTTAAAAATACAACTACTGAAGAATATTTTTAGTAACAAGTAGAAGAAAAAAAAAACTGAGTTTAAAACAAAAGAAATAAAATGTCTCGTAAGAAATTAACAACTGAAGAACGCACTATTATAGTTAATAACCACAAAATAGGGAAATCTTATTCTGAAATAGCTATTTTAATGAATTGAAGCAAATTCAGCATCCAAAAAATTATAAACCGCTTTATACGAGAAAATAGAATTGAAAACAAACCCAGAACAGGACGCCCTTGGAAACTTACTAACAGGGAAGAAAGAACAATGGAAGCAATAATCAAGAAGGATCCATTTAAAAGTCTACCACAGATTGCCACCGAGTTAGGCGAGACTCTGGACAAAAGTATTTCTGCAGATACAGTACGCAGATAGATCAAAAGAGCTGGGTTTAACGCACGCACAGCACGAAAGAAACAGTACATTAGCGAAACAAACAGAAGGATCCAATTAAGTTTTGGCAGAAAGTTATCTTTTCAGATGAATTAAAATATAATGTTTTTGGATGGGATGGCCGCGGATTAGTGTGGCGAAAAATAAATGAAGAGCTCAATCTGAAGAACTCAACAAATATTTTAAACATGGAGGTGGTAGTGTCATGGTATGGGGCTGTGTGTCAACTGCAGGTGTGGGGAACCTGGGTACCTTGATTTATAATGCATATTGTATAAAAACTGGCATAATGTATGCAGATGCGCAGCAAAATATAAGTGAGCAAATTCAAGGGAAAAGTTAAAAAATTTTAAGGAAAAAAAATCAAGCACGTTAAGGGAAATTTTCGTTTACGTGAAAAGTTGTTCACGTAAATTATTCACGGTTGCAATATGAGGAAACGGGAAAAAATTTCGAGGGACGATATTAATCGAATCGTAAGTTTTAAGACAATGTAACAATGTATGTATGCTTAATGTCAGCAAATAATAAAAGTAAAAGGAGAAATTATACGAATTTGTGACAAAAAAAGTCATTTAGAAAAAAAAAACTAAAAACTTAAAACCTTGATATTGAATGCTATCATCCTAAATTGCGATACCTTTTATTCGATGTTAAGAACCATGATACCAAAATTAAAACTCCAAAACATTTACCTCGATATCAAATGCGGTGAATACATCACAAATTTAGATTTTTGTGTTACCTGTAAGTAGAGATAAAGAGATAGAGGGTATGAAAGAGAGAAAGAGATTTAGTAATAAGAGTATAAGGAGATCGTCTTCTTCTCGATATGACAACTCCTTTAGTAATGATTAACCGTTGTACGAATGCCTTTTCTACAATGCTTGACTTTAAATCACTCGGTGCTTCAAATTTCCAACTTAATAGACAGTGAATGACATGCGCCAGGAATGCGAGGATAGGAGTGACTGGGTTCTTAATAAGCGACCTCCGTATACCGGGCGACCTGCAGCTTAAACACGAAAATTCTACACAAATGGAACACTTAAAAATTGGACTTTTTCACAGAACTCTTGACGTACTAAAACTGAAGACACCGATGAAAGGAAAGCGTTTTGCTATTATTGAGGAGAACTCTTACTTATTATTATTGCAGCATTAATAATGGACCAGCCTGAAAATAAATTATGTTGGAGCGCTTTGCAAAACGCAAATACAAAATAAAGTTTATTGTTGTTATGCTCAGTAATTTTCAATGCTCTTGCAGATGTCACAAGCAAATATTTTATAATTTTTGCCTGAATTAGCTTTTGTTTATCATGTATCCTTTATAAAAATTATTTTTTTTACAGATTTTATTTACTTTTTGCCATAGTGCGAGGTAGAAACAGGTTGGCCAGTGGCCGACATTTCTTAAGAAAAATAAAACTAAATGATCACAGCAGACCATTTGCTATCTTTACATATTAACCCTTATCGGACGCGACTTTTCACACGTTTGATTCTTACCAGGTTGTAGTTATTTTTAACAAATATGAAAAAAAAAAACAAAAACAATAGTATGTTATTATACATTTATATTCATTTCTTTTCAGTTTTGTTACAAATTATTTATTTTTTGTACAACTACTACATGTCTGAGTTTCTGATAATTATTTATATACTTGTAAGGTATGGTATTTTTTGAAGCAATCTTCAACATGAAGAAATGGTTTTCTCTGGCATGTTTCGCAAAAGTATACTGTTGTTTTGCTCCCTCCAGGTAACTTGCGATTAGAACATACTAAACAGTCGTTATGCTTTCCTTTACTATCAGGTTGCAAGATATGTAGTTTGCCATCCAATCTCTCCTCATTGTCTGATGTTGAAGGCTTTCCATATCGTACAGTTTCCCCTTCACGAAAATCACCAACTAGCGACATAACTATTTTTCGAATAAATTGCTTATGCGGCAAAAAGAAAATATTCTTATGCTCAAACGGTAACGGTAAATACGTATTTTCAAATGGTAACGGTAAATTGAAGAAATGAATGCATTTTAAAAACAAATCTCATCAATAGACAGTATGTTTCGACATAATTCGCCTTGTCACTTCACACGTGCCATACGACCGTTGCAGAAAAGTACTGTTGTCACGTCAGAGGTGACTTACGACCGATAAGGGTTAATATAAACACTTTAATGCATTTTAAATAAAAATGTCAATTTTCGTATATGCATACATACATATGTATATGCGTTTTTCTTTATTTTTATTTTAACTGTTAAAATCAGTAAAAAAGTCACGTATTATTGCAGTTTAAATAAATTGCAAAACATTTTTTAAAATTTATTCTTAACTCAATAAACAGGCAGAGCAATAACTGCGCTATTTCAGTTAAAAATGCAGGGTGTTTTGTTTTTTTTTTATAATTTTAATTTCTTTACTCTTGCTCCACCTTTATTTAGTTATTTTGCCAGGATCCATCCCATACCCTTTAAAATTAAGTTGGGTCTCTTAAAATTCTGAAAAAAGTAAAACTTGAAAGACATCACTAGTTCTGTACGACGTTATCGCTAAGAGACCTTCTTCATTGAGGGTTCACTCTCTTTAGTCTTTGCTTCTCGCTCTTACGCACGCTTAGCTGCGAGTTCACGCCGTGCTTACATTTACAGTTTTTTGCTGTTTAAACAGACCCACAATTCGATAGGTCTCACCACTTATCCGCCATCTTTCAGCACGCGTATTTGGAGACTGAGTTCTCTTTATCTGTCTGTGTCTCTTTTTTTTTTTTTTTTTTTTTTAAGAGAAGTAGCACTTCAGGCATTAATACCTACTTAAGGCCGTGTCAGATAAAACTTTTGCTTTGCGTTGCGTTGCAAATTTGCTTTGACATCTAAGATAAAATGCACGAACTTATATGAAGTATGTCACATAAAGCACTTTTAACGCAAAGCAAAGCGCAAAGTTGGGCAACACTCATCTTTTTGCGCGCTTTGACAATTAGCTGCTATACATTTGTATATTATTTTTGGCAAAATCGAACGTAAAAGAGTTAAGAATTTTAAAATATTATTTTTTTATTATATATTCTTCCTTTATTATTTTTTTTAGAAAATTATGGAAGAAAAACTTATAAAAACAAACAATAATTAGACGCTGTTAAAGTTTTTATTGTGACATAACTCTTGCGTTACACGCTTTTTTTTCAAAGTTTGAAACGTCACGCAAAGCGATAAAGTTTTATCTGACACGGCCTTTAGTTTGTAACCGTGCTACATTATTTAGGAAAGGAATAGATGAGAGAGAAGACAGGTGGTGAAAGGAGATAGATATAGCCATTTTATTAATTATTTCACTTCGCCGGCGAATATGCTATGAAGAAGAACCGACGAAGGAGGCTGCAATTTGTAATGCTGATTCTGAATTTGTATTTTTACCATTAGACAGAAAAATAATTTATATATTTTGATTACCGCAAGGGTTGAACCCCAACCCACCAGATTTGTAGTCAACGTGCTTACCACCTTGACTACAGCAGCCAGTCATTGGGGGCCAAATCCGGTGAAAACGGTATTTGAGGCATCATAACGGTTTTCTTTTTGGCCAAAAACTCACGCACAAGCTGGTGTGTTATCATGATTGTGTGCGTTTCTAGCGAATTCGCGCAAACGGCGCATTACTTTAAGGCGCTATTCCTTATTAACCGTACGACCTTGTGACAAGAATTCATGATGCACCACGCCATATCTTCAATGTTTTCATCGGTTGTTAACGTGGTCGTGCGACCAGGACGAGCACGAGGACCGCTTATACTACAATTGAACTTGTGCCCTTGCGAATTTAATTTCATTTTTTACACAAAACTTAATACAGTTTCTTTGATCCATTTTTTCGAATAGTAAAAAATCAAAGAGCACACCAAAACGCGACTAACCTTTTTATCTGTCAAAAACAAACTGACATAAATGCCATCGGCTCTTAATGGGTTAAACATTTTTTGCAAATTTTATTATTTCCTTAAAGATCTCTTAAAAAGCTTAAAAATGATACCCATATTGATATTTCAAAAAATTAAAAATTTCAGATCCCCGTAACTCGAAAAAAAGGCGGGTAACAACGATTACGTTAGTACAATTCTTTATATTGTAGCAACGGCAGCGAAAATTTAGGAATTCGCTACTACCACTACCTATTTCATGATTTCGCCCCATAGTGAAGTTTATTTATTTATAACTGGATTTTACGAAGTCTTCTAGGTAAAATTTAGATATAACGAAATTCCGAGTTTTTAATGAAACTTCGATTTTTTGTGAATCTAAGATTTCTGTTTGATTTTTAAATTTTTGGAATGGTTGCGTCTTTTTTGTTAATTCTCATTTTTTATGATTTTTTTTAAAGAAAATCTAAGTGAAATTTTATTTATTTTTGGCAAATGCTTGTTTTTTTCTTTAATATTTTGTTAACGATTTTCCAAAAAGAAAAGTAGCCGATAATTCTCGTTCGGTCCTAGTATATAATTTTGCCATATAGCAAAGTTTATTTTTTTCTAAATTTTAAATGTATTCAAAGACAAAAAACAAAAAAAAATTGTCGTAAAACACATAAGAAACTTTTTTTTAATGAATATGAGGAGATAAAATTAATTTTCTTACAGAAGCATATACAAGCTGTTAATAGATCTGCAACAAAGTCTAATCCAGAAGTTATTTTTATTAATTAAAAATAATTCATTTATTTTTGTAGAATTGAAAGAAAAATAGGCGATAATTCTCATTCGGTCCTAATTTTTTGTTTTGGAAAAGAAAAAGATGAAAAAACTTGATCAATGTTTATGAATGTATAAAATTTTATTAAATATTAAAATATAAATGATTTTAACGTTAATACTTATATGGGGGGAGGATATATTTTAATTAGATTCGAAATAGTGTAAAAAGCTCTATATAATAGCAAAGAATATTTGCAGTAACACATTAAATAATTAAGTACCTAAATGTACTTCGAGAAATACATACATATGAATGGATCAAAAATTTAATACAGAAAATATTTCAAAAATAAAAAAAAATTAATAATTATAATTTATACAAATACAATAGATCTAATAACGGTGTTTCATCCACATAAAGAATTACTTAATTTGAATAGAAGCTATACACAAGCTTTAATAAAAAGGTTTTAAAACAACAAAATGCCTTGTTAAAAGTAAAACAAACGAAGGTTAGCAAGTGGCCCTTTTTACTTTAAACTTGTATTAATAAAATATTTTTTATGGGCAAAATGAACAAAAAAGATAAAATATTCATTTATAAAGATGGGGGGAATGAATGTCTTTACGTATGGCAACTTTTATTGTTCATCCTTGTCCTTAGCACCATGTTTGAGAATTCTCGTAAATTCGATATAATCAAAAAGTCCACCTTTAATAGGAGCTTCACGATACATTTCGTCAACCTAGAAAATAACCGTTTAGAGAAAACATTTAATTAGCAAAAAAGTATCTTTTATTAAAAAATAATAATAACATACATCTTCATCAGTGAAACGATCTCCCATAGTTGTTAAGAGCTCACGCAAACGATCTTCAGGTATAACGCCGTTATTTTCTTCATCGAAACAACCAAAAGCATTTTTTATAACATCCTCGGGATCGGTACCCTGTAGACGTTCACCAAACAGTGTTAAAAACATGGTAAAATTAATTGGTCCGGGTGCTTCATTCATCATGGCTTCTAAATATTCGTCAGTGGGATTTTTACCCAACGATGCCAGCATATCGTGTAAATCTTCCTTTTCAACAAAACCATCACGATTTTGATCAATCATATTGAAAGCTTCTTTAAATTCAGCAATTTGAGCTTGATCAAACATGGCAAAGACATTAGATGTGGCACGCTGGGCACGTTTTTTGGTGGTAGCACGACGACCGGCAGTTTTACGAGACGACATTTTGATTCTAAGACGACACAAAAATAGTGAAGTTTTAATTAAGTAAAAAATTAAATTTAAAGACAAAACAACAGCAAGCAAGTAAATAACACATGTTAGGAAACTTAATATTATTCACGAATTAACAGTTATTTAATATTTTATTAGGGCGAATCAATTATTAAGTGGACGCGTATTTATTAATATTCGCCGAAACCCTAAATGTCAAATACCATACATAAAAAATACATGGCAAAATCATGTCCCAGGCAAGGCGAATAAATTATAAGGTGGTAACGATGGCAGATTCGTTAGTTTTCGCCGTACTCCCGAATGTCAAACTACATATAAAAAAATTGCCTTAGATTTTTTATGTATGGAGTTTGACAGTTAGAATGTCGGCGAAAATCAATGAATTCGCCATCGCTATCACCTTATATTTGATTCGCCTTGGTACCAGGTGGTGGCAGTGGCAATTTCGTTCTTTTTCGCCGTTGCTACAAATGTCAAACTGCATATATAAAAAATGAGGGTTAAATTTTTTTATATGAAGTTTGACAGTTTCTGCAACGACGAAATTGAATAAATTCGTCACTGCCAGCAGCTGGTAAATGATTTCGCCATGTAAAAAATATGTATGATTTCTTTTGTTTGACCAAGGCGAATAAATTATAAGGTGGTAGCGATTCGTTACTTTTTGCCGTTAGCACGAATGTTAAACTACATATAAAAAAATAACAGATTTTTTATGCATGGAGTTTTACTGTTAGGATTCCGGCGAAAATCAATGAATTCGCCATCACTACCACCATACAATCAAGGCGAATAAATTATAAGGCAGTGGCGAATTCATTGATTTTCGCTGGTTGCCTAACTGTCAAACTCCATATATATAAAAAATCTGTATATTTTTTTATATGTAGTTTGACATTCATGCTTACGGCGAAAATTAACGAATTCGCCATCGCTACCACCTTATAATTTACCGAAATTTGACTTTATTTTCGTCTTTTTGGTTCTTTTTAATTTAATTTCTAAACATTTTTAGAAAGAAAAATTATTTACAAATGTACGCGGACGTTTTCTAAAAAAAAAAACAAGAAAAATTAGACGCTAGCAGAATGAAATGCAGCATTTTCTGGACCGCCACATCCTTCATCAGCATTCTTTGCATCTAACTACCTTATGTTATGTACGTCGTAAACCTCATCTATTTAACCAACTAATCTTAATGTTAATTTGGTGAGACGAAGTTTACACACAACTTAAAGCATTTCTTTGTCGTTCTCTTTGTAACTCGTCTTGTACATTTGTTGTTGCTGTTTTGTGCTAGCCATTGGATAGCCACGAAATGCAATTTTTTATTTTAAAAATTATTTTGGGAATTTTTTTAATATTATACTAATATCCCATAACATTTTTAAATAAAAATGCAATTTATTCGTTGGTTGGAAAAGCAGGTGTCTATACGTATTTCGCCGGATGCTTAAGCCAGCTTATCAGGAAACCTTTATCCATATTTTTAGAAAAACCAAAAACATTTCCTTTAAGCATAAAAACTTCAAAAACAACATGAGAGTTATTTAAGTTATTTGAATCTTTACCATAGAAGTTTACAAATACGTTCAGTATATTCAGTATAATTTTTTCAATTCTTTTTTCAAAATAAAATTCAAGATATTTGTGATGGTGCTGCTGAAATTGTTCCAAACTTTTTTTTATTTTTGAAGCGTTCACAATTTAAAAACACAAAAAAATATATTTGCTAACCATCTGGCATATTTGTTTAAAAAAAAATATTTTATGTGTTTTTGCTTTGTTTCTACCAAAATGGGCAGAGTTGCCTTAATAAGACTTTATCAGTAAATTGTGTCAACAACTTTTAAAAGAATAAAATAAACAATTTAAGTTAATGACTCACAACTTCAACTTCCATTGCCGTAGATGTTGTTGTTACACTTTGCTTACATACATTTTTTTTTAATTTTTATTTGTAATACATTGGTGTTTGCAAAGACAAATGTTAAGAAACATTGCTCTTTTTATATTTTTCTTATAAATATGTTTTTTGCTTTTTCGAAACCTACAAAAACAAACTGTTTTTAACTTAATTCCATAAAAGGTGAAGTTTTTTTTTTGAAATTCAATCTCAAATATTAGAATTCTATTCACTTACACAAAAGGCACAACCTTTGCAGTTGTTCGTTGTTTAGATTAAGTGAATTTGAACCTTTGTTCGATTTTAAAAATAGTATCATTAACACTTCGAAATTCTTTTAAATGAATTCTTAAATGAATCATCTTATTACAAACATTCATTTTTTTAATCCACACATTTTAGCACATTACCAAAAACATGGTAAATAAAAGCGAAAACCAAATTGTTTTTTACTTGTTTGAGAATTTACTTAATTTGAGACATTTACTTACATATTTGGTTTTAGAGCTTGTATTCAAATATAAATATTGATTTGCTTTACTAAATTTCTATATTTTTGTAGGCCACCTCTTAAAACACTCCCAAAAGCCTTTGATAATTGAATACGATTAATTAAATTTGTAATAGTGATAACAATTCAATGATTTTCTTATTTGTATTAGCGATTTTTAAACAAATTAAGCAACGAAGATATTGTTTCATCTTCAAGGGAGTTGTAATACGAAAAAGATTATTAAGTAGAAAATACATAAATGAATGAATAAATTCTATGCAAGAACAAGGGTATTTTGTTTAAGAATAACTTGTTTTTTAATTTCTTTTATTTAAACTTTATGTTATATAATAAAAAATAATTTTAAAGTTATATTGACGACTTTTATACAAAAAAGTTACCAACACTTACTGATGTATTCAGCCGACCAGAGCTGCAATTACACTGTACATTTGCAGAGGTGTATTGTCATAGTACCAAAACTAAAAAAATTGGATTCAATATATTTTAAAACATTGTAATTTTATTATAAGAATAAAATATATAGAGATTCTGACAAATATCTTGTTTTAAAGAAATTTTGGCTTAAGTCTAGTTTAGCGCAGCTACTCCAATCCAAGAAAAAATTATACAGGTTGAATAAAAAATAATGAGAAAATGTAAAAAAAAAATATTGCGGTCCCCCGATTATGGTCCTTTGAACTTTTCATATAAAATTGTGATTGTGCACTATATTGGGTCTATATGGGTATCATTTTCAATCTTTGGGAATTATCTATCACGTAGTGCTCAGTTTTTTTCAATTAACCTATTAGGAACCAATAAATTTTTCTGATGGAAACATGTGTATAGATCGTAGAAAATCTTTTGTAAGCAAAGCCGGTGTTGGTTATACCATAGAGGAGAATACACCTTCTTCCGACCGAAAGCCGGCAATGCAGGAATATTTTAGTAAGCGAAGGAGATGTTAGTCCAAGAGCTTGATAATGATACCTGTATTTAAAGTTTTTAAGTTGTCTTATTATTTTGTAATTCTTTATTACCCTATATAATTCTATTTTTAATTGGTGAAGCTTCACTAAACTAGACTTGTTCCGAAATTTTTTTAACAATAAGGGTCAGTTTCACGATGTCGCAATCGTTAGTTCGTTCACTCAATTACATTCAAAACAAAAGCAAATTCTAAAAAATGTATTTTTTTTAAATGTAATTATGCGAACGAACGTACGATTGCGATATCGTGAAACTGGCCCTAATTGTCTATATGGGTTCTCGAAACCCATTGAATTTAGTTTTAATACCTGTTAAACTCAAATCGTGGAAAACGTTGGTTTTATTTTCAAAGAGGTTGATTGAAGACGTCCTGCCTTTTGTGCACCTTCGTCAGCAATGAGCTATTTTGTACATGCCTTCTAAAAAATGGTCGTAATAACGCCTCGTGTTGGGAACACAATTAGGATTTATGAGGAATTTCACGCAAAACGACATATTCACCATAAAAAATGCATTGTATAAATTAGTGAAATAAACCACAATAACGACGAAAAATCACAGCTGTTTTAATTCTTGCATTTGCTTTTGTGAGCTGATAGAGTGAAATATGAAAATGCACTAATAGAAAATAAAATTACCTCAACACAACTAAAAACTATTTTTATTATCGATATTTAAAATTATTGTGCTAATATCCGGATTGATTATTGAAGGTAAAGGCACGTCTGGTTGCAAGTGGCCGTGCTTTAAACAAAAAATAAATTATCGTAGTGTTTTGTGATCTTTTGTTCATATGTATTTCATCATCTTTTAACGGTATAAAAGAGCAGCATACAGTGCATAAAGAAAAATGAAATCAATATTGCTTTGTAATCATTCAATTAGTCCTATTGAATTTCTAATGCATGATTAAATAGTAATTTCCGTTTAAGGGCTAAAAATGAAAAAAGTAAATAAGTTGTCACCAAAAGAACTTAAAGTGACAACTATAAGTCAAGTTTCATATTGAATGGCAAAAAGCCATTTAATATAATAAAATTGTTATATTTACTGCATTTTTTCCTTTTTCCTTACTGCCATCCCTAAATTAGCGCGTAAAGCGCAAGATAACTGTCAAAATTTCTCATGTACATACAAAATGTATGACGCATCCCTAAATAGCTTGGCGTCAACGCTTAGCAATTGGAAAATCCAATTTTGACAGTGCGTTAGGAAGTGAAGTTTGCTGTTTGTTGGTTTGTTTTGTTTTGTTATGGTTGAAAAGTAGTGACAATTTAGTAATTTTCAAGGCAATCTAGCGGTTTTATCTCTTCTTTATTCTTATACAGCGGGTTTTATGAAATAAAATGAGTTAACATTATTTTTAACGACACGAAGTTAACGCTGTTATTTAGGGATAACATTTCAGCGCAAAAGCTATGAATTACATTGCTTTGCGTCTTACGAGCTAATTTAGGGATGGCAGTTAGTTTCAACATACTGAACTAAATTGAAATTAACGGCTAAGTACTTATTAATACTTTTTTCATTGCTTTCAGGCAAAACTGTTGATAAAATTTTAAGCAACACTGATTCACTTTATAACTGTTATATGTTAAGTTGGCAACGCGTTTATTGAATAAATTTCTAATTAGAAGAATCAAACGATTTTTTTGTTGTGTGGTGATGAGAATAAATTTACAAGTATCGTGTTTGTTTGACGTTGTAAACAAATTTGCATGTTTTTGTGAAATGTTAAATGTAATTAATAAGAACAATTTACAAGCGATTCCTAAGAGATGTACTAGCGACTTTAACACATATTATTAATTGAAGAAATTTAATAAGAAAATCATTTGCGCCTGAACTGAAAAGGAAATTTTATTATACACAAACCAATCGGTAAAGAAAATAAAAAGAAAAACAAAAGGCGCATTAAATGAAAAGTTTAGTGTATGCAAAATAGTGGAGGAATGTAATAAAAAAATACATAGTACATGAGTTGCAAATTTAAATAATAATCCATAGTCAGAAAAGTATTAATTGAGAATTTCATAAAAAAAATTAAAACCAAATTTGAGTTTAAGACTGTGGCTGTGCAAACCAAGTATTAAGCAATTACCTATACTATAAAAAATAAAATTGTATTGCCAATCCGGAAATGAGATATCTTCCTATCGCTGACATCAAATAGTAATTAAAAGAAGGCAGAAGAGTAAATAAACAACCGGAAAGAAGCAGACAAAAAGACAGCCCTGTTAAGCAAGTATCCTTTTAGATAAAGAGCAAACAGTTATTTAATGCTTTCATACGTTATACCTGCTCAAGAAACAACGGCTTCAAATGGTCGTCCAATGAGCGAAAACGACATTATAAGACAACAAGTGCCTTCTCCACCACGAAATTTAAGTCTAAGTCTTAATTTATCCTATAATAATGCTGGTGGTGGAGATGCAACATACAGTGGGGATCAACTTCAAATTCATAAAAACGCTACAGAGGTTGATGCACTGTTAGCAAATGTTGCCGAATCCTGCGATGAGCGCACCCATTTGTTAAACAACGATGCCAATTCTACACCACCCCCGCGTATTAAACGCAAAAATAGCAATAGCAATAATAATATTTCGATCAGCTTGAATAATAATGCTACCAACAACAGAAGTTGTAGTGGTTTAGATGCTTCCGATGACGTTCTCAATGTGAATGTTTGCGCAGACAATGACGACACACTTTTAAATGATGCTGTTGCTGCAAACGAAATGACAGCGGATAGTTTAGATTTTGATACAAGTGATAGACAGTCGTTACATCAAAATTTTTCCTCAAATCCCCGCCAAACGATGTCAACTACAACTACAACTAAAAAACAAAAACTATGCAAATTGGGTTCAAATAAAACAGTCGGCTTAAAAAGGTTTGTTTATTTCTCATTGGTATGACCTAATGTTTGTTCATATGCACATGCATACATACATATCTACATATTAATAAGAGTTCATGCACCTAGATACACAGATATTCTATCTAATGCCGCGGCACAATTATTTTTAATACACATTTATTTATTTATGTATATATGTACATATATATTTATTAGAATGCATATTTTATACATGAAAATATACGTATACATACAGTGTTTGAAGAAAGTATGTTAGCTTTGTAAATGAAAACCGTGGCCAGTTTAATATTTTTTAGTTGTTACATCTGCCAAAAATGCCATTTGTTTTCAAAAAGTAGGATAGTGTGTATTAAAACTAAACTTATGACAGATTGTTTAACAAGTCCGCTCGATTTTTAAAACTTATTAAAGATTTCATAAAATAATAGTTTTTGTATGATCAGAGTTACATTTTGAGTCGCAGCTTGTACGTGGGATACTTGACCGCTAGGTTTTTGAATTTATAAGGAATTTTTGCAGATTAATACAGGGACAGGGGTGGTGGTATCAAATCAAAACCGGTATCAAGTGAGTTTTGAATTTTATGATGTGAGAGAGATCTTTGCAACGACTAAGAGTTAAGGATGTTTGGAAAGTGAGAGAGAGTTTTTGGCACAGGTATTGGCTGAAAGTATCTTTTTATGGGAAAATGTCACTACACATTGGTGGAAACTGTTGGAATAGTCCGAGTATGAAGAAGATCTAGTTTACAGTTACTGCAATAAAAAGTCCAACTAAAAATTAAAAACAGTTTCAATTCGCTTAGAATTATTTCACTTCGTTTCAAAGATTTTTATTTTGTTTTTAAAAATGTTTACACCATTCTTCCTTTTATGACTTTCTAGATCATTCTTATGAAATAGAAAAAGAAAATTAAAAGTACCATAACATTAAAGCAAAAGTACCAAAATTTACTATTTTCATTGTTCTGATAAATAGTAGGGTGTTCGATGCTTGGGTTAGTACACAGCATTAAATTATCGTAGAATAGTAAATATTTGCAAGCTCTGCTAAGGTGTAGGTAGTATTGCATACTACCTTTGGTTTGCTTCTTTGTGAACAACCATTGTATCAGTGTGCCATTGTACATTGTACTTCATACGTCAAAAAGTAAATAAGAAGAAGAAAAGTGCTATTCATCATTTGTTATTTATAAGCCAAATGGGGGAGAAAACAGAAAAAAGTAAATGAATAAATTTTTTGTATGAGGATGAAATTCAAGACATTTTTAGGATGAACCTAATGAACTTGCTCTCCAGTCGCAGAATTATACATTTAGGGCTACCAAAATCATCATTATGGCATAATCGGGTTTTAAGATATTTTGATGAAAACAGATTTCTTCATATGATACGACTACGGCCAGAGGAATTTGCCTATATATTCAACCTTATAAAAAATGACGATGTTTTCCACACAATTGGCGAAAGGCTCCAACTACGCATTGACTTGCAGCTTAAAATTGTACTTTACTGCTTGGGATCTTTAGGAAATGGTGCTTGTGTTCGTAAGGTAGCATATCTTTTTGGTATAGGTGATGGCGGTACCATACAAAATATTAGAAATCGAGTCATTAAAGCAATATTAAATCTTAAAGAACAGTTTTTATATTGGCAACTTTCAACTTCAACTTTCTAATAAATCAGTCAAATCAATAAATTAAATAAATAAAACTAATAAAAATATCTTTTAATTCAATTTAATTTAATATAATTCACACATGAACACAAAAATAATAATTCATTTAAACATAAAACATTTAAACAAATACAACGTTTGAAAAACATATGAAAAAAAGTACTAAGTGTTGTATCGCATGTTTGCATATAAATTACCAACAACACAGCTAGCACCGTTGTATTTTGTTAGCACTTAGCACGTACTAGGGGGCTTGTGAAAAGGGCAATTATGTCTGATTATGGATTGAAAAGAAACTCAGCTCTATAAACTCTTCAATTAGTATCTTTCAAAATAGTTTTTAATCTTCCACTGCGATTTAGGACATTAGATTTGTACAAAAAATATCCAAAGTCTGTTCTTCCAGTTAGAGGATTATATTAAAATCAATTGCTAATACATATGTTTAAATGCTTAAGAAATGTTGGTGCTAATTCTTTGCAGTTTGAGCAAATATGTATTTAAATAAAAGAATGACAAGGCAGTCTGGACATTTAAGCGTTGCAAGGTTTTGTTTTGAACTCACTTAAGAAAAAAATCGTTATGCAGGATCACAAGAATACAATTTGTACTACCACTCTCTCTTAAAAATATTTTGGTTTTATCAACTTTTAAAAACAACTTAAGAATCTTTTTATTCAATAACGTTGAAAAGCTTCTTAAATCATAATATTAACAATATTTTTGGCTTAAATCTAGTTTACGGACGCAGCTTAAAAATTAAAAAAAAGTTACCTACCGGGTGTAAAATTTAATTTTAAGCAAAAAATGTAAAGTGACAAATTTGGCGCTGACGCTTGGTTTCCGAGTTATGGGCCTCTAAAGTTTGTACGGACAATATGGAATATCTCGAGTATTTTCTGGTGTAATGGGGCAATATGGGTATCATTGAAAAGGTAATTTCAATATCTATTCAATTTAAAAGGAAAATATTAAAAAAATACAATAAAAAGAGGTAACGATCAAAAAAACAGCTTTTTCCATATAAACATGGAGTACCTACATGTATTAAATAAATTTAGCTTAGTGACAGTACTACATGGTCATACCATAGAGGAGAAAATCCTTGCGCCCGGCCGAAGGCCGGCTATGCGAAAAGTCTTTAGTAAGCGAAGCCGGTGTTGGTCATACCATAGAGTAAAAACCCTTGCGTCCGGCCGAAGGCCGGCTATGTAAAAATTCTTTAGTAAGCGAAGCCGGTGTTGGTCATACAATAGAGGAGAAAATCCTTGCGACGAAAATAAACATTTTAATACTATATGTATGATGCCTTTTACATCTCATTTTGCCATAAATTCTTTAATGTAGGTATGCCATATTATACGTAAAAACTTTAAAGGGTCGTCCAAAACGAAGAGTTGCTCGGAAAATTAAAAAAAAACATTTTTTTTGTTATTATTTTTAATATTTTTCTTTTAAATTGAATAGATATTGAAATTACCTTTTCAATGATACGCATATTGCCCCATTACACCACAAAATACTCAATATATTCCATATTGTCCATACAAACTTTAGAGGCCCATAACTCGGAAACCAAGCATCAGCGCCAAATTTGTCACTTTACATTTTTTGCTTAAAATTAAATTTTACACCCGGTAGGTAACTTTTTTTTAATTTTTAAGCTGCGTCCATAAACTAGATTTGTTCCATATTTTTTATTGTTATACTAATTGTTAATTTTGTTTACATTATTAAATTAAAATTAATGTTAGTGCCAAACTTTCTAACAACCATACTTTTTTTAAATTCAACTTTTTAAAGTTACCAGTTTAAACAACCATACTTGGTACTGAGGCAACATCTATTATATTGTTACGAAAATAAGATCTGGCAACCCCTGTTGCTTGATCCGTATGAGCGTGGTGAATAATTCAACTAATGGTGTGTGTATAGAATAATACCACAATTAGCCAACATAAGCTGAGCAACCTCGATGGTTGCGTTGGTTGTTGTTGTTGTTCTTGTAACAGCTCTGCTTCTGTCGAGAGTTTTTCCCTGAGGAAAAAACTTTCGGTTTGTACAGCTGTTGCTGGGTTGACAATTCTTGGCCGAGATAGACTCAGGTCGTTCCGGAGCTTAGATCCAATTGTCGTGGGAACGGGTTGCGTTGGTAGAGGTGCTTGCTGCAAAACACAAGATCGTGAGTTCGAGCTCACCTTCGGACATGCGTACAAAGAAAAGTAACAATTGTTAAAATGCAATTAAAAATTAAGAAGCAGCAGTACAAACCTCCCGAGAGGCAAAAGACAATTATTGTGTAAAGCCATGGCAGATAATTTAGTGGAGACGTACAATCTAATATAAGAGTAACAGATAATTGTCAAGAAGCCCTTTATAATTAAAAGTAAGAATGGTAGCGGTATTCTTACTTTATGGCTTTCTCTGGCTATACTTCTTGATGCTACCGGTCTTGTGAATCCCATGGTCTCGTATTTACTAAACATGCGTTATTATTACAAATGCAGCCATCCATGCTACACTACTCTGTTACTCCGGCGCGACATGAACTAATCGATGCCTTGTTTAGTAACCTCAACCAACCATCCACAGACATCTCCACTACTCCCTTTATCCAAGCCAGTCATCCCCTTTAAGCCAATAGCCACAACACACGTCTGCCATACACTGTTGTTATGCTGTTACACTTCTCTGCGCTAACCGCTACCGTTCTTACTTTTTGTTATTAAGGGCATCTTGATAATTATTGTTACTCTTTTATTAAATTAGACGTCTTCGCTAAATTATTTGCCATGACTTTACACAATAATTGCCCTTTGCCTCTCGAGTGGTTTGTACTGATGATTCTTAATTTTTAATTGCATTATAACAAATTTTACTTTCCTTTGTATGCATTTTGGAAGGTGGGCTCGAACTTACGATCATCTCTATCAACGTAGCCATCGAGGTTGCTCAGCTTTTGTTGGCTAATTGTGGTGTTATTCTATATACACCATTAGTTGAATTAACTTATACGGAAACAACAACAGGGGTTGCCAGATTTTATTATTCGTAACAATATTATTCACAAAATTATTCGATTCGTATAGGGACTTAGGATAAGAGATCACGTCACACATCATTTAAAAAAATTTCTTCTAATCATTTTCGATGACCGCCTCAAATTTCGTTTATTAATTTAACTTTACAGAATTATTAAATCTCAAATGCCAGTACGGATTATACGTATGATCACTTTTACACGATCTCTCAGAAATCTACAAATTCTCATTTTACAAATTTATAACGCTATTTGTGAAAGATATTTTCTGGTAAAAGCTGCTGCTGTATTGTCATTAGCGACTTTCAAAGGCAGACATTAAATTTTTGAATTGCTTGAACTCGACACACTTAAAACATGGGTACCATCTCACATCTATCTTTTATTATATTACTATCCATAGTTTAGGCAGGGTGTGTGGATGTGTAGGGACGTTGACGAGTGTTATGTTTTCTCTACTTATAGAAATATGTTTACTAGTAATATGAATGAAATTGGCCAATAGGCAATATGAATTACAAATTAATGAATAAATAAATAAATAAAACACGCCAATAATTATTTGCTTTAGTATAACTTTATTTACTTTTCGCTGTATAATTTCGTTGGCAATAATTTTAAACCATACAGACACATTTACAACAAAACACACACAAGTTGTCTCTAAAACTGTCATACCGCACGCAACTATGATTTCTATGTAAAGACGAGTAAAAACGTCTCGATTCTTGTAATATGGAATGATATGGCAGGCTTAGTCTTGCTGGTTCTATACTAAAGGGTTTTTCAAGAAGAACTTTGTTTTTCAATTGTGACAACACCACTAAGATGATAGTTTTGACATTTAGTTTTTTGACGTATTCGTAGTATTCGTAATTTAATTTCGCTGGAAAATCGTATTAAAATAATTAAAATCGACTATGATTTTAAAGTTACTTTTCGTAAAATTCGTTATATTTTCGGACAACATAATCGTCCTTCTGAGACTGCTAGTAAGAATTTGAGCTTTAAATTTTATGGGCAGCGCTAAGCCATAGTGTTGAAGCAAATCCAAATTTGTAAATTTTTCGACGTTCTCAACAATTGGAGTTATCCAAAACCACCACATGCTGAATTTTGCGTGGATTTGGCTTTGAAGTCTTACAAGGTTTATCTGGTGCAGGAATTGAAGTCGACCGACCATTCACATCGCCGTAGATTCGCTCAAGTCAATAATTTTTTCTGGCAAAGTCCATTTTCATTGGTAGAGTATGTCAACAAGCAAAATTGTCACATTTGGACTTCTAGAAATCCTAGAGCGGTTATTGAGAAGCCTGTGTTACTGTATTGTGCGTTACGTGGTATGGAAGCGTGATTGGGCCGTTTTTTTTCGAATTTGATGCTGGAAATTCGGTAACGGTCAATGGATCACGCTATCGCAAGATGTTAACAACTCAATTTTTTGATGATGACGCGGATACCACTGACTTGTGGTTTCATCAGGGTGGTGCCACATGCCACACAGTAAAACAATGTAAGCTCATAGCCGTTTGTGAATTTAAGCAGACAATTCAACGCTACGCCCATAAGTTCAATTACTCCAATATCGACGAATTCTACCATATCCTACTACGACCTGGGTTAGATCAAATATCTTAGGGAAGAACTAAAAAAAACCCTTTGAATTTGTAATGTAAACATTTAAAGAATATTATGGCCAAAAGTTTTAGGTCACTGTAGGTGTTGCGAGTATATCAAGAAGATGCATATACCGGCAAATGATTACTCCAGAAGTTGTCGTAACGAGAAGGGATCGATTTTCTACCTTCTTTGCCTTAGTCATGCTTTACATGATCTTCGATGTAGGCAGATGATGATGTGACCTGTGTAGCCGCTACAAACTGGTCCATCTGAATCTATTCATTAGCAGATGCAAATGGTTCCATGTGTTTTTGTAAACACACATCGCCGCATCATACCACTCACAATCTACGTTTTCCTCTACCTTTTGTCTATCTTCAATTACTGTTTCTCTCTCTATCTCTCTTTCTTTGTCTTTTCACATGTCTATTTCTTTATGTCTGAGAAAAGGTAAAAAAGGTACCAAATCCACGTAAACTGAGTCCTTTATTCTTCCGCGGTAATATATATCGAAGCAATTCAGTTTTGTGGAGCAGCTCGCTAAATAGCTTTTGGAATTGAATAGTGCGTGTCAGCGTCTCGTTATGTTTGAATTCCATTATCCTAAAAAATAATAGAGACAACTAACTGTTTTTGGCTAGAGAAGAAAAATGCAATTTCAAATATCATATGGCTTAGTCATAGAACCGGAATATGATATTTGTAGGCACCTAAAATGCTAGCACCGAAACGCATACGAGGGCTGCTCTTTATATTTCTGGCCTAATAGTGAAAATGCGAATATTTATAATCAAAAATGGTTTTATTGTTTTTCAAAGTATTCTCCAGCATGATTTATACACTTTTGCATGCGCTCAAACCAGTTGTCGAAGCATTTTTTCCACTCCGATTGAGACACCTCTTAAACATGGTTTTTGAACACTTCAACAGCTTCTTCTGGCGACGAAAATTGTTGACCACGCATTTTTTTCTTGATGTGCGGAAACAAGAAGAAGTCATTAGGTGGCAAGTCAGGGCTGTACGGCGGATGACCCATTAATTCGACGTTTTGGCCGGCCAAAAACGCTCTGGTTTGAGCCGATGTGTGAGAGCTCGCATTGTCATGGTGAACAATAATTCGTCTTCTCTTGTTGGTTTTTCGAATTTCTCTGATGACTTCAGGCAAACAAATTGTAGTGTGCCACTCAGAACTAACCGTCCTACGTTGCTCAAGCGGAACAGTCGCCACATGACCAGTTTTGCCGAAGAAACAGGCGACCATTTGCTTCGAAGTGCTTCTTCCACGAACAACTTTCGTTGGATTTTGCTCGTCTTTGAAGACCCACACGGTCGATTATTGTTTCGTTTCGGGCTCATACGCATAGATCCATGATTCGTCACCTGTGAGGATCTTATATATAAGCACCACAATCGTATTTTTGCAACATTTCTTTGCACCAATCAAGACGAGCCTTTTTTTGAGCGACTTTCAAATTGTGCGGGATCCAACGAGAACAATTTTTTTTTACGGCCAGGTGTTCATGCAGTATCGAATGTATGCTCGTGGAAGAAATGTCCAAGGATGTCTCTATCTCTCGGTATGTCGCATGTCGATCTTGCATTATGAGTTCACGCACGGTGTCAATGTTCTCTGGCACAACAGCCGTTTTTGGATGACCTTCACGGAATTCGTTTTTGAGCGAGCATCGGCCACGATTACATTCATTATACCAATTTTTACAGTGCTATAGGATGGTGCTTCATCGCCATACAAAGATTTAAGTTCATCAATGCACTCTTGTCGTGATAATCCACGTCGAAAGTTGTGAAAAATGATGACACGAAAATGTTCACGAGTTAATTCCATTTTTTTCTATATTAATTTTTTCAAGTCACTGTAAACAACACAAATAATGGTCGTACGTCAAAACGTTTTGAGTACGATTATGCTTAAAAATGACAAACTTTCCAATGGAAATGTCAAATTGCACTCAGTGTTGCCAGGCCAGAAATATATATAGCAGCCCTCGTATTGTGTGTGAACTACCAGTGTACTGAATGTGGGTGCTATAAGAGACCTCAGGCAAATGATGAAAATTTCACGGGACGACGAAAAATATTTGTGTAGACTAAATGCGCGTTGCTTGGCTCGGGCAAAGCTCAGAACACTACCCCTGTTGAATATATATTCCTATATACGATTGCCGTAAGTGGCAGTAGGTATTTTGAGGCATTTATTTTGAACAGATAGCAAAAACTACGAGAAATATTTTTTAAAAAAATCACTTCAAAAATTCTATATTAACATTTGTATGCACACTTTTTCTAGTCAGTGTAAATATTTGTTTTTTTTTTCTTTCTGCATTCATTATTCTACTGTAGCCTAGACTTTCTCTTTCATAATGTGCTATTTTTGCTGTAAAATACAAAATGATTTAGAAAATAAAAATTAAATTCAAAGATTGTAATTTTGAATGGTGTTTAAGTCTATTTTTCTTTTCTTTTATTTTTCTTTTATTTTGTCACATTAAATGTCACAGTAATAATGTGCATTCAAACGAATCGCATCTCGTCACAAGTTGTTGGTACTCACGCTTGATTGCTTGTTCAATTTATGCAGTCCGTCCACATTTATATGGTATGTGGTTCGTTCTTATCACTTGGGAATTAAATTACAAAAAAAAATTGCTTTAAGTCGGTTAAGCCATTCACAATTTTAAAGATAATTTGAAAAAAAAAACTGTGCTTGTAGACCAAAACAATTCAGTGACAAGAGAGATGATGTAAAACAAAAAAAAAAAAAAAAACAAAGTAATAACCAAGGCACATTTATTAATTAGACCAGATGTCAATCTCTAAAATCACCTTTGGGTTGGTAATCAACTCACGTGAGTTTTCCTTAAGGGCACTCAGGCCTGTTTCTATTTTATTCTTCTTTCAAAGCTTTGCAATCTTATTCTGGTATTGGATTGATCAGCCTCGATTAACTGTATCGAGTTACGGTTTTTTGCGGTGTTGTCCATCAACCACATTTGTAAGTAACGGTACATAGTTGAGTTCTGCTCTTGTGCTTGCTGATTGGTGGGGTACCTTTAAAACCAAGAGATGAAACATTAGCGTTTTTATTGAACATTGTTTACCTGTAGTGCAATTCAATAACTTTAAACCAGTGATTAAAAATGCTTGAATATTTTCAATGCATATGTAGTTGCTTAACAGTTCCTGTGGAAAAATTTGCAGCAAAAGCAAAATGCAAAAAAAAAAGAGAGAGAAACGCATTTGCTTAAGCTGACTATTTGTTTCTTTCTGCAGCAAAGCAGTTAGCAAAGCAATTACTTTAAAAACGTTTGCTGTTTCTTAAGCTATCAGTTGTTCTTTATTTTTATTTTTGCTTTTGCTTAATGCTTTTTCTATGAAGTTCTGGCTGACTACGATTGATTTTTCTTGCTGTTACTTGCCGCAACTCGCTGCTTTTCATCCCTTTTAACATTGGAAACATATTTATGTATATATTACTTACAAAACGTAAGAAAATACATTTTAAAAACGTTTTTTTTATTACTCCATTAAATGTTGTTTTTTTTCTTAAAAAGCAACAGCAAAAGAAGAAACAAACATCAATTTATTGCTTAAGCAACAGCAAACGTTTTTAAAATAAATGCTTTGCTGATTGCTTTGCTGTAGAAAGAAACAAATAGTCAGCTTAAGTATATGCGTTTCTTTTTCTTTTCTTTTTGCATTTGCTTTTTGCTGTTGCTTCGTTTATAATGAAATGTTTTGTAAATGCTGAGACATTTAACTTTTTTATTTGCTGAAAAACATGCAAGCAAAGCAAAAATTTTAGTGCTGTTGCTATTTTTAAGCAAGCAATTTAAACCCTGCTTTAAAAAATACGACCATTGTTATGTTTGTCGACATTTTCTGTTGTTTGCAATAACAATTTAGTGATTCACTAACTTCAGCTTAACGATAATTAACACAAGTTAAAATTTAGTGGCATCTCCGTCAACAATTAAACGAAAAACACAAAAAAAGAGTAAAACATGTATACTCACATCAGTGTTGCCGTTTGGTTATATTTTTTTTTTAATTTTTCGTAACTTAAAGGCTCCACGTAACATTTGGTCAACTTTTCGTATCTTTTCATACAGCCACCAAATAAACTAATATTACTGAAAAATTACTTGTTTTTTTATTTGAGGCAACAAGAACATATCAATTTGATTTTAATATAAAAGATAACACTCTTGCAAATGGTTTTAATAAAATTGTAAATTCTATTGAAGCTCAACTTTCAAAGAAAAAGGTCAAACGGATTTTTTAAAAATCCTACTTTAACTAATTTTGTTGTGTGGAGATAGCGTGTACTTTCCCATACAAAATATTAGTATTTAGTCCTAACTTAAATCCTCATGAGTATCATCGGTCTGAAAATTTTTTCATACCTTTTTCAACTTTTTATTTTTATTTTCGTGTTGTTTTTGTTCAGTAAATTAATTTGTTGCCTTATTAATTTTTCTGAAATAAGGAGGGAACTTTTAACTATATTTTATATCAATTAAATTTCTATTTATATCTATTTATATTTATAAGGAAAATGTAACTTTAATGAAAAAATGTAACTTTTTTTAAGGAAAACCGTTACTTTTTGCTGCCTTTCCCTGGCAACACTGATTCAAATGCATGTGTTTATTTCTTGGATGTCAATTTACACACACATAATAGTGTTGGTTGTAGAGTTGTAATTAATTCTTCTTCTTAAATACGGTCAAAATATGTTTATGTGCATTTTTTTAACAGGAAATTTAGCATTTTTTCAATGAATTATCTAGTGGGGTATTGAGAAGAAAAATAATAATAATAATAATGGGAAGTTAATGGTAAAAGTAGATAATCGTCACCTCGTTCATTTCTCATTTGGGCTAATAATTCTCTGAGAGAGTGAGCTTTGTTGCAGCCTTTTATTTGCAAAATCATCGTTGGATTTCAGTTCCTTTAGGCCCCAATTTCCTTGAATATTAATAAATCTTTTGAACAAATGAACTTATTTTGCTTTTATTACGCTTTATGGTGCAGCAAGTTCTTGTTGTGTCTGACACAGGTTTTCAGCTACGAATGTCTCTTATTTTTATTCTTAAAATATATTATACCCTGTTCAGACATACACTGTAATTGCGCAATTAAGGCCTTAATTGAGCTTAATTTACCATATAAGAAGCCGATTAATAAATTGAGCAATTAGTACTTAATTGCATCACAAATTGAATAAGAAGCGAAATCCAACCCTCGTCAACAAGCATTTTTACCACAAAAGATTAACTTCATTTATAGGAACTGACGAATACTTTTGAGCCTAAATTAGATTATATGCTCGTTTGCCGCTTGTATCCAGCAATCGACTTATTGTCCAGTGCTTCAGTAGCACTTCTGTTATATTTGGCCATCTAGCAGATAGAAAATACCTGCATTATAAACGGATAAGAAGTCCTGCAAACATACAGAGCAACACATTTTATTTCTACGCCAGTTCTACGGTTCATAATTGATCCATTAGAAGAAATACTAATGTCCCTCTCAATTTCTTTTCTTCCGCAGTGAAAGTTCGATGTGTTTTAAATTTATTCTGTTATGCTTTTCATCGGCATTTGCGCTTTTGTGTACAGATCCGGCTGAAAATGCCAAAAACGCTACCTTTTTCTTAATAAATCAGTCAAACGGTAGCAGCCTCCGCATTGCTTCCATTGCTCGTGTTAAAGCAGTGCTGCCGATGCTGCTCCAATTTTACGTTCGATATTCGTATGAAGTTCATCGATCGTCGCTGTCTTGTTGGCATAGACCATAGACTTGACGTAGCCCCACAGGATAAAGTCTAACGGCATCAAATCGCACGACCCAGGCGGCCAATCGACTTTACCATTTCGTAAGATAACACGTTCTCCAAACTTTGTTTTCAATAAATTGATTTTGACATTCGCTGTGTGGTTTGTGGCGCCGTCCTGTTGGAACCACATATCATCCAATTGGGGCCAAAAATATTTGGTTATCATTGAACGGTAGCGATTTCCATTCACAGTAACGTGGCGGTCTTGATCATCACGTAAGAAGTACGGCCCAATGACGCCGCCGGTCTATAAACCACACCATACCGTAATTTTTTCTGAATGCAGTGATGACTCATGGAGTACGTGTGGATTGCTGCCTGACCATTAACTCATATTTTGTTTATTGACGAAGCCATTCAGCCAGAAATGAGCGCTCTTAACGTTGAGGTCACTGACTCCGGATTTTGGTAGTAAATTTTAGTAATTTGGACTTGTTGTTGGATCATATATCTTTCCATCATGAAATGACAAACCTTACTGAAGAGAAATGTCAAAAGAACGGCAAGAAATATGGCGTCGTTTGCTGTCCCTGTTGTTATACTTTTGTAGCGTCCCTGTTTAAAAACCCTATCGTACATATATATACGATCCAAGTGATGTACACTGTTGCATTTTTTAAATATGGTTGGTCACAAGTACAAAAACAGAAAAAAATGTATTTTTTTTATTGAATTTATCTTAGTGAATGTTATTAAATATATAAAATATGTTCGTTAAATGCCTTCTTGTTTTAAAATATTGTTTATTTATAAAGAAATTATTTTTGGCAAAAGGTCGAAATAAACATAAATGTACAACTGGGGCAAATTAGTTACTAACGGCAGTATGCTCAACAAAAACTTAGCATAAGTAACAAAACTAAGCAGCGTCTCTGCACACAATTTGACACCGAACATATTATATAGTTATGGATCATGGCAACAATCTACAATGATATTAAGTGCCAGGCCATCCGGCAAAATAATTTACTCTTGCCAAACTCATTCTAAGTTTTTGTTATGCATACGACTATAAGTTTATGTAAGTACTTTGTAGTCGTCTAAAATTCTTTAATGGGTTACCTAAGCATTTGACAGGCTTTTCGGTGAACATTATAGTTGGACCTTTAATCTTAATTTTTTTAATTTATCTTCAACGTCAAAATCACCATAATTAAAGCATCTTACTTAATCATTTCTACAGGTTTCAGAAGCATAAACTACCCAAAGACAATTGCGACATTCTGCAGCACTTTACTTCATAAAAAAATAATAAATTACCCGCAGAAACTGTTTTTTTGTTTCTTTATATTTTAAAATTTTTAAAGCAATAAATAACAATTTGCTATTTATAAAATATTGTTGACGAGTGTATAAACTTTCTAATGGAAAAATGGTTCGCCAATAATATGCTCGACAAAAACTCATTTAAGAATACTGTGATTTTCTAATGTTCTTCTCTTCATAGGAATATAATAACTTACCCGTAGATTTTGTTTTTTGGTTTTTTAATATTTTTACATTTTTAAGGCAAAGAAACCAAACTGATGTGAAAAATACAATTTGCTGTATAAAAAAAAATGTTGACGGTTGTTACCGTTCACAGATAGACCCATTAGCCGGTACTTTTTTTACTCACAAGCCAGAACATGAGAAAGCTTAGAAGCTCTTTATTTTATAAACTTTAAGCTTCTTTTCCAAGTTTTATAGTATTTTTCAAATAATTTAATTTAGTAAATTAAAAATAAAACAAAACAAAGTTGTTATAATTAAGAAAAAATATATATAAAAAGAATTAAATTAAACATTAAAATCAACAATTTGTACAAGGCGTTTTGTACCGACATAAGGTTCAAGTTTAAAATACAATATTATTTTCACAGTAATGACAATTTGAACTGAAATATGTCTGGCGGAACGTAAAAAAACAAAAAAAAACAAAAATTTGAAAATAATAAAAGAAAAATAGGTGCACTCATTGTGCTCCGTTAAACTCGTTGGCACTTGTCCAGAAATTTACTACGTACCTATCACGTACATAGCACTTGCATTATTTAAGAAAAATTACATTTGTATGTTTGGGAATGTTTTTTTTCTTCTTTTACTTATTTCAACGTCCACATCTTTGCTTTCTTCTGTTTGTTCGGTTTTGGTTTCTGTTTCTTTTTCTGCTTCTTTTTATTTCTTTTTCTTTTTGCATACAATACACCATATAGTATTTAATTACATTCAAAGTTTACACACAATTTTACTTACTTACAAATTGTATGAATGTCTATAAATTTCTTGCAAAAAATAAGAAATAAATTGAATCCATCTGTATATAAAATTATGTTTGATCGTTTTTAACCCAATAAATATTAATGTACAGTAAGATTAATAAGTATATACACGGCCATTTGTGAAAAGTTACTGTAGCGTAGCAGTTTTTTGGATTCTTATTTTGTGGCAACCCACACATACATTACTATACCCTGTGGATCCGATAGGATTCGAACTTAAGATCTCTTGTTTTACCAACCCGTCCTTTTTAGCCAACTTAGTCAAGTTCGCCATATACGCTTGTAATGTTGTTACCTTCCTCTCTAATTAAGATTCCATTGAGGTTTGGATCATGATTTCCTTATCGTCTAAATGTTGCTTTTTATGTTTGTGTCTGCAGAACTCAGTCATTTCTAAACCGATTTTGAAAATTCTTACTCTATTTGAAAGGTTATGCTTACAGATTGGTGCCTTAAAGAGCACTACTTTAAAATTGAAAATTAAAAAAAACTGCGTATGACACTGCTCCCAATCGCAAAAATCAATAAAAAAAATTGTAAAAAATTAAAGGGTGTCCCTATTGGTGACGTAAATTGGGCCTATCTTTTTAACCGTTATAGACAAACGCTTTAAAATTGAACAGAATGTCGATTATTATGACCATTATAATGACAAGTATAAATATTTATATTTTTGTGTATTTATAAATATTTATAATTATAAATTAAAGGGTGCCCCAATAGTTCTTTTAATTTGATGTATATGGCCAAACAGTTTTAGACAGACTGTTGAAATTTACAAGGAACCTGTATTGGTAAGACCGCAATAACCGAAATTATAAAATTTGGAAATTAAAGGGTATCCCAAAAGTCTATGTAAAATAATGTATGTTGTCGAAATTTTGCACTGTTTTAAACAAATTTCTAAGGAATCTTTATTTCTATAAGAACAAGTACACAATTTGAATTTAGAATTTAAAGGGTGTTCCCTAAGTTTATACATTTATACCTGTATAAACCGTTATATACAAACATTTAAAAATTACACCGAATGTCCATTTTGAATCGTTTTAGACAGATAGCTAAAAAATTTTTCGCGCTCTTTTTCGTACGTTGCATCGATGATCAAGAACTTCTTGATTCATTATGTAAAGTCTAGATCTCGCACCTGTTAAACTAAAGGGCTTCAACTCAAAACTTTCAATTTTTCAGTAGAGACAAAAAACTGTTTATGATAACATTAAAGGAATATAATAAAAAAAAAATTTTTGGCCTCGTAAAAATAATTTGTTAACTTTAATATAACACTCGATTTCTTATTGTTTTGTTAAAACATGTAAGTACGAGGGCTGCTCTATATATTTCTGGCCTAATAGTGAAAATGCGAATATTTACACTCAAAAAATTTGAACATTAACTGTTGCAATTTATTTAGGAAGTTTTCAGTAAAGTTAAAAATAAATGAAAATATGGTTGTTTTAGGAAGAAAATTTTTATTTAACTATTTTTGACAAACAAACGACAAAAAAATACTGATTTTCGGTGCAGTCAAAATTATCAATTAATTTTTACCTTGTTTCAGTAAAAATGAAATACCTAATTAAAAAAAAAGTTTTTCAGTAGAAAAGCACTCTTCTACAATAGCTTTAAAATATAAAATAAAAAAAATATAAACTGTTGGAAAATATGTCAGTTACAAAACAAAATTTAGAACAAAATAATTTATCTAAGAAAAATATAAAAAAAATATTGGTAAGTATTTTACATAGTATTTAAAATTTGCATTATGTTAAAAAAAAATATGTCCCCTTTTTGCAGGTAGAGAATAAAGAAAATAAATTCTGGACTCTTTAGGCAGGTAGCCGTGGTGCCACAGCCTACTTGGGTCCATTATTGGCCCTAATTTAAGGTCAGTTATTTAAATTTTAATTACAAATATATCGCTCATTTAGTAATATAACGTCATAAGTCGAAATTTAAAATTTTGGTGTTAATCATGCAGATTTTTTTGCCATGTTATTTATGCCTTTTATACTTTTCACTTTTGAATAGAATGGGCCCTTATTTCATTTCAAGGTTAGAAACTTTGTTTATCACATTTCAGTTGTGTAGTAAACTTTATAACGTGAAGATCTCATCGTTTTCTAAAACATCGTCACATTTCGTTTTGTGACTGTATATATATAAAAAGTTGATCTTGTGTCGGCTTTTTACGAAAAAAGCTCGGTTTTTCTTTTCATAAATGACGACAAATTTTAGTTTATGACACGGTAGTGGATGTATTTTTACAGCAATAAAGTCATAATTAAAACATTCTACTTTGTTTGTCCAAAACATCCTCTTTAATACAAATTTGATGCAAGTTTTCTTAAATTTACTTTTTATTTCTGAATCATTTTACAAGTCAAAAACTTCAACTGCGATTATATCGCAATGATTTTTTTGAGTTAAGACGTTCTAGTAGTAAATGAGCGATATGTATTTTAAGTATTGGTTGCACAACTATAAACAATATTTTAAAAGTAAATTCAGCATGGAATAATCATGAAATCCTTTGATTTTCAAGAGGGAACGAAAATAAGAAGAAAAAAATAGCATTTTTGTGTAAAAATATGTTGAATAAATAATCAGTAAATAAAGTAATAACTTTTAATGTTTAAAATAAATAAATAATCTGTAGTTTTAATTGTTCTGGTAGGTTATTTTTAGAGAGTTGGAATAAAAGAAAAAGCAGTTAATTTTACTGTTTTAGTAGGTTAAATTTTGTGCATTAAAATAAATACAGAAACAGTTATTTTTAATGTTTTGGTAGGTTAAATATTGTTAGTTAAAATAAATGAAAAAACAGTACTTTTTACTTCTCTGTAGGTTGTTTTATGTGCGTTGGAATAAAGGAAAAATTAATTGTTTTTACATATTTTGTTAGTTATAAAATCAACATTCAAAAACAATTGTAAATTACATTTAATTTAAATGAAATGTAAGTGGACCGTTTTTTAAATGAAAAAGTAGTTGTTAAAAGTGTTTTTTCATTTAAATTTACCTACATAATATTTTGAGTGTATAATCAAAAATGGTGTTATTGTTTTTCAAAGTATTCTCCAGCATGCTTTATACACTTTCGCATGCGCTCAAACCAGTTGTCGAAGCACTTTTTCCACTCCGATTGAGACACCTCTAAAACATGGTTTTTGAACACTTCAACAGCTTCTTCTGGCGACGAAAATCGTTAACCACGCATTTTTTTTCTTGATGTGCGGAAACAAGAAGTCATTAGGTGCCAAGTCTGGGCTGTACGGCGGATGACCCATTAATTCGACGTTTTGCCTGGTCAAAACGCTCTGGTTTGAGCCGATGTGTGAGAGCTCGCATTGTCATGGTGAACAATGACCCACACGGTCGATTGTTGTTTCGTTTCGGGCTCATACGCATAGATCCATGATTCGTCACCTGTGACGATCTTATAAACGTCTTTTGAAGCACCGCAATCGTATTTTTGTAACATTGCTTTGCACCAATCGACACGAGCCTTTTTTTGAGCGACTTTCAAATTGTGCGGGATCTAACGAGAACAAACCTTTTTTACGGCCAGGTGTTCATGCAGTATCGAATGTATGCTGGTGGAAGAAATGTCCAAGGATGTCTCTATCTCTCGGTATGTCGCATGTCGATCTTGCATTATGAGTTCACTCACGGCATCAATGTTCTCTGGCACAACAGCCGTTTTTGGACGACCTTCACGGAATTCGTCTTTGAGCGAGCTTCGGCCACGATTAAATTCATTATACAAATTTTTCACAGTGCTATAGGATGGTGCTTCATCGCCATACAAAGATTTAAGTTCATCAATGCACTCTTGTCGTGATAATCCACGTCGAAAGTTGTGAAAAATGATGGCACGAAAATGTTCACGAGTTAATTCCATTTTTTTCTATATTAATTTTTTCAAGTCACTGTTAACAACACAAATAATGGTCGTACGTCAAAACGTTTTGAGTACGATTATGCTTAAAAATGACAAACTTTCCAATGGAAATGTCAGATTGCACTTGGCAGCACTCAGTGTTGCCAGGCCAGAAATATGTATAGCAGCCCTCGTACAACTGAAAATATATCTGTTTTGTTGATACAAAAGTAAGAACTCGGAAGACGTGGTGAGCGACATAACGGTTTTTTTTTAAAGAAAGAGTAGTCAAAAGAATGGGAATAATTTACAGTGGTTAGAGTTTTTTAACAAAAAGTGAAAAATTGAAAATTTTGAGTTGACACCCCTTAGTTGAACAGGTGCGATCTGTTGGTGTTGATGAAATACCAATAAAATTTGTTAAAATAATTTATCCGTTTGACTCGGAATATGTTCTTTTTTTTGGTGAACACAATTTTAACTACTTCTCAATTTCCACCCTTTTGAAAAACTGCTAGAATCAGTTCTATTCCTAAATCGAGAGTAGTACATGATCCATATGATCTCCGGTCCATTTCTATATCCCCTGTTTCTCCAAGGTTGTTGAACATGTTATTAAAACCCAAATAATTGAATCTGTCTCGAATATTATTTATGAGAAGCAGCTTGCGTTCCGTAAAAACTTTAATACCATTTGCTTGATAGTAATTTGAACTCTGTTTCATCTGGAGCTCCTCAGGGCTCTATTTTGGATGCTTTGTGTGCCTAAATTCGTTAACTCTAAAATGTGTGACACCTTTTTATATGAGGATGACGTGTTTTTTGCTGCTTAAAGGCTCTATTCATGTGTTTTTTATGATGTGTTTGTCTATAAAATTGTTTGCCTAAGACGGGTTTCTGAGTGAACCTCTTCTAACCCTTGACTTTAAATCCTTCAAAGACTAAAGCCATTATGTTTTGACCCACAAATCGTTTTATTTTTGAACTTAATATTTTTTTTTTGGATGGAGTACGTATTGACTTTGTAAGCCACCTTAAGTGTCTGGGTATTATGCTTAATTCTAAACTTTCTTTTCTTAACCATATTGATGTTTTATATGGAAAACTTTACGGTACATTACGTAGAATATATTCTCTTAATCTTTTAATGTCCCTTCGTACAAAAACTCAGATATCGTGGGCTCTATTGATGCCACATATATTATTTTCGGGTTTGAAGTATTTTCGGCTACATGGCCAACAGTCACAATCTCAGTAGGGACATCCAATTGAGACAGAGTCATTGCTAAGTCTAGGTCATTTAATGCCAGACTCCCAGTTTACTATACATGTGAGTATAGAAAAAAAAAATTCAGCTGCTGTGGTACGCACACAAGTACACACTAAAAAATTATTTGTGCGAACCACGAAGGCGTACATTTGGTTGATGCTTCTTTTTACTTTTCAACACGTAAGAGTTTGCCCACCACTGATCTGCAACGTAATTTCGACCTGACAATATAGTCAAGCTCAAGATCGCGTTCTGTAATTAAACCGGCAAAAAAAAAACAATAATAATAATACGAGTTCGACTGATTTGTTGGCTGGTCTAGGATCCTTCTGACGCGATCCTGTTGATTAAACATGTACACCAAATAGAATATGTAGCACCTTTAAGCTAAATTAATTGAATGCGGAGTTAAATTTATAACTTCAGTGCACGTGTGGTTGTATGCATGTTCGTTAAGTCCTTTGGCCGTAAATACTACTACCATCTCAATAACATGACTAAGGGGGCGAATACTATTTAGTAGAGCATCACAGGTCTTATGGCATGAGGCAACGTTTGTTTAAATCAGAAAAAACTTTGTTATAACATTGCGATATCGAGCCTCATTTTCTCGGAAGTATGGTTCAAACACACAATCTTGTTTCAGATGACATGTTTTAGATGAACTTGTTCTTCGACAGTTAGATTTTGGTGATTCACAAACCAATCGAGCGGCTGGTTTTTCGTGTATTATTCAAGTTTCTTAACCAAAATTTTTAACTGTCAAATTATTTTTCCATAAGAATGTCAATACTTTATAGCACAAATGAAGGACAAAGTCTTGTATTTCTGCTTTTCTTTGAATTTACCGTACGAAAACTTTTCTTTATTACTATGTTAACTTTTTGTGTAGATGTTTATTTTTTTTTCTGTGTCTCTTTTAAGTTTGTGTCTTTCGTTTTTTTTATACCCTTCACCACAAAAAGTGGAAAAAAAGTATATCTAATTTTGTCATTCTGTGTGTAATTTCTACAATATACATTTCCGACCCCATAACATATATATTCTGACTTCTTATGCAAAGCGAAGTATATTGAGCGATCTCGGTGTGTCCATCCGTGTTAGTGCTGAAATTAAGTTTGCCGAGGCACTAAATCAGCTAAAAAAAGGATCAGACATAGGTGCTATTGGAAATTAGCATGATCGATCCATGTCCTTCGAGGCAGCGGGCAAAATACCACGCCTGCCTCTAATTTTTTCATGTCATTTGGAACAATAAAGTAACTCCAATAAAAAAAATAAATGTATGGGGAGTAGAGAATTAAAAAATAGGAAAAAAACATCAAGTGCAAAAATTGGCCCGATTTACGGGGGCTCTGAAATTTTCAAATATTTTGAAATATCAATATGGGTATCATTTACTAAAATACTAAAATTTAAAAAAAAAATGCTTAACCCATTAAGAGTCGATGGCATTTATATCAATTTGTTTTTGACAGGTGAAAAGGTTAATAGAGTTTTGGCGTGCCCTTCAATTTAACCGGTTTAAGGAAGACCGAGAAGATATCAATGACGATGCTCGTCCTGATCGCAGGAGCATGTCAACAACCGATGAAAACATTTAAGCAATGTCGTGTTATATCATGAATTCTTGCCAGAAGGTCGTACGGTCAATTAGAAATACAACCTTGAAGTTATGCGCCGTTTGCGCGAATTCGTCAGAAACGCATATAATTGTGGAAAAAGCAATCATGGATTTTGCACCATGATAACGCACCAGCTTACACATAGATGCTTGTGTGTGAGTTTTTGGCCAAAAACAAAACCGTTATCATGCCTCAACCACTGTATTACCCGGACTTGGCCCCCACTGACTTTTTCCTCTTCCCAAAACTGAATACACCGATGAAAGGAAAGCGTTTTGATACGATTGAGGAGATAAAAGAAAAATTGAAACAGGAGAAGTGTTTCCAGGATTTGAAAAAAAAAAAACGCTGGCATTAGTGTAGTATATGTGTTATATCTGAGGGGGATTACTTTAAAGGGGGCAAGATAGTTATTGATGAATAAATAAATACTTACAAAAAATTAAAATAACGGTTATTTTTTGATCAGACCTCGTACATGCAGTACCAATTTTTTTTTTTTTATTTTTTAATTCTCTGTCACACCAATAGTTTTTTTTTTTACTGGAATCACGTACTAAACGAGATTTACGTAGATGGTGAAGGGTATATGAGATTCGGTATGGCCGAATATAGCACTCTTACTTGTTTTTATTTTGTCTATAGTTTTTACCTATTTACACAATAACATATTACTGTGGTTATTCTTTAAGTTTTGTTGTTGTTGTGGTTGTTGTTGGAGAAAGAAATCTTTTAAAAGTTCAAATAACTTTATGCACATGCACATGCACACATACAAACAAATGCATAATTGCATGTATTATTTATGTTTATATACATGTTGCTTATTTGTTGCATTTTTGTTCTGTTGCATTAGTTTAATTCTATTTTTATATTCTTTTATACATTTTTTATGTTTTACAATATTTAAACGTAAAAGCAAAGCAAAACTTAATAATCAAATAAATAGTTTTTAAATTTTTTTTTAATTTATTATTTTAATAATTGTTGTGACCGAATTATATTTTATTAACAGACAATAGTTGCATCAACGATTACTTCGTGTGTATCAAACAATAATGAAAACATCGATTAAATTTATTTTAATTAAAAAAACTTCTTAAGACTTTTGTTCTTAATTTTAAGCTCCAGAGAAATTTAGATTGTAAAAAATAATAGGAAAAAATAAATTTTAATCAACAAAAGTTTTTATTCATAAGATCCATTGTCTTTAACATTTGAAAATGATTGTGGGCAAAGCACCTAATTGTTGCTGGCTTGTAAACTTAAAAGAGTGACTTCAATTCACACGATCTTTAAGTCAAATTGACTGGTCTATTTCCATTTTTCGAAATTAACTTTTGATTTTAATAAATCGATGGTTGTGGTCGCCGTATGGCACTTACCTGCCAACCTATTCAATATAACATTTCGCTCGGTTCAATGTCCTCCATATTTTCAAACACAAAATAAATGATTTTGATGCGATGACGATCTCCATCGATCGAAACGAGATCTCTGGCTATATTTTGGAAGAAATGATGTCAGCTGGGTGTAAACCCCAAGGGTCTGTAAGAACTGTTGTGTATTGGTTTCAATTTTGTCTGTTAACAAACCAGTTGAGCCAAAGTTGAGATTAATCGCTGAACACAACTTTGGATGAGTTGCCAAGTGCTCATGAGCTTAATTGGCAAAAAAGCGACGCATATGATGGTATCGTAGTTTTACTTTTAGCACCAGCTGGCTCTTATTGAATGTAGGTCAATTTTTTTCATTTAGTGCACGAAATTTTCCAAGTAATAAAAGGACAGTTTGAGCCCCAATCCCTGCGACCTACGACGAAACGATTTATTTGAATCTACTTCCACAATTTTTTCGATTTATTGGTGTTATTGCATTAATTAGAGAGCATGTCGTTTAAAATCTATGCATAGTTCGCTGGATGACTTGATCTGATTGACGATTATATGCGCCATAAAAATCACGAAGTTGCTTAAAAGTAGCCTAAGTTGATAAGTGTTTCTTAAAGTAAATTTGAATAATTTGGTAGCGTTGTCTAAGGGTCAATTTATTCATATTTAGTTGCCAGAGTATACTGATCAAAAATGATAAAAATATCAGGGCCTGTTCCATTTTTGATTCATTCCTCAATAAAACACATATTTCGACAACTAGCATAAATCGACATCTGTCATTTTAATTTAATTAAGGCATGACTTTTGTTTGGAAGAGAAAAGGGAATTTTCAGAATTTTTAGGTCTCTTTCAGATGCATAACAAAACAGTCCGGACTTTTGAGAGTAAAAAGGAAATTACTCTCTGAATGTGACAATGTTGTCCGAAATTGCTTGAATGCAAAAAACCACAATTGTACATCCTAAAAAACTAATGGTGCTGACTTACTTAAATAAATTTTAATTTAGTGATTTTAGACGCTTAAAATCTGGACTAGCTAAAGTTTATCTGAGTTATATCGAGTTGCTTTTGCTTATTTGCTGATACTGCAGCTACACCGAACAGTAACCCTGCTTAATGGTAAACTCTCTGCCTCCCTCCTTGATTGTTCATATTTCTCTGAATACTCTTTTCTTGGACGTCTTCTGGAAGATGAAGTAGATGTAGACGAGTTCGAATTTAGCTTCTAAAGTAATGTTATGTGGTGGCCTATTTATTTTGGTTTTGTATGGAAAATTCGTTAATTTTTCCGTGGGCCTTGTTCTATCTTAACCACAAATTTTAACAAAAATATTGTACTTTTTGCGTCAACGTTGTAAATAAGTTTTATGTTTTTTATTCTTTTCAAAAATCCAAACATTAAAAAGCTCACTATATTTCAAGCTGAGGCTGTCTGACAGAAAGTCATAGAAATCGAAAACCGAAAAAAAACAGACACAAAAAAATATTAGTTCAAAATTATTTGTGAACAGTTTTTAACAAAGAAGAACACGACAGTTCACGCCACATTATCAAAAGCTTATGCGAAGTTTATATGGAAAAATTCATTTATTTGAAGTAAAGTTAGAAATACATATTTTGTTAACAAAAGCACTAACGTCCACCAAAATACTTGTGTTTTTTTATTACTTACAATTTCCTTCTTTTGAAACCCTTCACCACAAAAGTGGAAAAAGGGTATATCTAAGTCTGTCATTCCGTGTGTAATTTCTACAATATCCATTTCTATATCGAATTCTTATGCATAGTTAAGTCGATTGAGCTAAGACCGTCTGACCTTCCTTGAGTGTTGAAATCAAAATGCTTGGAAATGTTAACTTCGAAGGCCCTAAATAAGCTAATAATTGTTTTTTTATTATAATAATTCTTGCACAAAAAAAAACAGACTTCATCTGTCTGCCTTTAACGGTTCCAGAGTATGGCCAAATAAATTAGATGACATTAACTATTGGGACAGCCTTATATTCCATCTCCAAACTTTATACTTGATCAACTGTTCAATAGTTTGGCAATATACTTCAAATTACAGCAACTAAAGGGTCACTCTTTAATTTCCAAATTATATACTTGCTGTTGTAGTAGATTTAGCAATCAGGTTCTGTATAAATTTCAACCGTCTGTCTATAACGGTTCAGCAGTTTGCCCATACACATAAGATTATATCAACTCTTTAATTGATAACTTAAAATTTTTATATTTCTTATTATACCCAACAAAGTAGAGAATATTCTGTATAAAATTCAGGTGTTTGTATGTAACGGTTCAAAAATTCGGCCAAATAACAATTATTTTTGGAACACCCTTTAGTTTCTAAATTCAAATTATATGCTTCTTGTTATGGTGGACTTAGCAAAACAGGTCCCTTGTAATTTTCAGTTGTCTGTCTATAACGGTTCAAAAGTTCGGCCATATACACCAAATTGCATCAACTATTGGGACACCCGTTTAATTCAAAATCAAATTTAATACTTGTTATAGCAGAGTTAGTAATACAGGTTCTTTGTAAATTTCAATCGTCTGTCTACAACTGTTTAGGAGTATGGCCATATACATCAAATTAAATAAACTATTGGGGCACTCTTTTATTTATCATTTTAAATATTAATACTTGTTACTATAATAGCCATAGCAATCGACATTCTGTCCAATTTGCGAGCGTTTGTCTATAACGTCTAAAAGATAGGCGCATATAAGTAAATCTACATCAATTATGAGACACCCTTTAATTTCTAAATTAAAATTATAAACTCACTGACATAGCGGGCTTAGCAATGCAGGTCCCTATTAAGTTTTAGCATTCTGTCTATAACGGTTCAAAAGTTTGGTCACATACTTGAAATTACATCAACTATTGGAACACCCTTTAACTTCCAAAACCCAATTTTTATACTTGTTGTTATAGCGGACTTAGCAATACAGCTTCGTTGTAAATTTCAAGCGTCTGTCTACAACTGCTAAAAAGTATGGCCATAAACATAAATTTAAATTGACTATTAGGGCACCCTTTAATTTATAATTTTAAATATTGATACTTGTTACGATAATAGCCATAGCATTCGACATTCTGTCTAATTTGCAAACGTTTGTCTATGACGGTTTAAAAGATAGGCCCATATAAGTAAATTTACATTAATTATGGAGAAACCCTTTAATTTTTAGTTTTATTTTTGTATAACTTTTTGTTCTTGGGAGCTAGAGTAGTATGCAGTCATTTTAAATTTTAAGGAAGTGACTTTAGAGTTCATAATACACTTCAAAAATATGTATGTTGTATTGGGACACCCTTTAACTTTTAAGATTATGAACTGTTTTTAAAACGGGACCTATCTGTAAGCATAATCTATCGTATTACCAAAAAATTTTCAAAATCGGATCAGAAACGATTGAGTTCTTTAGGCACAAATATAAAAAAGCAACATTCAGACGAATTGATAACCTCCTTCTTTTTTTGAAGTCGTAAAGTCGTAACAACCAAATATGCAGTCATTTGCTTTGATATATTCTTAATCGAACGTTATAAAGATTATTAAACATTATTGGCAAATAAGATGAAACCGGACAATCCTTTAAAGATTCATGTCAAAATTTTTGTGCGTAATTTCCTAGTGTGCATTGACTCAAGGCTGAGGATTGTTTCAAGTTGGCGTATATCATGACGCAGGCATACTGATGGAACTTAATAAGATTCTTCAAATGTTCCCAAGTAGCTCAACCTTCAAGAAAATATACACTCCCTATAAGCTTTTACAATTTCATTTTAGTGTCAGGGACAAAAGTTCATTTCCCATTTAGCTATTAAAATTACTAAAAAAAATATAAAACAAAAATAGATAAAAGGAAATAAAAATATTATGATTCTTTGCAGGGTATCATTTGGTTCCTCTAAGGGTTCCATGGTTGAAACATTGGTTTTTGAAACACCAACACCTTTGTCTGAACATGTGGAGCCACATTTTGGATTTGGATCTGAGGTAGACTACAAGGCAAATTTGGACGATAGTGGCATAGAGCTTCAAGAAGAGTAAGTTAAATTCATATATTTTTTTTAATATCCTTTAAGAATTAAATATATAGAAGATATAAAGAGTGTTCCAATATTTATGATGGATTTAATTTCCATGATAATTTTGCGCCTAAGCATTAGTTAAATAATCCAGATGGCTTAATCTTAATCACTAAAAGAGAGCGACAGAGGAAGAGGCAGAGCGAGTGAGAGAAAGAATTTAAAAAATTTCTTACAAAAAATCCTAAATTTATACATATCGCTCATTTACTTCAACAACGTCATAACTCCAAAAAATTCATTTTGAGATAATCGCAGTTTAAGTTTTTGACTTGTTCTCACCATCGATAAAAATATCCCACTACAATTAGTAAAATGATTCATCATTAAAAAAAAACATTTAAGAAAACTTTCGTCAATTATATATTAAAGGGGAAGTCTTGAACAAAGTATGTGGAATGTTTGAATTATGAAATGGCGAACAATTTTATATAATTAACCCAAAAACTTTAAATTTTGAGTTATGACGTTATTGAAGTAAATGAGCGATATGTTCAAACATTCTCTAAATTTGTTTATATATTTTTACAATAGATGCTTTTGAGATCCTTAAATAAAATAATAACGTTAACAAGCTGCAGGTTTACATTGGCTCCGGGGGCTACTGCACATACTACAATTTCACGATTAACAAAACCACTAAGATAAAGTATACCCCAAAATTAACCACTAAGTTTAGGTTGGGTTAATTTAAGAAGCGTCTCGTTAGCACATTCATTCGTAGACGCCTACCCTATCAAACCCCTCAGTAGCACTAACCCCCTCAGCAACTAACGCTATCCGATACTGTCATTATCGAAAAAAAGCTATCGATAGTCAGTCAAAAATAAAACAATCGATAGTACTATCGATTGTTTTGCAGCTCTACCAGTGACACCTAATGTGCTCAACAGCTTCCAATTCCTTTTCGTGCAAATATTTTATGTACCATCTACCCATCTTTTAATCTTCTAAATGGCCGCCAAACTTTCATTATTTTTGAAATGTTAAGCCGTGTATTGTTCCGTTTTTTATTAACTTTTAACCTGTCAGCTGTGGGTTGGCAACAATTTCGAAATTGTTTAAATTTTAGGGACAAGCTCGAAAAAACTAATCACCCTTATTCTAGTTGTCGGCGTCATCGTCGTTTTAGTGTCACTTCAATAAAAATTTTGCATTCTATAACATTCCTGTGAAGACGTCGACGGTTTATCGATTTTTATGAAATTAAAATGCACATCCCTAAGTTTCTTGTTAAATTTTATTTATTTGTGTTTGATACTTTTCTAGTAAAATGTTATCTATAGGTGAAGAAAATGTTGATTTAATTAATGATGAAAGCTCAAAAAAAACAAAAACTTGTGTTGGAAAGAAAACTTCTTAGGCAGAATTGCAACATTTTTAATTTCCCGGATCGCTATGTACATATCTTTTGCCTGCTGCTGGCTGTGCTTTTAATGGAAAATTCGACTTCAACAAGTTCCATGTGCTTAGAATCGTTTCCCATTTCAACCACTTGAACTCCTTGATCTGATCCTTCAGGATTTAAATGCTTTTGGAAGTAAAGAAGGTTTGCCACTGCTTCTTTCAGCGGTCTAAGTGAAAATTGTTAACATTTCGCTGTCAGTGGCCTTACACTCCGTCTTATTAGCAACCATCTTTTTTTCACTTTAAATTTTAAATTTCACCATATCTTAAGAGTAGTTTTTACAAACTTTTTTATAAATCTCTATTCGATTCTTTATTTTGTTACCTTTTGCCATCCATCTGCTAATCTTCTAGGCGGACCAAGAGAATTTAGAATTTTTCCAATTTCCTTTTCATTTTTCTGAAAAATTGCATTGAGCAGTGCCTCTGCGAAAACCCAGTAACAGAGATGAACTTTTCTGCAATTCTTTCACCTTCACTTTTTTTACATTTTCAATGTTATGTTTGGTTTAAATCACTTCCAGTCGTTATGAAAAAAGGCGTCGACAAAAAACAGAGTCACGTGAATACAATATCGTCGTCACATTTGTTATAGAATACAAAAAATCTTTGAGCAGTAATCGATAAGTGTCAATAACGACAAGTAGAATAACAGATCGAATGCGTCGACACATATCAACGTTGATATGTGACGACGTCGACAACTAGAATAAGGGTGAATGTTGTTTTCTTTTAATCAAAACTTAAATTAAAGCGTCCGGATTTCAGGCTTAATTTTACGGTTATGAGCAGTTCCATAAGTAGGGATATTTTAACAAAGAGTTGCATTTCTAACCTATTTATAACAATCATATTAGAAAGGCAATTATCCACAAATATGACTTGCTCTTTTTTCTTTACCACAATCAATTTTTTTATTATTTCCGGCACAAAATAGTATGTGTATGTGTGTGTCCAATCAATTCTTATATGTGTCCAATCAATTGAACGAAAGCTACTGAAGCTATTTCCACTTTCCTTTCATTATACAATATGAAAGCCAGAAAATCATTAAAATACTTGTTGTTGACACGATTTCCACACATTGAAACAGACCATCATTGTTCGAAATACAAATTTACTGCATGATGTGCATTTCAAAAAGAGACTATTAAAAATTGAATTATACGATTTTAAAAACTTTGAAATTACTTGTTTGCGCTTATTACTCTCTTTTGTTTGCTTTTTTTGAATAATTATTATCCAAAAATAAAATAAGAAATTAAAATTCATACAAATTACTACAGTTCACTAGATTAAAAAAAATATATATATTATATATACGAGGGCAACTCTATACGTCTACAAACTTCAAATCGTAATCATTTCGGGTTTTTTACTTTAAAGGATGGACGTGCCTCTTGTGTAACAAAAGCCTGGGGTTTCCATATATAAAGGTATTGAATAGACGAAAATAATAAATTTTTGTACAGGGTCTTGCCAAAAAATTAACGAAATAGTTATATTTATGTGTAGCGAGATACCAAAACGGACCACTAACACCTTGCTTCCCTTTATGAACTTCTTCGTTTCAAAATGATTTTCCGTGACCGCTCGTGTATACATGTACCTTAATTTTATTAAGTACTATGCTATCACTAGCCTTTACTTTCGACTGTCCTAAATTTAAACTGACAACTGTAGGCTTTCTTCGTGATCATAGAGTTTCTCGTAGTTGCCAACATTTGTATAAAGCTTTCCTCGTCCACATTAAAAATCTGTCTACCCGTGGTCCTAAGTTTATACTAGCCAGTGCTGGCATTCACGAATGTACGCTACCCTTCGAGCCTCTTCTATTCTTGATCTGCAAACATATTTTTTGACTTTCATCTCAGTCAAGTAATACATAAAGTTAGCTTAATCTGTCACTTATAAAGCTATCTAGCTTAGGGTATTCTGATTATTTTAAAGGGTCCCTTGATCATTGTTTGAGTCATCCCTTCACCCTTTCTGCTTAAAGATTCCGTCAATTATAGGAACCTTGGTCGAACTATCCCATTCCCTAGTGCAACTCTAGGTTCAGGTCTAGAAAACTTCACAGCTGATCGATAACATAATTAAGGTGAACTTCTTTCTGCCAAGTAGTTGTTTCGGGAATTTATTGAAAAAGGCTGGTACTATTTTCGTCCCTTTAATGCTCACTTTTCACACTTAACACAAACTTTGTTTATGGCCTTCTAAAACTAGTTATGGAATCTCTTCTATCCGTATTAAATCCGCAATTCGTTTAGGCCTTAAAAATACAGTCTAATATGGCATTTGTATTCCGTGTGTGTCCGACTTGTATCCCTACTCTAATGCTGGAAAAAAGTGTGCTACCGGACCGCGAAGCTTGAAAAACACCAGGGAGCAAATTGCGGCATAGAATTTAAATGTAAATTTCGATCGATATCGAATGCCGTAATTTGCCCCCAAAACAACAAAGTGCCCCGCAGTTATTAGTTGAGGGTTATGAGATTATATCAAGGTAATTTTCTTCTAATAGCTTCTTAAGCACAACTCCAACCGGTACAGGCCAACCATTGCGAAGGTCCATGTTCCTAATATACCCTAACCCAGTGTACATTTGGTTCGATGCTCTAAAAAGGCTACGGTTCAGCAGCAATGTCTCACTATGCGTGTATTTCTCCCTCCTTTTTTGGTTTGATAAGCAGCAAGATTATTTAGTGTTATCATCCCTTAATATCTTCCCATTTTTAAAATGATCAAGTCGTTTACTTTCCCTTCCTTACTTTAGTGGCTGAGAGCTTCGTCTGTTCGGTTTTCTTCTTTCTTAATTTGATTTAGTAGGAGCATCAGTAGTTACTTTTTACCTTAATGCATTTTCCTGATCCTCACACTTCCAAATACGTTTTCTCACACATCTCAAAAAGAAGTTATCTCTTCTGTGCTCACAAGATTTTTTTTAGATTTAGTCTAATTTTCCGGACATTTGAAACCCCAAAAACACCTACCCAGTTCTCATGCCTCGAAAGTTGTCTGCTCGCTCCACTTTAATTGGAGTTATCTTTCAAGAAGGCAAAGTTGATTTTAGCTCTGTATCATATTGTTGAAAACATTTTAAAAATTTATACTATTTTGTGTTTATAAAGCGAGAATACTGCTATTCCGCTCGTAATTCGATATTTATTTATAGGCGAGTGAAAACGTCAACATTTTTCTTAAGTGTAAAGATCTGGCAGGCTTGTTCTACTTGTTTCTTTTATGCTTGTATTTATATACAGTTATTGTTGCAAAATAATTAAAAAATAATTTAAATATGCCGTTTGTTAAATTTTTTTTGTTTAAAGGCATTAAATGTTATTTCGTGATAATAATTTTCCTTTTCATATTTCGGAAAAAAAACTTATTGATCGTACCTCGTAAAAAGAAATGCATTATATTTTTTTATTTTGCACAAGACAAATCAGCCATTGAACCGGAGAATATGAACGAGTGTATTGTTCTTGTATTTTGAAACAAGTTCACAAAGCTTTTTGTGTTAAAAATAAAATTTTATATATTTCCTGCAAAGATGCTGACATCATTCATCTTATAATTAATATTTTTATTATTATCTTTACTATCTTTTTATTTTCATTTTGCTTTTTATTATATCTTTAAGGTTTTTTTTTAACTGAATTTTCTACACGTTTACGTTGATACATAAATATTCCAAAATAAATATACAGTAACTTACAAAACTAGTGGTATGACATTTTATAGTTTTACTTAAGAATATGTTACGAAACTTGCATTTGGTAGATGTTTTTATTCGATCGTTTCTTTAATTAATTAAAGAAATTGCTAACATTCATTGAAGATTTTACAAAATTTTATCATTTGAGATGTTTTCTATTAAATATAGGGTTATCCGGGACAGAATTATGTTAATAGACTTCAGTAAGCAGACGCTGTGTATTACTCAGGGAAGGTGATGTGATTTGATTTCATAAATTGTGAAGTTTCATCCAATTGTTTCAATATTTTGGCCCCGTTGCACCTGAAAACTAAAATGGACTAAGCTCAGCCCGTGATACTCATAAAAATTTAAAGTAAGGACCCAATGCTAATATTGCGGTATGGAAAAGTGCATGCTCTCGCCATTCAATAAAATAAGTTAAAGTATGATTTTTTTTTTAATAAATCCGTTTGACCTTTTGCTTTGAAAGATTGAGCTTGGATAGAATTTACTACTCTAACTATTTTAAAAATACCGTTATTAAAGACAAATAAAATTACTGAAAATTTTGAATAGAATGCTTGCTTTGCCCCACGTAAAGCCTGGTACTCTGTTTATTTTTCATACAGAATGAAGTCAAACTACAAACATAAAAAAATGTTGCAAAAGTAGTTCTCTGTTTTTACTGTGGGAAAACATATGAAATGTTTCTGGCAACATTTTATCAAAGTTGTACAATAAAGCAAGTAGGCATTATTTCATGCGGAAAACTATGTAGTACACGTAAAAACCATAAAACGTCAAATTCTTCTAAATCGCGAGATAGACACCACATTTTAAATGTCAAATTTTCCACATGAAATAATCAATATTGCTCAAAAGTTTTCACAGATTCGAACAGAGTAGCAGGCTTAATGCAGTTTATATTATTTAACAGTTGGAAAAAATTGTTGCCAGGAACATTTTGCTGTTTCTAAATATGAAGAAAGAAACATTTCGTGATTCGTAAGAATTTTACAGAATATAACTTCAGCAGTTACTTTTTCTTTATTTTAAAATACTTTCCTATATGGGATTTTTTCTTTATATATTAAGATATTTTTACCTCAGATAATGAAACAAGAACTTTTTCAGTGAAATTACTTTACTTCGGGTCTGTACCAAAAATTACGAAAATTTTACCAAAAATAGCAAAATTATACATGTTACGTGGTGCCTGCAAAAGTTATAAAAAAAGTAAAAAATGTACACAAACGGCAACACTGATAAATAACTACTTCCCCGCCAAATTTAGCGCTCAGTTAAAACAAAGTAGGAATGTTTTTTTGTGTACTTTTGTTAAAAAGAAAAAGTAATCAGAAAACTGTAGCGATCAAAAGTAACAGAATGTTTCACACTCTTGTACTTTTCAAAAAGAAAATATAAATTACAGTACAGTTAGTATACTACTTAATAATAAGCTCTATTTCGAACTTCAAATCTTTGTGTTAAATTAGATACTACTGATTTAAGCAAATCTTGTTGAAAATTTTTATGCAGTCTACATGTTGAGAATCTTCCGGGTAAATTAAAAATGATTTTTTATTATGGATTATTAGCAACTTCTTTCGATAGGTCTTGGCACATCTATTTCACCAAATTTGACACCCACCCAGCAAAAAATTAGACATTACCTTAAAAAGTACTTGGCATATAATGACTTACTTTTGTGATTACCATATTTCGTTACTCGCTTACAAAACACATTACATTAGTTTCCAAAAAAAATTGTTTTGCTTACTTTTGAACATTTTTGCTATCATTCTATTTGCAGAATAGTATTTCGTTTTGAACGAACAAACGAGTTTACGTTGGAAGTGCACGATTTGGCATTGCTAACTTGTGATCCATCCGGTGTTGGCAATCCTATAAAATTGAAAAACATTTCATTCAAAATACGTAGCCATCTTACTGCCATCTCTAAATTAGCGCGTAAAGCGCAACTACTTCTTACGTCGGGCTTTTACGCTGCAATGACATACCTAAAAAAGTCCGTCAACTTTGTGTCTTTTACAGTAATGTTAACTCATGTTAATATATTTATTTAATTTTTAAGCACTAGGTCTTTTTTATTTTTATATATTTTCTCAATATTTCGCTACTCCGTTGTGTAGCATCATCAGGAAAATAATTATTTATTGATTCAATAAAAATTAAATAAATAAATAAAAAAAAAAATAAATAAATAAATAAAAATTAAATAAATATATTAATTATTAAAAAGGTCAAATAAAAACTGTATTAAAATTTTAACTCATTTTATTTTGTAAAATGAGCTGTATAAGAATTTAGAAGAGATAAAACCGATAAACCATAACAAAACAAAACGAACCAACAAGCAGCCAACGTCACTTCTTAACGCACAGTAAAAATTGGATTTTCCAATTACTAACCATTGACGCCGTGCTATTATACATTTCGTATGTACATGAGAAATTTTGACAGATATCTTGCGCTTTCCGCGCTAATTTAGGAATTGCAGTTATTTTGTAAAATACATTTACATATGTATTTACATATGACAGTGATTCTTAACCTTTTTTTTTTGTTACGACACACTTATAACGGTTGTGAAATTTGGCGGCACAAAAAAAGATAAACCTTTAAAATATTTACTTACCATCTATAAAACATTGCGTAAGATAGTTTATGGAAAGCAATTCAATTCTTAATTCAAAGTTAAATCAAATACGAAAGTTTCCATTATGAAAAATAGATTACAAAATAAAAAATAGATTACAAAATTATAACCAATTCTATTTTCTATTATTTTCAAATTATCAATTATAATTATTTTAAAAGTGTAATAAAAGTCTTCTGGTATTGACTCAATCTTTTCTAAATTGCTTCCTGGGCTTTATTCCAGCTTATCGGTTGAGTTTTAGACATTTTAATTAGGCCCTTGTACTCTTGAATTTATTTTGAAAAAAAAAAAAAAAATAATTAAATAAATAAAAATAAAATGCCTGATAGTAGGCCAGTTTAGTACACCTTAATTTATCTGCCAGTAAATTCGTAAATTTTATCTTGTTTTTCTCTGTAAAACTACATTACTTCCGTATGCAGGAATAAGAATTCATACTTTGCATCCATAAATTGGCATAATTTACTAAATAAGCGTATTTTTAATGGTCTTGATTTTATACAATTAACTGTTTTAACATATTGTTTCAAAACTGTTTTAAATTTTTATGGTAAATATTTTGTAATAAGTGCTTGTCGGTGCAAAAAAAATGGGTAGCTACGAGGGCTGCTATATATATTTCTGGCCTGGCAACACTGAGTGCTGCCAAGTGCAATCTGACATTTCCATTCGAAAGTTTGTCATTTTTTAGCATAATCGTACTCAAAACGTTTTGACATATGACCATTATTTGTGTTGTTTACAATGACTTGAAAAAAATAATATAGAAAAAAATGGAATTAACTCGTGAACATTTTCGTTCCATCATTTTTCACAACTTTCGACGTGGATTATCACGACAAGAGTGCATTGATGAACTTAAATCTTTGTATGGCGATGAAGCACCATCCCATAGCACTGTGAAAAATTGGTATAATGAATTTAATCGTGGCCGAAGCTCGCTCAAAGACGAATTCCGTGAAGGTCGTCCAAAAACGGCTGTTGTGCCAGAGAACATTGATGCCGTGCGTGAACTCATAATGCAAGATCGACATGCGACATACCGAGAGATAGAGACATCCTTGGACATTTCTTCCACCAGCATACATTCGATACTGCATTAACACCTGGCCGTAAAAAAGGTTAGTTCTCGTTGGATCCCGCACAATTTGAAAGTCGCTCAAAAAAAGGCTCGTGTCGATTGGTGCAAAGAATACGATTGCGGTGCTTCAAAAGACGTTTATAAGTTCGTCACAGGTGACGAATCATGAGCCCGAAACGAAACAACAATCGACTGTGTGGGTCTTCAAAGACGAGCAAAATCCAACGAAAGTTGTTCATGGAAGAAGCACTTCGAAGCAAATGGTCGCCTGTTTTTTCGGCAAAACTGGTCATGTGGCGACTGTTCCGCTTGAGCAACGTAGGATGGTCACTTCTGAGTGGTACACTACAATTTGTTTCGGAGTCATCGGAGAAATTCGAAAAACCAACAAGAGAAGACGAATCATTGTTCACCATGACAATGCGAGCTTTTGGCTTAAACCAAAGCGTTTTTGACCGGCCAAAACGTTGAATTAATGGGTCATCCGCCGTACAGCCCTGACTTGGCACCTAATGACTTCTTGTTTCCGCACATCAAGAAAAAAATGCGTGGTCAACGATTTTCGTCGCCAGAAGAAGCTGTTAAAGTGTTCAAAAACCATGTTTTAGAGGTGTCTCAATCGGAGTGGAAAAAGTGCTTCGACAACTGGTTTGAGCGCATGCAAAAGTTTATAAATCATGCTGGAGAAAACTTTGAAAAACAATAAAACCATTTTTGATTATAAATATTCGCATTTTCACTATTAGGCCAGAAATATATAGAGCAGCCCTCGTAACATAGCTTCATTCAGTTCTTTAACATGCTTGAATTTTAAAGATAAATACTTAAATGTAGATTTCTTGCTGAAAGCGAAGGATGATAAACCACCAGGTGACGTTAAAGTTTGCTCGGACAAAGACAATATGTTTATCATTTTATTTTTTTTTTTTTGGCCCTGCTAGCGAATGAAATAATATTAAACTGAATCACATGTATTTGCCAATTTTAAAGAAAAAAATTGTGCAGCAAATACTCTGTAACGTACAAAAACTACTATTGTTACAAACCTACATTAAAAATAACACTTGACAGCTCCTGTTTGAGTACATCAGCTGATATTTAAGTTCGCCGATTTTAGAATATGTACTCAAAAATGAAAAAAAAATGTCTACGGAGTGTAAAATGCAATTCTAAGAAAAAAATTTAATACCTTTCTAATGGTCTCACACCGTCATAAAATATTCGATGTATGCCATATTATACATACATGCAATATTTGGAGGTCCGCAGATCTGGAACTAAGGGTCAGCTGCAAAAATTTCACGAAAAATTGGATTTTACACCCCGAAGACAACGTTTTTTTTTTATTTTTGAACTGCGTCCGTAAGTTAAATTTGTTCCAAAATAAATATAAATTCCTTGGTAATTTAACGAACAATAACATTTCTGCCGTTTGTGGTGTGTAAACTAAAAATTTATAAAAAAAAGAAAATGCATTATTCAAATTTTTATTTAATTTTAATTATTATTATTAAACGTCTTGTCAAAATCGAATTTTCCAATTGTAGAGCGTTGCCGCTGCGTTATTGCGGTATGATACATACAAAATGTACAAGCATGAAACTTTTGACCGCAAAAAAAACGCTTTGCGCTTTTGTTTAGGTATGTCTGTTAGTGTAAGGGTTACCCCTTTTTTATTCTGTTTGTAATTTACCATATCCATTTCGAGGCAGCGGGCAAAACACCACATATCATTTGGGACAATAAAAACAAATATATCGAGCGATAGATAATTAAAAAATAAGAAAAAAAACCTCCAGCGAAAAATTTGGCGTCGCCCATATTTTTCGAGTTATGGGCCTCTGAGCTTTTCATAGAAAAGAACGATTCTGCACCATATTTTTTAAGATATCAATATGGGTATCATTTAAAAGTTTTTGAAGATATCTTTAAGGAAATCCTAAAATTTTATAAAAATGCTTAACCCATTAAGAGCCGATGAGATTTTTATGTATACTTAAATTTTATATATGTAAATTATTTATACATTTTATATTTATTTTTTTACTTTAAGGCATTTCCCATATTCTTAATAAAATTTAGAATAAACAAGTTTCAATTTTCATTAATAAGTTTCAAGCCTCTTAATTAAGAAAATATATAAATACTGTTTTTAAGAGTTTTCCCCAAATATGTCTGTTCTCCCATCAGCTCTATCCAAACATTGCCAATTTTGAAACGAAATTTATAAAATATTGCACAATTCCTCGGAGTGCAAAGCACCTATAAAAAACTTAAACGGACTTTTTTAAGTTCCCAATTGAGGACGGGACGGAAAAATTATTTAATTTATCCCAATTAAATTATTGAACCACCGGTATTGAATATTGAAGGTGAAAGCGCGTCTCGGTGGCCCTTTTGCTACCGCCCTTCAGGAAACTTCTGATAAAATTTTTTAATAATCCAAGGATTTATGTCCAAAAAATTAAGTAAAGACAAAAATCAATGTTTAAGCAAAAAACAACAATAACCAACTATGATTTTATTTTCCTTTATCCACTGAATACGGCTGACTTTTTTCGGCTTGTTTATGCAGTTAATATTTTAATGACAAAAAACCTTATACCCTGTTCAGACATACGCTTTAACTGCGCAATTAAAGCCTTAATGGAGCTCAATTTACCATATACGAAGCCAATTAATAAATTGAGCAATTAGTATTTAATTGCATCACTAATTGAATAAGATGCGAAATGCAACCCTGGTCAACAATTATGTTTACTCTGTGAACAATGTTTAGTGAGAAGAAAAAAATTCATAAAATTGTCAAGCCGCAAGTAAAAAACATAAGCACACCAATAAAGAGAAAATGACGCGTCACACGAAAATTGCTTTTGACGCTTCCAACTTGAAAGCAACAACAAAAACCCACGTTGTTTTTGTAATAAAAAAAGAAACAGCTGGGCGGACGACACTTCCTGTAAATAAATATGCTTTGTGCTAATTGAATAAGCCTAATTGAGCATGTGTGAACACCAAATTAAATTGCGCAATTAAAATTAAATTAATTAAATTAAGAAAACATGTCTGAACATGGTATAAGATAATTAATTTTTATTATATGAACGGACACTTTCCAAATTATTAAATTAAATTGAACCACGGAAAAATTACAATATTTTTTTTTATTTTTTTATATCTGGTGCTATTTTTTATCCTGATTAAATTATTTAGCCACCGATATTGATTATCGAGGGTAAAAGCACATTACGATGGCAACTTCGCTACATAATTTTTAAATATTCTACTTAATTAATATATTTAATGATAAAAAAAAACAAAGAATTTTTGCTGGTATAAAAAAATATTTAAAAATTGCAATTTTCCAAGCCTGCTTCCACTTACTAATTGTTGAAGTACACACACATACCGGTACATGTGCGTTACACACTCTCACGCGTTTGCTCTTCATTAATTTAACTTTTAAAGTTGTTTTTGGCTCTTTAGTGATGTCATCACTGGCTGTTATTGTTGTCATATTTTTATTTTTTATTTTTAGTTGTAGATTTTGTTTTAAACATTCAGTTTATTTAAGTTAAGACTTTTGCCATTTACTTTATATTATGTTGTTTTTTTTACCATTTGTGAGTTAGAAATTCCAACCCAAAAAATTAGTCAGTATCTTAGTTAGCAGTAGACAAGTGTTAAGTGTGTCGTTTTATATATAAAGATAAATGTTTTGCTTTTTCTTTATAATTTATTGTTTAATTAAATAAATTAAAAAAAAAAAACTATAGTAAAAAAGTCTATCCTTTAATATATATGTAGCAGGTAGAGCTGTCGGAAATTATAATTTAAAACACAGTAAGTTAAGCCTGATAAAACTCAATTTCAATAGTTGCCAGATTTAATCACTTTTCCACATTTTGTCGACCAACCAAGAATACGAAATATATTTATAATCAACCCAAAGTTTTCGTTTGTTGTTCTCTTTATAATTCGTCGCATATATTTGTTGTTGTTTTCTGCTTACCATCGGTTTAGCCAGGAATATAATTTTTTTGCGTAATTTTTTCTTTACGACGTTTAAGACACTGTTAGAGTATCATTGTGATTTCTTTATTTTGAAAATTTAGTTCATGGCTTTTAAATAATTGATCAAAGTTTTATACTTTTTTACATCAAGAATTTTTAAACATAGCTTTTTCCACCAAGAGGTGGTTTAAGGAAACGGGTGTATCCCATGGCTTCAATGGACTTCAATTTTCCATACACACTTGGCTATAAAAAGCCATTGGAAAGATGGGTGCTGCGTTTGCTCACAACCGAAAATAAACGCAGTTGTGCTACAGATACGGTAGCTTGTTAGAATTTTTGCATTGCTATCCTGCTGAAATCTTGATAGTTCCTGGAACTTTATACTCTAGAAATGAATCCACGGAAAAAATTAAAACAGCTAATTCGCTGGTAAGACTATAGGGATACACTTCATCTTGTTTAGAACAAAGAAAAACAAAACTTTTGAGCCAATTTCGGGAAGAAATCGCGTTTGATTATAATATAAAATATGTTAATTAACTTTATTTTAATTTACTTTATTCTTGCTTAATTCCTTCAAATTTAAATAGTTCATATTCTCATGAAATATTTTTTATTTAAGTCTACAAATTGAACGTATTACTGCGGGGAAAGCATATCCATATGGCCATTTCACTACTGCTAAAATAGCTCATCAGTGGATTTTACCCAAATTGTGGATAGAAAACTAGAAAGTCTTATATTAAAAGCCAAATTGATTAAATGAGAACTCCATTGAATCAATAAGACAAAAAGACAATAACACCTCAAAAATATTTTATACAAAAAACACAGTAAACATTCAGTAACTATTTTTTTTATATTGAAATATGAAATATAGATGAAATCTAGTGCAGTTTCGATAACAAAAAACTTAAGAATTATTGCTGCATTAATCTTATCTCGTTGAAATTTATCGAGCTGAGTGGAGGCTCTTGTAAAGATTTTTTTAGTTTCTCAAGAAAATGTTAAAATAAACTGAAACTGTAAATGAAATGTTAATTGACAAGTAGAAAAAAATGTTTTGACGATTTTTGTCGGTAACTTTGTTGATTTTTTGTAATAATTTGATCTGGCAACCACTATATTTACCGTAAAAGTTGTATCATTTATTATATAAAAAAATTAAAAATTTATTAATTTATTTGTTTTCTATCTTGTCCCAAAAAAGGAAAGAAAGAAAACAAATAAATAAAAACATACACACATACATTAAAGAAATAACAATGAATGAATATTTTTGTTATTGTTCCTTTATGGCATGTTTTCAACAAATTATCGTCAACATCATCATTAAATAGACTTAATAGCAGCAAACAAATAGCTGTTAGACATGGTTTTGTTGTTGTTGTTGTATTATTGAGTTTGTTGGTTCCGTTCATTGCTTGCCTTTTATGTCTAGTGATTGGATATTTTTTCATTAAGCAAATATATTAATACACACACACATAAGCACGCACACACACACACCTTTAAGTGTTTAGTCGTACATATTTTGTTTTTCTAACAAACAATTGTTTACTGCTCTAAAAAAAAAACAAAAACAATATTTGTATATACATACAATCCTCTTTTTACGGATTATTAAACTTTAGAAATTTTATGTTGCGCTTTTGTTGAAAAATTTTATTAAATCGATAAAATAATTTTTCTTTACATAAAAACGCATTTATTTTCACTTAGTCCAGATTTACACTATGCAATTTTTTGAGGCATTTTTTCTCAATTTTCTATTTAAGTTACAGCGTTATGCGTTATCTGAAAGTAAACATAAGCAACAGTAAAATCCCCTCAAAACTCAAGCAATACCATATTGCTTACTCCTCCTGCTTCACAAACAAACAAAAATTTCATGCCAGTTTCATGAAAAATTGCTTAGTGTAAATGCCGTATTATATAAATAACATCAATTCATGTTCTCATTTGCAAAGTGTATATGATGGATGTCATTTATTTCCCGTTCTTTCCAGTGCAGCTTGCACTTTTGTAAAAGATTTTCAAACAGAATAATACCAACTAATTTTTCTAATTGTGGACAGCTCAAGATATATTTTAAATTGAAGTGTTACTTCATTAACGTACGTTGACATTCTTGGTAAACCATCCTCCTTGGTAAGTCATCCTCGCTGCATACATGATCAATGCATAAATGAATAGAGCGTGATCCGTAAGGAAGTTCGATAAAAATCGATGAGTTATGACCGACAGCCAAAGAGGACCTAGAAATGTCTAGAGCAACAGCTCCACTTTCGCCAAAACGGAGTATGGAACGTTACAGTCTATTCTAAAACAAGGATAGCAGGTCTCCAAATATTTTACAAAATTTAAATTCTCGATACTTTCCTTTTTGTAAATTGGCGCAATATTAGAAAGTTTTCTATATATTTGCACGGAAAAGGTATACAATCTAGCTTCGCAGAGCAACGCCTTCATGAATTCGAACCTCATCGAATAATATAGAGAAGAGTGTGTGAATAATATATGGGCGTGTTGGCTCCAAATTGGCGGTGGATAAAACGCGTCTATCAGCGACCACGGAGCGCATAGCTATACGCTAAGTGTCATATTTAAGCATATCAAAGTCCATGCTCAAATTTCTAAAGTAGTTATAACCTAGTGTAAAGTTCCTGCAAGCCCAAATGTATAGTGCCGCGTCACAGTGGGATTTACTCATACAATATTCGGCAAAAAATTTAAGGAGTGCTCGTAGAATGTTGAAATTTTGCTCTAAGCTCAGTTAAGAAAAATATTAAGATTCATCAAAATTGGCGACGCCCACTACCCACCGCCTATAGAACCCAAAATTTATTTTTGGCCCAAAGTTTTTGAAATTTGGCACAAAGCCTTTTATTACTTCAATTAATAATAAAGTAAAGTTTAATCAAAAATGGTCACACCCACTACCCACCGCCCATATAACCCATATTAAATTTTTTCCCACAACTTTTTGGTTCTTTACCAAAACTAATTATTTTATAAATAAATTTTAATATGGACATGCATTTAAATATAGACTTTTATTAATCATCTATTATTTCTGTAACTATATCATCAAGTTCCAGAACCTGTTTACGGGGTTGACATCTAATGCTACTTATAAAAGGATCTGACGATACTAGAAGTCGATAAAAACATTAGTATTTATTGCAACTCTATCACACTTTCTGGAGAACCTTAATCTATAACTTCTATCCATGATATACTTTCCGTGTATCAGTATTTTGTGTACTGTTACTGGCATATAATATCAACGATATATATTTCAACAAAAAGTTTTGATGTATCATAAGCAAAATTTTTGAACTTCAAGCAATTAACTTTTTTACTGCAAGTTATAGGTGTAGTATATTACAAAATCAATTAATTTTTTTCTCTTTACACCAGTCACATCAGCAACTAGTGCGGGATTAGAGAAGAAACGCTTAGACATATTTCCATCGTTAGTAGATCCAGTTCCTTGTTGCACTGCATCCACTCGTATACTCATCTGTTCCTTTAAGGTCTTCTGAATTCGAAGCATATTTTTCAGTTTTAGACATTTGTTTTCGTTCTTGAGCGCCGACAATCTTTCAAATGGTTTGTTGTTGGCACTCCATAAACTTTATGCGAGCATGTAAGGAGGAAAGAAAATAAACTCATTTTAATGATATCCTTTCACCTGTCTATTTGCTACTTTCATAAATTGTTTTATTTTTATTGTTGTTAAATTATATGGTTTTGTTTTTAATCTAACTAAAAGTCGTATTAACGCACATGCACATGACTAATATTATGCCATATCTTTTAGTAATTTTTTAAAATTAAAAAATTCATGAATCTAGAGACAAATTTTATGATTTTATAAAAGATAATTAATTATTTAAACTTTTTTTTTTAATTAATATTATGGAGTCTTACCTTTCATTTTATACTAGCGGAAGCATCAAGCACGACCCACCAACCATTTTTTCCTTCCAAAGAAATTTCCAACCACCTGATTAAATTGATTGATTGAATCAGGGCACATTATAGAACAAATTTAATTCTATCATATCTTTTAAACCATATGCGTGAAAAAATAAAAAAACAGCTGCTTGTGTGTTTCAGTGCTGCAACAAAAGGGTTGCATGTAGTTTGATGTTATTGTGTCATAACTATACACTTGTAGCTGTGGTCAGTGTTGTGTTGTGGCGATAAATGGTTGGTGGTCTACTCTATTACCAAATTAAAATGTGTTCACTTAACTCGAATGTAACAGTACATAATTGTTGAATTATTTTTTTATAATTCTTTTAAATAAAATTAATAGAAAGTATGACGTGAGAAATTTTTTTGAATAATTAACAAATGAGTTTTTAATGAAAGTATTTTGCCTAAATAACAAAATACTTGTAAATAATTAAAATAATAATTGTAATTAACCCAAATTAAAATATTTATGTCTTCCGTTTATAAAACACAAAGAGAATTGTGAATGAATATTTAGGAATAATTTTAAAATTTGTAAAGTTTTTAAAATATTGATCGGGGTCTTACATGGCTTAGATTTTATGTCAACTACATGCATTAAGTCTCAAATTGTGATCAAGAATTCCAGGAGAGAAACTTGAAGACGGTACTGAGATACAGGATAAGTGATTAGATTAACGTCTGTACCTGGCGCAAAGCCCTTAACAGATGGTGATCAAACCACTATTCTGTGCAATTTTGAGACCATGGCTTGCAGGACCATGAATCTACCCCGTGCTAAAGCGTCGGAGCCTATCCTTAAACTCCTCTATTGAGAGTGAACACACGCACAGCATACTTACGTCTATTCCACTCCAGACCAGCAGAAATAGACTATTTATTTAACCACAGCCACCACGTGTTCCCCGAAGGGACCTCACCAATAACCGGCTATAGAGAGGGGCGGCTCACTGTATGGGCGACCGGTTCCCGTGGTGCCAGTTTATTTATTGCTATTATTGTTCATACATTATCGTTTAAGGACACTGGTACATCCTTTAACTATCCAGATTCAGTGCCTGCACACCGGAGGACTGGTTCTCCCCTTGGTTAGGAAGAAAATCGAAAACGAGACCTTCAGAAGGTAGCACACATTGCGTAAGAATATCCAGCATTGGGCAGAATTATAACGGGGACCACAACCTCCACTCTATATCAACTGCTACAAGGTACGCGTTACTCGTGAAGTTGACAATTATCAGTCGACGGCGACAAAACTTGCTGATGAGGAGAAATAGCCTATTTGACAAAAGCAAACCTTGAGTTCGCATCTCGCCGGAGCCGGTCTTCATTCCTTTGCTAGTACTTAAAAATGTAGTGAAACGACGAAGGTCAATATACTTGAGCACACTTTTCTCTGAACCAGAAAGGATGTGAAAATAGAACCAGAAACTTTAGTGTCCTCCCTTTTATTATTGGGCATGTGATAGAAAAAAGGGAAAGAAACAAGTATAAATTAATTTACTCAGGCATGTGGAAATTGTATTCGATTTGTTTTTGATAACTTTTAAACACTTTAAAGGAGAGAAATTAAATTGGCATAATTTCGATTTCCAGAACATATTAAATGTCGTAACTTATTCTAGAAATCGCTATAGCTACTCGCGTTTAGTTGAGAGAGCACGGCTGTAATGTTGCATTAAAATTAAGATGTATCTTAAAAGCATTTCCCATCGCTAGATATTACTTTTTTCAATCTGTTAATTATATCAGGTTTTTTTGCGGGTAATAAATGAGTAGCGTTTTTTACGCGTTCTAACTTTGGACCTGACAAATAAAAAATGCAGTTCTTTACATTTCCACATGCACATAAAATTTTCAAAAACTTATTATTTAGATTGTAGAAGAATTTAATGCCAAATTTATAGGTATTTAGCGTTTTAAATTTTTTTTTACTAAATGAGAATTGAAGAAGATTCACTTCGAAAATGTTGCCAGGAGGAAAAGCTACAAACTATATGTTGATATGTTTTAAAAGACAGGGTAATTTAGGAAATCAAATAACCAAGTAGTATTAGGTGTAGCATAAAGTTTTTTTTTAATTTTAAATAATTAAGCAAAACAGCTACATTTTTCTCAAGCTGTGCAATAAATGCATTAAAAATGATGCAAATATTTATTTTTGGAAAATAAAAATGTTTAAAGAAAATGATAATAAAGGAACAATTTGATAAATTTATAATTCTGGCAACGCTGGCTGTTAATAAGAGGTTATGTTTTACAACTATCTCATTTATATTAAAATATACAAGGGAATTTTAAATTTACTAAGCAACTTCAATTGCTGCGAATTTTTATAATTTCTAACGAGCAAAAATATTATTTATATTTTCCGCTGAAAAATTTACATGAAACAGCAGTTTACAACACGTTTACCAGCTCTGTAAAACAAAACTTGTCATTTGCCATTGGAACGGTATTGCTTCTTTAGCCATTTTCTAATATGTTTATCAGCTTAAACAGTGGTTTAGCCTTCAATTATTTACTTATTTCAATTAAGCTATTTTATAGTGAAGAATATTTAAATTGGTTTATCTAACAAACTTAAGAAAATCGCGATTTTTTGTTTGCCATTTTTTAACATTTTGTCATTTCATGTTAATTCTTAGTCTAAACTTGTGAACTTCCATGCTGAGAAGTTTGGAATGAACTTAAATTTTTTGTCGCTTGAATATAGCAATCTATTCCTTTTTTAAAATCACGCCACATTTTTTATTTAATTGTTGAAAATGTAGCACCTGAGAACACAATTTATTATTTCAAGTCCAGTTTCTGTTCTGTTCTCTATATGTTTCAGATTATTTTAAAATCGGTTACTCCGTATTAAATGGCTTTTGTAAAGACAAATAGCCTTTTTCACTCTATCTTTAAGGATCTCTGTTTAAAATTATATTAAAAGCGATTTAGCAGTGATTAGATTACAAACGTTTACAACAGCCACATTTCAATAAAATAATTTGCTGGGAAATAAACGTTTGTCTGTTTTTATTGTGAACACACGTAAGTAATAACAAAAGTATTTCAATTGCAGATACAATTTGCTAACAGTATAGATACTACTCATTTAATCTCCATTGCTGTTAATAATATTCTCTCTTTTCCATTATCTTTCTCTCAACTTGGTGGTTAAATCTCTCTTGATTAAAAAAAAACAATTTATAAGATACATTTTGTTTGTGTTAATCTTTACGGGAGTTAAAGAAAAAATGATGTCATGCGGTATGTTGCCACCCTGTTACTTTTTAAGAAAATAATAAAATCCAACCATCATTAAGGCTAAAAATCGTTTGCTTTATAACATCAACTAAAAAGACAAAAAAATTTTACTCACTAAAATAGAAACTACGATGGTTAATCGAAATTTCTCCAGAAATAATGTAAACGACAGGATTTATTTTTAAATTTGTTTGTTATTTCGATTGTGGATTGAAAAATAATGTTGCTGTAGAATTAAATTTGTCATTTTTTTTTTTAAGAATTATTATTTTTCAGTTTTGGCTTAAGTTCATTATTAATTGTGATTACTTATAGGAAAAGCAGTAAAATTTAATTACCAGCAGAATGAAATATTTTTTTTGTGTTGCTGCAACCTTCATCATCCATTCACCTTCTTGGTGTCTATTCCTGTGGTCGTTCTGAAAACGTCCATTTGGGACAGTTTATTGATCTTTGATAAAATCTGATATATAGTTTTTATGGATTTAAGATTTAAAGTATTCAAACTATATCACATTGCGGGCATATTAATTTAGAATGAAAAATTCAACATAAAAAACGATGACACACATTTACTTAAAAGTAAGACAGACCTTCTATGTACTTAACCCGATAAATTTCAAGTATAACAAAAATTACTCTTTACATTTGGGTTCCACGAAGAGGTATCGTTAACTAAATTATCTATTTTAACTAATGGAAAAGAAAATCAAATAATAAATGACGAATATTTATTTGAAACCACTTAAACGAAGTAATATTAAAAAGCTTCATTAAGATAACAGAAAGTGAACTGCTGTCGTATTTAACTCTTCCAAATAAAAATGACTGCTGAACAACATAATTCTCTAACATGCACAAAAGCTGCAACATCCATAGAGATTGTACATTTTTACTGAAACAAAACCCAAACAGCAAAATACTTTTTATAAACTTTCACGAAACTATAGCGCAAAATATTTCAATAAAAATTTAACACACATGAGTGACATTAGTTTTTGTGAAAAGTCCTTTCACGTATATGTAAAAAAGGAGAACCGATCGATTAAGGATATCATTTTAAGAAGTCGCGGTACTGATTAATATTGTTGGAAATAAATATCTTCTGATAAAACATAAATTTATCACTGTACTAAGGATGTGAAAGAAAACTCAATACAATGATTTATAGGAGAATTCCCAGATTATAATCACGGTTAGAAGTACCCATTTTGTTTTCCTTTGAAAAATATAAAATAAAAAAAAGAGTTCAGTTCAGTAAAGTTGAGCATTGCGGGCACATCGAACGTTTTTAGGTATTTTTTTTTCCTGGTTCAGAATTAAGAGCAATAAAGAGGACAAAAAAAGTCATCCCTGCCTGTTTAGAAAGAATTTTGCTACCTTACTTAGCGGTGGGTTAAGGTATACCTTCTAAAAATAAATTCGACCGCTTAATTTTTATATTGAATTAAAAAATTTATGAATTTAAAGGTCTAATAGTTTTGTATTTTTTAATATTTCTAAAGCTGCAGGAAATAATATTTGTTACAATAAACAAACAGCAAGAATCATGCAGCCTAACTTAACGTTAATTAACTCAACATGATAATTAAAGAAAACAGAAAAATCACATACAAAATTGCTTATTTATACCTTTATGTAAATAATGTTGTTTGTTTCATATTAAACGCTACAAATTTACACACAAGACAGTCTGGCTACTTTTTTCCATAGCGAAAAGTAAATAACCATTTGTGGGGTGGTGTTGTTGATACATCGTGAGGAAGAGAAAGAGAGAGAGAGAGAGAGAGAGTAAGTAAGGTTATTATAAAAATATATTTATTGAGAGCATTAAATGTAGACAACAAACAGTTTTATAAATTTCATGAAAAATAGAAGAACGCACGTACACTACGCGAACGGGTCACAAATTGTCCAATTAAACTGAAGTTCAAATAAAATTAAATTAATTAATTGTTTCTCACATACATCCAAACAACAATTTGTATATTTGTATCAATATTGTCAATCAACATCATCTTTATTAAATTCAGTCAGTTTCGCCAACAAATTGCGTACCTATTTTATTTTTTTATGTTTTAATCGGAAAGAAAAGTGAACAACAAAAGCAAAAAAAAAAAGAATTATTTTCTTTTTGTTTTTATTGTACTCCACGTATAAAAAAAGTCAATTCTTGAACTCGGTTATTGTGTTTTAAAGTGAATTTGTTTTTATCAGCATTTGATATAAAATATTAAAGAATAATTTATAAATACCAATAACAACAACGCAATTACATTTTTCTCTTTATTTTCATATTTGTATCCATTCTAAACATTGATTTAATTTAGTGTATAAAACGTTATGATTTCGTTAAGGAAACGGAAGGAAAGAAAATAACAAGGAAGCAAACGAGCCATAAATATTGCGAGTTAGAAACAAGTGTAAGTTCTTGTTCTTGTTCTGCTTCTGCTTACATTCTTAAATTGTAGAAGGCGCAAAAAGAATCTTTTATTCAGTTAGAAATTTTTCATTAAAAAAAATTCTATATTCACACATACTTGCAAATATATATAAAATAAATATATAAAAAAAGAGAGAATATACTTACATACACACAAGCATACATACTTATAATTTGTGTATACAAATAATATATTTGAAAATATGTTTTTAACAAATAAATAAATAAAATTTGTATAAATTTGTTTTAATAATTAAAACAAAATTATTTTGAAATTTCCAAATTTATTCTGAGTTTGGGCGTAATTAACAGAAAAAAGCTAAATAGCAAAAAAAAAAAAGTGAATTTAAAAATTATTATTATGAGCGCTGAGTTCATCGCAAAAAATATAATTGAAAATCTACCACTGACTATTACTAACTCCACTGCTCTGCTATTTTTTTTCTACTCTTAATATTCCACTGAAAAAAAAAATGTTTTGTTTTGTAGAAGTGTTAGTTTGCCTGTTTTTTTTTTATTGTATGCGTGTTAGCTAGTGTTTCCAATAACTAATAAAAATACAAAAATGTTAGAAAGAACAGTGGTAAACAATTGAATGTATTGTCGAATTTAATCTATTTAATAAAAGCAAAACAGCCATGAACTAATTAGTGATAAACAAGTAAAGAGTGTTTTATATTCGGCTGAGTTGGCTCATGTATATCCTACACAATGATGTTTTAGACTTATATCTTCTACAACTTTTTTGTTTGTAAAACTAATTATTAATCAATTAGATTTGTTTACCATTAAAAAATCCATTTTCGGGATTTTTGTGTCGCTATTTTTATTTTTGGGTGTTTGTTATATTCTTAACTACAGGTGGAAAAGGGTATATCTAAGTTTGTCATTCCGTTTGTAATTTCTAAAATATCCATTTCCGATCCCATAAAGTATATATGTACATATATTCTACTTTCTTATTTAGATATTTCTGCTTAAAAAAAAACAAAAAAAGTTTTTTATTTTTAACACAAACTTCAACTTCAATAAGCCGCGTTCATTTGCCTATGTAAAATAAATTGAAGAGGCAAAAAGAGCAACTGATTGCCTCTCATGTCCGCATGCCGCTTACATTGGCCTTTCATTATCATTGCATAGCAAAATCGATTGAGCGATGTCCGTCCATGTTCGTGTTTAAATCAACTTTGCCAAGACACTAGATAAGCTAGAGAAAATGTAAATACTTCAATCGAGCAGACATAGTTTCGAAAATTTTGCTATTGCCAGATTAGTCCTGTCCTTCGAGGCAGCGGGCAAAAAAATTTTTCAATCACCCTTATTGTGTTTGGCGTTTTCGTTGCAAAACTCGGCGTTTTTTTTTTTAAGTTTTGTAATAGATTAAAGATAGCTCGCAACAATTGTCATTAATCTATTATCGTAGTCGAAATACGCCTACGCCAAACACAATGATGGCCAATATCTTTTTGAAATTTCGTTTTTATTCCTGCAAGTTGATGTGATTATGAGCTTTTCACCACTTACTACTTATTCACCACTGAATCTGATCTGATACGGAAACCTTTTTATTTACTAAGCTGGGACAAAAACCCTAGGCAAAACTTAAAATTTTTAAAGAAAAAAGTTTTTTCGAACATAATAACTTTATTTAAAATGCAAAAATTTTCTCATGTGGAACTTTACAACAAACAGGTCGAATAAATAAACTCAATAATTAAGAATAAGAAAAGGAAAGAATTTCTATGCCGGCTTATACCCTGTTCAGACATGTTTTCTTAATTAAATTAATTTTATTTAAATTGCCCAAACAAAGACAAAAATCAAAGTTTAAGCAAAAACAACAATAACCAACAGTAATTCTTTTTTTTTCTTTCTCCACCGTATACGGCTGACTTTTTTCGGCTCTATTATACAGTTGAAAGAGGATGAAAAATAAAATATCACAAAACACTACGATAATTTATTTATATAAGGGAAAAAAAAAAGATTTTATTTTGAAAATTAATTAATATTACAAACAATTCCAGTTGTTTAATTTAATATTTATATAATATTTTTTCTATACTGTGCGATTTTATTGCGAGTTTGAATTTTAGGAAAAATTTAAATTTAAAATTTTAAAAAATATAGTTTCTTGTTTATATGTAATATTACGGCTTTCCAGAGTTTAATTAATATTTTAATGTGTTTTTCTTTCGAAATGTCAATTTGTTGACGAAGTTTAGGCATTTTTGTCATAGTGATTTTTTGTTTGTTATATAATCAGCATTTTTTTGTGAATTTTTGGCCTTGTTTAGCCATTTTTCCATGGGGTCGGAAATGGATATTGTAGAATCAAACTTTTAATAGAGAAGGTTAAAAAAATTGTTTTTTTAATATTCATTGTTTTTAATATTAGTGAACTTAATTAAATAATTAAATTTTGTGAAATTAACTGCCTGGCCCACGATGTCGATTGATAACTAAAGCGAGCGACAACAAGTCACTCGTTATCGTTCTGGTACGGGCCCCACTATCTTTCGACTTGTCGGTCGCCAGGAATTACGTTTTTAACGTAATCAATTTACTTATTGTCAGTTGATGATATTGCCACAATAACTATTTCAGACGTTTAACGCTTGTTTGAAAATAAAATCGGTAAAACAAGTAAATTAGGCAATAAAAATGTAAAATTTTAGCAGCAGTAAAATTTTATTTTATAAAAAAATGGAAACATTTTCATATATTTTTTTAAAAATTGTTGTAGATATTTTTGGCTGTGTTCTACGAACAATTGGGCGCAGCTAATTTACACAGTTCCTTACCTTTTTCCACTCAACAACGCTACGCATTGGTGGCCAATGCGAATTCAATTTCTTGGTGAGCTTTACCCACTGCTCTTCCATTGAGAGTTTGTTGCTTCCATAAACAGCAGATCCTCTTGCGAACTCTGGATTTGCTTCCATATATTCTACAAGAACCTGCAGCTGCTTCAACTTTTATTTTTTTATGCTAAACAAATAATTTTTGTTAGTTTAAATTGTATAATATTATTACTAATTTTATATTTACCATTTATTTTTCATTATAAAATTTTTAACATAAACAATAAACTATTTTTTGGTTTCTTTTGTTAATTTTTTTTCTTTTTGTGTCTGTCGACAACCACAACACAAGTGACTGATTTTGACATTTATGATCGCATGATATTTCATATTGGGGCGCAAAATTGTATGAAAATGATTACGTTTTTGTACGCATTTGTTGTCGATCGACTTGTCGTGTTGAAAACTTTAAGTGGGGCGCAAATCAGCTGTTTGTCGTTGAAAATCCATGCGAACGATAGCAGTCGATATCGTGGGCCAGGCAGTAAATTATTGTTTAAAAAAAATTCAATTTAAAATTTCTAGTTTCTAGTGAAGAAACTTCGATTTTTAGCAAAGTTTTGATTATGTGGTAAAATTTCTTTTCGGTGAATTTTATATCCTTTTTCCAAATTTCTATTTTATTAAGAAATTTAATTAAATTTGAGAAATTTAAATTTTTTCGTGCTTTAGTTGCCTCTTTCATAACTAACCCCAGATGACAAAGCTTAACGCTGCTGGTATCATTTTTAAATTATCGGTGATATTTCCTTATTTCCATAAAGTCTTTTGTGTTTTTTGAAGTTTGAAGTTTAGTTGAATTTAATAGTGAAAGTGTTCACTATTTTACTTGAAATCATTTACAACAAAATTTCTAAAACCATTTTTAGCCATTGAAATCGAAGCCTAATTAAGTTTATCAAACCTTTTTAAAAAAATGTCCTTTATTTTAAATATTTTTTTTTTCACAAAATCAATAATATTTAATACTTTCCCACACTGATTGGATTGGTTAATGGTCAAGACTTTGTAATTAAAAACTCTTACTGTGTAATTAATAAGAAATGCCATTTTAGTTGTTTTTTTTTTCTTCTCTTTTCTTATTAATCACTTTATTTTCTTATCAATATGTATGAGGCAAAATAAATAATTATTGAATTATAATTATTGATGTGATTTATTTATATGAATATTAGGTTTGGAAAAAATTTACACACAACAAAATCCTCACAATTTTAAATTTAATAAATCATGTATCTTTGGCTTTAATTGTTCTTTTGGAAAATAATATCGCTTCTAATTGATGTTTTTGCCCTTTAAATTTAGCGTTACAAGAGCCTATTGCATGAAAAGAAAATCAGTACTCTCAGTACTACTCTTTAAAAATTTTGTTTTGGGAAGCTGTACTGCCTAAATGGATTTTTTGATAAATTCTGGTTGCAGACAAAACTTCTCTTTTAGGCGTTTTTACATAAAACTGGCATTGCTATTTATATTTATAGGTGCGTTAAAACGTCTAGATTCTTCTAATATGCAAAGATCTGGCAGCTTGCTAAAGTTTGGTTTTTATGCTTGAGTTAATCAACGGGTGGCTAAAGAAATTTTGCAACAACAACCCAAACTGAATGCGTTATTTGTTGAATGTTTTTTTAGCTGTGTGGATGTCATAGAGATTGAAAGCTGAACTTTTTCTTGTGTATTTGCCCCCAGCGTTTCACTTAAATATCCATGAATTTAATTGTTTCATTGGTTTGCTGGCAGGTTTTATTTGCTAAATCCATAGGGTTTAACTATCGCCTCTTGATTTCGATATGCCGCCGCCCTTGTTTCTAAGCTCCACCGTCTGTTGCAATGACCTTCAATGCAGATCAAAGCTAAAAAAAGAAGCTTAGAATAATAAAAAAAAGTAGTAGCCGTGAATTTTTCCCCTATAACTCCCATGTCTTGTTAAACAAGACGTCGAATATAAAAATTTAATTGTTGTTGAGAATCTTTGGTGAATGAGTTGTTTAAAAGGAAACCCTCCCGGTGTCCTGATTAAAATAAGAAAAATATTATTGTTTTGAATCGGTAGATAAGTTGGTTATTCCAGCATTTATATATAAAAACTGGCGATAATGTGGTTAAGGCACCGGTATAGTAAAAGAAGAAACTCTGGACCCCAATCATAAAGAGAACCATAGTTAGAGAGGAAACCAACAACATAATGTTACGTTTTCCCCTTTTAGATTACACGTACAGATTCTTTTGGTTGCAAATACCACTGTGGCTCATTATAAATTCTGTATTATTACTTTATGACTTTCTCTGGCTTTACTTCTTGATCCTACCGGTCTTGTGGATACCATGGTCTCGTATTTACTAAACATGCGTTATTATTACAAACACAGCCATCCACGCTACACTACTGTGTTACTTGGGCGAGACATGAACTACTCGATGCCTTATTTAGTAACATCAACCAACCATGCACAGACATCTCCACTACTCCTTTTATTCAAGCCAGTCATCCCCTTTATTCCAATAGCCACAACACCCGTCTGCCATACACTGTTGTTATGCTGTTTCACTTCCCTGCGCAACCGCTACCGTTCTGATTTTTTATTATAAAGGGCATCTTGACAATTATTTGTTGCTCTTATATTAAATTAGACGTCTCTAAACTATCAGCCATGGCTTTACACAATAATTGCCTTTTGCCTCTAGGGAGGTTTGTACTGCTGCTTCTTAATTTTTAATTGCTTTATAACAATTGTTACTTTCCTTTGTTCGCATGTCCGAAGGTGTGCTCGAACTCATGATCTTCTAACTCAGCTCTTGTTAGCTAATTGTGGTATTATTCTATACACACACCATTAGTGGAAGTAACTTTATTCACCACTCTCATACTGTTAACAACAACAGGGGCTGTCAGATCTTATTTTCTTAACAATAATAATATACAAATTTTGTGTGGCAGTCGTGGCTGCATTCGTCTAAAAACCCTGGCTTGTAAGACAGCAAATCATTAGTTGGAATCTCGTCGGATACATAGAGTATTGCTGTATGCGCGACTGCGTTGACTGAAGAAGAATCGAGTAGTTGGAATCTCGCTGTCACAAATAGTTGTGCTGCACAATTTAAAAAAATTCTTTTATTCAGTAAACGAGATCGTAAGTACATATAAGAAAAACAATGCAAGAAAAATTTTAAAATAAAATTTTTGCAGCAAAGTACCCACCCCTTCGTTTGAAAGGTGAAAAATTAATATTTTAAGAATTTTTTTCTTTGCTGTATTATAATTTAAAGTTGTGAACCTTTGAAAAAAACACCCGTTACTATATATACGAGGGCTGCTATATATATTTCTGTCCTGGCAACACTGAGTGCTGCCAAGTGCAATCTGACATTTCCATTGGAAAGTTTGTCATTTTTAAGCATAATCGTACTCAAAGCGTTTTGACGTACGACGATTATTAGTGTTGTTAACAGTGACTTGAAAAAATTAATATAGAAAAAAATGGAATTATCTCGTGAACATTTTCGTGCCATCATTTTTCACAACTTTGGACGTGGATTATCACGACAAGAGTGCATTGATGAACTTAAATCTTTGTATGGCGATGAAGCACCATCCTATAGCACTGTGAAAAATTGGTATAATGAATTTAATCGTGGCCGAAGCTCGCTCAAAGACGAATTCCGTGAAGGTCGTCCAAAAACGGCTGTTGTGCCAGAGAACATTGATGCCGTGCGTGAACCCATAATGCAAGATCGACATTCGACATACCGAGAGATAGAGACATCCTTGGACATTTCTTCCACCAGCATACATTCGATACTGCATGAACACCTGGCCGTAAAAAAGGTTTGTTCTCGTTGGATCCCACACAATTTGAAAGTCGCTCAAAAAAAGGCTCGTGTCGATTGGTGCAAAGAAATGTTGCAAAAATACGATTGCGGTGCTTCAAAAGACGTTTATAAGATCGTCACAGGTGACGAATCATGGATCTATGCGTATGAGCCCGAAACGAAACAGCAATCGACCGTGTGGGTCTTCAAAGACGAGCAAAATCCAACGAAAGTTGTTCGTGGAAGAAGCACTTCGAAGCAAATAGTCGCCTGTTTCTTCGGCAAAACTGGTCATATGGCGACTGTTCCGCTTGAGCAACGTAGGACGGTCACTTCTGAGTGGTACACTACAATTTGTTTGCCTGAAGTCATCGGAGAAATTCGAAAAACCAACAAGAGAAGACGAATCATTGTTCACCATGACAATGCGAGCTCGCACAGATCGGCTCAAACCAGAGCGTTTTTGACCGGCCAAAACGTCGAATTAATGGGTCATCCGCCGTACAGCCCTGACTTGGCACCTAATGACTTCTTCTTGTTTCCGCACATCAAGAAAAAAATGCGTGGTCAACGATTTTCGTCGCCAGAAGAAGCTGTTGAAGTGTTCAAAGACCATGTTTTAGAGGTGTCTCAATCGGAGTGGAAAAAGTGCTTCGACAACTGGTTTGAGCGCATGCAAAAGTGTATAAATCATGCTGGAGAATACTTTGAAAAACAATAAAACCATTTTTGATTATAAATATTCGCATTTTCACTATTAGGCCAGAAATATATAGAGCAGCCCTCGTACATGTAGATAAATTATAATAAACCGCTGGAACTAAACGAGGATTTTCAAGCTTTAACTTTTACTTACTGGGGGGTATTACAAATAAAAAGAAAATTACCATTTAATATGAAAATTTGACGTTTTTGTTTTAAATATGTCTACTTTAGTACAAATTTATTTAATTTTCTTTTGTGTAAAGTTTCTATTCAACATTATTTTGTTTAACTTTTATTTTGATTAATTTTTTCTAATTGCTAAAAACCTAATTTATAATCAAGTATTTGCAAAAGACAAAAAAGTTATTTGTTTATAAAATTATTATTTTTTTCTCAAATTCTATAATCCAACTAGATTTGTTTATTATTTCCGTTAAACACAAATAAACAAAAAACAAAATTAAAAATGAAAATGAGTGAATAAAATGTATTTTAAAATATTTTCATTCATGAGACAGACGCAAGATTCGCTGAGGCATGCAAGAAAGCACACCATTATCTATTGTATAAAAACGAAAGTGTAAAAAAAAAATTAAAAAAATTATAAATTTATTTTTTTATATGTGAAAGTAAATTGTAATATAAAACTGAACCAACAATTGCTAACAAAGAAAGCCAACACATTTGAGAAGTTGAATAACAATAGTGCTACAAATAATTAGATTTTAACTCTTTGTGGAGTCCCCCCCACCACCACTACTGTTTTTTGTCACGCTAAGCATGACTTAAAAAATGTTTTCGTTTTCTTTCCATTAATAAATAACAACGATAAGTGAGTGCTCCAAATAAGCAACACAACAATTAAAACATTAATTCATTTGGCATCCATGCCAATTTTACATTTTTTCTCTTAAAGTTATTTATAAAGTTTACTAAAATGACAAAAAAGTGTGATACGAAAGGAAGAAGAGAAGTAAGGGTTTATTGCAGGAGGGGGCAACCTGCGGCCCGCGAAATAATTAAAATAATATACTCTTTTGTCTTGTATTCGAACTAAGATTAAAAACAACTACATAAAAAAGTCTCTAAAAATCATAACGAAAAAAGTTACGTTAAAAAAGTTACGAAAAACAAAAATATATTAATATTTAATTTGCTTTGCATCATGAATTTGAAAAAAAAAATTAATGGATTTCAGCAGCATAGAATTGTTAACAGATGTGACTAAAATATCCGAAAATTTAAAGTTAAAATTAATTAAACTGCGAGAAAGAAAGGCTCTTAAAATGAAATTTATAGAATTATCAAAAATTGAATTTTATGAAAATTAATAACGTAAAAAAAATCAACTGTTTCAAATGCGAACAGTTTTTTTAAATGGCTTTTTTTAAATCAAAATATAGATCGCGAATTACAGACGAGAAGTTAGAAATTAGTTTAGTACTTGCTTCTACTAAAATTGAACCAGACATAAGTACCTAATTTATAAATAAGCAGTGGCAAGTGTCTTATTAATATAATTATACTACTTATTATAAATTTTTTGTAATGTTATAGTTCAGTAATAAAAGACATTATAAATATATTATCAGAAATATTTTATTTTTGTTCAACTTCTAAAAATTGTCATCACTGTTTTATGAAAATACATTTTTTTATTTACCTACAAAACCAATGTTAATGGCCCGCTTAAGTTTGGTTGTTTTTAATTTTGGCCCGCATTAAAAAAAGGTTGCCCATCACTAGTTTATTGCACATTAGGTTTTTTTCAAAGCATTACCAGGAATTACAGGTGGCAACGTAGATGAATTCATTATTTTTGTCTGGTAACAAAACTGCCAAACTCTATATTTAAAGAATCTGTATTTATGCCCTGTTCAGATATGTTTTCTAAATTGAGTTAATTTAACTTTAATTGCGCAATTTAATTTGGTGTTCACACATGCTGATTTAAGCTTATTCAATTTCCACAAGGCATATTTGTTTTACTAGGTATTGTCGTCCACCCAGCTGATTTCTCTTTATTACAAAAACAACATGGCATTTTGTTGGTGCTTTGAAGTTGGAAGTGCCATTATCGTATTACCCGCCATTTTTTTATATGTTTATTTCTATTTTTTACTTGCGGCTTATCAATTTTATGAATATTTTCTTCTCACTGAACATAGTTCCCAGGTTAAACATACTCGTTGGCAAGGCTTGTATTTCTCATCTTATTCAATTAGTGATGCAATTAAGTACTAATTGCTCAATTTATTATTGACTTATTTGCGTAAATTCCTTAATTGCACAATTAAAGCGTATGTCTGAACAGGGTGCTACATTTTTATATATGGAATTTAATAGTAATGTTTCCCGTGAAAATGAATGAATTCGCCTACGCTGTCCCCTGGTCATTGATTCGCTTTGGTTTATTTTTTTAACAGTAATAGAGCGGACCAAGTTTTAAGTAGACTTAGTAGTCAAATAACTTATTATTCTATTTCGCCAACATTTTATTGCTATAGAATGATAATATAAGCGAAAGGATGGGATCCTATTGTGATATGAACCAGTTTACTATTGTTGTTGTTAAAGGTCATGACGTACTATAAAATTTAGTTGTTACAATTGCCAAAAAAAAATGTATGTCCAAAAAGAAGACACGTGTCTCTTGAATTTAAAATGTGTGACAGATTTTTGAATAAATCTTTCTGATTTCAGAAACTTTAAAAAAAATCATAAAATAAAAGTTTTCATACGATCAGAGTTGCATTTTATGTTGCATCTTGCTTGTGTGACGAGTGTGGCAAATAAACATACATTTTCTTATGATTTTTCCAGACAGAATTCCATCCGAGTTTCTTGTGAACGAATAGTATGACTATTAAGGATAGACAGTCGTTGCAGCGGGTAAAAATTTAAGTTCTATAAACTTGACACTAACTCTGTTTCCCACCTAGATATACTTCGATTATATGCAATCAATTTACTGGGCATTCGACCGACAGGCCCTTGGGAGATATTAGTGACCACTTTTTTCGGGTTCTAAAGTTTCTTCAGTGACTAACCTCTTCACCTCTTGGAAGGCTTTCTTGTCTATTCGCATCGATTGACTCAGTTGATTTGAAAGGACTCCACTAATTTTTGACTAACATTTTCCTTTTTTTTATTATGTTCATACACACCACCATTTTTTAATTTTGTAAGTAGTGCAAGTAAAAACCTTGTTCAGCTCCAGTTCCTTTCTTAGCTAAGACACCATCCAACACTAATAATAAAAAACATAACTTTTTTGATACAGGGTTGCAAATTGCTAAACTAGCAGTAAATTATCACGAAAATAAATTGGCCAATAAGGATTACAGCTGTTTTGCATTTCTCAATACATAATTATACTCAATACATAAATTTACACAAAAATACCTATTACCATCGTTAAAAATGTGCTTCCAAGTTGACACTATTAAATTGCATACTTTTGCTTTTCTCTCTATTTCCTCTTGGGAATAAGGTATTTTATCGGATTTATATAAAGGTAAAACTTTAGAAAAACCCCTATACGAGGGCTGCTCTATATATTTCTGGCCTAATAGCGAAAATGGGATTATTTATAATAAAAAATGGTTTTATTGTTTTTCAAAGTATTCTCCAGCATGATTTCGAATTTCTCCGATTACCTTAGGCAAACAAATTGTAGTGCACCACTCAGAAGTGGCCGTCCTACGTTGCTCAAGCGCAACAGTCGCCACATGACCAGTTTTGCCGAAGAAACAAGCGACCATTTGCTTCGAAGTGCTTCTTCCACGAACAACTTTCGTTGGATTTTGCTCGTCTTTGAAGACCCACACGGTCGATTGTTGTTTCGTTTCGGCTTCATACGCATAGATCCATTATTCGTCACCTGTGGCGATCTTATAAACGTCTTTTGAAGCACCGCAATCGTATTTTTGCAACATTTCTTTGCACCAATCGACACGAGCCTTTTTTTGAGCGACTTTCAAATTGTGCGGGATCCAACGAGAACAAACCTTTTTTACGGCCAGGTGTTCATGCAGTATCGAATGTATGGTGGTGGAAGAAATGTCCAAGGATGTCTCTATCTCTCGGTATGTCCCATGTCGATATTGCATTATGAGTTCACGCACGGCATCAATGTTCTCTGGCACAACAGCCGTTTTTGGACGACCTTCACGGAATTCGTCTTTGAGCGAGCTTTGTCCACGATTAAATTCGTTATACCAATTTTTCACAGTGCTATAGGATGGTGCTTCATCGCCATACAAAGATTTAAGTTCAACAATGCACTCTTGTCGTGATAATCCACGTCGAAACTTGTGAAAAATGATGGCACGAAAATGTTCACGAATTAATTCCATTTTTTTCTATATTAATTTTTTCAAGTCACTGTAAACAACACAAATAATGGTCGTACGTCAAAACGTTTTGAGTACGATTATGCTTAAAAATGACAAAATTTCCAATGGAAATGTCAGATTGCACTTGGCAGCACTCAGTGTTGCCAGGCCAGAAATATATATAGCAGCCCTCATAGTTTGTTAGTGATACAGAAACAGACGAACAATGCTTAATATTGGTGTATTGTATAACTATTCCTTAACTATCTGCACCACCAACAAAAATTTTTTTCAATATATTTCATATGCCGACACGGTGTTGTTACAGTTTTATAAACATTTATTAGATTTAAGGAAAGAATTCTTTTATTTATAATTTGTTCTTTAATTTAGCAATTATTGCTTATGTGAAGTGTCCTAGTTTTTTTCTCCATGTACTTACGTACAGTATATGCTATGATATTGAGAAATTGATTAAAGGCAATATCTATATAAAACTACGTTTTATTATTATAAATAGAGCAAATATATGTATCTGTATTCATTTCTATGTTTTACATTTCCTTTTGTCCTTTTTTATCATTATTATTTTTAAGTATGTTTATTTTTTATTTTTTCATAATAACATTTTTATTGTTGTTGTGAGAAAACTCCATCCATAATGCGTATTAACTTTTGTGATGGTCGCATAACAGTATAACAGTTGTCCCTTTAAATTATAAAGGCTTAGTTGCCACATTCGGCGATTTATAGTAATTTAGACGATTTTAGATAGTATAAAGCGTTTTAACGATTTTTGCCTTTATTTCTTACGACTTTTAAAAATTGTTAGTTTTTAACATTTTAATTGTTTATATGTATTTGACATAAAGGCATGTCAATGGGTACTTTTACATATAACAAGAAATTTAATTCTTGTTTTCCTGTTGTTAATAAAATCATTTAACGATTTTTTTACTTAAGACATGACAATTTTACACCTTATTTATCTGGCAGCTGTGGTTTTAGTTAAAGTCAATGAATTAATAACAAGAGAGCATTTAACAGTAACAGAGGTGTTAAATTAAAACAATAACATAAAAGAAACTTTAGCAATGGATACAAAAGTGCGCCAAATAAACATTAAAGAAAAACCAAAAAAGGAAAAAACGTAGTGAAAACTATTCCTGAAAGTCTGTGTCAACATGATGTTGCATGCCATTGTTTGAAAAACAAACAAAAAAACTAAAACTTAAAGCAATATATAGAGAACTGTGAAAGAATTTTTGTATATGTTTTATATATAGTTTATATATAGTACAAGTATTCGTTCGTGTTTCCCTTTCAATACACATTTTAGAAATATTTTTTTTTGCCTTTTCTTATTTTTTTTTTTTATTAAATTGCTTTCATTCGCTCAGTTATTGTTGTTTTTTTCACATTTATATTTTGTTTTGTTTTGTTGATTTAGCTGCAGTAAAGTAGATCAGTGTGTGAATTTTTCATATTTTTTTTTTCTTGTGGTTAGTTTATGTTTTCTGACATCCCCACCAGCTACTGATACCACAAACTACACCCTCTTTGCTACTGAGTTGGCCAATAAATCGAATATAACAAGAAAACAACAAAAACCAAGGAGCACACACACACACACACACACACACTGTTGAAAAAAAAACTAATAAAACAACAACCCCTTCTTTTAATAAAATTTTTCAGAGCAAAGACATGTTGGTTCATGCTTAAGTATTTTTCTTTTGTCACAATTAAATCAAGTCATAGGCTAAAGGGCGTGGCATTTGTTTTAATTGTCACAAGTGTCGGCCTTCGATTCTCTTTTAAAATTAAAATCTTTTTTTCTTTCTTGTTTTTTGTACATTTTTTAATTTAAGTAAATTATTTTTGTGTTCAATTTTAATTTAAATAAATGACAATTAACTGTTTATTCACTTACGTTATGCATGATTCAAGCATGACGTATGCACATATTTTCGTATCTCATTTTTTTTTAATTTAAATTCCTAAACAATAATAAAAAGATGCATTTATTAAAGAATCTCAAAAACAAAACCACCGTTTGCTTAGTACAGTGACACAGAAAAGTTTTTGTACAGAAAAATATTTGTTTTACAAAAAAATAAACAAATATTTTTGTGTTAAAAATTTCAAATCGTATATTTTCGATCACCATTTCAAATCCTTAACTGCCTACATTGCGGCCTTAAACCGTAAGTGTATACAGTTCATGCCCAAGTAAGCTTAGCATTTTGCGAATCAAAATAAGCACGTTTATCAGACCATGAGCGAATATGTTTTGAAAAAGTACCAAAGTTGGCTTCAAAAAAATTTCAAGTTTTAAAAGAGGACTGGATATGTTTTTTTTTTGGACACTTCTATTAATTTTTGTTTAGATATCGAGTATTTGAAATAATACCTCTACTGTTTTGGACAAATTAAGTAAAAAAAGAGCACTTACACTTTAACGCCAAAGAAGCTTAGTATCTCATCCAAGTTAAGTTATTCATCAGATCTGTTCTAGAAAAAATATCAAAACAATTCCCTTAAATAAAATCAATAATAAGAAAATCAAATAAATTCAAGATTGCACCCACAAATAAAAAACAAAAATCAATTTCCATAAAAACCTTCGTGCTATTTTTTTATTATTTAATTATCCCGATTAAATCAATTTCAAAATCCGCTATTTTTGAAATTTTGTATTTTTGTCTTCCCTACGTATGGTGAAATAAAACTCTTTATAATTGACTTCTTGTGGCCGCTCTTATGCTTTAGATCTGCCATTGATCTAATTTTCTAAACTTAAATTATTTTTTGTATTTACTTCGCGATAATTCGTAGTCTTTCTTCGCTTAGATTTTTCCAATCCTACGATCTTATTCTTTCAGATTCAGATTGCTTTTGCAAGCGATCACAACGGTAAAGATATAATATGACTGATGGGAGCATATTGTCGCTAAATCCTTTCCTACAGATTGGTAACGGTGTTTGGCTTTCTTTTAAAAGCTTCGTAAATCCCATCATTTTTTACAGTTATTTTGTTTGCCCAAAATTCGCTACGTCTTTTTTTGTTTGAATTAAAAAATAATCCTTATCAGTATGGGATTTCAGAAGTTGGTAACGATGATTCCACTGATAAACGGCTTTTCTATTTGGAATAACGATTGTAAAATCCACAAAGGACGTTACGTTAAATTGTGGCATAATGTTTCATGTTCATCTATTCCTTGCCTTCTTTTCGGAGCTGTTCTTTCCTGGAAAATTGCATTTGTATTCATGGCGATGATATGACAATTTTTGCCTGTACGATAGAGAAAAGTTGACACCAGAGTTAATCTTTCTACATTATACTAGCGATTGTCTTAATTATTGGCTTGATGAAACATTTTCCGCAAGTCGTTAAAGGGACGCTGGTGGACTTGACTCTCCTTGACGGGTTTACCAAATATCTATTAACTGCTTGACCCTGAGACTCGGAATTTGATCGACTTAATTCATGATAATATTTTGGACATGTGGTCGCTATTGGGAAAGCAGGAAATCTTTAGAAATTCTGTCACCGATTTTGAAAAACCTTTTGTCATAAGGACACCAAGCATGGTAAATCTTGGAAAGGCAGGAAACCTTTAGAATTCCTGTTATGGCTCTCGACGAACCTTTTTTATTAGGTCACCAAGTAAGGAAACGATTAGGTTATGCGCGTTTTCTCTTCATTAATATCGACTTTTTGGTCTCACTGAACTTATGAATTTGAACCATGCGGTGAAATATGCCACAAATGAGACGTAAGGCGACGCGATTTCAGAAGACTTTTTTGCCACTTTGTGAAATGACGAGTTTTGCATGCCCTACTTGAACGACATCGCATCAGAGAAGTGTATAGCTTGGAAACGACTAGCACTAAAATAAATTTATGGAACAAGCGGTAAAGCGTGGACATGGATGGAGTTTGAAAGAAGAAAGTACACAAAACCGCATGCACCTCATCGTAAAAGGGGAAAGAATGAAGGCATTTTTAGCCTTAAGTATACAATTTCTTGTTGACAACATTTTGTAGGACATTGTACAATTGAATGTTTATATATTCGTGTGTATGATTGATCACCCTTTATGGGTCTTGCAAAGAAAGCCTGAACATAATAACTTAGCAAATGGTTGGTTTGATAGAAGTTCGAGCTGAGATATTAAGGGCCAGTTTCACGATGTCGCAATCGTTCGTACGTTCGCATAATTACATTCAAAACAAAAACAAATTCTAAAAAATTTGTTGTAAATGTAATTATGCGAGCAAACGAACGATTGCGACATCGTGAAACTGGCCCTAAGAAAATACCTTGTTAAGAATCAGATCAATCTTAGGGTTGCAATAATAATCGCTGTGACTACTAGTTGATTGCTGTTTAGTGCGTAGGGAGCGAGAATTCCAACACATGATAGAGGATAATGGAAAGCTAACAATCTTAAGCACATCATAAAATTACTGGCCCTCAAAAACTAATACGACGTAACTCGGATAGTGTCGCAACCCATGAATCAAATAATAAGATTACGCAAAGACTCTCTCTTTCTCTGTTCATGACGTCATAAAAATAAGTCTTTGTTTAAAAGTGCAGTGATGTCAACTAAGTGCATTCGGCACTGTTTTTAGTGCTTTTTGATGCTAAAGAAAAAGCACTAAAGTGATGCTTTTACAAATTCTAATTGGTGCTTTTAGTAGAACAAAGAAAAATCTTTTTTTTTTAATTTAATTTTTTAATATGTAAATAAGTAATTAAAAAAAAGAATTCTGAATATGCATATTTACGAGGGCTGCTCTATATATTTCTGGCCTAATAGTGAAAATGCGAATATTTATAATCAAAAATGGTTTTATGGTTTTTCAAAGTATTCTCCAGCATGATTTATACACTTTTGCATGCGCTCAAACCAGTTGTCGAAGCACTTTTTCCACTCCGATTGAGACACCTCTAAAACATGGTTTTAGAACACTTCAACAGCTTCTTCTAGCGACGAAAATCGTTGACCACGCATTTTTTTCTTGATCTGCGGAAACAAGAAGAAGTCATTAGATGCCAAGTCAGGGCTGTACGGCGAATGACCCATTAATTCGACGTTTTGGCCGGTCAAAAACGCTCTGGTTTGAGCCGATGTGTGAGAGCTCGCATTGTCATGGTGAACAATGATTCGTCTTCTCTTGTTGGTTTTTCGAATTTCTCCGATGATTTCAGGCAAACAAATTGTAGTGTACCACTCAGAAGTGACCGTTCTACGTTGCTCAAGCGGAACAGTCGCCACATGACCAGTTTTGCCGAAGACACATGCGACTATTTGCTTCGAAGTGCTTCTTCCACGAACAACTTTCGTTGGATTTTGCTCGTCTTTGAAGACCCACACGGTCGATTGTTGTTTCGTTTCGGGCTCATACGCATAGATCCATGATTCGTCACCTGTGACAATCTTATAAACGTCTTTTGAAGCACCGCAATCGTATTTTTGCAACATTTCTTTGCACCAATCGACACGAGCCTTTTTTTGAGCGACTTTCAAATTGTGTGGGATCCAACGAAAACAAACCTTTTTTACGGCCAGGTGTTTATGCAGTATCGAATGTATGCTGGTGGAAGAAATGTCCAAGGATGTCTCTATCTCTCGGTATGTCGCATGTCGATCTTGCATTATGAGTTCACGCACGGCATCAATGTTCTCCGTTTGTGGACGACCTTCACGGAATTCGTCTTTGAGCGAGCTTCGGCCACGATTTAATTCATTATACCAATTTTTCACAGTGCTATAGGATGGTGCTTCATCGCCATACAAAGATTTAAGTTCATCAATGCACTCTTGTCGTGATAATCCACGTCGAAAGTTGTGAAAAATGATGACACGAAAATGTTCACGAGTTAATTCCATTTTTTTCTAAATTAATTTTTTCAAGTCATTGTAAACAACACAAATGATGGTCGTACGTCAAAACGTTTTGAGTACGAAACTTTCTAATGGAAATGTCAGATTGCACTTGGCAGCACTCAGTGTTGCCAGGCCAGAAATATATATAGCAGCCCTCGTACAAGCACTACCTACAGCCTACTTAAATCGTGCTTGATTTCTTCAAATATAAAGATTATATGATATTCTCATGAAATATTTATTATTTAAAACTACAGAATAAAATTTATTACTGTTTGTAATTGAAATTTGGATATTTTCTTATTGTATGTTCGCTTTTTTTCTATCCAACTAATAAAAAAAGCATTTTTTTTTTGTTGTTTTAAGACTATTCGTTACCACTGTATCACTGCATACGGAATCTTGTTGTAATCGTCAGTTGTTGATTTTTATTTGAAAAAAACGATGAAAAACGATATAAATTAGCTAACAGCGATTATAATGTGTTTTAATATTGTCATCGCTTTTGACGTAAACGTTTAATGTAAATATTTATTATTTCGAATACTGCTTTTATCAGTGCACTTGAATTTTAAATTATTAAACATTTTCATATCAGAATTAGGGAGAAGTAATTACTTTTCACACACAAGCCTACGAGCTACGATGACAATAATAAAATTTTTAATGTCATAAAAAGCAATTTTAAATTATTTGTATTCTAATTTGATTATATAAACAAAACAAACATTCTATTTTAATAGACCCACCCAGATTGCTTGATAAGAATCAGGGATGTAAAATTTAGTATTAATATACATACTTTTCAGAGTTTATTTTGCTGAAAAAAATTTAAGAAAGTACTTTTTTAGAGCCCACTTACACCACGAATCTCGTCATGAAATTAGTTTCACGAAATGTTTTTTAAAGGCAAAGGTGTAGTGAAGCAAGCGAGTTAAGCAAAATGTTATGACTTACAGTTTGAGCTGATGTTTTTACACTTTCTTTGTGTAGGTTCGTTGTGTACGTTTGTTGTTTGTGTGTTATTTGAAATAAATGTGAAATTTCAATGCCATGAAAATTTTTTTCGCTTTGGGACGAGATAAAACTCGCTAAAACTTTAAAAAAGGATTGAAAAAATGGCATAGTATAAACTAACCTACCTTGCTACCATAGAATGTCAATAAAAAGTCTGAATGAAAACATTCAAAATATTGTAAAGTCTTTTTCATTCTTTGGGTTCTTTCAATTAGAAAGTGAACAACCAAAAAAATGATTTTCTTTTCAGTACAATTCTCTTCACAACACTGTTAAATAGTACGCACTTTATTGCCACGCGCATACAAATACTTTTTTAGACGTTTACCGCTCGTACCTGCAGTTTCTGTTAATAGACGAGTTAAAACGTTTAGATTCTTGTAATATGAAACGATCTGGTAGCTTGAATTTGTATTTATGTGTATTTGAAAAAGAACAGTGCAACAACAATTACCCCAAACAACACTAAGTATTTTATTAATTAAACGATTTCATTTGTCATGGTAAGTTTTTATAATAAGTATTTTTGTTTCAGTTGTGCTACTTTCTTGGCAATATCATTTAGGAGTTCATACTTTTATACTTTTTAATAAATATTTTAATCCCTTGGCTGTGAAATGGGATGACCAACGTATTCTCCTCGATCCTTTTTGTTAATTCGTTCTTTTTTTGATGTGAAAATCAAGCTTCGATTTGGAGACAATGCGAAACTCATTCTTGCCACTGAAAATACATAAATGATTTCGAGAACTTTATAAATGGAATTTAACCTTTTTAATGACTGAATTTGATTATTTATTTTCTGTGTGCGATTATTTTGAATAATTCCATGCTTACTTCAAAGATACATTGTGACTTTAATTTAACACGACATAGTGTGGCTGAAAAACCTTTCTGCCCTAGGAGTATCACCCCACATTGCTCAAAATCGAAAATGCAATCGGGTGTCAATTCAATAGATTGGTTTAAGCTTTACCGTGTCTATTCTATACATAAAACATGAATTCTCCACTGTTCATAAAAATTAAAACATGATGGGATTTCAGAAGATGATTCTGCTTTGGGGGAGCTAAATAGGTTATGACAATGGTAAAAAAAAGAGGACAATACCATATTCTTTATTGTCGTCAGTTCCTTATTGCAAAAGGATCGGCGAGTTCCTTTTGCAAATGATACCAAGTTCTTACTGAAATTTGAGTTTCAAACTGTTGCAGCATTTATTTTATTCTTTAAAATTTGATTCCAGAAACTTTCTCTGTTTCCAAATTCGTAGAAATGGCCGCGCAGAAAATTTGATTCAAAAAAAAGAGGAGGCATGCCTTTTTCTGCTGCAAAAGCTTAGAACTTGAAGACTTCGGACGTCTTACTTTAAGAAGGTTTTTATTTATATACTCGAACTATCTTTTTATCTTGTTTACACTTTAACAAGAAATACTGAGGAAACATGTAGCGACCCAAAAAGAAAAACAAAACGTTTTAATTCTGCTGGAGTTCCATGCAGTTTTTTCTATTCTCTTTAATACTAGAACATATGAAGAATATACGAACTTGAACCTGATTAAAATGCATCTGTTTGAAGAAATAATTTTTTGTGGTGTGTTTTCTTTAAAAAAAATGTCCAAATGTTATTTGCCAAAAAAAAAAAAAACAAAATTTTTGCGGGCTCTTTTGTTCAATTATCCTTGTGCAAAAAAAGACGTTATACATACATGCACAGTCAATTCTTTGTCCTTATTTGTTTTCACTTGACATACATTCCTACGCCAAATCAGGTATCTCAAGGTTAACAACAATACAACAGCAGCAGCAACAACAACAACAACAACAAAAACAACACAATTCATTTTAAATGAATACGAGAGGCTGATTTTGAAAGCCAAGTAGATTCAATGCCGCCACTGCTCTATAATTGTTAAATCCTTTGCCAGTTGAATCAACTCAGCAGATAATTTATTTTCATTCGTACAATTTATAGTCGTATGATGTGTAATCAACACACAGACTCACACAATGAATTTGCTTTTTGCGTTCCTATAACATTTTTGTTTTTCTAGATTAGACATAAAGTTTTTATGGACTTGATAGTTTGTTTATTTGTTTGTTTGTTTCTTTGTAGTAAATAATAATCTCTATTTAAATATTCACTTTTCCTTGGCTTTAAAAATTTATAAAATTAATTTCTTAACGATTAAAAACCCTCTTTCACTTCAAAATCACATCTCTTGTTTGGTTGGTAAAATCTAGTGATCACGTTTTGACAAATGCCACTTCACTCAACCGGATGGTTAAGGTAACACAGGTATGGATTAGGGTTAATAATATTAGATCCACACTGTCGCATTGAGATCTCAACCGAGGAGGTCTCCTTGTCTGCTTCCTGCTGTCTTTGAAGTTCACTCCACGAAATCTGTATAGGCTGTTGGGCATTCACAAATTTAGTGGAAAACACTTCTTTTCGCAATTGGAAGCAAACCACAATGGCTGGCCATTGGTCAAACCACGAAAGTCCTTATCTGTCAAGCAACTGGTGCCCATTAGGAGGCGGGGTTTCAAAGGCGATTATGACACCGTTCTTATATTGCACAGTCCCTTGTATTCCTTCACAAAATTTAGAATCCTAATTTATATTATAAGGGGAATATAAGTTCTCCTTTGTAATAATCAGACGTTGGCGTTATAGTGGAGAATCCATTTCGTGATGTATCAGGCAGCCACCACAAGCATTTCTCTTTTTCTATTATTTACTATGGCCATATATTCTTGGCCGAACGGAACGTGCCACTTGTACGGTAATACGAGGGCTGCTATATATATATTTCTGGCCTGGCAACACTGAGTGCTGCCAAGTGCAATCTGACATTTCCATTGGAAAGTTTGTCATTTTTAAGCATAATCGTACTCAAAACGTTTTGACGTACGACCATTATTTGTGTTGTTAACAGTGACTTGAAAAAATTAATGTAGAAAAAATAATGCAAGATCGACATGCGACATACCGAGAGATAGAGACATCCTTGGACATTTCTTTCACCAGCATACATTCGATACTGCATGAACACCTGGCCGTAAAAAAGGTTTGTTCTCGTTGGATCCCGCACAATTTGAAAGTCACTCAAAAAAAGGCTCGTGTCGATTTGTGCAAAGAAATGTTGCAAAAATACGATTGCGGTGCTTCAAAAGACGTTTATAAGATCGTCACAGGTGACGAATCATGGATCTATGCGTATGAGCCCGAAACGAAACAACAAACGACCGTGCGGGTCTACGAAGACGAGCAAAATCCAACGAAAGTTGTTCGTGGAAGAAGCACTTCGAAGCAAATGGACGCCTGTTTCTTCGGCAAAACTGGTCATGTGGCAACTGTTCCGCTTGAGCAACATAGGACGGTCACTGCTGAGTGGCACACTACAATTTGTTTGCCTGAAGTCATCGGAGAAATTCGAAAAACCAACAAGAGAAGACGAATCATGACAATGCGAGCTCGCACGCATCGACTCAAACCAGAGCGTTTTTGACCGGCCAAAACGTCGAATTAATGGGTCATCCGCCGTACAGCCCTGACTTGGCACCTAATGACTTCTTCTTGTTTCCGCACATCAAGAAAAATGCGTGGTCAACGATTTTCGTCGCCAGAAGAAGCTGTTGAAGTGTTCAAAAACCATGTTTTAGAGGTGTCTCAATCGGAGTGGAAAAAGTGCTTCGACAACTGGTTTGAGCGCATGCAAAAGTGTATAAATCCTGCTGGAGAACACTTTGAAACACAATAAAACCATTTTTTATTATAAATATTCGCATTTTCATTTTCCAGAAATATATAGAGCAGCCCTCGCAATTAACGTAAGCGTAACTACAAAATGTTCCTCTAAAACAAAACGCACAAACAAAGAAAGAAAATCGGTTTGAGTTTATTTTGTTTTTGGGGGTTTCGCTAAGTTATGCCTTCCCAGACAGTCTTATCTTTACCATTGTAATTGATGATAATGCAGTGTTGATGTTTGAACATTTTTATGGCATGAAAAGGAATAATAAAATAAAACATTTTTTATACAGAAAACTTATCAATTTAAGAAAAAAAATTTTAATAAAAACTCCCAATGTTAAAAAAACTAATATTTAAAATAAATCTTCTAAATAAAATTTCGAAATTTAAACTAAAGATGTAAAAAAAAAAATTTTTTTCTCTTACAGATCGGAACGCTCTATAGTACGTGTATCAATTTACCAAAGTAGTCAACCACAACAAATTTGCCCTCCCGAATATTTTACGAAATTTGAAGATAATTTAGATAATTCATTAAGTAACTATAATTGTAATTTAGAAGACATCATGACGACAGCATCACCAATACCTGGCTATGACAGACAACAAAGGTAAGTCCACAGTTGAAAAATAAGAAAAGGTGTCCCAAAAAAAACAAAAAAAAGTATATAAATAAAATAGTAAATCGGCAAGAAACCTTTTTCCATTTCTTGGTTTGGAAATACAGCTTCTAGTAGAAATTTTCCAAGACTGGCTTTTACTTGGAAACTTAAAAATATTTCTAAATAAAGCTTACACATTCTGAAAGAGGGATATTACAGGAACAAAATGCTAGACTTGGGTTTATCAGCTCCTTAAAGTGAGCGCATGCCACTTTCATACCACGTGCTTGGTATGTTTTGGGGTCCAAAAGAGGACACATTTAAATTTGTTTTAAAAATTCATCGGGTGAATAACGAGATCATTAGTGGAAATAAGTGGCTCACAAAGCGCGAGCTGTTAAGCGTTGTGGTGTCTATTTTTTATCTAATTGGGCTTTTAGGCAATTTTATGATAAGTGCTAAACTCTTATTGAGAGAAGTATGGAGACATTTCTTACTGTGGGATGAGGAGCTACCTGAGCCTTTAAAAAAGATGTGGATAAATTTGCTCCAAGAGTTGAAAAACGTTGTCCTTTTAAAAGTCCTACGTCCAATTGCATATTTTCGTTGATGCTTGTTAGGAAGCGTTTGGCGCTGTGGCTTATTGGCGATATATTACAGCTGACGGAAGTATTGGAGTATCATTTGTTTCTTCGAAAACAAAATGTGGCCCATTAAAATCGATGACGATACCCCGGTTGGAACTACAAGCTGCCGTTCTTAGGACTCAGTTGATGAGCACTATAGTAGAGGAGCATGAGATTTATATTTCTCGTCGAATTTGTTGGAGCGACTCTACTACTGTCATCAGTTGGCTAAATTCTGAGAGCAGAAAATATAAGCCGTTTGTTGCCCACAGAATTACAGAAATATTAGATTCTACACGCCCAAATGATTGAGATGGTTGCCTACTAACTTAAATGTTGCAGATGAAACTACGAGAATTAGGAGTAATATTAATTTTTCGAATGAAGCACGCTGGTTTCAAGGTCCACAATTTCTATATAAGAACAATGATGATTGGCCAAAAAATACCTCAAGTAGAACGGATATTAAATGTGAAGAGGAATTGCGACCAAAATTTATTTTGCTGGTTAGTACAAACTTAATTATTGATTTTAATTGTTTTTCTTCATTTCTCAGGCTCACTCGCACAATGGCTTGGGTACTGAGATTTATAAGACGCTGCCAAAAAAGGTTCAATGTTTGCGATTTGCCTAGTTTGTCTACGGAGGAGGTAAACATTGCAGACACTACATTATGCCGCCTTTCACAAGAAGAAAGTTTTATGTTACAAATCTTAAATGCTGGAAGTAACCTGAAAAGAGACAGCGATTTGTATATGCTTTCGCCATATTTTGATGAAAACAATTTGCTTTGGGTGAGTGGTCGTACCGATGTTGCCAGCTGGTTGGCACTAGATGTCAGGCGGCCTATTATTTTGTCGCCCTCTCAACATGTAACGCAGCTCTTTGTTGGCCATATTCGCAACAAAATGAAATATCAAAACTTTGAAGCCACCATTGATAAAATAAGGAAAAAAATTTGGGTCCCTCGCTTACAAAATCTTCTTCGAAAAACAGTTCAAAGGTGCTACATATACAAATTTCTTCGTGCCGTTCCAGTACCTCCATTTATGGGCTCGTTCGAAGACTCATGAACGCCGTTTTAATCCTCGCCTGGGTTATGTCCCAAAAGATGCTAGGGACGGTTTTTCGGATCTTATTTCGAAATTTCACTTTTTCGCTAATATAAAGCGACATTACAAGGGCAGAGAAATTCTTCTGCCTTTGATCAGAATGCTCAGATTGATCTTTACTCTCTTATTGAATGCAATAAATAGGGACACCGGGTGCTTTTAAGGGTGAGTCTGCGCTGTTGAAGAAAGAACAGCATTTTAAAGACAGTGCAATATAATTTTACCAGTTACCAGTTCTGCAAGTTGCAGTGGGCAAAATAGTTTTGAGTATAATTTCCCTCTGTATGAAGAGTATTGCTAAGTTTATATTTGCGAAATTTAAACTTCGTGCCAATTAAGCGGCAAATTTCAATGATTCGTGAATTTTGGGACATCCTTCCTTTATATTTACATATTCCATCACATTAAAAACAACAAAATTATTTATTTTTCCTTGTTTTTTTAATTGCAGCACTGATTCCGGATGGGACAACCCCTTTCGCCCTGGTGGCGATTTATCTAGAGAGGCTGATGAAATTGTAAAAATGATTAGTGGTAAATACATAAATCAAATAATTACAAAAATCGAACACTTATAATTTTTATTACTTTTAATTAACTAACGATGGTGTCTGTACAATCCGCCGGTCAGATAGGCACTCAACCAAGTAGTTGCTAGAGTTCGCCTTGTGGTCAAAATTCGTTATTTTATGTACAAAGTCATGTTTTGAATTAAAGTCTATTTTTTGCGTGTGTAGTGGTAGCAATTTATTATTTAAATACTAAACCGATTTAAATGAGATAAAGGCGGTGCACTTAAGCTTGACGATATCTACAAATATGTAAAAGAAATAGCAAAATGGGTTGAAAACAGAGGAGAGAGAAAAAGGATCCCTTGGTTTTACAAATATATTTATGTCGCCATATTATTAAGACCAGACAAACTTGCTGTGACTAAAAGCAATGAACAGCTTAAATGGTAAAAAATAGAGAATGGTGAAGCAAATATCGCCAAGGAAGGTTCGTTTGGAAGCAATAAGCCTAAGCAAGCAAAAAGGAAACTTTTGGATAGATTTATTATCGAAATCAACACTTCAGTTAAACAATTTGCGTGCCAGCCATGTTTAAAAAGTGAAGCCATGAATAAAAAGTGATTTAAAAACTCTTGGTTTTACGCATATTACAGTGTGTGCTTTCAGAGAATTTCGAAGGACAGGAGATTGGCATCAAAGCCATTACACGCTTATACAAAGTGTTACGTCGGTCCTGTGGAGTACGCTAATTAAAGATTGTCCATAAGTTGTTCTCTCCTGTAGACCATTTTTATAAACGACCGATCTCCGTTTCTAATTACTCTGAAGACCTTATTGTTTCGTTGGTGATAGAGTAGGAGAAACAGGTCGTTTTGAAGAGGATGCAGCAGGGTCTGGAGCTGTTGATCAACCCCACACAATTTTTTTTTATTGTTATTACCATTTTTTCGACGTAAACGTCACACACTTAACAGATCTTTATGAAACTGTTCATCTATGAAGTTTTCTTATGAATTCAAATATTGTGCAGTCATTATTTTTTTTATCGAACACCCACTATTTATTTATGTTCTCCAAATATTATTTTGTAAAACGTGAATAACAAAATGGTCTTACACCAATATGAAATTTCTAATTATTATTAACTTGCCTAAGAATTTTTTTCAATTTCAATATCTAGAAGGTAGTGATAGTCAGAATCGATGTTTAAAAGATTAAATTGTTTTTACTTATTTATGGTTCCTAACAGAGAGTAATGGCACACGAATTGGTAAACCAAAGATCTTATGTACATAACAAATGAAATTTTAATCTCTAAACGTTGCTTAAACGGTTGCGTAATATGCATATAGTTTTATTTTTCTATTATAAATTAATAATTGTAAATGAACCTAAGTTCGTTACATGTGATTAATTGTTAGGAAATCTATAAATTCATTCTTTGCATCAATGTTTAACCCATACTTTTGGGAAATGAGGAATCCAATTTTCGTATTTACATTTGTTTTTAAATTATTCGACTTTTTCCACAGACATTTAATAGATTTTGTGCGAAAGGTAATGTGGACATCTATACTTGATGATGTTGTAGTCCATTGTTATTCCCCTCTGAATATTGCTCTTTGATCAATTTCACTATAAATCATTAAGTACCTCATCCCAATAATGGATAATGGACCACATCTTTTAGTTTTCAAATTGCAATGTCAAATTGTTCATTGTCATTCATTTATCCCAGCCAAAGGAGCCTTTTTCCACGCAATCATTATCAGTGACAGACTCTTCATAGCTTCTAGCTCCTCCGAAAAAGTCCTTATTTGTGTTCTCTCATAAACTAATTCATTCATTGCCTTATCAAGCCCTTATTGCTCCTTTAAAAGCCATACAAATGTCTAGTCAGAGCCACATGGCGCTTCAACCGCCAAAACACCCTCTACCTCTCTAAAACAGGGGGCAAATTACGGCATTCGATTCGAATTTAAATGTAAATTTCGATCGATATCGAGTGGCGTAATTTGTCACCTGATCACTCGTTTCTAGAATAATGTGAGTTTCCTGCAATCATGATTCAGAGATAGTTGCAGCTATATCTCTTTTCTCATCGAAAGTTCATTGCAGAACCTAACGTCACTAGTTTTAGTACACTTGACGTTGCAATCAGCCCGTACCAACCATAACGTTAAATTACATATTCTCGCATTGCCTAATATTTTAATTTGATACCGCAACCCTTCAAAGACTTTAACGCTGCTTGGCTACCGGGTAGTCCGCGGCTGGTTTCGCAGTAGTTTATCCTATCAGTCCAATTTTCCGAAACTTTATTGACAGTTTGTCGTTATATCTCACGAATAACTCAGACGATATTAAACTTTAAGGGTGTGTAGCGCTTTTCGTACAGCATAAAATCAGTCTTTAGCGGCACCCAACAGTCAAAACTCAAATCGCAGCTCCAATGCAGTTAGTTGACATCGCTGAAACGGCGAATAAGACATGGCCCGACCATCACAAGATTACCCAAGTTCATATCTTCTATTTCAGTCCATGAAAATAGAACTTCTAACTCACACTTTTTGTAAATTTATAAGTTTTTCAACGATGACGTGCTGGTTTTTCGATACCCTAATAAAGCAAAATTTTTCTTTTTAAAATAGCTGCCGAAAGAAAAATGTTTCTCATAAAAAAAAAAATAAAAAGAATTTCCGCCAATTTCGATGCATAGTTGGAGCTTCGGTAAAGACCTAACTGGGAAGCCATAACGAGCATGTTAGATTGTAATCAAAACTCTTTAAGTGATGGTGCGTGAGATGGAGTCTAATCCTTGGATTGAGCTGCACACTCTCAGCCACAGTAGTCAAATTCTCATCGATGCACTACGCACGTCGTCGTGGACTACGAAGGTTGTCCACTAGCAGCTCAACCTCATGAACTTTTTGTTCAAACATGCGTATAGCATTCGCGGTAAATGCTTTTATTTAGACAAAAACTTTTTTTTTTTTCAAGTTTGCAATATTTTCTAATGTTGTTCAAGTGTAAACAGACTCACTTTAGTTCAGCGATGTATGATACATCCTACTAGTCAATATTTTGGACAGTGTCAGATAAAACTTAAAACAATATTTTTATTTGGACCACCCGGTAAATGCATACTTAGAAAACATTTATTTGAAACTGCCAAAATTTCGACCTGAAATAAGAACTTTGTATGATTATGCTCGGTAAATAAACACCCTGATGTAGTGCAACTATCTTCGATCCATCCTTAAAACTGTACCCACCCTTAAGGGCTAACTATAATGTGCTTAATCCAACGTAAACAACTGTGGGAATATACATAATCATATGTGTACAACTATAATGTACTTAAGACAGTTTTCGTCAAGTTTCATCAAGTGTCATTTTCTTAAGCAAACAACGAAGCCAACCGTACTTTGCTTAAGAAATCAGATGGCTTTCTGTTGTTTTAAAAATTTCAAAATATAATTGAAAAAAACAATAAACACAATTGCCTGTACGACAAAAGAGATTATAACCGAAATGTGAAAGAAAGGGTATGAAGAGAAATTTCTGATAAATGCAGCAAAAGTGGTTGTGTGTAATTTATTTTATTTCAAGATTTTGTTTATTAAATTTTTTGCATTTCCATTTTTTTTAGTTCATTTTATACCACAACAAAAAACATATGGTTTAACGGATGTACACACTGTTGCATTTTTTAGTACTTTTTTTATTTATGTTATTATTTGTTTTATTTTCATTAAAGAAATAATTTATAATGATTGATTGTTGGTAATATATTTTTAAATTGTACACATTTCACAATATTTTGGGCAAAAAACGATACATTATGAAAGTGTACCAAGAAAACAGTTTATTTTAAAGGACAAATGTTTGCAACTATGTGAAGTAAGTATTTACGTTTAAAAATTACATTATGGCCATCAAAAAGTCTTTAAGAAAATGCTTAAGTATTTGACAGTATTTTCGTTGACTTTTGACAGTAGCTTAAGTTAGTTTAAGCATAATATAGTTAGCTCTTTAACACTGTGTGTGCATCGGATTCTGCAAACAAATTTCTATGCGTGAATTTTTTTTCTTTTTTTTGTGGTGTTCTGTCGAAATTCATTTCAATGACCTTTTAGTGTGAAGATGGCGTGTCAAGTTCATTTAAACTTATCTAAGTCATATTTCATGTGTGATTAGTTGATCCTAACCACTTAACAGTCTTAGAATCATTTATTTTACACTTCCTACTAAGAATTACAAAATCAGAGCCGTTGATTTTTTCAAATATTATTTTCACTTTTTTTTTAAACAAATGAGTCAAATGAAGCGCGTGTATGCAGTGCCCTGCAAATTTGATCAGATATTCTTGAAGTACAATATTATTTTAATCAAATTATTAAATATTAAATTATAAAAATATTTCGTCGTTTTTTTTTATAGGTGGTAAACCAATAACACCGACAGAAGATCATGTGATAGGCAATGGAAAATCACAGACTAACGGTACTGCTGGTAATGGTACAGTGGTAACAGAAGATATTACAAAATCAAATGTATGTTAAATGAAAACAATTTATGTATGTGATTTAATTTAATTAAAAACTTTTGTGTTTTTTTAAAGGTAACGCAAAATCAGTCCGCACAAAATGGTACAAATGGTACCCATAGGATTACAGCTTCTACGGCAACAACTGGTGGTGGCGGTGGAGCTGCTAAGCCAACAGAAAATAATGGCATTACATCTTCAGCTCAAGTCTCAAAGCAAGTGGTACCTGGACCTACGTCGGCTAGTCATGTTGTTATAGACGAAAAGAAAAATAAGAAAAAGGGCTGTTGTGTTGTTCAATGAACTAACAAATGTCGGCTACAAATTATAATATTTGAGGCAGTCAGAAATAAGGAGATAATTAATATTAATTATAATAATTATCATGCTGTTTTGGATGGAAAAAAATATAAGACAGAATGAGATAAATGAAATTTATTAAGTATATAAAATGAAGCACATGTTGCTACAACATTGTCCTACTCCTTCTTGGCATGTGTCGTCGTAATTGTTTATGTATAAAAAAACAAAAAAAAAAATCAAAGCTACAAACAAACTTATATATTTATCATAATATATATAATATATATATACACTCACACATATACATATATAAATATATATTTATATTTTTTACTAAACATATTTATTATTTATATGTAAACTATTTTGCGACTATTATTTAGGCAACTCCAAGCAGCAATTGCAATAATCTGTAACAAATTTAAAAATCATTAAGATAAACAAAACTAAATTAAAATTCAAGCGTAAATATTTGTTGTATGTAGTAGAAATTTTTATATCTTAAAAAACAACCCATTATATGCAGGCTTTCCTTTACACACTAGGCAGCTTGTTTTTTTCATAATCATGATCAGTTGAAATATTTTTATATGTATTATTTTACTCAAACTGTTTTTGTTTAAATATTTATTTTACTTTTCCAAATTATTATCGATTATTTTTTACAACAAATTATTTTATTAATTAATTTTTATAATTGTGTATATGTATGTAATTGTAGGCTAACATGCATTAATTTAAGGGCATCTTTAAGTGGCAGATAAGTTGCAACAACAAAAAAGTTCGACAAACATGTGTGTTGGCTTAAGTAGTTCCGCACACACAACACAGGTACTTCGTTAAACTTTTTACAATGTTTTTAGCAAATGTTTTTTATAATTGTTTAAAACATGTTTTTAATTAAACAAATATTTATATTTCTAAATTCCCTGTGTGAACTGTGTTTTGCTAAAAAATTTTAAAATGATTTAAAAGCCTTTCATAGTCAGAGATGGAAGCCTTAGCTCCATTGAAATTTTACTACATCGATTTACTAGTGCTGAAAAAATACCTTTTTTCTACAGAATATGTTCATCAATATTACTAAGGCCTTGCTTAACTGAAATGAATAATTACATTTTTAGTGCTCGCCTTACATTTTTTTGTTAACCAGCAGCTTTATTGTGTAATTCTCTAAAGCTAAATCTCCATCGCTAAAACTACAAAAGAAAAACTATTTAGCGATTTTTGTCTTCAAATGCTATTCTGTAACGCTTTTTGCCGTAATTTGTTTTTAGCTTTTTAGCGATCGAGATTTAGATTTAACTACGAAAATTACAAAATAAGACTTCCTTTCTCTTTTTCCTACATTAATCTTAGATTTCGAAAATTTATATTTTATGAACGGTCTTTGGCTAAAAAAAAATTTTCAAAAGTCTTAAAAGCGCCTTTCTTAATCCAGGGATGGATATGTTAGTAGTTTTATTTTTTTTTATTTTTGCTACAGCAATACCCAAGGCAAATAAATTATAAGGTGGTAGCGATGGCGAATTCGTTAATTTTCGCCGTAAGCACGAATGTCAAACTACATATAAAAAAAAATATACAGATTTTTTATATATGGAGTTTGACAGTTAGACTACTGGCGAAAATCAATGAATTCACCATCGCTACCTTTCTACTTTCTACATTATTTTAAGAAATGTCAACCTTATACGATTTGTGATTGATTCCTTGACAGGATTAAACAAAAGTTAGAATTTCTTTAACCATTTGCATTTATTTCAATCCACATAAATTGGTTTGTTGTTACGCTGTTACTTTGTGACTTAGTTTTTGTATTAGAAAATTTTCTGTTAATTCTTCATCGATTTTTTTCTTCTTTACACTTTTCAATTATTCTGTGTCTCAATAATCTCAATCCACTTCATCTTCACAAACACTGAACAGTGTTGATTGGTAACTAAATGCTAAATTGAAATTAAGAAACGAAAGTTTTTATTATTAAGTTTTTAATTCATTTTGATTAACTCTTGACCAAACAGCCTTAACCAGAGTATGGCCGTTTAAAGTTTTTAAATTTTAAACAAAGAAAGTATACTAGAAGAAGAAAAAAGAAAATCATGTTAAAATTATATCTTTAAAAATGACTTCAGTCTGTTATTTAAGAGAACTTAAACAATGTGATGTTAAAAATTTAGCGGAAAGTGTTAAACAATAAATTCGAAAATGGCAGGAATAAAAATTCTTGAAAAGTGAAAATCCTGCGTTAATTTAGGAACTCGCGGCAGCAAAATTTATTATGCAGCACTACAATAAGAATTTAAATGTCAATTTTAAATGTACAATTTTCTTATCACACGAATTCATTTTGATTTCAGATATATATCAAAGAAGTAAATGAGAAGAAAACAAAATTTTGAAATTATGTCTCGTCTGAAAGCAAAAACAAAATTCCATGGACAATCATCTGTACGCAGCATGAGCTAATGTTATGGATTATTCGCCTTATGCATTATGTTGACAGCATTTGAAAAAACTAAAAATCAAAACAATAAATATCATGAAAACAGTTCGTCTTTTTATTATTAAAATGGCCAGTTTAGAAAATGTGAACATTTTTTTAGTTTTAAAAAGAAAAGCGAAAGCGATTATTTGAGCTATAATAAGGCAAATTAATACTAGGTGGCCGTGATGGCGAATTCATTAATTTTCGCCGTAAACGCTTAATGTCAAACAACATATAAAAAAATTATACTTATTTTTTATATATGGAGTTTGACATTTAGGATTTCGGCGAAAATTAAAGAATTCGCCATCGCGACTTCCTGGAGCTATAAGTTTTACTTTGCATTGATTTCGCCCTGATTAAATTTGTTTACAAATAATATTGTTTAAAATAAAACAAAATAAATTCTTTTTGTTTATTTATTCAATTCAATTTTAAGGCCAGTCTGAGCAAAATAAATCAGCTCCTACAGTACACATGCACCCAACTAAAAATCATATTTATGACGGTGATTTACAAAACACCAATTATGCAATTTTAAATCGCATAACAAATTTTAGGCGAGATGATATTGTCAGAATATCAACGTAAAACAAAAGAATTAAATCATAAACCCATATTAAACTCAATTAAGTATACAAACTTGTGCCACCACATACAAAAACTCGTCGAACTGATCTGCCTGTGTAAAGGTGCCCTTTAAACCGTTATTTATTTACTCTAGTTCCTCCACTTTTTATTCCGGCCCCACTTTTCCAATTCTTAATTTGTCCACTTAAATGAATACGAATTTGTTTCGAAAAGTCTATTAGGAGCATTGAAATTAAGACAAATACAAAAACAAAAATAATTAAATCGCATTTACTAAAACAAAATACTTATTGCACATACCTTTCTACATATACATACATACAAACAAACCGACAACCGAACAACAACAAAATAACAGTATAAACATACAAACAGAAACAAATTTCAAATGATATTCTAAATTTATTTATTCTATTTTATATTTTAAATCAAGTTTGTATGTATTTGAAAAGAAAACATATTACCCAGTTAGCATTATTGATCATATTCGAGTCTTTTTTGACTCCTCGACAAGATTAAAATAATCGATTATGCGCTCGTTTTAGAGTCGAAAATGATTGTTTTGTCGGTAGAAAATGGTACCCTAGCCGCGACTCTTCTGAACGAGTCCCTTATGACTCTCGTTTTCGACTCATTTTCGATACTATTTTCAATCGTACTTGTAATCAAATACGATACTTTTTCGAGTCAACTTTTAATCATATTACTAGCCGTATGCGAGTCTTTTTCGAACCATATTATACGAACATTTCTAATATATTTTCTCAAAATGAAAAATTGCAAACAATGGTTTGCTTATTTTTTATAACACGCCGTATTGACGAGCCATGGATTTGTTCAAACATTAAACAATTTCATGTCCGCACATTAAAATGGCTATTGTAGATCATCGTTGTCGATGTCATGTCGGCTTCAAACAGCGAGAAAACGAAGCAGTTTTCTCCACGCAGACAAACATGAACAAATATCTGTAACCTATTCTGCTGACGTTTTGTTCATGTGCGAACAAATCAATTGCTCGTCAAGGCGTAGTGTTACATTCGTTAGCATGTAATTCCTAATTTTCTTAAAATTAAAATTTAAAAAAATGAATTTAAAAAAATTTGAAAAAAATTATTTTACATTTGTGTCTCTATTTTTCTACGAAGTGACATATGTATGTATTTTTACGAAAATTAAAAAATAAAAATAAAATATGTATTTGAATCATTTTTTCATCATTAGGCTGCGTTAAATATGTCTCCAAAATAATTCTAAAAACAGTCAAATTTCAAGCATTTGCTTTTTGTACTTTTTGTTTTTTTTAGAAAGTCGCTTTCTATGCGTTTGTCGGAGTTATATTCGAGTCCCTTTTTAAACGCATAACTGATGAATCGGTTTTAAGTCATCTTGGGTAGTCTTAAAAGACTCACTTTGGTGATTTTTGTAAAAACAATCTTTCAAATGCTAACTGGGTAAATATTTGAAAAATATTAATTAAAAAAAATTATTGCATTGTATGTATGTACATGTGCATACCAGCACAAGCAAGTAACCCAGCAATCAAATCAACAAAATTAAAAAAAAAAAATTAATAAATCTATAATAAAATAATTAAAGATGATGTAACAAAAAAAATTCAATATTTAAAATTGTAAATTTCAAATTCTATGTTAAGTTATGTATGAAAGAGAAATTAAAAAATATTAAATAAAATGAAAACAGAAACTCCGAAAAATATTTAATTCTAGAAACGAATTTAAAGAACGAGAACAAGTCAATTACTGTGCACTAAACAAAAAAGCGAAGAGCAAAGTAATCACCACACTTTTAAAAACATTTCCTTTTAAGTGTTTTTAAAAATGTTTTTTTGATCATTCGTTTCGTTTGTCTTTAACTGCCTGTATTGTGTATAATTTTTTTAAACAAGTTCTTGGTATTTAATTGAATTATAGCGGCTACTAGACTTCGGCTAGGTTTCATTTTATCCTTAAACTCGTTAAAAAGTTTTAAAGCTATACGTAAATTAAGATCATTTTTATAGAATTAGCATTTCAGGCATAATCTACATATGTTGTTATTTTTCGTAACCGTGTTACATTCTTTAGGAAAGGGACAGATAGATGAGAGATAAAACAGGTGGCAAAAAGAGAAAGATTTTCAGCCCAATTATAAACAAAAATTCCGTGCGAGTTCTTTCACTTTTCCCTTTTCTCCAATTATAAATTTTTCCCCTTTTGATTGACTGCGGAAAGTGAAAAAAATCGGAGGAAAAAAGTAGGTATTATAAATTATCAGCCCAATTATAAATATTCTCACGGAATTTCTTTCCCACGGAAAAAATTTTTCTCGAGAAAAGATTCCTCCAATTATGAATTCCGTGGGGAAAAATAATGAAAAAGTGGCATCACAGTAATTTGAAGGGAGTTTGTTTTGTTAATTTTCATATAATTTTTATTTTATAATTTAGAATACCTACTTTTTTCCCCCGGATTTTTTTCACTTTCCGCAGTCAATCAAAAGGGGAAAAATTTATAATTGAAGAAAAGGGAAAAGTGAAAAAACTCGCACGGAATTTTTGTTTATAATTGGGCTGTATATGAAAATAAACACAAAAAAACTCCTTTCAAATTACGATGATGCCACTTTTTTATAATTTTATTTCCACGGAATTCATAATTGAAGGAATCTTTTCTCGAGAAAAGTTTTTTTCCGTGGGAAAGAAATTCCGTTATAATTGAGCTGATAGCTGTAGCCATTTTATTAATTATTTTACTTTGCCGGTGAATATGGGCCTTTTCGTAAATGCATCACTGCACTGCATGTGATGGACAGTACGTTCGTAAATGCAAATAGTGGCAGCACTGCAAATGTCATCTGTTCATAAATGCGTCACTAAAGTATATTATGCGCAAATAAAAGCAAAAAACTAATGGTTGATGGTTGAACGTGTGAGTATAAATTTTGATGTTTTTTTTTTGTTTATTTCGTTTTGTTTAATATTTTTTATATTTATTATTTTTCACATATTTTTATCGTTTTTTATATCATGTAGCTTACAAATCCAGTTTAATATTAATTTTTCCATTTTTACAGTATTTCTTCGTTCGGAAATGCAAACTTAATTGAGCAAATCCAATCATACGCAACAGCTGATTAGCAGTGGCAGTGCAGAATAATTATATGCACCGCAGTCATGTATTTACGAACAGGCCCTATGCTATCGGTGATTTAAATAATTAATCGGGAAATAGCACGAAAAAAAGATTTTTTGAAAATTAATTAATATAATAAAAAAAAAAAAATCCAGATGTTTAATATACAGGCATGTCACAAATTACGATGGTTACGAATGATTTGAATTCCGTATTAACAATTCCGATCGATTTTGTTTTACCTTCTTCAGATTCCGATCGATATTGATTATTAAAAAAAATGCTAAAGCTCCACCTTTTTATTTAAATGTTGCAATATTGCGCACACCTAAGCAAACAACACAGCTAATATAAATAAGGACATATAATAAAAGTAAATTTGAAAACCGTTAGTAAAAAAATTTCAAAGAATCTTAATTCTACTTTGAAGCAACCACTTTTAAGGTTTCATGCCGACGAAGTTTTTCGTTTTCTAAAGAACCAATTTACGGAATTGAAACCATTTTCGATCGGAATTGAGTTCTGTGACATGCCTGTTAAAAAACATTTTTATTTTTTGATTGCCACAGGTGCGAGGTGTTTACCACCTTGACTAGAACAGCCTCGGAAAAACTCTTATGTATAATATGCCTTTGTACAGACATCCTTTTCCAACATATTATTCTTTGTATTTGCAAATGGAAAAAATGACGTTACGTGTCAACATTTTCTGAATTGCTACATCCTTTTCAGCTATCTACTTTAGGTTGTGTACATCTATTTAAGCAACTAAGTTGATAAATCAAAATACAAGGAATATTCGTAATCAACCAATGAATATTATTAAGCTATTTTCGTTTTTTCTCTTTATTAACCGTTATATGTGTATGCTTCTTTTTGCTAATGGTTAAAGGCCAATACAAGCGGCATGCGTCAACAGTATTACCTATTTGAAAAAAATTAGTTTGGTAATAAAAATATACATACAAAAGTTTTAACACGTTTAATTTAACCTGGCAATGCCGTTAAAAGCGACCGAACGGCAATGTTGAATTTAGTTTAACTTTTTGTATTGCCGCTTTAATATGTCAAATCATCCATAGTCTTCCTTTTGTGTTTCTTTTCTTCACTAAATCGTTGTTCATTTTATTTATTTTCTTTTTAAAATTTTTAGCATGTAAATTTATTTATTTCTGCTTCAAAAAACCAAAAATGTTTTATATTTTTTACACAAGCGTCCGCATGCCGCTTACATTGGTCTTTCACTCTAACAGTTGCCTTAGAAGCGAATACAGTTTTATTTTTCTTAATAAACAAACAGAAATTAAAGCAACGTAAAATTAAGCAGAATTGAAATTATCCATTTTCTTAAATCTAATCACCTTCAAAAAATATATAAAATAGAGAAATTTAATTTCAAATTTATTTTCTTCTATTTCTAAAAAAAAGACGTCAAAAGTATTTTTGGTATTGGTTTTTTGTACCGCCATAATTATAATAAATCGCCAAGGCTGGCAACTGTATAAATTGTAAGTCATTAAAAACGTATATATTGTGCAGTATACTTCAGGGCAATTCAAGAATGTACTTTTTAAATTGGAGCACAATTAAGTACCATTTTCATGTTCTATTAGCCTTTTAAATTTTGACCATATAAAAAATAATACATACTTTACTTGGAAATTTATATAAAAATTTTGGATGTAGTGCTATTACAATAAATTTTTGATCCCGTTTAATGGCAAATGTTATATTGCATATTTTAACGTGTTAGATTTTTATTAATTTTGCATAAAATCTATATTTTTTCGTTTCTTTTTGAGTAATTACGAAGCTGTTCAGCATATTTATTTTTTATATTGGAATAACTTATAAGATAATTTGAATTCTGAGGTTTTAATACATTCATACAAATCATGAATATTCTCACGGAATTTTTTTTTTCACGGAAAAAATTTTGAATTCCATGGGAACAAAATAATAAAAAAGTGGAATCATCATAATTTGAAGGGTTTTATTTTGTTTAGTTACATATAATTTTTCTTTTAAAATTCATACCTACTTTTTTTCACCGAATTTTTACCACTTTCCGCAGTCTATCAAAGGGGGAAAAGAGTTTATAATGGGAGAAAAGGGAAATGTAAATGTAATTAATAATGCAAAAGGGAAATGTAAAAAAACTCACCCAGAATTTTTGTTTATAATTGAGCTAATTATCTAACAATAACAAAAATATTCGCCCTTATTCTAATAGTCAATACTGACAATTAACGATGTTGTCTAGTGATACCAACTTCAATTTATCATTCCAATTGTCGTTCTCTACCAACATGAGTTTAGCATTCTATAATAAAATGTGACGGTGATATTGTGTTGAGTCGGCGCCATTTTAGATAAGGACTTGAGCTGTTTTAAAGCAATAAAAAATTAGCTATGGAAAAACTAGTTAAAATTAAAGTAACAAATGCAAATCAATTTTAAAAATTAGTAGAACGGTTACAGAAAAATCCCTCTCTTGCAAGGGGATTTCGTAGAGGCACTATTCCCAGTAATTTTAAAGCGCAGTGGGAAGAAATGGCAAAAGTTTTAAATTCAGTTGGTGCACCGATATGATTAGGGGATTGGTGGCAGAAAATAAGAAAAAATGGGCACATATAATGTATTCCTAAAATGAAACACGCATGTAGGTTTGGCGAGATTTAAAGTTTAAAGCCAAGAAAAAAAAATGGTTGACAACAAAGCATATTGTAATGCAACAGGCGGAGGAATATTCAAGCAGTTTACTTTTAGTCCGCTGAAGGAATTTGTGGCGAATCTTCTGCAATTCCAAAAACAGCTGAACCCTGAAGGAGATGTTCAGGAAATCCAGATGGGAGTTTTGGATGATAAGTCCGAAGAAGCGGAGCATGAGTTACAAAGAGAATTGGAAACGCAAATAAATTTCGTGTGTTTTGTGGATCCAAATTTAATTGCAAGTGTGGATAGCGAAATAATACAGCCTTTAACGACTCCGGAAAAGGAAAACCATTTTCAGCTGGACAAGAAAATAAAAAACACTAAAAACAAGAAATGTGACTGTATTAGTTACAGTGAGTTACTACATAAGCATAGTACTCAGCAGGCAAAACTGCTGACGGACATTTTCAATTCACTAGGATCAATAAAACGAAGCCTCAAAGACGTTGACAAACGTCAAAGATATTTACTAGAAGTTGAAGAGAAAAAACTAAAATTATTAGAAAAAGGAAATAAAATTGATAAAGAAATAAAATTGATAAAGAAATAAAATTGATAAAGAAAGAAATTGAGAGATGCACAAAAACGATTGGAAAATTAAAAAGCTTAAAATATTAAAAAAGGAATAAGAACTAAAATTGCTTAACGAGCGGCTGTAAATAAAATAAATAGGATGTAAAGAGAAAAAAACTCTGGAATAAAACACGAGAACTATACCATTCACATAATTTTATTTCGTAACTTACTTATTATCCGGCAGGTTAAATATGTTCGATTTCTATCTGAGCGATTTTCTTTCCAATACCAGGTTATGTTTTTTTATTTACTCATCATCGCTGGAATCACAACTTGTTTCACAAATAAAAAACATTTTTAATTATTTAAATTTCTCACAAAATATCAAACAGTATACATCAACTGACATAAATATAGAGAGATGTGTTTTTTTTTTTTTAATAAAAAAATCGAAAAAATGACGACGTCGTTGTTGGGTTGTTACAGTATGAAAAATTGTTGAATTGAAATTAATGTCGATACAAAATGATGTTGACTCGAAAATGATGACGATGTTGACGACGCCAAACAGAATAAGGGTGGTTGTTATCGATTCAAAATCAAAAAGACGACTAAAAAAAGTATATAAAAATTGTGTAGAGAAAGTAACAAAAAAAAAAAAAAAGTTGGAATTAGGCAAGAAGAAATGATGGATGAAAATGCATAACGGGCATATCTACCACTGCTTTGTTGGTAGATATTCCATCTTGTATTAAATTTTTTATGACTTTGTTGTACAGAGGTGACTAAACTTCGTTAGTTCAACGTTCAGTTTTAAATAACACCATAGGAATAAATCTAACGGTGGAAAAACATTTGTCACCCAAGACCATTTCTCATTACCAACTAGGAGAAATCTTACTCTACATCAGGGTTGTCAGATATGGCGATTTCTGGCCAAATGTGGCGTTTTTCAAACTCATTTGGCGACCTTGATTTTGATTTGGCGACTTACACATTTTTGGCAATTTTCTTGGCGACTTTAACGTTTCTTCATTAGCATTTTATTTACCTCGATAAATTTCGATAAGAAAAGATTGTAAGTCACCAATAATTTACTATACTCATTTTTATGTCCGTATTTAAATCTGGTAATTTTTCATTTTTACTCTTTATACCAAGGCGAATCAATTACCAGGTGGCAGCGTAGGCGAATTTATTATTTTTTGCTGGTAAAAAGTACTGTCAAACTTCATAAAAAAAATCAAGGCGAATCAACTACCAGGTGGCAGCGTAGGCGAATTCATTTTTTTTGCTGGTAAAAAGTACTGTCAACCTTCATATATAAAAAATTATACACAGATTTTTTATGTATGTAGTTTGACAGTAGTGTTCATGGCGAAAATTAATGAATTCGCCTACGCTGCCACCTAGTAATTGATTCGCCTTGGCCTTGCTTTATACTATGTTATTAATGCAAAGTAAATGACACATAAACATGTGCCTCTGGGACGATAATATTTTTTTGCACATTCCGAAACTGAAAAGAAAAATAGCACTGTAATGACATTTGTAAAATTCTTACAATTTTTCCAGTTTTACGTTGCAAATGTTTTTAGATGCCAATTGTTTTTAATCTGATTTCTAAATTAATAAATTCACTAAATTCCATTGACTATGGGTCAAAATTTGAAACTGAATTAAATACTGCTGAAATGGATGATGAAACCATTAAAACTATATGAGAAGATTGATTACCTGAAAATATGAATGTATTTAAAGTTTACGAAAATTTTTGCATTGCAAAATGTTGTAATTTATTATCACAAGCAAAATTCGATGTTGTCAAAGATTTTTTAAAAATTGCCATAGACCCTAATACACCGTTGGATGTGCATAAAATAAAAATAAATAAATATTCCTACAAATTTACATAAATTTTGGACAATGGTTTACAATTTTAAGAATACTGCAGTTACGTTCCATTTTAAAAAACTTGCCCTCACCGTACTTAATATGCTGATAATTCCAACAAGTAATATCTGCGTAAAAGGGTTTTCTCGATAATGAATCCTACTAAGACTCGTATGAAGAAATGCTTTATAATTCGAATACAATGTATTCCAAGGAAGAGGAGGTTAACGAATGTATTGAGAGTGAGTGAGGGTACAGCATATTAGAAATATAATAAAACTGTAAAATTATTATTTCATATTGTTTTAATTATCAGATTTTAATTTATATGTCATATTTTTTATTAAAATACATAATTAAACTATAAATAGTTTATAGTACCTTTCATGTATTCACTAACAACCGTATGCATAACAAAAACTTATAATGAGTTTGGTACGAGTGAATAAATTGATAAGGCTCCCAGTGTGTTTTGCCGTACAGCCCGGCACATAAAATCACTGTAGATTGTTGCTGTGACCCATAACTATATATTGTGCCTCAAATTACGTGGAGAGCTATGTAGAGACCTTGCTTAGCTTCGTCACTTATGCTAACCTCCTGCTAAGTTTTTGTTATGCATACGGCCGTAATTATTTGTTTTTTTTAATAAAATCTAAATAACATATGTGTGTATATACTTTGGCGATTTATTTCTGTTTTTGGCGAGTTTTAGCAATGTCGATGAAATAGTATTTTTTTTTACAAATAAAATATTTTTGTCTAAAAATATATACAAATTTTATGGACTAAACCTTTAAAAAAAATCGATTTGGCGATTTTTGATTTGGATTTTGGCGAATTTCGTGAAAAACAATCTGACAACCCTGCCCTGCATGTATGCCGTTTTTTATTTAATATGACATTTTTCAACTATCAGTTTTAACTCCGCTCAGTAACGAGCAGATTTTTTTCGAATAAAATTTAAATTTACAAGAAAATTGAGTTGTTTCTGTTATTTTACTTTTTTTTTGTTTTTTGGTAGAATTTTCTTTTTTTTTTGTGAAATTTTTACATTTTGATGAAATACAAATATTTGAAATTAAAATTCTTTTACGAATTTCAAATTTATGGTAACTTTGGGGTTTTCTGGTTTTTAGTTCTTATTTAAGGTTTTTAGGAATTGTAAAACTTTTATTATTTTTTCTTGAAATTTTGGCAAAAAAAAGATTTTTTTTATTAAATTTGGATCTCTAATAAATTTTGTTATTTTTTGTGAATTTACATAAAACAAATAAAAACATAAAGAAAACAGGAGAAAAATATGAAGGAAATATGTAGAGGTTAAAGCTTAGGGTTTTCTCTGTTGAAACTCTGCACTGATTTAGTTGAGCGAGCTCTGATACTTATTGACTTAAAATTACACTATACATCCAGATTTTAAGAGAACACTTTTTGATGACAATTCAACTGTTGACAAATTCGTATCCGGGTCGTAATGTGTTAAAAATATGTAGATTGTGTTTTGTTTTATGGTAAAATATAAATTAAATTTACATATAAAAAATCTGGATAAAAAAAACAAAATTTAATTGATTGGATGCTTTTAAAAGAGATTAAAGAAAATATGGATTAAAAATAGAAATGAGTAACAACTTGATATTAGACATTCTGAAGAGATTTTTTAATTTTTATATCATTTTTTATTATACATAAATTATTGAGTTAATTCTTTTTGCCTTAAATTTTAACTCATTCTTTAACGATGATTTACTGAATCTATTACTTTTTCTTTTTTTTTCTTGTTTTGAAACAGAACTTTTTCATGTTAGCCCTTTTTTAAATATAAAGGTAAATCTTGAAAGAAAGATAAATAGTGAAAGTGATAAACTTTTTTTTCAATTAAAATATCGAATGGAAGTAATCAAATATGTGCTGACAGTAAATAAGCAAAAAGGTCCCTTAATCATTTCTATTGTTCATCAAACCTGATTTTAAGAATATTGGGCTTTTTTAAATGGGATGCAGAAGTGTTGGCGATTACTTTCACTTGTGTGAAGGAGTACAAGATTATGCATGGCAAACAAGTTGCGAATGCGCTGGCGAAGCGAAGAACTGACCTACATGACATCAAAGTCTGTCGATTTCGTATTTTCGTTTGCGGGCAGCGAATTGAAATTGCCTTCAACGAGTTTAGCTTAGACGAAAGACTCTAATGAACCAACATTAATCGTCTATTTTCTAAAAATAACGCACATCGCTTAAAACTGGCGTTTTCAAATCGAAAAAGGTGTTCTGACAAACGAAAACGCTAGAAATTTGGCGCTTTCAAACCGTAAGCGATTTAGGGATGGCAGATAGTGTGTCATTGCTTCTACACCACGTTAGTTATCATAACAAAAAAATTGCTAGTAAAGACATGAAATTCTCTCGTCAGGAACGTGGATATTGCTAGCTTTTCTTTGTTATCGACGGTCCTGACGAGAGAATTTTTGGGGTGTTGCGGGTCGTAGGATACGATTATTTCGACTGATTCATTACTCCAATGAATTTTTAAAAGAATTCTTTCCTTTGAGGTTTAACATTGTCCCGCAAAATGGTACATAATGTACAACTCTGATGACAGAGACTTGAAAAAAATGGTACTGCATATACACACATAATTTTACATAAAAATGACATCCGCTCTTTATGAGTTTAGCATTTTTGAAAAATTTTAGCATTTCCTTCGATGGTGCCCATGTTGATATTTGAAAATTTCTGAGTCCCGTAACTCGGAAAATATGGGCGAGCGCCAATTTTTTCACCTGATGTTATATATATATATAAATATATGGTTGGGAAAATACATTTTGTAAACGGAACTATGGACGTTAAGTATTATATAAATATTAAAAAAGAAATCGTAAGGGAAAGTGCCGAAAGCCTAGGCACAAAAGACAACTTTTTTCAATGGAACTTGGAATGCATGCAATTGGATTTAATATAATTGGCCAAAAGTAATGCAGAGTCCTACATAGTCTTCAGTTTTGAGTGTTTTTGAACATATGTGGGCAGATTTATAAAAAGGAGTATGAAAGCGGTGGCGAAAAAGTATTGCCGCATTGAAGAAAGCAGTAACAGAAGTGTGATACAATACTGAACCCGACTTTTGTGAAAAGTATACCGCGACGTCTTTAAGCTTTGTTTGTCAGCAAAGGAAAGACAACAAAATTTTTAAAATTTATTCAACAAGAAGTTCTCAAAATTAAACTAAGGCCTTTATTTTTTGTTACAAACATGGTAACATAATTTTCTCTCTGTGTCCCACGTTTGCTTCATACATTTTTTTTGAGCGTGAGACAGATCGACGGCGTTAAATGCCCTGATTTAGGTTTGGCTATTAATATTATAAAAGCCAGATTTTCGAGCAGTCTATACAATTTAAACGGCTGCATTTTAATTGTAAAACGAAGATAAAAATATATTCACCCCTATCGTGAATATTTTTTCCTTCGAAATATTTCCCTTCTCCCCAAAGTTGCAATCGTGAATTATTTCCACATGAAAAAACTCGCCTTTTCGAAAAAATATTGTATCGCCGATTTTTATTCCCGTGGGTTTTTTTCCCAAAAATTATGTGAATTTTTTCACAAACATTTTGTTTGTTATTTTTTAAAATAGTTGTTAATTGTTTGGTGTTATTTTAATGCCTGAGAAGCGATATTTTTCAAAAATTCCTTTGCAATAGCCGTTTGTTCTTCAATATTTAGCCAACAAATCCACCTCGAACAAAGTTTGTTTGTTCTGCCAACACCTCACGAAAAGTAGATTGCGCTACACCAACGTCAATTTGCCGCCAAGCACCTTTTTGATAGCTTTCTTCTGCAAAAAAAAAGCGTAAACATCCCGCAAGCTTCACTACCGACGGAATCGCTGACGACTTTCTGTCAGGTAAGCAGTTCTGTGCCAATATATCTAAAAGATATTTGAAAGCTACTTTGATTACTCTTTAATGTTGTTGGAACCTGCAGAGAATTTATTTATATACATAAATATGTACATAATGCCAACAATTCTTCCAGTTTTCACTTATTGCTTATGATAAATACAATGGATTTGACGCATCTCTCAAATTTCTTATCTTAATTTTATTAAAATAATTTTTTTCCTTCTAACAACTTGTATCTCATCGAAATACTATTCATTTTGCAAGAAAATAACAACTTACAGCGACAGACAAAAGTATAGGCACAGAACATAAAATAAAAGAAATGCAAACTGTTTCATATCAAAACAAACAAAAATATTTATTTTATTAACTTTTTATGATTTTTTAAGTTGTAACTAAGAAAAAGTTAACAATATAAAATAAAAAATTTAATTTTCATGAAAAACATTCTAGTAAAAATATAAAAAGGTAAATTTTTTGTTGGACAAAAGTATAGGCACATTATTTTCAAAATAAAAATTTTATTTATTACATGATATTACTAGTACTTAGTTGGTAATCCCTTTTGTTTAATAACTTCTTGAAGTCTATTTGGCGTAGAATATACTAAGTTTTTTATTACATTTGCGTCAATACTTGGCCATACTTGGTTTGTTTTACCCTTAAAGCGATTTACAATTGTTCGGATTGTAAAGCGGCTTCGATTCATTAACTCACCGATTTCGGCAAAAGATTTTCCTTGATTATACAAATGTAAAATCTGTTTTGGAGACATGTTTTCCTTTTTATATTTTTCAATCACTTTCAAAGAACTTTACTCGTATTTTCACTTGCAAAAACTAATAAAATAACGGCACTTTCTTGTTTATTTTTGGAGCAAAAAAAGTTGCCAGATTTATGAAATTTTAAAATAATGCCATATTAGAAAAAATGTGCCTATAATTTTGTCCACAGTAAATTGATACCTTTTATACATTTTTAACATCCTATAAATGTTTTTTTTATTCCCTCACAATTGGATATGCCAATTTATTGTTCATGGGAATAACAAAATTATTCCCTAGAATTTATCCCCTTGAGATTCGCGATTGTCTTTTTGGGGGTATAGGGAATGGTCGAAATTCTCTTTTTCATACCCTTCACGGCAAAAAGTGGAAAAAGGGTTTGTCATTCCATGTGAAACTTCTATAATATCCATTTTCGACCACGGATCGACTTCTTATGCATAGCGAAGTCGATTGAGCGATGTCCGTCTGTCTGTCCGCGTTAATGTTGAAATCAGGTTTGCCTCGACGAAAAAATAAATATGACAATCGATCAGATACAGTGTCGAAAGAGGTGCTATTGGAAATCAGCATGATTGGTCCATGCAGTAGGCAAAACACTCTAATTTTTTCATGTCATTTGGAACAATAAAGTAACTCCAATCGAAAAAATAAATATATGGGGCGTTAGAAAATTAAAAAATAAGAAAAACTTGGAGCCCGCCCGTCCGTATTTTCCGAGTTACGGGGATCTGAAATTTTCAAAATTTTTAAAATATCAATATGGGTATCATTTTAAAGCTTTTGAAGATATATTTAAGGAAACACTTAAATTTTAAAAAACGATTATCCCATTAAGAGCCAAATCTGTTTTTTTTTTTAATTTTCAATTCTCTGTCACTATAATATTTGCTTTTTTGATTGGAGTTATATGCTCAACTAGATTTCTATAGATGGTGAAGGGTATATAAGATTCGGCATAACCGAATATATCAGTCTCGCTTGTTTTAATTTAAAGTAATTATGCAAAACAGATTAATGCTTTTATTAATACCTGTTGTTATAATAATTTTTTACATGTGAAATGTCTTGTTTTTTGTTGCTTTTTATTAATTGTATTAATTTATTGAACCATTGAAAGTGCTAAGTGCTGCAAATTGAGATTTTTTTAAATAAAAAGAACAAGTACAGTGCGTCAATATTTATTGGCTGGTGAACTGACGAAAAAGCAAAATAGATAAGTAACGGTGCTAATCATCACTAATAAAATATAAATTTATAATGAACTAAATTATAATATTTTTAGCCGGTTTTTAAATTTACCATTAAACTGATTTATACAAACGTACATACATACAATGTATGTACATCTTACTAAATTATCTATAAACCAAAATTTGTTTTAAATGGCTCGTTTTTAAGATTATAATTTTTTGTGGGGAGATTATTAAAAAATATCACGTTTAATTAAAAATAAATTACTGAAATTAAATTAATATAAATCTTTAATAAATGACCAAAACACGTATAGAGAAGAGAGGTCTTCAGGAAGATAATAAAATTATTTACGCTATACAGAAAAAAATGCCTAGATAATTTTCTCTATGAAATGTTTTAAGGCTAAGGGGTACACCAGCAGAGAGAAGCGAAGACTTTTTTGTAGAGATCCTCTTATTATTTTCACGTGAAAAATCTTTTTAACTTAATTAAGAAGAAAAATACATCAAATCAAAAAGAAAACAACAACCATAATTTTTAATACAAAAAACACAATTCAATAGCCATTAAATTGAACAAGACATGCACATAACGCCGGCAGAACAACGGTATTAATTTGTGTATGCTCTTGTATGTGGCGAAAACATGTCGAGGTCCATGATGTGTTTGAGCGTAATTTTCTGTTTGTCGTCACGGTTGTTTCAGTGTTTTTAACAAGAAAGGGAGTGTTCGCATTGTTGATCAATAGATGGCGTTCGAAATAAGGAAATCATACTAAAAGTCATATTTGATGGCGAACATCATTGCTCAGACTAATGTTCGGCCAACGATGGTTACACATGAACAAAACATCGACATTGAGTGTCTACATACCAAGTTGATGGCTCGTGGAGACGTAGGGTAGAAAAAAAACTTCTTGATTTTATTAGGGTTTCTTCTGAATTGTTCGAATAAGTTATTTCTTGCCTGATAAACCTAATTTTTTTGTTTCTTAATTTTTTATTTCTCTGTCACCACAATATTAGATGATAGAGAAATAGTTGATTTTTTGCGCTGTCCTTGTCCTATGGATTGGCCAATAAAGCACATTTCTCCTCGTGAAGTTGAAGAAGAAATCAAAAAAGTAAACTGTAAAAAGTCGCCAGGCTTTGACAGCATTGATGGAAGGTTAAGGTTGAGTTATTTTCCAATGCAATGGAAATGTGCGGAGATTGTAATGATTAATAAACCAAACAAGCCAGAGATTAACGTAACATCGTACATACCTATAAGTCTACTGGTCATATTTGCCAAAATATTTGAACGTATATTTTTAAAAAGATTATTACCAGTTATGGAAGCTTTAAATATCGTTCCTGAACACCAGTTTGGATTTAGAAATAAACATGGTACTCCAGAGCAATGCCATCGCATCATAGCCTTTATAAGAGATACTTTGGAAAATAAAAAATATTGCTCTGCAGTGTTTTTAGATGTGCAGCAGGCGTTTGACAAGGTGGGGCACGATGGTTTATGTTACAAATTAAAAAAATTGTTACCAACCCCTTATGACTTACTTTTAAAATCATATTTAACTGACAGATCATTTTATGTAAAAGTTAATTCGGAATCTTCTCAAATATATGATATTAAAGCTGGAGTTCCACAAGAAAGTGTACTTGGAGCTATTTTATACACCATCTTTACATCAGATATGCCAACTAACCAACAAGTTTTAGTGGCAACTTATGCAGATGACACAGCGGTTTTAGCGTCAGACATTTGTCCAAATAAGGCTTCAGTTACTTTATAAGTAGATCTGAAGGCACTTGAAACGTGGTTAAACAAATGGAAGATTAAAGTTAAGTTAAAAGGTCTTACACGTTACTTTTTTCTTAAGACGAGGCAATTGTCCTGCGGTTACTTTAAATAATAGTACAATTTCACAAAGTGACTGTGTAAAATACTTAGAAATTCATATAGATAGAAGATAAACATGGAAATCGCATATAAAAGCCAAAATACTTCAATTAAATATAAAAACAAAGAGACTTTTTTGGCTTCTAGGCCCTAAATCTCGGCTAACTTTAAATAACAAAGTCTTAATATATAAAGTAATATTAAAACCTGTTTGGACTTACGGAATACAGCTATGGGGAACAGCCAGCGATTCAAATCTTGAGATACTTCAAAGATATCAATCCAAAACTCTGCGGTTAATTGTCAACGCTCCATGGTTTGTGTCAAATAATTCTATTCATTCCGATCTTTGCATCCCTAAGATAAAAGATGAAATAAAAAGGCTTAGCAGCAGTTATTTAGAAAGGTTAAGCCTTCATATTAACCCATTAGCAATTTCCCTACTTGATGAAACTGATGAAATCAGAAGACTTAAGAGACATCATATCCTGGATTTGCCGTTCAGGAATTAATTTTTAATTTTCTAATTTATATAAATACATATGTATAGATAAGTTTTTTCTTTTTTGCGTTTGCTATATGAATTAACGTTTTTCATTAGTACAATGCTGTTTTCAATGGAGTTCAACATTTTATTTGTTTTTTATTGTATCAAATTTACTTATTATCGTTAAATGGATAGATTGTAAATAAAGTTGTGAAAAAAAACCACAATATTAGACTTTTTGATTGGAGTTTATCCGAGTATTGCACTCTTACTTGCTTAATTCTTGAATTGTCGTTGTGTAGAAAATAAATTATGAAAAGCAAAACGTATTCCTTAATTTTGCATTTTTATATGATTTATATCTTGTGTTAGAATTTTAAATGTGGATTTACCAAGATTTAATTCCAATTTTGATTTCCGTGTGATCTGTAGCATGTGAATTATTAAATATTTAATGTTTTTTGCCATTAAATTATATATAAAAATTTAGGTTACAATGTCTATCACCGAAAGAGATTTGTTTCGCTAAAAGGGATCAAAAGAAAAAATCTAATATGACATTACATTGTCATCAAAATTGATATGAAGAAAGACAAAAATAGTGAATATGAAAATAATTTAAAACAAGCAGCTCGGAATTTTGTTACCATACTATCGCAAAAGTGGACGAGGGCAAATCGGAGAAAAAGTTTTTTGAAGTCCAAAGAGAAGGCTTGGTTGGATGAGCTCTTTGTTTTTCTATTAAAGCATCGTGGTTATTTTGAAAAGAAGATTTGGCTGACGGATCGTCTACGTCGAAAAAAGGATGGCCTCCCAAACCATTTGTAGAAGGAAGATAAAGATCAAAACAATCAAAAACGAAATCGTTTGTGAATACTAAATCCCCAGTAGAGTTAAAATTAGTTGCTTTATGTAGTCATTATAAATTGTTGCAGACGTCGTTAGAAGCATAGATTCTTCTCCGAACAGGCCTTCGAAAATAAAAAAAATTAGATACTCCAAATAAGGAACTGATACCTGTTTGTTGATGGAAAATACTCAAAACGTTCTTATGTTACCATGCGCGTAGGTAAGAAAAAAACTTTTGGGTGCCAAAAAAGAATGTTCCCCATGCAGTGGTATTAAGATTACAGAATAATCTGCCGAAGTACCTTTAAGCAGTTTAGTAAATCACACAGCAAATAGAATAATAAAGCTACAAAAGGCAAATCTAAAAGAATTAACATGTTCGTCTCTAATGTTATCATGTAAATCTTACATAGAAATTGTCACACCCATTCGTTCGAATCCGCCTAGCTTTAACAAAAATAATTATGCTCTGAGCTGCTTTGAACAAAGAAGCTAAATTTAACTTTGAAACCACTGTGACCTGTGGTGAAAGATATAAAAAGTACGAACTTTAATCGCAAGTCCTGACGGACCGAAAAGAATTAATGACGTTTTCTCTTCCTTCATTGACTTTTTCCTGACATCTGTGGACATCACTACAGCAAGTACGCACTACCTTAGGACCTTGGACTATGAATCGGACCACAAGGCTGTAGTGATAGAAATCATGGCTAGTGACTTTATAATACAAGAACGTCCCAATAAGTATGACTATGATCAAAGGGACAGATGGTAGATGGAATATTTTTAAAGCAGACTTTCAAAATTTGGACAAAATTATACTTTTGAACGTAATCACTGGACTAACTTTCTTCAAAATATTCTACTCAACGACAGGACATTTAGAAACATAAAGTTGGCGGCGGGACTCTACAATTGACCCGTAATTCGAAACATGGTAAATGCTGATGGTACGATTGTTTCTGACACTACTAAGGTGGTTTATCTGTTGGCAACCTGATTCTTTTAGATTAACCATTCAGATCAAAGTGCCCATTCAGATCAAAGTGCCCATTCAGGTTTATTCAGTACGAATGTGCGGGCGGTAGTCTCATCTTTGGGCAGGACGACACCTTTGACAGTTTTCGGAAGGACTCATACAGCTAACGGAGGACTGATTGATTTAAGCGCTAACATAGACAGGTTAATGTTTCATTGACTCTGCATCTTTAGGTAATGCATTGAGCCGTATTTCAAATAGAAGATTGTGTGGTGTGGACAGAATATCTGATATTGTGCTAAAAAGAACCAATGTTTTGGCATGGAGATTTCTAGCTATAGTTTTCAACCTGTTATTTACCGAAAGCGTGGAGATCGGCCATCGTCGATCCTCATGCATGTGGAAGCTATAGGCCCATTCTCTGCTGTGTGCCTTCGGAAAGCTGTTTGCGTTCTTTCTCCTGGTAAATATAATTGACACAATAATTGACAAGGACACTTTGAAAGATTTCTAATTTGGATTTAGAATAGAAGTTTCTACAACGCACGCACTAATTTTATTGCCAGGGGTCCTACAAGCGCTGTTAGCCTGGACTTTGATATGGTTTGGCATGATGCCCTTGTATTCAAAATGATAAGCAAGAGATTTGGTATCGGCATTTACCGTATAATGGACAATTTTCTAAGGGAACGATCTTTCAGGGTACGTGTTGATGATGTAAGGTCTTACGAGGGCTTGATTTCTGCTGCATTTCTGCCACAGGGCTCGTTATTGGGCCCTGTGTTATATAATATCTTTGTTTTCGACATACCACAACCGCCGTGAGAGGCTCTTTTACTTATGTATGCCGATGATATACTGATTGTCTCATCAGGTGCTCGAGCGAGGAATATAAATGAATGACTGAACCGATACTTGACGGTACTAATGGACTATTTTACAAATGTTTAAGGGAAGACGGAGATATATTTACCCAAATTGTAGACCTTACATACCTTGTTTGATTATCGGACGAGAACTGATTGGGACATCGGACAGCCTAAAATACTTAGGAGTCACTTTCCACGAGAATTTTGGGAGCTATCCGCACATTGATGATATTCTCAAAAGGGCCAAGCGTGTCTACTCTTATTATCAGGGTATTTTGAAGCATAGGGGAGGTCTTGAGAGTGCGTCTTTTGGTCTATCACCAAGTCATTCGCCCTGTCATTGCCTTTGCATTTCCAGCTTGGTTGGGTATTTTTTCTCACCAGATGGTGAGGTTTAAGCGATGGGAAAGAAGAATTTCGGTTGCTTGCCTTGGCTTGAAGCCCTATTTAGGAACAAATGGAGAGATTCGCAGGCTATCATGTAGGTAAATTTACGACGCAATTGATTTTGCGCGCATAGATGCCTACATAGCGGAAGGCGCGCGATTCCCAGAGAACTCCCTGGTAAGGAAATGCTTCTCTAGAGTGAGAAGTTTAGAGACCGTTCGAGTTTCGAGGTATTTCTCGCCTGTGGACCTGTTGACTCTTAGGGGAGGTGGCCTTCTCTATGAGAATGCAGATCTCTTGTTTTGCCACAGAAGGCAGTGTTCATTAAATATAGGGAACACTGTCTATAGCGCTGTTCAATAATTTATTTATTTATTTTTTTTAATAATTGTTAATTCATATTTTTGTTTTTTTTTTTTTGGTTTCGTTTTTAAGTTTCAGTTTTTAAGTATCTTTTAATTGTTTTTGTTGTTTGTGTGATGTACTAAAAAATATGTACCATTAGTTTTAGATTTTCGAAGTTCTTGAAAAATACTTTAGTTTGTAAGTAATTTTGATTTTTTGATTGTTAATTTTTAATGTTATTCTTAAATTTTTTTATAAAAATATTTAGGTAAACAAATAAACTTGAACTTGAATCGCAAGTCCGGTTGGCAGAGTATCAGGAGATGTTGTATGGTGTGTTTTGTGTGAAGAAAGGCCAAGGCCGCTAGAAGCAAGTAGTAGATTGGTTAGATACCAAACGGTTCTGTTGACGTTGAGTAATGTCAACAGAAACACTTATGGTACTTGCTATATCGTCTGGAACTGCCACAGCTCTATAAATGAAATATAGTCCGCATCAATTATTCAAAAGCCTAAATTTAAAGGTAATTTAGCTTTTTTCCATAAGGCAGCATTTGTGATTTTTATTGTAACGTTGCTATAAAATGATTTTTTTTTTTGACAAATAAAATCTTAATAATCGGCATTTTCTAAATTATTATTAAATATGAGTTTAGTTTTAAGATCTTTGCTTAAGCAATAATTAAAGAGTAAACGGTATTTATTGTTCCAGTCTACTGCCTGTTCAACATTTGGTTTTTTTATAATATCATAGTTTTTTTTTTATATGGGTATTTCACATTAATTATAGATTTTTAATTTATGAACGTATTACGTTATTGCTTGTTCTAGTTCAATAAATCAATATTAATTTGGTTAAAGGTCAGCTGAAGGTTTGTCCGGTCTAAATGGTAGAAAAAAACACTAGAAACAACATTTTATTTAACACAATACCAAATGTATTCTGTATAAAATGAACTCCTAAAAAACACTTTTGTAAATTTTGAAAAAAAAGCTTTAAAACAACAATAACACAATACACTTGTTAGCATTGGAAATAATAATTTTAATTTAACTGTTGTTTTGGCGTTCGTGAATCACGTCATTAATTTTGGAGATTTTTTGTAACAGTTGTTGAATTGTTACCATCTTTTACACATAATTACTTAAGCGAATAATCTAAATTAGGGCTGAATTATATTTTCCCATATTTGTTTCATATTATTCAATGTTGACAAGTATTTATTTTATAATTATCAATTAAGATTTTATTTATGAGATAAATTTAGCGGAAATAAAGAAGACTTAATATATGTTTGTATAATTACACTTATTGTGGGAAAGTTTCAAGTTCTAACCAAGTAAACATTAATCTCAAGCGTGTGACAAAACTAGGATGAAACCACTTAACACCAACAGCATACTTATTTACATTACCGAAAATAAAACTTGTTTATTTTTAGCTGACTTCTAAAAAAAGAAGGAGGTTATCAATTCCACTGAATGTTGCTTTTTCTTTGTATTTGTGCTTCTATAACTCAGTCATTTTTGGATTAATTTAAATTTTTTTATTTGATAGGTAATGCTTACAGATTGGTCCCGTTTTTAAACAGATCATAATTTTAAAAATTAAAGGGTGTCCCCATACAAAATACATTTGTTTTAAATGTAATATAAACCGCAAAGAAGCCACTTTAAAATTAAAAAACTGCGTATCACTATTAATCCCAATACCACAAAGTAATACAAAAATAAATCTAAAAATTAAAGGGTGTCCCCATAGGTGGCGTAAATTAACCGTTATGGCCCTATAGATAAACGCTTGACAGAATATTGATTACTATGATCGTTATAATAGCAAGTATTAATATTCAAGATTTTAAATTAAAGGGTGCCCCAGTAGTTCATTTAATTTGATTTATGTGGCCATACTTTTTAATAATTGTCGACAAACGCCTGAAATTCACAACGAATCTGTATTGCTAACTTTGCTACAACAACAAATATAAAATTTGGATTTGGAAATTAAAGGGCGTCCCATTAGTTAATGCAATTCGATGTATGTGGCCAAACTTTTAAACCGTTATAGACAGACAAGTGAATTTTACAAGGACCTGTATTTCAAAGTCCGCTAAAACAACAAGTATACAATTTGAATTTAGAAATTAAATGGTGTTCCTAAAATTAATGTAATTTGATGTATGTAATGTATGTACATGCAAGCACTTGAAAATTAGATAAAATGTCTCTTAATTTGTTTGATATATTTTAAACTTTAAATTAAAGAACGACCCTACAGTTGACATTGCCAAACTGTTGGGCAGTTGTAGACAGACGGTTAAAATTTACAAGAAGCTGTAGTGCTTAGTCTGCTATAACAAATAAAAAGTTTGGAGTTGCAATATAAGAGGGTCCTAATATTAAATGTAATTTGGTATATGTGGCCATACTTTTGAACTTTTATAGACAGACAGATGAAATCTGTATGGAACATTGCACTGTTGAATGTGAGAAGTCTTTTTTCATGCTAAATTGTTACTCATTTCCTTGATAATGATATCCGATAGATACCGAAATATTGAAAGAAAAAAAATAAAATAATTAAAATATTTTATGAAAAACAAATTGGTCTTAAGCTTGACTATTATTATTATTTTTTTTTTAATCTGAAGATGAATGGAAAAGGCCGAACAAAATATTATGTACTATTAAGAATTATTATTATAATATTTCAAAAACTTTTTATTTCCACTGTAATAAAAAATCGTCCACTGTGCTTTGCTATGTTTTAATCAATTTGTTGTTCTTTTCGCATCCTAAACTGTATTATGCTCGTATGACTTAATGTTAAATTTTATATTGAAAGTTAGGTTTTTATTATACATATGTAAATCTGCTAGCGACACCCCGGCATTCCTCGCTACCTTCATATAACGACAAATATTTACACAGTTCCAAGGCACATTCATTTTAATAGTTAGTAGCGGCTCTACAACAAATACAACATTGACAAAAACAACATGCTTTTTTATTGTTGTTTTGTGCGTTGGAAACGTCAAAAACACAAAGAGAAATAAAAGATTATTGGACTCAATACAAATGCTTGCTTTGTTTCGCAAACGCTGGTTGTCAGTGTTTTTTTTTTAATTCGTAAACAAACAAAGGAAAATACAAACAACTTTTGACATTTCCAACTACAAATCAGCTGGCCGGACTACACTTTCTAGTAAAATAAATCTGCCTTGCACAGCTATTTACACATAAGATGTTTTTCCTGACTTGTCAGTTTTAAAGCACATATATGAAATTTCGCATGTCTATAAAAGTTGTTCACTCACAGACGATTAATAACGCGCGTGCATAGGTATACAATTATTTACATCTGACATAACCTGTAGGTATTCACAATAGCTGATATCAGATCAAAATATAATCTAGACTAATTTAAATTTTGTCACCTAACTTTTTAACATGCAATCTTTCCAAATGTTCATCCAGCAATTAGACTGAGAAGTTTAAAGCTAGATAAAAAAATTTCCGGTAAAAGCAACTAAAGTAAATATCCTATGTATGATCGCTGTTTGGAAATTCCCTCAAACTAAATTTAAGTATTCTTGCTCTCACAGTTTGCCGTATTTATATACGAACTACTATGGCTACACTAATGTTTCTCCGACTATTTAAATTGCTTTCTTGACTATTTTCAAATCATATGTAGTTGCTCAACTGTTGCTGTGGAAAAATGTGCAGCAAAAGCAAAAACAAAAAAAAAAAATAAATAAAAAAACGCATCTGCTTCAGCTGACTATGTGTTTCTTCCTGCAGCAAAGCAATTACTTTAAAAACGTTTGCTGTTGCTTAAGCTATCAGGTGTTCTTTATTTTTGCTTTTGCTATACTTTTTACTATGAAGTTGTGGCTGACTACGATTGCTGTTTCTTGCTGTAACTCACTGCTTTTCATCCCTTTTAACATTGGAAACATATTTATGTATTTAGTACTTACCAAGGTTCAGATTGGCTCGCTCTTTTGCTCTTTGCGCACTCTTTTTCAAGGTATGCGCGAAAGAGCAGAGCAGAAAAACGGTAAATGTGCTTTGCTTATGTTTTAGGTAGGGGATGTTTAACATTAACGCAAAACAATTCGATCGTTTCTACCTTTTCCTCATACATACATATGTATGTAAAATCAAAGCAAATATTTAATATACCAGGGGGTCGATTCTGGTTCTGTGAAAATGTGAAATGAAAAGTTTTTTCATGTTTTCATAGAGTTTCCGATTCTTGTTTAGTGAAAAAATGATAAATAAATTCAAATGTTTTCATATGAAAAGAACAAATGGAATAAAATTAATTGTTTTCACAGTAATATGATTCTCGTTCTGTGTAACAGTGTAAATTAGTGTCAAATATTTTTCATTTATAAAGTATTTTTACACTTTGATTTTAACGGTGAAAAGTGGAAAAAGTCTTAAGAGGCAGCGCGCAAACGGGCACCAAAAATAATTTTTAATTAATTACTTAGAAGAAAATCTGGACATTGCCAACGCCAAGTAATAATTTAAAAAATTAATAAAAATTATCTTCTAAAAAATGCGTATTTACAGATTTGTTACTGCGGATGGTACTAGATAGAGAAATAATGTGGAAGAAACCAGCAGCGAGCCTTAACGCTCTTAATGGTACCCAAAAAGACGGTCAAAAATGGAAGAAGTATTGGAATGATTTGAAGTAAGTACGAATATATTTTTTGCACATTTGCGTTTAAATTAATGTAATTTTTAAATAAAATGCCAGGCTCAACACTCGTGCTAAATACTCCAAAATAAAAAAATTAACAAAGAAGTGGAGTTAAAGGTTTAATTCGTCTAAAAGCACGTTTGCCTCTAGAAGAGTCATTATAAAAATCACCACTGTGGAAGCTGTAGATCGAGATGGAACACCGGAAGTTGGTTTTGGAAAGCTGCATTTATTTTGGCTGACGCAAATGTAGAAGAAGGCACTGCAACTACTTTTTTGCTTACAGCTACTGCCACTACCATTGCCAGCAGTTCAACTGATACATATATCCAAAAATACTAGTATGTATGTATGTGGTAGTTGTTTTTTATAATGAAGAATTTAAGTTTAGCGACGTCTTAAAGTAAACTTAGAGCCGCTTTCAATATTTGTTTGTTTTATAATATAACAATATTCCAAAAATTATCCACTTATTAAAAAAGAGCTTGACCCTAAGAATACTGTGCGGCGAATTTTTTAAACATGCCATAAAAAATAAAAACTTGAAAATAAAATAAGTATAAAGAATTTGTAGGATAAACAGTTTTATTTGAAAAAAAGATATTCTACTAAACGCCAACAAATAACTCATCAATCTGGCGCAGCAATCAGAAAAAAAAATCGTGAGGCGATCGTAACCTAAGTTGACTCTTGATACAAATTTCACTCTCCCCACGTTTTTATTTTTTATCTGATCAATGTTCTAGATACATGAATTATTTGTTGGAGCTTAGTACAAAATCCTTTTTTCAAATAAAAATGTTTAACTTACAATTTTTTATACTTACTTTATTATAAATTTTATTTAGTTGGGTGGTTTTTACATGGTTCTAATGAAAAAGGAAGAAATTCCGTGTTGTGGACCATACTACGCCTAACTATAGTATATGCATTCTCTTTGTTAATAAATGAAATGTTATGAATTTAAAAATTTTTCAAAAATTGCTTTCAGCAACAATACCTGCAGCTCAAGCAGTTAGAAAACTCGTTTGCGGCTTAGAGCCGCTTCAAAACTGCTAAGCTTTTATACCTGCATTAGATTTTTAGATTTTATAAACATAATATATATAACGAAAGTTTCATGGATACAATGGAATGAAACACTTTTTCATTAAAAGAACGGGAATCGCATTTTGTGTAATTGTGAAATGATAAAATGAAAAGCTACTATGAAAACGAAAATGAAAAGTTTTTTTTCATTTCACAGTTTCACAGAACCAGAATCCACCCCCAGAACCGTAATATAAAATAAATAAATTTTTGTAGGTATAAATATAAATAAATTTTTTAAACAAATGAAACAATTTTTTTCATTTGCATTTAATAGGTAATGAAAATTTGCTTTATTTAGTACCAATAGTTTCGTGCTCTAGAATCAATTAAGAAGTAATAAAACAATAACAAATGCACAAGTAAACATCAACAACAAGTAACAATAACAAATGCACTACTAAACATCCCATACCTAAATTAAAAGCAAAGCACATCTACTGTATTGAAAAACCAAAGCAACAAATAACACATGCAAATTTAAAGCAAGAAAACAGTTGGACAAACAAAAAACCCAAAGAAAATAATTATTTTATGATACTAGTAAACATTAAAAATTCCTTCCTTAGGTATAATTGCAATAATGTTAAAGATAAGCATTTTCTTACCCTTAATCCTTACTTTTTATAACATCAGTTATTGCACGTTTTTATTAATGAGCCATTCAAATGACCCTCGCTTGAATTTACAAGAAACTCCACTACTCACCAATAATCAAAAACAAACTACAATGGTAGACCACAATAATATATAACTCTATTCTTTCGTACGTATACATACACTTCATCATTTATGTTTACGTACAAACCCTACAGGAGGATAAGCGTCAATTGTCTTTAAGCTACTGGTACCATTACTAGTACTGCAAGCACTAGTTCAAAAGGTGATAGAATATATGTACAGTGGCTCACAGCTTATTTTATGCACTGCATTTTTAATTTTTTAAGTCCTGTAACAATAAAACCAGTAAGAATTAAAAAAAGAAATTGGTATCATTTAAAAGGGCTTAATTTAACAAGAAAACTTCAATTTTTAAAAAATTAAGATTTAATTATCCTAAAAGTAAAAAGAATAAAAATACAGCTTTTTTCATATCACAGCTTATTTTATGCGGTAACCTTAAGTATTGAAAACTTTCAAGTTGTGTTTGCTAATTTATATTTTTAATACTTTGTCTGATACACTTTATTGTCTATAACAGGCTTAAGACGGTTTGGTATAGATGCAACTAGTTTTCGCGATGAATTGGGCGAAATATTCTATCACTCCAATTCTTTTAGGCTATTTTTGCTTAAAAACTCGTGTTGCCTTATGTTTCTTCCAAAATGGACCATAGATTTTTAATAACATTGAGGCTTGGTGACTGAGGTGGCGTAATCATCAAGTAAGGGTAGTTATAAATTGACCAAAACTTTACAATTGCCGATTTATGTTTCGGATCGTTATCCTGATAAAATAGAAAATTTGATCTTATACCCAGATTCTTTGCATTTTTCAACAAATTGTCCTTTAAAATTTGAAGATACTTATTTTGTCAATGGTTGTTTCAATAAACTCTAAACTCTCAGTACCAAGAGTCGACATACAGGCCCAAATCATGACGCTGCCACCACCATGCTTACCTGTTGCCTTAAAATATTCTTTATTAAGCTCGGTGTTAGGTTTTTTCCATACGTAGGACTTATCATCGGAGCGGAATTTATTAAATTTGGATTTATCGATTAAGATAACTGCATTCCAAATCGATGCGTCTTTGGAATCGTGTTCTACAGTGAAGTTGAGACTGCATATTTTGATTTTTGCGCTAATGGAAGGCTTCTTACGTGCAACTCGACCATTAAAATCATAGTGACGAAGAACACACTGAAAAGTTTCAACGCAGCAATGTTTGCCTATGTCATATTGAATATCGAAAGTCAGTTTGGGAGCTGAGATCCCTGTATTTGCTTAAAATTTTTTGACAATATAACGCTCATCATGTTTATTAAAAGTTTTATTTGGTGCTTATCTACATTTGTTAATTAAACGGTTTTCACGAACGAAGCACTCGATAATTTGTTGCGACGTCTAAGTTTTTTTATTCATCATTTCAACTATTTTCCGCTGCGAGTGACCGTTTTTAAAATGATTTACTACCAATTCTTTCTGTACTAATGTTGTGCGTGGACCCATTTTTTAAATTTCCCGAAATTAACCAAATTATTGACAAAATAAGACCATTAATTAACTGCCAAACATATCGAAAAGTACAATAGGGTAGAATTAAAAATAAATTTCCGCTAGACAACGCATTCTGAAAGTATCGTTACCAAAAGAAGTAAATGCATAAAATAAGCTGTGAGATGAAAAAAGCTGTATATTTTACTTTTCTTGTTTTTTAATTATGTTAATATTAATTTTCTAAATAAATAAAGTTTTCTTGTTAAACTAGACCCTTTTCTCTATTTATTGATACCAATTTCTTTTTTTAATTCCTACTGGTATTATTGTTATAGGACTTAAAGGATAAAATTATGCAGTGCATAAAATAAGCTGTGAGCCACTGTATATAGAAAAATACTAGTACTTCAAGTAGTTCATTTGTAGATTGATTTGACCTGCAGAATTTCATATTAATTTTTGATGATATTTTAACGCGAATTACTAATTCGCATTTCCATTTACTTTATTTTTAGTTGTTATAACAAATTTACAACAATTATATAAGTAAAGCTCGATTTTCTTGTGTGTAAAAAGTGACATTTAAAAAAAATAAATTAAATTAAAAAATAATTTAAAAATTTTTTGAACATGTTTTTTTGTTTAAGATTGATTTTCGAATGTAAAACTAGCGATCTTTTTTTAAAATACTGAAGGAATTTTTCGATGTTGAGTGAAGTAACACAATCTTTAATACCTGCATGTCGTTGAAATTATGCAAATCAATAATATTGTGGAATTTTCTTCTTAAAATACAGAAAGTTAATTGTTTAGTTTATGGTGAAATATCAAATAATACACATTTCTTAACCTTTAACTTATGACGTGGTAGTAAATCTTACACTGTTTTTTTTTATTTACAAAAAAACTTTTCTCTGTTGCACGCAAATAATTTTATATTCTCAGTACCCTCATATAATATTGTGCTCTTATTGTCAGTTGTGTACAGCGTTGCCGCTTTGGTCCGATCGGACCAAACTTGGTAGTTTTTCGTTTTTAAAAAACAGTTTGGTAGTTTGGTTGGTTTGTTGCGTTTTTTTTAAATTTTTGGTAGGTTTTCCTCCTGTAGCAAGTTTTTAGCAATAGTAAATTTTTTACCTTAAAAATTCAGAACATAAAATAAAAAAATGTAACTTTGAATTAAATAAACAATAACCGTGAATATTTTTACCACTGTTTTCAAAAACTGTTTTAGGTGTAATAAAAACATCTCTGCTTTTTTGCATAAAGATGATTAAAGCTATAACCATCTCTGGTTTAAGAAACGCGAACAATATTATGAAATTGAAATTAACAATACTTTTGAGTGAAGTCTTATTTACAAGTGTTTGTATTAAAACAATTAACAGACAAAATGGAAAAGTAAGTAAACTTTTTTAATTGTATATACTTATGTACCGATTAATTACATAAATATTTACTAATATTGCATGTAAAGAAACAGTCAAAAAAAAATTTAGAACCGAATGGTTGAGCGAATTTGATTGGCTCCAGGAAAGGGATGGGTGTTCATTCTGCATAATATGCTCTAAAACTATTTTAAATCATGACATCCATCTTAAAAATCAGCAAAAGACAAATTTCCACCTCAACAATTACGGAAAAAATCCAAGTGAGTATAACAGAGTTTATGTGCAAGAAACGCATTTTTAAATTTTTGGTAGGCTGTGAACGATTTTGGTAGGATTTTTGAAAATTATTGGTAGGAAGTCAATTTCTTGTGTGGCAACGCTGGTTGTGTATGCTTTGTCGTGGAGTACAGTAACGCAGAGTTATATGAGCTTGTGTGTAAACTTTACTACACCTCGTCGTTGGCGCAATTTTTTCGTAGAAAATTTTTTACTACCACATAGTCGTTTGTGTGATTTTTTCATAGAACATTTTTTACTACCACGTCTACGTTGGCGTAAGTTTTCTTTTAAAAAATAATTATGGTTTGGTTTTGAGTTAGAAAAAAATATTGTTTTGATACTAGGTAGAAAATTAAATAGTGAAAAATGTCACATTCAAAAAATATAAACACTCAGGAAATCAGTCGAATATTAGAGCAAGATGAGGAATTTAGCGGTGACGAGATTTCTGATGATGGAAGTGAAGTTGATGATGAAGTCGTCGATCCTAGCTTCTTCACTGAAATTTTTAGTGAAACTAGCTCAGAAGTATCGGAAACGGATAGCGAAGAAGAAATACCCACGACTCTAATGGCAAGAGTAGACAACGAAGAAGAAGTTACTGAAGCACTACAAAGCGAAGTTAAAGTAACTGATAACTCAGAATCTCGTTATTATTATGGAAAAAATCGTTTTAAATGGTCGGCACAACAACCACAACGTTTTAGTAGAACTCCTCTACATAATATTGTAAGATTACCAACTGCAGTGGGTTCCCAAAATAATGAAGACGAATCAGAAAATATAATCTGTCGGTATTGGTCAAAATTTTTTGATAACTATTGAAAATATAATTATAGAACACACCAACAAAAAGTTAGATATAAAATTTCAATCAACGAATAAAGTAGAAGCAAAGCCTTTGGACAAAATAGAATTTAGAGCATTTTTGGGCTTGTTGATTTATACGTCTATTTTTAAATCTAATCGAGAATCTATCGATCTTATATTTGCAACTGATGGAACCGGCAGAGATATTTTTAGAGCAACAATGTCTAGGCTTCGATTTTTAACCATACTTTCGTGTTTACGGTTTGATAATTTTTCCGACCGAAAAGAGAGGTTATCAAACGACCCTTTAGCTGCAATTTCAGAAATTTTTGAGAAAATAATCGCAAATTGTAAAACAAATTATTTTATAGGTACTCATGCTTGTATTGACGAAATGTTAGTACCATTTCGTGGTAGATGCAAATTTAAGGTTTATATGCCTCAAAAACCGGCAAAGTATGGAATAAAAATAATGGCTTTAACGGATGCACGTACACACTATCTTGCAAATGCTTATATTTACCACGGAAAAAACTCAGACGGTATTAACCTTACAAGTGATGAAAGAAAGCTTGCAGTTCCAACTCAATCTGTGTTGCGATTATCTAGTATAATTGAAGGTAGTAACAGAAACATCACTGCAGATAACTGGTTCTCATCAATTCAATTAGCTGAAAAATTAAAAGAACGCCAACTAACTTATTTGGGTACTCTAAGAAAAAATAAAAAAGAGATACCTTTAGAATTTTTACCAAACAGAAGAAGGGCAGTTGGAAGTTGTATTTATGGATTTACAAAAGATGTTACGCTTTTATCTTACGTACCCAAGAAAAATCGTTCTGTAATTTTAATATCTACTATGCATCATCAAAAAGGAAATGATCTGTTAACTAATAAGCCAGAAATGATAGCTGACTATAATAACACAAAAGGTGGAGTTGATGAGCTAGATAAAAAGTGTTCTATTTACTCGTGTAGTCGCCGTACACGACGTTGGCCTTTAGCTATATTCTACAGATTAATAGATATAAGTGCAGTTAATGCATATGTTTTGAATCAATCTTCTCGTAATTATAATGAAATGTCAAGAGCAGACTTTTTAAAATACCTAGCCAGAAATTTAGTTGTGCCACATTTACAAAGAAGAGAACACAACCAAAGATTAACTCGTTCTCTACGAGATATTATACATATGATATTGGGTTCTGACTCTCTTCCCCAGCCTGTTGCTCAAAAACCGATTACTACAAGCAAGTTATGTTACACTTGTCCCAATAAATTAAAAAGAAAAACAACTCACACATGTTTACAATGTGAAAAACCAATGTGTATGGGCTGTAGCAAGCGATTATGTATTAATTGTTCGAACACGGAATTTGACGAGTGATATTTTTACCTTAAAGACTGATATTTATTTAGTATTTAGGAGATATTGAAATGTTCCTTTTTTACTTAATGTAATTTTTTGTTAAGCTAATTTTGTTTTTATGTTCAAGCAAAAAATTTTAAATTTTTTGTATATGTATAAAGCAGAATTTTTAAATATAATAATAAAGAAAAGGTGTAAAATTTACTTCCACCTCTTTCAATACGTTACAACTTTTTACCTTGTAAGATAGTTATAAAGAACGTTTGTTAGTTTTTAATATGTAAGAAATATTGATATGTTTTTTTTTTTTTTTTTTTTATTAATTTATACTGTTAGGCTGTGGAAAAATGCCATATAATTTTCTTTAAAACTTATATTTTTTCTAATATAGAAGTGAAGAATAAATCAACTTTTTGTTTATATAAAAAAAGCTTGTAAAATAAACAACAAGTTTTAAAAACAAGAACATATTTTTTTAAATTTTTTGTCTTAACTTTTGATTAAGAAGTAATTAACCTTCAGTAATGTAAGTATAAAACAATTATAACATTAACAACGTTAACAATAATACGTAAAAAAAACGGTGTAAAATTTACTACCACCTCTTCCTGTATGTTAAAAATTTTCACCTCGTAAGTAAAAGGTTAAATTAAAGAATTTTGGTATATGGTGGAGTAACAAACGTAACTCACGTTGCACAAAATTGCTAGTGGAATGAGTGTGCCCTGAACAACATGTTGAAAATCCCGAAAATTGCTTCAAGAGCCATAAATTAGTGATCTTAAGACAAACAATAATGTTAAAATGTGTAGCACAAATAGATATTTTTAAAACAAGTAAAAAAAATAAATGTCTGTGTAAAAAATAGAGTACTGTGCAATGAAAATCCTTCAAAAAATTGAATTTGTGAAGAAATTGTAAATCGACTTGAACTATACTTTAAAGAAAAAATAAGTGATAAAATTAACCTACCGACAAAAGATTACGAATTATCAAATCATTCTTTGAAAAGAGTTAAAGAAATTGTTTATACAGAACAAACCTACAATACGTTGTGTTAAAAATTTTTGTTAATTTTATCTGAGGAAGGCTTGGTTGTTTTGCTATCTCTAAAAGGTCTGCTTGGAAAAACGAACAAAATTGAAATCCGAAGTGTTTCATCAGGCAGTTTTTACTATTTAGGAATAGAGAATCAGCTTAAAAAAGTAATATATGTTTTCGGAAAATCAAATTGCATAGAAAATATATATAAACCAGTTCCTAATACAGAGCTAATTGCATCCGACTAGAAGAAATGGCGCTGACATCAACCTTGAATCTATTGTACTAGTTCTTATTTAAAACTAATAATACTAGTTTTTCATGCAGAACTAATTGTACTAGTATCTACCTAGAATCAATTATACTAGTACTCATCTAGTACTAATAGTACTAGTATCCGCCTAGTGTCCATCTAGTACCAATGGTACTAGTAATTTTCCTAACACACTCAATGTTAGTTTGAGCATTAAGATGGTATAGGAAAGTTTATAGTTGGGAACTAGTACTGGTGATTTTTGTACTAGTGCAATACTCGTTTGATACTAGTTCGAGCTCCTGCAGGGAACATATCTATACGCATTTAAATACATAAATAGACAATAATATAAATAAAATAAATATACATACATATGTTCCTCCAACCTTCATTTGAATATAAGCTATATTTAAAAAACGATAAACAATCTTCTAAACTGATCCAAACACAAAAATCAATTAATTTATTTATTGAATTGATTTTTACATTATAATCTTGACGTTAAAAAAAAATATGTTTTGCACCACAGTAAAAGACCCATGTGCATTTTTGGCATTGCGCACAAAAAAGGAGCAGCGCTCTTTTTAATGCTGGCTCTGATCTTTGCGCAAAAGAGCAGAAAAGAGCTGCTCTGCGCAGCGCATTTACTTTGGTACTTACAATCCGTAAGAAAATACATTTTAAATACGTTTTTTTTTTTACCGATTATATGTTTTTTTTTTCTTAAAAAGAAACAGCAAAAGAAGAAACAAACATCAACTTATTGCTTAAGCAACAGCAAACGGTTTCAAAATAAATGCTTTGCTGATTGCTTTGCTGCAGAAAGAAACACATAGTCATCTGAAGCATATGTTTTTTTTCTCTATTTTTGCATTTGCTTTTTGCTATTGCTTCGTCTATAACGAAATTTTTTGTAAATGCTGAGACATTAAGTTTTTTTATTTGCTGAAAAACATGTAAGCAAAGCAAAGATTTTAGTGCTGTTGCTATTTTTAAGCAAGCAATTTGAACACTGTTTCAAAGTTACCCACACCAAATATTTAATAATTAATAGGTTCTTTGTAGAGCGGGTGTCTTTTTTCGTCCTTGCTTCACAGACAGGTGTTTGCTTTAAAACGTAGGGGGTCCACCAAATAACTTAAAATTTTTTTTTTTTGAAAACGCATAGGATGATCAGATGGCTTCAACTCTTGAACCAATTGGACTTTGTATGGCGTGATACCAAGGACTTTATTCAAAATTCGTCTCGATGATGTCTACGAAATGTTCAATTGTTGAGAACGACGATGAATTAATGATAATCGCGCTTCACGCACACTTTCTGCCACAGCAGCAATATTATAGTGTGTACGCACTGTTTTTGGCTTTCACGCTTTGGTTTATCGATGAGGATGCCAGTTTCTTTCACTTTTTTCACAAGATAACAAACATACAGAGCTGACGGTGCTTCTCTTCTTCCAAAATCCGTACGCAATTTTCGCACACATTTTCACAGTAATGTCGCAATATTCGTTCAGCAAAGAGATAAAGCTAATTATCTTTCAAGTCAGACATGTGCTGTTACCATTCACGAAATAAGCACTAATTGAAAAAAAAAACGTTAGATGGCGGACCCTATACTTTAGATCCATAACAATAATTAAAAATTACTTTCCATACACAATTCATTCTAATTTACAGCGTTAAAACTATATATTATACCCTTTAATTTAACCGATCAACCATTAGACGAATCCGAATGTTGCCATTTAGCTTTCTATATATAAAATACAAACAAACAAACTGTTCAACATACAAATGCGGGCTAATTTATCTACATGTGTATATTAGTGAAAATATATGCACTTAATGGTTTAAAATTGGTGATTTTAGCATTTATTTGAACTCTAAAAAACGTTTTCTATTAAATACACACATACGTTTAGTTTAAATATTAAGAACTATAAAAAACTGATATTAAATTGAAACCTGTTCAAATTTATTGGTTTTTTATGGAAATAATTTTAATGGTTTGTTAAATTATATACATACATAGATTACAAACAAAATTTTATTATACAAGTTAAATGTGAGTGTGTGTGTGGGGCATTTCATTTCTTGTTAGAAATGTCTTTTATTTTAAATGTATTTAAATTAAACTGTTAGATGTTTACTTTTGTGTCAGTTAAAAGTTTTGGCGCTGTTTTTATACCCATCACTTTAAAAAGTGGAAAAGGGGTATAACTAAGTTTGTCTTTCCATTTTTAATTTCTACAGTATCCATTTCCGACCCCATAAAGTATATAAATTTTGAGTTCTTATGCATAGCGAAGTCGATTGAGGGATGTCAACTTTTTTAAGGCTGTAAAGAAAAATACAGTACGCCAATCGATCAGACAAAGCTTCGAAAATGGTGCTATTGAAAATTAGCAAGATCGGTCTATGTCCTTCAAGACAGCGGGAGCAAAACTATGTCTTTCTCTAAGTTTTCCATATCATTTGGAAATCTAAAATAAGACCTTTTTATGAATTAGACCGTTAATATTTAATGCTAAAAACAGGGTCGAGAAAGGAACTGTATAAAAGTTGTGTGCTCAATTAATAAAAAATTAAACAAGTCAGAGAGCTACGAGGGCTGCTATATATATTTCTGGCCTGGCAACACTGAGTGCTGCCAAGTGCAATCTGACATTTCCATTGGAAAGTTTGTCATTTTTAAGCATAATCGTACTCAAAATGTTTTGACGTACGACCATAATTTGTGTTGTTAACAGTGACTTCGTGGCCGAAGCTCGCTCAAAGACGAATTCCGTGAAGGTCGTCCAAAAACGGCTGTTGTGCCAGAGAACATTGATGCCGTGCGTGAACTCATAATGCAAGATCGACATGCGACATACCGAGAGATAGAGACATCCTTGGACATTTCTTCCACCAGCATACATTCGATACTGCATGAACACCCGGCCGTAAAAAAGGTTTGTTCTCGTTGGATCCCGCACAATTTGTAAGTCGCTCAAAAAAAGGCTCGTGTCGATTGGTGCAAAGAAATGTTGCAAAAATACGATTGCGGTGCTTCAAAAGACGTTTATAAGATTGTCACAGGTGACGAATCATGGATCTATGCGTATGAGCCCGAAACGAAACAACAATCGACCGTGTGGGTCTTCAAAGACGAGCAAAATCCAACGAAAGTTGTTCGTGGAAGAAGCACTTCGAAGCAAATGGTCGCTTGTTTCTTCGGCAAAACTGGTCATGTGGCGACTGTTCCGCTTGAGCAACGTAGGACGGTCACTTCTGAGTGGTACACTACAATTTGTGTGCCTGAAGTCATCGGAGAAATTCGAAAAACCAACAAGAGAAGACGAATCATTGTTCACCATGACAATGCGAGCTCTCACACATCGGCTCAAACCAGAGCGTTTTTGACCGGCCAAAACGTCGAATCAATGGGTCATCCGCCGTACAGCCCTGACTCGGCACCTAATGACCTCTTCTTGTTTCCGCACATCAAGAAAAAAATGCGTGGTCAACGATTTTCGTCGCCAGAAGAAGCTGTTGAAGTGTTCAAAAACCATGATAATCGGAGTGGAAAAAGTGCTTCGACAACTGGTTTGAGCGCATGCAAAAGTGTATAAATCATGCTGGAGAATACTTTGAAAAACAATAAAACCATTTTTGATTATAAATATAGAGCAGCCCTCGTATTGTAGTAACAAGCAAACAAAAGTTGAGGACCTTCTTTACTTTGAGGTCGATGAAAAAATCCCAATTAATATTTTTGATTCAAAAAAAGTCAATACTTTAAAAGCTGCAAACTTTACATTCTAAGTTAAAATGGAAACATTACGATTTTTTTTGGTTGTTCGTTTGGCATGAAATGCCCCATACATACTGAACTTTAAAGAAACAATAAGAAAACTTTATAATTCAAATACTGAAACGTGCCCGTAGACAACATGACGCATATTTTGAAAAGCAAGCATGTTTCTTTTCTTAAAAATTAATTAATGATTTTTTAATATTTTCGGAATCGAAGCTTTTATTTTGATCGTCTCTATAACAAGTTATTAATCATTTCTTATTTGAATTTCTTTATTGTTTAGGTTTAGTAATAATTATTATTTTCTTAATCAATCTTTTGTTTGCTTCTTCGTAAAATAACTTTTGTATAAAACTTTAATAGTTTAAGGTTCTATCATTGACCCATTTGTTTCATTGTATTTATATTTACATTTTAGCTAATAAAAGCGATGCTAATTAAAGTCAATAATTTTTATCTTTAAAAAAGCCATTAACTTTCAAAACAGGGCATTAATTCTTAGAAAACTGAAAAAAGTTTTACGTTAATTTTATTTCAAATACGGATCTCGTAGCCATTTACATACAAAAAAAAATGCACGAGTTATTTCTTTCTGTTTTGTACTAAAACACTCACAAAAAAATACATTTTGAAAACCAATTGTGAATCATTTTCCATGAAAAAAGATATATTATTTGGTGATACCATTTTTTGTAAGTTCACTACTCCCAAGGCGAATTTACAGCAGATGAGTGCATTAGCTTCAAAAGTAATTCGCTTTTGCAAAATCCAGTTCAGTTGTCAAACACTAAGAATACAAAAAGAAGCAATTTTGACGTTGGCGAATTACAGAAAGACAATATTCTGTAGGCCGTAGGTCATTTCAAAATGCTTGGATAGTTGTTTTTTGAGAAAATTTATGTTATCAGTTTTGTTAGCCGCTATTAGCAAATCGCCTACATATAAAACTAGTTTCAGAATATCAGATGATTTTTTTTATCTTTTTTACCTTACTGTCTTTACATCAAGATGATGGAAGTGGTATCCTCTAAAAACACTAACAGCGAGAACAATTCTAATAGTCGTTAGCTTCGCTACTGGAGCATATGTTTTCTAATAATCGATAACATGTTCATTGAATCTTTTCTATTAAAAATGTCATTAAAACTTTTTGGAATATCATTTTGCACAACTCTAGCTTCGTGACCTGTGATGTAGTCAAATAATTTACTTGGTAAATGACTTATCCTCTTACTTCTTCTTGGCTCACTGGGTAATTCCTCGTGAATCACATTTTGGTCAATTCACTAATAGACACTTTATTGCTATCATTTTGTGTGGTATGATTTGAAACACTTAAATTTTCCTCACAAATCGCAGCTCGTGGCTGGTTTGTATTATTGTAAAGTTATTTACTTTAATATTTTTCTCTGTATAGGGAAAACAGCTTTCATCGAATTTTACATCCCTAGCGATAATTATGTTTCGTTTTTCACCGTGCCATAAACAATATCCCTTGGGGCCATATCCGATCAAATTAGTTTTCATACTCTTCAAATCTAACTTATTACGTATTGAATTGGGAGTCCAGGCAAATGCGTTACATTCAAAAACTCTTAGTTTTTATAGTTTTGGCCGTATCCCAAACCACATTTCTGCTGGCGTTTTTTTTTTAATTTTTAAAAGCTGTTGTTGGCTATCTATTAATTATGTATACTGCTGTAAATGCAACTTCATTCCATAATTTTTTTGTAATAACATTCTATCTATAATATTCTATATATCATTCTATCTGAATTCCCTTACTTGTGTACCAAATTTGTTGATCCTTAGATAAATACTCCGTACCTTGACCTATCGTTAAAGCTGAAAGGCTTCATACTCTTTTAGCTTTAAAAACACTTCTGATCCTTTCTTTATGCAATAGATCACAGCAAAATGACTATAATCATCTATAAATGAGACAAAATACTTTGACCCATCTCAAACTATTGGACTACAAACATCCGAGACGAGTTGCTCTTGTCCTGGTCCAATTAAAATGATCTCGGCATTGTTTGGCCTTAGTAAAAATGTCACAAAAACCAATATCTTTTGGATTCACATTATCTTGAACAAGAGCTTGCTCTACTAAAATATCCAAAGCTGTTACCTCAGCTTGTCCAAGTCTTCTATGCCAAGTAACTATTCCATTGTCTTTGCAACACATAAGTGCATTTTGGTTTGATAAATTTAAAATTATTTCATAAAGGTTACTACAAAGCTTTGCTGATGCTATTATTAACGTATTTTTTAGGATAATGGCTGAATTTCCCACAAAATTGACTTCAAGCTTAGATTTGGCAAGTTTTCTTACTGACAATAAGTTATTTCTCCAAGCAGCAGCATATAGGACATCCTTCATAATGATTTCAATACCTTTATTGGTAATACCTTTAATTTCGCCAACATGCTTTGCTACTATCGATTGACTGTCTTTTGCCACAAAGATCTCTACAGGAGTTTCCAGCAACTTTAGTTCTGAGAAAATTGATTTGTCATATGCTATGTGATCGCTGGCACCTGATTCAAGCTTAAAAGCAGTTTTATTAATATAAGTATTAAGCAAATTGCTTTTATTTGCCATAAATGATACTGTTTTCGTAATTTTCTTGGTTGATTGTGCATCCTTCTGCCAACAGTCTTTGGATTTATGTCCATACTTACTACACTTATAACACTTTCCATTAAAATAAGCCTTCTTTTTAAATGACTTTTTGCTTGCGAAAGCTAAACATCTTCTTCAAATCGACTTGAAAACTTCGCTTCTTCAGAAATTAATCTTTCCTTCGCTATATTAAAAGTTAATTTGTCTCCATCAAAGTTTTAAAAAGCAGTTACCAAGGGGTCAAACTTTTCTGGTTGAATTAAATTTTCGAAACTCATCACATGGCTTAATATTGGGCACCTTCATTCATTCTCAGCTTTGCTAACTTCTTTCGAATCAGTAACTGATTTACCACTGATTTTTTTGCAATAGATAGCAGATTGTCCCACATTTCTTTAGAGGTTTTCTTATCACGAACACAGCTACAGTCTGCATGCAGAAAACTTACAATTCTGTCCATGGCTTTTTTGTCTTTCCTTAAAAATGCACGTTTAAGAACAGCATCATCAGGAGTATAGACGGTTAGAACTTCCAGAGGATCCAATGAGTCTAAGTGAATTTTCACTCTAAACTGCCAGACGTCAAATCGCCCATAACGTTTTATAAATTGACTAGCAATTTGGTTTTATTATTTTATATTGAAAAAACAAAACCTTTATTGTAGTTTTCAGTTTTACAAAAATTCTAATAATGACAAACTAAATAATTTTTATTTCAAACAAACAAACTACTCTATTGAAAAAACAAAGTATTTCAACAATTATCCTCCATGACGGCCAACTTGGCGTGTTATTCAGCTTAAAATACTTCTATCATATTCGAGCACCTTTCCAGCCTTTTTGCAAAGGGGCTCTTCAAGCACCATTTGAGCCTGTATACATACGAGTATAGTAGCATTCTTCTACCTTTTTAGGTTAAGTGAGTCCAGCCACTCTAGGATCTTTAATGCGCATTAGCCCATTTCCCACAGAAACTTATAGCAAGTTAACCTTTCGCTATTCTGTCTTCTGCTTTATTCCTGGCTGAGTCTATGTGTCCTCTAACCCACATCAACGTTACCTTACTAACCGAGGTATATCTGTTAAGTTTTAGAACACATTCTAGCACCAGACTAGAGTAAACATTCACTTGCACCATTTTATAACTGATTGGTTGTCGAGTGCAATGAGGTCCTTTCGCCCATGTACTCGATTTTTCCTGCAGGTGATACAACGAAGGCAATACTCTAAGCAATTCTGTCATCTAAACGGAGACTTACCTTTCTAAATGCAGAATACAGGAGAGGCTCGACAGAGTATATACCTGCTCCTGCTCTACCGTCTATAAGACCACTATCAGTAAAAATGTCGATGTCCTTTTCCATACAATATGTGAACAATAGTTCCGGTAATTTTTTAAGAACGTGATCAAAACTTTGTTTTACACAATGACCGGTACTGTTCTTGTTGGGCAACAACTTATTCACCTCTGCTTTACCGCATACAAAAACGGACAGCAACGACATCAGCTCCTGTTGTTACAAACATGTAATTGGCAATGCTTTACATCTTATTGGATCATTAATTTCGTTGCTGAAAAAAGCAGATTACAGTTATTTACGATCCAACCATCAAAATAAGCGAGTGCGAGACAAAACTATCTCTGACGCCGAAAAATAATGGTAGTCCTGGTTCTCATTTAATAATAACGATATTGTCAAGTGAGTTGATTTATCAGGCGAAGGTAGTGGTGAATTTATTCATTTTCACCGCTGAGCTTTATGCAAAAGTCCATGTATAAAAATTAAATTGTTACGTCATGAATTCAGGATTAAAAAAAAAAAGAATTTTAGTGAAATAACAACGAGTTTAAACTGAATATTACAAAACCAATAGACGATTTGACTTTCCCCCTGATTTTTTAATCTTAAATGTGCTTTCAGAATTGCTTTTGCATTGACTCTTGTTTGTGTTACAGTGTGGCACCTAAGAACATACATTCTAACGCTTTTTTTTAGAATAGTATAGAATTTCATTAGATTATTCTCTAGAATTTTGCTTTTGATTGTTAAGGATAATCGATCATGCCCTTAAATGGGGATAATCTGTGCGGAATCAATGATCCTCAGCCACTTTTATGGTAAACGTTTCGACAAACGAGTCCATATGAGAATACTAAATAGGAAATTGGTTATTAGCGATCCGGTGGGTAAAATATACTATATATTTTTCTTCAATTTTAAGAGGACATGGCAATTTCCATACAAAATAAAATATTTAAGATCGTATAATTTAGAACCTAGTACTACTTAGGGCCTTGGAATTTTTTACAAGTAACTCCCACATTAATATGATTAAGACAGGAAAGCGCCCAGGGTATAAATAATTTTATATAAAAATGAAATCCAAGGAGTGTTTTTATACCCTTCACCACAAAAAGTGGAAAAAGGGTGTATGTAAGTTCGTCATTCCGTTTGTAATTTCTACAATATCCACTTCCGACGCCATAAAGTAGCGGGTGTTTTTTAAAGCCCGATTGAACTTTAAATTGTAAAAAATAATACACAAATAATTAAATTGTAATAAAATTTTTTTTATACGAAGAATCAGAATATGGCATTAATAACACGAACAATGTTGGCCTCCAAAGCGTTAATTGTTGCTGTCTTATCAGCATAAATCAGTGACTTCACGTGGTCCCAGAAGTAATAATCGGGAGGTGTCAAATCGCCGACCTTGGAGGCCATTTGGCAGGTCCATTTCTCGAAATCAACTTATAGCAAAATTTTGATTTCAATAACTCGGTTGCCGTATGGCACGTAGCGCCATCTTGTTGATATCACATTTCATCAGTATCAATTTCATCCATTCTTTCAAACGAAACATCACTAATCATGGTGCGGCAACGATCTTCATTGACCATAACGTGAGATCCGGCTTCATTTTTTAAGAAATAGAGTCCGATAATGCCACCAGCGTGTAAACCGTACCAAACGGTGCATTTTTCTGAATTCAGTGGAGTGTGTAGGGTATGTTGCGGATTGGTCCCACTCCATATGCGGCAATTTTGTTTATTACCACACCCGTTAAGCCAAAAATGAGCCTCATAGTAAACACAATTTGGCGATAAAACAACATGTCAGTTACCAACTGCTCTAGAGCCCAATCGGCGAAAAAATAAGGCATATAATGGTCTTCTAGCTACATCTTAAACTGGTGTAGGCCAAGATCTTTAGGCATAATTTTCAACGAAGCGGACGGACAGAGCCGCAATTCCTGCGACCGACGACGAATCGGTAAATTTGGATCTTCTTCCACTCTTTCGTTTACTGCAGCGAGTGATATTCCTACGCCGTCCGTCCGTTTTAGTGTTGAAAGCAAGTTTGCCAAGGCACTAGATCAGCTAGAGAAAATTAAAATGCGTCAATCGATCAGACATAGTTTTGAAAGTTTTGTTATTAAAAATCCTTTGAGGCAGCGGACAAAACACCACATATCATATGGAACAATAAGGTATATATATATATATATATATATATATATATATATATATATATATATATATATATATATATATATATATATATATATATATATATATATATAGAATTAAAAGATAAGAAAAAAACATCACGTGAAAAAATTGGCGCTCTCCCCTATTTTCCGAGTTATGGCCCTCTGAACTTTTCAACGAAAATTTTAAGTTAATACATATATTAGCTGTCTGTCTAAATGCCTAGGTGGCAGCAGGCCTAGGTGCAGACTAGGAATCGTTTTATAACTCATCATCCTGAATCAACTGAACATATTCTCAGTACATCAATTAAAAACAATCCCAATACGATGACGACAATTGGCAACTCTAAATGGCTAAGAATGTTAAAACCAGTGTTGAAAAAGTTGTTACGATCGTACATTTTTTGATACTATTTGATTTGAAAAAATACCGTGTTACTCCTCTGTAACATTTGATACTCTCAGTTATACGTCTACAATTTAAAACCATTGATTTTCTTATATTCATCTGTTTTAGCATTTCCTCTTTATCACTTATAGTTTACGAAAATGGCAACTCGATTCGAACGCTATCGAACGCCGCAATCCGGTTATTCGATACGTCACGAAATTTTACTCGATACGAAACCTCTTTCGATGACGAATTCGACAATTTGGCCCCAGCTGTTACGTTTTTTGTGTTTCTTTTGATAGAATTGTACATCTTAATACAAACAAATAAGAGTGCTATATTCGGCTATGCCAAATCTTATATACCCTTTACCATCTACATACATATGTAAATCTAGTTTAGTGAAGTAGCTTCAATCATAAAAGCAAATATTAGGGTGACAGATATTAAAAAATAATAAATTTTGGTACTGTATTTCAGTGATAGGAAATGATATTTTCATACCCAATGACTTTGACTTTAATGTGATGAAGGAAGTTTTTTTGGAAATGGTCTCAAAATGTAAGAGAAAATTATTTTTGAAATAAGTCCAAATCCATTCTATTGGCGCTATTTTTCTAGGGGCTATTTCAGTTTAAAGTTATATACCTTAAAAAGTACAAAGTTAATTTAAAATCTTTTTTGTTTTTAGGTAAAATGAACTTTTAATATATTGATTTATGGTTTTTGTTAACTTTTCTTTTTCATTAAGATTTTTTTGCTGTTTAACAAAAATTAAAAAAAAACAAAAATAACGATTTGTTACTCTTGAGGTTAAAAAAGTACTCTCAGAAAAATTTTTTGATACCGAAATGAAAATATCATTTCCCTTCACTGGTTAAACCCCTTTATCAAACAGGAAAAATAGCACAAGCAAGTAAAATACTTGAGAAGTACCGTCTATCTTTCTTGGGCTTTAGTGATATAGGATGTAATCAGTGCGGTCAGCTAGTGACTCTACATGGGCACTTTTAACTCTGGAGGCTTATTCTGAATTGCGATGCGAATTCGTTTTATGTGCAAGAAGAAAAACTAAAGTTCATCCAGTGTTATGCTCCGACTCAAGATGCAGATGACGACCCAAAACAGCAATTTTACGACCAACTTAATAGAATTGTTGCAAACGCACACAAAGATGACCTAAAAATACTCATGAGGGATCTCAACGCAAAAGAGGCGAGCGATAACGTTGGCATTGAAAATATCATAAGCCGGCATGGTGCTGGCGATATAAACAAGAACTGAGAGCTACCAGTCGAACTATGCGGCCTCAATGATCCGAGAATTGGTGGCACATAATTCCTCCACAAAACATTTTACAAAGTTACCTGTGTTGCCCAAGATTTTAGGACCCAAAACCAGATCGGCCACATATGCATCAGCGATAAATGTAGCTCCACCTTATGTAATACCCATAACAAACGAGGAGTGGATTTAGCCACATATCACCACCTGCCTTGTACGCTAAATGATTAAGCAATTGAATGTATGAAATAATTTCCATATCTGGGGAGTATGGTCACAGACGACGGTGGCGCCTGCAGGTATGTCGAATCAAGAATAAGCAAAGCGAGTGGCTCTTTTATACAATAAATAATTACATTTTGAAAACAAAGAGTCGCATCTTCCGATCCTGTGCATTAGCAGTACTGTTATACGGCTTTGAGACCTGGGTTGTATCTGCTGACATTAAAAACCGCCTACAAGTATTCGTCAACCGTTGTCTCCGTCGCATTCTTAAGATCTTCTGGCAAAACACTATCAGTAACGGCGAGTTATACATCAGAACCGATTTCTCAGACATCAAACTTAGCTGGATTGGGAACACGCTACGTAGAGACTCTAGCGAAGTTACAAATAGGGTCCTTGTTTGCAACCCACAAGGTAGTAGACGTAGAGGGCATCATAAAAACACCTGGAAACGCTCTACTCTGAACCAAATAAACCAACATCTTGACTTTAACAACTGTACAAGCTTACTGGACCTGCAGACGATTGCTTCTAGACGTTCCAGATAGGGAATTTGATGGCCTACGCACTTTATAGATGCAGCGTGAACCAACCTTTTCACGCGAGGCGATATATATATATATTAATTAAAAACCCCTATTCAATTGAAAATTCAGGTTTGTATTTCATGATTATAATTACTAAATAATTCTTTACCTGCTAAGTTTTAGAATTATTTAAAATAAACTTACTTAAACAATAATTAGTTAACATATTAAATTTTTCTATCGGTCTTAAAATATGAACTTAAAAAATATTGTAGCGTTGCATTTTCGTCTTTGTTCTTTGGATTGTTGTTTCTTTAGCCGAGCAAATAACAAGAAAAAAACAACATTTGTTCAATTTCTTTTTTAGTAGAGGTGTCATGTTTACTTCTTGTCAATAAAGGTGTTTTGTGAAAGATACACTGAAATTAAAAAAAAAAATGTATTTATGATTAGGGCGGTACTGCAAATGCAATCTCCGTTCAATGTTTTTGTTGTTGATGCTTAAGAGTAGCCGTTCAAGTAGTAGGATGGCTAGGTCACCGAAGGGTCCTACTATTATCAGGCTGAAGTTGTGGGGATTCCTTAAGCTCATGGCACCATTGGTTGTAAACAATGCTACTTCTGAACATAATGAGTGTGCATAACGCACAAGTGAAAACTTTTCTATTGGCACTAGAGACTATGTTAACTCACACCAAGCAAGTGGCGGCCTCTATTACAGTGCTTTTAATACCTATTGCTCGATTTGTATTCAAACCACAGTACCACGTTAATACCTTAAGGATTTTACCAATTACCAGAACAAGACTCCTAAGTCCCGATGAGCTGCCGATTTCTCTGTTACCAGCGGATATTCATTTTATTCACATCTCGATAGAATTTGTATTACAGTTTTATGCCCCTGCAAGTCCTGGGAATCCCTGCCGTCATAGTAAACAATTGCATTAAGAAGACGGATATCTAATATGCGCCCGAGACAAAACGGATATATTAGTGCCTTAAGACTCTCTAAGTACAGTAGCTTCGGGTAAGTGGGGAGTATCTATCTCGAAGGGCGCCACCTGCATAAATTATCCTCGCTTTCGCTTTTTTTGGATTTTATTGGACTTGATTTAACTTGGATTCATAAACCAACTTCTTAAACTATGTCTCCTTACATCTTTTCAGCCCTAATTTTCAAAATTGTTTAACATTTTTTGACGTTGACACAAAAATGTTCTCTCGCCTTAACGACCTATTCTTGGCGAGTTCCATTCGGTGCACAAAAAGTATGCCCTAGTCTTGCAAGCTCTCCTCCTTACAATTTCATAACAAGCCTCTCTTGTCTGGCACCCAAATAAGTTGTGTGTGGAATAAGCAAAGCAAAAGTTAACCAGGAAGTGTTGAGCAGCCGCGATGGCTACGTTGGTAGAGGTGGCTGCTTGTTTCTTCGACAAAAGATCATAAGTTCAAATCCGGGTATTCTGTTCATCATTTCGTGCGAAAAACTGTTAAAAACCCATGTAAAAAGATTAGTGCGAAATAAATAGGAAGTAATAATGCTAAAGTTTTACTCTGTTAAGTAGGCTACTCCATTCAGTTTTTCATGCGAAATGTTGTCACACTACATAAATAACAAATTTTTTTTTAAAGAGTCATTAAAAAATGTTACAAAAGTAGTACTCCCTTTTAACTGTAGAAAAACATTTTACATGTTTCTGGCAACAATTTTTTTCCAACTGCGAAATAATATAAGCTTTATTTATTTCAATGTTGCATACTTTAAGGCAATAAATACGACAATAACGTTTTAAATAGAAGTGTTAAGACTACTAGCGCGTTGCCAGGTTTTTCAAACCAAAAAGAGGTTGCTTAAGAATTTTATTCAAAATTTAACGAGAGCTTAGTAGAGATGAGAAATCAAAACGAATTTAGTTCAACTAAAAAAATTTATATTCTCTTAATTTTGATTAAAAAAATACTTGATATAAGTTTCGAAATTATCTTCTTCGCGAAATACTTTTTGCTGTGGTCGCAGTTTCAAAGAAATGCCTTCATATTTTTAGTACCTGCCGGGGTATTGTTTTGAGGAAGGGGAAGAAATATTGAAAATTCCTGAATGAAGTGTGTTAAGCTCAAATGAGGGCGAATATGTTGAAAAATAAGAAGAACTTGGCTTTATTTATAGTTTATGAATTTCTTTACGTTCTAAACATTTATTGAAGCTTTTTTTTTTGTTTTTTTTTTACGCAATATTTACATATTTGGAGATTTCGTTAGTGTCATTAAATTAAAATAACAATTATTATATTTTATATTTTTGTAGACAAATATTATACATAAGTATCTATTGATTTGGTATAAATATAAACACATGTATGTATGTACATATTTACGATCTTTAAAATACATATTAAATTGATTAGAACTGTAGTTAGAAGATAAGAAAAAAAACGAAATCTGGTTTTTAAGGAAAAAGTCAAGCAATCAATGAGATAAGACCACAAAATTTGCATACACGTTTAATGATTTCAGGTTCAAACTTCAATCATTTAAAAAGCATTTTTCAAATTTTGTTTTTATTTCTGTTTCGTATCATATTAGCAAAAAAAAATTAAACAAATACATATATATAAATATATACTCACATAGACCTGTCAGCGATGTGTTTGTGTTTATACCCAGTTTACCAAACTTTTAATATAAAGAATGATACTCTGTTCAGTCTCTCAAACTACATACATAACAAAGTTGTATGAAAAAATGTTGCAGAAGTAGTAGATTTAACTTTAGAAAAACACGTAAATATTTCTGGCAACATTTTATCAAAGCTGTAAAATAAGGGAAGTAGAGATTGTTTTATACGAAATTTTTCAAACAACAGCTGATCAGATGTCTTTTATTTTAATTTCTAAACCAATGTAGTATATGTGAAGACACAAAACGTTACATTTCTCCAAATCGCGATATAGACACCACATTTTAAATGTAAAATTTTCAGCATGAATTAATATTTTGAAATATTTTGTACAAACTCGAACAGAGTACTAGGCTTATTTTTTATGGTCCAATATAAGTTTGCGTTATTCAGGTTGGGTCGTCAACCGTCTGGTTTTGGTACTTGCGCAAAACGATATTTTTAGGAATTAGGTGCAGTATCGATCATTATGCTACTTGGCACTAACGAAACAATATTTTTGTTTTTTCTTCAGAGATTTGAGAAAATATTTTAACAAAACCTAGGTTAATGTATCTTTCACAAGCACTTAGTTTTTTGCAATAACAATTTCAAATAGCAACAATACTAGTTCTGCCATTGCGTTTGTCAAAGTCGGCCGATTTTCTTTGACAGTTTTTTAATATTTAAGTCCTAAGAGATCTGAACAATTATGTAATTATGTTTTCAAGTATACAATTGAAGCTTGTGTTGTGGCAGTCGCTGCGTTGCACAGAGGAGTATTTTATTAATCTAGATAAACATTACCTTTTTTAAGCTAATATTGGCACTACAAATTTACTGAGTGCACCAAAATATATGAAACTTGGCAGAAAAATCTATCATGGTCATAGGCTATTAAAGCTAGAAAACAAGAAAAATCGGACAAAGGAGAAAAAAGTTCCCCTTAGTAGAAGCAATCCTACCTCTGAAAAATGCAAGTTTCTTTTTAATTTTCGAGTTTTTTTTATTTAGCAATTACAACTTTTAATGACAAGGAATGTTTAAAACTTAAAGTTGGACTCAAGACATTCTAAAATGCCATTTTTGCCCCGCCCCTTTTGGTTGGCGGTGAAATAAAATATTATTTGATAAAAGAATGTAATTATTAAATGAATTGGATTATTTACGCCTTAAAACCATAGAAATTAATTTATATGGGCGAAAACGTCCCTGTGAAAAAATTTATTTATTTTACAGTATAAAAGTAGAGATCGTAAATTTTATTGTTATATAAAACATTTTTAGGGCCGCGAGGGAGATCACTCTCAAAAACCTTTTCATTTTCTTTGACAAAATTTTAAAAAATTTTTTTTTTTAATTTCGACGTAAATTTTTTATCATAAAAATTAATATAGCTGCAAATATAGCCTTTCACAGCAAAAAAAAAAATCAGTACAAAATCTTTATTCATTTAGCCACAAGAAAGTATATTGCGCCAACCTCTCAAAATCGTACAAAGTCAATAAAAACGTATGCGATTTATCCGACTTTCCTGACTTTAAAAGTGTCCCAAATCTTAAGCAAAAGCCTTGAAAATTCACTATACCATGCAAAATTTTGTTAGCTCTCCAGCTGCGTACTTAAATTTTTTACATTTTTCAAAATTAATTTTTACCAAATGTCCGGCCAGATTGGCAAAATACCCCTCTGTGCGTTTGCAAGAAATGTATGCGAATTTCTTAAACAGAAGACCAAAATTTCAATTTTAAACAGGACCGTTTGAGTGTCTAAAGAAAAAAAAAAATAAATGCCGTTAAGCAGCCGGGAATAGAAGAGTTATTTAAAGACGAATAAATGGCGATAAGTAGCATTTTAGGACTCACCAAAGTCTTGAGTACAAAACAAAAAAACTTATTGCGCTTTATATCGGAACAACAGGGGAAATGGTTGAGTAGAGCAAAACCGGAAAATCACGTCGGCGGGGATTTAGACACAAAAAGGAAAGATTTTGTTCAAGATTATTGTCAGCACCCACCATGATGGCCTTATCTGATGGTGGTCTTACTGCTGAGGTAAAATTAATGCGTCGACTTGCGTCGATTAGTGGCTTTGCAAATCTAACATGAATATCAGGACCATTAACAACCCCTTGCTTGAGGGATTGGACACCATCCAATCCCATCTGTTGAAATTGCAACAGCCACCTCATGTACCCCGAAGGCAACTCACCAATAACGGGTACAGAGATGGGCAGCTCTCTCTGTGTGGGCTATCGACACCAGTCAATGGGGGCACTAGTCAGGCCTTCGACAAGTATTTCATTGTCTATACAGATTTTGGCTCCAACCTGGTTATTCTTATACCCCCGAAACACTTTGTCAGAGCCTATGTTAGATTAGCTCCGACTCTTAGTACCCCTGGGAGGACAGAAAAAGGAAACTAAGAATATAGCAGCGTGTAGTAATCGTGACTTATTTGAATGAATCGCTTGGCTTATACTTAGGAGATGGTAAATATGAATATCGCCGTAGTCAAAGAGTATTGTGATCTGTATGGCAGCGCTGGTAAAAGGCGCTAATTTACTGAAAAAGATTGAGAGATTTTGTAACTAGCGAGAGTCACTGCATGTTTAGTAATCAAGAAATCATAAGTTCAGGATATAGTAAAACCCCTATTATTGAAATTTAAAAAACGTAACATTGTTCGTCGTTATTTATGTTCATATAAGCCGATACAGTGCAGTCACACGGCCAAGTTTTTGTTCAATTCTCTTTCAAGAAATTTACACATACTGCTTGTCAAAATTCGCAAAAATTGAAAGCTGTGACGTAGGCTGCACGCAATTTCAAAGCAAGTTTTTAAGCAAGATGTCCTAAAGAAAACAAAAAAAATTAATTTGAAGGAAAAACCTTCAATCAGCTGTTCTCTTGAATGAAAATTTGAAAGACTCAATTGAACGAAAATTTGAAAGCAAATTCTCAGCAAGTTTTTAAAGTGAGAGTGTATTGGTAAAAAAATGAGAGAAATTTTAAAAATTGAATGAAAACTTGATCGTCTGACACCCTAGATAATTAGCTCCAGGGGAGTTTTTGTAATGTTAACTGTTGTCTCATTATCAAAATTTATTGTTTAAATGGAGATCGAAGTTCCTAAGGAAATTTGTACCCTCATCAATGCAGGATGGCTAAAGTAGACGTCCATTGATGTTTTTGTTTTCTAACATATTTTCATTAATTTTTCCTGGATCGGAGTTATACTTTAATGTCAGAACAAAATTTCGTATGAAAATCTGTCATTGCCAAAAAAAAAAATCATTTCATCCTCTTTCTGAGAGTAGAAACTTCTTTTCGGTTGAGCTTATCACATAAAACAATTTAGTGAAAATTTCTTTAAAATTAAAATAAATAAGTATGCCAAGTGCAACTTGGGCCACCCTTTGTTTTAAAAATTTGTTATGTCATTTTGTTTTTTATTAAAAACTTGAATGTTCCTTGCTATTACAGTTACAAAGACAAGATAATGTAAGTCAAAATCAAGTCTTCTATGGAACACCCCTTAAGTTTTATTTCTTAAATGTCTACCAGCGGCTGCGGTTCAATAGTTTTGCCTATAGACGTAAAAGTAATGTCTTTTTTGGGGACACCCTTTCTTTCTTTAACTTTTTGATATAGCACTAAATGCAGTGGGTCTATTTGCAACAATTTAACATAAAAAGTCATATAAGTGAAAATGATGGCTCTATGGGCACACCCTTTAATTTATAAATTTAATTAATTTTTTGTTCTTGTAACACCCTTTCTGTCTTGCTGTTACAGTTTCCAAACTACAGGCCTGTGACAGAAGGACAAACATTGTAGGGATATTGAAAGGGTCACATTAACTTTGACTAAGGAATCCTCAAAATTATCTTAATTTTCTTCAAACCCATTTTAATTTCACTCAGTCATTTTTTTTCTGATAAATTCGCAAAACGAAAACACATCAATAAATCAGAGTTAAAAGAAAGAAAAAAATCAGTTGTTAAAAATATCTACGATGTCTGTTAATATTTGTTATGTCTATTTTTTAGATCTTGTAGCAAATTCTTGATATATTTTTCACGTGTCTGTCAATGTTTGACTTGCACGTGCACCAGCCTTTTTTATTTGTTTATTTACAGGCTTTAATTGCTGCTGACGGATGAGTAAAAACAAAAACAACATTTGATTAAGTGATCATCTCTTTGTACGCAACATTAAAGTTTACAAAAAAAAAAAAAGATTAATGAATCAAACGAACGACTGTAAACAAACGAATGATGAATGAAAAGTAATAAATTTAGTATGACTAATCTTATAATGGGTTTTATGCAAGGCAAATTGATAACAGGTATACTCACGGCGAAAATAAATACAACACTGCGATAGAAACATGTACATTTTGTTTTTGTACAAATAGTTTTCGGCTGTCAAAATCAAAGGAGATTTTAACTTTTGACACTCGAAGAAGGAAAAATCACAATAGTCACCTGGGCTGTTAAGGCCACCTGTTGTTAATTCGCCTTGGGTTTTATGGTTTTGTTTTTGTTTTTTAAAATGCTACATTATTTTGTAAACTCCCTTTTAAAATGATAAATTAACATTAGCAGACGACTTTAAAAAACAGCGACTCCTAGAATAGATCTACAGCATTTCAAGATGTGGTGTGTTCACTTTATTTTGTGCGTGACGTTACGTTAAAGGCCAGGATTCACTATCATACACAATCGTACGATTTAATCACACAAAAATCTGACAGAATTCTGTCCTACTTTAAAAATCGTTCCAAAATGGCGTCGTACGTGCCACACTATTATACAAAAAAGATGCAAAAACATATGGTTTTAATATTTTGTTGTTTTTTCTCCTCATATCTTAAAAAAATCAACCCTGATCGCATAGAGAAAAATATTTTATGAATTATTTCAAAGGATTATAAAATCGTACAGATCTGTCAAAAACTCTGTCACACACATACAATTTTAATCCACACTATCATACTTTTTGAGCACACATGAAATTTTTGACAGATCGTACGACTGAGTATGATAGTGAATCCTGGCCTTAAGTAAAGAAAAACAATATTAAAATCGGTTCAAAAATTACTGAGTTCTGTAATGTGGATTTTGTCGTCGGCTGTGATAGATCAGGGTTGTCCAGGGTTTATTTACAGATCCACAAAAACCTTAAGTTATAACTCGATTGAATTTTCCCACTTCTGGGAAAATACATACAATTATTTACTTCGGTAAAGTACTAACAGCTACTATGCTCCGTTGATCAGTCGGAAGTACTTAGCTTATGATGGTTGAGTTGACAGACGATAATGTTCGGCTTTATTCGCGACAGGTCGGATCTTACTGAAACCAGTTGGGGGTACTTGGGTTACTGCTCGGCGATTGTTCAGGAGTATTCGGGTTACGGCGGGCAACCAGTCGGGAATCCTCGTCGAATATTTTCGTCTTTCTTGTGGAATAACTCAGTAGTAGTAGCAACAGGATTGTCCTCTATATAATCGCTGTAGCCTTATAAGATATATTGCAACAATTACAAAAAGACTTACAATACTAACTTAACAAAACAGTCAGCCGAAGCCGCTGTGGAAAACAGTCAGCCGAAGACGCTGTGGAAAACAGTCGAAGCTGCTGTGACCGAAACAGTCAGCTTAAAGGCCGTGTCAGATAAAACTTTTGCTTTGCGTTGCGTTGCAAATTCGATTTGACATCTAAGATAAAATGCACGAACTTATATGAAGTATGTCACATAATGCACTTTTAACGCAAAGTTGGGCAACACTCATCTTTTTGCGCCATTTGACAATTAGCTGATATACATTTGTATATTATTTTTGGCAAAATCGAACGTAAAAAAGTTAAGAATTTTAAAATATTATTTTTTTTTATACAGTAGCTCCAAGCGAAACTCGTACACCTATGAAAACAAATTTCTTTATGTTATATGTCTAAAACTAAATAGACTAATAAAATAAATTTACTTAATTTTAGTACAAAACTATGTACTTAATTAAATATCAGAAACAAAATTTTGAATACACCTTTATTTATTAAAATACAGATAAATATTTTAAAAAGTGGCAACTTTCGACGCCAAAGCCAAACTCGTACAGCCATATTTAATTTAGCAACATTCTTTTAGTTTGCATATAACTTCGGGATATTTCGTAAAAATAATTTAAAAATAGGGACTTTCCCCATTATCACCTTTTTTATTGTCATTTATTTGAGCTTTTGTTTGAAAAAGTTACAAAGGAGAACAAAATGGGTAGACAGAGAGGACAAACTTCTGTCGAAGTTAGAAAATTAATAATTCAACATCATAATAATATTAAATCGCTGTGATAAATATCTGAGATAGTTGATAGAAGCCTATCAACAGTGCAATATGTTATAAAAAGGTGTAAAATGGAAGAGAGGATTGCGAACATGAAGAAAAGTGCAAATAACAAAATTTTCTCTGCTGGAGACGAGCAATATATTTTACGTGAAATAAAAAAGAACCCATTTTTAAGTGCTCCGAAACTCGTAGAAGTTGTTGAGAAAGATTTAGGAAAAAATGCTGCCAACAGACCATAAGAAACATATTAAAAAGGGCTAATTTCAATAGTAGAAGGACAAGAGTTAAACCTCTGATTAATAAGAGAAATCAAAGAGAAGGTTACGATTCGCCAAGGAACATGAAACAAAGGATTTTTCATTTTGGAAGCAAGTATTATTCACAGATGAAAGTAAATTCAACTTGTTTGGTTCAGATGGAAGACCTTATGTATGGAGAAAATCAAATGAGGAGTTGCTTGCCAAAAACATGAAACCAACAGTTAAGCACCTTGGTGGGTCAGTAATGGTTGGGAGATCATTTTCTGCATTTGGGCCCGGTGTTTTACACTTTATGGATGGTACCATGGATCAGCATATGTATCTGAACATTTTAAAAGAACGTTTGCCAGTTTGTAAGCAGAAACTTTGTCTTGGTGAAAACTTTTATTTTTACCAATACAACAACCCTAAGCATAAGGCTTACAATGTGCGATCATGACTACTTTATAATTGTTCACATGTTATGGACACACCAGCCCAGAGTCCAGACATAAACCCAATCGAAAATTCGTGGAGCTATCTCGATCGTAAAATTCGTAGTCATACAATAAGTTCTAAGGATGGCTTAAAAAGGACGAATGGGGCAAAATTGAACCAAGTTTTTGCGAAAACCTTGTGCGCAGTATGCCAAATAGATTAAAAATGGTGATAAAAAATAAAGGCATGCACACCAAATATTAATATTTAAAACCAACAAAATAATATTTGATTAAAATGTGGTGTACGAGTTTAGCTTTGTCACAGAAATTTCTATTATTTTATGTTTCAAAAAAAAAATTTTTATTGAATAATAATTTAAAGTTTTTATGTTTTGTTAAATTTGTTTTAAAATGCACTAATAAAATAAATACAGTTTTATTTGTTAAGAGCTACTTACTTAATATTATAAGATAGTTAAAAAATTAGTCTAAAGTGTACGAGTTTCGCTTGGAGCTACTGTATATTCTTCCTTTATTATTTTTTTTAGAAAATTATGTAAGAAAAACTTATGAAAACAAACAATAAATTCTTGTCTTGTTTGAATCGCCACGATCCTTCCAGACCTGGCATACATATTCAACTAAAATACTTACTAATTGAGAATTATTAGTGATACAATGAATACGCAATTGAATCTTACAGCGTATATCTACACACAAATAAAAAAAGATAGATAGAATAAAACTAGCGATAAAAAGCAGGCATTAAAAGTATATGTGCGTAGTATACGTCACAGTTCTTCAGGCACAATAAAATAGAAATAACTCTTGCAAAAAAACCGACTTCTAAACAGATTTCATCTGTCTGCCTAGAACTCTTCAAGAGTATGGCAACATACATTAGATTACATTAACTATTGGGACACCCTTATATCTCAAAACTTTATCTTATTCAATATTTTGGCAATATATATCAAATTACAGCAACTAAAGGGTTAAAGGTTATACCAAACAAAGTAGTGGACATTCTGTCTAATTTTCCATATATAGGTTAAATTACATTAATTTTGGAACACCCTTTAATTTCAAAATTCAAATTATGATCTTCTTGTTATAGCGGACTTAGCAAAACAGGTCCCTTGTAAATTTCAGTTGTCTGTCTATAGCGGTTCAAAAGTTCGGCCACATACACCAAATTACATCAAATATTGGGACACCCGCTTGTTTTCAAATATACATCAAATGAAAGGAACTTTTGGCACACCCTTTAATTTAAAATTTTAATTATTAATACTTGTTGCTATAACGGCCAGAGCAATCGACATTCTGTCCAATTTGCATGCGTTTGTCTACAAAGTGTCAACAGACAGGCCCATATAAGTCAATTTACGTCACATATGGGGGCACCCTATAATTTTTAGATTTTTTTTTATAACTTTTTGTTGCTGGGAGCTATAGTAATACGCATTCACTTTAAATTTAGAGTTCATAAAAAAAAGAAAAATATGTATGTTGTATGGGGACACCCTTTAATTTATAAGATTATGCACTGTTTTTAAAACGATACCAATCAGTAAGCATAATCTATCATATTACCAAAAAATTTTCAACATCGGTTTAGAAATGACTGAGTTATGCACTCACAAACATAAAAAAGCAACATTCAGTCGAATTGATAACCTGCTTGTTTTTGGATGTCGACTTAAAAATAAAGAGCATAAGATTATGTTTCAAATTATAATCATAAAGAGTGTAAAAGATTCGGCCTTTACTCGCAATAACTACAATATCTGTTGATTTTATTGTATCTACATATGTTAGAAATCTTACGAAACGTTTCCGCTTACATTTCAAACATTGACATGCACGTGCAAGAATTTAATAGCAGCTTGCTGGAGTCAAAATTAAACATTCATTAATTAAATAATAAATAAATAGCTGCTTTCAACCTTTGATTAAGTGATCATCTCTTTCTAATAATCTATCAAATATTGTAAACAAATGATAAATGAATCAAATTTAATAAACGCAGTATGACTAATTCAAAAACGTGTTCAATGATTTGGTTAATGCGTATAACAGTTATAAAATTTTAGATATTAATCATCAGTACAATCGTTCGGTATAATTAGTACCGTAGCTGCTACTCCAGAGAGAAAAAAGCTCTAGAACTGGTGGAAATCTGCAAATTAAAAAGGTTTTTTAACCGACTTCAAAAAAAGCAGGAGGTTATCAATTCGACTGAATGTTTTTTTTTTATAATAAAACTTGCGGAACTCAGTCATTTCTGAACTGATTTTGAAAATTTTTTGTATTTTGATAGATTATGCTTACAGATTGCTCCTGTTTTAAAACAGTTCATAATCTTAAAAATTAAAGGGTGTCCCCCTACAACGTACATGTTTTTAAGTTTATTATGAACTGTAAAGGGCACTTCTTTAAAATTAAAAATGACTGCGTCTTACTATAACTCCCAATAGCAAAATGTTATACAAAAATAAATCTAATAATTAAGGGGTGCCCCCATAGATGACGTAACTTGATTATATGGGCCTATCTTTTGAACCGTTATAGACAAACGCTTGCAAATTGGGCAGATTGTCGATTACTATGGCCGTTATAGTAACAAGTATTAATATTAAAATTAAAGGGTGCTCCAATAGTTCATTTAATTATGTATATGCCCATAATTTTGAACAGCTGTGGACAGACGATTGAAATTTACAAAGAACCTGTTTTACTAACTCCGCTATAACAGCAAGTATAAAATTTGGATTTGAAAATAAACGGGTGTTCCAATATTTGATGCAATTTCGTGTATGTGGCCGAACTTTTGAACTGTTATAGAGAGCTGGAATGTTATATCTATATAATAGTGTTCAGTTTGTGCTATGAATAGTAACGTTAAAACATTTTAATTTGTAAAACCCGCTGTATAAAAATAAACAAGAGATAAGGCTGCTATATTGCCCTTAAAATAACTAAATTGCCATTACTTTTCACTCAGAACAAAACAAATAAACAAGCAGCCAACTTCACTTCCTAACGCACTGTCAAAGTTGGATTTTTCAATTGCTTAGGTTTGACGCCGCGGTGTTATGGTTTCCTTCATACAATTTGTATTTATATGAGAATTTTTGGCAGATAGATTGCGTGATAGCGCTAATTTAGGTTTGGCTGTTAGAGTTAATTTTTAGATTTTTTGTTGAACTATAAATTTCTTCTTCTTTTCGCTGATGACACTGCAATTACATATGACGTTAAAAATAAACTGCAAAGAGCCCTAGAGGAAATAATACGCTATTTCAACAGATGGGAAAATCATAATAAACTATGCTATGTCCCTCAAGTTAGTATTAAAATATAAGAAATGTTATTCCAGTGGGAGAAAAACGTTAAGTATCGTGGTGTAGTTCCAGACACCAGGTGAAAATTTAAAGATCACATACTTTACATCATAAATAAATCGATCTTGTACCCACTCATAAATAGAAATTCAAAACTTAATATTGCCAACCAGAAACTTATCTTAGAAACAATTTTCCATGCAGTAATGTTTTATACTGCACCAGTAAGGGCTAACACCACTAAATGTCACACCAAGAAACTTCAAATTTCACAAAACAAACTACTAAAATAATGGGTTCTTTTCAACTATACATCTTCACGCACTAGCAGATATAGAATTAGTGAATTCTTAAATAAATTCACTTATTCGGAATTTATTCGTATTAATGAATTTGCTTCATGAGTTCAAAACAGGTTTTTGTAAATTTTTTCCTCCCGCATTCTTTATATATATATATATATATATATATATATTTATATATATATATATATATATATGTACATATATATATATATATATATATATATATATATATATATATATATATATATGTACATATGTAGGTATGTATTATATGCATATTCTAATTTACAAAAAAAATATATGTTGAAAAAGATAAAGGGCTTGTTCGGAAATGCATCACTGCCCAGCATCTGATGCGCAGTACGTTTGAAAATGCATCACTACAAATGTCATGTGTTCTAAAATGCATCAATGAAATATATGATGCGCAAACAAACGTCAAACACGCATCAAAATAATGGCTGATGCAATAGCTGAGTAAAGGTACGGTCACATATGACAAATATTTGCCTAAAATTTGTTTGCTCTTGTTTGGCTTAAATTTTTTCAAAACAATACAAAATTTGTTTTGTGGTCACACTACGCACATTTATTTGCCTATTTTTATTTGTTCAAACAGCTATGAAATAATGTGAAATAAAATACTGACAAACATGTTTTATTTGCGGTCACATTTAAAATAATATTTTCCTTAAAAATATATTTGATCAAACTGTAAAAAAAACGTAAATTTATTTGCTCACAAACTGCTGCGCATGGGATGTCTTTATTGCCATTCAATTTCTTCGGCATTATTTCGAAGTAATTGCAAAGAAAATGTTTAAAATATTATTAAATGCTAATTATAAATGATGAAAAATATTTGATACTCTTAAATATTTAATTGCAGTATAAAATACATACATAAGTTCAAAGCAAACAAATAATAACTATTTGTAGATGGAACAAAAATATACAACTGTAGAAATTTTTTTTTATCTAGGCAGACTCTAGGCGCATCCATTTAAAAGTCTCAAATTAAGTTTTTATTCTCTTCCTATAATATACTTTTCCTATACTTTGTACGAGAATTTAAATCCCAGGTTTTAATATAAAAATAAAATATCCACCGCTGATAGCCATAGACTATAAAAGTCAGTCAAGTGGTCAAATAATGATGGCTAATATTATATCTATGTACCCGCATGTATTATGAATACAGATTCCATTAAAACAACTACTACACATAATTGCAATGTGAGATGAAAGTTTATAATGAATAACTCCCATGTATGAAAGTTACAAATGAACAAAGCCAAGCAAGAATATAAAATTTTTCATATTCTATTCTATAAAGAAGCTACAAAAGGTGTTCTAAAGAAGGAGCACAATAAGAGGATGAAGCTAAATAGGAATTAGATTCCACTTCTTAACAATAAATTTTAATAATCATTCATTACATTTGTTTGGTTAAAATTTCTAAAAACTTTTAATTTATTTCATATATTTTTCAAACTACAGCTGTTTATTTGTTTACTTGATATAAGTGTAGACAAATTATATGTTGAAGTAAAAAGTCGCTTAAATTAAAAAGCAAATTTCGCAAAGAATCAAACTGCAAATATGCAAGATTTTAATTGGGATACAAAGTTCTACAATTTTAAAGAAATTTTAATGTTTCAGATTTCGGAAAATAGAGGAAAAACTCTTGTACATATATAGTTTTTAAAAATTGTTACATTATAACATACCGTCAAACGAATATATTTATAATGAAAAAAAAAACACAGTTTACATTAACTGCAAAAATAATCTTTCAGCTTAGTGCTTATAGAACATATCTCTTTTGATTGCAAATCAAAAGTTATGAAAGAACACTTTAGGTGCTTAAAATGGATAATCACTAATGACTCTTAGCTCTATTCAGACGCTTCGAGTGGGGCTGAAGAATTATTTTGGTTTTGTTCTGCACATAGCCTACTTTTTCGTCTCTTTAAGCCGTTAAAATGCGTGGGCACTATGCAAATCTTAATTAAAGTTTAATTTATGTTGGTTAAATTTAAGCGTGCTTAAGTCTTGTTTAATATAAATTAATTGATATTGATTCTTGAAGTGAAAGCATGTTGCTTGTTGTCATATATAACTTCATTTAAAAGTTATCTATAAGCATTTTAAAACAAAATGCATCTCAAGTTTATCATGGGCTTATGTTCAGATACATAATAGTATATAATTTATAACTTTAAAATTCTATAATTCCCGAATTATAGCTTCCGGCAATATTACTTGCCCTCAGCATAAGTAAAGATATATTTGCTCCAGTCTAGTTTAATATAAAATTCCAAAATGAAAACAAAAGTTACTTGCGTTGTAGGAATGACTATTTCAAGAACAAAATGTTGAGTAAATAATTTAGCGCCAACGCATATTTTTCAAGTTATATAATTTCTTGCGACTTTACTTTAAATCAATACTTAACTAAAAATTTATAAAAGAACATTTAATAATCTCCAATAATATCTTTTTTATATACAATTTCGAAACTTTGCACCATTCTGAAGCGAAAATGTCGAAATATACCAAATTATATGTAAAATACTTTGATGATATATAACTCGAAAAATATATGCCCCGACAATTTTTTTTAATTTGCTATTTCTTCCAAAAATTGCACTTTATTATTTTTATCTAAAATTTTGTTTTTAATTGCTTACTGTATTTTTTTTTTTTTTTTTTTAATACACATATAAGTTTGATAATTGATCAGCGAGTTTTTCCGATACTTAATAATTTAGTTTAAATACTGGGCAACATTGTTGATATAGCTGCTATTTGTCTCTGTTTGTTCTTACAAAAACTTTGTAAGAACAAATATTTATTTGCCTAAAAATTAGTCAAATATTTGACGTCGAGTGGTCACACTATGTTCACATTAAAAGCATTTTTGTTTACTGGCAAATAATTTTGTTTGCCTGAAATCAGCTGTTGTGTTATTTGCTTCTAATAAATATTTTGTGGTCAGACTATGGCAAATAAATATTTACCGATTTCAGTCAAATGTTTGACTAATGTGACCGTACCTTAAGTATTTTATTTTTCCTTATTCATTTTATTTCGTTAAATTACATTTTTTATCCCTTTTTAGAAACGAATTTGATAGTTCTATACTATATTAACATAATCCAGAATTTTTGAGATTCGTCCGTTGTTGGCACATATGTACGTCTTTTAGCAGTGAACTCATTTTTAAATTTTTTTATTTTCTTTTCTTTTGTCGATTGCACACCTTTATTTCATTTTTGCTTTCATCTAAACCAAGAAAAAAGTTTGTTATTATCTTCTCCATTAGTAATGTTTAAGCATTTGAAATTTTAAAACAAATGATAGTTTATTTTTGTTTGCGCATCAAGTAAGTATCAGCATCAGCTGTTTTCCATCGGCGTCGCAAACTAATTACACATGCGCATCAGATGCAGTGCAGTGATGCATTTTCGAACAAGCTCAAACTCTCGAACACATCGTATGTACAGTTGCTCACAGCTTATTTTATGCACTAAATAATTTAATCTTTCCAGGCCTGTAACAATAAAACCAGTAGGAATTAAAAAAAGTAACAAATTGATATCATTTAATAGAGAAAAAGGACTTAATTTAACAAGAAAACTTCGATTATTTTAAAAATTAACATTTGAAAATTTTCAAGTTGTGTTTGATAATTTATATTTTTAATACTTTGTCTGGTACACTTAATTGTCTATAACAGACTTAAGACTGTTTGTTTGTTTAGATGCAACTAGTTTTCGCGTTTAATTGGGCGAAATATTCTTCCAATCCAATTCCTTTAGGTAATTTTTTTTATGAAAACTTGTGTTTTCGTATGTTTTTTTCCAAAATGAACTATAGATTTTTAATGTCATTGAGGTTTGGTAACTGTAGTTACAAATTAATCAGGACTTTAAAATTCCTGATTTATGTTTCGGATCGTTATTCTGATAAAATCGAAAGTTTGATTTTATACCCAGATTCTCTGTACTCTGCAACAAATTGTCCTTTTTAATTTGAAGATGCTTATTTTTGTCCATGGTTGTTTCAATAAACTCTAAACTCCTAGTACCAGCAGCCGGAATACAGGCGCAAATCATGACACTGCCACCACCATGCTTATCTGTTGCCCTTAAATTATCTTTGTTGAGCTCGGTGTTAGCTTTCCGCCATACGTAGGACATACTATCCAAGCCGAATTTATTAAATTCGGATACATCGGTTAAGATAACCGAATTCCAAATCGATGCTTCTTTAGAAACGTGTTCCATAGCGAAGTTGAGCCTGTACATTTTGGTTTTTTGCGCTAATGAAAGCCTTCTTGCGTTCAACTCGACCATTAAAATCATGTTGACGAAGAACACGACGAAAAGTTTCAAAACAACATTGTTTGCCCAGGTCAGATTGAATATCGAAAGTCAGTTTGGGAGCTGAGAGCCTTGTATTTGCTTTAATTTTTCTCACAATATAACGCTCCCAGGTGAGCCACTGTATAATATATTCACGCTTATATATGAATATATTTTCCTTCCAAAATTTTCCCTTCTCACGTAAACAAAAATTTCGTTTATAGTGATTGATTTTTTCCTCGAAATTTTTTTAATTTTCTCTTAGATTTGTTCACTTAAATTTTGTTGGCGAATTGCATTCATTATGCCAGTTTCTATATGTTTTAATTACAATATTTAAATCAATAACACAATATCTGTTACTGCAGTGCAGACTGACATTATGCTTGATAAGATGCAAAACAAAGAGATCAATCTATTGCTTCTAAATTTATGAAGATTTTTTATTAAAAATACATACAGTAGCTCCAAGCGAAACTCGTACACCTATGAAAACAAATTCCTTTATGTTATATGTCTAAAACTAAATAGACTAATAAAATAAATTTACTTAATTTTAGTACAAAACTATGTACTTAATTAAATATCAGAAACAAAATTTTGAATACACCTTTATTTATTAAAATACAGATAAATATTTTAAAAAGTGCCAACTCTCGACGCCAAAGCCAAACTCGTACAGTCTAATTTAATTTGGCAACATTCTTTTAATTTGCATCTAACTTCGGGGTATTTCGTAAAAATAATTAAAAAAATTAGGGACTTTTCCCATTATTACCTTTTTTATTGTCATTTATTTGAGTTTTTGTTTGGAAGAGTTACAAAAGAGAACAAAATGGGTATACAGAGAGGACAAACTTCTGTCGAAGTTAGAAAATTAATAATTCAACATCATAATAATAATAAATCGCTGTGATAAATATCTGAGATAGTTGATAGAAGCCTATCAACAGTGCAATATGTTATAAAAAGGTGTAAAATGGAAGAGAGGATTGCGAACATGAAGAAAAGTGCAAATAACAAAATTTTCTCTGCTGGAGACGAGCAATATATTTTACGTGAAATAAAAAAGAACCCATTTTTAAGTGCTCCGAAACTCGTAGAAGTTGTTGAGAAAGATTTAGGAAAAAAATGTTGCCTACAGACCATAAGAAACATATTAAAAAGGGCTAATTTCAATAGTAGAAGGACAAGAGTTAAACCTCTGATTAATAAGAGAAATCAAAGAGAAGGTTACTATTCGCCAAGGAACATGAAACAAAGGATTTTTCATTTTGGAAGCAAGTATTATTCACAGATGAAAGTAAATTCAACTTGTTTGGTTCAGATGGAAGACCTTATGTATGGAGAAAATCAAATGAGGAGTTGCTTGCCAAAAACATAAAACCAACAGTTAAGCACCTTGGTGGGTCAGTAATGGTTTGGGGATCATTTTCTGCATCTGGGCCCGGTGTTTTACACTTTATGGATGGTACCATGGATCAGCATATGTATCTGAACATTTTAAAAGAACGTTTGCCAGTTTGTAAGCAGAAACTTTGTCTTGGTGAAAACTTTTATTTTTACCAATACAACAACCCTAAGCATAAGGCTCACAATGTGCGATCATGGCTACTTTATAATTGTCCACGTGTTATTGATACACTAGCCCAGAGTCCAGACACAAACCCGGTCGAAAATTTGTGGAGCTATCTCAATCGTAAAATTCTTACTCAAACAATAAGTTCTAAGGATGGTTTGAAAAGAGCTCTTCAGGACGAATGGGGCAAAATTGAAGCAAGCTTTTGCGAAAACCTTGTGCGCAGTATACCAAATAGATTAAAAATGGTGATAAAAAATAAAGGCATGTACACCAAATATTAATATTTAAAACCAACAAAATAATACTTAATAAAAGTATGGTGCACGGGTTTGGCTTTGTCACAGAAATTACTATTATTTTATGTTTTTATTAAAAAATTTTTTAATTGAAATATAATTTAAAGTTTTTATGTTTTGTTAAATTTGTTATAAAATGAACTAATAAAATAAATACACTTTTATTTGTGAAGAGCTTCTTACTTAATGTTAAAAGATAGTTTAAAAATTAGTCTAAAGTGTACGAGTTTCGCTTGGAGCTACTGTACATACATATCTTTAAATGAAAAATTGAGATATAAAAGATCTAATACAAAAACTTATTTTATTGAAATGAGTCAGTAGCAATGTCTAGGGTAACTTCAAGGGCTTTTAAGCGTCTTGCACTTCCCCTTCTCCTTCTCAAAATAAAATTGATAATTTGTATCCAAAAACTTTATTTATTTATTTTTAAATTTCAGTTTAATAATTTTCACTGAGCTTATTCTTCTTACTTACATTCAATATGCACTGATAGCTTATTTATTTTGAACAGCTGTTCAATGAACAGAACAAATATTTCATGGGAAATACATGATACTAATTTTCACTTCAATTTAACTTCTTATTCACGATAGAGGTGATTGTAAACTTAAATGTAAATATTATTGTTGTTAATAAATTAAATTGAGTTGATAAATTTCTTCTACATTTTCAGTTATTGGTCGAATTCCGGTTATTTTGATTTTCTATAAAATTTAAAATGTTTTGATGTTTTCATTTGAAGGGTCTATAAAAATTGGTACTAAAAACGTACATATCGCTGGTTTCTCGATTTTTAACGAAATTGAAATTTTTCGTGATTCCAATACATTTCACACAGATACACCTTGTCACAAAATTTAAATGCAATAGTATCAAAAATAACGGTTTTCTAAGCATTTGCATTTTAAATATTACATTGTGATAAATACAGTTTCTATTATGTTTTTACCTTCTCCTGTAAAGTTACTTATATACGAGTTAGGGCCTTTCTATATGAGACCAGCGATATATAAGTAAATTGTATTTGAGTTACTTGTTATATTTTGTTATTGTATACATATGATAATCTTGTAAACAGTTAATGTTTATTTTTTGAAAAATTTACACGCACGTGAAAGAGTTTTTTTTTTCATTTGTTTTATTTTTATTTTTTTTTTTTTTTTCTTCATTTTAAAAAAGGTAAGACTGCTATATTCGACTGTGCCGAATCTGATATACCCTTGTGAATTGTTTTTTATTTTCTTACAGTATAGTTTTTTAGTCACAAAATGTATTATTATATAATGAAGCTCGATAGGGTCACCTTAGGGTATGCTCTACACTACAGATCGTCTGGGTTTCCAAGCCTCTTGTGATGGTTTTCTTATACATATAAAAGCACCAAACACAAAACCGTTACTCCTTTTTATAAAAAAAATTACTGAAAAGCTTAAATGTGTTTATGTTTTGCGAAAGTGGGGTTTTTAGAAAGCTTTTTTAATGATTGATGATTTTAGGTATTTATAGTGCATTTTCGGTTTTATTTGAATTTCAAATTTCTTGTTGCAAGTACAATTTTTTGGAAAAAATTTAATTTTTTGTGAAATATTCATGAAAATAAATATTTTGTTGAAATTTTATTCGTTTCGTAAAATTCCAATTTTTTTTTTTTGTATTTCAAAAACAAGGAAAGTAAGAGGCGTTCGCCTTTTCTTAACATATCTCCACTATTATTTATCGACGTTGCTAACTTTTATAACACTTCTTTCGAAACTATGTCTGAGAGAATACTGGTCAGAACTTTTTTAAAGCTCATTTGGGGAGGAGGCAAAACTGATTTCAAGCCATTATGGACAGACGGTCATCGTTCAAACGACTCCCCTATGTATAAGGATGAAGAATATATATTGTAGATATTTCAAACGGAATGATCAACTCATATATACCCTTTCCACCTGTGGTGATAAGCTTGATTTAATAGCAGACTAACAAAAACAAAAAACAAAACAACCATAAATAAAATAGTTCGACATGTGTTTAAGAGCTTATCTCTTCCAACGCAACATCAAAGTTTGTAAACAAATGATTGATCAATGAAATGAACGATAAAAAAAATTAAAGTATTAATCAAACTGGTTTTAAACTGTATGTATAGGTGCGGTAGTAGATAATGCCAAAAAATCTTTGTTTAGTTGCTTTGCAAATAATGGGTTAGAACTCAATCTATTTATCATATGATGTGTCAGTTTTGTGATTTAGGCATAGTACTCTGTTAATCATTTCGTGTGAAATGTTTTTAAAAGTCCATATTAAAAAATTACAACGAAGTAAATAAGAAATAATGTTGCTGAAGTAGTACTCTGTTTATTTGTGAAAAAGTCGGGATATGTTTCTCGCAGCATGTTTCCAACTAAAAAATGTTCTTGGAAACATTTTTTTCAACTACGAAATAACATAAGCTTCATGCTGTAAACACTTTCGGCACAGCAAGATATACGAACACACGACAGGAAATGACACTAGCAACATTTGTCGCCTTGTACGCAGCTACATAATTATTTTGAAGCAGCTACATAATAAAAATATGTCACTTAAGCGATTTTTAAGGAAGTAGCTCTGATTTATAATTAAAAAAATGTTTTAACTATTTTGTAAGAGGCTATTAAAACAGTAGAATAATACGTCGATTTTCATTTGGACTGTCTTTAAAATTGAAAATATATTGAAGTATTTTTCAGAAGCAATAACAAGTACAGTAGTGTGTGTCAGTATAAATAACACGTAGTTTCTTGTCCACTAAAATAAAAAATACTAACAACAACAGTTATATGATGTCTATTAAAACCAATCGTGTTACAAATAAAGGGTGCGCCAATAGTTCATTAAATTTGCTTTATATACTTTTTAACAGTTATCGACAGCGTTCTTTCTATAACGGTTCAAAAGTACGGCCACACACTTGAAATTACATCAACTATTGGAACACCCTTTAACTTCCGATACTTGTTGTTATAGCAGACTTACCAATACAGGTTTGTTGTAAATTCCAAGCGTCTGTCTATAACTGTTAAAAATTATGGCCATATATATAATTCAATGAACTATTGGCGCGCCCTTTAATTTATAATTTGTAATATTAATACTTGTTACTATAACGGCCATAGCAATCGACATTCTGTCCAATTTGCAAGCGTTTGTCTATAACGGTTCAAAGGATAGGCCCATATAAGTAAATTTACATCAAATTTGGGAGCACCCTTTAATTTTTAAATTTATTTTTGTATAATTTTTGGTTTTTGGGAGCTATAGTAATACGCAGTCATTTTAAATATTAGCATAATCTATCATAGTACCAAAAATTTTCAAAATCGGATCAGAATGACTGACTTCTGGAGGCACAAATATAAAAAAAGCAACATTCAGCCGAATTGTATAACCTGCTTCTTTTTTTGAAGTCGGTTAAAAATTATATACACCAGTATTTGCTTCAATGAGTGGAGTTACTTCACTAAACTAGATTTACTTAGATCGTGAAGGGTATATAAGATTCGGCATAGTCGAATATAGCACTCTATTAAATATTCCTTTGATTTTAAATTGTTTTTTTTTTAATAAATAAAATTATAAAAATGTGATTTTTCTTTTGCATTTGAATTTACAATTATTTTTATGGTTCGTTAATAAAAAAATCTTATATTTGAGCTGCAAAAGATTATTTGGAAATTGAGAATTTCTTAAATGAAGATAAATATTTCACGAAAGAAAACGTATAATAATCACTTTAGTATGTAATTTGTATGATATGATTGTACATATGTACGCCTTAATCTTCTACTTCCGATTTTATCGTCTGCCAAAAATTTCTTGTATTTCAACTTTTAATTTGTAAATTTTAATTATTGTTTCCTACACAATTTCATTATGAATACATAGAAAAAATTATTGTTTGATAACTGTCAACATTGACAACTGTGGTTAATGGGAGAAAATAAATGTCTTAACATCTACACAAAAACTGCCATTCATATTGCAAATGCATCATTCATTAAGATGCAAGGTTAAACATGAAGTTTATTTTGTTCATTCAATTTTATGTACAGTGGAGTATTTTGACACAGACAATTTGTCAAAAGAAATTTTTTTATACTTCTTCAACTATTCAATAGTTTGGCAACATACGTCAAATTATAGCAACCATAGGGTCACCCTTTAATTTCAGGTTCTGTGTAAATTTGAACCGTCTGTCTATAGCAGTTCAACAGTTTGCCCATATACATCAGATTATATCAACTATTGTAAAACCCTTTAATTTATAATTTGTATACTTCTCATTATACCAAACGGTTCAAAAGTTCGTCCACATACTTGAAATAACATCAATTATTGGGACACCTTTTAACATCCAAATGCAAATTTTATACGTGTTGTTATAGCGGACTTAGCAATACTGGTTCGTTATAAATTTCAAGTGTCTGTCTGCAACTGTTAAAAGAGTATGGCCATATACGTAATATTAAATGAACTATTGGCGCACCCTTTAATTTAAAATTATTAATATTAATACTTGTTAATATAACGACAATAGCAATCGACATTCTATCCAATTTGCAAGCGTTTGTCTATTACGGTTCAAAAGATAGTCCCATATAAGTAAATTCACATCAATTATGGGGACACCCTTTAATTTTTTTATTTATTTTTGTAGTTTTTGTTATTGGGAGCAGTCATTTTAAATTTTACAGAAGTGCCCTTTACAGTTCATAATACACTTAAAAAATATGTAAGTTGTATGGGGCTACCCTTTAATTTTTAAGATTAAGAACTGTTTTTAAAACGGGACCAATCTGTAAGCATAATCTATCATATTACTAAAAGATTTCAAACCCGGTTCAGAAACCCGGATGAAATGACAAAGACATTCAGCTACAGCTTAAAATTGTGCAGCAGAAATTTGGCGATAAGGTCATCTTGCTACGACAGGTCATCAGGTGGCGACCCCGGTTATGCAACTGGACATTTCTAAATTATTTTCTCTATGCCCACGTGAAGTCAAGTCAAGATACATATATCTGATCAACAAGCTATTTATTAATATTTTAAACTTGGAATAACCTGAGCAGAGCATTAGGAGCCTCAACTGCATATTAAGTCTCTGATATAAATAAAGCGCAGCTTAAGCTCTTTTGATCCCTTCCCATTTAACCCATTTAATGCCTGTAGCAGCCAGCAAGCATAAAATTATACGCAGTTTTGCTAACATATTTACATACATAAAATCATACATGAACAAATTATTATTTTTATAGTATTTGTTTTAATAACAATTTAACAAAATAAAATTTAACAGAATCTATTTGCAACTAATTAATTATAAAGAAATACAAGTTAGGTAAATAGAAAACGTTTAGAATACACATTAGTTAATATTTATTTATGAAAAGGCACACATACATGTATAATGCGTTGAAACATTTCATGCTACTCTAAACATTTGGAATATTGTTGTTGAGGAACGTCACGTTTTAGTCTCTTCTAGATGATTTTATAGATTATTTATTTTGTATTTTTGAAAATTTATTAGATTTAATAGAATAAATGTGCTGCGCAGGAATTTTTAGAGAGAGTTTAAAAAGTCTGATTTACATTATTCCATGTGTTATAAGGCTTCTCAAAAACTTTTGTTGAACAAAGGAAATAGAATAGTATAATAACGAATGGTAATTAATGAAAGAAAACGTTTATAAAAATCGAGGTGAAATACGGATAGAAATTTAAAAAGCGGATGGTAACTTTTTTATTTAAACCATTCGAGCAGACACAGCCAGCTTACAGAATACAAACTGCCGTTTAGACGCACAAAAACGTTACCGTTTTCAATCTTTGAACGCGAATGTCATTTTTTTTTTTTTTTTTAACGTAACAAATGACAATTATTTCTAGTTTATGTATCGCGCATTGTAGTGTAGAAAAGTCGAAACTAAGCGAAGAAATAAAAACATTTGTTTTAAAAATTTTACATATACATACATGTTTAGTTGTGTTCCCAAAAGTAGTTAAAAATATTAATTAAAATATAAAATATGGAGTTTTCAGGAAGTTTTAAGGAGTTAATAACTTTCACCAATTAAACATCTACTGTAAAAGTATTATACATACATATAATCAGTACACTTACACTTTAAAAATTATTATTTATTTTCATTATTAACTTTTATTATTTATTTATTTATGGTTTAAACTTTTTTATTTGCACAAATTTTTGTTTTGCCGATTGGTAGTTTGATAATTTTGTTTTGTTTATTAAATTCAGCTGTTTCTTCTTAAGCGCCGAAGCAGGGTTACCATCATTTAAGGCAAAAGCAAAAAATGTATATGAAAATAAAAATATTAATTAATACATTGGCAATACTAGGAGTTGACACAACATTTATTTACTGCCATCCCTAAATTAGCGCGTAAAGCGCAAGATAACTGTCAAAATTTCTCATGTACATACAAAATGTATGAAGCATCCCTAAATAGCTTGGCGTCAACGCTTAGCAATTGGAAAATCCAATTTTGACAGTGCGTTAGGAAGTGAAGTTTGCTGTTTGTTGGTTTGTTTTGTTTTGTTATGGTTGAAAAGTAGTGACAATTTAGTAATTTTCAAGGCAATCTAGCGGTTTTATCTCTTCTTTATTCTTATACAGGGGGTTTTATGAAATAAAATGAGTTAACATTACTTTTAACGACACGAAGTTAACGCTGTTATTTAGGGATGACATTTCAGCGCAAAAGCTATGAATTACATCGCTTTGCGTCTTACGCGCTAATTTAGGGATGGCAGTTACACGCAACACAACGTAAGTTAAACGAAAAAACTGGAACGTATTGCACGGATGCTAATTATTACGTATTCGTCCATACGCCATCCGGTTTCGTTTCGCTCTTGACGTGTTCTATAAAAAGGATGTAAATCTATCCGTAGACGCGGCTTCACATATTACTGGCAACTAGAGTAAGGTGGCTTATCCGTTAGGCATAGGTTTCTGTTGATTATTTATGACTAAACAGTAAACATAGCAGCAAGGATTTTATTTTTTTAGGACAATTATTATTCCCTTTACCACAGGTTGAAAAGGGTATATGGCTCACATAGTTCAAAAGTTACTGAACTCAAAATTTAATTAAATTGTTCATTATCTAGTGTATAAATGTTAAACAAATAAAAAGAACTTTTTATATCATAATCGGTATGACTTTTCTACTAAATAGTCCAAAGTTTTTGGTTTTGACCATTTTTATTTAAATGAAAAACAGTTTTTTTAGGATTTCTGAAAAGTTAAAATTTTGAGTTGAGTCATTTTTTGAACTAACTGTGCGATATATCCATTTCCGACCCCATAAATTATACATACATATTTTGGACAATAACGATTTCAAATAACTTCCCGATACGCTCAATGTTATCTATTGAACGAACTTTTTCTATTTTTCAACTGACACAACAATCAATGATAACCGTATCGACAAGCTACGTATTGTAGTATTTGTTTTCATGGCATACTGAGATGGGATTTTTCTCATGCCTTTTATTACAGTAGATTTGCAGCAAGTAAATTCCGAACTTATCTTACACCTCGGCCATCCTGTTTATCACTGTCCCAGTGATAACTGATGTAGCCAAATAAAATCGCACGTGAAAATTAACACCTACCGCAGTGGCAAACAACAGAACGCTCAACATGATAAACACAATTATCATGGAACCACACAAACGCTCAACATGATAAAACAATTATCTTGGAACCAAAGAAAACGCTCAACATGATAAAATAATTATCATGAAAACACACAAAATTACCAACATGATAAAACATTATCATGGAACCACACAAAACGCTCATCGAACCAAACAACAAAACGTCCACCATGACAAAACAATTACAATGGGCAATCAAATAAATTAACCAAACATTTTTAAGACCATACAGTATTAGTCCATTCAAAAATCTGTCAGCACACCTCTTATTAACGAACCAGACCATGTATCGATTATCTCATTTCACAAACATTTATAGGTATAATAATGTTATCCACATAGTCATTTATTTATTATCATCCTCTCCATCAGATCAAGGTACATCTTCTCTTCCTCTTAACCTTCAATAAATTCGTAGAGACCACATAATGGTATTATTTCACAGATTTACTTGAAAAGTTTTCGTGATTAACCGGTAGATGCGTGCTCCGCTTTGATTAGTACTAAATCGCCCTCAAAGTATTAATTCTGCAATCGGTGTTTCTTAATACAATTTTCTGCGACCATCGTTTCTTCACAGTCGATTCGTCTTCAGGATCTCCATCAAGGTCAAAACTTATTCGATTCCCCAAAAAATTTCGTAGCGTAAAAGTAAATAGCAATCACTGCGGACTTTGTCACGTAACTTTGTGTTCAATGCTTTAAATCAACACTGAACAGCTAATACATGCTAATCCCAATCTCGACTCTTCAAATTCCGAAAATAATCTACAACTCTTTTCGTCTTTGATAACTCGCTCCATACTTTCTACAACAGCAAGGGTTTCTAATTCGCAACTATACTATTTTTGTTCAAGACTATTAGCCCGTCTGATAAAGCATGCTACTAGACGTTTCTGACCTACTAGTATAATTTCACAGGCATCTGTGTGCAATTAATGGTCCTGATCAAGATCATAGACGACAAAAATCAGATTCGCCATTTTACATTTTAAATCCTAAAATGAATTTTCCTGATCTTCACCCAAGACAAGTTCTGCATTATTTTTAATAATGTATTTAAAGAATAGACAATTCGTGCTTAGTTTTCGATAAATTTTCAGAAATAACCAGTAAGACCGAAAAACTACTTAACTTCACGCGTAGCTTATGGCGTGCTGTAATTAACTATAGTCTGAGTTTTCACTGCACCTGGAGATATACCCTTACCAGTAATTATGTGGCCGAGATATTCTATGCTACTGACAAAAAACTCACATTTGTCAAGATTGAATGTAATGTGCATATCTTCGTAAACAACCAAAAATTATTCAAGGCTCAATTTAATCAAAGCTTCCTTCGAAAGTAACAGTATCGTCCAGATAAGCTGTTATTCTCATCCCTAACATTATTTATAAAAACTACGGGAACATTTGTTAACCCGAATGGCATCCTCCTGTATTGATAATGTCCACTAGGAGTGACATAGCCACTCAATAACCTACACTATTTGTTAATTGGGACTTTTTGATATCCTTTCAGCATATCAAGTATAATAAAGAAATTAATATTACGTCCCTTAGCAATTCCCTTAAATCGTTCCAAGACATATCTTCGTTTCTAATTTATGAAAACCAAGATAAAGCTGCTTCTCCTAATCGTATAGCAGTATAGAGACTGTGCTCCCATGCAGTTATTAAACTTTCATGTAATCTGACAGACATCTAAAAATCAAAGCGAAATGGGTTTTGAGCGAGCCAGTATCCCAAAATAGTTAAATTTCAGAAATCATGCAGGCAGGCTCGAATAAAATGTTATGGCGGCAGTTAACTTTGTGTGCAATCTCCAGATTTGGCTTACATTAGTATGTGGATCACGGCCAGCAACATATTATATGTGAATGCCAATTATGGTCAAGACAAACGATAGCAATTACGAAATGGCGACTAAAAATCATTATGTAGTCTAGGGTAAAGGCCGGTTGATTGCAACTGTGAAAGCGAGGTGATTAAAAGGAAATTCGATGTTCTTGATGAAACTTATTGCTTATCAGGAAGGAGTGAATAGAGCTAAAAATTTACCTTAATAATAGAGGTCTGTTTTAGTGTATCCCAAGTACGAAATAGACTCTTAAACGAAGAGTTCCTTCCGTATATGGCGCATCCTCTAATTTTTATAATTTTATGTCTGCCTATTACGATTCAAAACATACTATCAAAGTATAATGATCTATATGCTAAGAATATTTCTTACCTAAAAACCAGCAATCGGTAAACACAATAAAATTGTAATACTCTACTATTGGAATTCTAATCTTTTATTTCTAACTCTAATTCTAATACACATACAATTCTATACACATACAATTAGGTCCATTATGGGGATACCCTTTAATTATTAATTTTATTTTTATATGTGTAATAGTCAAATCTTATATGGGGCACTCTTTAATTTTAAATGATGTATTTTTCTTTACTTTTCATTATACTGTGTAAATTCTAATTCTGCTTTTATAACGGTTTAAAAACACGTATTCTTTGGAGACATCCTTTAGTTTTAGTTTTAACTTTCCTTTATTATATGTAATAGAGGCATTAATAGTACACCTTCTATTGAAATGTCTAGGTATTTTAATTCTAAAGATATTGATCTGTGACAGACAAACATACCACATTAGAACGATATTAATAGGGTAACCTTTTCACGCTACGGATACGGAACCCAAAAACAAAGCAGTTATATACTACACCCTGCAGATAATATTGGGCTACGTGGTACATTGCAACTCAAATGGACTAGCTACAACATGGTCCTATGTAATGCAGTCATGGACCATGTTATTTTTCAACAAGAGTTTGTTGTTAAACGACAAGTTTTCGCGTTTTAACGATTGCATAAACTTTTGCCAAGAGCTGTACAGTTCGTGCAGTTAGAACTATGTAGCATGATATTTGTTAGAAAGATTACATGGTGGTAACTCTGATACCATCCATTGTTTATTTTCGTAAACAATTTTGTAAAATATAAAATGGTAAAATTAAAATTATTATATAAGTATGTAATTAATATAAAATTATTATAAATAAAAAGAAATATAAACTGTAGGTCGCGAGATAAAATGCGATTTGTTAAAATAGAAAAAGAAAATTATTTAAAAAGATTAAAAAGTGTAAGTAAAGCAACTGTGTGCATAAATGGCAGCAGATAATGCAAACACGAAATCCTCGGATAACAAAATTTCCGTGCATCAGGATTTAGATGAGGGATACTGCAATAAAAATTTAGCTAGTGAATGGACAATGGCAGTTAAGAAGCAGAACTTCAAGGAAGAACATGAGGGAACTTTTGACTATACTAAGAACTCATAGTGTAGATGTACCTCCATCTCCACTGACGCTTGTCTAAAATATTAAAGCACCACCAAACATAGTGACTGTACAGCCCGATCAATACGCGCATTTCGGTATTAAACAAAATTTGATGAAGGTGGCACATTTATTAGAAAATTATAATGAAAAGGAAGGAAAAGGAAAGCTTTTCTTAGTACAACCATATGTAAATGTTATTTACCTCCGGCTTTCTAATGCACTTTTCAAATGAAAAATATTTAATAAATTAATTTTCAAAATAAAATCTTTTTTCGTGCTATTTTTTATTATCCCCATTAATTATTTAAATTACCGATATTGATTATTGACGGTAAAAGCACGGGATAAGAGAAAATAGCACGAAAAAAAATTTTTTTTGAAAATTAATTAATGTAATAAAAAATTTCCGTTGTTTGATTTAAGAAAAATATTTAAGTTAATAAATTTTTTAGTAACTCAAAAAACAAAACAAAAAAACTTTCATGTAAAATTTTATTTTTGGTGATTAATGGAGTAGTAGAATAGAGTAGCTTGGAAACTAGCCGACCGGGGTGTTTCATAGAGTAGTGATATTGAGTAGCTTTAAAACAAACCCTCTGGAGTGTCCCATCGCGTGGTGACATAGACTAGTTTTGAAACTACTCCCATGCAATGCAAAGCCTAGGACATCGTAATGTTAAATAGATCATGTTTTCTCTATACACCTGGGTTACCTTTGGAATAGTCCTAGTTCCTTACGAAATATAATTTACATTCGTGTATGGACTAGTCATGTTATCCTCAGGGCAGTGACTTTCATGTCGTTCAGGTGTTAGTTCTTGAATAAAGAATGCAATAAAATTGATTATGTTGATATCAGTTCTCAGTGAATTTTGTAAAAGAAAATGTGAAAAGGAGTTTTTAAATGTTTGCCTAAACATTTCTAATACATGATACCGGTATAGCAAACGTACACTCAAACATAAAATAATACATTTATTTGTACAAACATACACTCATACATATGTTTATTTGGATAAATAGCGTTAGTAATCTTCAAATCAAAAAAATCATCGTAAAAAATGATGTTCATGCTGGTGGTACTAAAGTACATGATAATAACATTCTGTTTCTAACTTAACGATTTTAAAATAAAACTAGTCAATACATACTATTTTAGTATTTTAGTATTGGTTATATATTATGTGTGGATTTATTTACATATGCACGTATGTACGTATATTAAACTATCTTTCTATCTATCTACACATTCATATTTATCTTGTTGTGGTTTCGTGTATACGATGGCAATTTTGAAACAAAAATCTCGTTTTATTCATATTTTGGCATTGTATTCTCTTCTCATATGCAAATGACAATATATAAGGAAACAAGAACTATCTTCGATCTGTATTTGCCATTAAGAATTCGTTCGATTAATAACTTTTCAAATAGACACGGATCAAAATGATACGATTAGTAAGTTTATTTGTTAAACATGAACATAGAAAAAAAAAGTTAAACAAATTTCACTGGAAATAACTGAAAATAATATTGTTATTGTGAACAAAAAATTATTAAAGTGATATATAGTGTACAAGGATGTTCAAAAACAATAAAAAATTACTGTAAAATTAATTTATAAAAAAAAAGGAAGCCAGAATACAAACAACCAAAAATTAAATATTTTAAAAATATAATTCACATTTTACAAAACTTACACATTTATTTAAGGATACTAAGCATCCATTACCAATTAGTAAATTTATTTTTAAAACATTAATGAGTTAGTAAAGTGACTATTTAAATCATTAATTTTTACTGAAATTTCTTACGAAAGGAAAATTAAATTAAATCTGAATAAAATTGGACGTTAATATTACTTTAAAAAAAATTTAGCATAATTTTTCAAGATATTTGTTATAAAAAGTTCAAACATATTTTTTTTATGTTGAAATGGTGCAAGAGAAAGTTAATTAATTTGAAATTTACGACACAAATTATTTGTTGCAGTAGTGGAAAATGTGAAACTCGTAAACAGTTTGGTATCAGTTATCCGCGCCATGTTTTAATTTTTTTTTTACCCTAAGGAGTCTGTCAAAGTGAACAAAACTTATCAATCAATTATTTGTTTTTATTGTACCAAGAGCGAATCAATTATAAGGTGAGCTAATGTGCCATCCACCGAATGCTTCACACAAAGGTACTAACCCTTCCCACAGTTGTAGGAATGTGCTCTATTGATGTTAAGGAACTCGTTCCCGATATTTGCACATTTTTGTGTATAACACGCTTTTTATTCAGAGCTCATCCATTTTTGATCGACTGGCTATTGAATCGCACTGTGCATTGCAAAGAGAATTCTTAATTCTTCCTGCAGAGATCTTCTCTGTCACTATCAGTGTAGGAAAATTCAAATCGAATTATCACAACGACTACTCCCTCTATCCTCCTTTACATAACCTAATTTCCTAGTTCTAAGTGCTGATCGGGGATAAAAAATTATTAACCTTAAAAAAGAATAATTGAATCTGGTGAATTACAAAAGAAAGACTCTCTAAATTTGGTGGTCACTCTGAAAGCAAAGTGTGTTGTCTGGCTAAAGCAAAGTAAATGGCAAAGGTTCCCCTATGCTAAAGTAATTATTTTTTGTGCAATTTAAATCAAAAGACTTTTGAGTTTGTTCAATATATTGTGCAAAGTATAAATATAATATAAACATTGGCAATATTATTGTACAATATCAATTATTGTACCTTTAGAAGAACCCATCTTCATTTCAGATAATGCCTTAAAATGGCTCATTCTATGACTCCTATATGACACTTAAATATGTGTGTCCTTTGAGTTATAAATTTAAGAGCTCTTTAAAAAACAAAGGACCTATAAAAAGTAGTCGTTTCTGAAATAATTTAAGCGGAACCAGTTTAGTACCAAATATCCCTAATTTCTTCAAGTTTTTGAATAGTACATGTTTTCTTACTCTTTATATACGCAAAAGCTACAAGAAATAAATTAATAAAGTTTTATTTCGGATTCTTATGATTAGCTGGGAATTTTTATTCTACTTGAAATGTGATAGTGTAGAAACAAAATGTATGTTACATTGGATTTTTTCACAATCACAACAATTCTTATTAGATTTCTTTCTTACAAAATTGAATGCAAGTCGTAAGACTTGTATAATAGTGTGAATGGGCCTTAAGGAAACCAGATTGTCAAAAACACTAAAATCGTCTAAACTCAGCGTTTATGCGGCAAAATGTTCTATTTGCGGTATATGTTTAGCACTAAGCATAATGTTTAGCTATAATTGAAATATTAATAAAAATCAATTGCACTCGCATGTTAAAAGGTCTACAAGTTGGAAGTATAAGTTTCTTTCGACTTTATTATTTTACTTAACTTTCTTATATTCAAACGATTGATACAAGTTTTTTATTTTTTAAGCTGTGCTAAAATTTTATTATTACGAATAGCTAAATTAATAATACAATCGACTTGTCAAAATAGGCAACAATTTGTTTATTATGTTTATTTGTATTGTATACGAGAGTGCACAAGTAATTTAAAAGCGAAATCTTAAAATGGACCTTAAGATGTTTTGTACACTAAATTAAGAAATTGTTAAACAAAATAAACACACAGTATTATTTTATAAAGAAGTTTTCAATTCATCATTATGTGTTTCTAATAAGTTTAAAACAAATAGTAAATGCAATTAGTTTGGAGAAATAACCTCACGTTGGACACCAAAAAAAGCGTTATAATTACCTGTATAGATAAAATTATTAAATATTTTGCAATAAATTGTATTGTTTACAATTTAAAAATAATAATAATAAAGTAATTACTTCTTCGAAATTAACCTGTTGAGAACCGTTTTGGCTAATTTCTTTGTTATGGGATTGTAGTAAATTATATATGTTGTGTCATCGCTGTTTTTATTTTTGAAAAATTCAATCTGGCAACGCTAACCCAACGTCTACACTAATAATCAAATTGAACAGACATGCACATAACGCCGGCAGAACAACGGTAATGATTTGTTCATGCTCTTGTATTTGGCGAAAACGTGTTGATGTTCATGTTCTATTTGACCATAATATTCTGTTTGTCGTCAGGGTTGTTTCAATGTTTTTAACAAGAAAGAGAGTGTACGTATTGTTGATCAATAGATGGCGTTAAATCTAAATAGAGAAATCATATTAAAAGTCATATTTGATGGCGAACATCATTGCTCAGACAAATGTTCGACAAACGATGGTTGCACATGAACGAAACATGAACATTGGTTGTCCACTTTAACCGAATTCATGTGCGAAATGATGTTCATACTAAGTCCATGGCTCGTGCAGACGTAGGGTAATGTTGAGCAGATGTTTCATCATCATGTTAAGACACTTTGCCTCCATTGACAAAGGTTGAAATCATAAAATTACAAAAGTTAATTTTAATAATCTTGAAAGTGTTTTTTTAGACAATAAATCTAAATAATTATTTTTATATCTTTCAAACAGGTGATATTGTTATGCGTTGTGGTGGTGTATGTGGCCGCTGATGTCAAGCATTTGTCAAATCGCAATCTCGATCTATTCAAATATGATCCTAGTGATGTGTACTCCCTACCTGAAGATATTGATGATGATAAACCACCTGTAGTTTTTAGCGGTGATGTAATGAAAGCTAAAGTAGAAAAATTGCAAAGTCTTAGTGGGAGTAACAAGTTTAAATTGGAGTAAGTTTAATGCAAGAGATTGTTAAAAATTACATGTACAGTGTTATCTGACTTTAATTATATATTTTTAGTTTAAAGACACAAAACGGTATTGAGGTCTCCAGTGTTGGCAAATTAAAGGATGATAAAACTTTTGTTGTCAGCGGTTCATATTCATTTACCGGTGCTGATGGAAAACGTTATAAGACCAGATACACTGCTGATGAATTTGGTTATCATCCAATTACTGAACTTGACTTGGATATACCCGAGTAGGTGGAAGACATATACGACCGAATGTATAAATAAAACTTGGCAAAGTGACAAAACTGAGAAGTGTTTAAACGAGTCCATTTGCAGGGATTGATACTAAAATATATCAATAAAATAAAATTATGGTTCACGATTCAATCTATAATGATTTTTAAACCGCGTGAAAAAATACCCCAGCTTAATGCTATGCCAAGTTTTAATTATGCTTAACAATTTGTTGATTATTATTTTTTTAATTTTCGTATTCATTTATAGGCCTCAGCCTGTAGGTGCTGGATTACAAGCACACACTAGCAAATTTAGTGCAGATGACAGAAAAAATAGATTCCAGTTTCTAAATCAAAACTTAAATTCAGATTTAAAGCAAAATCATATCAGAGGCAGTGGCCAAAGTAGTGATGACTACAGTTACTCAAAGCTTAACAATAGAAATTTGAATGATAATGAAGATCATTCAAATGGTTATAATTATCATCGTCCCACGTAAGTTGTTGTAAAACAAAAATTTATTTTTTATTATCTAGTTTCACACCTAATACTTTTATGTTATAAAATAGTCAAGTTCCATACAAAAGAATTAAAAAAAAAAACTAATGGAAATTTTTCGACTTTAATTATGACAATAAACAATATTTAAGACTATTGCAATATTTATTGTTCATTTTTATTAATTTATTTTTAATTTTTTACAGTCATAGTTTTGATACGCCAAATCCGTCTCGTCAATACCTGCCAGTTCAATAAACTCCATCATTGTAGTTAATAATAAGTTATTTAACACAAATTTTACCTTTTTAAGAATTATTGCTGTTTTACAGCAAAATATATAATTTGAAGGTTTTTATTAGTAAAATACAAAAAAGTAACATTTACATAGAAAAACATACTTTACATACATAGTTGCATATGTACATACATATATAGAAAAAATACAATAACAAAAAATTAATAATTTAAAAGTGATATTAGAAATAAAATAAAATTAATTTCTAAACAAAAGTATGGACAGTTTATTTATTCAGCCTTATTCATAAAAACTTGCAATAAAATTCACCAAAGGACAGTTCAAAAAGGACCAACTTCATTTTCGGTTTTTTTGAACATGGTCTATTATTCCATTAAAATTATTGACAGAAAAAAATCTCTTTGTAATACAGAGTAATTTTTTACTTTCCTCGAAAGAAATTATTAATGAGGTTGAGCGATTACACTATTTTTACTTACACAGTTCCAGTCAAAATTTAATTCAAATTTATGTTAAAGGTACTTTTAAAAACAACTGAAACTCTTTTTAATATAACAACAAAAAACTAAATATTAAACAAAATATCTGGCAATCCCGAAAATCGACAAAAGATTCTTTTAATTCCTAAAATTTCAAAATCTTTAATCTTTGAATCATGGCGAAATAATACCAGGTGACCGCAATAACGAATTCATTAGTTTTCGCCGCATATGCTAAATGTCAAACACCATATAAAAAAATTTATACATATTTTTTATATATGGAGTTTGACATTTAGCGTTTACGGCGAAATGAATGAATTCGCCATCGAGACCACCTGTATTATTTCACCATGCGTTGAATAATTCGAATCGAATTCGCACGGGCGAAAAAGCTCATCAGTTGTCAAAAAAAAATTTTTCAAAAATAAATTATTTGTTAAAAATTTTTTTTTTTTTTAATTTAATTTGTTTTGATTGATAATAGTAAACCCAATAATTATTGAAATCCCTAGAGAAAATTAGTAAAATAGTGAACTGTATTAGCAGTTCCTGATGTGTATAATCAAAATATGCGTAAATAGAAAGTTGCATTATTGTTAACACGTTTATAATGTCTTGCTTGTTTTCTTGTGGAAGATTATGTGTCTCTGCATGAACTGTTGGTTGCGGTGATGTGACAAAGTAGAGCTTTTTATTGGGAGATGATTGTGTGATAGCTTCAAGGTCGCTTTTTCACACTGAACTGTTGAATGTAACAAAAAAGCGTCGTTTAGGTTTAGAAAGTTTACAAGTTTGTTATAATTAACAATCAGATCCAGAACATTGTTTTTATACTGAGTTTCGGCAGTTTTTCTAATGGTTGTGTTAATCAACTTTAAGAATTTATGCTCGCTACTTGAGCAACTGCCGGTAATGAACTTTTTGTAGTAAACGAAGAAAGATGGAAATTTTTCTGTTAGTGTTCAAATGGTCAACAAACGAGAATGGATCGATGCATGTGATTTGGGCAAACTAGTGGTACAATATAACTTTGGTTAAATTTTGCCTGGATTTTCATTCTTATATATATTTTTTTATTGTTCATCAAATATATTTTTTTATTTTTTTAAATATTTTTTGACAACATACCTAGATTTTGTAGCAACAAATTGCCTGTTGCTTTTGTGTTGTTCGATTGTTGTTAATTCAGGTGACCGCACGGCTACCACAACAAGCAAATAAAAAATTTGTTTATATTCGCACTTATTTTAGTAAAATATTTATTTACATATCTACATGTTATATATCTTTCGTTGCATTATTTGTTTTTAATTATAACACCTAATTTATGTATTTAGTATGTGCATGTAATTGATGATTTTTGTAATTAAATATTTTTTGACTAAAAATAATTAAAAAAGTATTTATTACACAATTATACATGTAATTAAGTAATTGTATGTGTAATTAATTACAAAATATAATTGACATCCCCCAGGTCTGATATATACATATAGAGCAACTCCTTTAAATAAACAAAAAATCAACCGAACGGAAGTGATTCGTACACTATTGAACGAAAACAGCCAGTTAAATATCCGGCTCATTTCGTTCAGTTAAGTCATCCCTTCAATTTAAAGGCAGAATTAGTCTTTATTTTCTGTTCCGTGCCGAATCAGCTGATCAGTTTCTGTTAAATGGAAAATCTGTATTTGTGGTTTGTAATTACTTTGACGTTCTGTTCCGTTCGAATCAGTAGAAAATAGAATTCAATTACTTGAAAATTTTTTGATAGTGTGTGTGCAGAATGTAAACAAACCTATTTTTGTTATTGTAATTGTAGTTTTTGTTTATTATAAACAGCTGCATTTTGTTACAGAAAAAAGCAGAATGGCACGGAAAAGAACAGCAACAGAAAGTAAAGACTAATGAGGTCTTAACCCGTACACTATTGAACGAAAAGACCTCAGTTAAATGACTGGATCATTTCGTTCACTTGATTGATTCGGTCAATTTAACCCGTTCGTTCGCGAACAACACAGTTCTAAAACTGTTGTTATCGTAAGTTGATTAATTAACAAAAGTTTTATTAATACAACAATTGTAAAAATACATCTAAAAAGTTAACAAATATTTAATATAATCTTGTTGTTGCCAAACATAATGTAAACTACGTATTGCAAAAGGAACATCCACATAATGTGTGGTGCATAAATAATAAAAAACATATATGGAAACAGGTAAATAAAAACACCATTAATCCCAAGGAGCTAATTAAATTAAGCATATTTTCCAATGTTTAAAATAGGCACAGTGCCACAGGCAAATATACATACATACCGGAAAAAAGAATAAATTTTTGCACAAAAAACTAGAGAGAAAATAATTTCGGAAACTTTATTTTCAAAAACGTATCCCAACATACATACAGTGATTTAATAAAGTTTAATCACAACATGATTTTCAAGAGTAATTTGTTTATTTATTTTGATAAAAGATGCCGTAAGCCCATAGGGTCTAATTGGTTAGACTAAGATACAAAAATATGACTTATACTAATTATAACAATTTAATGCTACCTTATTATCTATTGATGGATTGTATAGGAAAAATAGGAAGAACAATTTACAAAAATTATTTTAAGCATCAATATATAACTATAGTTAATCTTAATTAAACAAAACAAAATCATCAAAGCTTTGCAAATTTGTTAAAAATATGCTTTTAAATGTTGAAAGTGTATTAGAAAATCTCCTCTCCTGATAGGGAATTATATTATTCTATAAACGAACTATATTAACACCAAACGACCTGTCCATTACCAAGAAAGAATGCATAGGACAAATTAAAGAGTGTATTCTATTGGATATTGAGAAATTGAATTTATTCAGTAACTTGGTGAACCAAATTTAATAATTTTATAAAAAAAAAATATAATTTGCCTCAGATAAAAAATACATCCTAAAAGCTTTTCATAATAATGCGAAACATGGTCGTTAATATGAAATCTATAAATGTAACGCAAGACCTGAGTAAACTTCAATTCTATACATTAGTAATGGCAGGCATAATGACAAGACAATATTATGCTTAATTGACATAGGCAAATAGTAAGCAATACTATACAATTTTCGTAACATGCAGGAGATGCGTGATCTTACAAAGTTAATATGCAAGTAAAAAGTTAATTTATCATCCAATATAATACCAAGGGTCCTATAATGATAAACAACTTGTAACAATTCGTCACCAAGCAGAATATTAATGTTAATAGGATGTTTAGAAAACACCATCAGTTTGCACTTCGAGGGATTTAATTTAAGAAAATTGCGACTTGACCAATCAATTAATTTTAGAAGTTCATGGTTTATATCTCTTTCAAAAGTTGGAAAAGAAAATAAATCAAAGCCAGCAAGTAACTGTTTGTCATCTGCATAGGTATAGCTTCTTACTTTATTGAACTCATTGAACAGGTCATACACATACAAAAGAAATAGTAAAGGGCCTAAAACAGAACCTTTCTTTCTGTCATTAAATACTCGATATATGTATGCTATATTAAACATAAAAACTTCGGAGGCCCGTAACTCCGGAAGTAAGGGTTGGCGCCAAATTTTTCACTTAGAATTGCATTTTACACACCGTAAGCAACTTTTTTTCTTTAAGAGCGGTGCCCGTAAACTTGACTTATTCCCGAAAAAAAAAACTTTTTTAAAACTTGCCTACCAAAAATTTAATGTGCAGAAACATGTAGTGAAGTAAACAAGTGTAAATTTACCGTTATATAAGCGATCAAAGTGCATAAATGCAGTATGTCTCTAATTTTTTTTGTACATAGACTGTGTTTTTAAAACGTTGTATATAAGATATTATAAAATAAAAATTATTTTGAAACGTCATCACTATTATTTTATCAAGTTAAGCAGATTTAAAAAATTTGAGGGATCTCCCTTGAAAATCATGTTGTGCCTAAACTTCATTGATTAACTGTATATCGTAGTTATTTGCATTTTTTTATGTTTATTAGCAATAATAAGCATAAGAAAGAAAGATGAGGAAAATTATACATGTATACACTGCTGTGTATGAAAATGTGCATAGCAGCACTCTCCCCGTTTTCTCAGGAGGAATGTTTGCCTTAAAAACTGTGGCTCCTCGAATCTGTTGCGCCACCAGTCGAGTGGGCGTACAAAGGCTAGAAACTATAAAATGAGATCCTTTAACGTCTTACCACTGACAGTCTGCAGGAATGACTATTCCTGAATCGACCATTGGTGCAGATCTTTGGGGAGTAATGTGGTGACTGTGGCTTAAACCTAAATCGCATGTAGTGCTCTTGCAGGATGCAGATGGCCATCCTATCTGCATCAGTCCAGATAGTTTCCAGCTTTCAATAAGGAATAAAGACATATTCCCGAAAACGGTGTGCCTAAAGTTGCTACTGGGGTATCGCTATGAACTCCGAGGGCACTGGTAGAAGCATTGTACTTCCTCAGTGGTAAGACCATCTTTAGGTTTGGCTTCACTTTGAAGCTTCCTCTCGCCATTATTACTCTACAGCATTAAATCGTCTTTGAAGAAAACAGTAGAAAAAATTACTACAAAAGCTGCAAAAAACGTAAAGCGTTTTACACCTGATACACTGCAACGCTGTTCGAAAATAAATATTTTTATTTGTCACTTTTGTTAACCAGCTATTCCCTCTACTTTATTCCTTTTCAAAAAAAAACTGCTATTTTTTAAGACACTAACGAAAGCTTACGAAAGTCTCCATACAGCCAATATTGAAAGACGAACCAAACAAAAGCTGTCACGGATGGCTCCAAGATAGGGACGAGAGTTGGGGGTGGGGTATACATTGAGAAATTTGGGATAAGAATAATTTTCAGACTTCCAAATGACTGTAGTGTTTTACAGGCGAAAATATCTGCTATTAGAAGAGCGTTGTGCTGGTTGAGGTACTATAACATATCCAACAGGATTATTTTCATTTGTACCGACAGCAAAGGTGTGTTTACCACATCTAACCTTGTCTCTAAATACCGGACATCCCTTAACGGTATGACGGAGGTTTCAACAGTCACCCTAAAGTGGGTGAGGGGACATGGGACCGTTTTGGGCAACCTCGTTGCGGAAGAAGGGGACAATGCTTGACGAGGGTGCCATTGACATCTTCTGTGGCATACCCCTTTGCTTGCGGACCGGGCATCGTCGCTGCTCTCTACGAACTGGCCCAGACCAGATGGTCTAACGAGTCGACGTGTTCGACCACTAGAACAATCTGGCAGCGGTCACTTGGCACTGCCTTTTTGGGACCCATGCTAAGAGAATGGGTATCCCTTATAACGACTCCTGCAGAAGTTGTCAGGACGAGGAGGATGAGGAGACAGTGGAACACCTCCACTGACAATGCCCCGCGCTGGGGTGTACACGGCTGGGATATATCGGTCAACGGTACTATGAGAACCTTCATTCTTAAGGTACAGTGGGTGGTATATCGGCCCACAACCGGACATCGTGACTCATTCAGGGGGATGAGCGCACAATTTGGTCGACTGGTCTCACTTGGCGGATTCTTCTCTGCATCATTCTCGGATCTTCTCTGTATTCTTATACCAACGGTCCTTTCTGTCTTTCCCTCTGTATTTCTCATCTCTTTATCGCAATTTCTTTTTCTGTTCCCTGCCTTGATCTTCACTCTCTGCTTCTTCTTCTCTCTCCCTTCTAACAGCAGGTAGCACAAATGGACCAATCAATGGACCCAAGTGGGCTGTGGTGACACGGCTGCCTGCCTGACCTAACCTAACTTAAAGCTGTCATGGTCTTAAAAGGTACAAGTAACAATAAAGATTTTCTATTTCAAATAACATTTTTAAATAAATTTTCTTCCAAGTGTTTGCTGAGAGATTCCAAGAGTAAATTTACACTATTTAAAGTAACATATACACATTCACATTTTTTAATTGATAGTAATAGAAAATAAAATAATCTACTTTATCTATGGTTGTAAACATTACTTAAAAAAATGTATACAACCACTATACAACATTTTATTAATGACAATTGCCAAGCTCAATAGAGGCACAAAATATTTATTGTAGATTGTTAAACGTTTATTAATTTATTATGAATATGAATTCTTTTGTTAATTTACAGGAGCCACACAGTGTTGTATAGCATTGTGCACTAAGAACTAGTGGGGATAATATCAAAAAATCGTCCACAGTATAGCCATGACAACAAGCGTTATTCAAGAAGTACAAAATAAATACTCATTTTTAGATAATTTAATAACAAACTTCTGGAAGTCATGGATTAAATCCAATTTAACTTTAAAGCTACAATTAAAGAATATTAAATGGATGAATGAAAAGGCTAAACCTGGAAGTGCTTACAAGCCAACCGAGGTTAGTAAAAACTAAATACAATATACGAGTATATGTATGTACATATGAATGTGTTTAAACACGTAACTTTTAATGTTTGTTTTTCTTTTATAGATCGAACAATTAGCAAATGTTTTAACACACGGTGTTTGGATTATACCTTCGTTATTGTGTCAATATACGTTATTTGAACGTTCAAAATCTTATAGTCAATATTTGGTTTCCTGGGTTTATGGCAGTGCATTGTCCTTAATATTTATTGTGTCATCCTGTTTTCATTGTTCTTGTTATTGTACCGATCATAGGTAAGTAGAGATAAAAGGTAATAGTACGATATTGTGTTGAAGAGTGAGTGAAGAATATCTGCGGATAAAAATAGCTAAGGGTACATTTTAGGAAAGAGCATTGAGATGTTAGAAGGCAGAAAATAGTCACCAATATGGATGAAGTTGTGCTAATTGGTTTCGGAAAATATTCTGCTTTTATTTGGGTAAAAAGTAAAGGAATCCCGTTTAAGATAGAGCTAGGTTTTTTCTACCTGGAATTTCAAGGTAGAATATATAAGACTATTGAATCTAGATAAGTCAAATTAAAACTAGCAGCCGAAGCTGAATACTTGGCGGCCGTATGCATACAAAAAATATGGAGTTACCAAGGTTAGGTTAGGTCAGGCAGGCAGCCGTGTTGCCACGGCCCTCTTGGGTCCAATGATTGGTCCCTTTGTGTTACCTGCTGTTAGAAGGGAGAGAGAAGATTAAGGTAGAAATTAGAGAGAGAAAGAAAAAGAGAAATGGTGATGAAGAGATTAGAAAGACAGAGAGATGGAGTTTCCATATGTGACACAAGATTGTATAGGTAATCAGCGTGCTTTAACGTACTATTATTGTAGAATAAAAGCGTGAACCGTTATTCTACGAATGGGCTTGCTGTTGCCTTGCGCAGTTCCGTCACTTACTCCAAACTCATACTAAATTTTTTGTTATGCATACAGCCGTGGATGTTTACTTCAATAGGAAAACTTCTTGGTAGAAGCATACACACTCATACATGTTCGTTGTTAGATGAAAGACAATGAAAACGTGAAATTTTAATAGCTCCTTGTAAAGGCCCTTACTTGGTTTCAAAGGTGCCATAAGGGGTACATCAGCGCTTACTCCGCATTAAAAATTATGTAGCAAGAATAGCGGCGAGGGACTTACAATAACTTAGTGACATATAATTCTACAGGCCACATAAGGACTTTGAATATGATCTGTTTCAAAAAACATTGAGTCTGAAATAAATTTTTACAGGATACTGCCAAACGAATGCCGGATAGAAAATTGTAGGGAGACGGCGAGAAACTGCATACAGCGCTGAAGGTCATAGTATCAAATTCAAGCTGGTATGTAAATGCTACGTAACTCTTGGCTATGACGAACAAAGATAATCTATATTATGCTGTGCACCCGGTTTCTGATGAATTAGCGGTGTTTGGTTGTGAATTAAACACTAGGATAAAGGATATATTGATGCAACCACCACGTTTGGTTAGATCATCTAGTTTAATGATACGGACAAATGCATCACGGGAAGCTTAGTGATAGATAGTAAAGCTTATTCAGTTAATAGGAGTGGAGGTATGTAATTGTAAGTGTTACACTTTCTTAATCTAACACTGTTAAGGTTGTTGTTGTTGCTGTAACAGCTCTGCAGCTGTCGAGAGTTTTTCCCTGAAAAGATAAAAAACAAAAGAAAAAGCAAAATAATTATGTATATGTGTGTTATCAGGCGGTATTGGGAGTTGGAGAAATTGCGCAACCTCATCGGTCGTATTCAAAGGTCCCTAGGGTGTAAATTCGTGGGTCTATTGGAACAACTAAACAGGTGCGTTGTGTCGTGAGGGCTTTGGAGACAGGCTGGGCAACGGTTTAAAGTACCGGTAACTATCCGCTCACGGTATCAGTTGAGAATACTGCACCATCCGGCTCTTAATTGTGCTAAGACTGATATCACGTGCGTGGGCAGAAGCTCTTATCTTCTGAAATCGCGGGTGGGTGTTCGTTTAGGACTTTATTACATCTATAGCCATTTATGACGTCCCAGACCGTCTGCCGATGCAAAAGTTTTTGGGTATCTGTAATGGTCATCCGGTTTATTGTAGATCGCTCGATGTCATTATCCCGGATCCCGGATGTCATTATGATAACGCCTAAAGTCCTGCCGGATGTGTCGGGGTGAGTAATCTTGCATTATCACCTCATGGTAAGGGTGACTGGGCAGGTGACAAGCCACTAGGAATTGCTTGGTCAGTAGTTCATTATGTTGTCTGACCGGAAGCATCCTAGTCTCTTCATGAAGGTGATCTATGTTCGTCATTTGGACACATCCATCGCGATTCTGAGCGCATTGTTTTTTGCAGCCTGTAAGAGTCGCCATTTAGTATCGCTAAGGAACGAGATCCAAATCGTGGCAGCATAATTAAGGAGGGAGCGGGCAATTGCCTTGTATGTGGTCACTATCGTCTCCTTAGTCAATCTCCAGGAGGTGCCTGCGAGTACTTTTAGGACCTTGTTGCGATTTTTTACTTTGTGGTGAATGAAGGTGGCGTGCGATGATAAATGATGGAGGCTGTCGAAGACTACGCCTAAAATTTTGGGGTTCTGTACCGTAGGGATACTTTGGTCTTTGACCGAGATGTCCAATTCCATTCTAACTTCTTTAGTTAACGAAGTGAAAAGGGACACCGAAGACTTTGAGCGTGATAGCTGAAGTCTACGTTCCTAAAAATATTCTGAGATGGTGGCCAAGTATTGTGAGATTATGGAACTTATGTCGTCAATTTTAACACCAGATGAGTAGATTGTGTAGTCATCTGCATTCCCACGACAATTGGATCTACGCTCCGGAACGGCCCGAGTCTATCTCGGCCAAAGATTGTCAATCCAGCAACAGATGTACAAACCGAAACTGGTACGGTTAAGTTTCTGCCTGTTATCTTAAGTTTCTGGGGTTGTTCATTTAGGAGTTTATTGCATCTATTTATTACGGTAAATTAATTTTTTTTTTTTTTTAACTAAACTTTACTTCTTTAACAAACAACCAATTAATGCGACAACAGTAATATTGACAATATTTCATTTAGTAATAAGTAAACTTGGTTTTTATTTTAGTGGGATTAAGAATGCCTTACACCGATGTGATCGAGCAATGATATACATATTTATAGCAGCCTCATACTATCCATGGCTAATGTTGGAAAATCCTAATCACTCGCTTTTACTTACTTGTATGGAATGGATAATTTGGTTAATGGCAGCCAGTGGAATCGCCTATCAGCAGGTGTTTAAAATGTTAAAAAAAAAATATTTTACCCTTCAGCAAAGTTGGAAATGTTTTAAGTTAATAAATATTTTAGGACTTATAGACGGAATCATGCGTTTATAGTAAAATATTTATTTTCCATCCCATTATTTTTTTAAATATATTCTTTATCTCTATTCATAGGGAATCCGAGATAGCGAAGTCCATATTAAAAGGGGGTTTGCAAAGGCCTCATACGACCTACATAATCTTAATTTTTCTTACATATTTCGCATGTTTTTTGTGAGTTTTTTTTCGTTATTATTTTTTGCTTAAAAGCCGAAGTTTCCGAAATTTCTTCAGTATTGATAAATCATTACATTACATTACCAAAATTTCACTAAAATATAAAATGTTGACCCCCAAAAAAAAAACAAGTAAGAGTGCTATATTCGGCTATGCCGAATCTTATAAACCCTTTCATGTCCTTTGAGGCAGCAGGCAAAACACTACGCCTACCTCTAATTTTTTCATGTCATTTGGAACAATAAAGTAGGTCAGGCAGGCAGCCGTGTTGCCACAGCCCACTTGTGTTACCAATAAACTAACTCCAATAAAAAAAATAAATATATGGGGGAATAATTTATTTTTTAATAAAAAAAACAACAAGTGAAATAGTTAGCGCTCGCTCGTGTTTTCCGAGTTACGGGGCTTTGAAATTTTTAATTTTTTTAAATATCAATATGGATGTCATTTTAAAGCTTTTGAAGAGATCTTTGAGGAAATACTAAAATTTTGTAAAAATGCTTAATTAATTAAGAGCCGATGACATTTTTATGTAAAATTATATAAACGCAATACCAATTTTTTTTTTAATTCTCTGTCACCCCAATATTTGCTTTTTTGATTGAACTGACTTCACTAAAGGATGACGTGACAACCCGTGTTTTGTCTGAAATAGATTTTCTGTTCGAACTAATTACGAGGATTCCACCCTAAAATAGAAAATTGGCGATAGTTATATATAATCTATATGTTAAAAAATTGTTGCAAGTGCGTTGTGATTTTATAACTCACGATCGGTCAAACCCATTTGTCCATTAAATTTTTACAAGTCACCAGATCCTGCCTGTGCATAAAAACAGAGCCAGCAAATTTAGTTCCCTAAGATAATTTATTTTTGTTTATTGACTGAATTTGTTCTCATTAATTATTATTTCTTTACCTCAGTACTTCGTGGAATAACCCTTATTTTTATCACGTCTCAGCATCGTTTCGGCATTGAGTCCACAAGTTTTTGGCAGGTTTCTGCATAAATATTTTTTCACGCATCCTGAGTTAAAGTCCAAAGTTCGTTTTGTTCCTCGAAGACACATTTTTACTATTTGTCATAAGTTCTCGATAGGATTTCAATCTGGGGACTTCAAAACAATCTTTTGCCCATTTCGATGTGTGTTTCGGGTCATTGTCTCGTTGAAACACCCATTGAAGCGGCATTTCCGATTCGGCATAAAGCATCGTAGTGTCATTAAGAATATTTTTATAATAAGCGACATCCACTTTACCCCACATCCGAAATAACGGCCCAATACCATAATACAAAAAACATTCCCACACCAATATGTTTCCGCCCCACGTTTGATGATTTCTGTGGTGTATTGTGGATGGATTTCGGTGTTGAGAGGTGTTCGTACAGGAAATATGCTTCTGTCTGAATTAAATAAATTAACTTTCGTTGCATCAGACCATAGAATATTTCTCCATTTGCTTACAGGTCAATCTAAATGATTTTGAGCAAATTCTAGTCTTTTCTTTACCTTTCTACTACTTGTAGCCTTCAAATTATTTCTATTAAGAAGCCTTCTTATGGTTGATGTAAAAACATCTAGATTATGCTACTTTTTAAGGATGGAATTGGTGACAAAAGGATTTTTTTTTTATATGACGCAAAATTTTTCGCTCCACTAGAGGTGTAATTTTCGACGGACTTCTTCTATTTTCTGCCTTGCTTTCCTATTTGACGGCGTTTTCCACCATTTTTATTTCGGCGATTTGTGTACAACTTTTTCCTTTATTATGCAATTTTTTATTGTCTTCCGGCTCTCAAAAGTTACAATGTTTTCCTCTGCCCATTGTAAATAGTACGAGGGCTGCTATTTCTGGCCTGGCAACACTGAGTGCTGCCAAGTGCAATCTGACATTTCCATTGGAAAGTTTGTCATTTTTAAGCATAATCGTACTCAAAACGTTTTGATGTACGACCATTATTTGTGTTGTTTACAGTGACTTGAAAAAATTAATATAGAAAAAAAATGGAATTAACTCGTGAACATTTTCGTGCCATCATTTTTCACAACTTTCGACGTGGATTATCACAACTTTCGACGTGGATTATCACGACAAGAGTGCATTGATGAACTTAAATCTTTGTATGGCGATGAAGCACCATCCTATAGCACTGTGAAAAATTGGTATAATGAATTTAATCGTGGCCGAAGCTCGCTCAAAAAGGAATTTCGTGAAGGTCGTCCAAAAACGGCTGTTGTGCCAGAGAACATTGATGCCGTGCGTGAACTCATAATGCAAGATCGACATGCGACATACCGAGAGATAGAGATCCGTGGACATTTCTTCCACCAGCATACATTCGATACTGCATGAACACCTGGCCGTAAAAAAGGTTTGTTCTCGTTGGATCCCGCACAATTTGAAAGTCGCTCAAAAAAAGGCTCGTGTCGATTGGTGCAAAGAAATGTTGCAAAAATACGATTGCTGTGCTTCAAAAGACGTTTATAAGATCGTCACAGGCGACGAATCATGGATCTATGCGTATGAGCCCGAAACGAAACAACAATCGACCGTGTGGGTCTTCAAAGACGAGCAAAACCCAACGAAAGTTGTTCGTGGAAGAAGCACTTCGAAGCAAATGGTCGCCTGTTTCTTCGCCAAAACTGGTCATGTGGCGACTGTTCCGCTTGAGCAATGTAGGACGGTCACTTCTGAGTGGTACACTACAATTTGTTTGCCTGAAGACATCGGAGAAATTCGAAAAACCAACAAGAGAGGACGAATCATTGTTCACCTTGACAATGCGAGCTCTCACACATCGGCTCAAACCAGAGCGTTTTTGACCGGCCAAAACGTCGAATTAATGGGTCATCCGCCATACAGCCCTGACTTGGCACCTAATGACTTCTTCTTGTTTCCGCACATCAAGAAAAAAATGCGTGGTCAACGATTTTCGTCGCCAGAAGAAGCCGTTGAAGTTTTCAAAAACCATGTTTTAGAGGTGTCTCAATCGGAGTGGAAAAAGTGCTTCGACAACTGGTTTGAGCGCATGCAAAAGTGTATAAATCATGCTGGACAATACTTTGAAAAACAATAAAACCATTTTTGATTATAAATTTTCGCATTTTCACTATTAGGCCAGAAATATATAGAGCAGCCCTTGTATTATACAAAAATATATTGAATCTCGAATTGTATTTAAAAAACACTTAGTTTACCATTTTATATACTCTTAATTATAAAAACGAAATTTAATTTGTAAAAGTTAATTATTTTTTAAAACTGGCTCTATTTGTTTGCACACCCGTTTTCGCATGAGGGATTTATAAGGGGTAAAAGTATTGGGATTCAGGTGGCTGTATTTTATTGCACATCACTGTATATACAATTTAAAATCTATTCTCATACCTACTCTTGCGTAAAAACCGGCATCAAAGCAGATTTTTGAGGCCTGTCTATTATAATGGTTCCAAAGTTTGTCCACATACAATAAATTACATCTAAAATCAAATTTTATACTTGCTGTTACAGAGGACTTAGCAATGCTGCAGATTCTTTATGCAAATTGCATACTTGACCTTTCAAATAAAAAAAAATTAATTGGTTCAGAAATGGCAACTTTTTTGAGGTCGGTTAAAAATCGTTACAACCGTTTCACAGGAATACAACTGCAAACAAATGTACACAGATTGTTTAAATGATGTTGAAACCAGGGTGCGAAAGTAAACAAAACGAAACATTTGATTTGGTTAGGAAGCCCAATTAATAAATATGTAACTACGCTGAAGGGTATTATATGTATGAGATACGGCGCACAAATATTTTTATTTGTTTTGACACATTTTTTAATATTATTATTTCTTTTTAGATATTCCATGAGCGCTTTAAATGTTTGGAGACTTGTTTCTATATCTTAATGGGATTGGGTCCTGCTTTAATACTTTTTATTACCGGTCATGAATTCCATGGCATGACCGAACTAAAAATGGGAGGCTGCTTTTATATTTTAGGTATATGTTTTTTCAAAGCGGACGGAATTATACCTATGGCTCATGCTATATGGCATTTGTTTGTTGTAACAGCAGCCGGGCTCCATTATTATGCCATTCTCATTCATTTGTATCCGCCCTTAGATTTAACGATTATAATGCAAAATGAAAAATTTTAGTATCAAATGAAAGTGAAGCTGAAAAGAGTTTAAGTTTTAAAACTTTACTATAGACTAATTTTTTACTTTTAAGAAACCCTTTTGAAACATGTCTTCAAGATCTGGCTTCCGTTATATAAAATTAAAAAAAATGTGTTTTAAAAATCGTATAAAATTAAATGTAGAATCATTAATACATACAGAACTTCCACTTCGCAGTGTACCTCTACCGCTCACCTCTAAAAGCAAAGTATATTTTAATTATTAAAATTTTAACGACAGTGTTGACAAATTGTTTTAAGTAAAAAAAGTGTAATTTCTTATATTCTTATCTCTAGCAACAAATAACCATAACCACCAATTTTTCAAAATTAAAAACAAAAATAATTAAAACAAATGTTAGAATTTAAATTTTTTGTGTTCAATAGAAAAAAACTCCATATTCTATTTTAAAAGTACCATCAACGTAATGATTAAATACATATATAAAACATATTTTATTGCCAAATTGTTCAAATAAAAGAAAAATTTTAAAACAACTTTTTTTTCGTTTTAATGAGTAAAAAAAATGTGTGAGGGTTACCATGGCTTGCGTTTTAGACAAGAGGATGGATGTATTTTCATCGCCTGAGCATGTGTTACTTAAAAAGCTGTCATACTTTTTTTTTTTAATAGTAATGCGCAAAAACGAATATTTTGTGATGTATCCAGACATTTAAATACATTAGATAAATTTTTTAATACACAGTAAAATATTGCAGTACAGATACTAACAAACATTTTACAAAACGTTATTTCCAAATCAAATTGCCATTAATTCTAAAAAAATGTGACCGCACTGAAAGTCGGGCAAAACAAAAAGAAAGAAAAATTCCACTTATGTCATATAAATTAATTTTTTGTTATTTGAAATAAATTGGGATTTTTTCATTACCATTGAAATTTTGAATGAAATAATGGCAATTAGAAAACCATATCATTTAATGCTAATGATATTTTAACTATAACTGTTTTTGTTAATGGTAATGAAATGTTAATGAATCTTTTTAATTACAACTGACAATTGATTGTTTTTATAAAAAATTATTTATGACAACAGATCCTACGCATAAAACAACCTATTATTATAGATGGATCTATTTTTGAAAAAAAATTTTAATTAATTTCTAGTAAGCAAAATGGGTGTAAAACTTGATGTCTGAGATCTGAAGTCACCTAAAACGCCAGTTAGCAGATCTTATTAGTAACACGAAAACAAAAATATATTTTTATACAGCCCAATTGTAAACAAAAATTCCGTGCGAGTTCTTTCAATTTTCCCTTTTCTCCAATTATAAATTTTTCCCCTTTTGATTGACTGCGGAAAGTGAAAAAAATCCGGGGGAAAAAAAAGTAGGTATTCTAAATTATAAAATAAAAATTAAATAAAAATAAATAAAAAAAATCTCCCTTCAAATTACGATAATGCCACTTTTTTATAATTTCATTCCCACGGAATTCATAATTGGAGGAATCTTTTCTCGAGAAAATTTTTTTCCGTGCGAAAGAAATTCCGTGAGAATATTCATAATTGGGCTGATAGTTTTAAATTTCAAAATTTTGTGATGAGAATGCCTTTTTAAAATAATGCCTATATTGTTTAGAGTATTTACTTCGTATACAAGGACAAGGTGATAATGCTTTGAAACCATTTAATTATTATTCACTGATAATTACTGTGTTATTTAACTAATTATCAATGAAACCTTTTCATTAAAAATTATTAAATAGTAAAAATAATGATGATGCTAAAACATTAATGCTAACGAAATCGGCAAATTAATAGTTTATGTAATTAATTACTCCCATGTATGATTTGAATGTTAGTTTGAAATAAGTGTGAAAAAATTTTAACATTTGTTATTCCTGATGATGCTACACAATAAGTTACGAAAATTAAAATAAAAAACCCTATAGCTTAATAAATAAAATACTATTATTAAAAACGTCGAACAAAACTTTATTAATATATACAGGCATGTCACACTTTCCGATCGGAATGGTTTCGGTTCCGTATTAAACTTTCTGATTTAATTTCCATCCACTTCCTAATTTTAATATGGTAACATTGGTCACATCAAAGTAAAAAACATGCCAGCTAATGTTAAAAAGGATACAAAATAAAACTAAATTTAAAAACCGAATATAATAAATTTTAGAAGAAAATCAATTCTGCTTTGGTAATTAATAGTGGTTTCATTTCGAAGAAATTTTTCATTTTCTGAAGAAATATCTTTCGATCATAATTTAGTTCTGTGACAGTCCTGATTGTAAATGCTTCATGAGAATATTATGAAACGAGTAAAAAAATGATTGCAAATAAAAAAAATTTTATATTGATTTCGAGGAATTTAAAATTTATATTATCTCCTGAAATTGTTCTTTAAGTTTTATTTATTATTAGCTTAAATCGTAAGAAGTTCTTCAAATGTATATTATTATTGTTTGTTTGAAAGTTTGATAAAGAATAATAAGTTTTATTTTTTCACTAATAACATGAAATACAAATTATATTAAAACAATATTTACAAAGTATATAATAATGGTGTTCACTCTTATTGATTGAGCACCTGTAGACATAAGACCGCAACAATGGGACTGCTTAAAATTTGTTAGTGACTTTGTCAAGATGTCTGCAACCATCTCTTCAGTAAGTTCTCTTATAAAATTGTGACGAATGTAAATTTGTTTTGTTCTGGAGTGATATGTACTATTTAGTTAAAATAATGGCACTTTTATTGTCACATCTTCTGTGGCTCTACTTTCAAGGTCATTAAATGGCAATCTGGATAATTTTCCTCTTTTCCTCCTGTAACGGATCCAGAATTCATATTTCTTTAAGCTTCATTGTTAGCATGGCCAATACGTTTATGCCTTAACTCAGACCCATTAATTTCTATTTCAGATAGATATGCATTATCATTTCCTATGTTCATTCCAAACATCCCATTCACAAGACCGCCTGTCACAATAATTTTACCAACAGCATCCAAGACTTTGCAGCCTTTATTATTGAATTCAACTTTGCAACCATTCTAAACCATTTTAGAAACTGAGAGTAAATTAATGTATAAATCAGGAATATGCAAAACATCACGAAACTTAACCTGTCCATCTGTCGATCATTAACAATTGGAACAATTATGCATGGTATAACCATTTATGGCTGGACTTCAAAAAATAATATGGATAAAATTAATACCTCAATAAATAACTGCTTCAGAACAGCCTCTGGTCTGATTCATACAACGCCGCTTGATAAATTGAGAACCGAGGCCAATTTCACGGATTTTCGTACTCTTTTGATAAAAACTGCTGTTAACTTAGCGTCCAGAGCGATTACTATATCATCTCATGGCTTACATAAATCTTTTTGGACAAATATTAACTCTGCAACAATCTGTTCACCATCTGCTACTGATAATATTATCTCTATTTTGAGAAATTCAAACATTTCGTTGCCACAGAAGCCTAAGTCACATAGTTGTTCAAATGCTTTTGTTTAGGCAGATGATAGTTTGAGTCACTTCGTCAAAAACAATACTGATCCAACGTGTTTCAAAAGAATGTTTTCTCAGAAATTGTCATCTTTTTCTCCACATGTGATTTACTTTACAGATGGTTCTTTTCATAATTGTGTAACGTCTTATGCCATTGTTAGGCAACTTTCATCCACAGAATTCGAGATTATTAAACAGTCTCGATTACCAAATCATACGGGTATTTTTACTGCGGAGTTTGCAGCTATAAAAACAGCCATTACTCTTTCCACACAGCATTGTAGTAAAACTTTAATTTGTACCGACAGTTTAAGTGCTACCCGGGCTATAATTAAAAGTAGCAATGGTATATATGCCGATATATTGCAGATGGAGAATAGTACTTGTCAAATTTTGATACTATGGATTCCATCGCACATTGGTATTCAAGGCAATGAAATAGCTGATGTTTGTGCTAAAAGGGCTCTGAGTTTACCCCATATTACAGAAACCCCTTGTTTCTCAAAAGCCATAGCAAATATATTAAGGGCTACCCTAGGTCTACAGGACATATCTTTAACCAGACTTAGGTACAGCAGCAATTTAACAAGATCAGAATGTGTTATCTTAGCCCGTCTTAGGGTGGGTAAATGTATGTTTAACTCGAAACACTACTATGAAAAAACTGATCCCCCAAGATGCTTTAATTGTAATGTTTTACTTGATGTTCCTCATTTGCTTGTATATAAATATGTAAATATCTATGCATAATTTTTTTTTCGCGATATCTTTTGTAATACGAGCGCATATGGTCTTGTCACCGGCGCCTTTTTTCCAATATTTTATGAATTTATTTTGTAAAATATTATGGCCCATATTCATAGTTATAGAATAAAGTCGACTCTTGCTAAAGTATACTCTAAAATAAAAAGCTCTTATTATTTGAAAAAAGTAACCTTGTTTTTATTTTGTCCACTTTAGTATAAAAATCAGATAAAGAGTATTGTGTTCTTAAACCAAATAAAATAATTTTGTTAAAATGAGTTAAAAACAGCTTTAGGTAGTTTTAAAATTTAGAGTTGACTTTCTCTCCAAAAGTATATTTTAAATTGTCTACGACTGAGTTAGAGTCGATTCTAAAGTAAAACCGACTTTAGTACCTTTAAAGTATACTTTATTTTAACTATGAATATGGGCCTATGTAAATAAATAAGTAAATTAACCTTTTCTTTCAAATTTTTGTCCGATTGTACAATTACATCGACATCACCAACACCTTCAACGTTCATAACAGAATTATTGACAATTGTTACCTCAGTATTTTGTTCTTCGTAATTGCTTTTGAAAAAATGAAGCATTTGAACACATATGAACTGTTGCACCAGAGTTCAAAAACCCAATCATTTTTATTTAATTGACGAACTGTAAAAACTCCCATTATAGCATTTGCATTTTTCTTGATATTTGTTTTTTCATATTTTCTTGGGCATTTAGTAGCAATATGTCCATCCTTCTTACAATTAAAACACTTTGTTATTCTATTCTTGAATCTTTTTTTGTTAGTAGCCAAAGCTAAATCTTGTGAAGCAGCATTTACATCTTGAAGTAATTTTAACTTAACAGCATCACCAGTTATTTTAATACCTGAGCTTTGGATTCCTATAATCATTGGCTTATATTTTTCTGGGAGACCAGCAAGAATCATCTTCATCCATTTTTATACCAGCAGCTCTTAGCTTGTGTGCTGTTGTTCTTCAACGCTTTTGCAGTCGTTTTGTTCAGCATACTTTTGTATTAAGCCGACTCGTCTTACTAAACCGCTATTTTCAAAAATTTTACACAGTGTAATCCTGATTTCACTTGCACTCTTGCATCCTCGAATATGCGGATAAATTAATTTATCAACTAAAAAGATAAGTTCTGCCTTTGCCTGAACTTTCTTTTCACCATTAGTTTTAGCAACTATAACCGCATTCAACAATCCCTTCATCTGGAAATATGCTTGAATAGAAAACTTCTAGTGCTAAAAGTTTTCACTTCCACGAAGTGGAATATATGTGTATAAATTTACAGCACAAATTAACACTGATATTTTTCAAAATATTAATTCACTTATTGTAATCAAACTCTTATTTTACGGAAAGGCCCATAACCTATTGTTTGTTTGAAAGTTTAAAAAAGAATAACAAATTATATTTATTCAGTAATAGCATAAAATACAAATTATATAAAAACAATATTTACAAAGTATATAATAATGGTGTTCACTTTTATTCTTTAACAATTATTAATGTTCTTCCATTTTAAGAAGGTATACTTCGTTAAAATTAATTTTTTGAAGTATATTGTAAATAAATAAATAATAGTTATTCAATTTATTTATTCGACTTTTAGTAAACACAAATGAGTAATTGTTAAATAATAAAGTTAATCACATACCTAAATGTAATAATATCTGTTGATGGCATGAGAATATTTAAATCTGAAGAAAAAACTTTTTATAAACCCCGTTTTTAGTTGTACAAAACTTGGTCATTTTATTTAAAAATCAAAATTCACAGCAAATAATTAAACAGAACTGGGACATAACGACTTTTTGTATTCAATTTGACAGATACAAATCGTCGATAAAGCAGTTGTGATATAGAATCTATTTAATTTTTAGAACGTTTTTTTTTTCTTTTCTTGCTATCTCCTTGTAAGATGAGCATTCTCTCAACAATATTTTCATAGAAGGCGAATCAATTAGCAGTAGGTAGCGATGGCGAATTGATTGATTTTGGCGGTTAGTCTTTTTATACATGGCAGTTATGTTATCGGCGAAAATAATTAATGGCTTCGTCTTGTTGTCATACTTTCGCCTTGCTATCATACTTTCAAGAAATTGCAAGATTTTTTCTAACGGCAGCATTGTAGTAACTGAGAGCCTTCTCGAGGCGAAAATTATTCAAGTTTGTACTTTTTTCCACTTTGGCTGTCACAGATATCATTTAAATTAAGTGAAAACAAAATTTTAGTTCTTTTTTTTCGAAAAATATGCGTTAATTTAGCGCTTTTTGACTTTTGAAAGTTGACAATACTGAATAATAAGAGAAAAGATTGTTTGATTTTCAACACTAAAAATCAGTTTTGAATGCTTCTATTAGAAAGATTAGTGTGTTTCTATGTTCCAAAGGAAACGGGTCCTGAGAACTACCACGATTTAACAAAAGATGTGCACATGAAACTAGCGGTGCCGCCTTTTCGGGTACCATTCGATTTATAACCCGTCTCCAAATATGTTGTATAGTATCTACGCGTGGCAGCAGGTGTTTCTTTAGAACTGAAAAGTCATCATTCCAGGCAAGATTTATAATATAGGCAACAGCCAAACAAAGATGTTCCTGCAGACTCTCTTGATGTTTATATTCGTGAAAGTCATCCACACTATGAGATTTCTCTATTGCTTCCATCACAGCTGACCAAAATTTTTCATAATGATCACCAAAATGTGTTCTTTCCGTAATACTTGTTATCGCTGCCGAGGCATTTATTCGTACTTTAAAATTAGAATGATGGACAATTACGTGACACAAAACCGGAAACATCTTTCCCTGCCAGCCGTCTATTTTGTAAATAATTGGATTCCGTAATAAATTATTAATTGCATAACAAGTATTCCACTTTACTTTAGCACTGCCCGATGATCGAATACAGTCACTTAACTTGCATATGGATTCGGCAATAAACCATTTTTTAGCCATTTTTAAGTGATCGTTATTTAATAAGCGTAACAGGTTTCCTAGGGTACGCACAGCATTGCAACGAACTTTGTCATGGTCACTACAAGCCTCCGTTGCTGCATTTATAAGGCGAAAAAGCAAATCATTGGATATACATTCCCGTTTTAATTGTGTTACTTCAGTTTCTTTGCCAACAAGAGCATCACTTATGTTACCAAGCGCCCAGAAACTTTTAATGCGTACTAATAAATTAGTATCCTTTACAAGACGTAACGTTAGTTCTGCAGTATTTTCAATAAAAACAAAGTCATCGCGCAAAGATGGATATAAGGCAAAAACAGCTAAAGCTCTAGCACCAGCAGCTCGTACAATCGTCTCTTCGGAGCTATCACTACTAACACCTGATAAGAAGCTGAGTAAACTTATTTGACTGGTGTGTGGTGTATGTTCGAACATTAGCACACCTATATTTGAGAGAGCATCACACAAGGTAATTCGCAGAGTAGTCGTTTCTTCGGTGTCTCGAATTTTGCTCATTACTAATGGCATCATATTTAGCCAAAATTGTTTACATTCTTGTATATCAGCTTCAGTATTTAATGTACTGTCTAAAAGATAACGATTTATTTGGTAGGCACATGCATCCAGGCAACGTGCAGCATACAAGCGAACATCTGGCAATGTATCCTTTAAACTGTAAATTAAAACCTCAGAAATCTTCAGCAAATGTGATTTAATTATTGCATAATGTGCACTTAATGCAATAAGAACTTGTAAACTCTCTATACGCACAGAGGTTGCCAGCATATTGTCATGCTTGCTTAAGTTATGCAATATCCGTTTTAGTAGCCATGATGTTTTCTGTGAATCTTGAGTATTAGAGAATACTATTTTAGATCTATTTTGATCTGCATTTTGATCTGCGTCAATTTCTTCTTCGCTTTCGAAAAATTCATCAACTTCATCAATATTTATCTCCTCATCACTTGCATGTTGCAATTTTGTATTCTTCTTTCTTACAGCCTCTTGCGGAAGTCCTATCGCTTCGGCAATATCGTCAGTTGTTTCCTGCAAGGCTGCCATAAACTCCATTACCATCAGAGCTGAAACTTGTATGGTAGCATCGCGATGATAAACAAACGGCTTAACATCCTTGACAAAATTCTGCACAAATTCCTTTTGAAAGCGATGAAACGGTGAAGCCTGTACTAAAACTGCCAGACATTTAAGGGCTTGAGTCAATACGGGCAACGACGATTCTGAAGATAATATATTACAAAGTCTTTCGTAAATGGCCAACACCGTATATCCTAAACTTACTGAAAATGGTATAAACGCTTTTGGACACCTTACAGTGTCAATCTCTGCCTGATGTAAAAATCCTTTCGATCCGTAAAGTAGAAGGGCACAAACCTGTAAGGCTGCACTGCGACATCGTAAATTAGGATCATGTTGACCAATATGCAGTAAGTTATCATTGGAGTCAGCTGTAATATAAATGTAATAAAATTTGTTAAATTTCTGTTTAAATAGAATCCTCAGATAAATATATGACTACATGATAATTATGGTCAATCAAAAAATAAGAATTATTTATTCGAACTATATCAGGGTACGAAAGTAAACAAAACGAAACGACTGCTTTCGCGAGCAAAGAATGTAAATGAAATTTTTTGAGAAAAAATGTTTCTGATTGATTTAGCTTTGTTTCTTAGAAAACTAAACAACGCAATTGTACGATTGTATTTGTTTGCACTCTTTGTCATTCAAAAAGTACTTGTTTTGATTTTGCTGATGTAAGCGGTTGAAAATTATTTAATAGTTTATGTACTTGCTGAAATTTTTGCGAATCGTTTTGTAGGTTTAGTTTTTTTTTTTTTTTCTATACAACAGTTATTACTGCTGGATGGTAAAATAGTTCTTATAACCACTTCCTTGGCTGTTCAAGTCAGCTCGACTGGGTTAGGAAGGCAACTAATAAGCAGCCCACTTGTGGTTGACAAACTGATTCTTTTGTGTTGCCATGAAAGATCGGAAGGAAAAATTAATATAGAAAAGTGAATGAAGGCACAAGTTTTAATATAGATTTAAAGATTGAGAAAAACTTATGAAAAAGAAAAAGTTGTTCAAATGCATGGATCACTTGCAATAGGACTACTCCGGACCGATGAGGAAGTCCAAGAATGATAGAATGCTTAGGCCATGCATAGAGGGAAAGGATTAACTCAAAAACATCCACAACTCCTGATAAACGAATCAATTTTACAAAAACCTTACTCTTACGGTTCAGCCTATAAACGGCATCATTATTATTTATCAAGTTAGGCAAATTCAAAATTATTGACGGATCACTCTTGAAAATCATGATGTACCTAAACTTAACGGTATATAATATGGTGCTATTCAAATACTAGCGTACATACCTGAACCACTGGGAAATAATGCATGCCAATAGCCAAAAAGCGTTCTACGCTCTAGGGTTCGTGCCATTATTGCAACTAATTCAATAGCGGCTAAACGTATTTTAGCTTTTTTGTTTCGCTCAAATAAAATACGATTTGAAGTACCTTCTGGTTCAGATATATCCGACTCACTTGTTTTCATATCGAATAATAAAGTTTCACTTCGCTTTTCCATTTCACTCGATTGTGTATTTTTTACCACTGTTCTTGGTTTTCGAGCTTTAGGTGTTTTTCCACCAAAATTTTTAGCATTTTCCAAATTAATATTATCTTCAATTTCTTTTGCTGATACGTGTAGAGTCTGCTGTGACACATAAACCACTTGAGGTTTTAACAAGGCAATTTCACCCACATCTATACCAAACTGAAAATAAGTCTTTGATAATCCTAACAATTCGCCAGTACGTTGATAAGCAAAGCTCGAATTAAGTGCGACTATCTTGTGCATTATTTGAAAAGTGCATAGAATTAGAACTAAAATGTTGGAACTTTCAACAACATTTCTGGCTTTGTCATAGTGCAATTGCCACAATTTTTCACCTGCCTCGGCACATGCTGTACACTGTTCTTCGGAAGGTTTGACATCTTTTAAAGTACTCAGAATTTTTTTTAAGCATTGAAGAGTAGTTAACAAAAGAACTCCATGAGTGTTGCAAAAAATATTTTTCAAAATCATCTGAAGCGCTGAAACAAAATATTTATTACCACTTTCCGGATGTAATGCTAACAGGTTGCCAATGGCAGTTATTATTTTACACACAACATCATCTGTATTGTTTTCATTAAGTTTATGTTGCTCAACAAGCCAATACCATAATTTTTGGAACTGAACCTCGTTCAAACACGGAAGTTTCTCTTGCTCCTGCAAATATGTCAGCAAAATAACACAACTGAAAATGGCACCATCTGTATCGGGTGTGTGTGTTGTTCGATTTAAAAGTATTTGCAAGACCTCTTCAAGAATTTTATACTGTTGGGTTTTACTTTCACTTTCATGTTTTTCGACATTCTCCAACAGTTTTATTATTTGTAAATCTCTTTTATTTGACCGAGTTTGACGCAGATGGTTAAAAATACTTTCTTTTGAAAACAGATTCTGCATCATTCAATTTGTATAGCAGTGAATATTTCTGCTAAAACAACTTCATATCAAAGCCAATGGAATTCAACTACTAACGGCGTAGTAAACAGTGTTGTCAAATTCGAGGATTAATTCCCAAATCAGGGATTTTATTTATAAAATGGGAATGAAATTTTGAATTTGATGATGTAAGGGTTTTTATTGAAATTATGTTTTGTTGCGGATGCAATTGTCCAAAAATAAACCCAGAAATTGGCCTTTGCAATATGAGCTGATTTCTTATTTTGCTCTTTTGGTTCCGTTCTATGCTTTTGTTGTTTATAAGTACTGATTGATTTGCTGTTGGGGGATGAATATTCGTTGTTATTCTTAAAATTTTTCGGAGTTGTCTTCCTGTAATGTTTCCTTTTATGTTTTCTGTTGTTATTGCTTATTATTATTTGTATATTTTATTACTGTTAAGTTAATGTTAAGTTAATGATTGATGGCTGTGTTCACTTTTACTTTAGAGTTAACATCTGAGATGAGAACGTCAAATTCAATCGCTGAGAAAATTCTGTTACGTGTAGACTGAAAATAAGTGCTATTGCAATCTTATAAGAATTTTTATGAGAGCGTTGTAATGAGATATCAAATATCAAAAAAACTATGTGTTTGTAAACAAAATGCCGCCATTACAAATCTGATGTACAAATTATTAAAAATATCTGCCTCAAGAGTACAACGAGTACATACGTTGGAATGTCTACTTTCACTGATAGTTTATAAAAAAATAAACATAAAAATTTTTTTACGAATATGCGTTATACGCGCAGTTTTATGATAGTGTGTTTTCCCTATATAAAAAGTATATTTTTTCCTTATGAGAATTACATAGAATTACATTTTGTCAGTATAAGGCTCTGTTTTTTTTCCATCAAATAAAAAACTTGCTTGGAAGAGTGATCGTGGTACGATTATTCTCATTAGGGTAGCGAAGCGCCCCGGGAGCAACTAGTTTTTATATAAAAGAAAATAAATAGTTTTTAAGCAAAATGATAGAAATCACGTATAAGAGAAATACGTGTTCCTCTTGTACGATATTAAGATTAAGATGAAGATATGCTTTGCTGACGTTTTCTCTCATCTTATATTAGAGTTAATCGCAGTTGCAGACTCTGTGTTAAAATGCTATAAGATAATACCTATACAGTGTTGTGTTTTTTGCATGGATTTCATTCATAAAATGGGCAAAAATATAGCAAAAATATGCTGAAAATAAAAAACAAATAATTTTAGTTTAGACGATTTTAAAATATTGGAAATAAATCATTAAGAATGGATACAAGTTGAAACAGTTGGAGGGTTTATGGCAATGAAAGAGGTAGAAAAGTGGCCATTGTTGTCTAAAAAATTCGATATAGTCAATAGTGACAGTCTAAGTAACACAGTAAATTGTAACAGCCGTAGGGACCAGTGAGGTTTCCACAAGCTCATTTAACCCTAATTTCTCCAACGAGCACCTCTCAGCAAGTTCCAACCCTCCCACGCTGTCTGGGTACGCTGTCCGGAAAAAAACTAAATATACAAAAAAAAAAAGCAAGCAAAAAAACGCATACCACATTAGTTCAAGAGCCAATCAATTGCAATTACATATCAATTAAAACCAAACCTAAAGAAGCTCTCTGAGGCTATTAAAAATATAAAAAAAACGAAAATTTACACAAATATTTTTTTCTTCTACTTGAACATATATTGTTCGCTTGGCTTTTTGTTATAATTATAACTTCCTCTCACAGAACAAAATTAAATAAAAAAAAGTACTGCCCTCTATGGGGATATAGTAGCGAATTTAATTAAAAACGAAAGAAACAAAAGTTATTATCACCGTAGTTTGCTTTTAGGCGTTAGTCTTTAATAAATTAACCCTCAGTTAACAAATTAAAAATCATATAAAAATATTAAAAACAGGCAGAGTTTATTACTTAATCTCGAAGGGGGAACATCTGTGTGTGAGTAGATTTTCCTTTCTCAAAAAAGCGAGCTTAAAATTAAAGACGCAACGCGCACGTTTTTTCTCAACTGGATTTTATAAAAATGCCATAGTTTTTAAAAATATTAAAAAATATATATATAATCATTAATTATAAATCCTGTTCAGGATTTACCATTTCCTATACGAAGGTATAGGTCGATATGCAGTTCCTGGAGAGACTGTTTATATCTGAAAACTAATAATCGCTTAACACTACGAATAAATTTCAATAGGCTTAAGTATTTCCTTTAAATATTTATTAATTATTCTTTATTTAATTTTTTTATGATTCTCTCTTTCCTTTTTCACAAAATTTATTTAAACTTAAAATCTGTTCTTTTAATTGAAAACTTCTTTCTTTATAATTTTTTACCTGGGCGATTTTTGTGTATCTTTCTTTATCCCTTTTTTTGTGTGTTATAAATTTAAATTAAGAAATGTTACCTGGCTAGCAGTGGGCATGTAGGTTGTACTTAACCTGATGAAACTTCCTTATTTTATTATACTTCAAGAACATAGCACTCACTACTCTACATGGATTTTATTGTTCTTTTTGTCACCCCAAAATTTAATAACTTCTGCAATTGCTAGGATCTTTTTTTCTTTTTTTTTTAAATATCGAGTTATTTTATTAACTTAAATTATAAGAAAAACTGATTCTAGTTATCCTTTAACTTGCTTTATATCCTTCTTGATTGTTTGTTTGTACAACCGTAAAATTCTACTCGCACAAAATCACTTTTCTAAAATTATTAGCTCTTTACACTTTAAAAGACAAGACACTTCTGAAGTAATGAGACTTTTTAGCTTTTCCATTTTCCTAAAGCCTTTTCCAACTTTTCTAAACCGTTCCAATATTTTTCCTAATCCAATCCCGCCTCTCATCCATATTTTTCTCCTTCGTTTTTCGAGAATGTTCTACTTTGCTTTACTCACCAATTTGTTTTTCTTTAAGGTCTATGCCCCAACTTTCTTAAATCAATCTTTTTCAGAACATTCGATTTTCAACACAAAAAAAAAAAACTAGTATTTGATGCCTATTGCACAAATAACTCCGGCACACTGATAACAAATGTTCCTTTTTCAATATCGAAATATATAAATTGGAAATCATATCGTTCCTTTTTCATTTTTCTTTTATTCTTTATATACAAACAAGAAATTTAAAAGAGCAAATGTCAATGTATAATGTCACTTAGTAGGAATATTAAGCAAAACAAAACAATCATATAGAAATGTTCAAAACGGAACTTTTGCGCTTGTTCGACTTTGCGTTTGAATATTTTAAAATATGTTATGAATAAATATAAAATTCTTTTTAAATTTGGCAAATTTGACAGATAAATATATTATAACTACATAGTTTTATGGACTTTGAATTTTTAGTTGCGGTTGACATTTCTGTGAAAATGCAATTACATATTTTTATAAAAATCAACTTTTATATATCGCACCTGTTCAACTAAGCCCTTTCAACTCAAATTTTCAGTTTTTACTTTTTGTTAAAAAACGATATAATTTGATCAACTCTAACCACTGTAAATTTTTTCCCATTCTTTTGACTACTCTTTCTTTAAAAAACCGTTTTGTCGCTCACCATGTCTTCCGAGTACTTACTTTTGTATCAACAAAACAGCTATATTTTTAGTTGTACTTACATGTTTTAACAAAACAATAAGAAACCGAGTGTTATATTAAAGTAAACAAATTATTTTTACGAGGCCATAATGTTTTTAAATATATTTCTTTAATATTATCATAAATAGCTTTTTGTCTCTACTGAAAAATTGAAAATTTTGAGTTGAAGCCCTTTAGTTGAACAGGTGCGATATGTAAATATTTATTTAAAATCTTAAAAAAATTGTGGAATGTATTAGCTCAGAAATTGTTAACAATTGAACTTTAAAATGAAAATCTTCTTAAAAGTATGGAAAGATGATAGATAATAATAATTCTTGCAAATAATTCCTGCGAATAAAAACCGACTTAAAAACAGATTTCATCTGTCTGCCTATAATAGCTCAAGTGTATGGCCACATAAATTAGGTTACATTAACTATTGGGACACACTTATATCTCCCAACTTTATACTTTTTCAACTGTTCAATTTTAATTTCCAAATTCAAATTATATACTTGCTGTTGTAGTAGATTTAGCAATAAGGTTCTGTGTAAATTTCAACCGTCTGTCTGTAACATCAGATTATATCAACTATTTAATTTATAATATAAAATTTTTATACTTATTATACCAAACAAAGTAGTGGACATTCTGTCTAAAATTAAGGTGTTTGTATACAATGGTTAAAAATATACGGCCATATAGAATATATTACATTAATTTTGAGAACACCCTTTAATTTCTAAATTCAAACTATAAGCTTCTTGTTATAGAGGACTTAGCAGAACATGTCGATTGTAAATTTCAGCTGTCTGTCTATAATGGTTCAAAAGTCCGGCCACATACACCATATTATATCAACTATTGGCACACCCGTTTATTTCCAAATCCAAATTTTATACTTCTTTTTATAGATGAGTTAGTAATACAGGTTCTTTGTAAATTTCAATCGTCTGTCTACAACTGTTTAAAAGTATGGCCATATACCAAATTAAATGAACTATTGGTGCACCCTTTAATTTATAATTTTAAATATTATCAGCTGTTTCTATAACGACCATAGCAATCGACATTGCGTTTGTCTATAACGGTTCAAAAGATAGGCCTATATAAGTAAATTTACAGTAATTATGGGACACCCTTTAATTTCTAAATTCAAATTATAAACTCGCTGATATAGCGGACTTAGAAATACAGGTCCCTTTTAAGTTTCAGCGTTCTGTCTATAACGTTTCAAAAGTACGGCCACACACATGAAATTACATTAACTATTGGAACACCCCATAACATTTTTAAATAAAAATGCAATTTATTTGTTGGTTAGAAAAGCAGGTATCTATACGTATAAATAATATTATAAAAATTCCGAAAATAATTTTTAAAATATTGGAACACCCTTTAACTTCCAAATTCATATTTTATACTTGTTGTTATAGCGGACTTACCAATACAGGTTTGTTGTAAATTTCAAGCGTCTGTCTATAACTGTTTAAAAGTATGGCATATACATCAAATTTAATGAACTATTGGCGCACCCTTTAATTTATAATATTAATACTTGTTACTATAACGGCCATAGCAATCGACATTTTGTCTAATTTGCAATCGTTTGTCTATAACGGTTCAAAAGATAGGTCCATATAAGTAAATTTACATCAATTATGGGGGCACCCTTTAATATTTAGATTTATTTTTGGGAGCTTTAGTAATACGCAGTCATTTTAAATTTTACAGAAGTGCCCTTTAGAATTCATAAAACACGTAAAAAATATGTATGTTGTATGGGGACACCCTTTAATTTTTAAGATTATGAGTTGTTTTTAAAACGGGACCAATCTGTAAGCATAATCTATCATATTACCAAAGATTTTCGGATCGGAAAGGACTGAGTTCTGTAGGCACCAATATAAAAAAGCAACATTCCGCCGAATTGATAACCTCCTTTTTTTAAGTCGGTTAACTCTATATTCCATCTCCAAATTTTATACTTGTTTACAAATGGAAGCATTAAATTCTTTTATATTAGAGGATTTTAGCCAATAGTTTTGTTGAATTTATTTTTAAGAGAAGTAGCATGTCAGGCAATAACACCTATTTAGTTATTTTCATAAGCGTGCTTCATGAGTGATAAGACAAGTGGTGAAAGAAGAAAGATAGATACTGCCATTTTATTAGTTATTCAACTTCGCCGGCGAATACACTATGAAGAAGTACCGACGACGGATATGTCATGATTAAAAAGTTCCTTGAAATACTTTTTAAGATTTCAGAAACTCTAAATAAACAATATTTAACAAAGATTGATTTGAAGATTTTTATGCGAAATCTATACATATTAAAACTGTAACGGGGTCATTTTTGTACATGAAATATTTTTTGAAAATTTTGTTGTTGGTGTAGATAGTAATTGATATAGAATACAAAACACATATTTTTGAAATTTTTGTCGGTCTGTCTGTCTGTGTTTGCATCACGTAAAAACTACTGAATGGACTTGAATCTAGGATACTTTTTATCTATAAAAATAGGTCATTTCGTAGACGAAATAGAGATAAAATTGTAAAAGTACCTGGTATAATGGAACTTAAACAGGTGTCAGCACTTAATATTTTTGTAGATGGAAAATTTTTAACACTGTCTACAGAACTCTGGCATAAATTTTTAAATTAAAATTTTAAGAAAATTAAAAATGACACGCAGACGAAGTCGTGGGCACCGATACTTGTATGTAAATAAATTAATACTGTATGTTATTTTCGTTTCTGTACCTGGCATCATGAAAGGCCTGCATCAACCAGCAAATTCTTTAGCAACTTTATATCTGTATCATTAGTGCAACAAGACCCTTAAAAAGAAGATTATTCTATAAAAAGTGCAAAATACATCCGGGGTTTTCTATTATTTTTAGGTTGTGTTTAATTTTGTAAAAAAAATTGTATTCTGAGTTGTATATTTTGGGCTATTTATGGTCAGGTTTTTTAATCGATGCAATTAACAAACTTATTTAATTTTTTTCCCAACGTTTTATCCGATTTATTTGGACTTCTTCAGAGGAGGTATCATATTTTTTTTTATTTAAAAATAAATTATTTATCAGTGGTTTTGTTTACGCTATTTTCACTGTGCTTTGACTAACAAACTTAGGTCCTTCAATAGAGTCCATAAATTTGAATATAATATTAGAAATAAAAGCAACAAAACTAAAAGAAATTCAATGGTTTAAGTTAAATAAATGAAAAGCGAAACGAAAACGGAAATATAATCGGAATGCGGCATAAAATAAACATCAAAACGTTTGGAAATATCTGTTGAGAAACTGTACAAAAAAAAAAAAAAAAACTAAAGTAAAATAAAATAGAAAATGAGCAATTATAATTTTTTATTTTTTAACATTTTCAATTTCATTTTCTTAAAAGAATAATACAAAATATGCTGGCAATTTTACGGGACAAAAAATAAGTTTTAATTTAGAAACAAGCAACATGATGAATAAATTTTGTAACAAATGTTGGACAAAAATGTTTGAAAGCTTTTTTCTCTTTAATCTTCAAGACAAATAAGTCAATAATAATGATTTGGTCATGTTTATCACATCAAATTATGTCAACTATTGGAACACCCTTTAATTTTCAAATCCAAGTTTTATACTTCTTATTACAGCGGAGTTAGTAATACAGTTTCGTTGTAAATTTTAAACGCCTGTCTACAACTGTTCAAAAGTATGGCCATATGCATCAAATTAAATGAACTATTGGGGCTCCCTTTAACTTATAATTTTAATTATTAATACTTGTTACTATAACGGCCATAGCAATCGACATTCTGTTAAATTTGCAAGCATTTGTCTATAACGGTTTAAAAGATAGGCCCATATAAGTTAATTTACACCAATTTTGCGAACACCCTTTAATTTCTAAATTAAAATTAAAAACTTGTTGATATAGCGGGCTTAGCATTACAGGTCCCTTTACATTTTGGCGTTCTGTCTATAACGGTTCAAAAGTTCGGCTGCATACATAAACTGTTGGGCCACCCTTTAATTTCCAAATCCATATTTTATACTAGTTATTATAGCAGTTATGAATACAGGTTCCTTGAAAATTTCAGCTGTTGGTCTATATCGGTTCAAAAGGTTAGCCACATATACATATCAAATTACATTAACTATTGCGACACCCTTTAACTTAAAATTTTAATAACCCAATTATAAACAAAAATTCCGTGCGAGTTTTTTCACTTTTGCCTTTTCTCCCATTATAAATTCTTTTCCCCTTTTGATTGACTGCGGAAAGTGGTAAAAATTCGTAGGAAAAAGTCGGTATGAATTATAAAAGAAAAGAAAAATTATATGTAAAAAAACAAAATAACTCCCTTCAAATTACGATGATGCCACTTTTTTATTATTTTGTTCCCACGGAATTAATAATTGGAGGAATCTTTTATCGAGAAAATTTTTTCCCGTGGGAAAAAAATTCTGTGAGAATAATTATGATTGGACTGTAACTGTTTATACTTGTTATTGTAACGATCATAATAATCCACATTCTGTCCAAGTTTGGCTGACATGCAGAACGTCAGTTGCTTTGTATTCGAACAATGTATTGTGTTTCATAATGCCGTGGTACAAAAATTTTACATTCATAACATTCCAAAATGTCGCAGACAAGTATTAGAAACGTTGCAACCGAGCAACTAGCGCATCAGTTACTAAATTGATGCTTTGTTTCGCAACTTTGTATATGTATATACAAGAACTAAATATCGCAGCAAAACTGTGTTTAAACTTTGTATTAATACATTTTTGAAGTCAGCCTTTATTTTTGTATTACATTTTGATATTAGGAGCTATAGTAATACGCAGTCATTTTAATTTTTTAAGAAGTGCCCTTTTCAGTCCATAATAAACGTAAAAAATATGTATGTTGTATGGGGATACCCTTTAATTTTTAAGATTATGAACTGTTTGCAAAGCGGGACCAATCTGTTAGCATAATGTATCAAATTACAAAATTGATTGAGTTCTGCAGGCACAAACATGAAAAAAAGCAACATTCAGAAGAATTGATAACCTCCTTTTTTTGATCGGTTAAAAAAGATCAAATTTTGTAAACAACTAGACTAAACTAAAAATATGTAAATATCTAGATTAAGGATAATAAATGTGTTTTATGAAATATAGGATTAAGGGAAAAATCGGAATATGTTTGTGATTAAGATAAAATTTTGTTTAAGAAAATAGCGATTATAACAAAAATCTAGTATTTTTGAGAGAGAAAACGAAATTGAAGGATAGTTAGAAAATAAAACAAATAAAGGAAGACTCGTTTCCCACGATTAATCTCTAGACTTTTTTTTCATACGCTGCACAAGTCTCTCAAACTGGGCTTTCGTTGTAATTTTCAAAGCTTTGTAAAAATATTAAATGCTGAGAAAATATTAAATTAAGCACAACATTTTTTTTTACTTACGATCTCTTATGCAGTTGTGTATATTAATCGTTTTTGCCAACCAAACTTGTGCGCAGTTGTGAATGACAATGACCACAGCGAGCTACAGACTACAATCTGTCATAAGTAAAATACACACGTTCATATGAAGGCGATTACTAGACTACAATTGTCGCTGTCGTTACTATTTTCTATTTTTAATTACGACACTTGACAAATAAAGTGTTAACAATTTACAAAGAACGCGTAGAAAAAAAATCAGCTTGAATATATGGAACGAACTATATATATACATTTAAAAACAAGTTATTTTACTTGAAATACCAGATGGAAGGTGCGAAAATAGTATTTTTAGGCCAGACCAATAGGCTTATTCTGAATTGCGATGTGAAAATCAATGCGATGCGAAAATATATAAATGCGAACAATCGCTATTCTGTATTGCGATATTCGCAAAGTTCTTTTTTAATCGCATTTCAAATGCGAAAAGGTGGTAAATCGGTATTTTAAATTGCAAAAACAAATGTTAAATTCGCAGAATTCATTCGACAACAAATTAGCATTCGCAAAGTACAAACAAGTGAAAGAAATCACTCTTATTCTGTTTGGCGTCGTCAACATCGTCGTCAATATTGAGACAACATCAATACTAATTTGGTATTCCCTAACAAACTAATGACGACGTTGACTGTTTATCGATAATATAAAAAAATAAAACACACGTATCTAATATTTGAGTCAGTTGATTCAATTTGTTTTCTATTGTGTTGTGTTGTGGAAAATTTAAATTTTGTAAAAAAATAAAATACCTTTAAACAATAAAATAAGCAAAACAATTAAAATAAATAGTCTAAGGGCCGTTATTACTACTTGCCGTTAGTTAAAGGTAGGATATTGTCTGCCTAATAAATAGCTTTGTATTATTAAAAGTTCCAATTTTTATTGCAATTACTATCATTAATAATAATATTTAATGGATAAAAATAATAAGTGAAGTTTTTATAATGCAAATCCATTTATCGGTGCAACAAAATCCTGCCTTTAACTAACTGCCTTTTTTTTCATTGGGATGGATTCTTTCTAACTCTTCCACTAATTTTCCAAATTGGCAGAAGTTAGTAATTTTAGTTTTTTTCCATTACTTTTTTTATTTTGTTATTTTAAATATTGCTGTATACTTTTTCATGTTTTTACAATTTTCCTTTGCACACAACACAATTCAACATCAAAAATGGCGACGACAAACTAAACGGCAACATCAATCGTTCTTAGAAAATACCAAATATATGGCGACAGGCATCGATTAATGACAATATTGACAACGGGAATACCGATTTACAACAAACGAAGAAAAACGACGTCGCCAAACAGAATATGGGTAAATATTTTATTTATTTCTTCATTATATATTTATTATTTAATTCAGCGAAGCAAGCAGTAAGACAACCAAAAGACGTCAATTGGAAATAAAGATAGAACTTATGAATAAGCGCAGTCAATTGGCAAGAGGCCTTTTGAAAATACCAAATGCACGGCAGCCGGCAAATACTTTGTAGCAAACGTTAACTGAAGATTAAAATATCAATGTACCACCTTTTAGAGAAGTTGCAGGATAGAAAAAAGTATTAAATATATAAACCAGTTCAAAAATATTTTACTTTAACTTTAATAAGTTTTAAACATTATAAGTACACACCAAACAGAAGCTTAGACGAAATAAAACCGACATTGCAGAAATAGATATAAATTGAAATTGGTAAACTTGACGGATTTCGTAAATGGATAATCGGACTCACTTTTCTTCGGGGCAACAATTACTTCTGAGAAATCTTATCTGTATCCTTTCATTTTGCTCACAGCCTTCTTCATCTTCGAGCCAAAGTGCCACAGTGTTTGTTATTTTTTTTTTCTTACAGAATTTCCTAAATAAATTTTATAAACAATTTTCACAGCCAACACAATTTATTTATTTTTAATTTGACGTTTGTTGACACTGAGGTTTATTTGAGCAGCGTTGCCACGATTTGAAATAAATTGCGAATGCTATTGCGTCGCATTAATTTTCGCATCAATTTAGAATAAGCCTCCTGTTAAAATTAATTTTTTTTATTTATTTGATTTTCTTTTTGACCATATTCAGTTTCTTCTATGTTTCAGTTTCTGAAATGAGTGATTTTGCGTTAAAGCAAAAAAAGTTAGGGATGAGCGATCCCGTGATTTTTGAGGAACATCATTACTAGTGAACGTGACTTTCAAATCACCGTTCTTTAATAGCATGTTTACACGGCAATGTGAAGCACTTGCTTCGCTCTCTGAATCATGATTGCGAAGCATGCCGTTTCCACGACACATACTACATGCTTCACATTGACTTCTGTTCTAAAATTTTGTTTTTCGTTTCAATTTTAGTGTTCGTAATTAATAAAATTTTAAATTATAATATAATTATTTGTTTTTATATTAACAATTATTTACACAGCACTTTTAATATTGGTTTACTTTTTTTGTTTACATTTATATACAGCTAGTTCAGATAAACTTGCGATAAAAATTAGGGAAGACAGAAATTTTTCATGCTTCGCAAGTAGATTCAAGCTGAATCGTCTCAAAACAAAATGCTTCGCTCACAAGATTTTATATGGCGAAGCATGTTGATTCGGTCGTGATTGAGCTGTGAATCATGAAAAGAGAGCGAAGCAAGAATATTGGGCTCCGTGTAAACATAGTATAAAATAGTTACCGTGATCACCGTTTGCAGTTCTTTTTTTATTTAACAATACATGTATATATAGGAAGTATATAATACTAAATAATATTTTATACAAACAGTAATCATTATGAAAAAGGTATTTTGATCTCTACATTTAAAGTAGCTGTAAATAAATTTGCCCAAAAATATAGAATTCGGTAACACTGATTGATTATAGGTTCAAATAAAAAAAGCAAACAAAATTTTCTGTTACATATGTATGCGTGAAATGTGGAAAAAAGAATAGCTGTTGTTAATAAGTAGAAGCTAGAAAAGGCTACACAGCAAAGAAGCTGCTTTTACATATGCAAGAATGAAATAAGAGTACTTATATATTTCTTTCTTTTTTGTATGTGTGCAAATATAAAAGAACGTTCTTAAGCGGACCTGTTACTTTATCATTTCAGCCATTGCACTGACCATTGATTTTTTAATCACAGTGATTTACTCGCTCATCTCTAGTGGCAATACTGAAATATGTAGCAGCCGCCTTCAAAAAATTAAGTAGCTGACTACACGGCGACATATGAAGTCAACTGCATTTGTAGCCATGAAGCTGTGCAGAGCATCAATCATGATTTGGATTGAAATGCGAATTTATAAACGACGACCAAATTATTTTAAAAATAATCAACCGCAGCAGGGGCATGAGACTTAGTCAATCTTTTAATATTTTTGTCATCTGTGGTGAATTATATACTTTTTGACTTGTACATTCACGCGCTACACACATTCACAGCACAGAATTTACAAAACAAAATAATTCTTCAACAAGTTTTGAAATAACAAATTAAAGGAAAAAGTTACTCCTTGATGAATAAAAGTTAAAGTGCAAAAAAAAAATAACTTTTATTAGTTTCATTCAATATAGTTTTTTTTTTATTTATTTTTAATTAATGCATTTTATTTATGTATTTAGCAATGGTAGTTTCAATTATATTTATTTTAATTTTTGTGTTTGTTAATTTTTAATTAATATTTTTTAATATTTAAATTAAATTACTAACTATATCTTAGACATAAACATACATACATACATATAAATCTTTTTTCGGTTTTCTTAGCATTTTTTTTTTACTTAAAAGTTATTTAGATATTTACATTTTTTAACAAAAAATTAATAAAACTGAATATGTTTTATTTTATTATAATTAAAATGCTGAAAAGTTTAAAACTTTTAATAGAAAATTAACAATTATTTTCGTAGGTTTAAAGACTTAGGGTATTCATTATTTTATCCAGGACTTCTTTAAACCGGTACTGGTAAGCATTTTAGGAACACCTTAAAAAAGTTTACATATATTTTTCTAAGCCCAGCTTTGGGATTAAAAAAAGGAGAGATTCATAAAAGCCCATTTTTCTTCCTCACTGTCAAAACAAGATCTTAGAAGTAATCAGTTAAAGATTAAGTTCGAAATTTGGAAGAAACCAATTAATTAATTATAAGTTAATCTTAAAGCTGCTGAAAAATAACTAAGAGGTCCGGGAAGCACGTGTTGTTTAAGGCCTATTCAAATCGCATCTTTATTTCTACAGGTTTTACCGCGGAGCAGATCTGATTCTATCAAGATATTAAAGCGATTTGAATCTATAAAATAGCAAGGAGGCCTAGTCAAAATGGTGGTAATCGATTCATGATTTCATATATCGATCTTCCAAACCAACCTTTAAGCAACTCGCCAATTATTTTTATTTTATTTTTCTGAATGAACCAATAAATAAGAAATCGATCGTTTTATAGACCGAAATATATAATACGTAAAATCATTTATTTAACAATGACAAGGATTACTACACACACAACACTTAAGCTGTGTTTAGACGACGTGTAAAAGTCATGTGAAATGTAAGATTTTCCACATGTAAATCAATACACATAGTGTAAACCTCATGAAATAACATACCCCTTTCAAACCTGACGCAAAACTACCGGGAATTTTTTTATAATTTGGTCTCTACAGCGTATGAAAATATAATCAATGATTAGGTTTTATTATTTTTATAACCTTCAAGGATTTTCAGGACACGCACAATTGATTCATCTCGGTTGATTTTCATTATAAAATAACCAAAACTTATTATATGATATATTTTTTAAACTTTTTATTTATCCGTATGATTAAAATTTACAATTTCTTTTAGTTAAAATATGCGCACTTTATTATTTGTTGTACTTCTACGGCTCATTTTGTTAAAACTGAAATGTGACTGAAGAATTTCGCAATAATTCAAGTAACGGTAAATCAAACAAAAGAGATATGTAAGAAGGAAATATAAAAAACAATCAGCACAATCGATGCTTGCCAGTGTATTTCACATTGGCAAACAGGAGAAAAAATACAGAGAACGAAACCCACCCGCACAATCGATGCATCAAGGTCTGAAAGGGATACATACATATGTTATTTTCCTATATGTTATAACATGCATTAGTTTTTTATTTAGAGCACGCTCTATTTCGATATGTAAAACTATATGATAACAGATGTTTTCAGTGATGCTAAATTTCACTTTTAAAATTTCCGCTCAAAATATTTTTACAATAAAAGTTAGATTTCTAAAAATAAAATATTTTTTAACTTTCGTAGTGAATATATCAATTAATCGTAGGCTTAAAAAATAATATTTGGACATTTCCATAAACATGTCAACCACAACAGAAAAACATAAACCCTTGAAACTTTTTTTATTTAATACAAAAAATTTTAAAATTTAGTATTTGCAGATTATTACCGCTTATTGCATTTTTAACGAAGAAATATTACAATTTAAATTCAACGCTAAATTATTTTAATGTAAAAAATGAATTGAAATTAATTATTATTGCCCTTATCAACACTTATAATTCAATTTTTTTTCTTAGCGGAAGGGTACTCCAAAAATCATGTCCACTTTTTTTTTTTGGTATGTGGAGATTTGAAAATTATTTTGAGTATTCGTATGTATAAACGTAAATGAATAATAATAACGGAGACAGTTCCAATGTAAAAATTTATAACAAGAGCATGAACAAATTAATACGGTTGTGTGCATGTCTTGTTCAATTTGATGGCTAGTGGAGACGTGGGGTAACATATGTAAGTTTGAACATGAAAATTATGAACCGTATGTTAAACACTAATTTTGAAATATACACACACCAAATTACGTATCGATAGCAATTTTGACATTCCATATGACTTTCCATTCCATATGATACGTCACCTAAATACAGTTTTAATAGGTATTTATAGTCAAATATCACAAAATCAGCACCTTTATTGGATTTGACGAAATGCAAAACATACCAAGCACAGATCGAGTGCCAAAGGTTGTAATATGATGTTAGTGCATTTTGTTTGCTTATGTACAGCTTCCCTTAAGGTCATCGTGTGGAAAATTCCACAATTTACTAAACATTTCTCAGCTGAGTTGAGGGTCATATTATTAATTTGATAAAAAAAAAACACGATCCTTTATAACAATAGAAGACTCTGGGATAAAGTGACCCTACAAAATGACAATGCTACGTAATAAATGAGACAACAAATTTAGGTCTTAGGTTTTTTCCATCCAGCCACGAGTTTAAACATAACAAGTTTTTCGAGAGACTCCGGGAAAAATGGTACCCCATAAAATATCATACTTTTTTTTGTTTAAAGAAAAGCAAAAATGGTAAAAAATCTTTATTTTGTAGAAGGAAATATAAAAAAATTTTATTATTTCAATATTTTAAATAATAAAATGGTTAGTCCAACTACAACTACAAAAAAAGCTCAGAAACAGCATACATTTCTTCGCAACAATGTTGCTAACCACTGCGGTCTTTCAGTTCAAAATAAAAATAGCTGCTCGATACTTAATAATAATTACCGCACTTTTCCCCCAGCCCTGCTTTAAAACCAATAAAATATCATTTGAGTGCATGTCTAAAAACAAAATTAAGTTACACAGATTTTTAATATTACTATGAATTTAGTAGAATCTGACGATAAAAGGCAGTGAGAGAGAAGCGTTTTAATAAATAAAATCATGTTAATGAATGCAAAAATCGTGTAAGTACATCACACTATTTAAGACAATGAGTTTCAAATCATTATTTAAAACAAAAATTTTTGAAAAAGTAAAAAAATTATAAATTAAGCATAAAAATCGTTCAGGTTTAAAATTTCTGCTTTATGGCAAAACAATTGCATTACTTGCAAAAAAGTGTTGCCGTTAAAAATTTTTAATTTAAATAATAGGTAAAAATTTTGAAGACTTTTTTTTAATTAAAAATTGTATGTAAAATATTTTTCCGGAAAGTGAGTGAAGAAAATGGCCGCACATTTGAGCCATCAAATCATAAAATTGGTAAAACGGAACGATCATGAACTCTTGTTCTTGTTGTTGTAATAACTGCTGTCGAAAAAACTTTTAGAAATTCTAAAATAAAAACTATGGCTGACTTTCAAAATGTATTAATAAAAAGTTTATACACAGTTTTGCTGCGATATTTAGTTCTTGTATATATACAAAGTTGCGAAACAAAGCATCAATCTATAAACTGATGCGCTAGTTGCTCAGTTGCAACGTTTGCGACATTTTAGAATAGTATGCATTGTAAACATTTAGCACCACGGCATTATGAAACACAATACATTGTTCGAATACAAAGCAACTGACATATTGGAAGTCAGCCTAAATGTTGTTGCGACTGTTACCCAGGTGCAAAACTTTGTCCGTGTATGACTCGTCACGTTCCCGAGATAGATTCAAGAACGATGAAGTATAGTATTTTGAGTTGCTGGTTTAGCAAAAGCACAAACATTAGTCATTAACAGAATCAGCAACAGACAAAAAAAAATCAATCTTTAAAAATGTTGGGCTTTTCAGAAAACTGTCATTATACAAATCAAAAGCCCTGTCAATTTATAAACGTTAGCCTAATGTTTGACTTGTTTTTTTTTTAGGTCAAAAGGCTGGGCGACAACTCAATGACAAAACGATTTTTGATTTGAATTATTAATGACAAAGCACTAAATGGATACTTAAATTCACAAATTGCCTTTTCATTCACAACACACCACTATTTGGTGTGATTTATGGTCTGGTAAAATCATATCCGCCCGTGCTAGAGTTTTTTTCAAATAAAGCCTGGTACTCAGTTCGAATTTGTGAAACATGTTGAGCAACATTGATTATTTCATGTGAGAAATTTGACATTTAAAATATGGTGTCTACCTCACGATTTAAAAGAATTTAACGTTTTATTATTTTCACGTGTACTACATTGTTTTAAAATGTAAGCGATCAGCTGTTGTTTAATAAATTTGTTTCACAGATTTGATAAAATGTTGCCAGAAACATTTTATATGTCTTTTCACAGTAAAAACAGAGTACTACTTCTGCAACATTTTTTCATGACTATTTCATACAAATTTTTTATGTATGCAGTTTGACAGTTTGACATTCCACATGAAAAACTGAACAGAGTACCAGGCTTAAGAAAACAATATAACAATATAAAATAAATTTAAAAATACAATTTAAAAGAAATTAAATTTCACTTTTAAAACGATTGTTTTAAATCTATCGATTTGCCTGACATAACTGATAGATTACAAGGCGAAGCAAATACAAGGTAATAGCAGTGTCGTATGTGTTCATTTTCACCATTGTCCTGAATGTCAATCTCTATATGAGTGGAAGAAAAGTATAAACATTTTTTTTATACATGGAGTTTAACATTTTTCGGGCAAGAGCGAAAACTTATGGCTTTGCTATTAACTGGATAGTTTCGCCTTCATTAACTTTTAAAATTCTAGATGTCTCATTTTTATTAAGATAACGAAATATGTATTTTTGTTTTGCTTTTGTTAATCTCAAATTGATTTCATAAAAGTTTCAATTTTTTTCAAGGTTTGAAAATCATTAATGAATGATTTATTTGCCAAACCGATTAAGTATATTAAAAATTAATAGCTTTTTTAAATTATTTTAATTTAAATAATAAATTTAGTGAAAAATTATTTAATAAACAATATTTTCATTTTGAAGTTTTCAAGACTAATTTCCACTTGTAAACAAATAAAATTAAGTGCAGTTAATCGATTTGGCAATTAAAGTATATAAATAAAAACTTAATATTTAGTATAATTAAAATATAAAATATTGTTTTAAGTTTTCAATAAAGTAAGAATAATTTTAATGGTCCCAGTGTTATTTTGAGCCACTGTACGATTGTTACGCGTGCTATGGGCGCATGTAACAATCGTGAAAAAAAATATTAAATAAATAAATTCCTTTCATTGGGTTTAAATAATTCAAAATGGTGTAACTGAATTAAATGTTTATATAAAAAACAAAACATATTCAGTTATATTTTAAAATAAAGATTATATTTTTTTTTTATTATTTTTATATGTTTTTTGTAGCTTTTAAAGTTATTATTTTTTTTTTTTTTGTTAATTTAATATAATAATAATTTTAGGATTATTATAGAGTATAAGCATTAGTTTAAGAAAATCTAGCAAAAAAATTTTATTAATATATATTTTTCTTTTTATTAAAAAAAAATTAAGTTTTTTGTTAAATATATATATTTTGACTTTTTAATTTATTTTCTTTTGATTGTTACACATACATATCTACATGACTATTAATTTCATTAATATCTGTTATAAGGATATTTAAAAATAATTATTTATTTAAGGTTTTAAACTTACTTTTTATTAATTTATTTTATATATATTTTTATTTAATTTTTTTTATATATATATAAAGAAACTTTTATTTATTTTTCATAAATGTTTATATAATTATTTTAATTAGTTATGTATTTATATTAATTATTTTTTTTTAGTACTAGTTATAAACTTAAGCTTTCTTGCCTTATAAATTTAATTTATTAGTTTTTTTCTTGTTAGCTTTTAAATCCAAGTGTAATACAAGTTAATTAAAAAAAAGTATTTTATTAATTTATTTATTTTTTTTATTTATATATTTATATTTTCAATTAATTTTTTTTTAATTTATTTTAATATTTATTTTTAATAAAAATATTTATTTAAGATTTAGTATTTCATTAATATTAGATTAGATAAATTTGAAATTATTTTAGTACTTTTTTTTCTGAATATAAAAGCAAGAAAAAAATATATATTTTTTATACTTAGTTGGTTAAAAAAATATTTCTATAAATTAGTTTTGTTTAATAGTACTTGTTTAAGTTACTTATATTACAGCACAAAAACAACAACAAAGTAAAAAGAATTAAAGTTTAATATTATGCAATTTGAAATAAAGTCTAAAAACAATATAACAAAGTTGATTTAAATAAAAGAGGATGTGGGGGAGAGCAGGTTATCGCATTTCATATTTTTCACATTATTTAACAAATACTATAAAGTAAATTGAAGACAAAATTCGCTTAGAAAAAATGTATGTATTATATTTAAAATAAAGTCTTAAAATTTTGAAATAATGCTTTAAACAATATAATATAAAATCTTTTAATGTTATAATAAAGAAAAAGGCCTTAAAAACACTCAAACGGTTAAAGAATTTTTTTTTTTAAATATTAGAAAATGTTTGTATATAAAAACAGTTATGTTTGAAAAGTTTAAGGGTCTCCACCAAAATCAGAAAGAAGTTATGAAACAGAACTGATAAATAGCGCTGCTTTTTTCATACAATGTGACATATAAAATTCGTCGTTGAGAGCAGTCGTGAGATAAAATTTATTTTATATTCAGCCCAATTATAAACAAAAATTCCGTGCGAGTTTTTTTACTTTTCCTTTTTCGTCCATTATAAAATTGTTTCCCTGTTTAATGAGTGCGAAATAAAGTATGATGAATTATGAAAGCAATATGTAAAGAAAAAAAAAACAACAAAACACACAAATAACGATGATGCCACTTTTTTATTATTTTGTTTCCGCGAGAAGGAATATTTACACAAGAAAAAAAACTTTCCGAGAAAAAATTTCTGTGATAATATTCATGATTGGGTGATTGAGAATGATTTTTTTTTGAAATTTGAATTTTAAAAATGGCAGGGTTACATAACCACAGCGCCAGAGTATCCCACAAATTTTCAGATATATGTAAATAGTCTCTCCAGGAACTGCAAATCGACCTATACCTTCGTATAGGAAGTGATAAATCCTGAACAGGATATTGAAGTCTAAAGGATAATCTTTTTTTTTATTTATTTGTTAACACGATGGCATTTTTGTAAAAGCTAGATGAAAAATCGTGCGCGTTGCGTCTTTGATTATAACCTCACTTTTTTGAAAAAGGAAAATCTGCTCCCACACAGATGTTCCCCCTTCGAGATAAAGTAATAAACTGAGAACGACACGTTGATTTATTTACATGCCATGTCCTGGCAAACGCATATCTCTCAAAAATGGCGATTACGATCAATTTAAAATGGCAAAATAGGTGTCTGTGAATCACAATCGCTTAAAATCTAGCGGCTAAAAAGCGCCAGTATTAACTACAACAAACTGATGCCACTTGTTACAATTAAACTTTCAGTCCAAAATCTTCGAGAATGCGCTTAAATAATTTTAGCGCCTTGGGATCTAAAAATGTACTCGTGCCGTATGTCCCTAGCATTTTTGTTAAAAGTTAAGGTCTTGTCTTTTTTCTTTTAGAATTAACATTTACTTATATTAATAATACATTTTTTTATATATTTAGACGTGAATTTGTTTCTTCCGAAGTACGTAAATCCGAATAACATTTTAATTAGTTTAAGCAAAGATATTACAATCATTTACTACTATTTTTTTTAGTTATTTATGTTTTTAATTTACAAAATATTTTATTCGAATTTAATTTTGAATTTTCTAAAAAAAAGTAATTTTGCAATTTTTAAAAATTCTTTCTTTTTAAAAAATCCTCAATTTACGAAATATTTTATTCGAACTTAATTTTGAACGCTTTAAAAAAAAGTAGTTTTTCAATTTTTGGAAATCAATTGATTTGAAAAAAGACTTAATTAACTAATTAGTATACAAATAAATAAATAAGAATTTTGGCAGGTTTTTTTTCAATCTTCCTACAGTTTAATGATACAGATTTTTTTTTAGTATTTTTCTTTATTTATCAAAAACAGCCGAACAGTGTTTTTTTTTCTCTTTAAAAATTCATAAATTTTTTCTGTCGAAATAACTAATTACTTTTTAGTTTATATATTTAATCCAAAGTAATTCGAATGCAAATTGCTTTTAATTCAAAAAATTTATTTTATTAAATCTTCTTATTTTCTGTTAACCGAATTTCTTGCATTGCATTTGTTTTCGGAGACTTGAAATATTACATTTGAAATAAATTTCAAACGCACTAAATGTTCCCTTATATTTGTATTTTCGAGTTCAAAAATCACTGGACAATAAAAACGAATCGATTTACGGAAAGATTTATTTCTCGCCTTTTGACAGCTATTTATTCACGCTCAAATTATTTTAGATCAGATTTACACAATACAATTTTTTGAAATTTCAACGTACATATTTCATCGTGTGTTTACAATCGTCGTCTTGCCATTTTTTTTTTTCAAATTTCTTTCCTTGTAATTCACTGTTATTATTGGTTTCGTTATTTTAACTCAATTATTATAATACAACTCTGAATAAAAGCTTTACAGAGCAAGAAAGTCAAAAGCAACCCTAAAAACGTATGTCGTATAACTGTTCTTGTCAACAACAACAAAATTTTATGAAACTAAATGCATTAAATACAATTTAAACTTTAAACAAAAAACGTAATTTTTTTTAAAATCCGAGTATGGGTTTAAAAACGATTCCGTTTACACCACATGGTTTGGTGGCGTCGGGCTAGTACAGAAATGAATGAATGCCTGCAATACTAATGTGAAAATAAAACAAAACATTCACCCCTATCGCGAATTATTTTCTTTTTCATTGAAAACCAAAATCGCCTTATCAGAGTAGAGTAACAACTTTACGGTTGCGGATGCGGTTTTTTTAATGTGAAGTTTTGATAATATAAAACGTTAACGAATCCGCATGAAATTAAAATCTATTTTAATTTGAGTGCGTTTTCTCTCAAGCTCTCAATTTTATCTCTTTCAACATGTTGCCAGTTTTATGTTTTTCTAACAAAAAATACTATTTGTTAATATTTTCTTGTGAATGACTAGGAAAAAACAGAAGAGGAATGTAAAGTCATGAAAAAAAAACAATATTTTAAAATTTTCCAATTTATTGCTTATTAACATTTTACAAATTTTTTATTAAATATATTTTTATAAAAACGCATAAAAAATTAGTAAACAAAAAATAAAGAATGGCAATAAAATCCTTATCCGTCGCCGCACCCCATTTTTTTTTCTCTGACATGCAGAATACGGCGGCGCAACCGTAAGGTTGTACTTCTACTCTCATGAATGTTTTCTTTTTGTGTGAAATTTATATATTTTTTTTTTTTTTTGTACTTTTCATCTAATAAAAAGTTTTAGGTTGATAAAAAGTAATTTTAGGGTTAAATTGGTAAATAAGTTTTAAAGTGACATTCGTCTTAATAAGATGCATGGCAGCAGGTCCATTGCCTTGATATATGCCATATTATCAGGCATGTTCTGAAAATCACTTTTTGTGAAAGTGATTTAAAATCACAAAAAAGCTGTTCTGCATATAAAACTCTTAAAATTTTTGTGATTTTAAACCAGTCAGCTAAATGCCTGCCGTTTTAGTATCACTTCGTTATTTTTTCAACCACTTTATTTTGAACTTCGCAGTAAATTAATAATATGAATACCTTAAAACGTTTTTTATTGATTTTTATAGCAAAATTAGCAATTGGCACCAAAGAATTTATAAAATTATGAAAAAATTAAAGACACTTTCTATTGCAAGAAATATTGTTATTTGCTTTGTGATTTTGCATTTACTTTTTTGTTATCAGTTTTTTATAAAAACAATACTTTTAATTTATTTTCACTTTATATTTTAAGAAAAACACTAATAATTTTCAATACATAAAAAATTTCGTCAAACTAAAACAAAATACCAGCTGTTGGTGTGTTTTCGAAGAGGTGAAATCACAACGAAAAGTTATAACTTTTGTGGTTTTCAGAACACCATCAAACCACAATTGTGATTTCAAAATCACAAGTGATTTGAAATCTTGTGATTTTCAGAACATGCCTGTATACATACAAGCTTTGGAGGTCCGTAACGCCGAATCTAAAGGTCAACATAAAATTTTTCACTTTAAAGTTTTTGCCTAAATTTGCATTTTATAGCCCGTACACAACAATTTTATTTTTATTTTTGTAAACACTATTCAAGTTGTGGGAAAAATTGTTCACGTGAAATTCCCGATACGAATTTTCAGTTCGCGATGAATATTTCACTTCTTATTCACGTTAGGGGTGATTATTTGCTTAGAATTTTGAACTCGAAAACAACAATCACCCCAATTTTTTATGAAACTTAATAATTAATTTTTGTTGGTGGTCAAAGTGGTGCGCAAACAAGCAGCGAAATAGCTTTGTGTACGTTTGTTGTATAAGTCACAATAACGAATATCCAATATAAACCGATGACACGAAATTTCATTGTTAAAACGCTAGAGGAAATTATTTGCAACTTAAAAAAAAACAATGGAATCGTATGAATCTGGTTGTATGAAGCTATTCCAAATAAATAAAATGTCCGTGCCAGAAATCCGCTTTATTTAAAAAAAAATCTTTTTATTAATTATTTTACAATTTTTATTTTCTGTTTGGAAATTAGTTTTTTCAATTTTTAAGTTGTATTTTTTGTTTGGAAAATAAGTTATTTTTTAACTTTTATTTTTTGACAAATGAATTAAAATTGATTTTGGCTCAAGTTAGTTTTTTATTTTATTTTATAAAAACGTTTTCCAAAGAAAACAGGAGAAATTAGACACCAGTAAAAACAAATAGAACAATTTTTTTTGTGACAAAAAATAAAACTTGAAAAATAATTTTTAAATTTATTGTTTTTTTAAATGAACTCTCGATCTCTGGACTGTAGCAACTGATCTTGAACTTAAAAAAAATGTATTAATAATTTTAATATTTTAATTAAAATATATAAAAACGTGCATCATGTGTGCTGTTCCCCATCAAAATTAAAGTGAAAAATTCAAAGGGAAAGGAAAAATATTTCGAGGGAAAAAATAATCACAATAGGGATGGAACACAAAACTGAAATAAAAAATGTGATTTGTATTACAGCAAAAAATAGAATAAAGTTGTGTAAATGACTAAATTAAAAGAATTTGAAAATGTAAAATAAATAAATTAAATTTTCACTGGCACATCAATACCAAAAATTTTTGTGCAATGCAATTTAGAGCAACAACTTCTCCAGTATTGTAAACTCTACATTATATAGAACAGTGACACATTTTCCAAAAAGTGCTCTATTTTACGTTCGGCATAAAACAATTTTCCCTTTACTAAAGGGGTCTATATATCTCCTCCGGGAAGACGCTAACGACTTTAGTGCCCAACAAAATAATTTTCAGCGTTTAATTCAGTTGAAAGTTGCGTTACGACTTTAATAAAACTTCCGATTCACATCAGGTCTCAACGCAAAATTTATAAGTAAAACTTAAAACGTCAACTTTTATGAATAATAAAAAATTGTTGCCATATTTCTGTAAACAGGACATTACACATCGAAAAAATGGCTGTTCTTTTAAAGCGATTTACGAAATGACTGAAAAAAAAAATAGTTCGTTGAGGTCTGAAAAGATGAGAATTAGTTTTGGGGAAAGAACCTATAAATTGCCAAAACATAAAATTTGGTCGATAATTGTAGCTTCAGTTGGGTGTTTATTTAATTCATTATCAATTGTATAAATTTAACAGAAATGGAAACATGCAGCAATTATAGAAACAAATAAACTATTTGCTGTTAAATTTTAAATAAACGTGGCGAAAATTAGCAAATTTTTTATAGTTTTTTTTTTTTTTTGGAAGAGAGAGAATTGAGCATAAACTCTATTTAAAAAGAGAGAGGGGAAAAGAGAAATAGAGTACATAAATTGTTTATACATATTAAAACACATTACAGAGTTGTTAAAGGTTTCATTAAAAAAAAAAAAATAAAAAAATCGAGTGTGAAGGAACCAATAGGCAATTTGTAATAAATTTTATTTTAGAATAACTAAAGAAAAATTTAACTTAATTTAAAGAATTATTAATTGTACTAAAGTTAATAAATGGAAATATTTAATTATTCAGAAAAAAGCAGATGAAAAATTTTTGTGCAAAATTTAAATTTTTTCTTTTTTAATATTAAAAAAAAAAAAATAAATAAATATAAAACAATTATACAAGCTTTCTTTGATTATTAATGTTTAAAGAATTTTCACACATAAATATTTACTGCCGTATTCATAAAAAATCAAAATAGATTTGAAATATATTTAAGGACAAATTTGTCATAAAACACATTTCAAAGTTATTTTATTTTATATGAATACGACAATAAGTTTTGAATTCTACTGCCAATTAATACACAATTTGTAACGAAATAAATGTTTAGAAGCTGTAAAAATACCTGTTTGTCTTCAATTTAAACACAAAAAATTAAAAAAAAAGAAAGGGATTTCATTAATTCGAATTAAAAAAAAAACAATTTGTTTCTTTTCTATTTATTTCATAACTGCATCCGATTTTAATAACATTAAAATATAAAATGGATTTTTTTTATTTTTTTTTTAATTAATTTAAATAAAATAATATGTTAACTAATAATTAAAAGGAAAAATAGTTATGAGATAAATAAACAAAAAAAAAATAATAATAATAATAATAGGTTTTTTTTATAACTAATTCTTGTGTTTCAGCTCTACAATTTTCTACAAAGTTCTTAAGTCGAGGTCAATAAAGGCGGCGTATATTTGACAAAATAAGCGTTAGCTTTATTTGCGGCAAATATTTATTTTATCTTAATACATTTCTAAGGAAGTAAACAACAAGGTCAAATAGCACAAACATTTTATGTTAATAATTTTTAATAAATTCTTGTTTAAATTAATAAATAAGTGCTTAAAAAAGAAGCAAAAAAATATATGTATAGTTTTTTTTTTTTAAGTAACCACGCTTATTTTGTCAAATATTTATTTACCCAAAAGAACCTGTGTAGTTATTTTATAGTTATTATTTTTATATTTTTTAATTCTTGTATTTTTTTTTTTAATATTTAATAATAATTTCTTTTAATTTCTTTTTTTTCTTTTTTCATTAATTCTGTTTATTCTAATACTATTTAAAAATTAAATTATACATACGCTTGCTTTTAACGTTAATGCTTTTTTTTTCCTCATATTTTGTTCCTGTGCTCTGCTGCTTTAAATATTATAAAATAAAAACAGACTTCGGCGTACTGCTGCTCTGTGTATTCGGTTGTGTCCGTCTACAATACACAAAATTCGTAAGAAAAAAGTATTACGTTTCTTTTGTTTTAAGTTTTAATTTTTTTTTTTTTTTTTGGTTTTGTTGTAAGAAGACCAAAACAAAACGCTTACAAAAACAAATGTTATTGAGATGGAGGAAAAATTAATTACAATACTAATAACAATGCTGCTGCAGCACATTTATTTAATAAATTTATTGTCCATCGTAGACCTTTGTAACTTTACTATTTGCGACTTCTTCCCATGCTGAAAAAGAAATAGAAAATTATTCTAGTTAAGTGTTTATTCGATATGTTTAGAAAGATTTAAACCCAAATTCAAATACATGAAATAGGCGAAACCAGTTTAAAAATTTGTATTTAAATCTAATATACATTCACCCTTATTCTAGTTGTCGGCGTCGTCATTCGATTTGTTAATCTACTTGTCGTTATTGACACTTATCGATTACTGCTCAAAGATTTTTTGTATTCTATAACAAATGTGACGACAATATTGCATTGAACTGACTCTGTTTTTTGTCGACACCTTTTTGAATAACGACTGAAAGTTATTTAAATCAAATATAACATTGAAAATGTAAAAAGGTTAAGGTTAGAAATGCAAATCAATTTGAAAAATTTTAAAATTTTCGCAGAGGCACTGCTTCATGCAATTAAAAAAAGGGACGAAATTGGAAAAATTCTAAATTCTCTTGGTCCGTTTAGAAGATTAGCAGATGAATGGCAAAAGGCAACAAAATAAAAATTAAAAGTGAAAGTGAAAACATGATGGTTGCTAATAAAGCGGAATATAAAGCCACTGACGGCGGACTAAAATCGAATTTGTAGTTGAAAGCACAGCCAGGAGCAGACAAAACATATGTACATACTTGCGATACGGCAAATTAAAAATATTGCAATTCTGCCTACACAAGTTTTAGTTTTTTTGAAGCTTTCATCATCAATTAAATCAAAATTTTCTTCACCTATAGAAAACATTGTACCATAAAAATATCAAACACAAATAAAATTTAACAAGAAACTTAGGGATGTGCATTTTCATTTCATAAAAATCGATAAACCGTCGACGTCGTCACAGGAATGTTATAGAATGCCGACAACTAGAATAAGGGTGATTAGTATTTTTTTGTAAGTTCGTTTATGTGTTTTTTTGTGCGTGCATAAATCACGGCTAAACAAGTGAACCGATTTTAATGAAACTTAAAAAAAGGGTAGATATTTGTCCTTATGGTTAAATAAATTCCCGGTCCGCTATTGAATATATCTATAATTGTTGATATACAGTATCGGTCAAAAACTAAGCACCCCCTCAGTACACTTTTTTTAAATAATAATTTCTTTAAGAAAAAAAAAGTTATTAAAATTTTATTTTTTATTTTATTTATTTATTTATTTATTTATATCTTTATTCTTGAAAAATACCAATTTAAGTAATTTAGAATTTAATATAAAAAATTTCAAATTAAAACATTTTAAGTCTCAAATATAAGCGGACTAAACTAAAGAACCCCAATTAAAGGTACAAAAAGAAACTACTGAAATCAATATTTCGTTGCGAATCCTTTATTCTTAATGAAAAACACGCACATCTTTTAGGCATAGAGGGAGGATATTAAATTATTAGTTATATCTGGGGATATTGCTTCCCAGGCTATTTTTGCGGCTTCAAATAAATTTTCTTTTGCAATTTTCTCGGTTGATTTTTAAGTTAACGATCTTCCATAAGTTCTCGATTGGGTTAAGATCGGGGGATTGGGCAGGCCAAGGGAGAACTTCTATCAAATTGTTCTGGAACCACTCCTTAACCACTTATGACGTATGTTTTGGGTCGTTATCTTGCTGGAATTTCCATTTAAGTGGCATCTCTTCTTCAGCATAAGGCAACATTGCGCCGTTTAATATGTCACGATACATGAAACGATTCATAATGCCATCCCTTATGAATTGGTCCAATCCCTTGTCCAGAGAAACAACCCCAGACCATTATGTTGCCGCCTGCATGCTTAACAGTGCCTTTGCAATATTAAGGATTCAACCGTTGTCCATTTGGTCTGCGTACACGCCTTATGCCATCTGAATCCTTTAAATTGAACTTGCATTCGTTGAGATGGGCCTTGGCGAATTCAAGTCTGGCTTTTTTATTTTTTGACAATATAAAAGGTTTTTTTGCTGGTCCCCGACTAAATAATCCGGCCTCTATTGACCTTCTGCGAATCGTTCTTTCGCTTAGTTTTAAATCTAAGCGGTTTCGTATGTCGCTAGAAGATGCTGTAGGATCATTTCGGATTGCCCTTTTAATTAAGGAGTAATCAAATCGCAAAGTTTTACGTGGCCTTGCTCCAGAATGAGTAGGACATGTGCGATTAGTCTGCAAAAACTTTTTAATTAGCCTAGAAATAATTGATCTGTTAATCAAATATTTTGCACTCAATTGATGTCTTGATAAGCCGACTCTTCAATCATCAAGAATTCAACGAAAACTTTAAAACAATTTTCGCGTAAATTCTAACAAATTCTTCTTCCTAACACTGCAGCTTAATATCTGCTGCATTTTAAGATTGTACCATTAACTAATACAGCAATGTGCCAGTAAAGTAGTAAAATTTTCAAACAAAATACTAGGGGGTGCTTTAGTTTAGTCTGCCTTTATTTGTAACTTAAAATGTTTTTTAAATTGTATCTTTTTTTATTAAATTCTAAATTGCTTAAGTTTGTATTTTACAATAATAAAGATACAAATAAGTAAAGAAAATAAATAATAAAATTTTAATAAGTTTATCTGAAAGAAATTATCATCTGAAAAAAAGTATAAGGGGGTGCTTAGGTTTTGGCCGATACTGTATATGCAAACAGATGGCGCTTCTACAGCACTTCAGCTCTTTGATAATTTTAACCGCCTAAAGTTTGGCAATATACATCGAATTACAGCAACTATAGGGGCACCCTTTAGTTTCCAAATTAAAATCAGTTTCTTTGTAAATTTCAACCGTCTATATATTACGGTTTAACAGTTTGGCAGTACACATTAAATGACATAAACTATTTTAACACCCTTTAATTTATAATTTCAAATATTTATACTTCTTATTATACCAAACAAACCATTGGACATTCTGTCTAATTTACAAGTGTTTGTGTATAACGAACAAATTACATTAGTTTCGGGAACACCCTTTAATTTCTAAATTTTAATTTTTATCTTGCTGTTATAGTGGACTACAAGTCTCTTGTATGTTTTAGCTGCCTCTCTATAACAGTTAAAAAATTTTACCACACACATTAATTTACATTAACTATTGGGTCACCCCTTAATTCATAATTTTGAATATTTATGCTTGTTACTTTCAATTGCAAAACATAGTATAAAAAACTATAATTTTTTTTACAGTGCCTGGATGGGCCATAAAATTCGACCCAGTAACGTCGGATGCAATAAGTTATGTGTGTGAAGATAAATACGTATGCATTTGAATAGTGGAGACAAAAACCATTTTTTTAACATTGCCGCTTTTACAGTGAACAGTGTACTGTTAGGCACCTAACAGTCGTTGTGTTTTTGGGTTCCTTTTAGAGATGAGCGATATTTCAGTACCTGTGATTAAATCACTGTGATTAAAAATTCACTAGTCACTACAGTGACTGAGTTGATCAAGTAACAGTTTCGCTTAAGAACGTTCTTTTATATTTGCACACACAAACTTAAATTTAATTTTACTTTGTGAAAGAGAAATGTAACTACTTTTGACTATTTCATTTTTACATATAAAACAGATTCTTTGCTGCGTAGCTTTTTCTTGCTCTTACTTATTAACAAAAACTATTCTTTTTTCCAAACTTCAAACATACATATGTAACAAAAAATGTGCTTTTTTATTTATTTTTATTTGAACCTATAATTAATCGGTGTTTCCGAACTCTATATTTCTGTGCAAATTTAATTACTTCTGCTTTTAATGTTGAGATCAAAATATTATTTAGTATTTAATACTTCCTTTATTTTGTGTTCAAATAAATATTTCTTTGTCCTGATGATGCTACACAAGGGAGTAGCGAAATATTGAAAAAATAAAAAATAAAAATTAAAAGACCTTGTACTTAAATAATAAATTAAAAAATAAATAATTAAAAAGGTCAAATAACAAACTATATTAATTGAATACTTCCTATGTAAACATGTATGTATAAATAAAAAAAGAGCTACAGACGGTGATCACGGTAATTTAAAAGCACGGTGATTTGAAAATCACGTTCACTGGTAACGACATTCCTCAAAAATCACGGGATCGCTCATCCCTAGTTCCTTTACTCTGAAATTTAATTTCATTTAATTTAATTTTAATTTAATTTAATTAAAAAAAAAACACAAAACAAGTCCTAATAAATATAATTTGTGGAAATGTTGCTTCAAGGGTTATATTACGAAACTATAATAGTTTGATATCAGAAAAATATTATGCATTAAAATGGGTTATAATAAAACACTCATTTCGCATCATTTCTTGAGAAGAAAAAATAACCATTTTGGACAAATATGGAATAGCACATATACTACACCCCATACACATGGTGGTCTGTAGGGTATTGTGTTGTTTTACTAAAATTATTTTTCAGAGTAAAGGAACCCAAAAACACAACGACTGTTAAGTGGCTAACAGTGCACTGTTAACTATAAAAACGGCAATGTTAACAAAATGAGTAGTGGAGACTACTCAAATACGTATTTATCTTCACACACATCAATATGTTAGTATATTATAAATCTTTTTATAAGTTCGTTTGTTTATTGGCTAAACGACTGAACCGATTTTAATGAAAATAAGGTATTTATATTTTTTAATAGCGGACCAGGAGAGGGAAGCGAGGATTTTATGCGTCTAAGAAATTCATATCAATATTAATTCGTTTAGACGAAGTTTACACTCAAACCACTATTATGTCGTTATTTCGTTTTGTACACTTGTTTTTTGTGTGATCAATTTGATGACAAGCAATAACTTTTTAACAATTTTATTTTTTATTGCAAAACTTACCAGAACCAATAAAATCAATTATTATGTCATTATGTTGTTGCGTGGTAAATGCTGTTGGCATTGTTGTGGGCGGTATAAAATGTATGTCAAACTCTTTGTTGGCCACTTTACCGCCAGCTATGGAAATACGTCTTGGACGACTAGGACTACGGCTACGCGGTGTATTGGCAAAGGAATCAATATCATCGTTGTCATTACCAGCATCATTATCATCATCGTTGTCATAATCATCATCAAACTGGTTGGGTGATTGCTGATTATACGACATGATAGTATTATTCCTTTCGTGTTGATTTTGATAAATTCTATTACTACTAATAACATTAGTGCTGTGGTGCTGATGTGGTAGTTGTTGTTGTTGTTGTTGTTTTTGATGGTGGTGATGTTGTTGGTATGCGGATGACGTTGATGAAAAGGAACTAGAATTTGACGAAGTATTTGAATTTTTATATTGCTGCTGTTGCTGCTGATGATGATGATGATGATTGTTCAGCAAAGGCGGATGGTGTTGTTTAGCAGCCGCGCGAGCTGCTGCAATGATAGCAGTTTCAATATCATTGCACGTCTCTAATTGTTGTGGCGGTGGCGGAGGCGGTGGTGGATTCAAATTATCCATTGATGTATGAACACTTGCACGTCCTCCGGTGCTTGAAAGAAAACTGTTTAATTTAAGATTTTCCTCTTTTGTCGGCGTTATTTGTTGGTTTTGGTTTTGTTTTTGCTTATGCTTTGTTGTAACAACATTGCTGCAACTTCCAACTCCAATTCCACCGACTCCGCTACTGCTGCTGCTACTGCAACTGCTATTAGATGATTTTGTTTTATCGGTATAAATACCACTATCACTAGATTGATTGTTATTGAGCGTTAGCATATTTAAGGCTGTAGCGCCATTGTTGCCCCGGCTGCTGGCAACAAATGATGTATTAGGAGAGGAGGCTTCGATGCTAGAACCTAACAACATATCTGAAGTTGAATTATTGGCCATGTCATTGTTGCATGAGGTCCCTGAATCATTAAAATACATTGCGGAGGGTGATTTTATGAGAGCCTCCTCACTACTATTAGACATTTGTTGCTCTTGCTGCTGCTGCTGATCCTCCTCCTCTTTCGATTGATTTGCAATGATATTAATATTTTCAGTTCGGTTTTCTGTGACAGCAGTGTTGTGATCATCGTCGAATAGTTTCAATTCTTCTTCGTTAAAATCACCAAACGTAAACTGATTGTCTGCAGTACAGCTGCCGGAATTGCGATCATCATTTAATATGATTACAGCAGGACGAGTTGATGTTGTCGTATTGGTGGTGTTGCCGGTTAACGATGCCAAACCTAAAGGCAATGAGTTTGAAGACTTTAGTTGTGTTTTTATTAGTTTTCTATTAGAGATAGTGTTGCTTTGATTTGGTTTAGATTGAGTACAGTCCGCTGGGTTTTGTTGCAGCTGAAGATGCTGTTGCTGCTGTTGTTGTTGTCGTTCTCTTTTCGACCTTTTTGTATTATTTATTGCTGCTGCCGTTGTTGCTGTTTCTGTTGCTTTTGCATTAAAAGAACTTGTATCTACAACAGCAGCTTGTTGGGTTGTTGGTATTAAATTAGTTACTGACAAAAGTGGTGGACTTTTTTCTTTGGATTTTTTATTTGCATTTATATTGCTGCTTGGTAAAACTGTCACTTGAATTGTATTGTTATTGTTTGTATTTGAGGTAGTTAAGGCTGAATGTTTATTTGAATTGATGAGAATATGCTGTTGTTCTGAGGCGACATTAGTTGTAATTTGCTGCTTAGCAGCTGCAGCAAAATTTATTGGCGCCTGATTGCTGGCATTTGTATTTGATGACGTCGTTCCCATCATTGACACATTCGTTGAATTATGACGTTTGACTGTTTTCTCTAAGGCAGGATATTGTTGATCTAAATTGTTGCTTTTAATTGAAGTCATATAAGTGGCGGCAGAAGACGACAAAGACGATGATGTATTTGCGGAAGTTGTAATGGTATCATTTTCAACAGTCCTGAATTTTTGTAAAATCTGTTGTTGTGGATGTTGCAGTGGAGGAATATTGACATGCTGATGTACAATTAAATTCTTATGCTGCTCTGTCATCGAAACTTTGGTATTAATATCTAAGGCGGAGGAGGAGAAGGAGGAGAAGCAGGAAGGCGCTATATCACTGGCCGTACTTAAAACACCACTACTAACAGCAACACCACCAACGCCACCACCACTATCTCCTCCACTTGCTTGGCTTTGGTTAGCAGCTGATGTAATTTGTGAAGAATTTGTTATAGCTATTAAACTTTGGGAGTAAGTTATAGTTTTCGCACTTAGAATCTTGTCATCATTATTATTAGCTATTGGTGCTGCAGTAACGCCTAGTTCGGGGAAATCTTGTTTGATTTGAGTTTTCTTATTTTTATGTGGTTTATTATGAGTAGCTGTGGTTGGTATGACTAATGTTGTTGTTGCAGCTGCCGTTTTAATTTCAGTATTTAAAAGATCCGTTGTTAAAGCATCAGCATTTCTGCATTCAGTGGAAATTTCATTATTATTTATTAAAATGCCAGAAGCAGAGGCGGCAGCAGCATCAGCAATTTCTTTGTTTGTTCGTGCTATATCGGCATACGAAATGGGAGCTGGTGTTAAATTGTGATTTTTGTTGTTTTGTGATGTTGTAACCAAAGAGTTGCTATTTACCAAAATTGTATTGTTGTTGTTGCTGTGGATATTTTTTCCAATTTTTGTTCTGTGTTGTGTATTAACTTTAGCCATATTTAATGTTGTGTTTGCAACATTAATTTTTGTTGTTGTTGATGATGATGATGATGATTCAATTGGTAGTGAATGAACCGAATCGAGATCACTTGAATCTGATTTTTCTGAAGGTGGCACGGATGAAGTTGATTTACGTCTAGACTTATCGTTAATAGTATTAGTAAAACGTTCAGTTGAATTGTGTTGTTGTTGCTGCTGCTGCTGTTGTGATTGTTGCTGTTGCTGTTGTTGTTGTTGTTGTTGGTTATGATTGGCTGATTGCTGATGCTGCAGAGAATTTGTCTGCTGATGATATTGATTTTGACTGTTAGTATTTGTATTCGAAATACCAGTGTTAGAGGAGGAATTATCATGATGATAATATTTATAACGTACAGTCATTTGTTGTTGCTGTTGATTGAATGTTGATGTTTTTTGCATAGTAAAATTGTGCGTACGATTAAAAGTGACAGTTGTCTCTTCAAGATTATTGATAACCTTTTGTTTTTTGGGCTTTTTCTTTTTTGTAACCACATGAAATTCGGCAGTTTCTGGTAGTACTGATTCTATGGCCAGTATATCGACCACAGTAACAGCATTTGGTGGAATTTCTTGTTTTCTACGTTTTTCTGATTTCTCCAATTTATTTTCACACTTTTCATTTTTATCGGGTTTTTCCATTTTCTCAGTTTTATCTGACTTTTCCAATTTATCTGATTTATCAGTTGTTGTTACAATAATATTATTTGCAAAATTACGTTCGTTTCGTTCGCTTGTTTTATCTTTTGTTTCTTTATCTTCCTTCGAAGAAGTTGTTACGATGATCGCACTACCACTACCACCGCCACCAATTTTATTTTTACGTTCTTTAGTTGAATTTGTATTGGTCGTCGTTATTGCTGTTGTATTAGTAGAAGGATTGTCTTCATTTATTAAATTTGCATTTTGTTGATCTTCCAAATATTTGAGATCTTCATTTCCCCAAGATCTTCGATCTGCTTTACGAGAATTTGTTGCTTGTGTTGGATTTTTTCCCTCCACATTTTTATTGATATCGGCCGTAGAGGATGAATTATTTTTATTTTGTTTCCCGCCTCCACTATTTTTGTGTCGAACTAGCACAGCATTACTTTCAGTTGTGGCAGCAGTTCTTTTCAGTTCGTGCATTTCCATTTTAGCTCCGCTACGTAACTCTTCCAGAGAATTACTTTTCTTAAGTTTTTGATGCTTTTCTTTGTCCTTTTTACGTTCTTTTTTCTTATCGCCCGATTTTGAGCCGGTCCCTGAGCCAGCTTGTTTGTCCTCGCCACTACTTTCAATATATTTCACCAATTCTTCAACTGGATCTTTACCTCGATAACCGGCTACCGACTCTACATCTACAGTTGTTGTATTGCGTTCCTGCTGCGATTTTTTCTTAGCTTTTGCCTTCGCCTGCGAAGGTCCAGAGGTAAATGTTGTAGTAACTGTAGCCGATGTTGAGACTGTGGTGGATGCAGTATGTGGTGATATTGTTACCGTGGCAGAGGTCGACACATTAGAACAGTAATTAAGCAAAGCAGCAGATGCATTGTGGGCTGTGGGCGAAACAGCATTTATTTGTATTGTTGCTCCCGACCCGGAACCAGAACCTGAAGAATTTTGATATATTTCGCTAAGAGCGTTACCATTTTCATCCAGCTGACGTTGTGTCAATGTTGCAATATTATTTGTGGTTCCAGTTAAAATAGCAGAACCGGAGGCAGGTGTAGAAATTTTTGTATAAATCTGTTGGAAAAAAAACATCAAAAAAACATAAAATACAAAAAACACACACATATACAACACATATACAACACACACCCTCTCTTTCTCTCCCTCTTATTCTTACTTCTTGTAAGCAAAAAGTTTAAGACCAGGGCACGAAAATAAACAAAACGAAACGTTTCCTTTCCTTTTGTTTTATTCTTTGCATTGATTAACACAAAAACAAACTAGAAATAAAGAGAAGGATTTTGCTACTTAATTTTACATTATTTTTTGCTCATGAGTTCAAAATTTAAATTGAGAAAAAACGTTTAAGAAACGTTTGAGAATTAATTTTCAAAATAAAATCTTTTTTTCATGCCATTTTCTATTATCCCAATTAATTATTTAAATTACCGATATTGATCATTGAGGGTGAAAGCACGTCTCGATGGAAATTTCGTTACTGCTTACTAAACTCTTTGGGAAACTTCTGACAAACATTTTAAATAAACTAAAAATTTTTTTCGTTTGGGAATTGATTTGTTACAGTGGAGAATATATAAGCGCTTAAAAAGAAACAATTATTTCTTGTGGCGTATCAAACCAACTGTATGAGTGAAAAAAAATTGTTTCGTTTGCGCTCTTTGTCAATCAAAAAGTGTTTAGTTTTGTGTTTTAGTTTTGCTCGTGAGCACAAACTATTTAAGAAATGAAACGTTTTGTTTGTTTTCATACACTGGCTTAAACACTTACCGTATTCGATTTTGATTTGCCAAGTGGTATTTCTTGCGATTTATCGCTGTCGCTACCTAAAACTGATTTACACGATTTGTAATTTTCGTCCAAGGGCAAAAACTTAGCATCGATTGCAGACGATGTTGGGCCATTGTTTGTGCCACCGTTACGTTCTAATGCATTAAAGCGTACAGTTTCATCGACGTAACAATGCGATGTCGTCGGAGCAAAATAGGTACTACCTTTTGTTGCGCCAATTATATTGGCTCTAGGTATACGCTTGTCATTATTAGCTAAACGTTCATAAAATGGTTGTCCCTGAAAATGGAATTGGGAGTTTAATTATTGTGAAAAATACGAAAGAATATAAAAAAAAAATTATAATAATAAATACCTGTGTTGCTGCATCTTGGCCCTTACATTGTAGTATTTTCTGTTGTTGCTGTATGTCCATCATGGGCTCTCCCATGTCAATTATAAAATCTCCGCCACTAGCAGTGTATGCCGAGTTCGCTGTTGTTGTTGTTGTTGCTGCTGCTGCTGATGCTGCTGTTGTTATTGTTGTTGGACTTTTACTATTAGCATTAATCGCTTCAACGCTATTTATAGAGTTGTATTCTTTTGCTTCTACGCAAACCACAGTTGTAGAGTTTATTGCAGCAGCTTTCGAAGCATTTCGTCTTTGTTCTTTTTTACTTGCTTTATTTGTGTTTGTGGCTACAGTCGCAGTTGCAATTTCTTGCTGCATTAAACCCAAATCATTAACGACTGCACTACCGCCGCCTACACTCAACTGATGTGTTACATTAACGTTGCTTGGCAAACTACCACCCTCTCGTTGTCGTGACGACACAGATGACGAGAATTTTTTTTGTCGTGAATTATGATTTTGTCTACGTGTGCGCTGATTACCACTTATACCAATACCAAATGTTTGATCACAATCAAACTGTGATTCATGTAAACCGATTTCTAAGAGATCTTGCAAGGACCCACCTTGCTTATGATGATGATGATGTGAACGGTTATGATGATTATGGCTGTGCGATTGATAGTGTGTGTTTGGTTGATAATGGTAATAATTACTGGACGTTATTGAATTGGATAAATTACGCGATCCAAGAGAAGTAACGCAAAAGGGATACGATTGATCCTCATTTTCCGCCTTTTCAAGTAATTGCTAATTTTAAATTATTTTAAATATAAAATTGTAATTATAAATATAGCAAAGTTTTAAAGAAAAGTTTATTATTTGTTGTATTTTTGTTTAAGCATTTTACTTACCAAAAATGTTTTACTTTTATTTTCTTTATCTCTAGGATTCTTGTAGGAGTAGGCTTCATCTAATAGCTCTTTAAGTTTACTGTCATCCCAATCTTTTATGCGACTCTCCTCCCATGACTCAGATAAAAAATCCTGAAAAAACAAAACAAGGATTTTTAAACAAAATGCGTTTTTTTTAATAAATTCGATTTAAAGTTATCGATCATGCTCGGTAAAAATAAATTATCTAAGCGCAAGTTAGACTTTCACATAAAGGTTCATAAAACTGAGAGAAATATTGAATAGTAATGGAATACACAAGTAGGAGTGCTACAATTGGCTATAGCGAATCTTATATACCCTTCACTGTATATTGATCTATATTTGCTTAAAGATCTTTTCAAAAGCTCTAAAATGATACCCATATTGACATTGAACAAAAATAAATATTTAGGAGCCCTGTAACTCGGAAAATATGGGCGAGCGCCAATTTTTTCACTTGATGTTTTCCTTTTTTTTTAATTCTCTATCGCCCCATGTATTTATTTTTTTTATTGGAGTTACTTCATTTACAAATGACACGAACACATTAGATGTAGGCGTGGTGTTTTGCTTGCTGCCTTGAATGTTGGGTTAGGTTTGGTTAGGCAGGCACCCGTATTTCCACAGCCTACTTGGGCCCATTTATTGGTCCCTTTGCGTTACCTGCTGTTAAAAGGGAGAGATAAGAAGAAACAGGAAAAGATGATTAAGAAAAAGAAAAAAATAAGGAAAAGAGAACCGCGGGTGTGTAGATACGGAAAGGGTCTGAGAAAAATGAAGAGAAAAACCAGCCAAAAACGCCAGTCGGCCAAGGTGCGCCTCAAAAAGAGCTGGTCCTACCTAGACCCAGTGATATATCAGATAGGCCTCCGTAGTAACGCTGACCGAGATATCTCAGCCGTATACATCCCGGCGCCGGGCACAGACAGAGGAGGTCTTCTGTTCCTGCTCGTCTTGATAACTTCTACAGAAGTCGTTAAATGGGAGACCCATTCTCGCAGCATAGGTACCGATTAGACAGTGCCCAGTGATATCAGCCATCAAGTCACGCAGTCGAACCCTCTATAACTGCAGTAGTGCAGCTGCGCTGCCCCGATCCAAAGAGGGCCAGATTGTTCTAGCGGTCGAACATGTCCGACTGTCTGGGTTAGTTCGTATAGAGCAGTATCGATGCGCTGTCCGCAAGCAGAGATGGGTGTCAATGTTATCCTTGTCAAGCATTGCCACCTTTGCCAGTTCATCGGCAAACTGGTTGCCCAAAATGGTCCCATGTCCCCTCACCCATTTAAGAGTGACTGTCGAAACCTCCGTCATCCGTTGAGGCATTCAGAGACAAAATTAGATGTGGTGAACACTCCTTTGAGAGACATAAACGCGGCTTTGCTATCGGTATAGATATAGAAAATATTCCTGTTAAATATGTTATAGTACTTTAACCAGCACACCGCTCAGCTGATAGCAGATATTTTCGCCTGTAGAACACTACAGTCATTGGGGAGCCTTATTTCAAATTCTTTAATATAGATCCACTGCCAACTATCATCCCTCTCTTGGAGCCACCCGAATATATACAGAGTGCTCGAGATGGAATAGAGTGGCCTTCCGTCAGGTCAAAGTGAAATCTCCATGTGAACGAAGATTCTGGGGTGCAAGAATCCACAAGATCAGGAATTACATCCGTGATCTGTAGTACGCTGGCAATCTGACTGCCGTCCTCAGCGCCACCTTCTTGGCTAGAAGACCCACGGCCAGCCAGTTGAGCATGTCGAAAAGCGCCTTTGTGGTCGTTGATCTGATGGCCCCAGTCATTAAGATCGCCACATTTTGCAGCACCTTTTCCAAGATAGAGACATTCGACGCAGAATCTGGTGCTTTCCATCAGACTGGAGCTCCAAAAGGAAAATCGGCCTGATCACCGCTTCAAAAAGAAAATTTACACCCCTTGGGTTTATACCTAAAGTTTTGCCAATTGCCCTCTGCATACATACATTGCGGTAATGGCCTGTGACGCCCTTGCCTGGACAAGACAGCTTACTATCCAAGATGATGCCCAAAAATTTGGCACAGTTTGATAGATTAAACTCCATTCACTCTAGTTAAACCGAAAGAAGGAAGTTTATTTTTCCTAGAGAAAAGAAAAAGTTCCGTTTTGCTCGGATTGATATATGTATAAATCTGCACTTGCTCAAAGTAAAATTGCAATTCTGTTTATTTCTTTTATTATTTTGTTACTTAATATTTATTTTTTATATGAAAATTTATTATTTGGAATCTTTTAAAATTTAATTTACTTTATTCGTGCTTGATTACTTCAAATATAAATATTTCATGATATTCTCATGAAATATTTATTATTTTAAACTAAACTAAAAAATGAAATGTATTACTGCAGGGAAAGCATATCCATATGGCCATTTCACTACTGCTCAAATAGCTCATCAGTGGATTCTACCCAAATTATTACCTGTATTTAAATGTGCCTTGGATTTGACTTTAACGACGCAGCCTTAAAAGTTGGTTCACTGAAAGGTCTTATAAAACTTTTTCCAAATTTAATTGAAGACAGTGAGATACAAAATTTGAATGACGAATTTAGAGAACTCCGCCACATAGACTTTAATAAATATTTAAAAAATTTAGAAAATGTTACAGTCTAAGAGTTTTTGAACGCAATATCAAAAATTTGTAGAGCGGGTAGTGAGTTAGGGGTTGTTCGGAAATGAATCACTGCACTGCATCTGATTGGCATGTGTGATTAGTTTGCTGATGCTGATACTTACTTGATGGGCAAACAAAAAAAAACTATCATTATTTTAATATTTCAAATGCTTTATTTCTTGGTTTAGATGAAAGCAAAAATGAAATAAAGTTGTGCAATCGACAAAAAAAAAAGAAAATTAAAAATTTTAAAAATAAGTGCGCTGCTAAAAGACGTATGTGCCAACAAAGATTTAAAGAACTTTTTTTTATTAAATTATTATTTGAACTGTGAAAATTATAAATGAATTGAAATTATTTGGCTTAAGTTCATTTTATTTTTAATTTCTAAAAATATTTTTTTAGAAAGAAAATTTATTTTTACAATTGTATGCGGACGTTTTTCAAAGAAAACAATAAAAATTAAACGCTAGCAGAATGAAATGCTGCACTTTCTGGACCGCTACGTCCTTCATCAGCATTCTTCGCGTCTATCTACCTTAGTTATGTAATTTATAAACATCATCTATTTAACCAACTAACTAATGTTTCCAACTATATCAAAGTTTGTATTAGTTTTGATACATCTCCCTTGTTCATCTGCAAACGTATATTTTTAAAAGTTAACGGATGTTTTTAAAAGTTAACTTAAATATATACAGATATAGATAAGCCAACGCCACAATAAAGGGTATTTTGGCTTAAATCCAGTTTATGGGCACCGTTCCAAAAGAAAAAAAAAAAAGTTGCCTACAGGGTGTAAAATGCAATTCTAAGCAAAAATTGTGAAGTGATAAATTTCGCACCAACCCTTAGTTCCGGAGTTACGGGCCTCCGAAGTTTTTATGTTTAATATGGCATATATCGAGTACAGAGATGTTAGATGTTTTTTTTTCGAATTATCGTCAAAATTTGAAAAAAAAATCGTCATCTAAAAACATCGTCTTTTATCAACACGGATCAATTGCGTTATTAAAACATAAAAAGATTTTAAGTATAAAATGATACAAAACTAATAGCAAAATTCCTTTCAGAGTTTTTGTTTCTAACCGATTTCTAATCTTAGTTTTGTTACGATTTATTTGGCTAAATATTCTTTCAACGTTAGCTGATGAATTGGATAGGGCCATTAAATTATTCACTAGCTCACATATATTATAAAATGCAGGTTTATTATTTGGTAACTTTATTACACTAACTTTTTTCCAAAACATGCTCCTTTCATCAAAATCAACTTAGTTCTCTTAATTCATTTTCTATGACTTGATATTTATCTTTGGACACCAAATTAGGAAAGCTTTTCAATAAGGGAATAATATTACAATTTTTATTTAAAATCATCGATGGTGAAATTAATTTTAAGTTTTGCAACACCGTGTCATCAAAATCAAATCTTTTTTACTTGATAACATAATTCAATATAAAAAGATTAAATCGTCAATCATCATTTTGGTTAATTCATCGAAAAAAATCGTCAAAATGACGTAAAATCGTCAGATCTCACATCCCTGATCGAGTATTTGATGGCAGAATGGGACAATATGGATATCATTGGAAAGGTAATTTAAACGGCTATCTAATTAAGCAGAAAAAGAGTTAAAAAAAAAATACATAAAAAATCTGCAAAAGACCAAAATACGATTTTTTTCATTTAAACGTAACTTTACTTAACTTTACAAAAAAAGTTATAGGAAGTGTGTAAAATGTAATTTTTGGGTTGGACATACCATAGAAGTAAAAATCATTGCTCACGGTCTAACGCCGGCTATGCAGGAAATCTTTATAAAGCGAAGCCTGTTTTGGTCTTACAATAGAGAAAATATTTGCAACCGGCCGAAGGCCGGCTACACAGAAAATCTTTAGAAAGCGAAGCCGGTGTTGGTCATACCATAGAGGAGAAAATCTTTACGTTTAAGTGAAAAAATTCTATTTTTAGTCTTTAGCAGATTTTTTACCTTTTTCATGTTAGATAGCCGCTTAAATTACCTTTCCAATGATATCCATATTGTTCCATTTTGCCATCAAATACTCGACCATTAGTTCGAACCCGGAACTAATGGTTGGCGCCAAATTCTTCACTTTACATTTTTTGCTTAAAATTGCATTTTACACACCGTAAGCAACTTTTTTTTCTTTTAGAGCGGTGCCCGTAAACTGGACTTGTTCCTTTGAAACCAAATAAGGGCGACCGCCAATTTTTTTCATTTTACATTTTCTTGTTATTTTTTAATTCTATCGAGTATTTTGTGGTGGAATGGGGGCAATATGGATATCATTGAAAAGGTAATTTATATATCTTTTCAATTGAAAAGGAAAATAGTAAAAAAAATACAATAAATACAAGTAACGACCAAAAAAAAGCGTTTTTCATATAAACATAAGTATATCAAATAAATTAAGTTCAGTGAGAATATTATACGAAAAAAGATAAAAAAAAAACTTTAGTAAGCGAAGCCGGTATTGGTCATATCATAAAGAAGAAAATCTTTGCGTCCGGCCGAAGGTCGGCTATGCAGGAAATCTTAGAAAGTGAAGCCTGTGTTGGTCATACCATAGAGGAGCAAATCCTTGCGTCCGGCTGTAGGCCGCCTACGTCATCACTACTGTCATCACTAATTTGTAAGAACACAAAATTTTAAAAGGTTATATTTTTTAACTAAATTTAATTATATATTTTTTGTTTGAAAAAAGAAGACTATATAGGCACATACATACATAATGTATGTGGGTATATTATTCAATGCTTTTAAGTTTTACTTAAAAAATAATACACGCGCTTTCTAATTTTAACATGTACTTTATATGTAGATATGTATACACATACATTTGTCTGTAGTTTCTATTCACAATAGATACCTTAGTTTTGTCTTTTTGCAAAAGAACTTCTTAGGAAATTTGTATTAAATAATATAAATAATTAAATTAGCGACTGAATCCTATGAACTTCAATATTTCTTCGTTTACCGCAGTTTTCCTTTTTGAAAATGTATGTATAGGTATAATTATTTCATTAAATTTTAATAATTAGAGATTAACAAGTTATTTTTTATGCACTTAATAAAAAAAATGTCGTTGTGAGTTGAAAACTTTTATTGGTTTTTGTTAAAATTTCAGTTTATATTTCATTTTCTTATTTTTTTTTTTTTTTTCTTTATTTTTTGAAAATGCAAACAACAATTTGTTATTCTTTCTGCGGACTTTATTGTCTGAAAAAGCAAAAAAGAAAACAAGAAGTATTAAACTCTAACGGTATTCATGTGCAGTTTTCTTTTCAGTGTGGTGCCAGATAAGGGGATTTTTAGCCAAATTGGAGATTTTAACATATGTTTGAGGACAAAAATTCGTGGAAAGGGATTTGGGAACTTTTTATTCTTAGCTTTTTTTATAATTACCACTTTGATTTATTGGCATTGAATTTTATATTTTGAATGTTTCTTGTATCTGCACTACTGTCTTGTCGAATAAACGTATTAAAAGAATGATATAAATTTGTTTGTGTAGACACTAAATAGTGGTTAAAATATTTTTCTATATTGGAACAGACAGTGCAAGCATAATGTGTGATGCAAAAAATTCTCTTTATGTTTTGCTTTAAAAGAAAAACAGTTCTATTCAATTAGTAAAATGCGTTAACATTCACTAAACTTATGCAGCTTGAAAGCAGCAAAATTAACCCCCAACTCTGTCGAGTTTCTTGTGAAGGTACGGTATAACTACCTTTCGCACTCTCCATTGCGAACAATAAAGTATAAACAAGTATTCGATTTAGGTGTAGATTCAAATAAATTTTTTAAACTTGTGCAAATATCAAATACCAGATGGCTGTGAACAGAGTCTGGGAGCAATAGATTAAGTTACAACATCATTTTTAAATAAAAGCTACAAATACCAATGATAAAATGAGACAAAATTTGTTGGCTCTTAATATCAAGTCTAATAAGTTGTGTTTAATTTTTTAAGTACAATTATAAATGAAGTAAATGCGGTTAACTTATAATTTTAAGGCGATAATATTGATCGACATATATTCTGGGTATGATTATGTTGGTATGTTATGTTCTGAGGAATTGCGCTTGTTACCACTTTCGGACCAAATTGTGTTTAAAGAAATTTGTTTACAATTCTACCAGCAAACGAAATGCTTAAAAGATTCCCCAAAAATATGAGAAACTACAGACTCTTCAAAAATTTATAGTTTAAAAATATTAAAACCAGGAATAAATTTGATTCAGTGTATACAATTTTTAAAATATCCATGGACTCGAAAGTTGCATTAAAAACAATAATTTCCATGCTCAGACATTTTTGGTTTTTAGTCAATAGTTAGGAATATAAAGATAATGCTGGATTTTTTTTCTTTCGTAAAATCGCTGCATCTGTGTTCAATCTGTTGTGTCAATAAGTAATGCATTTGTAGAAAAAATATTTTCGTGCATGAACACTACGAAAATCAAACTGAGGAGAATAAAATGTTAGAATCACTGATAACAATAAAATCCAAAAGAGTTGAACAAGATCACGACCAATTTTATTTTTTAAAAGATGCGTATTTTAAATTGTTTCTGATTGGAGGTATTTTGGGAATATAATTCGTCAAATTGGGGACAAGAGCCAGAATTTTTCTGGCAGCACTGTGTGCTGTTAATAAAACTCAGTGTTGCAAAGTGGTAATATTTATTCCTTAAGAAGCCGTCCCATTTAAGACACACATCAAAGATTTATTTAACTTACTAGCAGTGCCATCGAATTCGTGTGCGTGCCATTTGATTTTTTTAAAATTTAAATTAAAAAAAAAACGTGTTTTTAAATATTTATTCCACAGTTCCATTTTACCGGTAAAATTGGGTGCTTTTATCTCATTTTCTCTACGAAATGACTTATTTTTACGAAAACAAACAGACATACAAAATTCCATTTCAACTTCGAAATAAGAATGTTGTGGTTTAGGCGATCGAAGGCTTTACACAAGTCCAGAGAAAAAGTAAATTATTTTTATTTTCATTAAACTGTTCCCTGACAGTTTCAGTTATTCCCAATATCATGGAAGCGGCACTATGTTTCCCTCTGTAGACATAATGAACTTTATGCAGCCAGTTATTTTCAGCAACATAATACATAATTTGCTTCTTCAATGCGATGGAAGAATGCTAATCGGTCTGAATTCATTATTAGTTCTTTTTTTTTGGAATAGGACAAACTCTGGCAATTTTCCAGCCATCAGAATACGTAGAGGATGTTATTATGTAATTAAAAAGATGTAGAAGAGTTGTTTAAAATAAGTAGGAGAACATTTTTTATAAAAGTAATTGGAAAACCACCAATCCAACTGAATTGGATTTAACATGCATAAAGGCACTACATTAATCATCAGGGAGGATATTGTTAAAAGAAAAACCTGCTATTCCAACTCGTATACTACTGAAATCAAATGTGCCTGAGACATAGTTGCAATTAGACATGAATAGATTATTTATGCCCCTTTTACGGTTGACAACTTTTTTAACAATTTGGTCGTCTTTCACAAGTCGGTATTCCCATTCTCAACTCAAATGCGGTTGACTTTTTGGTTGTTTTTTTTTTTTTGGTATTGCGGTTTACCACTTTGTATGAGTTAGGTTGACAAAAACCACAAATTTTCACAACTGATTATTAGCAGTTTGGTCTCTGTCGGTTACAGAGTTCTCTCATATAATATATTCCCTTTTTAAAAATAACAGAAAAAAAAATGTAAAAATGGAAAATTCGTAAGTAGAGGTGTTTGTTCTGTTTATTAAATGTTAAACACATATACGCAGGACTTTGAAAATAACAACTAAATCCCAATTTGAACGTATTTTGCTACCGATGCAAAAAATCCGGAAATTGCTAGAAAAAAACAAAAATATCGGTGGCATAGCGACCATACGCACAGGTTTTTTTTAAATGGTCCTTTATTTCGTCCAGCATATAACAAAATGCTTCTTTATTTAATCGAAAATATCTAATAAATCTATGAAAAATCCCTTGCTGTTATAAATATCTATTAATTATTTTGAACATTTCTTACCTCGCACTGGGTAGCAGAGACCTGCGCCGAACGGCTAATAGCCGCCGCCAAAGATTTTCGATAGCCACCGCCGCCGACATTTTTTCAGCTAAAATTTAGCCGCCGACTTTTAGTTTCACCATTTACCTGACTTCAAGAAATGAAGAAAGGTATCAATAATTTTTTATGATGTATGTATTTTACATGACGGCATTTTTCATGAAACTAATTTCATGAAATTTTTGTTTATTGGCAAGAAGTATAGACACGCTTGAATTTTGAGAGGATTTTGTTACACTTGATTTGTGTACGTTCGTTGCATATGGTTTGTTGTTTGTGTATTATTTTTATTAAAAGCGAAATGTACAAATTCCAATACCATGAAAAACTAAATATTATAAGGACGCGATAACACTCGCTCCAAATTTTAAACAGAATTTGAAAAAAATGGCAATATTTAATTTATTTATTTATTTTTTATTTCAAAACATGCCCAATTAGATGTTATTTTCAATTAACTTACGGGTGTATCAATTTATTCGTTTGTTGGCGTTTATAAAAAATAACATTCTTAATTTATATTTAATATATCTCTGCTTCAAAATCGTTTTTTCAAAAATATTTTTTTTCTCTTTATGTTGCATCTGATTTATTGACTAGTATATTGTGACCGCGATTAGCTCCTTGGCTAGGTTTTCATAATAGAACGAATACATGATGTGATTAAAGTTAAAATTAATATCCAAATTTTATCCGAGTCTTAGCTTGTTACAAGTAGTTTATTTTGATAAACGAGATTTTTTTGATATATGACTTAGTGTCCACACGAAGCAAATTTGATAAAAAATTAAATTGTTATATATAACAAGTAAGAGTGTGATATTCAGCTATACAGTACCCTTCATACCCTTCACCATATGTATATATTATAGTTCAGTGAAGTAGCTCCAATCAAAAAAAAAAAACAAATATGGGGTGACAGAGTATTAAAAGTAAGAAAAAATTAAGCACTATATATAATTTTACACAAAAATGTCATGGGCTCTTAATGAGTAAAGCAATTTTAAAAAATTTTAGTACATTCAAATTATTATAATTAATTGATACCCATATTGACATCCTAAAAATATGATGTACATTCGTATTTTACTATGAAAAGTTCAAAGGCTAAACAATAATAATAATAAAACTTATTTGTGATTGATAATTTTTGCCTTTTTTACTTATTTAAATAACTTTTGGGGGTTCATTCTACCCGATTATTTGTATGAGCCGTACAAAAAAAAGGTTAGCTGATAAAACATTGGCTAATAGCCGGCTTACAGCCGCCGCTCCCCATTTTTTAGTAAGCCGCCGCCGCCGATCAAAACCCCTCGTCGCAGGTCTCTGACTTGGTAGTTAAAGAGGATTGGAATCATCACGAATTTTTTTACGTATTCGTAGAATTGTTAAATCCATTTTTAATGATATTTCTATAAAAATATGGTTTAAACTTATTTCTTATCATTTCGTTTGTTCTATTTCCAAATATATTTCAGGGTATTGCCAGCATGAAATTGACATTTTTATTTATTTATTTAGTATACTTTAAATTATCCTATATACTGAATTTTCATACATTTAATGGAATATTAGTGTTTATAAACTCTGCAATTTTTCTTCTAAAAATATTAATATTTCTCTCGTTTTTTATATGCTTCGGTAGTTGATTATACATATTCAAGTTGTTACTCGCTGTACTCTAAAATCCTGGATGTTTCTTAAATTATAGCGTTGTACCTCGCCAACATACGCTATCTGCTCACCTAAATATTGTGGTGCTGTCCCCGTTTTCATTTTTTGAATAAAACAAAGTAAATTAAGTTCCAATCTTTGGTGAATATTTAGCCATTTAAGACAGTTTAACATATATTCTACTGGAGCATACCGGTTGCATCTCAGTATTGAGCGCATTGCCTTGTTCTGCAGTTTCTGAAGCCTAATTATTTGTTGGTGTGTGCAGCATGTATAAATTTCTGATGAGCCAAACTCAAAATGCGGTTTAATCATTACATTATATATATTTAAAGCTGTAATTATTGATACTTTGTTCCACAATCTTTTGAAAAAACCAATCTTCTTTCCAATTTTTTTACATATATAGTCCATGTGCAATGCATATGATTTTAGAATACCCAGGGCTATTAACAACACAACAAAGAGATGTCTACTATATAAAGGACTACAATTATTTAATCAGCTGCCACTTTATATAAAGAATGAAGATAATATCGATATATTTAGAAGGAATTGTGTATTTTTTATTAAGAACACTACTCCTCAGAGCTTATAAAAAAAGAAACTGTAAAGAAAACTAATTTTTATTATTGTAATTATAAAGTATTTTTAATACTACTTTAATTAATAAATAAATAAAATAAAATAAAATTTCATGTCGGCAACATCACAACAATTACAACCAAAAATCGTTGTGTTTCACAATATCAAAAAATAATTTGGTTGAGTAAAAGTTGGGTTGACTGATAGACGACCAAACTGAGTTGAGTTGACAATGGCAATAGGGGCATTAATTCCTCACAATCAATGTTAGCAGCTCGAGAAATGACCTTGCTGGAGCAATTATTTTCGCATAACGGTACAAAACTTTGCTTCACTGTAACTGGGTTATCTATGCACTGTTGCTATTATTATTATTATTATTATTATTATTATTATTATTATTATTATTATTATTATTATTATTATTATTATTATTATAATACATTACATTATTATAAAATTCGTTTTGCCATTTCTCATTTTAAAAGCAACTTAAGGGCACCTTAGAAATTAGGACCTTTCTAAATTTCAACCGTCTGTCTATAACGGTTCAACAACTTGGCCATATATATCAAGTTGCATTAACTATTGCATCACCCTTTAAGTTACAATTAAAAATTTATACATATTATTATACCAAACATAATAATGGACATTCTGTCTAATTTTCAAGTGCTTGTATATAATTGTAAATTTAAACCGTTTGTCTACAACTGTTTAAAAGTTTAGCCATATACATCAAATTAAAGTTATTATTGGGGCACCCATTAAATCATAATTTTTAATATTAATACTCGTTACTATAACGGTCATAGCAATCGGCCTTTTTTTGTCTATAATGGTTTAAAACATAAGCACATATATGTTAATTTACGTCAGCATTACGTTATTCAGCCGTATCTTTTTTGTAGTCGTTTAAAAAACTATAAGCAAAATGTGATAAATGTGAAACCACAAACATTATTTTTTTAATGCTTAGCGTTAAGTATTACCACATAAAAAATCAAATTACTTTAATTAAGTGCTCCAAAGGTTTATTTTGATAATTTTTTACAGAAATGCATTTTAATTAAACTGCCGCATCCACCACACTCTGATAATTTTCCAACATTTAATGTAAGTACATATGTATAATTGGCATAATATTAAATCTAAATAATAAAAAAATTAAATTTTACATAAAATACCATGGGCTCTGAATGGGTTAAGCAATTTTTAAAAATTTTAGTATTTCCCCAAAGATCTCATTAAAAGCTTTAAAATAATACCATTGATTTTTTTTTAAATTGGAAAATTTCAGAGCCCCGTAACTCGAAAAATGTGTGGGTGCGCCAATTTTTTCACTTTATGCTTTTTTCTTATTTTTTAATTCTGTATCGTGTAGTATGTTTGTTTTTTTGATTGGAGTTATTTCATTGTTTCCAATTTGAGGCTAGGGTGGTGTCTTGCCCGCTGGAACTAAGGACACGGACAATTCTTGCTGATTTCTAATACCACCTCTTCCGACACTATATCTGATCGATTGGCATATTTCAACATCTCCAAACTTTATACTTGATAAGAGATAGATACGATACATAGATAAGGGATAGATAGGTGGTAAAAGGAGATAAATATTTATACATATTAATAATTATTTTACTTTGCCGGCGAATATGCTAAGAAGAAATGCCAACGAAGGAGCCTGCATGTTTTAATGTTAATCTGAATATGTATGTATACTATTAAACAGAAAAAAAAATTTGTATTTTTTGATTGCCGCAAGGGTTGAACCCAGGACAACTAGATTTGTAGTCAACGTGCTTACCACCCTTATATTGCACCTCCAAACTTTATACATGTTATGCAGACTTAGCACTATACCTCCTGGTTTATTTAAACCATTTGTCTACAATTGTTTAACAGTTTGACAAAAAAAAATATCAAATTACAGCAACTATAGGGACACCATTTAATTTCAAAATTTAAATTTTATACATGCTGTTGTAGTAATCTTAGCCATCAGGTGTTTTATAAATTTCAACCGTCTATAACGGTTCAGAAGTTGGGCCATATACATCAAAATACATCAACTATTCTAATACCCTTTAACTTATAAACTAATTATACTTCTTACTCTCGTATACTATGAAAAGTAGTGGAAATTCTGTCTAAATTTGAAGTGTTTGTCTATTACGGTTCAAAAGATAGACCCATATAAGTCAATTTACGTCACCATGGGAACACCCTTTAGTTTTTTATTTATTTTTGCATTTATTTACAGTTATTGGGAGCTATAGTAATATGCAGTCATTTTAAATTTACAAGTGCCCTTTACAGTTCATAATACAGGTAAAAACTATGTATGTATGTTGTATGAGGGCACCCTTTGATTTTTAAGATTATGAGCTGTTTTAAAACGGGACCAATCTTTAAGCATAGTCTAAGCATAGTCTATCAAATTGCAGGCACAAACATTAAAAAGAAAAAACAAAATGCAATTTTAAGCAAAAAATTTAAAGTGAAAGTTTGACGGCAACCCTTAGGTTAGGTTAGGTTGCACAGGCTGCCGGCATGAGAAGACCGAGTCACTTGGGCTCTAAAAGGTTCCGTTGCGTTGCCTGGACGGGATGTGCAAGGATCTGTTCAGGTCCCTATGTTGCCATCAAAGATCCAATCCCAAACCACCCCGAAGACAGGATAAACGAGTTTATTCTAACAACAATGCAAACTGATAGGATTGCAATGAAACATATTTAAAAATATCATCAAGTCAAAGACTGAATGTCGGAAGGGATAGATGTCGAGTTTTTGATGGCACGAGTATAATCCAGTGCTTTAAATGTCAAGAATATAATCATAAAGCGTCATAATGCAAAAATGAAGAGATATGCTACAAATGTCATGGAAACCATAAAAGCAGAGAATGTTAAACACAAATTGCAAATAAATGAAACAAGCTAAACTTTAAAAAGAAACGAATTGGTTTAGACTGTGATATTTAACAACCAAAGCGGATGTATGGAGTATATACGAATATTCAAGGCTTAATCAACAATTTTACACCATTGTAAATACTTTCCATAAGGTGGCATTACATGCCACCTTTACATTTGGCCACATTGGCCAAAATCCTTCACAGAAACCACTCATATGACCCAAATAAAATTTTCATAATTTTTTCACTACTCAGAAACTCAATTCGGAAAAAGTGTTTATATGGAGCAATAGTATTGACCCTAATAAACACTATCTATAAGGTGGTCCGGCATGCCGCCTCTCCATTTAGCCACATTGGTCAAAATATCTTATGTAGATATAATTAAGAAGGTGTTGAAATCCCATAAATTTTATTATTTTTTACAAATTTATTGTTAAATAAATTTTAAAATGTAGAACAATTCGTGTTTTTCTTTGTGTGATGTTACGTCAAACATATTTTTCTTCACACTCATATATGTTTTACGTAAGTCGTTACATCAAAAACATATATAACTCGACATATTTATCTTCACATACATATAAATTAAGATATTCGAAATGCTTCATAAAAAACGTTATATAAAGGGTGTGTAATATAATTTTATGCAAAAAATGTTAACAGGTGTTTTTTGGAGAAACCCTTTGTTTCCGAGTTACAGACGTCCAAATTTTTTATGTACCTATAATGTGGTATATAACGAGTTTTTTGTGGTGGAATAAGACAATTACGGTATCATTGGAGAAGTGATTAAAATTCTTTTTCCGCCGTGATTTTAATAAAGAAGAAAATCTTTAGAAAAATCCTTGCGTACGGCCGAAGGTCGGTGTTAGTCATACCATAGAGGAGAAAATCTTTGCGTCCGCCCGCAGGCCGCCTATAAAGGAAATCTTTAGAAAGCGAAGCCTCCGTTGGTCATGCCATAGATGAAGATATCTGCGTACGGCCGAAGGCCGTCTACGCAGGAATTCTTTAAAAAGCAATGCCGGTGAAAAAAAAAATCGTTTTCTGGACCTTACCAGATTTAGTTATTTTTTACCTTTCCAATGAAACCCATATTGTCCCATTCCGCCATCAAATACTCGATATATGCCATATATTATATATAAGAAATTCGGAGGTCCGTAACTTCGAAACTAAGGGTTGCTGGCAAATTTTTCACTTTCATTTTTTGCTTAAAATTGCATTTTTCTCCACTTAGGCAACTTTTTTTTTGGAGCGGTGTCCGTAAACTAAATATGTTCCAATAAATTAAATTATTTCATTTTGACATTGCAGAGTGAATGATGGTTCTGTTTACGACCTTTGCTGGCAGTTAAGTATAAAAGATCAATAATAAAAGGGCAGGAATGACATAAAAAAAAGTTTATACACGACAAATATTAATATTAAGAATTTGTGTTTTGTTTGAAAAAATCCAAATATGGGAATGCAATAAAATTATTGCATTTGAACTAATAAATTATAGACCTACCTTTGATTTAGTTTCATTAGGTGTGACATTGATATCATCAGTTTTGCTTGTAGAAACCGAAGCATTAGTATTTACAGGCTGAGAAGATGAAGAAGTTATTGTTGTTGTAGATATTATTGATTTCGAATCTATTGCTGGTGGTGGTAAATCAGTTTTGGGTACTGCTGTTCCACTAGAAGTAGAAACAGATCCTTTTGCAGTATTGGCTTTAGAATTGTCTTTAATCTGTTTAATGCTGTTTGCGTTGTTTTCATTCTCAGCTGCAGCAGCATTTGCAACTGTAGTGGAGGCGTTCGTTAAGTCGCCCGTAACAAATGTATTCGCTACCGACATTAGATCTAAATCCTTGACGTTTGCTATAAGTTTGGAATACGATAACGATGACGGATGTACTGTCGGGGTTGAAGACGAAGACGATGTTTTATTTTGAAAGTCTTTGTTGTTTGAGTTTTTATTACAATCACTGTTTAAAGTGTTATTTTTGTTGTTGCTATTACCTGTCTCCTTGGTGGTGGGTATAGGAGTTGGCGTTGTTTTTGTAGATGTTGTTGTTGTTGTAATTTCACTTAAAGTCGATCCGGCAATTGATACAATTGGTGTATCAGGTATTATAGCTGCAGCTAAAGAAGAAACAGCAACAGCTACAACAGCTGCAGCGCTAGGGGGCGTAGTAACAGGCAAACTGTTACTTGCATTTACTACTGCAGCAATGGCGCTGACAGCTACGTCAAATTGTGCAGAGGTTGAATAAGATTGTGGAGCTGATGATAACAATGATAACGGCGATGATATTGATGAAAATGATGTTGCCGTAATTGCACCGCTACTGTTACTGGAAGTGGAGTAATTGTTTGCAGACGCAGATGTATTTGATACTGTAGTAATAAGCTTAGACGATTTAATACTTTCATTGTTCATCTTTGTGAACAAAAAGAGAACACAGCAGTAACAATAATGGTGTCAGCAGCAACGGCGGTGACGTAGTCAGCACATGTATTATTTCAGCAAATGCCATTAAATTTAACTGTTCAACAACTTCTTAGATCAATTATTAACACCTCTAAATAAGAACAACAAACTGACAGTACTCAAACTCTTCAGACTTTTTCAAAGTTTGCACAATTTTAGTACATAACCGGCAAAATATTTCCAACTTTATTATACATATACCTACTGCAGCAAAATGTTTTTAAGGTGATTTCTTTGAATAGTCATACAATCTGCCTTGAACAACCTCGTTGCTGCACTTTTCAAGAACACCTATGGAAAATCAGAGTATAATTTAACTCTCATATGATGATTTTTCGTTTAAGCAAGTAAAAGGAAATATGAAATCAACTATTTTACTTTTTGATGAAAAACTTCTTTTTAATTACGTTGTTTTTAGATTTTTCAGACGTAGATTTTCTCTATTACCGTTTGCACAATTTAATTTTTTGAAAGCTTTGGTTTAAGTGATATTTTAAGGTTTTTAACATAAGTTAAATTATCATCAGAAATTTATTGTTTGAATTGGACTTTACAATATTTGTAATTAAATTAATTTTTGCAAAAGATTAGTCCTGTTTAATACTATATATTGCAAGAAAACACAGGACGATGTTTTTTGACGACTTGTCAAAAAATGTTCGCCATTTCAAATATGCAGTAATAAGAAACAACCGCATATAAAATTACAGGTTGTTAGAGTGAGACAAATACTATATGTTTTATATATGTGCAAATAATTGCATGAGAAACAAGTTTTAAAAGTTACTAAGGTAGAGTTGTATTTAAATGGATTAAATTATTTTTGTTTACTTTAACTACAAGAACTATAGTTTTTATAAATACATATCTAAGGCAAAATAACTTTTCCATATTGAATTAAATATCGAATGTTTTAGTTAAAAAAAAAAATCTGTAAATATTAGTCATTCTTTAATTTTATAAAAGCTAATTACAACTTTATAAATTTTAAATATCATATATAATTTTTAATTAAAATATCGTTATCGTTCGTGTTTGTTTTTCTGAAGTTCAAAGTGGCATTTAATGCTATTATTGGTAGACGTATTTATTTTATTTTCCAAATAAAATAAATCATTTTGAAAAGTATGAGATAGTTAAAACAAAATGCGCATTAATAAAGCTGTTCCTTATTAAAAAGGTCTTTAAAAGAACGTATAAAAAAACGTTAGTATTGATTTGAAATTAATTTTTTAAAATAAGACTCCTGCAGATCCTATTTTAACGTAAAATAATTATATTTTAGTTTGCCTATTAATGCAGTTCTTAAATAAATTTAGGTATCATATTACTACATCCCTTTTATATTTTTAACATGGCAACACCTATTATTAAAAAAAACTTTTGCTCTTTTTGGCAATATTTGCATTATTAAAAAAAAAATGTTGATTTTTAATGAAGCATTTGATTTTTGGGGTAGCAAATCAAACTTTGTTTTATTTAAATAATTAAAAAAGAACTTTTTAGCATATATATATATATATATATATATATATATTTAAGTAGGGGTCACAACACGGCACTCTATTTGTCGCACTCTAACAGCCAAAACACGTCATTTTTCAATTTCCAATTGAGAAAAGCTTAATTTTTCAATAATATAAAAATATTTACAACTTTTTTATACTGATAGAAATATTAAACAAGTCTTTAATCGACTTTATTCACTATTCCAGTTTATTTCATCTCAGCAGATTTTATTTTTCTTTATAATCAACCTCTAAAATGGTTGCATATGCTATTTTTATTTACGTTTTCCAGTTGAAAACTTTTTTCTTTATTAAATTTATGGAATTCATATTACCACTCAAACACCACACTTTGACCACTTCTCTGAATTTTTTACACTTTGCTTAATTTTGCCATTTCATATACTTTTTTTCATATCAAGTTCTCACGTACTGAAGCTATTTTTACACAGATTTGTTTAGCAAACAAAACATTTCACTTATATGTTCTTTTTAATTATTTCTATGAAATTAATTCATTAAATATCAGTTTTTAATAGTTTTTTATAATATAAGTAATAATTAAATGCCTAATATTCAATGCAAAAAATTCACCAGGGATAACGAACGACGACTGTGAGAAAAAATTCTTTCTAACTGTATTCCCATTCTTTCTTTAAATTGACATTTACAAAGTTGTTCCAAAAAAATCACAATAAAAAATGTCAATGTAAATAAATGATGCCACCTAGTACTTACAACAAAGTCTCCCAAATAAAAATTTATAATTTATTTTGTTATATAGTTATTTATTATGGAACAAGTCCAGTTTACGGGCACCGCTCCAAATGAAAAAAAAGTTATCTACGGGGTGTAAAATCAATTCTAAGCAAATAATGAAAAATTTGGCGCCAACCCTTAATTTCGGAGTTACGGGCCTCCGTATTTGCAATGAACTAAATAATTTTAAGTAAAGTTACGTTTAAATGAAAAAAATCGTTTTTTTCATTAGCAGATTTTTCTTTTTTTCTCTTTTTCTTGTTTAATAAGATAACCGCTTAAATTACCTTTCCAATGATACCCATATTGTCCTATTCTGCCATCAAATACTCGATATATGCCATCTTAAACATAAAAACTTCGGAGGCCCGTAACTCCGGAACTAAGGGTTGGCGCCAAATTTTTTATTTAACATTTTTTGCTTAGAATTGAATTTTACACCCCGTAGGCAACTTTTTTTTCTTTTGGAGCGGTGACCGTAAACTGGACTTAAGCCCAAATTTTATAAACTACTAATTTAATGTACTGATTTGACGTAAACGTGCGCCTAACGTTTTACTATTCGGGACAAGTTGATTTAACCTTTAACATTAATTTTATAACCTTAAGGGTCATAAGCGATCGGCTCCATAATCTTTGTACAATTGCATTCCGGTAGCCCTAAAAAGTAATTACAAAGCTAAATTCAGCAAAAAATATATTTCTTCATAAGACAAAAATTTTAGAAAGTCAAAATTTAAGCCAACCAAAAAATTAAGTTCCTTCTATAAAAGTCAGAAAAACCACATAAATCTAAATCTAAGTTTTAACATTTAATAAAAGATTTACAGCAAAAACAAAGCTAATACTTTCATAATTTTTGGTAAAACCAAACGAATCGAAATTTTAACACTAAAAGAAAATTTTATCAGGAAAACAAAAAACATTAATTAAATAGGCCTTTTTGGTAATTAATTGTAATACAAAACAACTAATAAATTTAAAAGTGGAACAAATCTAGTTTACGGGCACCGCACCAAAATTAACAAAAAAGTTGACTACGGGGTGCAAAATGCAATTTTAAGCAAAAAATATAAAGTGAAAAAAGTGGCGGCAACCCTTAGTTTCTGAGTTACGTACCTCCAAAGTTTTTGTATCTAATAAGGCACATATCGAGTATTCGATGGTAGGATGGGACAATATGGGTATCATTGGAAAGGGAATTTAAGGGCCTATTCAATTAGATAGAAAAAAAGTAAAAATAAAATAAAAAAATCAGGTAAGGCTCCAAAAAAACTATTTTTTCCATATAAACATAACTTTACTCAAAAACCAAATAATTTTCTCCTCTATGGTATAACCAACAGCGGCTTTGCTTTCTAAAGGTTTCCTGCGTAGCCGGACTTCGGCCGGACCACAGGATTTTCTCCTCTATGGTATAACCAACAGCGGCTTCGCTTTCTAAAGGTTTCCTGCGTAGCCGGCCTTCGGCCGGACCACAGGATTTTCTCCTCTATGGTATAACCATCAGCGGCTTCGCTTTCTAAAGGTTTCTTGCGTAGCCGGCCTTCGGCCGGGCGCAAAGATTTTCTCCTCTATGGTATAACCAACAGCGGCTTCGCTTTCTAAAGGTTTCTTATGTAGCCGGCCTTTGGCCGGGCGCAAACATTTTCTCCTCTGTGGTATAACCAACACCTGCTTCGCTTTCTAAAGGTTTTCTGCGTAGCCGGCCTTCGGCCGGACGAAAGGATTTTCTCCTTATGGTATAACCAATAGCGGCTTCGCTTTCTAAAGGTTTCCGAATAACTTAATTTATTTTGTAAAAAAAATGTTTTTCCGCACCAGAATTTTTTATTTAATTATTTTTTAAATTTTTCTGAGTTACGTACCTCCAAAGTTTTTGTATCTAATAAGGCACATATCGAGTATTCGATGGTAGGATGGGACAATATGGGTATCATTGGAAAGGGAATTTAAGGGCCTATTCAATTAGATAGAAAAAAAGTAAAAATAAAATAAAAAAATCAGGTAAGGCTCCAAAAAAACTATTTTTTCCATATAAACATAATTACTCAAAAACCAAAGAATTTTCTCCTCTATGATATAACCAACAGCGGCTTTGCTTTCTAAAGGTTTCCTGCGTAGCCGGACTTCGGCCGGACCACAGGATTTTCTCCTCTATGGTATAACCAACAGCGGCTTCGCTTTCTAAAGGTTTCCTGCGTAGCCGGCCTTCGGCCGGACCACAGGATTTTCTCCTCTATGGTATAACCATCAGCGGCTTCGCTTTCTAAAGGTTTCTTGCGTAGCCGGCCTTCGGCCGGGCGCAAAGATTTTCTCCTCTATGGTATAACCAACAGCGGCTTCGCTTTCTAAAGGTTTCTTATGTAGCCGGCCTTTGGCCGGGCGCAAACATTTTCTCCTCTGTGGTATAACCAACACCTGCTTCGCTTTCTAAAGGTTTTCTGCGTAGCCGGCCTTCGGCCGGACGAAAGGATTTTCTCCTTATGGTATAACCAATAGCGGCTTCGCTTTCTAAAGGTTTCCGAATAACTTAATTTATTTTGTAAAAAAAATGTTTTTCCGCACCAGAATTTTTTATTTAATTATTTTTTAAATTTTTCCTGCTTCAATAAATAGCCTATTATATTCCCTTTCCAATGATACTCATATTGTCCCATTCCGCCATCAACTACTCGATAAATAACATATTATATATAAAAACTTTGGAGGGCCGTAACTCCGAAACTAAGGGTTGCCGCCAAATTTTTCACTTTACATTTTTTGCTTAAAATTGCATTTTGCACCCTATAGGCAACTTTTTTTTTATTTTGGAGCGGTGCCCGTAAACTAGATTTAAGCCATAAGCTCTTACGAAACATATCTGGCTGTGTTTATTGCAGAATAAATAATAAATAAATTAAATAATAAGAGCAGAAATTAAATGGAATTTTACCAAAAGTTAATATCTGTTAACTATTCTGCTTCTTGCCCTGACTAGAATATTAATTATTACAGAGATGTTACTAAAATTTTACAAAATTTTATGAAATCGTATTGGGCTTATGGATAGTTGCAGGTTGGCAACAAAAAATATTACAATATTACTTTTAGTTTGCTATTGTTGGTGTTTTAAAGATATTTTGTATTTAATGAAATTGCAAGGCATAAACTAATTTCATAGTCTTTTGCCACAACAAGCTAGAAAAGTAAACACAATAGGTGTTTACCCTCTTGTTAACTTCGTTTATCGTTACATGAACAAAGTACCAGTAAATGATGGAGTACGTTGATTTCAACGCAAAAAGTACAGAAAAAAACGGAAATGTACAAAACATCAAAATTGAAACGAATACTATAAAATGTTGTGAATGTGGGGTATTAATTGAACCGAATTCACATAATATGTGCTTGAAATGTTTACGTGAGCATATTGATATTACAGCAGGAATATGTAAACAAGTTGAACTGCAGTACTGTAAAGGTTGTGAACGATTTCTGCAACCCCCTGGTGAGTGGATAAATGCTGAATGGGAATCTCGTGAACTTATGGGCTTGTGTTTAAAAAAGCTGAAAGGCTTAAAAAAATTGGAATTAATAGACGCATATTTTATATGGACAGAACGTCACTCAAAACGCATTAAATTAAATTTAGTGGTAGAGGGAAATGCAGCTGATTTTTCATCCCTGCGACAAGGTGTTATTATTGACTATATTATTCAGAATCAGATGTGTCATGAATGTCACCGTGTTGAAGCAAAAGATTATTGGCGTTGTGTTGTTCAAGTAAGGCAGCATGCTGAAAATAAAAAGACCTATCTGTACTTGGAGCAGTTAATTCTTAAACATAAGGCGCATGAAAATACACTAGGAATTAAGCCTGTTCATGGCGGTCTAGACTTTTTTTATGCATCGGTTAATCATGCTCGTAAAATGGTTCATTTCTTAGAAAGCATGGTACCCGTTAAGGTGACACCATCGAAAAGGTTAATATCACATGATAAAAACAGTAATATACACCATTATAAATACACATGGTCTGTGGAAATTGCACCACTATCAAAAGATAGCTTAGTTTGTCTTCCACAAAAAATCAGACATCAACTTGGAAGCATGCCGCCGCTTTGTTTGGTAAACAAAGTAACTCTTGGAATGCACTTGATAGATCCAATGACGGCTAAAATGTCTGAATTAAGTGGTCTTAACTATTTTCGTTCTCCTTTTGATGCGATATGCAATCCTAAGCAGCTTATTGAATTTGTTGTAATGGATATTGAGCCTTTAGAAGTAAAAGTAGCCAATAACAGGTCTGGTCAATCTCAAAAATCTTGTCATCAATTATGTGATATTTGGTTAGTGCGGGCTTCACAATTGGGCACTAATGAAAACACTACACATACTCGCTCACACCTGGGACATATTCTCAGCGTTGGCGATTCTGTCTTGGGATATAGCATGAAAGAAACAAATATCAACGAGACAGAATTTGAAAAATTAAAATCAGATCAAATTCCAGACATTATACTTGTACGCAAATGTTACGATCGTGATGTTCGCAATAAACAACGATTTTGGAAATTAAAACACTTAACATATGGTCCAGTAGACGAACGAATTAAAAGAGATAAACTTGATTTTATAGAAGACTTGGAGGAAGATGCTGAAATTCGAAAAAGTATTAATATTTATCGAAACCATGCAGAAACAGTTGAAACAAATCAAACAAATTCTATTCAAGAAAAGGCTGATGCCACAACACCCATAGATCTAACAGAAATAATAGATGAACTTTCTACAACGCTAAATATATATTCGAATATTGAGAGCTGACAAGAATAATTAATACTGTTTGTAGGTATTTGTGAAATAAGATATTTAATAAAATGTTCATTATTTATTTATTTATTTTATTTAGTATATGTATGTCGTAAGCCCAGTGGGCCGAATTGACTAGACTACAAAGTAATGTAGAAGCTTACATATATGTATATATAAATGAAAGTTATCCAATAAGGTGTTAAAGTGTATGATATTAAAGAAAAAAATATTTTAAAATACAATTCATTTCACCAAAATATCTAAATCTAACAATACAATTCATACATGCACATATATACGTACATAAGTCCATGCATACATACATACACACGCATATATATACATACATATACACATACATTCGCACATATATGCATATATACATACACATGTGAAAGTACATAAGTTAAAGAAAGACCTGTTCACTTCCCCCTCCTCTTCTCAGTCTCCAATTCCCCCTCCAGCACATGCTCAGTATATTAGGATGAAAAGTTAGTTCTTGCTATATTCCATGGGCGAACTGGTATACCACTAGCCAGTGAAAACATAGAGCAATTAATAAAAAAAAGGAATAGAATTATTCAATTTTCATTAAAGGAAAAAAAATATACAGAGATTGAACCCGTCTTTTATAAGTGCGAAAGGCAAATTTTTTTAAAAGTATTCATGGTTTAGTTCTGATTTAGTTCAAATTTATGGTATTCCAGGGTATAATTGTATACATTGGTGCAGAGCAGATAAATATGGAGGTACCTCTGTTTATATACGAGACAATTTCCATTATACTGTAAATGCTTGCGAAAGTAAGATGTTTTGTGAAATCATTGTTGTAACTTTAGAAAACTACAAAATGAATGGAAAACCAGTAAAGATCATTTCATTTTATAGATCTCTGAAGTTTGACATAAATACTTTTTATAATCTTGTTGAAAATATGCTAAACTTATATGGTAGAGAGTCGTGTATAATAGTTGGTGACTCTAATGTTGATTTTTTAGATAAAACACAATCTGATGAGTTTTCTATTTTACTTTCAAATTACGATTTTAATAGCTGTCATAACCTAATAACAAGACCTACATCTGGGACGTGTATTGATAATGTTTACAGCAATATCTCAAATCCCTTTTTTGTTAGCTCCACTGAATGTGACTTATCAGATCATAACATGATAACATGCTTAATAAGAAGTAATGTTCATAGCCCTAAAAATTTTGAAATAATTCAGAAGCGTTGTGATTATGTCAAGTTTAGAGAAGTCCTGCAAAATGATGTATCTATCAGTAACACCGGTGACCCATCAGCTGATACTACCAGATTAATTGAATGCAAAAATGAGATTGCACCATGGGTAAATGATAATTTACAAAACTTAATATTATTTAAGCACAAACTGCTAAAGCAAAGAAGAAAAATTCGTAATAATTTGGAAATACAAAACAAATTAAGCAGAATAAGCAAGGTGATTAAAAAATCTTGTCAAGAGTCAATGAACAACTATTATATTGATAATATTAGTAAAGTTCAACATGATCCAAAAAAATGCTGGAGGTTTCTGAACGAGAGTTGGGGTCGAAATAAAAAGAATCAAGTGAGTTTAATGAACTCCGATGGACGTTTGATTATGGATGATACCACCTTGTGTAATTTATTTAATCAGTACTTTATTCAAGCACCCAGAACTATAAAGCAACAAATAAGTAGCTCTCCGTTAGTTTCGTGTAATAGTCTTCGTACTCTTCAACGTCATAATGGTACTTTTCAATTCCAATACTCAACAATTGAAGAAATCTTTTTGATAATGTCTGAACTCTCGATTAACAAAAGCCCTGGGCACCACAATCTATCTCCAAGATTATTTAAAGAATGTAGACAAGAAATTTCACCGTATCTATTAAGTATATTTAACGACATAGTTAGTACTTCAGAATATCCTGCTGTCTTAAAAATCTCAAAAATTGTACCAATACCAAAGGAAATTAATGCTAAAGTAGAGGATAAATATAGACCTATAGCTTTGCTACCTGTCATTGACAAAATTTTTGAAAAACTGATACATCAGCAACTTAATACATATCTGGAAAACAATAGAATGCTCTATGATTGTCAATTCGGATTTAGAAAAGGAAGTGGAACGGAAAATGCTGTAGTAAATGTTATTAATAATATATGTCATGGATTGGATCTAGGATTCAGTGGAGTAGCGGGGATATTCTATGATCATGAAGTATTAATGTATAAACTGAAATACTATGGTATAATGGATGAAGCAATAAAACTCTTCAAAAGTTATTTATATAACAGGAAACAATATGTGGAGTTAAATGGTTGCAAAAGTTTTCTTGGTGTGGTAGAAGATGGTGTGCCTCAAGGTAGTGTTTTGGGTCCATTTTTATTCGTTTTATATATCAATGACATTAAGAATCTTCCACTTTATGAAAAATTGTATATGTACGCTGATGACATTTCACTTTTTTATCCTTATAAGCATGAAGCAGTCTTAAAACCTTATATGGAAAGAGACGCGTCCTTGATATTTGAATATTCTAGACTGAATAAATTGGTTATAAACACAAATAAGACCAAACTTGTAAGATTTAAACTTCGCGCAACCAATGACGCTGGGAGCTTTAGTATATTTGTAAACGGACAAGAAATATATGAAAGTCAGTCAGTTAAGTATTTGGGATTGAACTTACAAAGCAATTTATCATGGAATCTACATATTCAGGAATTGAAATTAAAAATATCACCAGCTGTCGGCTTGTTATATAAGTTTAAGAATAAATTTGATCAGCAAACGAAACTACTTTTTTATCAAGCATTGATACAGAGTCACATAAATTATATGTTAATAATATATGGCAGTAAAAACAGCTCTGAGCTGAAATCTTTGCAGAGAGTACAAAATAGAGCTTTAAAAGTTATCTATAATCTACCATTGATATATTCAACTTTTTTATTATATAAAGATGTTGCAAAAACGATAGTGCCAATTATCGGCCTTTACAAAATGCAAGTTCTAATGTTTGTTTTCAAGTCCTTACAAAATATTGGTCGCAATGTTATACAATTTCCAAGGAATCAAAACATTTTCGATACTAGAAACTGCTTAAATCTTCGATTTGCCAGATGCAGACTAGAAGCCACAAAACAGAGAATCGAATACATAGGTCCCCTAGAATTTAATAATTTACCACCTAATTTAAAAACCACGCAAAGAATTTCACTTTTCAAGGAAAATTTAAAGAAATATTTATTTCAAAACTTAGAAATGATTTTAACATAAAAACTGTATACATAAATAGATAATTTTGGAATCTATTTTAAGACTTGTAAATTTAATTTAATTTTAATTAAGACTTGTAAATTGTAATTGATTGATTTATTATTATTTTAACTTAATATCATTGCCAACTCGCCTCAATAATGTCTTCGGACGCTGAGGCAATTTGAATTGTTAGATAAAATTACAGTCAATAAAAATTACAGTTTTCCAAAAAAAAATAAAAAAAAAATCATAGAATGGTTGAAATGGCGGTGTTGGTATGGTAAAACTACATTCCATAATTATGCAACCCTAACAAGGAAGGATCAATCCATAAACAAAGCCATATACATAGGGCATACCCCAGATTTCGTCCTGTTAGAGACGCTAAAGTGGAATTTTTCTGCTAGATATGATGGACAGCCATATTTGATAGTTTTGTAAAAGAATAATATCTGTCTTAGTTTAGTGTATTGATCAAAGCTGCAATCAAGCAAGTCTATTTGACAGTGAGAAACATGTTCTCTGACACCAATTTTAAAAATGTAACGAGTGATTCTGTTGAAACAGATTCTAAGTCTTTCCAAGTTTAGAGCTGATGTACAGCAAAAAATCTCCATACCGTAATTAAAAAGCGGCATGCATAAGGACATAGCCACTCTTTTTCGTACTGTTAAAGGTAAGAAATAAGCAATATTGTACAATCTTCTCAAAATCCAAGCAATACGGGAAATAATAAGGTTTATGTGGTAGTTAAATGTTAACCTGTTATCTAAAATTACCCCCAGCATTCTATAATAAGGAACAGTTTCTACTATTTCGTTCCCAATTACAATGTTTAAAGTAATTTGATGCTTAGAAAGTATCATAATTTTACATTTAGTAGGGTTTAACTGTAAGAAGTTTTCTTTGGACCACCTCACAATGCACGCCAAATCAGAATTTATTCTTTCCTCAACAACATGGGCGGACATTGTACCACAAGATTCTAACAGCTGCATATCGTCAGCATAAGTAAACGCTTCTAAAAAAGTTAGCACACCAAACACATCATTTACATATAAAAGGAATAATAGTGGCCCAAGAATGGAACCCTGAGGTACACCTCTATAAAGCGGAATAGTTCCCGAGATTTTCTGGCTTACCTGTACGAATTGTTTACGCCCTAAAAAAGGACAATATAAGCTGGCAGCCGCTAGAACTAAAACCAAATAGTCAGGCAAGTTTATCAAGCAAAACATTGTGACTTATAACGAGTCAAACGCCTTCCTAAAATCTAGAAAGATCATGACACTCACCCTAGATTAATCGGAGTTCATTCTTATTTTCTCTGTGATACCCAAAAGAATCCCCGTTGTGCTGTATCTCTTACGGAATCCTGACTGGTAGGCATGAATTAAATTATTACTGCTTAGATGGCACAACATCTGATCCCTTATAATAATCTCCGATAATCGCTGCAACAGGTAGGATTTTATATCTTGGGGATAGGTATAACTCTCCCAACCTTCCAAATATCTGGAACAGTAGATGTTGTTAGAGCCTTATTAATGTCAAATGTGTAGAAATCAATCCTGCTGCCTGAGATTTTATCATAGAAATAGCCCTGAAAACATCAATTTCATTAACATTACTAAACGAAAACCCGCTCCCTGACGTAGTATTGTGAAACCTTGGCCCCAATAGCATAGGCATTCTAGAAAATTGGTTAAATTCATCCAAATATATTGGAGACTGCCCAATGTTGGATGATTCAACTATACCAATCTGCCGTATTTTCCGCCACATCTTCGTATTGTCACAAGCCGAGAAAAATCTTAAGCTGAAATTCCTACGCACCTTCCGCATGACAAATTTTAGTCTGTTTCTATATCTACAAAAAGTTTTAAAATTGTCCTGAGTTCTATTTTCCCTATAGGCTCGGTATGCTAAATCCCTCTCTCGTTTTACGCTGCGTATACGATTATCTCTAATCCAGTCGTTGCCACTATTCAAACTACCCTAAGAGTTGGCACATTATCGTCAAAAATTTTTTGTATAATTAAATTAAATCAGTCAACCCCATCATTTATATGTGTGCTATTGTAAATACTTTCAAAGTTAGAAGACTGAATCTGAGAAAAACAGTTATTAATATTTAGGCTTCTATAATCTCTATAATAAAATGTATGAGAGCTGTAACTGCCATAGACGTTATAAGAGAGGAAAATTGCAGCATGATATGAATTCAATGCGGGAATTTGGAATTGGCAATGATATGTAACTAACTCTATATCAGAAACTAGAAAGTAATCAATCAGAGATGTTGTTGTATGTTGAAGGGAAAAGTGAGTTGGCAGTGAATTATGAACCACCGCTAAGGATAACCGATTACATATTTCACGAATCGGTGCGCCTCTAGAAAACATACAGTGGCTCAAACGTATAATTGGACACAAAGTATGAGATTATTTAAATGCCGATTTTTTCACTTCAGTGAAATTAATTCCAAAAAACATTGATGCGGAGTTCTAGATTATTTAATAACCTTTCAAACAATGTGTAATTCTTAGCATATTTTATTGAAAACCATTTTTTAAATAAAGAAACAAAACTAACAAATTTCATGTCAAACACATAATTGGACAGTCAAATATAAAATACGGTTTTAGTACTTGGAAGCAAAACCTTTTGCTTTTATCACTGCTTCCAAACGTCGAGGCATTGACTGCACTAGGTTTGCGCAAAATTCGGGAGTTATATTGTTCCACTCACGTATTATTCCCTGCTTCAACTGTTTCACTGTGTTGAAAGTGGATTTATAGAGATTACGAGCAAGTTCTTCCCAAACATGCTCAATAATGTTTAAATCTGGAGACTGTGCCGGTGTTTGCAGTAGTTTTGGACAATTATGAATCAGCCACATCTTCGCAACGTGTGAAGTGTGCTTTGGATCGTTGTCCTGATAGAAAGCAAATGTGTCCAATATGTTTAATTTATCGGCACTTTGCTTCACGTTTTGTTTCAAAATGTCCAAATATTGGAATCGATTCATTTTACCCTCTATAAAATGAATGTTCCCTACTCCTGCACTGGACACACATCCCCACACCATCACTGACCCTCCCCCATGCTTCACTGTAGCCCTAGTATTATAAGGCAAAAACTCAGTATTTGGCTTACGCCAAACGTCTTGTTTTCCATCTGACCCATGGAGGTTAAACTTACTTTCATCAGTAAAAAGTACCTATAAAATAAGTGACAAGGTTTAAACTAATCAAGTTAAAAAGTTTTTGCAAACTTACCGTGTTCCAAAACTCGGAATCTTTTACAAGTATTCCTTACAAAATTTCACCCGTGTAATTTTATTTTTTTTTACTAATATAGGGCTTCTTTCTGGCTATTCGCCCATGAAAATCGTTTTTCCTTAATACATTTCTAATGGTTTCGGCACAAACATCTTTTTTAAATCCGTTTTTACTATATTCTGCAATTCATTTGCCGTCATCAATGGTTTTGTTTTTATTTCTCTCAAAATCCGCCGCTCATCGTAATCATTTAATTTCTTTCCTTGGCCAATACGACTTTTATTTTCCACTTGAAATTTTTTTTGATATCTTTGATTAATAGCGTGAACTGTGGACGGGCATCGATCGACAATTTCACCGATTTTACGCACTGATTTGCCCTCACCATGTAATCTTATAATTAAATGCCGTGTTTCCAAAGTTGTTTGCTTTTTTCTTTACTCCATTACAATTTTGATCTGCACTTTTGACACTACACTTGCATAATGATTCATCATTTGCATTAAAACAAACATAAACTCACTAAGCAGAAAAATAACGATACAAAGAACCGTTTTAAATTAAGTGTCCAATTATGTGTTTGACATGAAATTTGTTAGTTTTGTTTTGTTTCTTTATTTTAAAAATGGTTTTCAATAAAATATGCTAAGAATTACACATTGTTTGAAAGGTTATTAAATAATCTAGAACTCCACATCAATGTTTTTTGGAATTAATTTTACTGAAGTGAAAAAATCGGCATTTAAATAACCTATACTTTGTGTCCAATTATACGTTTGAGCCACTGTATTTGAGTTAAAATCTCCCATAATTAAAATCTTACTATACCTGTCAGAAAAATTGCTGAGCACACTCTCACAGTGCGAAAAATTCCCATTAGGTAGGTATATAATACCCAAAAGAATGATGTCGTTGTTATCAAGGACAACCTTAACAAAAAGGCATTCAATTCCTACATCAGATTGTTTATCATAAATGACCCTTACCCTTGTTATTAAATTTTCTCGAGTATAAATACATACGCCACCACCTCTCTTGTTCATACGATCACTTCTAAACAGCTTATATCCGGTTATGGATGCAGCGGAGTCGCAAACCGACTCATTAAACCAAGTCTCCGAGACACCAAAGGCATCCAACAAACATCCTTCCATTAAGTATCGAATTTCATCAAACTTAACATTATTTTCCCGAGGTACTAAGCTCTGCGCATTGAAATGTAAGACCTTCAGGTTGCCGGCTTGTATAACACTGTTGATTACACTAGCATTCGAGGCATCCACACCCAAGTTATCAGCTAACTCCATCCAACTTCTGTTCCACTAAGCATGTGCAAAAATAGAAAAGAACATAGAAAGAAAAAGGAGGAGAAAAAAAACGTCCTTACCCCCCCATGAAATCTTATTTTATAATTCATTGAAAAGTTCGCTTAAATTAAATAACTTACTCATTGTGACAAATTAGTATTCCCTGCAACAGACCCATTTACTTCAAGAGATTCATACGCGAGCACACTCACGCTGCATCCCACATCACCTTTTTATTGTCCATTTTGGTAATCCTTGCTTTCGGAATATCCATGTTGACAATAGCATATTTTATTATTTTCTTCGCTGACAGCAACTTGCGGCACAAATATTGTAGTTTAGACGAGGCCCGACAGAGATTGTCATTTAAATATACTCTGGATTCAATGGAACCACCAATAATATCATTCAACAGTAGTGGTTTTGACTTTACATAGTTTTTCATAATATTATCGCGCAGCCGCACTGAATTAAATTTGTCTAAAAATAAAAAAATAAACCAAAGAAAGGCTTTTAGAAAGAACATATTTTATTTAATATTCACTATGAAAATTTATTATTCGCAAACTTTTTTTGTTAATTTACTTTAATCGTGCTAGACTCCTTCAAATATAAATATTTCATGATATTCTAATGAAATATTTTTGCTTAAAACTACAAAATTAAGTTTATTACTGCAAGGAAAGCATATCCATATGGCCATTTCGCCACTGTTCATATAGCTCATCAGTGGATTACCCAAATTTTCTAAATTGATTTGATTTATTTTTTCCAAAAAATTCATTTATAAAAAAAAGAAACTTAAACTTACAATAGATTAAAAAAAATCCTTACATACTAAAATCTTTTCCAAGGATTGTTACAATAAAATAATTAAAAAATCTTTACATTTAATACAACTATTATCAATTTAAATGAAGATTAAAAGAAATTCCTCAAAAAAAAAGGAAAGGGAAGCCAATTAAAATTTTTTATACAATAAAAAAAACTACTTACGAACTAATGAAACAGAACAAAACAAATAAATAAAAAGTCATCTCTTGGGCGGGTACTCAAGATAACTCTCTGGTTGTAAATTCAGCTAAGACAAAAGCAATAAAATTTGGCCTTGCACAAATTGTTCATTGCCATAAATGCCTAGGCATTGTTCTTGATAATAAGTTGTCTTTTTGTAGCCTCGTTGATGTTTTATCGGGCAGAATTTAGTCTTCGCTACGCCAACTTTACTGTACAAATATATACATGCCCTTACAAGTTAGGAAAGGATTGGCTCATGCAATTTCGATGTCGGTTATTATTAGAGCGGACGCCAACGCACACCATGTTGTGTGGGGTAGCTTGGATTCAAGTGCAAGCGTGGAGTCTCTATTTGATTTCATTCTTTGTAACAATTTAGACGTTATAACCGTTGGTTAGAACCCACTTTTGTTGTAGTAAATAGAAGGGAGGTTCTTGATGTGACGCTACTTAGTACTAAGCACTCAGGTATATTGAATTCGAGATAATAATTCAGGTACAGGTATGGAGTCATGCCCCGACGAAACAGAAGAAAAACAGACTGGGAGGGGCAACGGTCCCTGCTTTCGGGTTTTCTTTCGAGCCCACTGGTAACAGAAAACTGGCGGGACATTTAAATTGCAGTAAAGGCATTAACTAATGCGTTCGAACGTGCGACTTCGGAATCTTGCAAAGTTTCCCGTAGGCTTTTCAATGAGGTTAAGAGATCGGGAAACTGGTCGGCTTACAAACCCTCAGCGAATAGATTTAAGAAAATGGTAAAAAATGCGAAGCAGAGGTCCTAGAGATCCTTCTGCAGTGCAGTGGAGGGTTTTTCTGAGACGAGTATACTTCGCAAGATCCTATCGGCATCGCCCATTGTCCCTAGTTTTATTAAGAAACCCTGTGGCAAATGGACCTTAAACGCACAGAAGACCCTAGAGTTTATTATGGCAGGCTGTTCTCCCTTCAGGGGGAAAGCTTAGCCATCCCTGGTTGCCACACATTAGTTTACTTCCCTAAAAATATTGAAAGGCTCATGAATAGTTTTGACCCGTTCAAATCAGCGGGTCCCGATAGCATTATACCGGTTGATCTTCAGAAAATTGCGGACATTGTTGATTCGGATATACACAGCATGCATTGCATGAAAATACTAAATTTTTTTAAAAATGCTTTACCCATTAAGAGCATATGTCATTTTAATGTAAAAATATACAGATACGCACAAAAGTATTGGCACAGCAAGCTTTCTTGATTTCATTCCAGCTTCACGGCCATTGGAAAACTATAAGAAAATAAATTAAATGCTTTTGATGTTAGCTAATTCAATGAATTAACTAATGCATTTGGTTTTATATCAACATTTATTTTTTTAATTAATTAATAGAAAACTTAACAAAAAATTAGCGCGACTTCATCGAACAAAAGTTCATTTAAGCGTTTAGGCATAGAATGCACCAGATTTTTGGTTACTTCTTGCCCAATAGTTAACCACTCTTTCTTCAAGGCCTGAAATTTATCGCTTTTTGACCCGTCGGTCAAGTTCCTCCCACAAATTTTCAATAGGATTGAGATCTAGGGATTGTGGTGGGTGTGGAAGAACATGAGCCACGTTGAACGCTAACCACATACGCACATCATGAGCGGAATTTTTTGGGTCATTGTCGTGTTGGAATGTAAATGATGTTGGCAAATTTAGTTTCGCGGCACTTTTTTTAAGGTTTTCTTTTAGAGCATTTAGATAAACACCCACAGATGACATGTACCCCCACACCATTACACCACCACTACCATGTTTAATTGTACGAAAAATATTTTTTTTCGTATGCCGTATTTGGCTTTCTTCATACGGTAACGCGGCCATCAGAGCGAAAAATATGAAATTTACTCTCGTCCGAGAAGAGTACTTCATCCCAAAAACTGACGGGTTTGCTTTGAAATTCCCTTGCGTAGTCTAATCTCTTTTTTTGCTTGATTCAAGAAACAAGGGGCTTACACCTAGCAACTCTTGATGTGTAATCAGCTTTGTAAAGCACTTTTCGAACGGTCATGGGATGAATATCCTTACCAAATTCCTGTTTAACTTCAGCAGCAAGTTTAGTCGATATTTTCTTATGATTTTATTTTATTTTTCTTACTATTTGTTTGCTTTCGCGTTCACTTAAAGCTCAAGGACGGCCTGTTCGATGATCATTATTGAAGATTGTCTCCCCTTTAAAACGTTTAATGATGCATTTAATTGTGAAACGACTTTTCTTCATTATTTCACATACTTCAGCGTACGATTTGCCTTGGCTATGCAAGTGCAGCACTATTTTGCGCCAAGATTCGTTGGTATCTTTCTGTTTTGAGCTCATTTTGGTATTCATTAATTATTTTTTCTTCAAGAAAACTTCAAAAAAACTGAAGTAACGGCTCAATTTATTTATAGAAAATGCATGTATGACTTTATTTTAACATCCTTGCCAGATCTCGAAAACATCGGCCTGAAGCCAGATTTCTTTCTGGGTGTGCCAAAACTTTTGTGCATCAAAATTATGACTTTCTACTAAATATGTTATAACAAAACTGTTAAATGCATTTAAATTAAAAATAAAAGGCAATGATATGAGCTTAGCCAGTGTAGGAAATATTTATTATCAAATAGTTTTGCCTAATAATGTCTTTTAAATGACTTTTAAACAGTGAAATACCAAAAAGTGTTGCTGTGCCAATAGTTTTGTGCGGGTCTGTATATGTATATATATGTAGTACCAAAATTTTTTTATTCTGACACTCCAATATTTGCAGGTGGTCTCTATGGCGAATTTATCACTTTTGCCGTAAACGCTAAATGTCAAACTCCGTACATAAAAAAATGTGTATATATTTTTCTATATGGTGTTTGACATTTCACGTTTTCAGCGAAAATTATTAATTCGCCATTGTGACCACCTTAAAGACGTGCACTAGTATATCCAACAGTAAGGGAAAAACAGATATATCATATACATACCAGTTACAACAGATACAAAAGAACGCATGAGTGTAGTTGATATTGTATGCTTTTGCTTGTACGTACTCACGCTATGGATATAAACACATACAGTTGTTTATGGTATTGCCAAGGCGAATCAATTACCAGGTGGCAGCGTAGGCGAATTCATTAATTTTCGCCGTGAACACTACTGTCAAACTCCATATATAAAAAATCTGTGTACTATTTTTTATATATGAAGTTTGACATTCGTTTCTACCAGCAAAAAATAATAAATTCTCTAACGCTGCCACCTGCTAATTGATTCCCCTTGGGTATTGCATAGAGTGAGAAAATTATCAGTTTTTTAGTCTCAAATATCTGTTGTACCATAAGTATTTGGATATATCTGTTTATGAAACAGATACTTTTGATACTTGTGTGCTGCTTATGATAGAGGCGAGAACTAGTAAGCAGTATTTCAACTTCGTAGTAATAACCCGAATTGTAATTAATATTGTTTAGCTTTAGTAATTAGTTTATATGATTTTAAAGGTATTATTAGCAATATTTAACATATTAATGATAATTTTATTTTATAAAAACAAATGAAAAATTAATAAATTGTTGTCTAGCTGCGCGTTGGCTTATAAGGATATAATTAATTCAATTAAGGAATTTTATTGTATGTTTATTTAAAAAAATTAATTCCTTTTTGATAAAAACTAGTAAATAGTTAAAATTAATATATAAAAAAAGCTTTTACATACATCTGTACATGCATATGTACATAAAAATAGTTGTTCCGAAAAATTTCAATAAAAAAAAAATTAGGGAAAACATTTACACTTCTAGAATACACCCAGTAATAATTTTGTCCCTTTTATATATGTACATATTAAATAACGCAATTTTTATTTTCTATGCACTTAGAAGGATATATTATAGTTATGTTATTTGTGCATTCAAAATTTCTAAAATTTCTAACATGTACTAAAAAAACCTCTTTTCTGCATTAAAGAAAAGTCCTACAGCTTAAATAAATAGAGAGTAAAATTTATTCGAAATTAAAAAATTATTAAAAAGTTTTAAAGAAAAAAAATAAAAGAGTAAAATGACAAGCTCGTTGTAACTGCTTACCAAAGGTAACTATCCTTTAACAACGGTGAATATAAAATATAACAGTATAGTATATCTCTTACTAGTGTGCGTAAATAAGTGGCTGTCAACCACTAATTAGAATATATAATGAATTGATTGAAAAATAAATTGTTTAAAAAGCAAGTTTCTTAGATGGACTAACTCGTTGACAATTTCATAAATGCTTATGATGTTGTTAATATTTTCACTATTTTTACAAGCGGCAATTTTATGAAAAAGTTTGATCAATAATTAGTTAAATGGCTTTAAAACAAAGCATCATCTAACGTTGCTTCTTTTCTTTGTACACTAAGTAAGCGCCATAAAGCATATTAAAACAATATTTTAAAGTGACATTTTTATCACAAAAATCGGGTGAAATATGTACGTTTTAACATTAGGCACTATAAGAATATATTTTGTTTTCAAGTAAGTAATAACTTTTGCTAGCTGGGGTTTGAGTTAAATTTAGATATCAGACATCAAGTTTTATTCCTATCTCGTTTAAATTTAATAAATTATTAAAACTTTCGAATGCATATCCATCAACGAAAGGGTTAAGCTTTATTTTTTATGCATAAAAACAATTAATTTTTTCCAGTTGTAATTCAATTTCATTACCATTATTAAAACAATTATAATTAAATAAAATTAGTTATTTTTTTCCTATTTCATTATTTCAACTAATGCCAATGTAATTTTAATGGTAATACAAATTTATTTTTGTTTTTGCTAAAAATATTTAAATATTCATACTACATTTTAAAAATAATTTGGATTCAAAAGGTTTAAACTTAACATAAAAATATTTTATTTTTAATTTTTGTTTTTGTTGTCTTTTTTGTATAAAATTGTGATTTTATGCTTGTCCTTTAGGTTATTTTATAATTATACTTAAAAACCAATGAATTATATGTGATATTTTTTATATTTTAAATTCCTTTTGTTTTTTAATTTGTATACACATACATACATACATCCGCTATTTTAAATGAAATATTGCTTTTATGTTGTAATTTTATGTATATTTTTATGTTTTTTATGAAAACTGGAATTTGTTATTATTATTACTATATTAGCCAAAATAAAAATTTTGATTTCTGAAGAAATGCATTTTGAAATTTTTATTGGTAAGAAGTCAATTTCCTGTGTGGCAACGCTGGTAACAATATCAACTTATATCAGAAACACAAATGTACTTATCTATACGCACTCATAAGAGTAGACACACAAAAACTGATATAAACAGATATATCTGTGCACGTCTTTAGTCAGATTCTGTACTAAAAAGAAAATAATGCGATGGATGATGTACAAAATAAAAACGTAGACAGTTGGAAATGTATTCAGTCCAAAGACAAGAATAACATAAAACTTTTTCTTAATTAAAGTCGATCAGAAATCGTGCGAAAATAGTGTTTTAGCGTCAAGTCCTATCCTCTTAACGCCATAGAGGTTTCGAAATCACTTTTTGAAGTAGTTGCTTGCAAATAAGACCAAATGTATAGTTTCTACCAATGAGCCAGTCTCTTTGTCATGCTTTTAATTTCATCTGCATAAGTTTTAATTTTATATGGCTTTTTCAACCCAAACGCATATCAAGATGTATGTATTTAAAGGTTCTTAACTTTCGAGTGTATTTAAACGTGATATAGTTGGTTACATTTATTGTAACTTTTATAGGCTCACGCAACATGTATAATTTTCTTATATTTTACCAATGAAAATTTTACCTTAATTGTAAGGACCCAAAGCTTAATAAAATAGAAAATAATTTAATTGTATAGATTTTTTAATCAAAATAAGATTTGAAAATCTTTTTCCCAATATTAAAATTTTTTTATTTTAGTTGCAGTTAGAATTTATTTAACATAAATAAATTAAAATAGATTTTTATTTTTTAATTTCTAAAAATTTTTAGAGAGAAAAATTATTTATAAATGTATGTGGACGTTTTCAAAGAAAACATTTTTTGGATCGTTACAAATTTCATCAGCATTCTTCGCATCTATCAAGCTTAGGTTGTGTACATTGTAAACATCATCTATTTAACCAACTTATTTAATTAATATTAATTTGGTTTGAGGAAGTCCACTTACAACCCAAAGCATTTCTTCGATGTTCTCTCTGTAACTCGTCTTGTAAGTTTGTTTTTGCTTTGTACCAACCTTCGGTATGGCCGAAAATAAAACCATAAGCATTTGATCTCCAAAATTTTTGAAATTTTGTAGATATTCACTTACATTTGCATGTACATATATTTTTGTTTTATGTATTTATGGTAACCTCATTAAAAGTGACAACACGTAATAAAGAATAAAAAATATTGAAGGTCTTTTTTTCTAAAATTAATATTATTTTCTATAAAATTTCTGACATCACTAGTCCAAACTTTCGTAATTTTTAGTACAGACTCGAAATTAAGAATTATTGCTAAAAAGTTCTTGTATCATTATTTAAGACATAAACCTCTCTGATAGTTGTTTTCTTAAAGCATGGTCCTCTGTCTAGTTTTTCATGCGGAATGCTGTGAAACCACATACATAAAAGATTTGTATGAAAAAGTCATGAAAAAATGTTGCAGAAGTAGTACTTTGTTTTTACTGTGGAAAAACATATGAAATGTTTCTGGCAACATTTTAATAAAGCTGTAAAATATAGCAAGTAGGCATTATTTCATGCGGAATTTTTCAAACAACAGCTGATCATATGTCTTTTGCTTACATTTTAAAAACAAAAATGTAGTACACGTGAACACAATAAAACGGTAAATTCTTCCAAATCGTGAGATGGACACCAGAGAACTGCAAGAGTGTCTGTTTTTAATATACTCGTCTTAAATGCGGTTGCGGTGTGATCGCTACCGCATTTCTTTTGTGCGAGTATTTACTATACCCATTCCATTTGAGCAAAGACTATAAATATACTAAGATGTTTCACTGCCGTACATTCTACATCCAGTGCAAATTTTGTCGATGGACGTACTGCTACTGCCACTTTATGCTTTAAACACATTCGAGACAGCAGCTACCGACTGCAAAATGTCAGAATTAGAATGCATGTGTTTATATGAGAATGATTAATTTGTTGACAGCAAGGCAACAAGGCGACAGGTTGTTGTCTGGGCTGAATTCGCCGCTGCAGTCAAATTAAACTAATTTCTATTTTTATTGGCGACAATAAGCAGTTAAGTGATGTCAATACTATAAGTCATGTTAAATAATAAGTGTTTAAAATCTCTTATTATGAAAAACGAAAAGAACAATAAAAATATAAAATAAAAATTATTTATTTAAAGATTTAAGTGTAAATCTATAATAAAACTGTAAGAGGACAATTTCAGTACAATATTTAAGGAAAATAGTGAAGAAATTATTGATTTGGAATACAAAATACCTATTTATTGAATTCTTATCTGTCTCACGTAAGTGCTGTTGAATAGATTTAAGTAAAATTTTGTGAGGAGATCCTTTAGAACCTTGGTTCAAACACGGATTTTTTTGTAGAAAAATAGAGAAACCAATGTAAAATCACCCAATTTTAATGTTATAATTGTACTAAAACAGTTGTCAGCTCATTTTAGTTTTGTATACAGAAAAATTTAAACACTTTTTACATACTTTTAATATAATTTCTTAAAACATATTTTTCGAAATTTGAATTAAAAAAATAGCTAGAAATGCCATACCGACGAAATAAAAATACTCAATTGTCATGGCGAAAGTGTACAAAGAATAATTGAGGAATGTATTAAGATGTACATAAAACTAAAATTCCTTTTTTGTGTGAACAACATTTAGTTATAAAATTTACTTTTGTTCTTAGTACTTGCTGGTTGAAGTACTTATTTATATTAATTTCAATTGTCGTATGGGAATCTGTAAATGCATAACACGATTGGTTTTATAGATATCAAAAACTGTTGTTTTTAGTATTTTTTATTTTAGTGGACTAGAAACTACAAGACACACACTACTGTTTTTATTATTGCTTCTGAGAAATACTTCTATATATTTTCAATCTTGAAGACAATCCAAACAAATTATTCTACTCTTTAAATAGCCTCTTACAAAATAGTTAAAACATTTTTTTAATTATAAATCTGAGCTGCTTCTTTAAAAATCGCTAAAATAACATCACTGAAATACAGTTAATTCGTACTTTTATTATGTAGCTGCTGCCTTCAAAATAATAATGTAGCTGCGTACAAGGCGACAAATGTTGCTAGCGTCATTTGCTGTCGTGTGTTCGTGTATCTTGCTGTGGCGAATGTGTTCAGAGCATAACAGATGATTATTATTTTTCAATGGTGCCACTATAAAAGTTTTTCGCGTTTTTAATAGCGATATTTAATGTATTGCGTTTTTAACAACACCATTTCATGCATTTATTGTATTGGCACCACTAATCTGTTTTTTGTAGCCGAGAAAAATAGAAATTAGCCTAAGTTGGCTACGGGCTACAAAAGTAGCCGTGTAGTCGGTAGTCGTGTAGCTGCTAAATATTTATTCTCATAAGCACGCATGTATTCTATTTTTGACATCTTGTAGTCGATGGTCGGTGGACATGATTATGTTTATAGCATAATTCGTATTTTTATTATGTAGCTGCTGCCTTCAAAATAATTATGTAGCTGCGTACAAGGCGACAAATGTTGCTAGCGTCATTTGCTGTCGTGTGTTCGTGTATCTTGCTGTGGCGAATGTGTTTAGAGCATTACTATTGCAAAAGGGAATCTAAGAAAAAACAAGTAAGAGTGCTTTATTCGGCTATGACAAACCTTATATACCCTTCACCATACATGTAAATCTAGTTTAGTGAAATAACTCCAATCAAATAAGCAAATATTGGGGTGACAGAGAATTAAAAAAAAAATATTTAGTACTGCATATATATAAAAATGACATCGGCTTTTAATGGATAAAGCATTTTTTTAATTTAGTATTTTCTTAAAGATCTCTTCTAAAGCTTTAAAATGATACCCGTATTGATATTTAAAAAAATTTGAAAATTTCAGAGCACCGTAACTCGGAAAATATGGGCGAGCGCCAATATTATCACTTGATGTTTTTGCTTTCTTATTTTTTAATTCTATATCGTCCCATATATATATTGATTTTTTTGGTTGGAGTTACTTTATTGTTCCAAATGACATAGAAAATAAGAGGTAGGCGTGGTGTTTTGCCTGCTGCCTCGAAGGACATGGACCGATCATGCTGATTTCCAATAGAACCTCTTTTGAGACTAAATCTGATCGATTAACATATTTATTTTTTTGTTAAATACATAAGAAGTCAGAATATATGCACTTTATGGGGTCGGAAATGGATGTTGTAAAAATTACACACGGAAGGACAAACTTAGTTCTACCCGTTTTCCACTTTCTGCGGTAAAGGGTATAAAAAGACAACATTCTTCTAAATAGAGGTATTGGTACGGTACCACTAACAAATTGTTAAATTTTTTAAGCGGAATACCTAAAGTTCTAATAATTTTCGCAGTTGGAGAAAAAATTGTTGCCAGAAACATTTTACTTTTTTTTATACATGGAGATGGAAACATTGCTTCATTTTTCACTGATTGAAGTATTTGCAGGTGTGTATGTAACATGTGTTATTGAAATTTAATTGATATGTCTGCTCGATAATGTGAAAATTGTTGAACAACATTGATTATTTTATATGGAAAATTTGACATTTAAAATGTGGTGTCTATCAGAGAACTGCACGAGTACACCGCAACCATGAGTACACCGCATACTTACTCTATACTTTTCATACTGGAGTATTTTAAACACCGCAATAAAGAGTTGCGGTGTTTATTTTACCCATTCTTGTAAGTGTTTTTTGTTGTGAGTATATTTAAAACAAAGAGCCTAAAAACGAGTCTAAAAATATCGCAATCAGAATTTTAAGTATTTTTTATACTCGTACGCAGAATTTTTTAATTCTTTTTTTTTAAGCAGCGTTGCCACATTTTTACCCTATTAAAGTTTTTTACTGCCGTTTTATAAAATTCTGCATTGTATGCAGATCTATTTATAAACAATAAAAAAAAGAAAATTTGATCAAATCTATTGCTTAAACATTGTAAGCAGAAAAGCAGGCAACAACCGTTTTCATACGTATGAAATACAACACATATTTAATGAATAAAATGCAATAAAAACCGCTTAAAGGCACAGCTTTTGTACACTATTTAAAGCAGGTATACTTATTTTGTTGCTATTTTTTATGTACAAATATTTTCAGTCTATACGCCTTGTGCTACTAACGGTATTTAGGAAAACAAAATGATAAAAAATAAAATAAATTTATTTTTCCAATCCGTGAGTAAAAGGAAAATTACTTAATTTTTTTAGTTTTAAACAAAATTGTATATACGCAGATGTAATATTGCATTGACTGAATCTCATTAGACCTAAATAATAATAAATAATAAATTGCAATAAAATTTTTAGTTTACATATTGTATTTTGTTAAATATAATTGTTGCTACTTGCTTAAAGAATAGAATGAACTATTCTTGAGTTATTAGTAAACTTTTGTTGTGTTTTTAATAAATGAAAATATGGCGAATTTTATGGGTTCTATTTAATTTATTTTCTGTTACATATTAAATAAACTTTCATAATTTCAAAGAAGTATGTATGTTAGCTAATTTTGACATTGGCGACTTTTGATATTGTGTTTGATTTAATAATTCTGATCTAATAACTCTGTTTTCCTATCACTACACACGTTAAAATCTCTCTCTTGGTGTTTGCTGTGAGTATGAGTATGAATAATGTAAAGCCAGCATCGCAAACATTTTACTTGAGTATGCTAGACACAAACTCATCAATACTCAAATCAAAGACAATAAATTTATAAAGATGTTGCAGTTTGAACATTTAAAAAATCAAAAATTATGAGCAGTTTCATGGTAGCGGGGGTAAGAGAGAAGAGGGAAGAAATTTCTGTGAGCGCAACCAAAACTCAAGAGAGCACAATATTAGTTTTGTAAACAAGACAGATTCATACACACATGCGTTTAAAAATGTTTGTGGATGTTCATAAGAATGGTTTGTTAAAGGAAATTATTGAGAGACAAAAACACAAATTTAACATATAGAAACGTACATACATACTTTCATATCTACGAGTACATATAAAGAAGAATGTGCTTTATAAAATTTTATTTCTGAATTCTATTTTTCCTACTTATTTAAAAATTGTTTGTAAAATAAGCTTAAAAACGAAAGTATATGACTGCTCTTGTTATTGTAGGGTAAATATATATTTTTATTTGTGTATTTTTACAAATATGCATAATCGCACCGTACTAATCATACCCTAAATTACGTTGGAAATTTTTTAGCATTTATTCTTGTGTAAACATATTTTTTTTAAGAAATTTCAAACAATGGTAATAAAATGAGGCACTTATTTATGTATATTTATTACACTATGCACATTGCTTCGTAATATATTTTTTATGTTTTTAGCTGCTGTTTTTACAAAATAGTATTTATAAGACCTTTATGCGTGTTTTTATAGTTCTTAGAACGGATATACATTTCCGATGGATATGTCAGAATTTGTCAAGGTTTAATTATATCTATATATTGATATATTGCATTTTTCGCAATTTTCCATATTTTACACCAAGAACTTTCTATTTTTCATTTGGAAAGCCATTACAAAATAATTTTACCCAAAATTTCGTACAAAAAAATTAATTTTAAAAATATTGTGCTAATTATTCTGAACAAATTATTAAAATCACCGATTTTGATTATTGAAGGTAAAAGGACGTCTCGATGGCCATTACACTACCGTTTACTTAGCTCGGCAGGAAACTTCTCACAAACATTTTAAACAAACTAAAATTTTTTGTTCAAGTAATAAAGTAAAGACAAAAATCAAAGTTTAAGCAAAAACAACAATTATTAACACTGGGGGCAAATTACGGCATTCGATATCGATCGAAATTTACATTTAAATTCTATTGAAATTTCGATCGATATCGAATGTCGTAATTTGCCACCTGATTTTATTTTTCTTTATGTACTGTATAAGGCTGACTTTTTTTCGGCTCTTCTATCCATTTAAAAGATAATGAAAAATAAAATTAAGACAACAAATAAAATATCACAACACACCAAGATAATTTATTTATGCCTTTTATATGGGCACTTGCAAGTTAATAATTAAAATTAAATTACGGGAATTTTAAATTAAATTTATTATCTTTAAAAAATATTGTGCTAATTATCCCGAACAAATTATTAAAATCACCAATTTTTTGATTTTTTCCAATTTTCCAACTTTTCTGGAGGGATTTTCAAAAATTTTCTTCCGTAAAAACCATTGAAAACTGACAAAATATGTTACAGAAATCGGCACAGCTGTCCTCATTTTATGAATTACTATACATTTTTTACACCATTTTAATATATAAGATTCACTAAGCACTATGTTCACTACAACTGAGACGCTAAACTAGTATTCTTCTTAGAATAGTGATAAAAGTTAATAAAATAAATGTTATTGAAACAATATAATTAATGTTAATAGTTATGGTATTTGATTTAAATGTATATCGTAATTAAATTTAGATAATAAATGAATATAATTTATTTTATTCGTGCTTGATTGCTTCAAATATAAAAATTTCGTGATATTCTCATGAAACATTTTTTATTTAAAAGTAGAAATTGAAATGTATTACTGCGTAGAAAGTATATTATGGCCATTTCACTACTTCTATTTTAGCTCATTAGTATATTTTACCCAAATTTTGTATAGAAAACTTGAAAGCCTTATATCAAAAGCCAAATTGATTAAATAAGAACTCTATTGAATTAATAAGAGAAAAAGACAGGAACAAAAAGACAGTATACAAAAACACAGCAAACATTCAGTAACTAAAAAAGTAAAGTAAATTAAAATCGAAAAGGTTTTGAATAATAAATTTTCATATTGATGATAAATGAATTTAATATTCGGTGTAAATCGATGTTATTTCTTTTATACAACAACAAAACACATACTGTTACCATACAAATACACAATGGGTAACATTGGTTTACGTTGGATATTTTATAATGTAAATACATACACATTCGTATGCACGTATATACAAATGAATTAATGTGAGATGAGAGTAACAATTTTGCTGAGAATAATAATCTCTGAGAAAAAGAGACTGAGAAGGATTCTGTGGCGTACTGTTGATCCTAGCAGGTGCTCAATTTTAATAGCCGATATTAAATATTTAGACAGAATTATTCAAGGGGCCATTGCAAAATTTGAGGAACTTTATTGGACCGATTTTCTGCAAAATATTCGCCTTAATAGTAGGACATTCGAGAAAGTAAAAAGTGGTGCCGGTCTTAGGAGACGGATGCCTATTTCTAGTTTGAGGGCTTCTGGGGACTCTTTTCTTACAGAAGATTGTGATAAAGCCAATATCTTGGCTGATCACTTCTGTGAAGTTCACAGAGGAGGCGATAACTTACGATCGCCTTCTTTTGAACGTATGGTTTCAGAGGAGGTATCCGCATTGATAGATTACTTGCCATCCCTGACTTTCGGGCAGGAAATTATGGCTGAAGGCAGGTTAATAGATGGCGATTTTCAAACATGGCCTAATTTAATTACATCTTACGATGTAGGATGTGCTCTAAAATTAAGATCAAATAAGAAATATAGCAGTGGTGATGGAGTTCCTGACTTTATACTAAGAAAGACGGATGCTGCCACATGGCGTTACTTGGCAATAATCTTCAACCATTGCCTCAACATTGGTTATTTTCCCAGAAAATGGAAAGCGGCAGTAGTGGTTCCCATTCCAAAGTCCAGCTTGGACCCTAGGGAAGCTAGCAGTTATAGACCTATCTCTCTACTATCCTCGTTTGGAAAACTAATGGAATGGTTTTTGTTATCTAGGATACGAAATGAAATTACAGATGGTGGTGTACTTAATGACTGTCAGTTTGGCTTTAAGGGAGACCATTCAACATCACACGCCCTAATGGTCTTCACAGACTTCGTGACCAGGGGCTTGAACAAAAGGTACCCAACTCTTTCGGTAAGTCTTGATTTCTCAAAGGCTTTTGACACCGCTTGGCAACAGGGGATTGTTTTCAAAATGATGGGCTTAGGCTTTGAACGCTCTACATGTAGGATGGTAGCTGATTTTCTTAAGGATCGCTCTTTTAAAGTAAAAGTAGGAACTGAAATATCAGATATTAGAGCAGTGGTGGCAGGTGTTCCTCAAGGCTCCTTATTGGGGCCGGTTTTGTACAATATTTTTGTTTCTGATATTCCACAGCTACCTGCGGGAGATCTTTTGCTTATGTATGCTGATGATATATTGATTGCTGCTAGTGGTCCTAGGGCGAAAAATGTGAATAACAGGGTCAACAATTACCTGAACATTCTTCATGAATGTTTATGTAATCATTGCCTGGTTGTTTTATCAGAAGAACTATAAAACCTTTTATTCTGCAGGGCAGTACTCAAGGTGTAGCATTAGAAATTTAAAATAATCACATTGGCTGTCGGTCTAAACTAATGACACTTTCCACCGCTTTAGCAAGTACAGCATATATTTCAAGGCTTTTATTAGTAACCTTTCAACACATTGAAAATTCTCCAGCTCGGTGCAGATCAAGTAATACATAAAGACGTGTGTTAAACTTTCAGCACAGGCGACTTATTCACGTTGAGATCCTTTTTTATCTGTTTCTCGTGCTTTCTTAGCATAGTTGCGCGTACTAAGTTAAGCAGGGTCGAGGGTAGATTTTTCTAGAATTTGTCAATAATTTTTTCTTTCTTAATAAAAATTTCAAATATAAAACGAACTTAAGCCGAATTAATTTATTCATTTGTTACAATCAACCATACATGAAAGTAATTTATTAAATGGACTAATTAATTATTAATTCTTTATTTTTACTAATGGTAATGCTTTTTAATAAAAATCTTTTATTGATAATTAGTTAAAAATAAAGTCATAAAACTAAATGATTTTAAAACATTACCATAAACGTCATAAAAATAGCCTTGCATTTCAGGGCCAGGATTCACTATCACACTCAGCCGTAAGACCTGTCAAAAAGTATGATAGTGTGGATTAGAAGTGAATGTCTTTTGACATTTCTGTGCGATTTTATAATCTTTTGAAATAATTCATAAAATATTTTTCTCCATGCGATCAGGGTTAATTTTTTAAGATTTTGAGGAGAAAAAACAAATTTTTAAAACCATATGTTTGGCACCTGCGATGCCATTTTAAAACGATTTTTAAAGTAGGACAGAATTCTGTCAGATTTTTGTGTGATTAAGTCGTACGATTGTGTATGATAGTGAATCCTGGCCTTAACTGATGAATAATTTTGCCATGCTAACCAATATCATGTTATCATGCTTAAATAACGTTGTCTGAACATTTGTACCATGGCTAAATCGTGTACTAGGTGGTGACAGTGACGAATTCATGTATTTTTGCCATTGCAGGAAATGTCAAACTTTATATAAAAAACTTGACGTTAATTTTTTATGTATGGAGTTTGACATTTCCTGCAACGAAGGCAATGAATGAGTTCATCACTGCCACCACCTAATTAAATTAAAGTCTAAAATAAATATTATTTTATTTTGTTTTGTAATTTTTTTTAATTTTTTAATATATTTTTTATAATTCTAAAATATTCAATTTTAATTTGTTTCTACAAAAGTGTTTCAATAATTGAAAAATAATTTTTTAATTAATGACAAAAATTTCTAATAATAAATAATAAAAATAATAGTATTAATTTATAAAAAGAAAATATTAATATTAAAAATGTTTAACCAACAAAAAATAAGGGTTTTATAGAATATATAACTACCTGGTACATGATTTCGCCATGATTTGTACATAAAGCCTAGTGGCTCTGTTTGATTTTGCGAAAAATGTTGAGCAACATGCAATATTTCGATTATTAAATATGACACTTAACTATTTGTGCCAACACAGCGTTTTAGAAAATAATTATCGTTTTATCGCCTTCAAGAATACCACATTGTCTGGAAAAAAATTTAAAACGTACTGAAGCAGAAGAGAAATAAATACTCATTCAAAATTAATTTTTATCCTTTTCTCTTTTTAAATGTACACTTTTTTCATTATTCTTTTTAAATTTTTTACCACAAAAATAAATCCAAACAAACGGTCTGAAAAAATAGTTTTTAAAAAATTTTCTACGAAATAAAATAATTCTTGCGAAAAAAAAACCAACTTCAAAACAGATTTCATCTGTCTGCCTATAACGGTTCAAGTGTATGGCCACATAAATTAGATTACATTAACTATTGGGAGACCCTTATATCTCCAAACTTTATACTTTTTCAACTGTTCAATATTTTGGCAATATACATCAAGTTGCAGCGACTGTAGGGTCACTCTTTAATTTCCAAATTTAAATTATATACTTGTTGTTGTAGTAGATTTAGCAATCAGGTTCTGTGTAAATTTCAACCGTCTGTCTGTAACGGTTCAACAGTTTGCCCATATACATCCGATTATATCAAATATTTAATTTATAATATAACATTTTTATACTTCTTATTATACCAAATAAAGTAGTGGACATTCTGTCTAAAATTAAGGTGTTTGTATACAACGGTTCAAAAAGAAACGGCCATTTGGAACAAATTACATTAATTTTGGGAACACCCTTTTAATGTTTAAAAGCAAAAAGTATATATACATAAAAAACATAAGTTAAAAAAAATAAAAACACTTCGAACAGATTAACTTTAAACTATTTATCAAGGCAGATTTATTTTACTAGGTAATATCGGCTCTACAACAAATACAACATTGACAAAAACAACATGCCTTTTTATTGTTGTTTTGTGGGTTGGAAACGTCAAAAACACAAAGAAAAATAAAAGATAATTGCTATCAATACACATGCTTGCTTTGTCTCGCAAACGCTTGTTGTTAGTGTTTTTTTGAAATTCGTAAACAAACAAAGGAAAATACAAAAACTTTTGACATTTCCAACTACAAACCAGCTGGGCGGACGACACTACCTAGTAAAATAAATCTGCCTTGCTTTTTATTTTAATACTGCGTTTCCATTGACTTGAAATCAACTAGTTTTAAGAAAAACACTTTGAAGTGTTTCCCTTGAGCTGAAGTGATTTATAAATTCGAATTTGTGACGTAACACTGACATTTTCTATGTAATTTGCGTCATTGGAAAGGGAATATAAGAGGCTATTTATTGAAGCAGGAAAAATTGAAAAAATAATTAAATAAAAAAATCTGGTGCGGAAAAACATTTTTTTACAAAATAAATTAAGTTATTCGGAAACTTTTAGAAAGCCATAGAGGAGAAAATCCTTTCGTCCGGCCGAAGGCCGGCTACGCAGAAAACCTTTAGAAAGTGAAGCCGGTGTTGGTTATACCATAGAGGAGAAAATCCTGTGGTCCGGCCGAAGGCCGTCTACGCAAGAAACCTTTAGAAAGCGAAGCCGCTGTTGGTTATACCATAGAGGAGAAAATCTTTGCGCCCGGCCGAAGGCCGGCTACGCAAGAAACCTTTAGAAAGCGAAGCCGCTGTTGGTTATACCATAGAGGAGAAAATCCTGTGGTCCGGCCGAAGGCCGGCTACGCAAGAAACCTTTAGAAAGCGAAGCCGCTGTTGGTTATACCATAGAGGAGAAAATCCTGTGGTCCGGCCGAAGGCCGGCTACGCAGGAAACCTTTAGAAAGCAAAGCCGCTGTTGCTTATACCATAGAGGAGAAAATTCTTTCGTTTTTGAGTAAAGTTATGTTTATATGGAAAAAATAGTTTTTTTGGAGCCTTACCTGATTTTTTTATTTTATTTTTACTTTTTTTCTATTTAATTGAATAGGCCCTTAAATTCCCTTTCCAATGATACCCATATTGTCCCATCCTACCATCGAATACTCGATATGTGCCTTATTAGATACAAAAACTTCGGAGGTCAGTAACTCCGAAACTAAGGGTTGCCGCCAATTTTTTCACTTTATATTTTTTGCTTAAAATTGCATTTTGCACCCCGTAGTCAACTTTTTTTTAATTTTGGTGCGGTGCCCGTAAACTAGATTTGTTCCCTAATTTCATAGTCTTTTGCCACAACAAGCTAGAAAAGTAAACACAATAGGTGTTTACCCTCTTGTTAACTTCGTTTATCGTTACATGAACAAAATACCAGTAAATGATGGAGTACGTTGATTTCAACGCAAAAAGTACAGAAAAAAACGGAAATGTACAAAACATCAAAATTGAAACGAATACTATAAAATGTTGTGAATGTGGGGAATTAATTGAACCGAATTCACATAATATGTGCTTGAAATGTTTACGTGAGCATATTGATATTACAGCAGGAATATGTAAACAAGTTGAACTGCAGTACTGTAAAGGTTGTGAACGATTTCTGCAACCCCCTGGTGAGTGGATAAATGCTGAATGGGAATCTCGTGAACTTATGGGCTTGTGTTTAAAAAAGCTGAAAGGCTTAAAAAAATTGGAATTAATAGACGCATATTTTATATGGACAGAACGTCACTCAAAACGCATTAAATTAAATTTAGTGGTAGAGGGAAATGCAGCTGAATTTTCATCCCTGCGACAAGGTGTTATTATTAACTATATTATTCAGAATCAGATGTGTCATGAATGTCACCGTGTTGAAGCAAAAGATTATTGGCGTTGTGTTGTTCAAGTAAGGCAGCATGCTGAAAATAAAAAGACGTATCTGTACTTGGAGCAGTTAATTCTTAAACATAAGGCGCATGAAAATACACTAGGAATTAAGCCTGTTCATGGCGGTCTAGACTTTTTTTATGCATCGGTTAATCATGCTCGTAAAATGGTTCATTTCTTAGAAAGCATGGTACCCGTTAAGGTGACACCATCGAAAAGGTTAATATCACATGATAATAACAGTAATATACACTATTATAACTACACATGGTCTGTGGAAATTGCACCACTATCAAAAGATAGCTTAGTTTGTCTTCCACAAAAAATTAGACATCAACTTGGAAACATGCCGCCGCTTTGTTTGGTTAATAAAGTAACTCTTGGAATGCACTTGATAGATCCAATGACGGCTAAAATGTCTGAATTAAGTGGTCTTAACTATTTTCGTTCTCCTTTTGATGCGATATGCAATCCTAAGCAGCTTATTGAATTTGTTGTAATGGATATTGAGCCTTTAGAAGTAAAAATAGCCAATAACAGGTCTGGTCAATCTCAAAAATCTTGTCATCAATTATGTGATATTTGGTTAGTGCGGGCTTCACAATTGGGCACTAATGAAAACACTACACATACTCGCTCGCACCTGGGACATATTCTCAGCGTTGGCGATTCTGTCTTGGGATATAGCATGAAAGAAACAAATATCAACGAGACAGAATTTGAAAAATTAAAATCAGATCAAATTCCAGACATTATACTTGTACGCAAATGTTACGATCGTGATGTTCGCAATAAACAACGATTTTGGAAATTAAAACACTTAACATATGATCCAGTAGACGAACGAATTAAAAGAGATAAACTTGATTTTATAGAAGACTTGGAAGAAGATGCTGAAATTCGAAAAAGTATTAATATTTATCGAAACCATGCAGAAACAGTTGAAACAAATCAAACAAATTCTATTCAAGAAAAGGCTGATGCCACAACACCCATAGATCTAACAGAAATAATAGATGAACTTTCCACAACGCTAAATATATATTCGAATATTGAAAGCTGACAAGAATAATTAATACTGTTTGTAGGTATTTGTGAAATAAGATATTTAATATTTTTGAGTAGTTTAGTCGACCTTTTTTAATGTTCTTCAGTAACTTTATTTTGGCTGTAGGTCAGTTGTTAATTAAAGACAAATAAAAATATGTTTTGATTTTTATTTTATTTTTCCGATATTTCGATCAACTTCGTTGATCATCTTCAGGGATCTAAAAATATTTATATAATTTAAAACACAATTAACACTCAAATAAAGAAATTAACAATAACAACAAAGGATTTTAACAAAATAATAATAAATGTAGTTTCCTTACAAATATAATAAAAAGTAATTTTCACTTATATTAATTTATATTAATAAAAGTTTTTAATTTTATTTTTACTTTTGCTCTATGCTTATTTATTATATGTCTATATATTTGTGCACATCTCTGTGTCACTCTTATAATTTAGTCTTTTTTCTATCGGTACATCAATTATGTGTAACATCTCCAGTGTGTATCTCTTTTTGTAATTGTCTTCTCCTGTCAATACACAGTGAAGCACAGTGGGCTGCAAGTGCCCCTTTTTGAGATAAGGGTTTTTTTTTAATTAATATCAGACTTATGTGAAGTCATCCTTGTCTTTAGTTTGGTTTTTGTGGTGCAAACATATACCTTCTGGCATATATTAGACCCGTCTCCATTGCAGTTAATCTCATAGACTATATTGGATTTTTCTTCTTTTTCTAAGTTTGCCTTAGTCTTACTGAATAATTTATTTGTAGTATTAATAGTTTTAAAGGCTAATTGTTTTTTTTTCCTTATTGTAAATGTCCGACTGCTTTAATCTCTCTGAGATTAAAGATATTTAATAAAATGTTCATTAAAAAAATAAACCAAAGTAAAGGCAAAAAATGCTTTTATAAAGAACATATTTTATATTTTTAATTTTTACCCTGACCAGGATTCGAACCATCGATTTTATAAATTAATGAAATTTTACTTTATTTTCGGCTTTTTGGTTCTTTTTAATTAATTTTCTAAACATTTTTAGAAAGAATGCTGATGAAGGATGTGGCGGTCCAGAAAATGCTGCATTTCATTCTGCTAGCGTCTAATTTTTCTTGTTTTCTTTGGAAAACGTCCGCATACATTTGTAAATAATTTTTCTTTCTAAAAATGTTTAGAAAATTAATTAAAAAGAACCAAAAAGCCGAAAATAAAGTAAAATTTCATTAAGAACATATTTTATTTAATATTCACTATGAAAATTTATTATTCGCAATCTTTTTATGTTAATTTACTTTAATCGTGCTAGACTCCTTCAAATATAAATATTTCATGATATTCTAATGAAATATTATTGTTTAAAACTACAAAATGAAGGGTATTACTGCAAGGAAAGTATATCCATATGGCCATTTCGCCACTGTTCATATAGCTCATCAGTGGATTACCCACTGTATGCACATAATGAGTCTCCTGTCATTGCTTTAAGACATGTCTCTCATCATTTAAATGTAGTTAAAGGTTTTTATGACAAATGGGGAATCAAAATTAATGCCTCTAAAAGTGAAGCAATTTGCATTCGTAACGCTTCTGGAAAATGCAGAAGTTTTGTCGTTCCTGAAAGTAAAACTCTTAAACTTTTTCTTGATAATATTGAGATTCCGTTTAGGGATAGTATTAAATATCTTGGAATTAATTTTAACAAACTTTTCAAGTTTAATTTTCATGCAAGAACTGTGTTAAAAAAAGCTCACAAAATTATGGGTTCTTTTTCAGGAATTATTTATAATAAATCTTTACCTAGTAGAACGAAGTTACTTTTGTATAAAACAAGTTTAAGACCAGTTTTTCTTTACGGGTTTCCTTTATGGTTCAGTATTTCACCTATTATAATCAAAGAAATGGAGTTATTTGAAAGGAAAATTATAAGGTGTTGCATTGGAAAAAATTTTGAATCAAACAATAAACGGTATTCAAATCGCTTTATTTATAATCAGTCCAAAATAACTCCAATTGGTTTGTATGTTTGTGACTTATTAAAAAGATTTGTATCCAGAATTTCACTTCATAATAATCTCTCAGTCAAGAACGTTTTTAATGAACAAATAAATTTTAGTTGGATGAATATAAACTATTTGTCACCTATAGGCTTTATTAATGAAGATCCTTCAAATTTTAATTTAAATAGTTCCTTATGTCCTTCTTTTTACTTGAAAAGCACGCCTGGCACGCACAGAGGTTAATGTCTTTTTGTTTGGTTGTTTAATTTTTTTGTTTAAGTTTGAGTTTTAGTATTAGTCATAAGTTTATTTAAGAGATTTACTCTCATATTATGTTAGCTTCGGGAGCAAGGGCATATTTTCTTTTTCAAAGCTTTTATTCTATGTAATAATTATTTCTTTTTTATGTTTAAGTATGGTACTGTATTTAATTATTGTTAAGATAATACGTTATAGTCTTAAGTTTTCTTTCTTTAAATTGTTGTTCGTTCTTTTATGGTATTAAAAAAAAAGGCTCAATAAATTAATTACAAATTACAAATTATTTTTTCCAAAAAATTCATTTATAAAAAAAAGAAACTTAAACTAACAATAGATTAAAAAAAAAAATCCTTACATACTAAAATCTTTTCTAAGGATTGTTACAATAAAATAATTAAAAAATCTTTACATATAATACAATTATTATTAATTTAAATGAAGATTAAAAGAAATTCCTCACAAAAGGATGAAAAGGGGAGCCAATTAATTACTTACGAACTAATGAAACAGAACAAAACAAAAAACTCATCTCTTGTGCGGGTCCTAGCTTGGACTCAAGATAACTCTCTAGTTGTAAATTCAGTTAAGACAAAAGCAATAAAATTTGGTCTTGCACTGCGTCTTAATTTTCATCTTGATTTATTCCTTGGAAATCATAAAATCCAAATTGTTGATTGCCATAAATGCCTGGGCATTGTTCTTGATAATAAGTTGTCTTTTTGTAGCCACGTCGATGTTTTATCGGCAGAATTTGGTCTTCGCTACGCCAACTTTACTGTACAAATATATACATGCCCTTACATGTTAGGAAAGGATTGGCTCATGCAATTTTGATGTCGGCTATTATTAGAGCGGACGCCAACGCACACCATGTTGTGTGGGGTAGCTTGGATTCAAGTGCAAGCGGGGAGTCTCTATTTGATTTCATTCTTTGTAACAATTTAGACGTTATGAGAAAGATGCAAGAAGATATTGTTAATTTATATATATGGCTATGTGCAAATAAATTGAAATTTAATATTAGTAAAACTAAATTTATGGTAATAACAAGAAATCATGTAAATAAAGATGAGTGTATATTAAAAATAAAGAATAACACTATTGATAGGATAAATATTTAGGCATAATGATAGATGAAAATTTAAGTTTTCTGATCATTTAAAGTATATTGTAAACAAAATCGCGAAGAAGATTGGAATACTAGCAAGACAGTATAATTTTACCACACTTTGTTTATTGTCTTTCAATACTGTTTCTTTTAAATGCAACTCAGATGGACAAACTCAAAAGTTGCAAAATAGGGCTATGCGTATTATTTTAAGCAAAAATTATGATACAAATATAAGAAGAATCTTGAACGAACTGAATTGGTTAAGTGTAAAACAAATTATTACTTTTCGCACATTGAAATTTATACATAATATAAGATTTGAAAAATGTCCTGATTATTTAAATGCGAAATTACAGTGTAATCATGAAGCTCATAGTTATAATACTAGAAGAAAAGATAATTATAGATTGCCATTTATGAGAACTATAAGGGATATGAATTGTCTGGAATATAAGGGAATAAAAAAATATAACGAACTGCCAAACAACATAAAAGACTGTGAAAATATTATTGTATTTAAGAAACTTCTTTTTGAATATTGTAAAAATAATTAACCTATGTATATATATACATACATCTAGGTTTAAGCAATCCGTAATAATAAATAAATAAAAATAAAATAACCGTTGGTTAGAACCCACTTTTGTTGCAGTAAATAGAAGGGAGGTTCTTGATGTGACGCTACTTAGTACTAAGCACTCAGGTATATAGAATTCGAGATAATAATTCAGGCAAATGGAGTCATGTCCGGACGAAATAGAAGAAAAACAGACTGGGAGGGGCAACGGTCCCTGCTTTCGGGTTTTCTTTCGAGCCCACCGGTAACAGAAAACTGGCGAGACATTTAAATTGCAGTGAAGGCATTAACTAACGCGTTCGAACGTGCGACTTCGGAATCTTGCAAAGCTTCCCGTAGGCTTTTCAATGAGGTGAAGAGATCGGGAAACTGGTCGGCTTACAAACCCTCAGTGAATAGATTTAAGAAAATGGTAAAGAATGCGAAGCAGAGGTCCTAGAGATCCTTCTGCAGTGCAGTGGAGGGTTTTTCTGAGACGAGTATACTCCGCAAGATCCTATCGGCATCGCCCATTGTCCCTAGTTTTATTAGGAAACCCTGTGGCAAATGGACCCTAGAGTTTCCCATGGCAACTAATTTTTCAGGCTGTACTCCCTTCACGGGGGAAAGCTTAGCCATCCCTGATTACGACGCATCAGTTTACTTCCCTATAAATATTGAAAGACTCATGAATAGATTTGACCCGTTCAAATCAGCGGGTCCCGATAGCATTATACCGGTTGATCTTCAGAAAATTGCGGACATTGTTGATTCGGATATACACAGCATGCATTGCATGAAAATACTAAAAATTTTTAAAAATGCTAAACCCATTAAGAGCATATGTCATTTTAATGTAAAAATATATATGTATACAAATGCAGTACCAACATTTTTTTATTCTCTGTCACTCCAATATTTGCTTTTTCGTTTGAAGTTACTTCACTAAACTACATTTACATAGATGGCGAAGGGTTTATAGGATTCGCCTTGAGCCGAATATAGCACTCTTTATATTTGTCATGGCGAAATAATACCAGGTGGCCGCAATGGCGAATTCATAATTTTCGCCGCAAACGTTAAATGTCAAACTCCATATAAAAAAATTATATACACATCAAGGCGAATCAATTATCAGGTGGCAGCGTTAGAAAATTTATTATTTTTTGCTGGTGAAACGAATGTCAAACTTCATATAAAAAAAATGGTAAACAGATTTTTATATATGGAGTTTGACAGTAGTGTACACGGCGAAAATTAATGAATTCGCCTACGCTGCCACCTGGTAATTGATTCGCCTTGATACACATTTTCTACATGGCGAAAATATACAAGGTGGTCTCGATAGCGAATTCATTAATTTCGCCGTAAACTCTAAATGTCAAACTCCATATATAAAAAATATGTATAACAGTTATAAATATTTTTTATATATAGAGTTTGACATTTAGAGTTTGCGGCGAAATTAATGAATTCGCTATCGAGACCACCTGTATTATTTCGCCATGCATTTTCTATATATGGAGTTTGACATTTAGCGTTTACGGCAAAAGTGATAAATTCGCCATCGAGACCACCTGTATTATTTCGCCATGATATTTGGAGACAGTAGTGTTCACGGCGAAAATTAATAAATTCGCCTACGCTGCAACCTCGTAATTGATTCGACTTGATTTATTTGGTATGGCAACACTAAAATGATATTTCAGTTCACGTGTTTTTGTTTTTTTGTAAAAAAATAGTTTTAAAAGTTTTTACTAAAGACAAACAAAAAAATAATTGAAATATCGCGGTATCTAGTTTAGTTTGAAAATAATGGAATATGTAGATTTTTCTGACGGAGCTATTACAGGTACAGCGGCTACCAGCCATGCTCAGCAATCTGTAATACTGTGTTGCGAATGTGGCGTGACGATACAACCAAATCCTTCCAATATGTGTGTCACTTGCCTACGTAATCACGTTGATATTACTGAAGGTATACCCAAACAAGCTGTGCTACATTTCTGTCGCAATTGCGAACGGTATTTGCAGCCGCCTGGAGAATGGATACAAGCTGCCTTGGAGTCAAGAGAGCTTTTGGCTCTTTGTCTCAAAAAACTAAAAGGGCTTAAGGAAGTAAAATTGGTCGATGCTGGTTTTGTGTGGACAGAAGCACATTCTAAGCGCATTAAAGTAAAATTGACAGTACATGGAGAAATATCAGGAGGTACCGTACTTCAACAGGTTTTTATAGTGGAATTTACAATTCAAAATCAAATGTGTGATGATTGTCATAGAACAGAAGCAAAAGATTTCTGGCGTTGTATGGTGCAGGTTCGTCAAAGAGCAGAAAATAAGAAAACATTCTACTATTTAGAACAATTAATACTAAAGCATAAGGCTCATAATAATACTTTAGGCATCAAACCTTTGCACGGGGGCTTAGATTTTTACTATGCCAGCGAAAATCATGCTCGCAAAATGGTAGATTTTCTGCAAACAATGGTTCCTGTTAAAGTTACCTCTTCGAAGCGTTTAATATCACACGACATACATAGTAACAACTTTAACTACAAGTATACGTGGTCGGTTGAAATTGCTCCTCTATCTAAAGATAGTGCTGTGTGTTTGTCAAAAAAGCTGAGACAACAGTTAGGAAATCTGTCACCAATTTGTCTTATACAGAAAGTAACCAGCGGAATACATTTAATAGATCCCATGACAGCTCAAGTTGCCGAAATCTCAGGCCAAGTATTTTACCGTTCACCTTTCGATGCCATTTGCAATCCAAAGCAATTGGTTGAGTACATAGTAATGGACGTAGAAATAATTATGGATAAAGATCGAAAATATTACCCTGGGCAAGGCCAGCTATCTTTTCGTCACGTACTCTGTGATATATGGGTTGTGCGAGCTTCCGAATTAGGGATCAATGACAACCAAGTACATACACGTTCACATTTAGGGCATATTCTTAAAGTGGGCGATTCTGTGTTGGGATATAATTTAGCCGAAGCTAATATTAACAATGTCGAATTTGATAAGCTTGTCAACGAGCAAATACCGGATGTGGTGTTAGTGAAAAAATGTTATATAGATCGTCACACACGCAACAAACAACGTTTGTGGAAATTGCGTCATTTAGCAGACGAAGCTACAGATGAACGTAGTAAACATGATTATCATGAATTCTTGGAAGACTTGGAGGAAGATCCTGACTATCGTAAACAAGTAAATATTTATCGTGATGCTAAAAAGATTCCAGTTGATAGTGGAGACACTTTGGGTTTCAACGATAATGTTCCCCGCATAACGCTGGCGGAGATGTTAGATGATTTAACTTTAGAATGTGCTGACGAAGAAATGGGAGAAACTGACTAAATATCAGAAAAAGTAAACTTTGTACACATTTTAACATACAGCTTTGTATATTAGGAAAAAATAAAATATTTAAAAGTATTTTTTACTTATTTTGCACACATAAAATATTCTTTATATTTTGGCAGTACTCGAGAAATTATAAAATAAATACATAGGTAGTTTCGTTTTAGAAGATTACTATCATCGTTTTTTATTTTTCTTAAGAAGAAAATTGCCATAATGGCGTGGACTAAAAAAATTGTGAGTTGAAATCGAATGAAAGGTGTTCTGTAGTTCACAATCGCAAGAAATTTTGCGACTTCAGACCGCAAGCACATACTGAAGTGAAGTTATGAATTTTACTTAAAATAAACTTTAAAGCAACAATTAAATTATACACAAATGAAAATTAATAGGTATGTTTTCTTTTATTAAAAACAAATTAATTTTTACACAATTAAATTCGCAAATGATTAATTTAAAACATATTATTTGTTCTATCAATTGTTTGTTTTCCATGAATTATCACAATCTCTAAGCGTCCTTCTTTTTATTCGTTATTTTTTTAAGAAATGAAATTAAAAAGGCAGTTCCAGGCATTTTGTTCTAATTTTGATTTGCTTATTTATGTTTTGTATCGTAAAATTATGTTTTCTTTTCGAACGTAAGTTTGAAAAGAGCAATTCGCAAGCAAAAGTTGGCGTTTTTGAAATCACATGCGATTTTAAAAACAAACGAGTGTCAGAACATGCCAAAAAACTTGTGGAACAAATCTAGTTTACGGGCACCGCACCAAAATTAAAAAAAAAGTTGACTACGGGGTGCAAAATGCAATTTTAAGCAAAAAATATAAAGTGAAAAAATTGGCGGCAACCCTTAGTTTCGGAGTTACGGACCTCCGAAGTTTTTGTATCTAATAAGGCACATATCGAGTATTCGATGGTAGGATGGGACAATATGGGTATCATTGGAAAGGGAATTTAAGGGCCTATTCAATTAAATAGAAAAAAAGTAAAAATAAAATAAAAAAATCAGGTAAGGCTCCAAAAAAACTATTTTTTCCATATAAACATAACTTTACTCAAAAATGAAAGAATTTTCTCCTCTATGGTATAAGCAACAGCGGCTTTGCTTTCTAAAGGTTTCCTGCGTAGCCGGCCTTCGGCCGGACCACAGGATTTCCTCCTCTATGGAATAACCAACAGCGGCTTTGATTTCTAAAGGTTTCCTGCGTAGCCGGCATTCGGCCTGACCACAGGATTTTCTCCTCTATGGTATAACCAACAGCAGCTTCGCTTTCTAAAGGTTTCTTGCGTAGCCGGCCTTCGGCCGGGCGCAAAGATTTTCTCCTCTGTGGTATAACCAACACCGGCTTCGCTTTCTAAAGGTTTTCTGCGTAGCCGGCCTTCGGCCGGACGAAAGGATTTTCTCCTCTATGGTATAACCAATAGCGGCTTCGCTTTCTAAAGGTTTCCGAATAACTTCATTTATTTTGTAAAAAAATGTTTTTCCGCACCAGATTTTTTTATTTAATTATTTTTTCAATTTTTCCTGCTTCAATAAATAGCCTCTTATATTCCCTTTCCAATGATACTCATATTGTCCCATTCCGCCATCAACTACTCGATAAATAACATATTATATATAAAAACTTTGGAGGGCCGTAACTCCGAAACTAAGGGTTGCCGCCAAATTTTTCACTTTACATTTTTTGCTTAAAATTGCATTTTGCACCCTGTAGTCAACTTTTTTTTTATTTTGGAGCGGTGCCCGTAAACTAGATTTAAGCCAAACTTGTTATAAAACCTAATAAAACATATGAGATTTTAATTTTTTCAAGATAATTTTGTCATATAGAGATAAAACGAATTTATATTAAGCTCTTTATTAATTTGGTAGCACATACACCAAAATTTTTATCTGGTCTGGTAGCATATTATACAAAGCAGATGAGCAAGCTACATTCATTTTACTAGGTAGTAGCGCTCAACAACAAATACAACATTGGCAAAAACAACATGATTTTTTATTGTTGTTTTTTACGTTGAAAACGTCAAAAACAGAACAAGAAATACAAATGCTTGCTCTGTTTTGCAAACGTTTGTTGTTAGTGTTTTTTAAAATTCGTAAACAGAGTAAAAAACAAACAACTTTTGACATTTTCAACTACAAGTCTGCTGAGCGGATGACACTACCTAGTAAAAAAAATATACCTCGCAGATGAGAAACACTAATTTTTCTGTACAATTCAGTGATTTATTTCTCTTTTGCTCCCAGCTAAAAAAAAGTTTGTTGGAAAAAATCAACTCAATTTACAATTTGCCTTGGAAAAAGTTTGTTATTTTCTTCCACGTAGGAGATTATAAGTTTTGACACTCGAAGAAGGAAAAATCACAATAGTCATCTGGGCTGTTAAGGTCTTCTGCTATTAATTCACCTTGATTGTTATTAGGTCTGTTCTAGATGCATAACATAATAGTCCGGTCTTTTAAGAGTAAAAAGTATATTAGTCTCTGAATGTGACAAAGTTGTCCGAAATTGCTGGAACGCAAGAAACCACAATTGAACATTCTAAAATACTAATAGTGCTGACTTTCTTAAATAAATTTTAATTTAGTGATTTTAGACGCTTAAAATTAAAAATATTTTAAAAACAAAGCTTTTGCATCATTGCGAACAGCTGTAAAAAGTGACTGAATATAAAAAGTATAAACCAGTTATTACTTAAAAATTTATTTATAATTTTTTGCAAAATAGAAAGCCAAGTAACTGTTGTATGTTCTTCTTTCTTCAAATATTTTACACAAATTCAAATACAAATGTTTTGAAATTCATCCTCTATGCATTGAGATACCACATCTTCTAAATATTTATTAATTCTGTTTCTTTTTTCTACTTCTTATGTCTACTTCTAAACACTTCAACAAAACTTTCTCCCTATCAGAATCTTCAGCAATTAAGTCCAAAATGTAGACTTGATCAAACTCACTTGATGTGTTCTTCATGACTTCTTCAATGATCTATAAAAGCATATTTTTTTAAAGTGATAAATATCTACATATATATGTACAAGTACTTACAACTAAGAGTTTATTTTAAAAATCTTCCATTTTTCCTTTTAATTAATTTTAAGTAAAAACTTTGTCTGCCGTATTCACAAAATAATAAAATAGATTTCAAATATACATATTTTAGGACAAATTTAAATGGGAAATTTTACATAAAACACATTTCAAACTTATTAAATTTTTTAGTTATTTATTTAAAAATTATTTGATTTTTAAAGTAAACAAAAAACATCTGATGTTTTTTTTAAAATCTTAATTTAGTAATGGCAGGGGTACATAACCACAGCGCCAGGGTATCCCACAAGTATTTTGATATAAATAGTCTCTCCAGGAACTGCACATCGACCTATACCTTCGTATATGAAGTGGTAAAATCCTGAACAGGATATTGAATTATTAACGAGTATATACAAATTTTTATAAAAGCCTGTTAAGAAAAAACGTGCCCGTTGCGTCTTCAATTATAATTTTTCAAAAAGGAAAATCTGCTCGCACTCAGATGTATTACAAATATGAATTGAATAAATAAATAAAAAATAAATAAATATTCCGCCTTCGAGATAAAGTAATAAACTCCATATAATAATGTAATTCTAGTCCGAACTTGCCCAAAGAAAAAGTTCGTACAATTTTGTACAGAAAGTTAAAAATTTTACTCTCTAATTTTCTCTCAAAATTGTACAAAAATTTTTATCTGGAACGCTTTTGGACAAAATTGTACAAGTTCGGACTGTTTTTTTTATGCATCTGGAACGGACCTGTTATAGATATATTTTGAGCGCTAGTAACAATTAGCCACAATTAGTAACAATTTTTAATTACTGAACAGGCCTATTATTGTTGCAAGAAATTGCGAGAATAAGGAAAATAAATTTTTTGTAATTCTTAAAAAATGATAAATTTTTTAAAGCAAACTCGTAAATTTATTAACATTAAGGTAATTTCTTTTTAAATTAAGAAATTACTAAAATTATGAGTATTAATCTTTTATTTTACCAGGAACCCATATGTATTGTGTTGGGGAATGAGTCCTGCGATCTTGACTCGGCTGTATGTGCAATATCGTTAGCATATTTCTATCAAAAAAACAAAGGCTACAGTTTAGATTTAGCAACAAAATGCAACTTTTTGCCAATACTTAATATACCCAAAAGAGACTATCCCTTAAAGACTGAAGTTAAATATTTGTTTGAACAAAATAATATCAATGAAGAGATTCTAACGTTTAAAGATGAACTAAATGAAGACTTCTTAAAGAATAATGCATTTGTACTTGTTGACCATCATGTGAGTCCCTTTTTAAAGAGATGTATAGCAATTTATGATCATAGACCAAAAGATGAATCTGTAATTATTCCTGATAATTGTTTGCTTCATTTAAGCCTAGTGGGTTCCTGTGCTACACTTGTTGCCGAAGAGTTTGTCAATTCAAAAATGTTGGGTGAAACTGAAAAGGACATCTTAAATTTATTGCGTAGTACTATAATACTGGATACTGTTAACTTTTCGGAGTCGGCAGCTAGAGCTACGCCAAAAGATGTTAAAATTTGTTTAGTCTTAGAAGAAGTTATTAAAATTACCAACGGTATACAAAGCAGAGAGGAATTGTTTAAGTCTCTAGTTAAAGCTAGAGCAGATGTAAGTTCCTTAACAGCTTTTCAATTGTTAAGGAAGGATCTAAAAATTTTAACTTCATCAAGAAACGGTAACATAAAAATAGCTTTACCCGGGTTTCCTTTGCCGGTACAACAGTTTATACTAAAACCTAACGCTGCCGAGGCCGTGAAGGAACTAGCTAAAGAGTTCAGCTGTTGTGTTGTTTTTTTACTGGGCATGTATATTCAACCGCAAGACAATAGTGTTCATCGTGATTTTGGTATAATTAACATTAGCGACACTAATTTATGTGAATCGATTCAAAAACGTCTTCTCTTACTTGATGAGCCTAAATTGTCAATTGAAAATTACAAGAATTGTAATTTTATGGGAGGATCATTTTATGAACAACACAACGTAAAAGTTACCAGGAAACATTTGCTTCCAATTGTTAAAAGTGTTATAGATGAATAAAAAGGCCTACTAAAGAAATCAAGAATTCCGTAGGTATAGAAACGTATTTTTACCTACTTCAAAAAAAAATAATGTTGGTTTTTAATAATGTTTGTGCTTACAGAACTCAGTAATTCCTGAACCGATTTTGAACATTTTTTGTAATTTGATAGATTATGTTCACAGGATTGATCCCGTTTTAAAAACAGTTATTAATCTTAAAAATTAAGGGTGTCCCATAAAACATATTTTTTATGTATATTATGAACTGTAAAGGGCACTTCTTTAAAATTTAAAATGATTGCGTATTACTACTATAGCTTCCCAAAACAAAAAGTAATACAAATATTAATTTAAAAATTAAAGGGTCTCCCCATAGGTGACGTAAATTGACCTATATAGGCCTATCTTTTGAACCGTTATAGACAACCACTTGAATATAAGGCAGAATAATGTCTACTACTTTGATATAACAAAAAGTATAGACTTTTTAAATTATTCATTAAAGGTTTGCTATGAGCGTTATAATAAGTATCTATAAAATTTTTAAATTATATAATTATAAGTTCCAAAAGTTAATAAAATTTGATGTGGCCACACTTTTGAACCGTTATAGACGGACAGCTGAAATTTACAAGAAACCTATATTGATAACTCCGCTATAATAAGTATAAAATTCGGATTTGTACATTAAAGAATGTCCCAATAGTTGATTTGGCCGAACTTTTGAACCGTTATAGACAGAACGCTAAGACTTAAAAGTTACCTGTATTAGTGAGCCCGCTATAACAAGAAGTTTATAATTTAAATTTAGAAATTAAGGGGTGTTCCCATAATTTATGTAAAGACTATCTTTTGAACCGTTGCAGACAAGGGCCGACTTCCTAAACGCCTGTTGCAATGCATAATTTAAAAAAAATGCGTATGCAATGCGAAACATGTTTTAAATGCAAGCTTGCGTTGCAGAGACATGTTTTGCATTTTATCGGCATTTAGGAACGTCGCTATGCAACTCATACGTAAAGCAAATGTCAAAAACATGGTATAAAATTTAATAATTTTTTTTTATAAAAAATAGAGGTTACACAAAATTATTATCCATTTTGTTGGCAAGTGCTGAGGAATTATCTCAGGTCAAATCTTCCAAAAAATTCTATATTGCAATAGAAACCTATTAAAGAGAAAACTTTATTAAGGACAATAAAAATCCCGGAAACAAGTGATCAAAAATAAATATTTTTTTTAAATTCATTGAATTAATGAATGATGACAATTTTTGTTCACATTTCATTTTAAAAATAACATTTTTAAAATATTTGCATGGAAAATAAAAATGCTGCGTGATTTTGACTTCCGATACTTATTAAAATGAGTTGCCAAACGATTAGGAACATTGTACGTTGCCAAAAAGTTTAGATATGCGTTTACGAAGTGTATGCATTGTAAATATGCACTGCAACTTGCGTTTAGGAAGTCGGCCAAGTTCTTGCAAAAATGCACAGAATGTCGATTGCCATGACTATTATAGTAAAAAGTGTTATTTAAAATTAAAGGGAGCCCCAATAGTTCATTTATTTTAATGTATATGGCCACACTTATGAACAGTTGTAAACATACGCTTGAAATTTGAAACGAAGGAACAAATCTAGTTTACGGGCACCGCACCAAAATTAAAAAAAAAGTTGACTACGAGGTGCAAAATGCAATTTTAAACAAAAAATATAAAGTGAAAAAATTGGCGGCAACCCTTAGTTTCGGAGTTACGGACCTCCGAAGTTTTTGTATCTAATAAGGCACATATCGAGTATTCGATGGTAGGATGGGACAATATGGGTATCATTGGAAAGGGAATTTAAGGGCATATTCAATTAAATAGAAAAAAAGTAAAAATAAAATAAAAAAATCAGGTAAGGCTCCAAAAAAACTATTTTTTCCATATAAACATAACTTTACTCAAAAACGAAAGAATTTTCTCCTCTATGGTATAAGCAACAGCGGTTTTGCTTTCTAAAGGTTTCCTGCGTAGCCGGCCTTCGGCCGGACCACAGGATTTTCTCCTCTATGGTATAACCAACAGCGGCTTCGCTTTCTAAAGGTTTCTTGCGTAGCCGGCCTTCGGCCGGGCGCAAAGATTTTCTCCTCTATGGTATAACCAACAGCGGCTTCGCTTTCTAAAGGTTTCTTGCGTAGCCGGCCTTCGGCCGGGCGCAAAGATTTTCTCCTCTGTGGTATAACCAACACCGGCTTCGCTTTCTAAAGGTCTTCTGCGTAGCCGGCCTTTGGCCGGACGAAAGGATTTTCTCCTCTATGGTATAACCAATAGCGGCTTCGCTTTCTAAAGGTTTCCGAATAACTTAATTTATTTTGTAATTTCCGCACCAGATTTTTTTATTTAATTATTTTTTCAATTTTTCCTGCTTCAATAAATAGCCTCTTATATTCCCTTTCCAATGATACTCATATTGTCCCATTCCGCCATCAACTACTCGATAAATAACATATTATATATAAAAACTTTGGAGGGCCGTAACTCCGGAACTAAGGGTTGCCGCCAAATTTTTCACTTTACATTTTTTGCTTAAAATTGCATTTTGCACACCGTAGTCAACTTTTTTTTTATTTTGGAGCGGTGCCCGTAAACTAGATTTAAGCCGAAACGAACCTAACTCTGCTATAAAAACAAGTAAGTGTGCTATACTCGGCTATGCCGAATTTTATACATATCGCACTTGATCAACAAGAGGGTATTAACTCAAAATTTTAAAATTTTCAGTAGAGTCAAAAAACTGTTTGTGGCCACATTTTAACAGATTTTAAAAATTCAAATATACCATAGGAAGCAAATTTCATTTGAAAATATGGCCGACTTCCTAAACGCCTGTTGCAATGCATAATTGAAAATAATGCGTATGCAATGCTAAACATGTCTTAAGTGCAAACTTGCGTTGCAGAGACATTCTTTGCATTTTATCGGCATTTAGGAACGTCGCTATGAAACTCATACATAAAACAAATGTCAAAAACATGGTATAAAATTGAATAAATTTTTTTAGAAAAATAGAGGTTACACAAAATTATTTATCCATTTTGCTGGCAAGTGCTGAGGAATTATTTCAGGTCAAATCTTTCAAAAAATATTGCTTTGCTATAAAAACCTATTAAAAAAAAAACAACTTTGTTAAGGACAATAAAAATCCCGGGAACAAGTGATCAAAAATAAATATTTTTTTAAGAATTCATTGAATTAATGGATGATGACATTTTTCATTCACATTTCATTTTAAAAATAAACAAGAAAATACTTAGCCATTACAGCTCAAATGTTTGCATACAAAATAAAAATGATGCGTGATTTTGATTTCTGATGCGCATTAAAGTGAGTTGCCAAACGATTAGGAACATTGTACGTTGTCAAAAAGTTTACATATGCATTTACGAAGTGTATGCATTGTAAATATGCATTGCAACTTGCGTTTAGGAAGTCGGCCTATATATACATTGTTTTTGTTTTAAATTTTACCAATCATTGCAAAAAAAAATCAATTTTTTGAGTTAACACCATTTTTTTGAAATTTATCGATATTTTTTTTGGTATTATTTTGAATTATGACGCTTTAGTTGAAATTTTAATAAAATTTAAAAATATTTTATTTCAACAAAAAGGTAGTAACTCGAAATACAACCAAATATAAGTAAAAAAGTTTGATTATTTTTAACATTAATAAAGGCTCAAATCAAAATAATACATTTTTTATAAAAATATACGACTCATACCTATTTCAACTTTTGTATTAATTCGAAATAATACCTTTTTGTTGAAATAAAGGTAATCACTACATTATCATGAATATGGTCTCAAAAGTGGTTTTCGAGATGAAAGAGAAAACTGAATACGTTGATATTTTTACAGTAAATAGATATTAATGCTGTTAGCTGATTTCTTGAAAAAAGTGATATTTAAAAAATTTTGAGTTAATACCCTCTTGTTGATCAAGTGCGATATACCCTTCACTTTATATCGCACTTGATCAACAATAGGGTATTAACTCAAAATTTTTGAAATATCACTTTTTTCATGAAATCAGCTAACAGCATTAATATCTATTTACTGTAAAAATATCAACGTATTCAGTTTTCTCTTTCATCTCGAAAACCACTTTTGAGACCATATTCATGATAATGTAGTGATTACCTTTACTTCAACAAAAAGGTATTATTTCGAGTTAATAGAAAAGTTAACATGGAACTGATTCGTAAATTTTCATAAAAAAGGTATTATTTTGAGTCTCTTTTCAATTTGGTTTTATTTTGAGTTGATACTGTCTTGTTGATATAATTTGTTTCATTTATGATCGAAACATTTTAGAAAAATGGTATTAACTCAAAAAATTGATTTTTTTGCAATACTTGCACAGATTTCTAGGAAAAACGATGTAAATATATTTTTAAATGGAATTTGCTTCCTATGGTATATTTGAATCTTTAAATTCTGTTAAAATGTGGCCACAAACAGTTTTTTGACTCTACTGAAAATTTGAGTTAATACCCTCTTGTTGATCAATTGCGATATGTAAATCTAGTTTAGTGAAGTAACTCCAATCAAAAAAGCAAATTTTGGGGTGACAAAAAAAGTTGGTACGGCAATAGTTATATATATTCATCAAAATGCCATCGGCTCTTAATAATTAGGTACTGCTTATAAAATTTCCGATTTTTTTTTTTTTTTGTTATATGAGTAAAAATTTGTGGGGACATGGACGATTTCTCATTAGTTACGTTGTCGGTTTTTTTTTGCAAGATTTTTTTAAATTATTTTGCTAGTTTTCATTTTAGCCAATTTGTGGAATCTTTTAAAGTGATTAAAGTAACATACCCTGGAAATACCCCACTTGTGATTTGTTGATTCTTCTCAATAGAAAATTAGCTCTACAATAGCTGCATATTTTTCACCACATATAGGTAAAACTAGCCAATGTAAGGTGTACGAAAAAAAGTCGTAACTTACGGTTTTAACTTAAATTTTTTTATTATTTTACAACTTTTTATAAGTTATCACTTCAGTTAAAAAAACATTTACTCAGCGTCTTCATCTTCATCATCGTTGGAACTGATTCTGAAGTAACGTAGTTCATAAGAATCCTTTTCGTTGGCGACAACGCGGATCCAATCACGCAAACTGTTCTTTTTCAAGTATCTCTTAGTCAAGTACTTCAAATAAGCCTTAGAAAAGTGGACATCGGAGTTGACGTACAACTTCATTTTAACACGTTCAAAGGTGACATTGTTGCCCAAGTTGTTCACTTTTCCGTTAACCTTCATGCGAGCTTTAATGTACTTTTCCTAAATTATAAACAGCAATAAAAATTAAGTTAAAAATTTAGTCGAAAAACTTCTACAATAATGTCTACTTATAGCAATTGACGGTTTCTAATATTTGGACTTTAGTTTTACTTTCTCTTTTGTTGTTAAGCTTTTAAATCAGGATATAATTTAAAAACCAAATATAAAAAGAGTGTGATTTTGTTATGCCACTGAGTACACTGTCATTAGAGCGATGGTATCACTCTCTAACGACAAATCAATCGTGGCCACGCCATACAATTGCCATAAAATATTTACAATTTGTTTACAAATATTTCTATTTATGCTTAAAAAATTACCTGTTTTGCTATATTACGAATCATGGATTTTCCTTAAGCAAGTGTTCAAAGGATAATTTTGTTAGTTATATAAAAAAAAAAAAAATTAAGCTTTGCTAAGCGTAAATGGATACCTGCAGCGCCCAACTTGGAAAAACGCTTTGGCAGGGCGCACTATGTATCTTGGCCTGAGCACATGCGGTTGCAAGTGAACCCAACCCAGGGCCCACCACGTGGCGGTTTACATAGCACGACTTGACGTAGTTCACAAACGGTTGCACCACTGGCCAGACCCGGTTCTGACAATCAGAGGCTACCCCGTTGTGCTACATCCGGAGCCCCTCTTGAAACTTTTATAACAGAGAATAAATTTTACTTAAGCATAGCAACATGTAAAGGGCCGTTAAGGCGAATATGTAGTTAGAATATTTCAGTGTATGTTGCCTGTATAAATTTATTATTTTGTATTGAATAAAATTTAAGAGTCGTTTACTTACAAAGTCGGCAACATCCAAAATGTTATCTTCAGCAATATTGGTACAATCGATGGCATAACGTAATGAAACCTTCTTCTTTTTAAGTCCCTTGCCGCGCAAAACAGCCTTCTTACCAACTTTACCGGTAGCAGCTGCGGCTGCATTAGTTACAGACTTTTTGGGTTTAGCAGCTGCAGGTTTGGTTACAACAGTTTTAGCTACTTTTTCAGCAGCAGGCTTTTCAGTCTTAGCCGGTTCGGCTTTCTTGGCTGGAGCAGAAACCTTTACTTCTTTTTTTGGCGCTTCTTTAGTAGGAGCGGCTGTTTTAGCTTCTTTCTTAGCGGGAGCTTTGACATCTTTCTTAACAGGAGCAGCCTTGGTAGCAGCTGCTTTAACATCTTTAGCAACTTCTGGAACCTTTTTCACATTTTTTGTAGCAGCAGCAGGTTTGGCAGCTTCAGCCTTGGGTTTTTCAACTTTGGCTTTAGCGGCAGCGGGCGCAGCTTTAGCCGGTTCGCCTTTTTTAGCAGATTTGTCACCCTTTTGGGTCTTAGCCTAAAGAGACAATAAGTTTTCATCCATTATTTTCTAAGCAATCACTTGCCGTTTTTTTTAAACCTCAATTCCTTTCAATTAAAAAAATCACTAATATTTTAAATTATTTTAATTTTTTATTCAATCATTAGCAACAGCCCTTAAATTTATTTTTTTTTTTTGTGGAAACTCACAGTTGGTGCCATGTTTAATCGCAAAAACCAAGGAGAGAAAGAACTCAAAATCCCGTCGTCAACTTTTATAACACTTTTCGAGACTCGCTACAGTATAACACTATTTTCGAGAATCGTTGGGAAGTGTTCAGAAAGTTAATGTAGCCAGACATTTTTAAATAAATGAATTGGATTGAATGGAATTTTTATTGAGACTTAAAATTAACGCTACGTTTACATTAGACAATGCTGTCATGACAATAAAATAATACACATTAGTTGTCAAAAATGCTGACAATTGCTTCTGTAGTATAGGCGTCCAGACAATAATTATGATAATTCATTATGAGCACGTTCTCGGAAAATTTAAAATAGCTTTAGAGTTTCTTCTTGCTATTTTTCCATTTCTATTGTTATATGCAAAGAAAATTTTAATAATTAAAATAATAATTTAATTAAAATTTCATTTAGTTAAAGCAATTATAAGAAAATTTCTCGGCATACGTCAAATCACTGTCTTGTTTACTGTCTTCAAAATATTCAAGACAGTAATTCAGACAATTGAAATGTGAACATGTATTAGTGAAAAACTGTGCATGTATTTCTATTGTCATGACAGCATTGTCTAATGTAAACTGGGGGTAAGATCACATATGTATGAAGCTGTAAGAAGTTAACAAGGATGTAAATAACTTAAAACTATAATGTATTGTTTTAATAAACATTATTGACATTATATGATTATAACGCTACATGCTTATATAAATGGTCAAAATTAACATTAAAATACTAAAATAACACTTAAAACTAAACTAAAACTACGACAACAAATATACAAAGGGACGGAATAATTATTATAATCAGCCCTACGATTGCTTGCTAGATATCCCGAGGCGGCTTACAAAATAATAAATGAAAAAAACATTAATCACAGTGAATCGGTAAATTAGCATTTGTTTATATTAGCATTCGCCTTGTTAATTGTATAATTTTTTTTCCAAGTCGAATTTATAACAGGTATACTCATGGCGAAAATAAATACAACACAGCGATAGAAACATGTACACAAGACACATTCATTTCACTAGGGCCCATGGCGAAATAATACAGGTGAACGCACGGGCGAAAAAGCCCATCAGCTTTAAACATTGCAGTTGTCAAAAAAATTTGTCAAAAATAAATAATTTGTTAAATTTTTTTTAATTAAATTTTTTTTTGATTGCTAATAGAAAACAAACAATTGAAATTCCTAGAGAAAACTACCACAACATGGAACCGTATTTGCAGTTTCTGATGTGTATAATCAAAATATGCGCAAAAAGATAGTAAATTATTATTAACACATTTATAATTTCTTTTTTTGTGGAAGATTATGTTAGTCTTCAAATGGTTAACGTGCAAGAATGGAACGATGCATATGATTTGGGCAAACTATTGGTACAAAAGAATTTTGGTCACTTTCCCTGTATTTTTTTTATGTAACTTAATTTTTTTATTCTGAAAATTACAACCACTTTTTTTCATCAAATAAATTTTTTTATTTTGTTTGTTTTTACAATATTTTGTTGACAACATACATAATTTTGTAGCAACAAATTGCCTGTTGTTTTTTGCGTTGTTGGATTGTTGTAGCCGTGCGGTCACCTGTATTAATTCGCCTTGCTAGGGCCCCTTTCACATTAGGCAAGTTTACTTGCGCAAGTCTTGTGTTTGTAGGTGTGAGAGGAAAGGTCGGTTTGAAGGGGAAAGACTTGCCGAGATTTGAGTACTGTCATTCTTGTCTTGGATTATTTATTAGTTTTTTACATTTTCTTCTTCGGCGTGTTGTTAAGTTACATTCCAAAACGGGAAGAAATATATGGTTTACAAAAACGTCAACAAATTAAGAAAATTCGAGCATAAGAAAATTCAACTTGCTCAACAAAGTTGCCGAATGTGAACATAAAAGCAACTTCAAGAGAAAATAAAGTGAAAATTATACTTGCGCAAGTAAACTTGCCTAATCTGAAAGGGGCCTTACGCAAGTTTTACCTACCAAGAATACTAGATAAAACTAAAGGCGTAATACACCAGGTGGTTGCGATGGCGAATTCATTCATTTTCGCCGTAAACGCTAAATGTCAAATTTCATATAAAAAATATGTATTCATTTTTATATGCTGTTTGACATTTACCCAGTTACCGCGAAAATTAATGAATTCGCCATCGTGACCACCAATTATTGAATCAATAATTGGTAAAACTAATGGAACAGGTGATCGAATTCGCTTTACACATTTTTCCGAACCAACATAAAAATTTTTTTACATTTTGTTAACGCGCCATTTAAAAAACGAAAAAATTTTCAATTTTAAAATCGAAAAAATATTATATTATTATTATAAATATTTAAGTAATTAATTTGTTGATAAAATAGTAAATAAAACGGAAATGTGTAAATAAAACGTTGTGTGAAAAGTGAAAAGAGTGTGTGTGCACAAGAAGTAAACATTTTTTTTAAAGAAAAAGAATTTTGAGAACATTTTAAAAATCGTTTAATTTTTTAAGATGTGTAGACCTTAAATTGGAGTCATTGCAGTGCCATGATGATTTTTGTTTGAAATTTTAAATACATATTTTATATATGGAGTTTGACATCTATGATCAAAAAAGTTATTATGAAAACCTAGTTAGCTGTCGAACTGTACTTACCTAATGATTTGTTGCCCTATAAACAGAATTAATTTTTTCCTTTGTTTACACATTATTAATGTCAAAATAAACTGTTTTGCTAACGATTTCTGTGCGAAGTGTGTTTTAATTGTTTAAATATTATATAGGTGATATAAACAAACATAATCAACATTTTGCGTATAAAACTACAAATTAAATGTACACAATTAAATATTGATGACTAGCGTAACCTTTTCTCTCTTAATTTTCTTTTTGTTGTTACCCGTTTTTGACACTAATCAATGATTTGTTGTTGTAATGTTGTATTTCTTATCGTCGCGCTTCCACCTTATAATTGATATGCCTTGAACAGAACCAATAAAAGAAAAACGTAAAAATTATTTCTTATTTGTTACCCAACATCTATACCTGATACGTAACAAAACGTCGGCAGAGTTTTTGATTATATCAGTGTATAGAAGAAGACGTATTTTATTTATTATCATGACAAGTCATAATAAGATTTTTCTTCTTTATAATAAAGATCATGGCGAAATAATACAGGTGGTCTCAATAGCGAATTCATTAATTTCGCCGTAAACTCTAAATGTCAAACTCCATATATAAAAAATAAGTATAACAGTTTTTTGTATAGAGTTTGACATTTAGCGTTTATGGCGAAAGTAATGAATTCGCTATCGAGACCACCTGTATTATTTCGCCATGATAAAGATTTTATTTATTTATTTTAATGCAAAAAGCCTAGGAGGCCAAAGCGCATTATCATTCAATTACATAATATTGGTGCCTAAGTCTAATTATTTACATAAGTACATTTGCCATTATAATTTAGTTATATTAATAATATGAAATATGTAATAAAGAATTTTTTAATGATATGAAAAAAGCTAGTTTAAAGTTGTATGTTATCTTGGAGTGGTGTGGGGATACGGGAAACAACAGAAAAGAGCAGCAATATAATATGTGGAACAAATTCACACGTATGTATAACTAAAAACCGGCAGAGCAGCTGTCAAGTTTTTGTTCATATCAGTGTATAGGGGAAGACTTTTTTTTATTTACTCTCATGACAAATCATTATTATGCAGCTCCGGACTTCTGCCAAAGATTTTGTCCTTTTTAATAAAGATTTTCTCCTAAATAATATATGGAACAAATTTCACACTTATATATGTATGTAACTCTAACAACCGGAACAATAAACAAAAATAATATATGTCAAAGGTACAAAAATTACTTTTTGGCGCAATATATTTGTTGAAAAAAAGTAAATAAAAAGAAATGACAACTAATTGACGTTTATTATCAAGACATAGTTGTCTGAGGTGGAGGCTTGACAAAATTGTCGTAACGTTGCAATAACACTAATAAGAGGAGTCTAAACATGATAAATTTTTGTCTTGACAGTCCATCCGCGCTCCGAGGAATTTTACAAATATTAAATTTTTTTTCTAAAATTGGCAAGGGCTGGAGGGGAAGTGTTATAATTGTTTACCTAATTTTGCTTTTAATCGCATTTGCTATACTTTGTCTTTAAAAAAACAAATTTGCTAGTACTGAAAAAAATTTAAATTACATAAGCAACAAAAAAAAGAATATCACCTTTTTGCGGAAAATCTTTAAAAAACGATATTTTTTACACTTTCTCGATTCAGAGGCTTGCAACCTTTCAACGAAAAGCGATATCAGAACAAAACTTTAAACTTGTTTATTTTATTTTTTTTTTAAGAATATAGCAAATGTCTTAAAGCAATAATACAATAATTAATAAGCGTACTACGCCAAAAACACTAAGTTAAGATTGGCCAAAATTAACAAAACCTAAAATTTGTAAGCCAATTTCCTCCCTGCACATTTAAACATATTTTTATATATATTTTCAAGATCTGATTAAATTTAAAAAATCTTAACATTTGAGTTACAAATAAATTTTTTATAACATTTTCAAAAAATTATATGCACCAGGTACCTAAATTTGGGGCCCTACCCAAAAGCCCTCCTCCACATAAGAGCCTGACCGTCCGTAGATTCACTGAGAAACACCTCTGCCCTGCCTCTTTAAAATTTCGTTGAGATATATTGAGAGGTTCATAAGATGTCGAATTTTGTAAAAAAAAATCATTTTCAAACCACTGTGCGTCAGTTGATTTGATGTCTGAAAATATATTTTACAAAAACAAAATACATTTGTTTAATCATTGTTGTAGTTGTTTTAGAACTGCTATTATCTGTAAAATTAATGTGCGTTGAGAGAATTCAAAGCTTCTTATATTTTTATATATTGGCAATATTTGGCGATATTCGACAAGCGAATTGCCGAGAAAGCTCGAAGAAAATTTGGCTACACTGCTTTTAGTGGATTTTTAGGGTTTCTGACACTGTTTTATCTGTGCTGACAATTTGCGGTTTTTATTGCCGTTCTTTGACTGTGCTTTGAACTTTGTGGTTCTTCACTGTAATACGACCACAGATATAACTTCCCAATACCTTCTGTTTTGCACGTGTTTTTTTTGGTTTGTTTGTCAACAAATAGTTTTCATTTAATTGGAGCAATTAACATATTTTATTACATAAAATAATGGGCGGTTCGCATAAAAAGAAAATACGTGCTGAAAAAGCCAAAGTAAAACTAAAAGGCGCTAAATTACCTAAGGGGCTCAATGTTACTAAAACAGAATTTAAGTTGCGCAAAATTGTAATTCGTGAACAGCTAACAGAAAACCAATATGCTGGTGGCCAGAAACAAGTAAATCTTAAGGAGATCCTCTCCAAACTGAAACATCACTCTTTAAACTTTCGCATGGAAGCACTAAGAAATCTAAGAGATATCATCAGCATGAATCATCCTTGTTTGATGCTATCTTTAAGTAATGTCATACAAGGTGTAGCGGCGATTTCATTAGATATAGAAAGAGATGCCAGGAGAGAATCTTTTAAAACTCTGAGTAATATACTGGGGCAGTTGTCAACTGAAGCTGTTTCTCCATTTTTTCATATTATTTCATCATATCTTTGTTGTGCTATGACTCACATACAAGCTTCCATACAGGAAGACGCTCTTCTGATGTTGGATGTATTGCTTCAACATGTACCCCACTTAGTGGCTGCTGAGAGTACAAAAATTTTCAAAAATTTCTTGGAAATGATATCTAGAGTTAGAGCTGAAGGTGATAAAGCCGGACGTATGTTAACGATTAATATGGGCCAAAGGCAGACTACAATTAAATGGCGTTCAAAGGTACTGTTGCGTTTGCAAAAAATGTTGCAAACTTTAGTGGATAACAAACGCAACGATCGTGAGGTTGCCTTAAGAACAGCTAACAACAAAAAAGTCTTTGTTACATTTAGTACAAAAACTGAGCAACACTTTGGAGTTAAGCGAAGCTTTGCATCAAATCAAATTTGTGATTTATCTTCAATATTTAAACGTTCTTTTGGCAATACGATGCAGTCAGGTGAAAACAGTGCCATAAATGAATTAGACCAATTACGTTCGTATACCGAACATTTAATGCCACTGCTTTTAGAGTCATGGTTAGAAGTTAGACCTCAAAAAGAATCTAATCCGGGCAATAATGAAACGCCGCTTACCCTTGATGCTGCAATAACGTTGAAAATTGTTTTAGAAATAATTGAAAATTTGTGGTCATTGATAGAAATATATGAACAACAAATGAATAACAACGATTTAAGCAGATGGCTAAGAGATCAATACGCAGACGTTTTTGCAGACAACTTTCTACAGAAAGCGTATCCCTATCACTCAATGGTGTTTGAAGAAAGTAAGATATATAATATTATAATTGTGTATCTATGTACATACATATACTTGCATTCGTTTATATAATACAATATTTCAAGTCCTTTTCTATGGTTTTCTTTAATAATTTCTATTTCTGTTGTGATTAATTTTTTATTCACATTATTATTACGTTTATTAAATAGGCTTAATTATATATGTATGCGAAGTCGATTAAGCGATGTCCGTCCGTGAACTAGAGAAAATTTAAATATGCCAATCGATCAATTGAAATGTTATTTTTTAGAGCTGCACATTTGATAGTTTCCTTAAAAACTTTCGATGCTAACGAATTTTTAACGCCCATGCTCTGATACAATGTCGTGAACAATTTTCGAATTCAATCCGGAATTCTACGAAAACTGGAAAAAGATTATAAATAAGTTCGCCATTCCGTGTATACAAGGTGTATTTATTCTGAGATCTTGTGCACAGCGATGTCTGTCCGTGTTATTCTTTAGATCAAGTTTGCCAAGGCACTAGATCATCTAGAGAAAATTTAAATACCCAAATCGATCGAGGCAGCAGTCGAAATACCAAACCTGCGGTGCGATAGAGAATTAAAATATTTCTTAAGACTTAAAATGGCAAACAAATGCAAGAAGACAACTTTTTCTTTACAAGACAAATTAAAAATAAAGGAAAGGATTGACAAAGGTGTTTAAGGAAAACGTTTAACTCTGGACTTTAATATAACTACTTTTACCATTTGCTATATCAAATCGAAAATCAATGTTGGATGCTGTTGCCAAAACTTATTAACATGTATCCAATAAAACTTTACATAGTGCTAAATATTCGAATACGGAAAGTCGTCTCTATGAGTGATATCTTATTCGACGTGAAACTACACCATGTTAAATGAGAAAGCTAAAGTAATTTTTAGGCAAGAAAATCCCGACAATGCCGAGACCGACTTTCGGGCAAGCGATGCATGGTTTACCAAATTTAAAAACCGGCATGGAGTTCGCCTTTTAAAAATTAGGGGCGAGATTTTATCCAGCGACACTAATTCAGTCACTCCTTTTATTTATTTATTGAATTCATTTTACAATACAAAGCCATCCAGGCCAAAAAAAAAAAAACGTATAGCATCTTAATATAAAAATAAGTAGCCTAAGTAACTAACCGGAAACATAAATATATATAAATAATTTATTCATAGACTTTGTTACAAAATCGGAGAAATGAGCGTAAGGGAATCTCAAAAATATAATGTCGACGAAACTGGACGAAAAAGAAAAATTTCTATCTTACTAAATTTTTTTATAAAAAGAAGCTGTTCAGAAATTCGAATAATTTGGAAATTAGAATCATTTATTTCGTACAAAACTATTAAAATGAAAATAAACAAGGTAATACCAATGCTTCAAGAAAATGCGGATCTAAATTAAAAAAAATGAACGACTTCTTTGATTTATTGAATGATTTTGAATGTGAGTCCTTCGTTTTTGCAGACGATATACAACTGTTATTTAAGGGTCATCTTCAGCTCATTGATGTTTTCGAATTTTATATTAACACACTATTATCCAATGTGTCACGCTGGCTAACAAACTCTAATTTTCGTATTAATTCTTCAAAGACCAAGGCGATGATTTTTCAAACCAATTCTCACTGTGATTAACCTATCCATCACAATTAATGATCAAGTTATTGATCGTATGTAATGTCTTGGTGTAACACTAGACATCTTAGATGTTTGATCTCAAAGTTAATTTCACTTTAGAAAGGTTGTATGCTTCAATATAATGATAAAATAATATTTATATTTGATCCTTTACATAAGAAAGATTGTTGCTCATTCTTTATTAATGTCTAATCTCTTGTATTTTGTCGAGGTTTACTCTGGTTGCAGTACTAAAGACCTAAATAAATAGGTGTGTCTTACTATTTAATACAATCATACGTTTTTTATATAATTCTACATATGCGAACGATTTTTTGGGGTAAACTACATTAAAATTAAATCTCTTGTATTTTTCTACAATCTTATGCAAACAAACTGCCCGGAGTATGTTCGCAAACATTTCAATTTCTTGCAGACTGACATAAACCCACAGCTTCTACTTCCTGTTAGAAATCGTTTAATATATATCAGTTTCTTTCATGTTCGGGTTCCAAGTGTTGGAACTCTTTGTCACGCTCCTTAAGAGGATTCCACTTAACACGTAATTCATTCAAGGTTAAGCTTGTCGAATATTTTTGTTGATTCTGTTGAACTGATCTACTCTTTTAATTTTGTATATATCCTAATTATTATTATATATTTCCTTTATATTCTTATTATTAATTTCTATAATTATTTCTTTTATTGCCTTATTTTGATAAATTGTTATCTATTTATAAGTTTATTGCCTACTTATGTAGACCTGTTAATACTTGTAGTCCACCAACTACATATATATATGGCTCTGAGGGTTCAGTTGGTTACTGTAATAAATAAATAAAATGGTAGTTGCAGTTCTTTTCAACAAATTTTCTTATTTCTTGTGTTTTATCTAAGTCTTTTTTTATTTTAATAAAAGATAATACATATTTTAAATAATTGTTCTTGTGTTATATATTTCTAGGCGATGGCATCGCAAAAAGGAAAAATAAAAAGTCACCAAGAGAAATGTCGCCGCACTGTTTGCAACAGAACATAACACTTGCATTTTTAATATGCAAATTTTTTTCAAATGCTTTGGATGCCCACTCCGCTCAATTAAATGTTGTTCTCATTTACATAACAAATATAGTCAATACAATATCTTCAAAAAGTTCTAACGATTACCTGAAGCCTTTAGTTCTAGCATTACGGGCTTTTCTTTTGGAAAACGGTTTAACATTATTACACCTTCACAGGGACGCCAACATAATTTTACTAAAAAGCTGCATTAAAGCATTTTTAACAAACAAGTTCAGTGAATTGGGTATAGCGTCAAAAATTCTGCTATTACTATGTGAAATCGTACAAGATTCTGAAATTTACAAAGCTTATGACTGTAAAGAGTTGAATGATCTTTTGGAACACTTACCAAAATTATTATTAAATCCAACAATAAATGAATCATGCCTTAAGGCAATGGAAAGATTGGGCAAACAACAGAATACAATATTTTTAAATGCTTTGAGAAATATTCTCTCACAAGTTGTAAATAATCTACAGAAAATTCAAGTCGTTGGAGCAATTAATGTATATGAGGGTAAAAAACATATTATTAATTTGTTTTATTGGTTAAATCCTCAAACGAACGTTGACAAAGATGAATTGAAAAAGCTATTAAATGATGTTGAATGCAATATTACCGATAAAAGAATTGCTGGTTATTGTCAATATATATTAACTATTGCATAATATATCTTCTTTCTTTGTTTCATTAATATAAAACAAAAATTTTTATTTTTATTATAAAATTATGTGTTCTTTTTTAAAGTTTTGGGCTTAAAACGATCCAATACACTGGGTTTTGCCTCGCTTTCCAACGGTATAAAGTCATCATCATCTTCCATTTTATGTGATTTTATAATATTCTGCTTAGTCTCACGTAAACTTTGTACAAATTCCTTAAGAAAAAAAGTAGTAATAAATATATATGTATAAGTATATAAATCATGGCGAAATCAATTCATATAAAAAATGCTTTGTTTATTTAATAATTAATTAAATGTATTAATTATTCAAACTTTGATTTGAATTAACTTTTATCATTTTTGTATTTTGCTGGAAATCAAAAAATAGCAAATCATAAAATTCTTCTTTTCAATCGAAACTTAATCAGGGGTGGAATCATTACATCCGTGAACGTATCGACAATCGCACAAAAAAAAGTGATACGTTAATCGTCTGAACTAAATGGCATTATCACATTCGATTGCAAACGAATCGTAATCTCTTGATTGATTCACAATAGTTTTTAAAATAAAAAATTCTGGAGCTAAGGTATTCAGGCAGTATTCCAAATTTCGTTGTTTCCAAAGGGCAAAACTGATTTTTTGCCTGTATGGCTTGATTCAAGGACCGTTGCTTCAATTAACAGTTCTCTACAGGGCACCAGCAGCTTTATTTCATATTGGCCTCCTCCTACAGTTTGCTTTTTCAAAAAAAAAAAAAAACTTTCTTCGCTTGATAGCAGTATATTTTCCTTGTGCTTTATTAGGAAGCATGGTTTTTGCCAAAATTTTGTGTTCATTCATGAACCGTAGATTTAAATTTTTGTAATAATAAATTTATCATTAACTAACATAAATTTTGTTTAATTTGCATTTTTTTAGCGAATTTGTTTTCAAGTTATTCGAACTAAGTTTCGTTAACGTATGTCATAATCCGAAAAACGTATTACTACAATGTTTGTTGTACGTTCACGGACGTAACGATTGCACCCCAGGTTTACAAACAAAAGGTTTTATTAAACAAATCTAGTTGAGAACAATAGCCAAAAAAAAAAAAAAAATGGCTCGGGGTAGAACAGCTAATTTTAATTAAAAAGTTGAGGAAAAACCACTTAAAATCAGAATAGTAATTAGCATGTTAAAGCTTACCTTTCTCTTTTGATCCTTAACAATCTGTTTATTTCGAGATGCCTTAGCACTTCCACCTTTTCCTTTCATCTTGTGTCTAGAATTGAACTCAATTTGTGGTGGTTTAACAAAGAATATTGAGCGTTTAGCATCAATCTTTTCCTGCAATGTTGGCGCATCTACTGTCGCTATATCATTTGGATTTAGTGTTATAAGTTCTGCAGGTATTTTTTCTAATAAGGCGTGTACTTCGTGTTCACGACGTTGTGAACGGGTCTGCATTGGATTATCTTCCAAGGCATCGTAGTTAGGTTCACCTGAACCAGGTACCAATATCGATTCAAAGCCTTTAGCAGTAGAAACCCCTAAAACATCTTCGTATGGACAAAAGCGCATTCCATGTATAAAAGAATCACAGCTCTTCCGCAAATATGGGCGACTTGTTTTTTCTCTTACAAGCAAATTCTTGTATATTTCACAATAATTGCCCTGACATATGGCTAAGGCTCCCTTTTGTGAGACATCCACTTGATTCGCAGGTAAACGTAAATGGTATTCTGCTAAAGGTCCGCTCAAAACTCTGACATCCCACACTTTAACCTTACGATCTAAACCAGCTGTTATCAAATGTTTACCACTTTGATCCACAGTTAAAGCGGACATGGGAGTTGAATGACATAATAGCTTGGCAAGCGGTTCTCTTACCTTGGGTGACCACATTGATACTACACCATTTCCACCGCCTATGCAAAGCACTCCATTACCTGGATTTTGCCGCATTATTCGTATATTTCCCAATTTAGTATTATAATTACCCACTAGTTCTCCTATTGATATGTCTAACCAGGAAACATAACCATCTTTATTACCAGTAGCCAACAGAAAATGATACGGTAAAAATTCCATTCGATTAACACGAAACAATCTTTTGACGCAGTGCAATTCAGTGCCTTGATTATCATAAACATAAACGTGATCCTTTTGGGCACAAGCAAACATTGTGTGTACGTGTAAGAAACTAACCTCAGCTACTTCTTCCATAACATTCATTTCGCAATGTAACTTCTTAGTAATCCAATCAAATGCTGCCACATGACCTTTGCGTCCACCTAACAGTAAGTGTCTACCGTTTTTGGAATACCGCATAGAATAGGGACCAAAATCTAAATTTAATTTGAATAATTTCGCTGCGGATTGTATGTCGACATTTGCAGCAATTTCCTCTTGCCTATAGTCTGCAGTTACTTCTTCATCACCTGGTTCTATGAAACCCTGTTGTTCCGTTAACAACAGCTCGGTTCTGGCAGCTTGTTCTGTGGCATATTCTAAATAAACTTCTTTTCGTTGTTGTTTTTCTTTAAAGAATTTGGTTTTAACACCAGTGCCTTCTACTTGCTCGCCACGTTCATACTTGCTCAACAAATCTTTGGATATTTTGTTTTTTAACTCATGGCTATTTTTATTATGAACTCTTTTGAGTTTTTGATTAGGAGGATGTGATTTCCGCGTATTATCACTGACTTTTATAAACTCGCCTTGGAACTTTTGCTTATTTTTTGGCTTAGTCTTAATTTGCTCCACTTCCTTCTCAGAAACAGGATCAGTAAAATATCGCTTAATTTTTGCTTCTGTTTTATCTTTCATATCTTCGGACATGTTTTCAACTCCAATATTTATTCAAAACACAACGTGCACACATTTCATATGTTAAACCATTTATATCTACGTTCATTCACCATAAAGTAATAACAAACAAATACACAGGGATAAAATCTCACGAATAAATTAAAAATAAAAACGATTCCGAATAATAAATTTTCATATTGGTAATAATATATATTTATTGCTCTAGGCCATAGACTACATAGATTTGTGTAATATGTGCTCGGAATGTTAAATTTAAATTAATAAAAAAAAACACGGGAATATTAGTTCATCAATTAGCTAAGTCGTCAACAAATCCATGGATACTGTAAAAACATATTTTTGTGGTTACTGGTACGCATATTTTCCCATACGTTTATCATGCTACAAAAAAAAATCAAGATATCGAAAATGTTCAGCTACATGTTGTCTACTTATATTTGACTTTTGTTATAGAAAAAGTGACGTTTGTTTTTTTTTTTAGTTCATTCTGTACATAAATGATTTAACAAATGTTGTGACTCCTTTCAATTGCCTACCCTTTATGATCGCTGATGATGTGATTTTGTTTTATAAAGGTGAAAGAGAAAATAATGGTATTTAAACATATAATATTGGCCATAAAGACTAAGGCCATGATGCTTGGCCTTACTTTACATATCTTTACTAATTTAAACATTGTACTTAATAATGACGTGATTCCGTTTGTGGACCAACATAAATATCTGGGCATTATTTTAGACAATATCTTATTGTTTAATCCACATTTAGGCCGCTTATCTGGCAGAGTTTGGGGTTATATTCGTAAGATCTTTTGTTGCAACATATCTTTACTTATTCATGCCAGAATAAGGCTACTTTAATGTCGCAATTACTCTTTGGACTTGGGATAATTTTTAGAGCGAACGCTTTTATAGTAACTAATTTAAGAAGACTAAAATTTGTTTACAACATACGCAGAAGAGATGACATAGTAAGATATATGAATGACATAGTAAGATATATACTATGTCATTCATTCGTTTTTTAGATTGTTCTTTTGATGATATTTTAAATGCTCGTGGCTTATGTTTCTTTTATAAGGTTATGAAAAGTGGCAGGACCTATATAACTTATTTAATTTTCTTCCAGAAATATAAACCCTCATCAAATTATGCCTCACATTTTTAGATCTTCATTTACTTGTTCATTTGTTGTTGGGATACCACGGCTCTGGAATTGCCTTACTTTAGAACTGCAATCTTTTTCTCGTACTAATAATGCATTTAAGGCAAAACTTAAGATATCTATCCTTAATTGGTTAAGATTTTTTAATTCAATCCTTGAATATTTGTTTGCTAATATTTTGAAGATCTTTATTAATTAGTATAGACAAATTTATTTTCTCTCCTTAATTTATAACAATTTGCTTGAATTATAAATATTAAGTATTTTTGTAATTTTAATGAATTAAATGTTAAATTAAGATTTCTGATAATTTTGAAATAGGTATGTATTTTCTGGCCTATAAGGCCTTGTATTATTTTTATTTATTTCAGTTGTAATACAATAAGCCAAGGAGGCCAAAAGCGTATTACTAGACAATTTATTTCATACATTGTATTTACATTATTACATGAATAAATAATAATAAGAATAAATAAAAATTATATAATAAAAAACTATACTTTTTGAATTAATTATTCTTTTTTTTAATAATGGCCTTAGTTCGTTATTAATTGTGATAAATTATAAAAAGAACAGCAAAGTTTTTTGAGACATATATACATTGCAGTAGTACGTTTTAATCAGGACATAATTTTAATATATTATTTAGTTTTGCGGTAATCTACTTTAATTGTGCTTCATTCCTTCAAATATAAATATTTTTTGATATTCTCATAAAAGAATTAAGCACAATTAACTTAGATTAACATAAAAAGATTCCAAATAATAAATTTTTCATATTGTATATAGTTACTTGAAATATAAAATTTGTATTATATTTAATTGCTATAAAGTTACTAATACATATTACTATAAATAAAATTAAATAAATAATTATATGTTTGTTTACCAGTCTTGAATTGATTAAGCAAGCACAAGTTAACATAGTTTTTGTGACATACATTGCAGCAATGCCTTTTTTAATCAGGACAAGAATTAAAAACAAATCAACGCTGCAAAGTACAGCCTTGTATTTTTTCATTTTTGCTTCGTTTTCTCATTCTGAATATTTTTTTCTTTCATTCCTTAAACGTGGTTTGATAGAGGTAAGTTTTTTAACCGTGGTTAGGAAGGAAGTTTATAAATTTAAGAAGTTATATTAAACGTTAAAATAACCAGTTAAGTGGTAATTTTTATTAAAAAAAGATTTCAGTGAAAAAAGTGTACAATCTAAACAATCTAAAACAAGAGCTTCCTAAAGTTTTTTAAAAATTCGAGCGGTGTATGAGACAAAAAGGAAAATAAAAAATTACAAATTCTGTTATACGGCATCTATAAATTGGCATGCAGAAAAGAGAGCTTGATATTTTCAATGGCAATAACAATGAAATTAGAATGATGCGAGTAAAAAGCCCAAACATATAAACAATCAGAATATGGAACATAAAACGTAATAATGATAAAGAAGTGTTTAACTGAAAATAAAAATACTTTTTTTTTCGTCTTTTGACAAATATGTCGTCGGTGAAATAATATTAAAAGACACATACGAAGAAAATAATAAATTTCCCTTTTGAAAACCAAAAGAAAAGTAATGAGAAAAAAGTGTGCATGACAATTTCTTACCAAAATTTTTTGAAAAAAGTAAAATATTAAGAAAAAGTGATACAGAAATAAATTTAAATTGTACAAAAATTTTATTTTTGTTTTTCTTTAGTTCAATTAGAATATCAAAAATATTTCCCCTAATGTGAGTTGAAGAAGTGTGTAAAAATATTTGAATCAGAGAAGTAATACGATATACATTTTTAAAATGTTAAGAAAATTTCTATGCTCTTTAATTAACTTGCTAGCTATTTGATTTGTTGGTTCTGATGCCAATCATCAATTTCTTCAATTCATTTTGTTGGTGTTGTAAATTTTTTCTCTTGTTTAAATATTTGTTTATTTCGTTTAATTCATTTAGTGGATGTCTTGCTTTACTAATATTTTTTCCGGTTTTTACAGAAAAATGAGCAGCTCTGAGGAAGTATCCTGGGTAACTTGGTTTTGCGGTCTACGCGGAAATGAATTCTTTTGCGAGGTATGTTTTTTAATATCTTATTTACAAAATATTTAAAATTATTTTTAATAACAAAATTTTACGTCTTCAGCTCATTTGTCTTCATTATTTGTTATCTAATCATTCTTCATTGATGTGATGGTTTATACCAGCAAACTTGGCGATTTCTTAAGACCGCCCGTATATGTGCAAAAATAAATTGCTTGACTTTCTTGTGCATTCACAAAATAAAAAACCATTATTTCTTTCGTATGAATATATAAAGGGTATATATAAGTTTGTCATTCCGTGTATAATTTCTACAATATCCATTTCCTACCCCATAAAGTAAAAATAAATAAATATGTCAATCGATCAGATAAAGTGTCGAAAGAGGTGCTATTGGAAATCAGCATGATTGGTCCATATCCTTCGAGGCAGCAGGCAAAACACCACGCCTATCTCTAATTTTTTCATGTCATTTAGAACAATAAAGTAACTCCAATAAAAAAAAAAAAAAAAATCAATATATGGGGCGATAGAGAATTAAAGAATGTTAGTTTACCGGGGTATTCGATATTTCGTAATGACAGACCCTCTAGGGGTGGTGGAGTTTGCATTTACATCTCTAATAATCGTAAATCTCGGGTTATCTATAAGACCCAGGTCCCTGGTTGTGAATCTTTATTTGTTGAACTGTTAATTGGTGAAATTACGGCTCTTTTCGGCTGTGTTTATTTACCTCATGGTTCCTTGGAATTGTTTGAGAATCTTCATTGTGATTTATTTACAAGATTTACAAATATTTTTGTGGTTGGTGACTTTAATTGTAATTTGTTTTCGCCTTCCAAGTCTGCTTATGTTCGTTCGTTCTGCATGAGGTGCAGACTCTCACTACTCCATAACTCTTTGCCTACACATTTTGATGTTAGGACAGGAAATACGTCACTTATTGACTATTTTCTAGTAAGTAATCCTTAGTTGGTTAGTTCTTCTTTTCAAACATATTGTCCCTCGATTTCTGCCCACTCTCTTATTTTAGCCTCATTTACCCTTAATGTTGGTACAGCTGATGAAATTTTTGAATACCGGGACTTTAAGAATTTAAATTGGGCAGGATTTTTTGCTGGTTTAGAGAATTATAACTATTCGTCTATTTTTAACTCCGTTGATGTTAACTCTAAATGCTCTTTAATACCCTTTTAGATGAACTTTTTTCTTTTGTTCCTTGCATTAGAGTTAGATTACGTAAGGGTAATGATTCTTGGATGCAATCCAACCGTGTCATTTTAGGAAGGTCTCTTAGTGACTTTGCTTTTTTTGTGTTTAAAACGAATTCTACTAACGAAAACTGGCAAACCTATTGTAAACTTCGGAATAGGGCAAAAACTATCATCCGAATTGAACGAGCTAGATATTTTTCTAAATTCTTTGGCTCGTTGAATCCAGGTGGTTTTTGGAAAATTATAAGGCAGTCTCTTGCCGCAGACAAGGTTAACTCTATCCATGAACTTGACCCTAATATCATAAATCATCACTTTGTGGGGTCAAATGTATATATTCCTGATAACTCTCTCTTCACTGATCTTGACAACTTAAATGGCTCGTTTTCCTTTAATTGTATAAACGTAACTGATCTCTTCAATGCATTGCATAAGGTTAAATCTAAATCAACTGGCGTGGATAGGATTTCGATCAAATTTTTAAAAATAATTTTTCCATATATTTCCGATATTATGCTGCACTTGATGAACTCCATATTAACTACATCTACATTCCCGTCATTATGGAAGGTTGCTCGTGTTGTTCCCCTACCTAAATCTAAAAATGTTGGTGGTCCTGACGATCTGCGTCCGATTTCTATTCTACCTGCCCTGTCTAAGGTTATTGAACATATTATTAAATCTCAAATGCTTAGTTTTGTATCTAATGTAATCTCTGACCATCAATATGCGTTCCGAAATGGCCTTAATACTACGTCTCTTCTCTTAAGTCTCACTGACTCAATCAGGAGCCATATTAATAGTGATGAGCCATGCATTCTTATTTCCTTAGATTTGTCTAAGGCTTTTAACTCTATCGACTTTAACAAAATGATCTATAAACTTGTAAATGAATTTTGTTTTTCTGGTACTGCGTGTAAGCTACTTCTGTCCTATTTAACCGGGAGAACTCAATTCGTTGCTATAAAAAATTCTGTTTCGAATATGCTTCCTATTACCTCTGGTGTCCCTCAGGGTTCGGTTTTAGGTCCTCTTTTATTTATACTTTATATAAATAACTTATCTTCAGTAGTTGACCCTATAAACTGTACTCCTTTCGTCTTTGCTGATGATATTTTTCTCTTGTATAAATGTTGCAGAATAAGTAATAAATCCTTTGGGCGGGACATAAATTCATCTCTTGGTCGGGTCTTAGCTTGGACTCAAGAAAATGCTCTGGTTGTAAATTCAGCTAAGACTAAAGCCATAAAATTTGGACTTGCTTTATGCCCTAACTTTCACATTGATTTATTCCTTGGAAATGATAAAATACAAATAGTCGACCACCATAAGTGCCTGGGCATTGTTCTAGATAGTAAGTTATCGTTCTGTAACCACATTGATGTTTTATCGGGCAGAATCTGGTCTTCGCTACGTCAACTTTACTGCACAAACATATACATGCCCTTTCATGTTAGGAAAAGTTTGGCTCATGCAATTTTAATGTCACAAATTATTTATTGTTTAGAAGTCATTTCTGGGACGGCTGCATTTCTTATTGCAAGACTTAAACGTTTAATTAATTCTATTGTTAGGTTTGTTTATAAAGTAAGGCGTAGAGACCATATATCAGGATTTGTTAAAAGCTTTCTAGGTTGTTCATTTGAACATTTTATTCAATTTCGTTGTCTACTTACTTTCTATAAAATTGTGAATAGTGGGAAACCCGCTTCAATTCGCAATGTTTTTCTATTCTCGCCTCGCAGAAGAAACCCTCACCTGATATATCCCAGAGTTTTTAAATCTAGTTTTTGCAGATATTTTCTTATTAGAATTATTCGTAACTGGAATACGTTACCTTTGGAATTACGTACTTTTACTCATTCTAATAATGTGTTTAGACTTAAACTCATTAAGTATTTCTCCTATGATGGAAATTAATCTTTTAAGAAAACTATTTATTCTCCCTAACTTGGACCTTCTATTCTATTCCTTCTTAATGATTACTGTCTCTATGTGACTTTGCAAGTGGAGTGGGGATATACCAGGGATTAATTTATATATATATATGTTTTTAGTTTTATAATTAAATTTAAATTTTATATTTTATTTTTTTTTTAGCTCATGTCAGAATATGAGCTATACTCTTATTGAAAATACATAGGTGTCATAACTTGTAATATGTGATTGGCCATGAAGGCTTTTTATTACAAACTTTGAAATAAATAAATAAAAAAAAAACATCAAGTGATGAAATTGGCGCTCGCCCATATTTCCTAGTTACGAGACTCTGAAATTTTCAAATTTTTTAAAATATTAATATGGATATCATTTAAAAGCTATTAAAGAGATCTTTAAAGAAATACTAAAATTAAAAAAAAAAGAAAAATGCTCAACCCATTATGAGCCTATGGCATTTTTATTTAAAATAATATATTTGCAGTATTTAATTTTTTCTTATTTTTTAATTTTTTGTCACCCCGATATTTGCTGTTTTGATTGGTGTTACTTTACTAGACTAGATTTACATACATAGATGGTAAAGGGTATATAAGATTTGGCATAGCCGAATATAGCACTCTCACTTGTTTTATTTTTACTTCATTATTTTTTGATTTTTACCGTCGTTGGTTTGAGTTAAATAAAATGTTAATTACTTTATATTTAATTTAACTCAACCCATTTTTTGGCATTTAACCTTTGAGTTTTGGTTCTTTCAACTAAATTTTAAAGGTAACCGAAATATCGCATTTTGAAATTAATGCTTCAGAAAGCTGCCAAGTAGCTTTTGGTATTCAATGTATCAAATGAAGCCCAATTACATCAATCTATTTCTGCGTTTATACGCACCCTACTTGCAAACACAAATTATTTCTAAGCATTTAACTCACTGTTTATACAGCGATATTTTTATATTCAAAATAAATTTTTTTTCATAAATATGAACAATTATTATTTGGTATTTCTTCTATGTTAATTGTTTTTTTTTTAAGAATATCATGAAATAATTATATTTGACGGAATCAAGCACAATTCAAGTAAATTACTATTTTTTCCCCTAGAAATTTTACTTTTTAAATTGTATATAAAATCTAATAGGCATTTTACACCTTATTTGCAAATAGTGTAAATAATCAGGAATTGTTCTTGTGAGTAAGACATTTATTTATTTATTCATTTTAGAATACAAAGCCATCCAGGCAAAAAAAAAAAAAAAAAAAAAAAAAAACTGCATTATATAATAAAAATAGAGTAGAAACTTAAATCCAAGTAAATAATGGAAGTATTCAAAAGTATATGTATGTACATACATATAAATAATAAAATTTAAAAATTTAGCTATTGGCTCCACAGCTCACTAAGAAATTAGTCATGTATAATGAAGAACTAAATGAATTATTAGAGAAGTATGCCATAAATTTTAGTCGAAAAACATTATTGGAATGAGAAAAAATACGTAAGACATAAGGTAAACAAACAGTTCCAACAACGTGCAACACAAACTACAAAAGACTTTTCGAATATAGAGCCAACGTGCCCGTTTTAGCACTTTCGGTGCAAGATTCAGCACTTCTTTTGTTGATTTAGCAGCAATTTTATCAATTTAGCTCTGTTTTTAGCATTTTTTAACTCTTCATTTAGCGTAAACAGTCTGTTAATATTGAGTTTGCACACTGAAAACAAGCACGATTTATTTAAAGTTTTTAGTCATTTGATAACGTATTTATACCAAAAATTTTTTTATGTACACATTATATGAATTATTTATTTATTTATCAAAAAGCAATAACAAAGCCTTAATGGCCAATAAATTTATCACTTACAATTTACAAAATGAGTTTAAACTAAAACCAAATAACATATTTTCTCAATTATAGAAAAAGAAAAAAATAAAAAAACTTAGGTCTAGAAATACCAATTAAATTCTAATAAAGAAAAAAACAATGACTGAATAATTCATAAAGATGGCTCTCCAGCCGAAAAAGATGTAATACTACTAGACAGCATTTTCCAAAAACAAAGACTCGTTAGGTAATGAAACAATTTTCTGCGATAGCAATTACTAGACAGAGAAAAGTTTTTCAAGCAGTTTGGCAAACAGTTAAAATAGCGAGCAATGCGAACCAAAAACGAGTGTTCAAAAACATAATATGAAATCGGCGGAATAATAACACTGTACAACACTCCAAAAAATTACAAGGTCCGGGCTATAAATTCTGATAGAGGAGACAAAAAAAAGAGATACATGTATCGGCGTTTTGAAAGTTTACATCTGAATTTCATTTGAGAGGGGGTTAAAATTTCCCAGCTCTGGCACATTCTTATTGTAAAACGGCATAAGAAACCATGTGACCCTTACATTTTAGGTATAAAATGTGTTCAGCAAAATTATGTAAAATGTTACAGAGAATATTCTTGTAGAAATTTTAACCCTCTAACTCCTCAAGATATGGGTCTTTTTTGTCCTTCTTTTAAAAAAGAGCTAAAAACACCATTAAAACAGGGTTTTAGAGGGTTAAAATGTCCCACAAAAATGTTACCCGTTAAATTTTACTATAAGTCCCTGAATACACCAAAAAGGAAAATTCAACCATAAAGTCAGAAATAAGACGCAACAAAAGAGAGCTTAGGGTTAATTTCGCATGTATTAAGAATTTTGTTTTAAAGCAAATTTGGATAGCATTAGTTACATTTTTTTTTAGCTCTAGGCAATTCCACTTCATTATCATACAATGTCCAGTATATTCCAGCGATAAGCGAATGAATGCTTTTACCTTTATAGCGTTCTTCAATGGGTGTGCATGTCTGATGAAATTTTTCAGACATGCTGATCAGATTTATCAGAATTTAAAAAATGAATTTTTGTTGACATATGAACGCCTGGTTTTTCAAAAGCTCTAAGCATGGTGCCTACGTATATTCGAGCAGTAGGAGAACGATTTTTGCCTAAGACATTGTATATCACTTCCTTAATGCTTTTCCACGCATCAAGCTCAATTGGTGAAAGCGTTTCGTCGAAGTAAGCGTTTAGCATTAGCTTTCTTATATCTGGACCAACAAAAACACATGTTGGTATGAAACCAATTTTAAGACTTTTAACAACAACAACGACTTGAAGAACATATACATACCTTCTTTAATCTTTGCTTCACTTAATTTTGGAAACATTGTTTTCAGAAAATTAAATGCTGATCCATTTATATCTAGACATTTAACAAAGTTTTTTACCACACCAAGTTTAATATGCAATGAAAGGAAACTAGCGACTTTTAAGTAACAGCAGATCCGCCACTTATGGTCTTCATGTTTTACGGAGTGCCAGTCCTCGTGGTTATACTCAAAATTCATTGCATTCATTATTCCTTTAATATCGTTGCAATAAGCAAACGTGTTATCATCGTTTACTGAAAAGAATGGCAGAAAGCTGTCTTGATGCTTACGAAAGCTGGTAACATTGACACCAGGTTCAAGTAGATGAAGACCTTTTAAGTCTGCAGCTAAAATTTCTGATTTATTTTTAGACAGATTCAGTCTCCGAGCCAATGCATTTAAATGCTCTTGAGACATTAATATTGGTCTTGGGATAACTTCAATTCCTGTGTAATCACTATCTGCGCAATAAAAGGTTCCTGTTTCAGCGATGGTTCCATCAACATAATGACTAGGACTTCGAAGTTGTAGCACAGGTACTGGAAGTTCGTCAGAATGCGGAATTGGCAGCATGCCTGATGGTACAGTTTTGTATACAAAACTCTTTCGCCTATATCTATTCAACTTTAATATGGAAATATTTTGGCAAACGTAGCACGTAGCGTCATTATGTTTACCTGGATCTAACCACCGCATAGGAATACCAAACTGCATTGAATTTCTTTGACCTTCAGCGAGAGTTCAAAAATAAAACTATAGTTTTAGAACAAAAAAAAAAATAAATACCTTGGGACCACAAAATTAAGCCGTTATAACAAATGCGACAGCAATGCTTCGGCGTCCACAATTCATCCCGAAAAACTTCTTGCTCAGAATACCTTTTATAGATGCCTTCAACTTTATTATTGAAAAACGTAACTTTATATTCCGGTATAGTATGTTTACCGCAGATATAGCAAAACAAATCTAATTTTTTCAAACAATTAGACATTTTTGCCACAACAAATCTTACACGTAAACTAAGCTTCTTTCTTAATTAATTTAATATTACTATGAGATGGTCAATCTTTTGAAACTTGAATGCAACTGATGCTGTTAACAAAATTACTTGAATAAGAAAAACACAGAAAAGGACTCAATTTGCGTAGAAGAAAAGTTTTTAACTAAAACATTTTAATTTTAGTATTCAATAACTATTGCAGTAATTCATACATACATAAGTATTATTTAACGTTTTTTAACATTCCCAAATGCAATTTTAACAGATTACAACCGCAATTATTATCATTTTCACATCACATTTGAAAACATTTTCAGTTTCAACTGAAATTATTTACCTATTGCAATACCACTGATAAATATTCTAGTACCTAGTTTTATTTAGGGACATTCCCAAATTTGTGGAATTTTAAAAGCCAGAATTACTAATTACATTATTTTGTACATCCAAATTGACCTGATATATCATAGAATTTAATTGCTTTTTCAAATTTGTTATTCTAAATGAAACATTTTTCTTTTAATGTTTAATTGAAATTTTTTTTTATATTTACCTGTTTTTTTTTTTGGTCTATGGACACTCTCGAATTGGTTTTTTCTAAAACAGATTTTTTAAAACCACAATTATTATCCCTTTTCACACGTAATAAAATCTGGTTAATAAAAGGGCAGTAAGTAATAACAATTTTCGTACGATAAAGGTAAAAGCATTCATTCGCTTATCGCTGAAATATGCTGGACATTGTATGATAATGAAGTGGAATTGCCTAGAGCTAAAAAAAATGTAATTAATGCTATCCAAATTTGCTTTAAAACAAAATTCTTAATAAATGCGAAATTAACCCTAAGCTCTCTTTTGTTGCGTCTTATTTCTGACTTTATGGTTGAATTTTCTTTTTTGGTGTATTCAGGGACTTATAGTAAAATTTAACGGGTAACATTTTTGTGGAACATTTTAACCCACTAAAACCCTGTTTTAATGTTGTTTTTTGCTCTTTTTTAAAAGAAGGACAAAAAAGACCCATATCTTGAGGAGTTAGAGGGTTAAAATTTCTACAAGAATATTCTCCGTAACATTTTACATAATTTTGCTGAACACATTTTATACCTTAAATGTAAGGGTCACATGGTTTCTTATGCCATTTAACAATAAGAATGTGCCAGAGCTGGGAAATTTTAACCCTCTCTCAAATGAAATTCACATGTAAACTTTCAAAACGCCGATACACGCATCTCTTTTTTTTGTCTCCTCTATCAGAATTTATAGCCCGGACCTTGTAATTTTTGAAAAAATTTGATTTTGTTGTACAGTGTAATTTGAGCATTTCTCGTTGATCTAGAAAAAAAAAATTTGTTACGAAGGGTTACAGGGATGTTATTTTTTTCATAATACCATAAAAAAACAAATTTCTAAATTGGAGAAAACTAACAAATGAGCATCCAAGAAATAGCCTAACATACTCTGAAATACGATCCCGAAACCGAAGGTTATATGCAAAGCGAATTATCATGTTAACTAAACGGGACAGTCGCACGCCTCAGTGAGACAAAAACCATCGAAAGCGTTAACAATTTGTTTACTTTTTGTTTTTGTGTGGAGTATGAAAACCTATAAATTTGGTAAAAGAGAAAATTAAATCAAACATTCAACTCGTAAAATATAAGCAATTAAAGGCGGTGGCGTGGCGTGACAAAAATAGAAGCTAGTTTTTTCGTTGCTAGCAAAAATACAAAACTCTGCGAACTTCGTCGGAATGTTTTGTGCAAACTCAATATTGACAGACTGTATATATATATATATATATATATATATATATATATATATATATATATATATATATATATATATATATATATATATATATATATATATATATATATATATATATATATATATATATATATATATATATATATACTTTTCTGCAAAATACGACTTTTCACGTGTACGTGAACAATTGCAATAACGGCAACGTAAGTCTGGCAACATAATTTAATAATTTAGTTTTAACCTCTTTTAGCACTTTTTGATATCTCTGTATTAAAAAGTTGAAAATTCAAATCTTACTGCGGATACCTAGAATAAATTTTGCCTAAGTACATAATATACATATGTATGTGTATGTCAGGGTTTAAATTGCTTAAAAATAGCAACAGCACTAAAATCTTTGCTTTTCTTACATATTTTCAGCAAACAAAAAAACGAAATATCTCAGAATTTACAAAGCATTTTCTTATAAACGAAGCAACAGCAAAAAGCAAATGCAAAAAAAGAGAAAGAAACGCATTTGCTTCAGCTGACTATATGTTTCTTTCTGCAGCAAAGAATTTATTTTAAAAACGTTTACGTTTTTTTTGCATTTGGTTTTTGTTTTTGCTGCACATTTTTCCACAGCAACAGTTAAGCAATTACATATTTAATCATTGGTGTAATTGATATTTAATTTAAAGACTGAATTATTATTTTTATAGTGTTTTTAAGACTTTTTATGTTTAATAATTTTTTTAATTTTTTTTTTGTTTTAAGAAATTTGTTTTTTTTTTCAATGGAAATAAATATTTCTAAGGCAACATAAGCAAAATAATAAAACTATAAACTCTATAAGAAAATATTTTTGGTGCCAATTAAGCTCCAAAAATTTTTTTAGCACATTTTTGGTGCCAATTTAGCTCCAAAAAAATTTTGCATCTGGTCACACTGCCTAGAGCACCTAATTTGCTTAAGTAGAAATTAAATCCACTACATAATGGAACGGGTGTGCCACTTTTAATCAAATGGAAAAAAACAATACGCTACTTAACTGTTATATTAGTTTGTAATACATCGGTAAGATCCCTATCAGTATGAAATAAAAGAAAAAAAAGCAAATAAGAAAGGTTTGCAAATACAACAGTCAGAAATACTAGGTAATATATAACACAAAGAACAGAGGCTCTAAAACAGAACCCTGAGGACCACCAGAATGCAGCGGAATACTTTTCCATTCAAGTCTACAAATAGCGATCTACCACACAAGTAGGACATGATGAGCCTACATGCAGACCTTGAGAAGTTAAAGTTATTCTTAAGCTTGAAGATCATAAAGAATTAAATGCCTTGGTTAAATCAAGAGACACTAGAACACTTAATTTCTTATCATTTTCATAAGTTCTTATTGTATAAGCCCGATTAAGCAAGAGCGAGCTAGTGTTATAGCCCCTGCGAAAAGCATACTGAGAATAAAAAATTTTTACTGACGCAAAAGAAAGAATTTAATCCTTAATAATATGCTCAACCACCTCTGACAAAGCAGGGAGAATCGAATAGACCTCAAATTTTCAGGACAACTGACCGTACCAGCTTTTGGAATAGACACCACACGCGCTATCTTCAAAAGCCACAGGAAACGCTGACGTCGTTAACATAGTATTAATTAAAATAAAAAACAAGAAATATGAGGATATAAAATTAAAAAAAAAAAAAAAACAAATATTGGGGTGACAAAGAATAAAAAAAAATTGAAAAAAGACATCGGCTCTTAATGGGTTAGGCATTTAAAAAAATTTGAGTATTTTCTTAAAGGACTCTTCGAAAGCTTTAAAATAATACCAATATTGATATTTCAAATAAATTGACAATTTCAGACCCCCACAACTCGGAAAATATAGGGGAGCACCAATTTTATTCACTTAATGTTTTTTTCTTATTTTTTTTAATTTTTCTATCGCCCCATATATTTGGCTTTTTGATTGTAGTTACTTTATTGTTCCAAATAATATGAAAAAATTAGAGGTAGGCGTGGTCTTTTGCCCGCTGTGTCTAAGGATATGAACCGATTCTGCTGATTTCCAATAGCACCTCTTTCGACACTATGTCTGATCGATTGGCTTATTTTATTTTTTGATGAAATCAAGTTTGCAAAACGGCAAACACGGACGGATAAACGGACATCGCTCAATCGACTTCGCTATGCGTAAGAACTCAGAATATATGTACATATGCTGTGAGCATCAAAATAAAGTGTACACAAACATTTTCTTTAGATTGGTTTTTATTTTGGACTTTAAAAATACTATTTTATTTAATATTTTATGTTTTTTTATTTGTTATTCAGTTCTCTACTTAAACTTAAAAAAACAACAACAAAAATTTACAACAACAAAAGTTATAAAACAAAAACAAAATCTATTCCATTTTTACGCGTCAAAATAAAGTGTACATCTTATTTTGTAGCATTTTAGCGAAGTAGAACCGCATAAAATACCGTTATGTTTTGTTGTTTATTTACTTTCCTGCATTCTTTTAAATCACTATTACTGTTTTATAGTCGACAGACGCAATTTTCGGACTATAACTTCTTTGCAGAAAGAAATTTGTTATTTTATTAAAAATGGGTAGACAAACATCCACAGATGTCAGGGAACTTGTGATTACACTTCGAAAAGACGGTAAAACTTTTCGTGAAATCGGGTCTATTATAAATAGAAGCCATAATACAGCAAAGAAAATAGTTGATAAGCACGAAGAATTCGGCAAAGTAGAAAATCGTCCAGGTGCAGGCCGACCAAGAGCTTTAAGTGAGTCTGAAATAAGGTCTATTTTGCGTGATGTGAAGAAGAATCCATTTAAAAGTGCTGTTAAAATATCGGAGGAAATTTCAGCAACAAAAAATGCCAACGTAAGCGCCAACACAGTACGAAGAACTCTACACGCAAATGGTCTACATGGTCGGTTGCCGCGAAAAAAGCCACTTATATCGTTAGCAGATCAGAAAAAACGTATTGAGTATGCAAACAAGTACGAAACTAAAGATGGTTCTTTCTGGAATAACTTTTTATTTAGTGATGAGAGTAAATTTGAGAGATTTGGCCAGAAAAAACCTGTAAAAGTATGGCGTACAAAAAATACACAGTATGCTGAACAAAATCTAATATCTACGGTTAAGCATGGAGGAAGTTTGGTGATGGTGTGGGGATGCATTGCGGCAAGTGGAGTGAAAAGCTTGGCTTTTATTGAAAATACCATGAATAAAACGGACTATTTAAACATTTTGAAAAACAATTTGCCATGTAGTGTGGAGAAATTGGGCTTAAAGGGACCTTGTATCTTTCAACAAGACAATAATCCCGAACATACGGCGAAGATAGTAAAAGAATGGCTCCTTTATCATACTCCTAAAACATTAGATAATCCTCCCCAATCACCGGACCTTAACCCGATTGAGCATTTGTGGGAGCATCTTGACCTGCAAATACAAAAGAGGACAATTACTAACAAAACACGCTTAAATCCCTTATAATGGAGGAATGGTAGAAAATTTCATCTGACATAACCAAAAAGCTAGTTGAATAGATGCCCCGAAGAATAAGTGCCGTTATTAAAGCTAAAGAAAAAGCAACCAAATACTAATTTTTATAATGAATTATATGTGTACACTTTATTTTGACGCATAAAATAACTTTTGTTGTTGTAAATTTTTGTTGTTGTTTTTTTCAGTTTAAGTAGAGAACTGAATAACAATTAAAAAAACATAAAATGTTAAATAAAATAGTGTTTTTAAAGACTGAAATATAAACTAATTTAAAGAAAATGTTTGTGTACACTTCATTTTGACGCTCACAGTATATTTTATGGGGTCGGAAATGGGTATTGTAGGAATTACAAACGGAATGACAAACTTATTTATACCATTTTTGCACTTTTTGTAGTGAAGGGTAGGAAAAGGAAAGAGATTATAGGGAATGTATTTCCCTATATTTATTTATGCTCCAAAAATTAAATTTAATCAGGGAACACATTATCAAAGATTATAGTAAATGTAAGTACAGTGGCTCACAGCTTATTTATGCACTGCATAATTTAATTTTTTTAGCCCTGTAACAATAAAACCAGTAAGAATTAAAAAAATAAATTGGTATCATTTAATAGAGAAAAGGGCTTAGTTGAACAAGAAAAGTTCAATTATTTTAAAAATTAACATTTAAATATCCAAAAAGTAAAGAAATAAAAAATACAGCTTTTTTCATCTCATAGCTTATTTTATACAGTTACCTTTAGTATTGAAAACTTTCAAGGTTTTTTTTTGCTAATTCATATTTTTAATACTTCGTTTGGTACACTTTATTGTCTATAACAGACTTGAGACGGTTTGGTATAGATAAAAATAGTTTTCAGGTTGAATTGGGCGACATATTCTACCACTTCAATTCTTTTAAGCAATTTTTGCTTGAAAACTCGTGTTGCCTTATGTTTTTTCAAAAATGGACCATAGCTTTTTAATGACATTGAGGCTTGGTGACTGATGTGGCGTAATCATCAAGTCAGGGCAGTTATAAATTGACCAAGACTTTACGATTCCCGATTTATGTTTCGGATCGTTATCTGATAAAATCGAAAGTTTGATCCCATACCCAGATTCTCTGAACTCTAAACTCCCAGTACCAGCAGTCGACATACAGGCCCAAATCATGACGCTGCTACCATCATGCTTAACTGTTGCCTTTAAATATTCTTTATTAAGCTCGGTGTTAGGTTTTCGTCATACGTAGGACTTACCATCCGAGCGGAATTTATTAGATTTGAATTTATCGGTAAGATAACTGCACTTCAAATCGATGCGTCCTTGGAATCGTGTTCTATAGCGAAGCAACTCGACCATTAAAATCATGGTGATGAAGAACACACCGAAAAGTTTCGACGCAGCATTGTTTGCTTAGGTCATATTGAATATCGAAAGTCAGTTTGGGAGCTGAAAGTCCTGTATTTGCTTTAATTTTTCTCACAATATAACGCTCCTCATGTTTTTTAAAAACTCTATTTGGTGCTTCTCTACGTTTGTTAATTAAACAGTTTTCACGAACGAAGCACTCGATAATTCTTTGCTTTTTATTCATCATTTCAACTATTTTCCGCTGCGAGTGACCATTTTTAAAATCATTTACTACCGATTTTCTCTGCACTAATGTTGTGCGTGGACCCATTTTAAATTTTCTCGAAATTAACCAAATTACTGAAAAAAATACAATATCGAAAAGTAGACAACACATTCTGAATGTATCGTTACCAAAAGAGGTAAATGCATAAAATAAGCTGTAGGATGAAAATTATTAATTAATTATGTTAAAATTAATTTTTTAAATAAATAAATAAAGTGTTTTTGTTAAACTATGCCCTTTTCTCTATTAAATAATACCAATTTGTTTATTTTTTTATTCCTACTGGTATTATTGTTACAGGACGTAAAATATCAATTTGTGTAGTGCACAAAATAAGTTATGAGCCACTGTGTATTGCATGGATGTCAGTATGCTTATGGTCTTAATGCATGCTATAAGTCTCTGATTTAAAATAACTCAATTTGGTTTCAACTGGGACTAACGACAAATTTCGCATAGCACAACGAATTCGTCATTCAGCCATCTTTGCGTAAATTCAACGACTCAAATTCAATTAGGACGACAAAATTAATTTGAAAATATACTTTTGTTTACATAGTTCAAAACTGACTGAACTCAAAATTGAATTAAATTGTTCATTATAATAAAATAATCTACTAAATAGTCCAAAGTTGCCGTTTTTAATCACATTTATTCATGTCAAAAGCAGTTTTTTTTCGATTTCTGAAAAGTTAAAATTTTGAGTTGTGTCACTTTTAAACTAGGTGTGAGATATGTCACTTGCTAGAGTGACCATGTATTTAAAAAGAGAAGCATGAATTTTCATATAGTTTTAATTTGAAATATTTTTTATAAATGAATTACTATTTTTTCAGTTTTTTTTTTATAGCCAGTAGAAAAATATAGAATTATGATTTTAGAGGATAGTTCATGCTAGTGCAGGTAAATATTTCGCTGTCAACCAATACTTATAATAAATAACGACTCTGTACAGAAATAAATATTTCAAGAAACTTTATGAAAGTGTTAAAATTTCTCATATTTCATTTCATCTAAATAGTAGTTACAATTGATAACTACCTTGTAGATGTATACAAAGAATACTAAAGAAGGTTGTAGCGACCCAGACAGTGAATTTGATTCTGCTGGTATCTAAGTTTTACAGTTATTTTTAGAATTTAACACAATTAATAACGAACTTAAGCGCAAATTGAAAAAAAAGAAATACAGGTCTGTCCTGAATATCACGTGAATTCTGCAAATCACGTGATTTTCAATTTTTCGGCGTGGTTTTAATTTTTCGAAAACAGGATATAGCGGCTGTGTTTTAGATTCGTGTGGTGTTTTTTTTTTATTTTTTTTTAACATTTGTAGTTAAAATATTATTAGTAGGGCTGAGATTTTCATGCACTAAAAAATCCAAAATATGCACTAAAAAAATAAAAAATATGCAGTCAAAAAAATTTGTTTTTTTTTTTTGTAATTTTATTAATAATAAAAAATTCAGTCTATTGTTATTTAAAAGTACAACATACATATGGATTTTAAAAACTTAAATACCTAACTTATTTAAATTTTTGTTTTTATAAACAAAAAATACTTTTTTATATTATCAAAAGTAAAATTTTGTCTGTTCGGACGTAAAAAACTTTTATACATAGAAAATGATCTTTCAACGTTTGGGGAATATTCACTTTCTAATTATTTGAAATTTGTTTTATTTTTTTTAAATCCTTCTTTTTTTGCAAAACGCTTTGGATTTTTAATTTAATTTGTTGGGCTGCTCTTCCTTCGACATTGTTATTTTTACTTTCTGCATTATCAACTAATTTGACTTGAGTATTAAGTAAACTAAATCCCTCCAATTTAGGTATTGTCTCACCAATATATTCGTAGTTGGAAGATACAAATGCTAATTGACTTTTGATGTTATTTAAATTTAATATTTCTTTTACTTTTATAATTGCATATGAATCAGTATCAACAAGCTCTTCGATAACATTCTTAAATTGCTAAAATTTTTTTGAATAGTATTTTACAGCATCTAGCCAGGTTTCCCATTTTGTTAATACTGGCTCTGGTGGACGGGGAACCCAAGGGATACATTTATTTAAAAATTGCAGCTCGTGAAGAAGCCTTTAAAAATATTTTTTTTCCCGTATGAAACCAATAAGTCAATATTTTCGAATTTGCTTCTAATTTCCTCTGCAACGCGGTGTAACCCATGTGCCAAGCAGGTAACATGTAACAGTTTTGGGTAAAGTATTTAAAGGCTATTGGAAGCCTTAACCATATAAGGTGCTTTTTGTCAAAATCTTGACCTAATAAATTTATTGAGTCATGGAAAGCTCGAGCTATCGTAGCTGGGTTGGCGTTTTCCAATTCCATAAAGTTAAGCAAGAATTTATTTTTGGAAACTTCTTCATCTTTATCCAAAACTGCGACAATAAAATTTGAAACGTAACGCCTTTCTATATCAGTGGTTTCGTCCATCGACACCCATAAATATTTGCTTTTCAAGAACGAACAGATCTTTTCTAGTTCGTAGCCATATATTTTGTCTAAATAATTTTTTCTAAGAATAGACTGACAAGGGATACTCTCATTTATGTATGTTTTAAAGAAATTTCTTTTCGTTACTTAATTTGTTAATGTTAATGTCAGCGGAAATAAATGCTTCACAAAAGTCTACACAAAACTTACTTGTTGTCTCTGTATATTTAAGCAGCGATTGGGAAGACTTTTCTTTAACACGCTCCAGCAGCTCCTTGAATGGCTGAATGTTGCTTTTTTATGTTTGTGCCTCCAAAACTCAGTCATTTCTGATCCGCTTTTGAAAAGTTTTGGTAATATGATAGATTATGCTTACAGATTGGTCCCGTTTTAAAAACAGTTCATAATCTTAAAAATTAAAGGTTGTCCCCATACAGCATACATATTTTTTGCGTGTATTATGAATTGTAAAGGGCAATTCTGTAAAATTTAAAATGACTGCGTCTTACTATAGCCCCCAATAACAAAAAGTTATACAAAAATAAATCTTAAAATTAAAGGGTGCCTCCATAATTGATGTAAGTTTACTTATATGGGCCTATATTTTGAACCGTTATAGACAAACGCTTGCAAATTTGACAGAATGTCGATTGCTATGGCCGTTATTGGAGCAAGTATTAATATTAAAAATTATAAATTAAAGGGTGCGCCAATAGTTCATTAAATTTGATGTATATGGCCATACTTTTGAACAGTTGTAGACAGAGGCTTGAAATTTACAATGAACCTGTATTGCTAAGTCCGCTAAAACAACAAGTATAAAATTTGGATTTGGAAGTTAAAGGGTGTTCCAATAGTTAATGTAATTTCAAACAAAGGGTGAACCAATAGTTTATTTAATTTGGTATATGGCCAAACTTTTAAACAGTTGTAGACAGACGATTGAAATTTACACAGAACCTGTATTACTAACTCCTCTGTAACAACAAGTATAAAATTTGGATTTGGAAATAAGCGGGTGTCCCAGTAGTTGATAATATATGGTGTATGTAGCCGGACTTTTGGAGCGTTATAGACAGACAGCTGAAATTTACAAGGGACATGTTTTGCTTAGTCCACTATAACAAGAAGCTTATAATTTTAATTTCAAAATTAAAAGGTGTTTCCAAATTAATGTAATTTGATCTATATGGCCGTATTTTTTTAACCGTTGTATACAAATACCTTAATTTTAGACAGAATGGTATTATTTGTTATAATAAGGAATAAAAAAATCTTATATTGTAAATAAATAGTTGATATAATCTGATGTATATGGGCCGTTAAAGACAGACGGTTGAAATTTACACAGAATCTGATTGCTAAATCTACTACAACAGCAGGTATATAATTTGAATTTGGAAGTAAAAGGGTGCTGTAATTTGGTGTATATTGCCAAACCATTGAACAGTTTAAAAAGTATAAAGTGGTCATACACTTGAACTGTTATAGGCAGACAGATGAAATCTGTTTTGAAGTCGGTTTTTTTCGCAAAAATTATTGACTTTTTAAGTGTTGCTCAACCAAAAACTTTCTTTCGTGAATCAAGGATTTATTGCAAAGTTTGCAATAAAGTGTTTGACCATCAAATTTAAAGGCATTATTAAATTCGTTAACGTATTTCATTAGGATGGAAGACTTTGAAGGCTTAATCTTGGGCATATTTCCAGAAAAAAAAAAAAATCTCGTAAAACAAAAGATACTTTATGAACTGTAAAATATACTCACAATTAAATATCTAAAATATATGGACAAATTTCATTTAAACTATTGCTTTCAATGTAAACATTTTATTAAAAAAAAATTATAAGAATCTAGTTTTTCTCAAAAATACGTTGCAAAACAATGGAAAAATTACATACATTTATATTTGTGTTTTAAAATTGAATGTCAATTATGTGTTAGCATGCGACATCAAGTTATGTAGTATATGCGTCTTTTACTTACGTAAAGTTATATTTTTAGTAGAGAACCAAAAGAATTAATTGATTTTTTGTTTATTTGGACATTTTTTGAAAAATTACGTAAAAATTTCGAATTATGCAAAAATATTTATTAATAAATTTAAAATATGCCAAAAAATATGCAAAAATATGCATTTTCACCTAAATATGCAAAAATATGCATTTTCACCTAAATATGCAAAAATATGTAAAAACAAATCGATGCTGATAAAACACATGCATTTGCATGGAAATCGCAGCCCTAATTATTAGTAATTTAAGTAAGTTAAAATGTGTGGAGCTAAAATATTTAGTGAATTTTTATTTGTTTGTAATACATGTGCTTTCATTTACTTATTGGTGTTGATAGAAGGGCTTAAAATTTGGCGTTCAAATTAAAATTGAAAATGTGAAAATTAATGCAAAAAATTTAGGAAAATGCTACTATTTTATATTTTGCACTTAATATTTTCTAAATTTGATGCTGGAAACATTAGCATAAATAAGATAAATCTTTAATGACATTTTATACTCTGACAATTTGGCAACACTAGAATATTCTTTGAAAACACAAACCAGCTAACCGCTAACGAGAAAGAGAAAATCACGAGCTTTACTAAATAACGCAAGAAAATTTTTTATAAAATAAGCAGTGTCTTCAAAAATTTATGAACATTTTCGTTTTTATGTGTATAAAATCTAATTTGTTTGCAAAAATAAATAGAAGAAATATCGTTTTAAATATATAAAATCATTATTTTTATATTCTAAGCGAAATAATTAAAAAAAAAAAAACGAGCAAGTGAATTCAAATCGGCAGTCATTTTGTTAACCGTTTTAAATCACGTGATTTAAATATATTTTGTACGCAGAACACCTTTTGCGTGATTTAAAATCACTTTGACAAAAAGTGATTTGTAGAACATACTGATAATAATTTAATTACATTTAACTGTAGTATTCATAAAATATTAAAATAGATTTGAAACGTATTTTAGTGCAAATTTGTACGAAAAATAACATAGTAAAAATAAAAGAATTAAAAATTAAACGAATTTTACACTTTGAATTTTCAAAAGCATTATTGCTATAACACATTTTTTTATAGCAATAATGCTATAATGAATGAAAATTCAGAACATACCTGATGACTAAAAATAGTATATTTTTTATATAATGGGATATAAATAGAAAAAAAAATAAATTATTAATTAAAAAAAAAAGAAATAAAACATTTAAAAAATAAACAGAAAATAAATAAACCTATCGCAGAGTTCGTTACGCACGAATAAGGGGAACAAGGTCTTAAGTCATAAACTGTAGTTTTTCGTAATGTTAAATTGAATACTATTTAATTATTTGCATATCAGGAAAAAAGGAAGTAATGGGAAACGAGCATGGATATGATAACCCATAGTAATATTACCGTTTTTATTTTGAATTAAGTCTAGGATCCTCAAATTTTGTATCATTTATAAAAGTTTAGCTTTTTGTAAGATATACGAGGGCTGCTCTATATATTTCTGGCCTAATAGTGAAAATGCGAATATTTATAATCAAAAATGGTTTTATTGTTTTTCAAAGTATTCTCCAGCATGATTTATACACATTTACATGCGCTCAAACCAGTTGTCGAAGCACTTTTTCCACTCCGATTGAGACACCTCTAAAACATGGTTTTTGAACACTTCAACGGCTTCTTCTGGCGACGAAAGTCGTTGACCACGTATTTTTTTTCTTGATGTGCGAAAACAAGAAGTCATTAGGTGCCAAGTCAGGGCTGTACGGCGGATGACCCATTAATTCGACGTTTTGGCCGGTCAAAAACGCTCTTGTTTGAGCCGATGTGTGAGAGCTCGCATTGTCATGGTGAGCAATGATTCGTCTTCTCTTGTTGGTTTTTCGAATTTCTCCGATGACTTCAGGCAAACAAATTGTAGTGTACCACTCAGAAGTGACCGTCCTACGTTGCTCAAGCGGAACAGTCGCCACATGACCAGTTTTGCCGAAGAAACAGGCGACCGTTTGCTTCGAAGCTTCTTCCACGGACAACTTTCGTTGGATTTTGCTTGTCTTTGAAGACCCACACGGTCGATTGTTGTTTCGTTTCGGGCTCATACGCATAGATCCATGATTCGTCACCTGTGACGATCTTATAAACATCTTTTGAAGCACCGCAATCGTATTTTTGCAACATTTCTTTGCACCAATCAACACGAGCCTTTTTTTGAGCGACTTTAAAATTGTGCGGGATCCAACGAGAACAAACCTTTTTTACGGCCAGGTGTTCATGCAGTATCGAATGTATGCTGGTGGAAGAAATGTCCAAGGATGTCTCTATCTTTCGGTATGTCGCATGTCGATCTTGCATTATGAGTTCACGCACGGCATCAATGTTCTCTGGTACAACAGCTGTTTTTGGACGACCTTCACGGAATTCGTCTTTGAGCGAGCTTCGGCCACGATTAAATTCATTATACCAATTTTTCACAGTGCTATAGGATGGTGCTTCATCGCCATACAAAGATTTAAGTTCATCAATGCACTCTTGTCGTGATAATCCACGTCGAAAGTTGTGAAAAATGATGGCACGAAAATGTTCACGAGTTAATTCCATTTTTTTCTATATTCACTGTTAACAACACAAATAATGGTCGTACGTCAAAACGTTTTCAGTACGATTATGCTTAAAAATGACAAACTTTCCAATGGAAATGTCAGATTGCACTTGGCAGCACTAAGTGTTGCCAGGCCAGAAATATATATAGCAGCTCTCGTAAAAGTCAAGAAATAAAAAGTTTTTGTTTAGTTAATAATAAATTAATTCACTTATTTAAAAGCTTAAAACAGTTATTATAATAAACAATAAGAATAATTAAATAATTAATAATTATAAAGTAATAAAAAATATAATCAGGTATGTGATGAAAATCGATCGATTTGAAAACGACTCGTTTTGAGATATATTTTAAACAATAATAATAAAGAAGTTACTCCAAAGTAATTGTAGAAACTGAATAGAGAGTTATTGAAAAATGTATTGAACTTTTTATTTAAATTATTTTTTTCTTCTGCATACTAAAACTGACTTCAACAAAGCTACAAAATCTAAAAATTCTTCCTGCTGCAACTCGTGTACCAACTGGGAGTAATAAACTGTTGTTTTTGCTCTCTTTTTTTATTTTCGATCATGGAATGATCCACGTAGCATTCCATTTGCGTATGTTCCGGAACAAGGAACTTGTGGTTTATCGTTAAATTATTATACTTTCTTTAATGCAAATTTATGATCAGCTATTAAATTGAGCTATGATTTTTGATAATTATAAGTGCCTAAATAGTGTATTCCTTTCGGTATTTATATATTTCTACTTTTGATTCCCCACCATTCAAATTTGTAGTTTATGTCGATTATGATAATAATATTGGATAAATCAGCCAATCTCTCGCAACCTTCGCTGTATATTTGGGATCATTGTCTTGTTGAAAGATCCAACCCTGGCCAAGACCCAAATATCAACTGATAGCTGCAAATTGCATTTTAAAAACTTTTTATAATAGTATCGGTCCATAATACCACCAATAAACAGCAACCGACGCACTCCAGATGCAGCAATGGCACCCCAAACCATTACGTTGCCACCATTAAGTTTCACTGTGGGCACAATATTCTTTCGCTCAAGTGCTGCCAAACTTTTCGACACCCGTCATTTCCAAACAAGTTAATCTTGCTTTCATCCGTAAACAATACCTTTTTCCAAAAATCTGCGCCTTGATAATGTGAGTTTTTGTAATTTCAAGGCGAAGTCTTCGATTATTTTCAGATATTAAAGATTTTCTGCGGGGAACTCTGTTTGCATACCCTTTAGTTCGTAACGCTCTTTGAACCGTTTTTGAATGAACTCTCTTATCCATAATATTTTTGATCTTTTCGGCTAGCTTAGGCCCTGACGTTCTTGGATTTGTTGCCACTTTCTTAAAATAAAACTGACATCTCGCCTAGAGAGCTTCTTCAGTCATCCAGATCTTGGCTTATTCTTTACGGAACCAGCGAATATATGAAATTTTGGGTATGTATGAAGACTGTAGTCCTTGACTGTAGGTCACTTAAATTGTAGAAGCATTTGTCCACAAAATGAAAAGCGCAATATTTTGGAAGAGGGTTATTAAGATGCCTTTTGTGAATCTATTTTTGTAGAAGTAGTTAAAGTAAATAATTGTAAAACAGTTGCAAGGGTTGCCTAGTTACCAGATAGTAATAGAGAGTATCTTCACAGATTTGAACAGCTTCATGAAAATCTTTTCTTAGAATATAATAACGTTATTATCGTTGGTGATTTCAATCATAACCTTTTTGATTCCGTTAAGGCAAATTTTGTTCGCCCGATTTGTTCTCAATCGGCTGATTATAATCATAATTATTAATTGTAATAATATTCCGACGCATTTACTAGATTACTTTTTAATTACTAGCGAAACAAGTATAAAATTCTCAGGCCAATTCCAATGTCCCGCTATATCTGATCATGCATTCATTTATATATCTGTTGACATGGTAACGTGTCAAAACAATAATAATGTTTTTAAAAGAAATTTTCATCAACTATATGATTACTCTGTATGAAGTAAATATTCAAATTGGAACATTGAATATTTTTTTTCACATAACGTTTGGATGAAATTTCGAGAGGTAATATATGTAATCTCGCTCAGGAATTTAGCGTATAAGGGTTATTTGGATGAACCTACTAATGATAATTGGAAAACTTTTTGTGAATATCGGAACAAGGCCAAAAATGTCATTAGAAAGTGCAGAAGGAAATATTCGATTAAAACTTTTGAGAAATGTATAAACAACATCATATGGAATACCTTGAGAAATGCCGGTTGCATTGATTGTAACAAAATATCCCTTGATTATGACGTCAATGAAGTAAATAACTTTTTTGTAGGTGATGCTAGCGCAGATATCTCTGATGTAGACTTTAATTATGTTTATTTCTCTTTTCATAACATAAATGATGTTGAACTTTTGATTGCTCTGAATAAAGTAAAATCAAACTCCACAATAGGTTGCGATGGTATTCCCTTCAAATTGGTTAACGTGTTATTCCCCCTAGTTAGCTTGCATTTTCTTAACATAGTAAATAATATTACCACATCTACTTACCCTTCTTCATGGAATATAGCTAGGGTTCCTATTCCAAAGACTAACACTTAATTCTACAATAAACAATTTACTCGTAAGGCCTATTTCCATTTTACTAGTTCTCTCTAAGGTTGTGGAGCATTTAGTTAAATCAAAAGTATAATAGTATCTTGACAGAAATAGTTTAATTAATCCAAACCAGTGTGCATATCGCAGAGCACATAATACTTCGTCTATGCTAATTGAAATGACTGATCTCATGAGGAGTAATTTAAATGATGGTAATGTTAGTATGCTTCTCTCTTTAGACTTGACTAGAGCATTTGATTGTGTTAACCATGCCAAATTAGTAACGAAATTAAAAGATAAATTTAAATTTTCAAAAACCGCTTGCAAGTTGCTGTATTCCTACTTAACTCAGCGTTCACAGTTTGTTGACATTGACGGGTGTTTTTCTGATATACGTCATATTAATATGGGTGTACCACAGGGCTCAGTTGTGGGGCCGATTTTGTTTTCCTTATATTTAAATGATGTTGTAGGTGCTATAAGAGATGTTAATGAATGCAGGGTTTTCATGTTTGCGAATGACTTACAGGTGGTTTTTAGTAAGAATAGGCAGGATCTGGATGTTTTGGAAGCGTGTGCGAATTGGTGTTTGGATAGCATTTCATCATGGATGGTTGATAATGATTTTTTGCTTAATTTAAGAAAAAAAAAACGAAGTACATTGATTATAACCTTAATATTTTTTTTAAATGGCTGCTGTGTACAAAGGGTAAATACTTTAAAATGTTTAGGAGTGATTATTGATGAGAAACTTGATTTTAGCTACCATATTAACACTCTCACAAGAAAGATCATTTTTATTTTGCGCAGACAGTATAACTCGGATATGTTCTTACCGTATTACGTGAGAAATAGGGTAGCAATTACATCGTTGGTCACAGATAAGGGTACGTTCGTAAATGCTGCAAATTTGTGCATCACTGCAGCAGTTATGCCAAGTTTTGTTGCTGATGCGCGATCAGCTGTTGCAGATGCTTTGCAAATGCATGATAACTGCAAAGAGTTTGCTTTTTTGAACGTTTTGCAAAAGAAACACAAAATGTTAACCAAATTACTAATAGCAAATATTATTGAAAATGTTGATTCTAAAAGCGATAACTTTCTTCTAAAATATAAAAAAAAAACAATTAAAAGCAAGATGAAACGACTTCTGGTTATAAGAAATAAAGCCAGATTTAAAAGAAGGGTGATTCCTAAAATAAAAAATTACTTTGGTGTAATTAAACGGTATCCAGGTGATGTTTTCTATACCCATTTTCGAATGTCTCGTTCTACTTTTGATTCCATAATACTTAAATAAAATTAATATTTTATCCATATTTTCTCAACAGAAATTACAAAACTCCTTAAAGCCTTTTTGGACAAGAACACTAGGTGGTCGGTTAGGAATTTCACTCGAAAAGTGTTTATATATTTTTCTTTGAAAGCTTTGTAATAGCGATGTGACTTTTATTTAAACTTATTTGTTTTGCTCCTTTCCAGACAAAGGTATGAATATTGCACAATATTGCGTTTAAACATAACTTTTGCCGTGTTTTATGTGAAAAAATTATATTAAATTTCTTTTTGAAAAAAAATTTATAAAATTTACTTTTTGTGTAGCTTTAATCCAAACAAATTTGTATATTGCGCACTATTGCATCAGAAACCAAACTGTTGCATTATTTGCAGAAATTTGCGGCAGTACTGCCAATTGTTTGCATAAATGAACTTTTGACGTTAAGCAGTGCTGCCAAGTGTGGCATTAATGAACGTTTTACTTTTACTATGCTGCAGTGATGCGCAACTGTTGCATTTACGAACGTACCCTATGTTATGGTATTGAAATTGTTTCTGGTATTAATGCAACAAGTTTTCATAGATAGGAAAAAATAGTGAATATGGTTGTTCGCTTTACCTTTAGAGGCAGGGTAAGAGAGCATATAATGCCGTATGTAGTGAAGTTTTTGGGATCCATTTTTCGTAAATTTGTTGACCACAGATTGATTTTTTTCTTTTATTAAATAATTTTTAATTCTGTTCCACATAACCTACGTCTTAATTTTAATTTTTCGAGATCAATAAAAAACACTCAAATTGTTATACCTTGTATTAGATCATCAGTGTATGATTCAGTTAATGTTTATAAAAGAAAACTTATACGAGGGCTGCTACATATATTTCTGGCCTGGCAACACTGAGTGCTGCCAAGTGCAATCTGACATTTCCATTGGAAAGTTTGTCATTTTTAAGCATAATCGTACTCAAAACGTTTTGACGTACGACCATTATTTGTGTTGTTTACAGTGACTTGAAAAAATTTATATAGAAAAAAATGGAATTAACTCGTGAACATTTTCGTGCCATCATTTTTCACAACTTTCGACGTGGATTATCACGACAATAGTGCATTGATGAACTTAAATCTTTGTATGGCGATGAAGCACCATCCTATAGCACTGTAAAAAATTGGTATAATGAATTTAATCGTGGCCGAAGCTCGCTCAAAGACGAATTCCGCGAAGGTCGTCCAAAAACGGCTGTTGTGCCAGAGAACATTGATGCCGTGCGTGAACTCATAATGCAAGATCGACATGCGACATACCGAGAGATAGAGACATCCTTTGACAGTTCTTCCACCCGCATACATTCGATACTGTCGATTAGTGCAAAGAAATGTTGCAGAAATACAATTGCGGTGCTTCAAAAGACGTTTAGAAGATCGTCACAGGTGACGAATCATGGATCGACGCGTACGAAACAACAATCGACCGTGTGGGTCTTCAAAGACGAGCAAAATCCAACGAAAGTTGTTCGTTGAAGAAGCACTTCTAAGCAAACGGTCGCCTGTTTCTTCGGCAAAACTGGTCATGTGGCGACTGTTCCGCTTGGGCAACGTAGGACGGTCACTTCTGAGTGGTACACTACAATTTGCTTGCCTGAAGTCATCGGAGAAATTCGAAAAACCAACAAGAGAAGACGAAGAATTGTTCACCATGACAATGCGAGCTCTCACACATCGGCTCAAACCAGAGCGTTTTTGATCGGCCAAAACGTCGAATTAATGGGTCATCCGCCGTACAGCCCTGACTTGGCACCTAATGACTTCTTCTTGTTTCTGCACATCAAGAAAAAAAATGCGTGGTCAACGGTTTTCGTCGCCAGAAGAAGCTGTTAAAGTGTTCAAAAACCATGTTTTAGAGGTGTCTCAATCGGAGTGGAAAAAGTGCTTCGACAACTGGTTTGAGCGCATGCAAAAGTGTATAAATCATGCTGGAGAATACTTTGAAAAACAATAAAACCATTTTTGATTATAAATATTCGCATTTTTACTATTAGGCCAGAAATATATAGAGCAGCCCTTGTATTATATATGTGTGAGACTACCTGAAAACTAGCTACATAAGAGTTGAGACTGTCCAATTTATGGTTTAAGGGAAATATTGCTTTGGTAATGAGATTTTTTGCTTTTGTTTTAATGTAAATAATTATTTTTTTAATTTTTCTTAAATAATATGTCACTATTGGACCTAGTGCGAATTTATAAAATTGGCTGGGGGCAACCAATTAGTACATTATTTTTCGTATCATAGTAATTATTCTTCACTAGTATTGTAAGTAAATATTTTTGTAACTACATGGATTAGTATGTAATATTTATCTTGGCCAATTGTGGCTTTTAATGTTACTAATGGATAAATAAATAAAATAAATAAAACTTAACCTGAGCCAGTAAAAACATTGTCGCCACGTGACTGTTTTTGTTTTGCCGCCCTCATGTGTCTGAGCATATAAGCAGGACGCTATTTTGTTTCCCCCTCTAGCTGGGTTGACTCTCCTGTAGCATTATCGTGAACTGTTAAGTTAAAGGTCCACAACTACCTTTTATAAAATGCTACCGACGATCCAACAAATGGGGTTGGCAGGCATTGCTATAGATTAAAACAAGTTCCCCGCAAGTTCATCTGCCTTTTTGGCATCATAAGCTGCAGTAGCCTTCTCTTGGTGGTTTTGGAGGTTGATTTGAGCCGTGTAAAAAAAGGCTAGCTAATAAAGCATTGGCTAATAGCTGGCGTACAGCCGCCGCCGATCAAAACCCTCGGCGCAGGTCTCTGCATGGGTATCATTTTAAAGCTTTGGAAGAGTTCTTTATAGAAATACTAAAAAATTGTAAAAATGCATAACCCATTATGAGCCGTTGTCATTTTTATGTAAAATTATATACTTACATGCAGTACCAAAATTTTTTTATTTTTTAATTATCTGTCATACGAATATTTGCTTTTTTGATTGAAGTTACTTCACTAAACTAGATTTACACAGTTGGTGAAGGGTGAAGATTCGGCATAGTCGAATATAGCACTCTTACTTGTTTTTATATTGAATTGCATTTTAAATAATTAGTCTAAATAAAAACAATTTAATTGAGTTAATAAATGGTTAGATGTCAGAACATGAACTCAGATAAGTGGCCCAGATAATTAAATATAAATCTAATGAGTTAAAAACAAGCCAAGTTGCCTAATTTATCAAATAACTTTTTGTGTAAATATTTCATAAAAACATGTATTAATAAATTTTCTCTTTTATTTTTATTAACTTTGCAGGTTGACGAAGATTATATACAGGATAAATTCAATTTAACTGGCTTAAATGAACAAGTACCAAATTATAGGCAAGCTCTCGATATGATCCTTGACTTAGAGCCTGGTAAGCATTTAAATTACTTTTTACTATTCACGTTTTATTATGTCAAACATTTGGTTTTGAATTAAGCAGTTTGAGCGTAACGAGTAACAGTTTAAGTGTAACGGGGAAATAATTGACGCAAGGCTCATTTTTTCGACTGGGCATAACTACGCCAAGCGATATTATTAGTTGTCGTCGAAAAGGTCAACATTTCTATTACTTGATTATTATTATAGATATTTTCCTTTTTCTAATTAAAAAAATCAAATTTCGGTGAATATATACCTTCTTTATATACTTTGGTGCACATACGCCAATTTTCGAAAATCGCACATCCGATGGTGTTTTATTACTTTGATGAAATATTCTGTAAAGTGGTCGGTTATCGGTTATTAACGTAAATTCTTTCCCATAGAGATACATAAAAAATTTGTCTATCTACTTTTAAAAATATTTTCCTAACAAATTTAACTAACTAATTTATAATATTTATGTTAATTTGCTCCTATACAAATTAAAATTTAATGTTCAAGTTACTGGATACGTATTAAGTTTTGTTACTTTACGTTCATGATAAGAAATTTCTGTTCCGTATTACGTGAACAGCTTTTAACCTTTTTTATAATAGGCTACTATAATTTCGCCATTTCACAAATCGAATAGTGTTACTAATAATTATTTTAACAATCTTTAAGTGTGTGCAAATAAAACAAGTTATTGGGAAATAATACATTAATTAAAATTTATGAATGTAAATTTATCTATCTACTTACGTACGTATTTTTTTAATATTAATTTTATAGTATATTGTAGACTAGTCCATTAGGCCCTACGGGCTTGCGACATTGTTATTTGAAATAAATAAAATAAATAAATAAATAAAATATAATCGCTAAAGCTTCTCTATCAAGCTGGCTATAATTTCGCTCAGCTTTGGTTAATGCACGTGATATAAAAGCTACTGGTCGCTCTTCTCCATCCATGATGTGTGATAATACTGCTGCTATACCGGTTGGACTTGCGTCGCACACTAACAATACTGGGAGTGATGGGTTAAATGGAGCTAAGACTCTGTCTTTTAAAATTTCTTTTTTTAGATCTGTAAACGCTTTTTGACAATCTTTTGTCCAAACAAATCTTTTATTTTTTTCCAAAAGTTCACGTAGGGGAAAGGTTAAGGTGGAAAGGTTTGGTATAAATTTTGAGTAATAAGTGATCATTCCTAGAAATCTTCTTATATCGTCAGCATTTTCAGGCCGTGGGAGGTTTACAATCGCTTGAGTTTTAGTAGGGCACTTTGATATTTTGTTATGGCTTATAACGTACCCTAAATAATTTATTTCTTCTTTAAAATACTCGCATTTGTTTTTGTTTAGGTGCAATTGATATTTCTTTAATCTTTCAAGGCACTTGAGAAGTCAATTTTCACACTCCTTTAACGTTAAGCCGTGGACTACGATATCATCAAAGTACGAGACTGTTCAGTCAAGACCTTGTAAAATTTGATCGATAATACGGTTAAATTCGCTGGGGGCTGATTTTATGCCAAACGACAAACGATTCATTTTATAAGTACCTCGGTTGATTTCGGGTTAAGATGATTCTATGATTCTTTCAGAACTGACAGCTAACGTTGCTAACAAAAAATATACTTTTCTGTAAACTATAGGAATATTGAATTAAATTAATTTTTAAAAATATGGTACTATTTTGTATCCCGACCGCTTATTTAAGCTCTTCAGGAAACTTCTCTCAAACATGTTAAATAAACTATAGATTTTAGTGTTATCAATAAAGTGAAGACAAAAATCAAACTGTTTTCGTATCTTTCAGTAAAATCTTTCTCTGTTTATTTGGTTCGCCAGAGATGACGGTTTTCACCAAAAGATACGACAATAGTATAATATTTACTGGCGGAACAAACCCAATTAACTTAATACAAAAATTAAAGTTTAAGTAAAAAAAAAAAACTATCTTCCGTATACCGCTGACTTTTTCGGCCACTTGCAAATTATTTAATAATTATTTAGTTAATCAATATCCATGATTTAATCATTTGGTTGGCTATATTTTTAAAAATTATTTAATATAATTTACTGTTTTTCAAAGAGAATTTATTTAAAATTCATATGCTCATTTACACTCATTATCGCAGGTGTTCTCAATATAAATTTTTGTTATTTATTCAGATCTTTTTAACATCTTCTATATCTTATAATTGGCAAATTAAATAAAAACGAGTAAGAGTGCTATATTCGGCTTTGCCGAATCTTATATACCCTTCACCATCTATGTAAATTTAGTTTAGTAAAGTAACTCCAATCAAAAAAGCAAATATTCGGATGACAGAAAAAATTTTTTTTGGTACTGCATATATATAATTATACATAAAAATGGCATTGGCACTTAATGGGTTAAGCATTTTAAAAAATTGTAGTATTTCTTTAAAGATATTAAATAAAAAAAAATAAAAATTTCAGAGCCCCATAACTCGGAAAATATGGGCGAGCGCCAATATTTTACTTGATCTTTTTCCTTTTTTTAATTCTCTTTCGAACCTTATATATTTTTTTTTGTTGGAGTTACTTTATAGGCGTGGTGTTTTGCCTGCTGCCTCGAAGGACATGGACAGATCATGCTGATTTCCAATAGCATTTCTTTCGACACTATATTTGATTGATTGACATATTTATTTATTTTGTAAAATCAAGTTTGCCGCGGACGGCAGAAGTCGGAATATATATACTGTATGGGATCGGAAATGGATATTGTGGAAATTACACACGGAATGACAAATTCAGATACACCCCTTTTCCACTTTTTGTATTTAAATTTTATATTCCGTTTGTAGTGTTTACAATAATATTGTGTGCCCTTAACGATTATATGTGTATGGTTAAAACGTCTTTTTTGTTCGTGTTGAAATGGGGTTTACGCAGGCCCTGTCTTTACTTTATTATTTGGACAAAAATCTTTAAATTATTTAAAATGTTTGTGAAAAGTTTCCTGAAGAGCTAAGAAAGCGATAGCGAAATGGCCATCGCGATGTGCTTTCACCTTCATTAATCAACATGGGTGATTTTAATAGGAATAGTAAAAAGTAGTACGGAAAAAGATTTTTTTTTAAGGAAAAATTTCCCTGAAAAGCGCTACAATCAATATAAAATTTGTGCAAATGTGTTAGTGCAAAATTGTGTATGTATCAGGTTCGGTAATTTATTTCTTGCTGGAGTGTTAGTGGGTATTTTTTTATTACACATTACAAGCAATTGTAGTTGAAATCAAGGACGTAAGGTCAATACAAACAGAAAGTTTCTTGTGCTAATTGTTAAATGTTCTTCCTTATTTTTGTTACATTGTCTGTTTTACTTCTTCGTTTTTAATACAAGACCTTATTTAATTAGTATATAAATAGATTTATTTTATTTTATTAATTATAAGTAGTTATAACCTAATTATTTTTATAATAATCGTTCTGATAACAATTACACTTAATTACTTAATTGCATGTAATATTAATTACAAAATGTAATTGGCATCCTCAGTTCTGTTGTGATATGTGCATTAAAAAAAAATAAATATTTTATATATTGCAGAGGATGAACTTGAAGATAATCCCTTACAATCTGATATGACCGAACAAGCTGCTGAAATGTTATATGGTTTAATACATGCACGTTATATTTTAACAAATCGAGGTATCGCGCAAATGATTGAAAAGTATCAAACTGGTGATTTCGGGCATTGTCCACGTGTATATTGTGAAAGTCAACCAATGTTACCGTTGGGTAAGTCTATCTATACATTTTTTATTGCAGTTGTTGAAACACAAAGTTTTATACAAAATCAGGGTTGTCTGATATTCCTGGTGAGGCAATGGTTAAAGTTTATTGTCCCAAATGTATTGATGTTTATACACCAAAATCATCACGACACCATCACACGGATGGTGCTTATTTCGGTACTGGTTTTCCACATATGTTATTTATGGTGCATCCCGAATATCGTCCTAAAAGGCCTACTAATCAATTTGTTCCAAGGTAATAATATTAATCCTCAATATATTATGAAAATGTTTTTCATAAATTATATTTTTTTATTTTATTTGTAGACTTTATGGCTTCAAAATTCATAGCTTAGCTTATCAAATACAGCTGCAGGCAGCAGCCAACTTTAAAATGCCACTACGAGCGGTAAATTTAAAATGAAATTAATTTTAAATGTAAAAAACAATTATTAAAATCATATATCGTTTTTCCTTCTTTTCCTCTCCTCCCACTATTACGTTTTTTAAATGTGTTTTTTTTTAATCACTTCAACTGTTTTAAACAAAATACTTCCTTCTCTTTTTTTAAATTGTTCACAAAAAAACTTTACTGCATTTAAAACATACAAACAAATTAAAAAAAAAATTAAAAAAAAAACAAAAATTATATAAAAATCAAATAAAAAAAAAAAGAAAAACTAATAAAAAAAGCACACAAAAACATCAAACATTAAATAGAGAGAAAAATAAATAAATCTTGAATTGCGGAAGAAATAGTTAACAACAACATTTGTTGTTTCCAAACAAAAGAAAGATGAATCATTCTCTACTCCTCCCTTTCCATAAAAAAACAAACAAACAAAAAACAAATCACATATGTTGAACTAAACATCCATGATATTTTTTACCAATTAGCAACATTGTTAGAGTTTTTATGTTTATTATAATAAAACACAAGATTAAATAAAGAACAAACAAACAAACAACATAAGAAAACAACCAAAACCTTGACTTACTGGTTACTTAACAGCCAACAAGACAAATTTCTGAATCCATCTACACATTAAAAAAAATATATCTTGTTGAAAAAAATCCAAAGGATTACTTATATACATGTGTACACTTATTCATAAACAAGCAACGAAGTTTTATTTATAACAACCAAATTATAACTGACAGTAGATTAAAATCAGCTTCCTACTTTTTGTTTAATACATACATGTGTATATTTATTAGGCATTCATTCATTTAATTTGTCATTTTCTTGTTTCTTGGCTAATTTTTTATTATTATTATTATTATTATTTTATAAAGACACTTTCTTTTGTGCATTTAGTATAAGGATCCATTTTGGCTGTATAAAGAACAAAAAACAAAACACAAAAAAACATTTAATCATTAACTGAACATTAAATCAATAATTTTTCACATTTATCCATAACAATCAAACACAATTATAACCATAAACATTTTAAACAAAAACAATAAAACTAAAAAAAAAAAAACAAGTATATATGTATACATATCTATATATGTATATGTATATATATATAAAGTTTGTCACAAACAAAAAAAGTTCATATATAAAGGAATTCAATCAACATTTGCTAAATCTCCATCTTTAGAAACAAGGAAATTCAACACTTCCACCACCAACATCATCAGCACCTGTAAAATAAAACAACCAACCAATCAACCATCTATCTATTAATATGTATAATAAACAAACAATCCGTATTTTGTATATCACATAATTTCCATCAACATGAACAAAATAATGTTTTGTGTGAAAATCTTAGCGCACAACTCCCATAGAAAGAACAATGAAAGAAAAACTTGCTTGAATGTAAACTAAAAATCTAAGAAAATGCCAAGGTTTGATGTACTCTGTTGTTTCGCCTAGTGTTACTTATCTCATAATCATCTCACTGTTCATTAAAAAAAATAAATAAACAAACAGTAAAAATATTTAGGTTATTTTCCATTAATATACATAAATATATTTTGTAAAACTTTTCGTTTTTTTTAATTAATTGTCAATTAGTGTACTTTACATTAGTTTTTTTTTTTTTTGTTTTACAAAATTGATTATTTATAAATAATTTGATATGAACAATAATTAAAAAATAAATTAAAAATCGTAAAAAATAATAAAATTAATCATACATACTTAGTAATCTATAATAAATGTTTATTAATTTAATTATATACTTAACTAAAAAAATATAATGTGCTCATTTATGAAATACATATATAATTTTAAAATTTTCTATCCCAAATTATTTAAAAAGATTTGTTTAGGTTGCAAAGTGTATGGCAGAAAATTAACTAAAGGCCAGGATTCACTATCACACACAATCGTACGATTTAATTACACAAATAGCTTTGTCTTACTTTAAAAACCTTTTCAAAATGGCGTCGTCGGTGTCACACTATTATACAAAAAAGATTCAAAAAACACACGCACTTGATTATCAAGAGGGCATTAACTCAAAATTTTTAAATTATCAGTAGAGGTGAAAAACTGTTTGTTGGTTACACTTTAAGAGAATTTGAAAATCCGAATACATCAGAGTAAGCAAATTCAATTAGAAAATATGTTTACATTGTTTTTCCTTTAAATCTGTGCAAGTATTGAAAAAAACCTTTTTTCAGTTAATACCATTTTTCTGAAATTTGTCGATCATAAAACAAACAAATTTTATCAAAAAATTTAATTCAAAATACAGTCGGGCCTCGATTATCCGCGATCCGGTTAACCCGATTAACCATGATGGTCAATAGCCAGTCTATTGTTTTTTTTTCTGAAATTTTACGATCATATATGAAACAAATTTTATCAACAAATTCAATTTAAAATACAGTCGGGCTTCGATTATCCGTGATATGGTTAACCAATAACCCCGATTAACCTTGATGGCCAAAAGAAAGTCTTCTGTGTTTTGTTTACAATGTATTCAAATTGTTTGCTTCAATTACCTGTGATTACCTCTATTATCCGTGATGGCATAATTTTTTTTATACATATATACAATATACATAATCACCCCAATCATGAATATTCTTACGGAATTTCTTGCTCACGGAAAATATTTTTCTCGAGAAAAGATAACTGGAATTATGAATTTCGTGGGGACAAAATAATAAAAAAGTGCCATCATCGTATTTTGAAGGGAGCTATTTTGTTTATTTACTTTTTTCCCCTCGAATTATTTTCACTTTCATCAGTCAAAGAGGGAGAAAAATGCATAATTGGAAAAAAGGAAAAAGTGAAAAAACTCTCACGGAATTTTTGTTTATAATTGGGCTGAATAAACAGAAAATGGGGAATTCTGTTATTTTCTTACGATGAGACAGAAGCTTTAATTTTTATTCCCTTCACCACAAAAAGTGGAAAAAGGGTATGTCTAAGTTGTCAGTCCGTTTGTAATTTCTACAATATTCATTTCCGACCCCATGAAGTACATATATTATGAGTTGTTATGCATAGCGAAAATGAAGTTTGCCCTTGCAAATTTTAAATACGCCAAAAATTTAAATTTAGTGTCGAAAGACTTGCTAGTGGAAATCAGAAAGATCGGTCCATGTCCTTAGACGCAGCAGGCAAAACACCATGCCTACCTTTAATTTTTACATATTCACCTATATTCGGACTTTCGATTACGTTACGATCAAAAATTAGTATTTCAAATAAAAACTGAATCAAAAGAACAAGAAGAACATAAGTTGTGTTACACAGCAATGTTTACCAAACTAATTTGTTTCTGTAGAATGTGGAATAGAAACAAAGAAATGAGCAATTTTGTTAATATTTTAATCATACTTGGAATTTTTTCATTACCATTGAAATTTCATTAGTATTGTTTGAAATAATGACAATGAAAAAAATTTAACTACCATTTAATGCTAATGATTTTATTTTAATTATAACTGTTTATAATAATGGTAATACAATATCAATGAAACCGTTTCATTTCTAGTTACAATTGAATCAAAAATAATTCACCCTTATTCTAGTTGTCGGCGTCGGCGTCGTCGTCGTTTTATTATCAATATCACTTCGTATCAATGTCGGCGTCAATTCAATAAAAATTTTGCATCCTATAACATTCCTGTGACGACGTCGACGGTTTATCGATTTTTATAATCACCCTTATTCTAGTTGTCGGCGTCGTTACTTATCAATGTTGATATGTGTCGACGTATTCGATTTGTTATTCTACCTGTCGTTATTGACACATCGATTACTGCTCAAAGATTTTTTGTATTCTATAACAAATGTGACGACGATATTGTATTGACGTGACTCTGCTTTTTGTCGACGCCTTTTTGCATAACGACTGAAAGTGATTTAAACCAAGCAAAACATTGGAAATTTAAAAAATAAAAGTTATAAGTGCAAATCTATTGGAAAAATTAAAAAACTTTCGCAGAGGCACTGCTTCATGCAATTTTAAAGAAAAATGGGAAAAAATTAGAAAAATTCTAAATTCTCTTGGTCCGCCTAGAAGATTAGCATATGAATGGCAAAAGGTAACAAAATAAAGGATTGAATAGGGATTTATAAAAAAGTTTGTAAAAATTACTTCTAAGGTATGGCGAAATATAAAATTAAAAGTGAAAAAAAGATGGTTGCTAATAACGCTGAATGTAAAGCCACTGGCGGCGGAATGTTTAAACAATTTTCACTCAGTCCGCTGAAAGAAGCTGTGGCAAACCTTCTTAACTTCCAGAAGCATTTGAATTCTGAAGGAGCAGTTCAAATGGTTGACATGGGAAACGATTCTAATGACATGGATCTTGCTGAAGTCGAATTTGTCGGTGAAAGCACAGCCAGGAGCAGGCAAAACATATGTACATACTTGTGATACGGCATATTAAAAATAATGCAATTCTGCCTAAGAAGTTTTCTTTTCAACACAAGTTTTTGTTTTTTCAAGCCTTCATCATCAATTAAATCAAAATTTTCTTCACTTATAGAAAATATTTTACCATAAAAGTGTCAAACACAAATAAAATTTAAAAAAAAAACTTGGGGATGTGCATTTTCATTTCACAAAAATCGATAAACCGTCGACGTCGTCACAGGAATGTTATAGAATGCAAAATTTTTATTGAATTGACGCCGACATTGATACGAAGTGATATTGATACTAAAACGACGACGATGACGACGCCGACAACTAGAATAAGGGTGAATATGAAAATGCACATTCCCAAGTTTTTTGTTAAATTTTATTTGTTTTGATACTTTTATGGTAAAATTTTTTATATAAGTGAAAGAAATTTTAATTTAATTAATGACGAAAGCCTGAAAAAACAAAAACTGTGTTGGAAAGAATAATATTTTAAAATTGAGGCATCGCAAGTATGTATATATGTTTTACGTGCTCCTGGCTGTGCTTTCAAACACAAAATCGACTTCAGCATGTCAACCATTTGAACTCCTTGAATTGCTCCTTCAGGATTTAAATGCTTCTGGAAGTTAAGATGGTTTGCCACAGCTTCTTTCAGCGGACTGAGTGAAATATGTTTAAACATTCCGCCGCCAGTGGCTTTACATTCCGCTTTATGGTTCCTAATAAATATTTTTTTCACTTTTAATTTTTAATTTCGCCATACCTTAAAAGTAATTTTTACAAACTTTTTTATAAATACCAATTCAATGCTTTATTTTGTTACCTTTTGCCATTCATCTGCTAATCTTCTAGGCGGATTCAGAGAATTTAGAATTTTTCCAATTTCTTCACATTTTTCTTTAAAATTGCATGAAGCAGTGCCTCTGCGAAAATTTTTCAATTTTTAAAATTGATTTGCATTTGTAACTTCCACCTTTGTACATGTTATTCAAAAAGGCATCGACAAAAAACAAAGTCACGTCAATACAATATCGTTGTCACATTTGTTATAGAATCCAAAAAAGCTTTGAGCGGTAATCGATAAGTGTCAATAACGACAAGTAGAATAACAAATCGAATGCATCGACACATATCGACATTGATAAGTGACGACGTCGACAACTGTAATAAGGACGATTGCTTCTATGAAATACAAATTTTTTATTGCAGAAACTTAAAAAAACTATGCATAAAATAAATAAATCTTGACACTCTTATACATGGTATTAGAAAATTTTAATAAAACTTTTAGTAAAACTTGATGTCTGAGGTCTAAAGTCACCTAAAACCACAACTACCATCTTTTATAATTTACTCGAAAACAAAAATAGGTTCTAATAGTGTCTTATTTTTCCTCCTGAGAAACTATAAACAATTTTTCTGATCTACAGTATTGGGCAAAACCTAAGAAACGTTGTCCAATATTAGCTTCTGAGTCAAATTATGTTTAAACGAACATATTTCAATTCAATGTTTTAATGCAGTTTTATTAGTTTCTGCGTCATACAATATTACAAAAAAAAATTTGTAATTATCTCTCACCTAACGGTTCTTTTAGTACAACAACAAAAATTACTCAAAAATTCATTGGGCAAAACCTAAGAAACTTTTAATATTTTGTATAATAACTCTTATTTTTTATTACTGCGGCGCACCGACGCGGGTTAAAATTTATTAAATTATCAATTATTTTTGGATCTATGCGTATCCATTCATCTTCCAGACACGAAAATAAATCGTCTCTGTTAGAGAATCGTTTCGATCCAACATTCCTCTTCAATATGGAAAATAAATTTTCGATTGGGTTCAAATCGGGCGATTGGGCCGGCCAATCAAGCAATTGAATCCCTTTCGATTGTATCCAGTCCTTTACCAACTTCGATGAGTGTTTCGGATCGTTATCATGTTGAAACACCCATCGAAGTGGCATATTCCACTCGGCATATGGCAACATCTTATTTTCTAAAATGTCCCTACACACAAATCTGTCCATTTTGGTAGAAATTCTGTGGAACGTCCCTAGACCATGACCTGAAAAACACGTCCACACCATCACATTGCCACCCCCATGCTTGACAGTTTTTTTACAATATCGGGGTTTAAGCCTTTCACCAGTATTGCGTCTCACACGACATATGCCATCCGAGTTGAACAAATTAAATTTGCTTTCGTCGCTAAAGAGCACACTTTTCCACTTTTTAACTGGCCAATCAAGATATTTTTTTGCAAATTCGAGCCTAAAAATCAGGCATTAATGGTTGACTTGTAAGCTTAAAAACACTTACCGTTTTTTTGCGTGACGTTTTGTAAGAAGAGGTTTTTTGGAAGCTTTATAACTTTTCAATCCAGCCTCTCTCGCCTGTCTGCGGACTGTGCTGGCATCAACACTTAAGCCTAATTCTGACATAATTTTTTTTGACGAGATGAAGGGGTTTTTTTTGTTATTTTCTTGATATTTCTATCATCACGAACTGATGTTTTACGAGGTCTTCCTCCAGGATTAATATTGAGTACAGTTCCTTTATCTTTATAAAGGTTTATCCATTTGGAAACCATTGATTTGCTTACTTTTAACAAATTTGCAATTTCAGCCTGTGATTTGCCTGCATTATAATGCGTTATAGCATTCAATTTAAATGCTTCACAATATTTTTTACGTTGCATTTTATTTTAATTTTAAATGCGAAATTTATTCGTTACACGCTTTTAAATGCATACTAGATCACTTTTTCATAAGAAATTATCGAAAAAAATAAGAAGAATAAGAATTTATTGTACAAAAGCAAAAAGTTTCTTAGGTTTTGCCCAATGAATTTTTGAGTAATTTTTGTTGTTGTACTAAAAGAACCGTTAGGTGAGAGATAATTACAAATTTTTTTTTTGTAATATTGTATGACACAGAAACTAATAAAACTGCATTAAAACATTGAATTGAAATATGTTCGTTTAAACATAATTTGACTCAGAAGCTAATATTGGAGAACGTTTCTTAGGTTTTGCCCAATACTGTATATGTTATATAAAATATTGCTCTACTATACTTTAAGATGTGTATTTAGGGAACAAAGACAACGAATACTTTCATTAATGATAATGAATTTAAACCATGTAATCATTAGTCAATGGTAATGATTTTGTCTTTTTTTCTAATTAGCAATGAAACATTTTCATTAAAAGGTATTACCATTAGAATTTTGTATTATTAAATGCCAAAGAAATCGTCAATTAGTATATCTAATTAATTACCCTCATGTATGATTTTAAAAAACAAAAACCACAACAATCAATAAAAAAGGTGTTTTTTTTTAAGTGGTCGGTACGTCCGAAGGTTATTCCCAGTGACGAAAAATATCCATTTCAGACACTTCATCCTACACCTCACTCGCCACTACAAAATCTATTGCTCCCCTAATATAACTTGTGTTTTTTTCAAGCCCCGTCAAGTGGATCACTCTTTCTTCTAATGGGCTAATGCGCGGCAAACGACAGTTTCCTCCTCCAATGCTCATTAATTCTTTTTTATTTGCCGAAAATTTCCGCTTTATATAGCAATTCCAGTCAATCCATACCTAGAGGAAGTCATAAATAGCTTCTTCAATGCGGTGTCACTTTTTTGTGGTGGCCCTAATGCATTACGGGTTGTGTTACCACCTGCCAAAATACCTGAACTTCGTCTTTGGATCGTTTATGACAGCCGCAAGCAATATCCTGTTTTCTTGACATTAAACTTGTCAGCATTTCGTATTGCTCTGGTGTCGTTGTTCTTGACCTGGAAAAATAAATATATTTTAGCATAACGAAAATTTATATAAATTACTTTTTGAAGATATTATACTTACATTTTATAAGTTTAAGTTTATACACAGAGCAATCGAAAAAATTTCGTTGATGAAGCAACTCCAATAAAAAAAAATATATATATATATATATGGAGCGCTCGCCAATATTTTGCGAGTTACGAGCCTCTGAAATTAAAGGAAATTTTTTAATATCAATATGGGTATTATTGAAAAGCTTTTGATGAGATTTAAAATACTAAAATTTTTTAAAAATGCTTAACCCATTAAGAGCCGATGACATTTTTAAAATTATATATATATGTAGTTATCAGGTGGCAGCGTTAGAAAATTTATTATTTTTTGCTGGTAGAAACGAATGTCAAACTTCATATAAAAAAATGGTACACAGATTTTTTATATATGGAGTTTGACAGTAGTGTACACGGCGAAAATTAATGAATTCGCCTACGCTGCCACCTGGTAATTGATTCGCCTTGGTAGTACTTATTTTTTGTTTTATTCTCTGACACTAGTTTTACATATATGGCGAAGGGTGTATTGGTTTAATGTAAATCTGTATGTCCACCAACGTTTACTTGTGTAATAATAAAAGTATTAAAAAAAACTCCGTATACTCAAAATTTTTATTCGAATGGTTTTAGTCCTGACCATCACGAAGAATCGAGGCCCGACTGTAAACCAAATATAATAAAACAATTTGCTTATTTTTATTACGAAAAAAAGACTCAACCATGGCGAAACCATGTACCAGGTGGTGGCAGTGAAGAATTTACGTATTTTCGCCGTTGCAGGAAATGTAAAGTTCATATAAAAAATTTTACGCTTATTTTTTATATATGGAATTTGGCATTTCTAGCAACGGCGAAACTAAGTGAATTCGCCACTACCGCCACCTGGTATATGATTTCGCCATAGGCTCAACTCAATATATGATATGAAGGTAGTCACTACACAAATAACGATAATGGTCTCAAGTGTTGTTTTAGAGATGAAATGGGTTGAAATTTTGACAGATATATACAGATGTTAGTGGATTTATAGCAGAAAGTAAAATTTTAAAGAGTTGATCAATTGCAATTTTTTTACTTATCTTCAAAAAACCAATTCTGATCGCATAGAGAAAATATTTTATGAGTTATTACGTACAGATCTGTCAAAAAGTCTGTCACACACATACACTTTTAGTCCACACTATCATACATCTTGAGCACACATGCAATTTCCGACAGATCGTACGACTGAGTGTGATAGTGAATTCTGGCCTTTACCCTATGTCTCCACGAGCCATCACTCGCATTCGGCTAATGTAGATACCCAATGTTCATGTTTCGTTCATATACAACCATCGTTGGCCGAACATTCGTCTGAGCAATAATGTTCGCCATCTTTTGATCAACAATGCGAACACTCTCTTTCTTTTTAAAAACATCGAAAAAACCCTGACGACAAACAGAAAATTATGGTCAAACAGAACATGAACATCGACACGTTTTCGCCACAAAAAGAGCAAGAACAAATTAATGCCGTTGTTCTACCGGCGTTATGTGCATGTCTTGTTCAATTTGCTGGCTAGTGGAGATACTTTTTTTAAATATATTAAATAATTATCATTTAATATTAGCTTTGGACTGTAAACAAACAAATAACAGTTACAAAAGCAAATAAACAAAGTTGTTCTCCCTATCGTAAAAAAATTAAATTTTTGTTCACGTGAAATTTTTATTCCTCCCGAACTGAAAATTGGTATCGGGAATTTTACGTGAAAATCTTTTTCCAAAAATGCAAATTTAAGCAAAAAATGTAAAGCGAAAAATTTTGGTCTGATCTTTAGATTCGGTGTTACGAACCTTCAAAGCTTGTATATACGAGGGCTGCTATATATATTTCTGGCCTGGCAACACTGAGTACTGCCAAGTGCAATCTGACATTTCCATTGGAAAGTTTGTCATTTTTAAGCATAATCGTAATCAAAACGTTTTGACATACGACCATTATTTGTGTTGTTAACAGTGACTTGAAAAAATTAATATAGAAAAAAATGGAATTACCTCGTGAACGTTTTCGTGCCATTATTTTTCACAACTTTCGACGTGGATTATCACGACAAGAGTGCATTGATGAACTTAAATCTTTGTATGGCGATGAAGCACCATCCTATAGCTCGCTCAAAGACGAATTCCGTGAAGGTCTTCCAAAAACGGCTGTTGTGCCAGAGAACATTGATGCCGTGCGTGAACTCATAATGCAAGATCGACATGTGACATACCGAGAGATAGAGACATCCTTGGACATTTCTTCCACCAGCATACATTCGATACTGCATGAACACCTGGCCGTAAAAAAGGTTTGTTCTCGTTGGATCCCGCACAATTTGAAAGTCGCTCAAAAAAAGGCTCGTGTCGGTTGGTGCAAATAAATGTTGCAAAAATACGATTGCGGTGCTTCAAAAGACGTTTATAAGATCGTCACAGGTGACGAATCATGGATCTATGTGACGAATCATGGATCCGTGTGGGTCTTCAAAGACGAGCAAAATCAAACGAAAGTTGTTCGTGGAAGAAGCACTTCGAAGCAAATGGTCGCCTGTTTCTTTGGCAAAACTGGTCATGTGGCGACTGTTCCGCTTGAGCAACGTAGGACGGTCACTTCTGAGTGGTACACTACAATTTGTTTGCCTGAAGTCATGGGAGAAATTCGAAAAACCAACAAGAGACAACAAATCATTGTTCACCATGACAATGCGAGCTCTCACACATTGGCTCAAACCAGAGCGTTTTTGACAGGGCAAAACGTCGAATTAATTGGTCATCCGCCGTACAGCCCTGACTTGGCACCTAATGACTTTTTCTTGTGTCCGGACATCAAGAAAAAAATGCGTGGTCAACGATTTTCGTCGCCAGAAGAAGCTGTTAAAGTGTTCAAAAACCATGTTTTAGAGGTGTCTCAATCGGAGTGAAAAATGTGCTTCGACAACTGGTTTGAGCGCATGCAAAAGTGTATAAATCATGCTGGAGAATACTTTGAAAAACAATAAAACCATTTTTGATTATAACTATTCGCATTTTCACTATTAGGCCAGAAATATATAGAGCAGCCCTCGTATAACATGGAATATATCAAGGCAATCGACCTGTTACCTTGCATCTTATTAAGATGAACGACACTTTGAAATTTATTTACCGATTCAAAATTACTTTTTATTACATAAAAAATACTTGTAATAAGTATATGAATTGCATTTGAAAATCAAAGTGAACAAAACAATGAAAAAATTCCACATTTCACGCAAAAAGAAAACATTCACGATAAGGGGAATTTGGTTTTCAGTGAAATGTAAAAAAAAAATTCATGTCAGTTAGGTTAGGTCAGGCAGGCCCACAGCCCACTTGGGCCCATTGATTGGTCTCTTTGTGTTACCTGCTGTTAGAATGGAGGGAGAAGAAGAAATAGGAAGGAAAAAGAAATGGGGTTAAATAGATAAGAAATACAGAAAGAACCGCGGGTATGAGAATACGGAGAAACAAACATAAAAAAACTTGCTAACGAGTCACAATGCTACCACATACTAAATCACGTCAAATATTTTAACAGTGCATTTCGCCTGCAAATTGTAATGCAAGATGCTAAATTTAAATGAACTGAATTAGCTGAGCAAGGGATTGGTTTGGTGGCCTGCGTTCATAATTTACCATTTTAATGGTTTTACTTTTACTTTATAGTAATAAATAGTTGGCAAAATAAATAACTGTTTTAATTACAATATTTACATCACAAACACATTTTTTAATTCAATATCAGTTACTGCAGTGCAGACTGACATTATGCTCGACAAGATGGAAAACAATGCTATCTGTTACTTCTAAATTTATGAAGATTTTTTATGAAAAAATATTAAATGAAAAGTGGAGATATAAATAATCTCATACGAAGATTTATTGTATTGAAATGGGCCAGTAGCAATGTCTAGGGCAACTTCAAGGGGTTCTAAGCGACTTCCACGTCACGTTCTTAAAATAAAATTGTTAACCTGTATCAAAAAGTTTTATTTATTTAGTTTTAAACTTTAACAATTTTTACTGAGCTTATTCGTCTTACATACATTCAATGTGCACTGATAGCTTATGTATTTGAAACAGCTGTTCAATGATAGGAACAAATATTTCATGGAAAATCCATGATACCAATTTTCTTTTCGAGGTGAATGAAAATTTCATCCGAACATAAATTTTACTCCTTATTCACGATAGGGGTGAATTATTTATTCGGATATGGATATGCTTTCCTCGATATGAGACTATCATGAAAAATTCATGTATATTTGAAGGAATCAAGTACGATTAAAGTAAATTAAAATTTACTACGTTATATTCAATTTTTTTACTGCGTTATATTCATTTCATTGTTAAAGGACCTCCTACTAACAATTTTCTATTTCGACAAGTGTGTCATCGTAAATCTAATTTGTTTTCAATAAATTTATGTGTGTGTTTTCAATTGTGTTTATTAAGATTAGGCAGACAGACCACTTTAAATGTATACTCCCTTGTGTATTTTATAAAATAGATAAATATATTATATTGAAATATTTTTCTTCCTCTTCTTTTTCTTTTGCTTTTACACTTTACTTTTTATGTGTAACATTAAACTCCGATTTACTTGCACTTCATCATGAATTCATGCGTTTTCATCACTCACTATCATGCATGCTTAAAAAACAACACACCTTCATACTTTTTTACAGGATTATATTGCACTTTGTCAGGAAATACTTAGCCGACCGTGTCCTGAAGACGAAGTAGAGGAGAATAAAAAGGAATAATGTATTTAAATTTGTTTATTAATATTTTTTTTTAATAATTGTGTTAATTATTGTATAAAAAATAATCTGTAATTGGATCTGTTAAGCAAAAAGTTAATTTTGTGTGCGAATAATTTCTATCTTGCTGTCTATTTTGATATTTACATTGCACATTACAATTATTATTTGTAATCATTTAATATTTTAAAGGCAAAATCTTCTCAATAAACATATCGGATTTTTTACTAAGTCCCTTCCTACACTTTGCAACTATTATTGCGCGGTTCTTGATTTTGCGGGTGAGAGAGGAAAGACAAATTAGATCATTCCTAATTTTAACAAAACGACAATCTAAGCAGTCAAGGTAAGAATTGCAGAAGCAAAAATTCAAATAGTAGACACGAATGTTATTTTAAACGAATGAAAACTACAGAAACAAAAGTTGCATATCTGGACGAAAACTAATTTTGAATGTAAAGAGATTTTAAAAGTCGCACCAATTTTTTTACTTTTAACAGCAGCTAGGCAAACCGGTCCACGTTGCTAATCCTAAGCAACAATTCGGTTTAAACTGACTTTAATACATATTATAGTTTCAATTTGGTAATCAAATACAGTATAAAATTTACTCACGATTTTTGTTTGTCCGACTTTTCTTTTTAGTTATTCTCTTTCTAACTTTCTTTCCCGTCAGCTTCAAAAGAAAAGCCCTTAAATGTTTTATGCAACTTAAAAAAAAATTGGAGGCATACTTATTTTTTATGGAAGTTAATACCCCTTTTATGGTTTACAACTTAATTCAGTTTGGTCTACTTAGAAACAACTTTCATACAACCAACTCTTAAGTGTTATTAAATACAACTGTTTTTGGTTCAAATTGTCAATCCTTGCCTCGAGAGAATTGCACTCGTAAGACAAATAAATAAGTTTAAAATGTTCAATAAATACAAAATTTTTATTTTCGACTAAAGCTGAAAGTCCATAGCATGCGTTTTATGAGTACACGCTTTATTCGCGTTTGTTAAGAAAGTAGAATCAACGTAAATATATGTGACAAGTTACACAGCACAAAGCGTAGAAAGCTTGAACGCGTAGAACGCAAAAAGTTCGTTTACTTTCTACTTTTCTACGCTTCGCAAGCGTCATGAAAAAATGTCAGGGTTTTAAATAGCTAAGGATGGTAAATTATATATTATTATTAATGGTATCGATAAATAATATTGTTGTGATTACTTTTTTCTGTTTTGTTTTGTTTTAAAAGGCCTTTTTAATAAAAAAAAAAAAAAAACCTTTTTTAGTAAAGTTTAAAAAAACAAATTTAAAAAAATATATTAATATTAATAATTTACAACAACTCTTTCATCAACAAAACTAGTGTTTTTGCTATCCATTACTTTTACGTACTGAGTTTCATCTCTATTGTGTTTATTTATTTTATAAAGATTTTAATACAAATGCAAAAACCGTTCCCTTTTCTTCTGAAGATCTTCATAGGTCCTTGTTACGCAAAATATTATGTGCATAAACACAAAATATACCATAAATTCTTTAAACATTACACTTTTCATTTTTCTAAAAATGATTTCTTTAGATAAAAATATTTACACTACAGATGATCAAAACAAAAAATTGGCGCATAAAAAGCATGTAGGCATAGAACGTGTTGTATGGACTTTCAGCTTAACTGTTTGTTTGCCTCCATTTTGAATATATTTTTTAATATAAATACGCTGTCGTGAACAAAAAACTTAACGACAATTTTTCCAACTTTTGACAGGCGAATGCGAATGTTTTTGTAATAGATTTTGAAACAGTGCCGTATTTATTGGCGTTTTTGCCAGGCATGATACCATTTCTAAAAAACGACAAACTTTCGCCACAAAAACGCCAACCACGATAAGGGTGAATGATTGATTGATTTGCTGAATGCGTATTAGCATTAAAAAACAATAAATAAAAACAAATGTTTATTTTATGATTGCTTTTCAATAATGTTGACAGCATGTGTGTGTGATGTATTTCGCTTTTTTTTTTTTTTTTGTTTAAAATTTTTTTTTTTTTTATATGTGAGCTCGTGTGGAAATACGGAGATAATAATTTGCGATATATGTACATGGTTCCTTTTATAAGCATTTTTTCAGACTTCTAATAAAATAGTTTGCTGGGATATATATACAGACCTACATTTGCTTAATAAACTAATATATAGAATAGTCTAAGCCCGTAGTTATTAAAGCTTTTTACGGATAGTATATTCTTTATTTGACAAATAGCAAGCTCTTTGTCTTTATGCCGTTTGTTTTTAGTGTGTATTTTTTTAAATGTCGTCTACAATACGCATGGAATATTACGAATTTTTTAAATAATCGTTTCCATAAAACGGTAATGTAAAACTATAACAATTTTTGGGAGATTTTGTCTTAAAAAATTGCCTCCTCCATCCGAATATTCCCTTCATTAAAATAGTATTGTAAAATTATTCAGAAATTCATTTGCAATTGGTGTCGTCTATGCATTTTTTTTTTTCAAAATTCTTAATGTTTTAAACATTTTCGTAATATTTTAATAATGTTATAAACTTTTTTTATTTTCTTCCTGTTTTCTTTTTTTTTTTCGTTGTTTTCTTTATTAATATCAAACATATTTTAAACAAAAATGGTTGTAAACCTTTAACGACTGTAAAAAAAAAACTACGACTGCTACTGACGATGTTTGATCTAAACTATGTGTATTGTGTGTGCATACATGCATTATTTGTGTAAACTAAAAACTTTTAAAATCTTTCACAAACATACACAACGACCCCTGTGCAAGGAATGTAATGGATTTAATTTGTTACTTATCTAAAATATGTTTAATAAACCAAATAATCGATTAACAATAAAAACTGCAATTACAACAACAACAATTGCTTCAAAATTTTTAAACGAAAATAAACGTACAACTGCCAAATATGTATCAACCACAGCATTCTAGTGGTGGTGGAGTTGGTGGTCAAGAGAAGGTCGATGAGGCTGAAAACACTGTTGATACTATTCCAAATCGTCTTTAGAAACTTCTGAATCAGCTATATTAATATTTTCAACTCGTTTGCGTTTGCGTTTGACTTTTTTTTCTTTGGTATAAACAAATAAATAAAAAAAAAATCTGAAACTAATCATTTCATCTGATAATCTTTGCCGCTTAAATGCAAACTATTTATTGTGTTTTATTTTAAAATATTTTTATATTCATCAAAAACACATACACACACTCCAACTTGGATGGCTGTCCACAATTTCTAAATATGTATTCATTATTTAATTATTAGCTTCAATAAAAAAACCAAACATTTTAAACAACATAATCAAATAGTTAATTACTTTTATAGTGGTCAAAATCGTGATAATATTTAATGCAAACAAACAAAATATTATTGTATTTTATGGACGGTAACAAACAATAATTTTGTTTTTAATTTAGTTTTAAAAACTTAAAGTAAAATAAATTTTAATAAATATTATTTTTTAAAATTATTTTTAAAATTTTATTTATTTATTTTTTAATAGATATAATCTATCTTAATATATGTAAATTTTAATAAAAAAAATATATATAGTAAAGAAAATTCGCAAATGTTTAAAAAAATTCTTCTTCTATATTTAATAATGTTTAAGGTGAGCTAATAAATTCTGAGCCTACAGAAGTAAGTAGAAAAGTCTATTCTAAAAGTGTTCTTATTACTAGCAATGCCCGGTGCCCTTCGCTACTGAAAAGGCAATAATCGTACTACGACCAATCTTCTTTACTGTATAATTTTATAATACTTATTAAAAATATATATAATCCGGAGAGTCGCTACTGATAAAAAATCAAGAGTACGTTAATCAAAAAATATAAACTATAATTTCAAAAAGTGAAAATCTTTTAAACTGCAAGATATAGCTTATATACAGTACTGTTCGAAACCTAAGCAACTTTTCCCCAGTAAATACTCGGGCCTGTTCGTAAATGCATCACTGCACTGCATATGATGCGCAGTACGTTCGTAAATGCAAAAAGTGGCAGCACACAGGCCCCTCATGGTCTAATATGTTCTATTTAAATAGATTAATGAAAAATTTCCCTTTTATTAATTATTATACATACGTATAGTCTACATACTAATAATAACAACAAAAAATAAATTTTTTATCTTTGGAAGAATTTATAAAACAAAAACAAAATTAACTTAAAAATTCGCTGTTCGAAACCTAAGCAACTTTTACATTGTTGCATTTGTTGCGAAATATTAACTAAAACAACAACAATAATTTTAAACAAAAATTTTATTCCCGTAATGATTGCTATTGAAAAAAATAATTTTGGTTGATTTTATGCATTTAAGCAGTACCAATTCTTTAGAAGTGCACCATGACGCGAACACGTTATGGATCAGCTTTTAAGCTAAAGATTATTGAACTTTTTAATAACGGTAAATCCCAAATTGCTGTAGCAAACCAATTGAATATTAATAAATCAATAGTATAAAGCTACTGGGAAAGTAGAGGAAGCCAATAGCGGTGGGAGACCTCGAAAAACTTCTTAGCGAACAGACCAGAAAATTTTCCTTCTAGTTAAAAAAACTCCATTTATTTCGTCGAAAGACATAGTGAATGAGTTTGAACTTCAGATTAGTTTCTCCACAGTAACAAAACGTTTATTGGAACAAAACTTAAGGAGCTTCATGCCATCTAAGAAGCCTATGCTGTCTAAGAAGCATTTAAAAAAGAGGTTTGTTTGATTGATAGCAACGTAGTCTCTGATTTTCTCAGCTTTTTGGTTGTTTTAGGTTGGATTTTGCTAGAGCACATATGGATTGGACCATGGCGAAAATATACAAGGTGGTCGCAATGGCAAATTCGTAATTTTCGCTCCAAACTTGAAATGTCAAACACCATATAAAAAAAATATATACACATTTTTTATGTATGGAGTTTGACGTTTAGCGTTTACGGCAAAAGTGATAAATTCGCCATCGAGACCACCTGTATTATTTCGCCATGGATTGGACTATATCCAAATGGAGAACTGTATTGTTTAATGATGAATCTAAATTTAACTTACTAAATTCAGATGGAGTTTGCCACGTGAGAAAGCAAAAGGAAAGCGGCTACATCCTCGGTACTCAAAAGCCACAATAAAGCATGAGGGTGGAAATGTGATGGCTTGGACTTGTTTTTCGGCAAGTGGTGTTGTTCCCTTTGTAGAAATTTAAATAAAAATGGACCCTTTTGTTTACAGAGACATTTTAGCAACTCACATACTTAACTATGCTGAGTGGGAAATGCCACTTCGATGGGTGTTTCAACTTGAAGATGACCCAAAACACTCATCGAAGTTAGTCAAGGATTAGTTATCAGCTAATGGGGTTCAAGTTTTGGATTGGTCACCTCAATCGCCAGACTTGAATCCCATAGAGAACCTCTTTGAAATTTTAAAATGGAGAGTTGGAACTCGACGCTTTAAAAATAAACAGGAGTTGATGAACTGCCTAAAATCAGAGTGGAAAGCTATAACAACATCTATTCTATCGAATCTTATTAAATCTATGCCCAAAAGATGCGCTGAGGTCGTAAGAAACAAAGGATATCATAGCAAATATTAAAAGTTGCTTAGGTTTTGAACAGCCAATTTTTAATTTTGTTTTTATTTTATCATAACTTTCAAAGAAGTGGATTTTAATTTTTGTTGTTATTTTTAGGTTATAAACACATTGTGTAGTAGTAAATAAAAAAAAAATATTTTCTATAAAGAAAAGATATGAGTCTATTATTACTTAGTGGGAAAAAGTTGCTTAGGTTTCGAACAGTACTGTATTAATCCTATTTTGTATTAGGGAACATATTTTACATTTTTTCCCGAGTTTTTAACTTAATTTTATTAAAAAATTAAATTCGTACATTGAAATGCATACCATTATCCAATTTTGGATAATATTATTGTACTCTAAATATTATTTATTTTTCTTTTATACCCTTCACCACAAAAAATGGAAAAAGGGTAAATAAAAGTTTGTCATTCCGTTTAAAATTTCTACAATATACATTTCTGACTTCTTATTCATAGCGAAGTCGATGTCCTTCTGTACGTCCGTGTTAGTGTTAAAATCATAAAAAAATATTTCAATCATAATAATCAATCAGCATAACATTATTCAAGGCAGCAGGCAAAACACCATGCCCCCTCTAATTTTTTCATGTCATTTGGAAGAATAAAGTAACTCCAATAAAAAAAAAATAAATACATGGAGCGATAGAGAATTAAAAAGTAAGGAAAAAAAATTGACGTTCGTCCATATTTTCGGGGGCTTTAAAATTTAACAATTTTTTAAAATATCAATATGAGTATTATTATAAAGCTTTTAAAAAGATCTTCAAAGAAATAGTAAAATTTTTTATAAATGCTTAAACAGTTAAGAGCCGATAGCATTTTTATGTAAAATTACATATATGCAGTACTTAATTATTTTTCTTTTATTTTTAATTCTCTTTCACCCCAATATTTGCTTTTTTGATTGGAACTACTTCACTAAACTAGATTTACATAGATGGTGAAGGGTATATAAGACTAGGCATAGCCGAATATAGCTCTCTTACTTGTTTAGTATAATAAAAATGTAATCAGTTTTGTTTGCTTAGAAACGATGTTCGTGTCTTAAGTCTTTTGTTTGAGTGGGATTGGCCTTGAGAATAGTGTGAGTGTGTGTTGATTTGGGAACATAAAAAATATTTTGTATATTGGATTAAAAAAATGTCGCAGGAAGGGAGAGCAATAATTCTGAGAACAACAACAGTCAGTTCTTCGATTGGAGAGGAAATCTTTTCAGCCAAGTGTTGTTTTTTATACCCTTAACCACAAAACGTAGAAAAAGTATGTTACTCCGTTTGTAATTTCTACAATATCCATTTCTGATCCCATAAAGTAAAAATATTCTGAATTCTTATGCATAGCATATTCGATTGATCGATGTCCGTCTGTCCGTCCATGTTAGTGTTTTGATTTCGGCTATGCAGAATTTTATATACCCTTTACTACTTTAAAAAAGCTAATACATATTAGGGTGACAGGGAATTAAATAACAAGGAAGAGTGCTATATTCGGCTTTGCCGAATGTTATATATACATATATCCTTCACCGTTTATGTAAGTTTAGTTAAGTGAAGTAACTCCAATAAAAAAAAAAAACAAATGCGAGGGCTGCTCTATATATTTCTGGCCTAATAGTGAAATTGCGAATATTTATAATCAAAAATAGTTTTATTGTTTTTCAAAGTATTCTCCAGCATGATTTATACACTTTTGCATGCGCTGAAACCAGTTGTCGAAGCACTTTTTCCACTCCGATTAAGACACCTCTAAAACATGGTTTTTGAACACTTCAACAGCTTCTTCTGGCGACAAAAATCGTTGACCACGCATTTTTTCTTGATGTGCGAAAACAAGAAGAAAACATTAGGTGCCAAGTCAGGGCTGTACGGCAGATGACCCATTAATTCGACGTTTTGGCCGGTCAAAAACGCTCTGGTTTGCGCCGATGTGTGAGAGCTCGCATTATCATGGTGAACAATTCTTCGTCTTCTCTTGTTGGTTTTTCGAATTTCTCCGATGACTTCAGGCAAACAAATTGTAGTGTACCACTCAGAAGTGACCGTCCTACGTTGCCCAAGCGGAACAGTCGCCACATGACCAGTTTTGCCGAAGAAACAGGCGACCATTTGCTTAGAAGTGCTTCTTCCACGAACAACTTTCGTTGGATTTTGCTCGTCTTTGAAGACCCACACGGTCGATTGTTGTTTCGTTTCGGGCTCATACGCATAGATCCATGATTCGTCACCTGTGACGATCTTATAAACGTCTTTTGAAGCACCGCAATTGTATTTCTGCAACATTTCTTTGCACTAATCGACACGAGCCATTTTATGAGCCACTTTCAAATTGTGCGGGATCCAACGAGAACAAACCTTTTTTACGGCCAGGTGTTCATGCAGTATCGAATGTATGCTGGTGGAAGAAATGTCAAAGGATGTCTCTATCTCTTGGTGTGTCGCATGTCGATCTTGCATTATGAGTTCACGCACGGCATCAATGTTCTCTGGCACAACAGCCGTTTTTGGACGACCTTCACGGAATTCGTCTTTGAGCGAGCTTCGGCCACGATTAAATTCATTATACCAATTATTCACAGTGCTATAGGATGGTGCTTCATCGCCATACAAAGATTTAAGTTCATCAATGCACTCTTGTCGTGATAATCCACGTCGAAAGTTGTGAAAATGATGGCCCGAAAATGTTCACGAGTTAATTCCATTTTTTTCTATATAAATTTTTTCAAGTCACTGTAAACAACACAAATAATGGTCGTACGTCAAAACGTTTTGAGAACGATTATACTTAAAAATGACAAACTTTCCAATGGAAATGTCAGATTGCACTTGGCAGCACTCAGTGTTGCTAAGCCAGAAATATATATAGCAGCCCTCGTATTTGGGTGACCAAGACTTAAATAAAAAAATTAGTACTGCATATATATAATTTAACTTACAAATACCAGCCGCTCTTAATAGGTTAAACATTTTTAAACAAATTTGGTATTTCCTTTAAGATATCTTTAAAATGATACCCATATCGATATTTAAAAAATTGAGAATTTCAGAGCCCCGTAAGTCGGAAAATATGGGTGAGCGCCTATTTTTTTACTTAAATTTTTTCTTATTTTTTAATTCTCTATTGCCCCATATATTTATTTGTTGGATTGGAGTTACTTTGTTGTTGTCTAGTGCCTCGGCAAACTTGATTTCAACACTAACACGGACTGACGGAGGGACATCGCTCAATCGACTTCGCTATGCATAAGAAGTCAGAATATATATACGTTATGGGGTCAGAAATGGATATTGTAGTAATTACACACGGAATAACAAGCTTATATACACCCTTTTTCCTTTTTTATGGTGAAGGGTATAATAAGGAAAAAAATATATTACTTAACATAAAAATGTCATCGGCTCTTAATGGGTTAACCATTTTTAAAAACTTTTAGTATTTCCTTAAAGATCTCTTCAAAAGCTTAAAAATAATAGGTATTATTTGATATATTAAAATATTTAAAAAATTTAAATATGGGCGAGCGTCAATTTTTTCACTTTTCTTCTTATTTTTTAATTCTCTATCGCCCCATGGGCATTGCTATGTATAAGAACTCAAAAAATATATACTTTATGTAAATGTATATTTAAGAAATTACAAAGGGAATGACAAACTTATATATGTATTTATATATAGCCTTTTTTCACTTTTTGTGGTGAAGGGTATAAAAATATTAAGAAAAACTACAAATCTCAGCGGTATTACTGTTTGATCAATAAAGCAGCCTTTTCAATTTTGTATTATATAAAATGGAAGGAGAACAATAAATGCAAAATATGTATATACAACAAACATAAATAATTTAACAACTGGGTAATGTAATTTTTAACTTCCGATTATTACCTTTTGTAAGGGTTGCACTAAACATCTGTTAAACATACAAAAGATCTGGCAAGCCTGTAATTAATATAACACTGGTTAACTAGGGTGTCAGACGAACAAGTTTTCATTCAATTTTTAAAATTTCTCTCACTTTTTTACCAATACACTCTCACTTTAAAAACCTGCTGAGAATTTTAGTTCAATTGAGTCTTTCAAATTTTCATTCAAGAGAACAGCTGATTGAATTTTTTTCTTCGAATTAATTTTTTTTGTTTTCTTTACGACATATTGCTTAAAAACTTGCTTTGAAATTGCATGCAGCCTACTTCACAGCTTTCAATTTTTGTGAATTTTGACAAGCAGTATGTGTAAATTTCTTGAAAGAGAATTGAACAAAAACTTAGCCGTGTGACTGCACTGTAATGTAATTTTTAACTTCGAATTTTTAATGTTACCTTTTGTAAGGGTTGCACTTAACATCTGTTAAACATACTAAAGATCTGGCAAGCCTAAAATTAAAACCAGAAGTACACGTACTTATAGTGGTTTGTTTACATTAAAATATTGTTAAAATTTCCTTAATTTAAAGCTGAAATAATGGCAGAACTTCAAGAAAACTGTTTAGAAGATTCAATCAGCAGTAGGATAATTGAAGTAAATGGTGAAACACAAACAGAAAAACGCATAGCACTTTTAACCGGCATAACAGGGCAGGATGGTTCTTACTTGGCAGAATTTCTCCTTAAGAAAGGCTACGAAGTTCATGGCATCATCAGGAGAGCCAGCACATTCAATACTTCGCGAATAGAACATTTATATGCCGACCCTAAAGCACATAAGGGAGGGTCGATGAAATTACACTATGGCGACATGACCGATAGCAGCAGTTTGGTTAAAATCATAAATATGGTTAGGCCTCAAGAAATCTACAATTTGGCTGCTCAATCCCATGTTAAAATTTCATTTGATCTCAGCGAATATACGGCAGAAGTTGATGCCGTAGGCACATTAAGAATATTGGATGCAATACGTACATGTGGCATGGAAAATAAAGTTAAATTCTATCAGGCTTCTACTTCAGAGCTGTATGGTAAAGTTGTGGAAACGCCACAGAACGAACAAACGCCGTTTTATCCCCGATCTCCGTATGCTTGTGCGAAAATGTATGGCTTTTGGATTGTCATCAACTATAGAGAGGCCTACAATATGTTTGCTTGCAATGGTATATTATTCAATCATGAATCACCACGTAGGGGTGAAAATTTTGTTACACGTAAAATAACACGCTCGGTAGCTAAAATATATCACAATCAGCTGGAATACTTTGAATTGGGTAATTTAGATTCAAAACGTGACTGGGGTCATGCCATGGATTATGTAGAGGCCATGTGGATGATGTTGCAAAGGGAAACGCCTTCGGATTATGTGATTGCTACCGGTGAGACACATAGTGTGCGTGAGTTTGTTGAGGCAGCATTTCGCTATATAGGACGTCAAATTATATGGAAGGGCGAGGGTGTAAACGAGGTTGGCATTGAACAGGATACAGGCATAATACGAGTGCGTATAAACCCAAAATATTTTCGTCCCACCGAAGTAGACCTTTTGCTGGGTGACGCTTCGAAAGCAAGACGTGAACTAAATTGGGAACCCAAGGTAACATTTATGGAATTGGTCAACGATATGATGTCTGCTGATATAGAGTTAATGAAAAACAATCCAATCGCGTAGAAACATAGTTTTAATTACCCTTGCAAGGGTAAACAATTTAGCTTTTAAGACAAGAGAATTCAAGTTATATGTTAATGAAAGCACAAAATGCATGTTTTTGTTTTTAATTTATTAGTTTTATTATTACACATAAGCATAATACTAATTTTTTACAATTTATATTAGAAACATTCCTCGGTATTTTAAAATACAATTTTTATTTGATGACGCACTTTCTAATAATATATAAGGAAATATTATAATTACCGTTTTGTATTTAACATAAAATTAAAGAAATTTTTGAATAGCATATAAAGCCTTTACAAATATAGACACATTTTAAAGGAAAACCATAATCGTAAATAAGAAGTGAAATTTTTGTTCACGTGAAATTTTTATTCAACCCGAACTGAAAATTGGCATCGGGAACTTCACGTGAACAATTTTTTCTACAACTTGAATAGTGTTCTCATTGCATTTGCAAAAATGAAAAAAAAATATGGAAATATGAAATGTATAGTATGGCATATATCGAGGCAATTGACCTGCTACCCTGCATTTTATCAAGAAGAATGTCACTTTGAAATTTATTTACCGATTTTAACCTAAAATTACTTTTATCAACTTTTAAATCTTCTTATTAGAAGAAAAATAATGAAATGAATTCAACTATCAAAATCAAAGTAAAGAAAACAATCAAAAAATTCCATATTTCACGCAAAAAGGGGAATTTGATTTTCAGTGAAATGTGAAAAAAGTTATGTGGAAAATATTTCGCGACAGGTGTGAATAAGTGTTCCTTTTTTCGGATAATAAATCCATACAGTTTTAGACGTTAGGCTACTTAATTTAGCTGCAGAATTCATTGTATATTTAAAGTGCCAGTGGAAAGATATAGGATCAGACTATGTTGGATTCCGGGCAGTGTTGTGAGAAAGTCATTTGCCAAGCAAGACTTGGCTTATGATGAATTAGATGCGACTGCAGGGTCTTAAGAGCCATTTAGGCATGAAAAGAACCGAACTATGTCTGGTTGTGCACAAAGTTCAAGGGCAATAATAAGCTACCATTCCATTAGAATAAGGATCTGTAGGATAGTCATCTGGTCCATCAGATTTTTATATGATGAACGAAGTCGAGGAAGAACTGGAAATATTAGAGCGCTTCATTAAAGAGTGGCTAACTGGGGTGTTAGAACGTTGTTAATGGGGCCGAAAAGTGCAGAGTTTTTCTTTTTAAAGGCATCACAATAAACCCTTGGGTCCCCTCTTACTCAAAGACCATTATTATCTTTTCGTGGGTTAAAAATTTGAGTAATATGGGGTTCAGACATGCATTTTTAATTGAGTCAATTATGTGTTAATTAAAAAAAATTATGAAGTGTTCACACATACTTTAATAATACTAATGCAAATAGCGTTTCGACAGCAGCTGACAAAAAAGTTCTTTATATGTACGTATTTTGATCATGAAAATTTTTTTTGATAATTTAAAATAAAAATGGAAAGAAATCCGATATTCGAAAAGATTTTGCTTTAATTTAATACAAACATTGAGACAATTCAAAAGGTGCGATCGAGTTTTGACTCGAAGTTAATATTTATTACAAAAAAATGGAAACTTTAAAAAATTTGCGGAAGCGACAGCTTCTGCTTCTAGCAATATTGGAGCAAAACGCAAACCAAAGGTCTTTGTGGAAGTTGGTTAGTGAAATGTAAATAATTTTTATAAACAAATTACATTCATATGTATGTATGTATGTATATGTATGTTATTTTTCCAATTCACAGAATCGCCAATCTACATTCAGGGAATTCAATTGCAATGATGACTAGTTCCTCCAGAGAAATTTTCGAATAACTCGTGCCAGCTTTGACGTCCTTTGTGGTTTGTTAGAAAATCTGAACAAAGCAGACACAAAGTGGCAGAAAGCAATTACTCTACAAAAGCGGAATACCGCTTTGAATGCCTAAAGCGTTACCCAAGAATTCGTGAAATTTTCTTAAAATATGGCGATCCCCTCTTTAGCTCCAGTAGAACGGCTTTTTTTTTATTTGCTGGCATTATTAGCAGTCTACGTCGTAAAAATCTGACCGATTTCAATTTTGATCATTTAGTACTTTTAAGAGCCAATAACAATTATGTTTGAAATTATAAATGTTGAAGACACTTGCAAAATAAACTACTTGTCATTAATAATCACGATAGCATTGAAATATTGTCAATCGTAATGCATAAATTTTTTTTATTATTGTCTTTTTACATCAAATAAAAAGAACTTTAATTTTGATATTTTTTATAATTTTGAAAACCTAAACAATATAGAAATACATACATTTCTAGCTGTAATTCATTCATAAAAGTTTATGTAATTGAAAAAAAAAACTTTTATGTATTTTTCGATAGTGAATTGTATAATTTATTAAATTTGAAAATACAAAAAATGTCATTAAAACAACAAAAATTGTTTTTTTTTTATTAAGGCAGACTCTGCAAATTAAGGAAATACAGGCATGTTCTGAAAATCACTTTTTGTGAAAGTGATTTAAAATCACAAGAAAGCTGTTCTGCATACAAAACTTTTAAAATTTTTGTAATTTTAAACCAGTCAGCTAAATGCCTGCCGATTTAGTATCACTTGGTTATTTTTTCAACCACTTTATTTTGAACTTCGCAGTAAATTAATAATATGAATACCTTAAAATGTTTTTTATTGATTTTTATAGCAAAATTAGCAATTGGCACCAAAGAATTTATAAAATTATGAAAAAATTAAAGACACTTTCTATTGCAAGAAATATTGTTATTTGCTTTGTGATTTTGCATTTACTTTTTTGTTATCAGTTTTTTTAGTTTTTTATAAAAACAATACTTTTAATTTATTTTCACTTTATATTTCAAGAAAAACACTAATAATTTTCAATACATAAAAAAATTCGTCAAACTAAAACAAAATACCAGCTGTTTTCTTGTGTTTTCGAAGAGGTGAAATCACAACGATAAGTTAAAACTTTTGTGGTTTTCAGAACACCATCAAATCTCAACTGTGATTTGAAATCTTGTGATTTTCAGAACATGCCTGTATATTTCAAGAAAAGCACTAATAATTTTCAATACATAAAAAATTTCGTCAAACTAAAACAAAATACCAGCTGTTTTCTTGTGGTTTCGAAGAGGTGAAATCACAACGAAAAGTTAAAACTTTTGTGGTTTTCAGAACACCATCAAATCACAATTGTTATTTTAAAATTACAAGTGATTTGAAATCTTGTGATTTTCAGAACATGCCTGATAATATTGATAACTAATATGTATGAAAGTATATGAGAGTTCATCCCTTTATGAAAACGATTGTGGACCTGAATTTGCAATCCTCTATAGTGCCAATGGATTTCTAGTCCACTACCACTAAAATCGTTTCATTTAGTGCATTAAATTTTCTCCACCACTAGAATCGTTTTATTTAGTGCACCAAATTTCCTCTACCACTAAATATTAGGGGGCGATAATGCACTATTTTTTCCACTGCAACTAAAAATAGTGGAAAATGAAATTCAATATAATAAACCCAACTCTGTGTGCCATAAGGAAAAAAACACTTATTTTAATTATCGTTTATTAAATTAATTTGTTAAATTTATTTTTTTTTTAAGTTTTAAGTAATTTCATAGTTTGGAAAAAAATAATAATTAAGACAATTCTTCTTAAAATCGAAGATTATTTATTAGTTTGTAGCTTATTACAAATAATTTGTTTAAATTAATAAATTAAATTTACAAAAAGCAATGAATCTATAAAATTTCCAAAAAAATTTAAAGAAGGACAAATAAATCAACAAAAGGAAAACAAAAGTTAAGGAATGCGAATATGAACACATTCAAATAAAGTAATTTAAAATTAAAAAAGGCGTGTGTTGTTGTCTTTGATGCAATAAATTTTTTGAAATTTTCTTTGTTTTTAAATAAACATAAATATTTTTGAGGTTTAATTAAATGTGAATCAGTCTGCTTGTTTGTTTTAATTAAAACTAAACTGCGAACTACAACTAAACTAAAACTTAAATCGCTGTGCGACAATAACACGACAACAATTTACAGTTCATCCTTCAAGTCCTCATTGTCTTCACCGTCTGTGGGTGGAACACCACCAGCGCCTTGATACAATTTAGCAATAATAGGCTGAACAATGGCTTCCAAATCCTTCTTTTGTTTTTTATACTCCTCGGGATCAGCATCGGCATTTTGTTCCAACCATTTAATAGATTCATCGATGGCAGATTCCATTTTAACTTTTTCGTCTTCACTTAATTTAGCACCGAGTTTTTCTTTATCACCGATTTGATTCTTAAGACTGTAGGCATAAGATTCCAATTCATTGCGAGATTCAACCTTTTCTTTAAGTTTTTTATCTTCATCGGCGAATTTCTCGGCATCGTGAATCATTCGTTCAATATCTTCAGGGGTGAGACGATTTTGGTCATTGGTAATTACAATCTTTTCTTTGTTGCCGGTGCCCTTATCTTCAGCACTCACTTGAAGAATACCGTTAGCATCAATTTCGAAACTGACTTCAATTTGAGGAATGCCACGTGGTGCTGGGGGAATGCCAGTAAGATCGAATTTACCCAACAAATGGTTATCTTTGGTCATAGGACGTTCACCTTCAAAGACTTGAATGGTGACAGTGTGCTGATTGTCCGAAGCAGTAGAAAAGATTTGTGATTTCTTGGTGGGAATGACCGTATTGCGAGGAATCAATTTAGTCATAACGCCACCAACCGTTTCGATACCCATGGTCAAAGGATTAACATCGAGCAAAACAATAGCATCGGTATCTTGTTCACCAGAGAGTACACCGGCTTGAACAGCGGCACCATAAGCAACAGCTTCATCAGGATTGATGCCGCGAGAAGGTTCCTTGCCACCAAAGAAATCTTTAATCAATTGCTGAACCTTAGGAATACGTGTTGAACCGCCAACCAATACAATTTCATGAACATCTTTTTTGTTCATATCAGCATCTTCTAAGACTTTTTGTACTGGCTTCAAAGTTGAACGGAACAAATCCATGTTCAATTCTTCGAATTTGGCACGAGTCAAAGTTTCAGAGAAGTCATCACCTTCAAAGAACGATTCAATTTCGATACGTACTTGATGAGCGCTAGACAAGGCACGTTTAGCTTTTTCCACTTCGCGACGTAATTTTTGTACAGCCCGGTTGTCCTTGCGAATATCTTTGCCCTTCTTTTTCTTGTACAGCTTAATGAAATGATCCATAACACGCTGATCGAAATCTTCACCACCTAAATGAGTATCGCCATTGGTGGCAACTACTTCAAAGACACCATTATCAATAGTCAATAAGGATACGTCGAAGGTACCGCCACCCAAATCGAAGACCAAAACGTTCTTTTCACCTTCCTTCTTATCCAAACCGTAGGCAATAGCAGCTGCAGTTGGCTCGTTGATGATACGCATAACATTCAAACCAGCGATGACGCCAGCATCTTTGGTAGCTTGACGTTGAGCATCATTGAAATAGGCGGGTACAGTGACAACAGCATGAGTGACTTTTTTGCCCAAATAGGCTTCAGCGGTTTCTTTCATTTTACCTAAAACCATAGCAGAGATTTCTTCGGGTGCAAACACCTTTTTGCCCTGTGAAGTTTCCACAGCAATATGAGGTTTTGAATTCTTTTCCACAACCTGAAAGGGGAAGAATTTAATGTCATGTTGCACATTACTATCACTCCATTCACGGCCAATTAAACGTTTAGCATCGAAGACGGTATTTTCAGGATTTGTTGTCAGTTGATTTTTGGCAGCGTCACCAATTAAACGCTCACCATCAGCAGTAAAGGCAACATAGGATGGAGTGATGCGATTACCTTGATCATTTGCAATAATTTCAACACGACCGTTTTTGTAAACACCAACACTAAAATCAAAACAAGGTGATTAAAAATCGTAAAGTATTTAATAAAGAAGATAAAGAACTTACCATGAGTAGGTGGTACCTAAATCAATACCAATAACTGTGCCAATATCCTTATCTTTTTCCTTTTTATCATCACCTAGTGATAGGCCCACGAAGGCCACTACCGCCAATAGGACAAATAATCTCATAATGTGTGTATTTTTAATTTATATTCACTGTAAACAAAAATAAAATATTAATTACAAATTATTCATCGAATCGAAAACAAAAATATCAAAAAATGGCAGATATTCAAAGGCAAGCGAGTAATTTGTCTACGTCACCAAATTGTAAGCGAGTTAGCAGAATTTCTCATTAAACGTGTATCTAGGTTTATATATGTATGTACATCGAATAAAGTTAATTGTCCAAACTTTCTTTTTTATTTTCTTGTTTGGCACATACGTATTTTAAGAACACACCGACCTATTTTCGCATTTAAAAACCGTTATGTAGTAAAAAAAAACCAGTTGGTTAGCTTTTTTAATGATTCAATTACCAACTTAAAATTTGTTATCATACCTTCTATTGGACACAGCGAAAAATTACGACTTCAACCCTTGACAAACGCAACACTACTGAACTTTATTTCTGTACGGAATAAAAATGACTTTGACTTTGATAATGCTGAAGGTTTTGTTTCTTGTGTTTTAAATACGATAAAATATTTTCTATAACCAGTTATTAACTTGACACTAGCCGGCTACATTTTGCTAGCGATCAACTAAATGTTTATTAATGATAACATGGTTGCCAGATTTGACGATTTATCTTCACAAAACAATCGCTCGTTGGCATTTGCCGATTTTTTTTTTTTCAATTACTACTATAAATCTCTTTTGTAAATTAACTTTTGCTTTTCAACTGATTGGGATATAATTTTCTGAGTTTGTTCTACGACGAGTTTTAATATGCTTCTTTAAAACTAATAGTGCTTCTAATTGGGCAAATCGATTCGGGTCTCTGTTGCCTAAGGATTACCAACTCAGCAACAACTCTATCAACCGAATATTTTTATATTTTTAGGCAAAATTTTTCTAAATTCTTATATTTATCATTCTTCGAGTGCAAAATTGAGTTCAGAGGGTTTTGCATTAATTTTATTTTTCGTTTGTTTTTATTATTACTCAAATACTGTTGCTATATAAAGTTTTTCCATAGCGAAAAACAAAAACTTTTCTTAAATAAGCAACCACTATCCGGATTGAACCGAAGCTCTTCGCTGTTTGCTATTCAAATATTTGAAAGTGTAGAATATTTTTATCATTTGTCCTAATGAGATAGAATAACAATATTATTGTATTTTCTTCCAAAAAGTCTTCCACCTCAAGAAGAGAGTGTAAAATATATTTATTATATTATTTACCACCTAAAATACAGCAAAATTCTAATACGACAAACTTGTAAAACGTTAAATGTATTGAAAAACATTCCCAAATATATTCAAAAAGTACTTTTTAAATATCTTGATTGTAACTGCATTAATTAAATTTTCTACAGTTTTTATTTTGTAGAACTAAGCTCAAAAATATCTTGAAATAGCTTTACAATTTATCAAGAACTATAAAATTCTGACAATTTGAATTTAACATTTAAACACTTTTGACGATTTTCAACATGAAAGTTTACAACAATTAATATTAATTTCGTCTGGCAACTATGGTAACACCCGAAAATAATTATAAAAGAGACATATTTTGTTTTGTATACGTGTACATTTTCTATTAGTACACTTAAATGAAACGTAATGGAAGAGAAACATGAACGTCCAAACCGGCAAAAGCTCAATTTTCTCTTAATTAAATTTCATTATATATAGAGTTATGCAGGGGTTTTTTTTATTAGGAATGGAAAATGTAAAATCGTTGGTACTCTTTTTTAACATTAAACGAATTATTGTTATGTTAAAGTGTAAAATTGTACGTTTTTGATTTTGCATTCTAAATATTTTTTAGGTACATAAGTAAATATTCGAAACTATTGCTATTAATTACTCGACACTTTTATCTACATAGAATGTGTAAGAAAAATTAAACAACATAACCGGGTTAAGGCAACATTACAAGATAAAGAGCGCCCGCTTTTAGATACGGATGTTTTGTTTAAAACTAGGAACCTATATTTAAACTGAAAGGTTAAAATTGGTCGGGTTAGGAACGAACGCTTCATAAATTCATAATTATAAAAAAATAGTTTCATGAAATTTTTGTTAGCAAGTGGTGCAGTAAAGCACAGGGTAAGCCAAATGGAATGGATTGAATTTCAAATAAAAAAAATTACAATAATAAACATGAAATTAAAAGCAATGCCTGCAAGTTCCGTAAATCTAGAATTAACGTTGTTTCAGCAATGAACTCAATAAAAATAAGAAATAAAATGCAACAAAAGCTGCTCAAATCTTTAATCAGAACTAATATACAATACAATACAATTTGGTGTGATACTTTTGTTCCTTTTCCAGAAATGCTGAAATGTTTAACTCCAAAAATTTTTACAAACAAATTGCTTTAAACAAAGAGATGACTCAGAACTCTTCAATTTTGTCAATCAACTTAACTAGTTACATTGAATTTAATAACAATAATTAGACATGTGCCCGGTCGTTCGTTTCAGTGACCGGTCTTTTTCGGTCAATTATTAAAGACTGATTCGTTCGTTCAATCGGTCAATTTGAACGAAAGGAACCGGTTAAATATCTGGCTCATTTCGTTCAATTAAGTCATCCTTTCAATTTAACCCGTACACTATTGAACGAAAAGACCGGATTTAAGTGACCTGATCATTCCGTTCACTTGACTGCTTCGGTCAATTTAACCCGTTCGTTCGCGAACGACACAGCTCTAACAATAATAGTATTACTCATAGTGGGGAAAAAAATCTGGGAACCCTGGGACAGAGTTCTTTATTAAAATTTAATAATTGCAAAGAGAACAGTAAAATTTAGATACTGTTCTCTTTAAAATTACAATAAATGACGAACTCAAGACAAAATTGAAAATAAAAAGAATAATAATATAATACTTATATTATTGTTATGCCAACTGTATATTTTAAAAAATTTTATGGGTTAGAAACGTGTACTTATTTGATTTGGTAAAAACATAAGTAATTATAATTAAAAAAATAAATCTTACACGTACCCATGTAGGCGTGAACATAAAATAACGATGATATTTAGTTACTACCTTAAATTGAAATAAATTTAACATATGATTTGTTACGAAATTGTTGCTGACATCCAATGAAGGCAAGATAGGTATTAAAAACATTTAAATGATTATTTTCAACCTATAAGGTCCATTTGCAACAGATGACGTGTGTGCATTAAAAACTGTGTTAAAATCACGAAATTTTTCAAGCTTCACATATTTCTTTTGTATTAATTCGTGTATTTTAATATGTGTTTTACATCCTAAAACAATATTGTTTTGATTTAGTTACTTAAGATGATTCTTTTACCACCCAAAATCAATAATATTTAAATTTTATATCTTTGATTATCGTTATAAAAACACAATTTTTTGTTTTTTATTTTATATGAGAACACACGTATGCATTTTCCACGTTTAAGGTGGTTTTCAAAGCAATCAATAAATAAAAATAACATTGCGGGTAACATATGATGTTTGGATATATCAAAACGGGACTATATTTAATTAGCGATATTAATTTGAAATTAAACTCATTTACAAAGGAAAAAAATCCCTCAAGGGATAAATGTACTTGGCAGCCCCATAGTTGAAAAATACCACTTTGACACAAAAAACCTCTCTTTGATTAACATTTTAAGAGGAAACTGTTATAACATTTAAAAATGGGATAATTAACACAATTTATTCCAAATTTGGTTCCATTATTTTGTGAAAAACACAATATTCTTATCCCTAACAAACATTTATTTTTCATCTGAGTAATAAAAAAAATACACACACATTCTGTTTTACAAAGCCGACAAAACATTTATGGGTATGCAGGTAACCTTCTGGTATATTCTTTTCTAGAAATTTCTGTTTTATATTTGTTATAATTTAGTTGTTTAAATCTTTTTTTTTCAAGTCAAGAATTTTTTATTTTTTCACATGTACCAAACTTCTGCCATTTTTCACTTACAACTAACAAATATACTTACATTCGAATAACTATAGTTTAACCAACAGATTTATAATGTAAGTTTTATTTTATATTCAATGTATATTTAAAACAATAATTCACCTCAATATAATTTTTTTTAATGACAAAATGGTTTTCTTTCACTTTCTAGTTGCAGTACGTTGTTTTCTCTTTGCTATTTGATTTAAAACTGAATACAGAACCAGTGTTGCCGGCTATTATAATGTGCTTTTAAACTGACGTGTACTTTTTATTGCTTGTATAATTTACGCTCTTGTTATTTTCATCAATGTAGTTTTTCTCTTTAAGGTTATAACTGACGTGTATATTGTTTACCAACTTATCTTTATTTTACTTAATAAATGCACCCTAATATTTGTTTTAAAAGATTTGTTACTATACTCTGTGAAGTTCGCTCAAAAATTAACAAAACAAAAAATAGATGAAATAATACTTTGTTTAAATCTGATTGGTCCACGTTATCATTATTTGTTCTCATGTAATAGCGTTGCCAACTTACTTTTATTACATTCGTTGAATCGTTTTATATAACAGTTTGTTTCTCTTTAAATTTTTGGCAATAATTTAAGAGCTTTTTTATTTGTGTATAATTTTAGTGCCGTAGATACGAAACGAATTGATTAACCGAAAGTAAAAAATTTGGCTCCGTCTTGCACCAAAGTAGCAAAAATACTTTAACTATGCCAAATTTCAACTTTCTGCGATATCAGAAGGTTTCAGAAAGCCCTAGAAAGAGAATTGGACATACATACATCCGGACAAACAATGAAATTAAAAACAACAAACCTTATAATTATTTTTTTTATATTTCGGTTTACTCATAAACTAAATGATACAAAAATAATGCAAATGTGGAAATTCAACACAAATAAAAATTTATCCATTTAATTTTTACAAGCCATCAGGTTCTGCCGTGCATAAAAATAGAGCCAGCAAATTTAGTTGCCTAAAAAATTTTTTTTTTACTGACTGGATTTTTTCTTATTAGTTATTATTTCTTTACTCAGTACTTTGTGGAATAACGCTTATTTTTTGTAACGTCTGAGCATCGTTTTGGCATTGAGTCCACAAGTTTTTGGCAGGTTTCTACAGGAAAATTTTTCCACGCATCCTGAATTAAAGTCAAAAGTTCGTCTTTATTGGATGGATTTGTTCTTCGAAGACACATTTTTACTATTTGCCATAAGTTCTCGATAGGATTTAAGTCTGGGGACTGCGCCGGCCAGCTTAAAACCCTGACGATATGTTTTTCAAAACAGGTTTTTGCCCGCTTCGATGTGTGTTTCGGGTCATTTCTTGTTGAAACACCCACCGAAGCGGCAGTTCAAGTTCGGCATAGAGTCATTAAGAATATTTGTATAATAAGCGGCATCCATTCTACGCTAAATCCGAAAAGGCCCAATACTATAATACGAAAGATATCCCCATACCATTATGTTTCCGCCTCCCAGTTTAATGGTTTTTGTGGTGTATTGTGGATGGAATTCGGTGTATGAAGGACTATGCACAAAAAAATATGCTTCTGTCTGAATTAAATAAATTAACTTTCGTTGTGTTAGACCATAGAATATTTCTCCATTTGCTACAGGCCGATGTACATGATTCTAATTTTTTCTTTAGGTGCTTTTTATTTGGGTATGGGACGTTTCTACTACTTTTAGCCTTCAAATTATTTGTAATAAGAAGCCTTTTTATGGTTGAAGTACAAACATCTAGATTATGCTCCTTTTTAAAGATGAAAGAGGTGAAAAAAGCATCTTTTTTTACATGACGCAAAATTTTTCGCTCCACTAGAGGTGTAATTTTCGACGGTCTTTCTCTATTTTTTGCCTTGCTTTCATATTTGACGGCGTTTTCCACAATTTTTAAGATCATCCAATTATTTCGGCAATATGTCTATAACTTTTTGTTATGAGATTCCTTTCGAATTGTACTTAAAAAACACCAGGCTTACCTTTTTATACACCTTTAATTAAAAAATAGAAACCAATTTGTAAAACTTAATTATTTTTCAAAACTGGCTCTATCTTTTTGCCACTCACTTTCACATCCAAATTTATAGTGATAATAAAATGAAGATTAATGACGCTGAAGCTTTTTTAAACATGTAATCGCATTTAATTTGTAAGAGATGCGTAAAATTAGTGGAACAACTCTTTTATGCGTACTTTTTTCTATAAGGGATTTATAAGGGGTAAAAGTATTGGGGATCAGGTGGCTCTATTTTGTTGCACATAACTGTATATGCAGTTCCAATTTTTTTTTAATTCTCTGTTACCCCAATATTTGCTTTTTTGATTGGAGTTACTTCACTAAACTAGATTTAAATAGATGAAGAAGGGTATATAAGATTCTTCATAGTCGGATATGGCACTCTTACTTGTTGTTTTTAACAGTTTACATTTTTTTGTGTTTGAACTGGTGCTGTTATGTGTGTAAAACATCTATTGTTATATCAATTTTTATTACTGTCCAAAAATTACTGGGTTTACACTTAATTATCTATTTTTAAATATATTTGTATGAAGTTTGAGTAATTCAAGCGTTTTCTCAAATGTACCATTTGTGCCCACAGTCGGCATACATTTCCCTAAATCCGGCATTTGCTGACCCTGTTGTCGGCATCGTAATTTTTATAAGGGAAAGAAAAAAACCCGCACAAAAATTTTACTTTTTTTATTTAAAATAAGAGATATTATATCCTTCGTGTAAAAAAACAGAAAAGATTTAAAGAAGTAATTTTTAAGAAACGTGCTGTTAATTGATAAGTCAATAGTCGTTTGGTTTAGATCTACATACATGAGTAGGTAGCTGGTATGTGACTTTAGCAAATTGAAAGTTTATGCATATTATTTGATTCAGAAATGTCATTAAGAATAATTGTTGCTACATCTCATTTTAATTTAAACATAACTTTCTGCCGATTTCAGAACACTTTATTTTATAGTCGGCAGGTCCTAAAATACTCAATTAGACGTGTGCCGAGTACTGGTAGACACAATTTAAACTTATTTTCTTTATAACTAATGCCAAGAAAGGTGAGTAGAATTTGAGTTTAATATTAGAAAACATTTTCTTTTTACAAATCGACATCCCCATGCCGACTATAGAAAAACAAAGCAGTTTTTGCTCCTAATGTCGGCAGCCAATAAAATGATCACAAAAAATTTTTTTTATGAAAGATACCACTTTTAATCAAAGTTTAAATATGTTTCTTCAACTAATGGTAAAAAATTTATTTAATTAACAGGTATATTTAATTGTTTAAATTAGCTTTACCACTAAAAAATTATTTAAGAGCAGGCACCTACTTACTACATGAGTTGAAAGGTCGTCCCCGAACGAGGTCAACAATAGATAAAAAAAACACGTCTCAGTCTAATTTAAATATTACATAGAGAAAACTGACTACTGGTGCATGCCGACCTTAGGGACATTTGCCCCATATATATAATAATAAATTTTGATAATAGGTCTGTTCATTAACTTTACTAGCAAAAATTAGCAACGAGAGAGTAAAAATGAAATTTTTTAAATTATTCTCTCAAACGTAAAAAAGCAAATGAACGTCTTGGTAGCAGAAATTAGCAAAGAAAATCGTTGTGTCTTTTGGAATGTCATGTAACACTTAACAACTGTACAGTGTGACCATTAAATAGTACCATGATTAAAGTAAATATACTAGAGTGTAGAAACTTATTTTAATAATTACGGGTTCGTACAGAACAAATAAAGTCACTGGTACAGAAAATAAATATGTTACTACATTTTAAAGGACAGCAACTGCAAACGGCGGCTTATTCCTTGCCTTGGAGCAATAGTTTCATAGGAGCAAGTATTCCATGTTAGTGAATAAACTAAATAAATATTTTACACTGAAAAGAAATCCAACATTCGAGAGAAATTTGTTTTGTGAAATCAGCCTTTGATAAATTTGTTTTGTCTTTGCGTTAGCAGATAGCAAAGTGCTCGTTCGGTTAGGGCGTGTTTGTACGTACAGTACCGTCAAAAATAATAGCACTGTTATCAGTATTTGATTTTTTATAGTAAGTGGATAATATTTTCAAAACGAATAACATTAAAATCGTTGTATACTACGCAAAAGGTTCTCGTTTGTTTGTCAGAGGATCACCGAATGCAGAATATGATCGAAAATTTACTTCAAGACCATAAAGCGTGCAGGCTTAAGCATAATGGAGTGGATATGCTTTTCGCATTGCTCAGTTCATCTTACGTTCACTCGTGCGAGCGCCAATTTTTTCACTTGATATTTTTTAATTCTCTAACGCCCATATATTTATTTTTTTTATTGGAGGTACTTTATTGTTCCAAATGACATGAAAAAATTAGAGGTAGGCGTGGTGTTTTGCCCGCTGCCTCGAAGGACATGCTGATTTCCAATAGCACCTCTTTTGACACTATATCTGATCGATTCACATATTTATTTTTTTGTAGCTGATCTAGTGCCTCGGCGAACTTGATTTCAACACTAACACGGATAGACAAACGGACATCGCTCAATCGACTTCGCTATGAATATATTCTGAAGTCAGAATATATGTCCTTTATGTGGTCGGAAATGGTATATACGCTTTTTCCACTTTTTGTAGTGAAGGGTATAAAAAGAGATTAAATTAATACATAAAGATTAGCGTTGCATTTACTGCCATTTTTTTAACGCAACTGTATAACGGTTCAGCAATTTTTTTATTTTTTGATAATTTCCGTAAATGCAAAAATCCACAAAAATGTGGAAACGAAACGAAAGTGGAATAAGAAATCGATCGATATCCGTCTATTACATATCTGATTATTATTGTGCGACTATATTTAAAGCAATTTGCACACAAAAATATGTACATATTTACAAAACATTAGAAAAGTAATCTTTATTATATTATTTCATATAAAACTAAGTTAAAAAGTATTAAATAATTATTATATATTTTAACAACTCTGCCATCATTTTTTATTTTCATTAGTTAGAGTCGTTTTAGTTTCAATCCACAACAAATTGCTTGGCGAAACCCACAAACGTAATTCAATATGAAATCATTTATTTGTTATAGAAGAACAGCTCGTAGTGCATTTTTAAACATCAAGTTCAAGTTCCTGTGCAAGACCTGTAGCAACTGAAGTTTTAACAAATGTTTATTCGAAGTTGATATACTCGTATGTAACATACGAAGGCTGATGTATCGGAAGTAGTTTGTGAAACAGCGGAAGTTGAGGACTTTCGACAGAACTAATTTTTATTTTTTTTGTGTTGGCAATATTGAAATGAAAACTCAGCGTAAATGAAATTGGACCAAGAGTCTATATTTACCCCAGAAAAAGACATTATTTCATCAAAGGAAAATTATTCCCCTTTAAAACTAAAATGTAATTTGAATCATCTTTTATATAAAATTTTTTCGAGCAATAAATGCAATACAACAAGTTGCACAAATGATAGTAAGTATGCTCTTGTAGTGTACATATGTATGTACCACCTTACGGCACATACACCATCTTACGGTTAATTGCTCGATTTATTCACCCCTATCGTGAAACGTTTTTCCCTCGAAATATTTTCCTTTTTCCCTAAATTGCAATCGTGAACAATTTTTCCCATGAAATTTGTTCCCTTATTGTAAAATGTAATTCAGTGGGAAATAAAATGCACAAAATTATTCCCATTAAAAAAATTCGCCATTTCGTGCACGACTTTTTAAAAGTTATTTTTCCCCTTTTTTGTATTAGTTCGTTCACTTTGTGTTCTCTGGGGAACAGGATAAAAATGTAAGTTATTTTCTTTTAATATTTAGATTATTGAAAGTTATTTTTTAGGTTTAAATCGATAAATAAAGTGCAAAGCGACACCCTTCTCAATAGGATTCGAAATAAACGACCCATTGCATGTGGTTTCGTAAATCTTTCGAAAGATGTGGTGATCGAATTCTGGAATTTTCTTGTAGGGGAACTGCATTTTACTGGTTCTTCTATAAAAAAAAGTATTGGAATGGAAAAAGATAGTTTTACTTTAAATATGGTACATTGCACATTTTCATACATACATACATATGTATATAACTGTGTTATTAGGTATAGATAGTCCAAAAAAGGTATGTCCGGTAAACAGCTGCCGATAATTTAAAAAGCAACGGAAAACAGGAGGTTGTCTAAACCAAACTAAAAGTTTGTCAGCCAGCAGTGTATTTATGAATTCAAAGGAATGAAAGAGTCGTAAATATTCGTCTGTATTTATTGGAGGATTAGAGGCATCTCGCAGTATCACCTCTTGCAACAACATTTCTACCACAGATATAACATTTCTATATTTTTATAACTTTAAAAAGTTTCAAATATTTTTTCCCTATTTATATTTTCTTCTTTCTTATTTATATTTGTTACGAATTGATAGCGGATAAAAATGTTCCCTAAAATTAACGTTAGCAATTTTCCCTTCATAGGGAATACAAATTTCATGGGAACAAAAATTTCACATTTTGTTCACGATAGGGGTGATTAAGAGCTAGTAACAGGCTTTCCACCAGGGTCGATATTTGCTTGCTTGTTGTACAAGCTTGTAGTTTTCTAAGATAGCATGCATTGGCGGTAAAAGGCGTGAAAAATGCCGGTACATTGTGCACTTTTTAATAACAACGAATATGCCTGCAAGTGCAATTCGTAAGTCGCCGTTAACGCAATGCAGTTTTGGGATTTCTTGGAGAGAGATAGGAAAAACAGATTATCTCTTTGATCATTTTTAATTACAGAAACAAAAGGTTGCATGAACACAACAAGTAAATGTAAATATTTGTCTTTTTTCTGGAAAAGCGTCTTTAAAATAATGTTAAACGAGAGTTTATGTTTTGTTGTTTATATTTTTGTAATAAAATAAGGCCTACTAACAACAGAAATTTAGTGGTTGTGATAATATAATCGCTAGTGTGTATTTTAAATAAAAAGTGTTATCGCGGAATCTTGCATAAAAATTAGCATCAAGATTATTTTTAAATATTTTGAAGTATATTAACTATAAGTTTGCAAACTATTACTTGGGTGAAGGAACATGGGATCGTCCAGGCCAAACAAGTCGCTAGTGGCTGGCAAAAGGAATAACTGCACTCCACGATACAGAAGTTGCAATTTTCCTTTATTATGCCTGCGGACGCTGAACTGACTGTGACTTATACGACCAGGAGGCTTATTCTGAATTGCAATGCGAAAATGAATGCGATGCGCAAATGAAACGCGATGCGAAAGAAAATTGGTATTCTGTTAGAATTTCACAATAAATTTCAAATCGTGGCAACGCTGCTCAAATGAATGTCAGTGTCAACAAACGTCAAATTAAAAATAAATAGTGTTTGTTTGGCTGTGAAAATTGTTTCTAAAATTTATTTAGGACATTTTGTTTGAAAAAAAAAATAATAAAAATGGATTCTATGGCACTCTGGTTTGACGAGGAAAAAGGGGATGAGCAAAATGAAAGGATACAGAGCAGATTGCATAGAAGCAATTGTTGTCCTGAAGGAAAGTTCTTCCCAGTAATCCACTTACGGAATCCGTCAAGTTTAACAATTTCACCACTCTCTCCTCTAAGAGAGACAGTGGAGTATATCTTGAACTGGTTTATAAGCATATTTCATAATTTTTTCCATCCTGCAGCTTTTCTAATAGACGGCCCATTGATATTTAGTTCTTCAGTTAACGTTTTCTACAAAGTATTTGCCTTTGGTGTTTTTAAATGGCCTCTTGCCAATTGGCAAGAATATGAATAAGTTCTATCTTTATTTCAAATTGACGTGGTTTGGTGGTCTTATTGCTTGCTTCCCTGAATTAAATAATAAATATCGTTGGTTTTGATGTAGTATGTATGTAGTATGCTAGAATAACTCAAAACACATCATTTACAAAAAACAAAATGCCGTTATGTTGTTTTTTCTTGTTGTTATGCAGTGGTAAGAAATTCTGTCAAGCCCAAAAAAAAAACAAAACATCAAAAGCCACGTGCTAAGTTCAGTTGAAAACAAAAAATTTTGTTTTTTTTTCTATAGATTTAAATTCATAGATTTAAATTAAATAAGATAAACTAAAGAATAAAACTGCGTTTACAGGTTTAAAAAAAGTTAACCCAAAAAAAAATTAAACAGTTTTTTGTCTCTCCTGAAAAAATTAAAAAAATGGACTTGACAGGTTTGCCGACTAAACCTACGATATATGATGAATTAATAAATAAAATATTATCTTTCACTTACATGTTTTTACTTTGCGAATGCTATTTTGTTGTCGAATAATTTTGTGAATTTGACATTTGTTTTCCCAATTTAGAATGCCGACTTGCCAACTTTTCGCATTTGAAATGCGATTAAAAAAGAACTTTGCGATTGTCGCAATACAGAATAGCAACTGTTCGAATTTTTGTATTTTCGCATGGAAATTCAGAATAAGCCCCCTGGCTTAGACCAGATGGTGTTATGAACTCACGTGACTGCATGGACGATCTGGCCTCCGCTGGGTGGCAAAACGCCAATTTAATTAGTAGAAATGTATATGATATGACAGCGTGGTATGGTGATCACAATTATTAATACCAAGGCGAATTAAGTATAAGGTGATAGCGGTGGCAAATTCAATTCTTTTCCCCGGTATTCTAACTGTCAAACTCCATATATAAAAAAATTATCTAACTGTTATGCAGATTTTTTATATATGGAGTTTGACAGTTAGAATACCAGGGAAAAGAATTGAATTCGCCACCGCTATCACCTTGTATTTAATTCGCCTTGATTAATACTTATAATAATTTTGGAAGAAGCTTCCATGATAAAAAGGACAAAGTAAAAAAATATACAATATTTGATAAGTTATTTTTTTTATAATATTAATAAATCTGTTTATTAAGTCAATTCAAAATAAGGAATTATGTATGTATTTATGTTTAATATCTAAGAAAAATGTTTGTAATTTTATTTTTTTTGCCATTTCTTTTAATACATATTTGCAATAACATCTCAATACAACAATACAATATAGTGAGTGAATTAAACAATTGTGTTGCAATTTATAGGTATACATAATTTTTTCAAGATTCGTTATTATTAAAATTTGTTTTTTCGGAATTACAAAAATGGGTGCATATTTTTGAAATAATAGCAAATAAAGTCTTTTATTAATATCAAATATTTGTTTATATTTTTAAAATTTTTATTGAAACTCGTAAGTTGTGTTAAAAAGTCCACATAAATTTTTTGTTTTTGTATTATTTTTGGTCCAAAGCAACAGAAAACAAAATGGGTAAATACATTAAAAAAGTCTTACTTTAACGCTTAAAGGTTGTAATAAAAATTTGGATATTATTTAAAAACAAAAACAATCATTAACAATTCTCTTTTAAGACATGGTTGGGTGCTTCTTCATTTTGCTTTAACAATTCTTTTTAGTATTTTTTCTTACTCATGTCTCACACCGCATATCGATAGGAAAGTACTAAAATTATGTAAACTGCATGCTGGCAAAACGGTAAAAGCAATATTGGCTGTATCCTGACATTTTTGACGAAAATTATTTAAGGCGGTTAATATTAAATCCACCGACGGTGTTGCTGTTACTTGATAGAACACTTTAAGGTGTATGGCTGGTATGCTTAAGGGCTGTTGATGTTGCTGCTGCTGTTGTTGCTGATGCTGCTGTTGATGGTCAACAGTTCCGTTGTTGGTTGTAGCTGATGTTTCGAGATTTTCACTACTTTTAACTAAAGGATAATCTTTGAGCAAACGATTAACGACATATGTTAATATTTCATCCATATTTTCAGCGGTAAGATTTTGTGCTAAACGACAGTGATTTGTTAAAATATCATCGGATAATTGTGTTAGTTGTGTAGTTGATGAAGCTAAGCCTAAAAGAAAAAAAGAGCGTATGTTGTATAAAATCGTTATTAAACATATTTTAAATTCACGTATTAACGTTAAAGAAATAATAACAAAGGTGCTTACGTCACCAATTTGTCTTATGCGAAATTTGTTTCAAACATAACAGCAAACACAATAAAAGTAATTTCTAACTTTTGCATTTCGCAGTTCCTGCATATAATAAAGAGCTTAAAATCTGCTTATAAAAATATACATATGTTCTATTGGAAAGAGAATAAAAATTATACATAAAATTTCCTTATTTACTCCTGCACCTTATACTTGTCAGTCAAAAGGTAACACATTACCTTTCATATTGTACAGTGAACATGACACAGTGATATGTACACCGTGAGTGTGTGTGTGTGTTGTTGTAAAACAAAAATTAAATTATAAAAATTATTTCGTATTAAAAAGCAACATTATAATGGCGGGATTCACCAACTAGTGGTGATGAAATAAAAAACCAAGTGATATTTCTAAATTATTCCCTTTTTGATGTGCATATCAAGGCATATCAATTTTACAGGTAATAGCAGTTCTAAAACAACTACAACAATAAATAAACAACATGTATTTTGTTTTTGTAAAATATATTTTCAGATGTCAAATCAACTAAGGCACAGTGCTTTAGAAACGATTTTTTTTTACAAAATTCGATATATTATGAACCACTCAATATATCCTAGCGAAAGGGCAGAGATGTTTTTCAGTAAATCTACGGACGGTCAGACCCCTAGGGTGAAAATGGGCTTCAGGGTAGGGCACCAAATTTAGGTACCTCGGACATATAATTTTTTGAAAATGTCATAAAAAGTTTATTTTTAACTCAAATGTTAAGATTTTTTAAATTTAATTGGACCTTGAAAATATCTATAAAAATGTGCAGTGAGAAAATGGACTTACAATTTTGTTTGTTTGTTAATTTTGGCCAATCTTAACTTAGTATTTTTGGCGTAGTACGCTTATTAATTATCGAATTATTACTTTAAGACATTTGCTATATTCTTAATAAAATTTAGAATAAGCAAGTTTAAAGTTTAGTTCTGGTAGCGCTTTTCCTTAAAAAGTTATAAGCCTCTGAATTGAGAAAATGTAAAAAATACCGCTTTTTAGGGGTTTTCCCAAAAAAGGTGGTATTCTTTTTTTGCTTATGTAATTTAAATTTACTTCAGTACTAGCAAATTTGTTTAAACCATTTTAAAGACAAACTATAGCAAATGCGAATAAAAGGAAAATTAGGTCAACACTTATAACGGTTCCCCCTCAAGCACTCTCCAACAGTGCCAATTTTAAAACAAAAGTTAAAAATTATTGTAAAATTCCTCAGAGTGCAAAGCACCGATTAAAAAAAGTATAACCCCTAAATTTAGGCTATATACTCCAAAAAGGATTTGACAGCCCCGTGATTAATAAAGGCAGGGTAGCCTCTTTTGCAAAAAAACATTTTTCGGGACATTTTTCCCCGTTCCGGGAATTTATATGTTAAAACAAAAAAATTTAAATTTTATTTTATTATTTGATAAAAAACTCTTTTCGCTATATAACTTTAAAATTATGTAAGAATAGCTCGATGCGTTATGATTTTGTGGCAATTTTAAGTTCATATTTAATTTCTCGGAAAACCACCTTTACTTGATTTTTTTAGTTTTTGAAAATGTAGCGCGAAAAAAATAATTACAATGTTATTAATCTAGATGTCATATGCTTTCCTTTGATGCTACTTGCCTCGTCGTGATTTAGTTTTCTTATTTTTTTTTATATATCATGAGGAGGCGAGGTCTACAATTTAAAAAAATCCAGTTTCAAAAAGTGCTTGAAACTTTTTGTTTTATGAAAATTTTAAATTTATTTCCACAACACCACTGTAAGAAAAAACTTTTTTTGTGGGAAAAAATATAATAAGTGTAAACAAAATTTTACATCTGAATACGTAAACATGTATATTAATGTGCTTGGTGCATATACTTTATAAAGGACCTGGGCACAATAAAAACGATCAAGAATCCACTAAGACCTTACATGAAATAATTATGGATAACCAAGCCACAATTTTGGCGTATTTGACGCAAACATTAAAAAAGGGCATTTCGGAGTGTCATACTAAGTTTCCTCTTGAAAACTAAGAGCAAATACAAGCTGTGGAGCTCATTTTTAACAAATGTTGATACGTACATATTTTTCGCATTTTCTCTTTTTATTTATGACTGTTCTTTCTTCCAAGTAACTGTTATAAGGCGAATTTTAAATCCTGACGGATTACGTGTGAATTTCCATTGCATCATCGACAAAAACATATTTTCGTATAACTTAAATTCCAAAAAATCTTTTAAAAATTATAAGTCTTTAAGTGTTGCAATTTTTGGTAAATGACAGTAAGTGTATGTTATGAAATGTGCTTCAGTTTCATATTTTTTTTTCTTTATCACGCCTAAAAATTCTATACACTGTTATGTCCAGCTTGTGGAGAGCACTTAAAAGTGTTCAACCAAGAGTAGTACGTCCAGTTTATGTCTACTCAAGAACAAATTAAGATATTGTCTCTTGTGCCTATATACAATAGAATTTACGTTTATTAATATAATTTAAAATGAACTATCCATCTTGTCGCAAAGTCATTAACAGTCCAAGCAACGCACCGGATCTGTCCTCGTCACTGTTCAACTCGCGGTACTTAGCCGCAAAACCACCAATTTTTTCTTAACATATCAGCAGTTCATCAAACTGTGCCATAACTGTCCCTAGTGTGATTTCGGATTTGTCAAAAATTATTTTAGATAAGTCTCCAGGCGCCTCCCGAATTGATTTTCCGCCAGCTGCAGCATAAGAAATCCCTGTTCTTACCTGACTTTGCTCAGGAATAACCGATCGGTATTCACACCTGGAGACATTTTTGATTCCATCTTACGGATGAAATCAATTCTCCTCGGACACAACTTTGATCAGGCCACATGGCCTTCAGTACCACAGACAACACATCTTACTGATAGTCCAACTCTCCGCGAAACCTGGCCAGTTACAGGGTCAGTAACTAAAGTCTCCTGGACGTTTTCCCCCTTAGGTGGTACTTGGCATTTGCCAGGGCCATGAGACCCTCCGCATTTTACACACCTACATATATGGCATTTGACAATTCGTACTGTCGTGACCACTGCGTTATGCCAGTCCCCTTAAACTTCCTTATCTTCACCTTGCAACGCAAGATGTACTTTATATCATAGAATTTCTGTATATCAGAACTCCTTTCCATCCTGACAACACACTTGTTCCCACCTAACCTGATTAGACCTTCAATTGTTATACTTATCCGCAGACCGTTCAAATACTCAATAATTTCTTCAGATTCAAAAGAATCTTGAAGCCTTTCAGCAACCACTGTAAATGGCCGAAGACTTTTAGGGGTAAAGGTATAAAAATTAACCTTTTCAGCCTCTAACAATGCCTTAATTCTCTGGAAATTTTCCAGAGTGCAGACCTCTATGGCACGGCTTGAATTTTGAGGGAATTTTTATGCACTTGCTTTGTGAACGTTCGCTGTATGTTTTGTTGTTTGTGTATTATTTGAATTAACACAGTAACAAATGTCAAATTAAAAGCGAAATGTACAAATTCCGATGCCATTCAAAATTTCATAGTATAGGGACGAAATAATTCTACGTGTAAATTTAAAGCAGGTCTTTCTTGTAAGATTTTCTTTGAGAGATTTTCTCCTCTAAAAAAAAAGAGCGTTATGTTACCTGTTGAAATGTAGCAAACAATAGCAGCACAATTATTTTCATAATTCCACCGTCTTCTTATAGAAATTGTGTAGTCACTAATTGAGCAGCCAGTCTCTTCATCTGTGAAAGATATAAATGTAAAAATTTAATTATCTATAAAAATAAATTTTATTTGTAGCTCACTTAAAGCAAATTTGAATAAATAGACTTACATTCAAAACGATCGTTGTGGGTATGAGCCCATACTTGCCATTCGACCAAAGCTTCTTTGGGCAATGCAGGAACTACTATATAATCCATAATGGCATTAGCGGAACGCCTTTCCCATTGACGACGTGCTTCCGCTATAAAAGCTGGATGTGTAACAAAACAAATGCCATGAACTACATCACGCAATTGTCCTTGAGCATTCATGGCCTTGGCAATGCGTGATATATGCCGTAAGGTCAGCTTACACTGGGGACGTATACCACCTTCAATAATTGTCATACTACCAGGTACTAAAGCAATTTGACCAGAAATATAAGTTATCTCATTAATCTGTGAACAGGAAAGCCATCAATCACTACTAAAAAATTGACAATTTGCTAAAATATCATCAACATTATTACCTTGGTGGATTGACTGTATGGACCAATATTGGCTGGAGCCCAATGTGATATACTTTGGACATGCATTGTATTGCGTTTGCATGATACATCATTTGTGCAACTGTTGATGCAGCTATTCGCCGCAGTTGTTTGGTCATCAGAGCTTTCATTTTCATGTATGGAAAGAGTTGCTCTTCTACGCAAAGGTGCTTTAAATGCTATAGCTTCCAATACAACGTGACAGTCTTCGGGCAACGGACACTCTACACACACCCTGGTTGGTGGATTTTGAAAATGAACAACTTCTCCATAAATTTTATTAATCGTGGCATATTCATTAATGGAACGCACATACATTGTTATGTAACAATAATTATTCATTTCATAATTGTGCTCTGCAGCTAAAGTGCGTAGGGAGTCTAAGGCTTGCTGCATCCCTTCTTCTATAGTTGCGGCACATCCTAAAATAAACAACAAGTCAATTACATTTGTCTTTGAATACAAATAACCTTTCTTTTTGGTAAGCAATGAATTTTAAAATGTGAAAATTAACATTATGTAAGGTAAAAAGCGGTAGGGAATCCAATTGTTAAAAAAATATAAAAAAATATATTTTTTGCATCGACGAAGTGAAATATTGCAAGAAAAGATAAAAACTAATTTTTTAGGTTTTTTAATTTTTGTTTTGCATGTAAAGTTTCACTTCGTCAAGGAGTATTTATTTTTTGTATAAATCGCCTCTTAGCTCGATACACTTTATTCAAAAGGTTCTCAAAATAGGTTTTTATGCTGATGAAGCCTTTTTATTGACTCATATTTAACTTCGCAAATACCAATAGAAAAAGGTTGGTATTCTTTTAAGCAGCTTAGTAAGCTTCTTTAGGCCTGTATGCAACAGATCGAATGGATGCACGAAGAATAAATGATATTACTGTCAATTCAAATGCTTGCAAAATAAAATTATTTGCAGAAATATATGGCAATACTGTTAGGAGAGAAAGAGAGGCAAATTGTGAGAGAACGGTTAAAACCGACAGGAATTTAAAATAAATTTTATGTCAACGACATTTTTGTTGAACGATTACTTATTTTAAATTTGTATCGAAATAACTTTACCGTCGTCTGTTGCGTTTCTACACTTGAAGTTTTGAAATATTGCAGGGGTAGTAACAAGGCGAATTAATTATAAGCTGATAGCGGTGGCGAATTCATTTATCTTCGCCGGTATTCTAATTGTCAAACTCCATACATAAAAAAATTATCTAACTGTTATACAGATTTTTTATATATGGAGTTTGACAGTTAGAAAAGTGTTGCTTGTACAAGTAGACTGGGAATCTCCCTGTAATCTGGCAATTTTTAAATAAAATCAAAATTTCAACATTAATGTGCTGTTTCTGTATTACAGGCGATCAACTCGTCTGGGAATTTTATATGGAAATAATTAAAAAAATGAATGCTTTTTATACAAATTTTTTAGATGAGTAGACCGTCTGTAATACAGAAACAGTATAACATAACAATATAAGGAAATTGTGTTTTTAAATGAAAGCATGAATTTAGTACCCGGTAATCGTAAAAAGCTTTCGAGTGGTCAAAAATATGGCGAAATCATGTGCCAAGTGATAACAGTAGCGAATTAGATAATTTTTTACCCTTGTTGCGCCAAATTTTTTTATATAAAGTTTGACATTCTAAGCAACGGGGAGGACGAATGAATTTGCACAGCCAGCACCTGGTACTTGATTTCGCCATGGTTTGGTTATTTTATAAAAAGGCATTTCACAGAACTCAATGCTCATTGAAAGGCTCTGGGTCTAGAATTTATTATCTTTCAAGATTCGACTTTTGTGGTTTTTAAATTTACTTTTACTTTGTACAGTTAGTTAGATAAGCCTTCTTCTTCTTCTTTTGCCACTTAGATTAGCCTTGTTTGGCACTTTGATGTGCACAACACTGCCACATTAAAATTAAAAATGCAGATTCTGCACTCAATGAAAAAGGTAAAACAAAATCGATCGCTATGGTTTTAATTCTCTATCAATGGTTCAAAAATTTAATTTGCATTATTTGAAAATAACTTCAATGACAAAAAATTTACTTTTTACTCATTTTTATACCCTTCACCACAAAAAGTGGAAAAAGGGTATAAATCAGCCCAATTATAAACAAAAATTCCGTGCGAATTTTTTCACTTTTCACTTTTCCCTTTTCTCCAATTACAAAATTTTTTCCCCTTTTTATTGGCTGACCAAAGTGAAAAAAATTCGGAGGAAAATAGTAGGTATTATGAATTATAAAATGAAAAAAAAAACATGTAAATAAAAAAAACAACTCCCTTCGAATTACGATGATGCCACTTTTTTATTATTATTTTGTTTCCACGGAATTCATAAATAAAGGAATCTTTTCTTGAGAAAAATTGTTTCCTTAAGAAAGAAATTCCTTGCGAATATTCATGATTGGGCAGAATAAGTTTGTCATTCCGTTTGTAATTTCTACAATATCCATAAAGTATATATATTCTGAGTTCTTATGCGTAGCGAAGTCAATTGAGCGAGCTCCGCCTGTCCGTCCGTGTTAGTGTTGAAATCAATTTTGCTAAGGCACTAGATCAGCTGGAGAAAATTTAAATACGCCAATCGATAAGATATAGTGTCGAAAGAGGTGCTATTGGAAATCAGCAAGCTTATTCCATATCCTTCGAGGCAGTTAGCAAAGCACCACGCCTACCTCCAATTTTTCATATCATTTTGAAGAATGAAGTAATTCCAATCAGAAAAATAATTATATGCGCGATAGAGAATTAAAAAAAAGAAACATCAAATGAAAAAATTGGCTTCTGAACTTTTCAAATTTTTTAAATTATCAATATGGGTATCATTTAAAAGATTTTACAGAGATTTTTAAGGAAATAATAAAAAAAAGGCTTAACCTATTAAAAGCTGATGGTATTTTTATGTTAAAATATATATATGCAGTACTTAATTATTTTTCTTTTTTTAATTCTCTGTCACCCCAATATTTATTTTGTTGATTGGAGTTACTTCACTAAACTAGATTTACATAGATGGTGAAGGGTATATAAGATTCGACATAGTCAAATATAGCACTCTTACTTGTTTTTATTTGTTTTAAAAAAATGATCCTGGAGATATTTTCGAATAAATTAAAAACAACAAACCTTGAATGCCTGCCACCCACATCCAACCTTTTCGATTAATGGCAACGATGGGTCGATTGTTTAGTGGACGGAATTCGCGTTCATATTTAAGAGGACTCGGTGGCCCGCCCGTTAATGACGACATCCCACCACCTAAACCAGTACCACCAGCTCCGCCTGCTGTCAAAGCCATAGAGGAGATGGCTAACGATAGGCTACCGCAAACTGCTGCTGTGCTACTGCCCAAGGGGAGTGATGGACCAAAACTACCAGCCTGCAATGAGGCAGCACACAGAACAGCCGACGAGGAGAGTAATGCAGATGGCGTTTGTTCATCAACACTAGCGCTCTTCGTCACTATCGGTATGGGTGAGGAAGAGGTGGTAAGATGTCGACCAAATGAATTACTGCGCGATATTAATTCATTTTGACTTAAGGATTCACGCATGCGTGTCTCCTTTTCAATTAGTTCAAGCTCAGTTTCACTGAGATCGGGATCACTGAGGTCACTATATGTAGATTCATTGAGGTCACTTATGTAGTCCAGAGACTTTTTTACAAAAACATCACAGCTCTGTTGCGTTTCTTTGGGTTGTAAAGATAATTTGGTGAAATTAATATAGCCAACGGGACATATAGGATCAGCTGAACTTATAACAGTTTGAATATCATCTCTGAAAATAAATAATAAATTTTTAAAGGAATAACAAAATATTGATAATTATTTAAAACTTACACTACAATACGCTGCTTGAAAAGAGGACAATCTAAGGTAAATGTTTCATATTCACCACCTTCACCACACACATTCAAACCATATTTATCACGCATTTTCAATAAATGCGGTTGAATTTCTCTAAGAGATTTCCCTAAATGACGATCAGGAACTAAACCTAAGGTAGCCACCTGCAAATATAAACGTAAAATTAAAACAGATTTCAAAAAGAGATTTATTTTTCTTTTTTTGTTTACTTTAATTAATATGGCATGAACTTGGCAATCAATCATTTCTTGCAGCAGTTCAGTCTGATCTCTCCTCCATAAATAGGCCAATGACACTAAATTTAAACGACTGCATACATTTTCTACTCTGACTCGTTGATAATCGGAAAGTATGGCACCTACAGCTACTGCTTCAGCTTGCACTTCTTCCTGTAAATGAAATAAAATGTGCACACACACATAAATAGATTAATCAAAATTATTGGCAAATAAAAAAATCATAGTATACAGAAAATTAAGGGGAATAAACCCTAGAGATTTGTGTACTTTTTTTTGTTGCATTTATATTATCTTTTCACAATTCTTCATTTGTTTTAGATTAAAAATACACAAATTAAATAAAGGAAAATAACATTTAACCGTAACAGCTCTGATTGCAAGCAGTGATGCCAGACAAATTTTATGTCCTCATCCCCATAGAAAAAGAATGACCAACAAATGATTTTTTTTTGTCAATAACTGATAGCATGAAAAGAAAAATTCGGTTTATATCTAAAATAAATAAAATTAATTTTTTATCTAAATAAAAATTCAAATGATTTTCACGGCAACATTGTTTGGTTTTATAAGGACAAAAAAATCCATTGAAAAAGTTATTTCTAAGGCGAACACAGATGACCACATTCGTGTGTTTGGTGATTTTAACCTCCCATCAATAGAATGGACATACTTAACTGATGGTTTTTATTTTATACAAACTAACGCAAGCGATTGGATTTATTTGTAAATAACTTATCTGACTTATGTTTATATCAAATAAATTATTTATAAAATACAAACTGGTTGGATTTACTACCTATACCTAATGGTTCTTTCGATTCTATTAATGCAATGGTATGCTTATTTAATAAAACCATCTTTGGATATTTTAAGGACTGCGTTCCTATAGTCTTGGTCAAATAATATTCTGAACCCCCATGGAGTTCTAAACTGTTGACTCGAATCAAAAACAAGAAAAATAAACTATACTGAATTTACAAAACAACTGGTTTCGTAACAGATTATGGAAAATATTCTAGAGCTCGTGCTGGATATAACTTATTAAATACTGAATTATATAAGATTGTAAAAATAAGTGCGATTCCCAAGCTATTCGAAAAATGTCTTACTCAAGTCTTGTGTCATCAAGTTTGAACACTGATCACTCCCCGTCAACATGGCTTTCGTAAATGATGCTCAACAACGACACATCTGTTACAACTTACAAGCGAAGTTAATCGAGGATTCACTTTTGGTCAACACATAGATGTCATTTACACTGATTTTAGTAAAGCGTTCGACAAAGTTATATTACATATGTTTTATTATTAAACAAAACTTCATTAATTGAGTTTGCTCATATCTAACTGGCAGATACCAACGAGTGTGCTTCAAAACTTCAATATCTAAATATAATATCGTGAAATCGGGTGTTCCTCAAGGTAGCCATCTTGGTCCAATTTTATTTACACTTTTATCAATGATTTACCTACTGCTGTCAAATTTTCAAATGTTCTAATATACGCTGATGATGTAAAAATTTTTCATAATTATAACAACTTTGACAACCACAATTCCTTTCAACAAGATCTAGACAGCTTTTTTGTTTGATGAACTTAAACAAACAAGTGCAAACATATGCAATTTTCCAGAAAAATTGATACATACAATCCGTTCTTTTTGGAGGGTTATCAGTTGGAAATTGTTGATTGTATCCTAGACTGGGGTATTTTATTAGATGCTAAATTAAACTTTATTTAACATATTACTATGATATCAAATAAAGCCCGTGGGGTACTTGCTTTCATCAAACGATGGGCCAAGGAATTCACTGATATTCACATCACCAAGCAGCTTTATACATCTTTAGTAAGGCCAATTTTAGAATATGGGTCCGTTGTTTGGGACCCACAGTATCTCGTACATAGTAATTAAAATTAAGTCTGTTCAAAAACAATTTCTGTTATTTTGCTTACGAAATATGTAATGATATAATTTTTCCAATTTAACGTCATATAAGACCAGGGGTGGAATCGTCACATCCGTGAACGTACAAGACGTATCGTAAAAATACGTTTTTCGGATTATGACATACGTTAACGGATGATAATTCACAATAATGCAGATTATAACATACGTTATCGTATAAATGAACGTACGTTTTTTACAAACTTTCATACGTTAACAAAACTTTGTTCGAATGAGATGAAAAATGCTACAAATTCGCTAAAAAAAATGCGAATTAAATAAATTTAATTTTAGTTATGATACCAGTTATTATTATAATAAGTTCAATCTAAGATTTATGAATGAACACAAAAATTTTGCAAAAAACTTTCTTCCTAATTGAGCATATTAAAATCTACTGCTAACAGACTATGGGATGAGCTTTCTAAGTGTATGAACGCACTAGTACCACCACTAAGTGATGTAAAGATTTTAAGATAGGTAATTCGCAATTTATATTTTTGCAAGAAAATAATTTATATTTATAATTTTGTGCTTCAGGCTGATCAAAGCGAAAAAAAATTTTTTTTTAATTGAAAAACCAGAGGCCTTTATGAAGGAAAGCTTCTGGTGCCAAGTGACCTTTGGAAACAACAAAATTTGAAAAAACTGACCAGCCTGAATACTCTTTCTTTAGCTCTAGAATTTTTTAATTTAAAAACTATTGTGAATCATTCAAAACATTACGATCCGTTTACAATCGTATGTCATAATGCCACTTAGTTCATACGATTAACGTATCACGTAATTTTTTTTCGTACGATTGTCGATACGAACACGGATGTACGATTCCACCCCAGACTTGCTGAAATTGGGCTACCGTTTCTACAAACACGTAGAACTATGCTTAATGTTAAGTTTTTCTTTAATTTGATTACTGGAGTTCCTTATGGGAAACTTATACTTCAACATTCCTGTACGTCCAAGCAGAAATTTTAAACCAATTCATATTCAATTTGTTTGCTAAAATTATGCCAATGATGACTCCTTTAGAAGAATTTGTTGCGATTTTAACAATATTTATAGTTTAATTGATTTTTCTTTAAATGTAAACATTATTAAACGCATTATAATATTGTTTTTAAATACTTAATGTAAATGTAATTTTTGGTAATGCAATTTAACGTTTAAATTTTAAAAAACCGTGTGTACGTAAATCAGTCTGTAAGGATTTTTCCATATATTCAGATAATAATAAAAAAATGCGCTATCCTGTAGACCAGGATGTACGAAGTGGTTTATATAAAATATAAGCAAAAAAAAATATATATTCGATTATTTGGCAATAACCAAGAATACTCATAAGTACATTTTTACTAAATGTGTTTCTTTTACTTTTTCTTTTACATGCAAGATTACCGGGCTAAATTTCATTTAGTTTTTAAAAGCATTAAAGGTCCAACCAAAGAATATATATAACAAGTACATGCAGGAGTTCAGCTGATAGTTATTTACGAGGGCTGCTCTATATATTTCCGGCCTAATAGTGAAAATGCGAATATTTATAATCAAAAATGGTTTTATTGTTTTTCAAAGTGTTCTCCAGCATGATTTATACACTTTTGCATGCGCTCAAACCAGTTGTCGAAGCACTTTTTCCACTCCGATTGAGACACCTCTAAAACATGGTTTTTGAACACTTTAACAGCTTCTTCTGGCGACGAAAATCGTTGACCACGCATTTTTTTCTTGATGTGCGGAAACAAGAAGAAGTCATTAGGTGCCAAGTCAGGGCTGTACGGCGGATGACCCATTAATTCGACGTTTTGGCCGGTCAAAAACGCTCTGGTTTGAGCCGATGTGTGAGAGCTCGCATTGTCATGGTGAACAATGATTCGTCTTCTCTTGTTGGTTTTTCGAATTTTTCCGATGACTTCAGGCAAACAAATTGTAGTGTACCACTCAGAAGTGACCGTCCTACGTTGCTCAAGCGGAACAGTCGCCACATGACCAGTTTTGCCGAAGAAACAGGCGACCATTTGCTTCGAAGTGCTTCTTCCAAGAACAACTTTCGTTGGATTTTGCTCGTCTTTGAAGACCCACACGGTCGATTGTTGTTTCGTTTCGGGCTCCTACGCATAGATCCATGATTCGTCACCTGTGACGATCTTATAAACGTCTTTTGAAGCACCGCAATCGTATTTTTGCAACATTTCTTTGCACCAATCGACACTAGCCTTTTGTTGAGCGACTTTCAAATTGTGCAGGATCCAACGAGAACAAACCTTTTCTACGGCCAGGTGTTCATGCACTATCGAATGTATGCTGGTGGAAGAAATGTCCAAGGATGTCTCTATCTCACGGTATGTCGCATGTCGATCTTGCATTATGAGTTCACGCACGGCATCAATGTTCTCTGGCACAACAGCCGTTTTTGGACGACCTTTACGGAATTCGTCTTTGAGCGAGCTTCGGCCACGATTAAATTCATTATACCAATTATTCACAGTGCTATAGGATGGTGCTTCATCGCCATGCAAAGATTTAAGTTCATCAATGCACTCTTGTCGTGATAATCCACGTCGAAAGTTGTGAAAAATAATGGCACGAAAATGTTCACGAGTTAATTCCATTTTTTTCTATATTAATTTTTTCAAGTCACTGTAAACAACACAAATGATGGTCGTACGTCAAAACGTTTTGAGAACGATTATGCTTAAAAATGACAAACTTTCCAATGGAAATGTCAGATTGCACTTGGCAGCACTCAGTGTTGCCAGGCCAGAAATATATATAGCAGCCCTCGTATTATTATTATTTATTTGTGTGCGTGTTTATTTTGCTATATATTTATCTTGTTTTTTACGTGTTTCTTTTCATTTTTATTACATTTAATCAGGGACGGTATACGAAATCTACAAATGCACTTTTCCAGCTCAAGTTGCAGTAAACATCCTTTTACTGAAGTCTTGCTTAAATTGACATTGATATAGACATTAAAGGGTCATTCTTTTATTTTTTTATAATTATTAAGTAAAATTGATATAAATTTTAAAGTTAGAAAAAACATAAATTGTTACACACTTTGCCATCTCTGAGCTGTTTTTTGACATAAAACATGGTTTTACACAAACAAAATGCCTCTTGTTGTTCTAATTTTGTATTTGTTGTAGACCTGCATGTACTTAAAATAGATATACTTTGGGTCCAAATATGTTGTGCATAAGCAAACTTAAGCTAGTGTCAAAATTTAACGAAAAGCCTGCCTTTGAGAAGAAATTTTGGTAAACCCTCACGCCATTTTTGTAATATTCCCATACGTTTGCAATAATTTTATTTAAATATTTTTTTTTAATCAAAACTACAGCTCTTTTCTACTATTTGTGGAAACAGTGTGTATTATAGAATTATTGATCAATGAAAATTTTGTGCTTGTATGAAAATGGCAAAGACATTAAAATTTAAAATAATTTTTTATCTTACAAGTAAATTTTCTTTTCAATGGCCCGTAATCATATCACATATTCACTCACACACAAAAGTCGGTTTTTCTTTGAAACTACTTTAATTTAACTTTTTTCAAGCTAAAGTACAAAACAAAGAATATTTAAAGTCAAATCGGCTTTAACTGGGCGACTCCTCAAGTGAAGAAAATGTTTGCACACAATAAAATAAAAAGAATGTTGGTACTGCATTTTTAAAAAATTTTAGTATTTCCTTAAAGATCTCTTCAAAAGCTTTAAAATGATACCCATATTGATATTAAAAAAAATTGAAAATTTCAGAGCCTTGCAACTCCTTTCATTTATTTAAAAAATATGCAATAAATAGCCTCAGAGGCCATATTACTTATATTACATAACAGCAATAAAACCTAAGTGATAAAGAAAATCATAATACAATTACCAGCTCCCCAGCTGAAAATAATCAAAAACGATAGCAAAATAAGCACTAAAAAGGTCCCATTTTTAGTCAGTAGCATAAACAAATTCCGATACTTGCTTCTCAAGAATGCGAGTAGGAAAGCATAAGTTTCAGTCGAAAAACAATATTAGAATCTGCAAACACACGTAAGGAAAATGGCAGTAGATTCCACCAACGCACAATTCTTACCATAAACGATTTATCACAAAAGCAACAAGATATCCTTGGAATTAGAAGTTGTGTGTTTCTATTAAAACGTCAAAATGTAAAAGATTGATATAAGTGCAAAGGAGTGCGACTCTTGATAATCTTATAAAAAAGAAGTAGATTACGAATTTTAACGAAATTAGCAAAATCACAGCCCAGGAAACGCTGAAAAAAGGCGAGATATGCTCACGAAGGAGAATGTTGTAAACAAAACGGTTAATCTCATTTAAAAGCCGGTGAATTCTGTTTAAGAACATATGGTTAGTACCAGAAAAAACTTCGAAAGCGTATAGGATCCGTGACATTAATAAAGACCAAGCAAGTTGTGACCTAACACGAAGGGGCAAAAAAGATTAGCCGAGTAGGTTCTTTGAAAAAAACCGAAAAGTTTGCTACAGAGCATATCAATGTGGTACGAAAAAGAAAGCCTAGTATCAAGGATTATTCCCAAACATTTAACATGATCTAATAATTGAATGCGTACTTCATTCAAAACTATATTAAGGCCAAGAAGAAAGCGATTACTATGTCCAAACATTAAGTATTAATGCTTAAGGAATTATTTGACATCCACTCATGTACAAGCCCCAGGCTAAAATTAACGTTGCTCTGTAGAAGATCTGCAAGGCCAAGGGAAACGTTAAACAGCAAAACAAAAAACATCATCCGCAAATAAATACGTATCACATATTGTAGAGTTAATAAAACAGGGCAAACTATTAATAAACATAGTAAACAAGTGGGGACCCTAAACAGAACCCTGGAGAACACCCGAAGACAGAGTCTGCAGCCCAGAACTAATCCCATTTAACACTGTAAATTGCGACCTACCAGTCAAATATGAATAAATCAGTTTGCAAGCCGATCTGGAAAACTCGAACTCATTACTAAGCTTTTCAATCAATATGTTATAATTAATGGAGTTGAAAGCCTTCGATAGGTCGAGGGAGACAAGCGTGCTAAAGTTCCCGTTATTAACGTTCTGTCGAATGCAGTCAGTCATAGAAAGGAGCAAAGAAGTGGTATTAAAACCCCTACGAAAGGTAAACTGCTTCTTATAAATTTGTCTGGAAACTATGTCAAGTATCTGGTCATTCATAATTTGTTCAACTACTTTAGATAAGGCTGGAAGTATGGAAATAGGGCGAAGATCTTCGGAACTTTAAATCACCGTAAACTTAGGAATCGGAATAACCCTAGCAGTTTTGAAGAGGGATGGAAATACGGAAAAAGTTAAAGTGGTATTGGCTAAAAATAGAACATACTCAGAAATAAGCGGATAAATTGCTTTTATAACCTTAATAGAAATGTCATCAACACCAACAGATCGTGATTTAACCTTGCACAACGAACCAAGCAATTCTTGTTCATTAACGCAACAAAACGAAAAAGTACCAGCAGTATTATTTAAAAGATCAAATACAATAGCATCTCCACTTTCCGAAGTGCCACCTGAAACTAAGAAATCGTTTAACTGTTCTACATCCCCTTCGAATGAAGCAAAATCTTCACCAACACAGCCTGAACCATTTAAAAGTCTCCATACCCCACGTGAATCCAAACCACGGAACAACCTAGAAAAGTAATTTCTCTCTTCTGTAATTAATGAAGTCGAGCCATGAGTGACGTCAAAATGCGACGGACGAGAATTATGAACAACAGATTAGCTACATCTTGAGCCTATGGAACGCATAAGATTTGGTTTACTGATGTGAAGCATATTGAAATTAAAATCTCTAACAACCACGATATTAGCATAGCGGGAAAATAGCTCATAATGTAGATGCTCTAGATAAAATATCCCCACGAGGCAAATATACAATGCTGAAAAGAATGATAGAGTTAACTAGAGACTACTCAACAAACAACGACTCACATTCTCGCAATTCAGAAATTTGCAATACTCTCCTGTGTTTGATGCCGTTAGATATATAAATTCCAACCCCTCCCCCTTTAGAGACCAAACGATCGTTTCTACAAAACTTGAAACCAGGGATAGCAACGGAGCGATTTGAAATATAAGGTTTCAACCAGGTTTCCGTAATTGCAAAAACGCTAAAAAATTAATTACACAACATAGATTTAAGCTCATCAATCTTTGAATAATTTCCGGAAGGTCTAATGCTTTGGCAGTTAAGTTGGCCAACATTAAAGTTCAAACTGCGGTGCTGCAAGGAATCTCGCAAAAAGTTATTACTACTGAAGGAAGGACCATTATTCGAGTCAAAAGTCTAAAGAGGCTCCAGTAAAGTCAGAGGAAATTTGATTTTAAAGACATATTATTAGGGCAGGACAAATTCCTAATGTGAATAATAAGGTAGAAAAAGAAAAGAATTCACTTTGAAATTTAAGTTAAGCGCAATAAAGTTAAACAAAGTAAATAAAAGATAAGTTTATGAGTTAGACTCGTGCAGGGATAAGCACTCTTCAGCATTACAGAAAACATCACTACCATCATACATAATTAGCTTAACTTTAAGTCCATTGCCGTTGAGAATCCCGAATTTCTTTATAATCTTCTTTTGCAGCAGCTTTCGGCAGGTAGCATTCAGCTTCCTAGCAGCAGGTCCATAATGATCATTAAGATAAACGCACATATTAACATTACCCTGGACTATGTCACTTACTTTCAATGATCTTGTTTTAAAATATTCTTTCATAATAGCATCCCGAGTAAAAACGCTATTAAATTTCACAAGCAAGGATTTCCGTTGATTAATGTAGTAAATATTCTGAATATCACTGACGGAAATATTAACAATAAAGTGGGAGCAAAGTTTATAAACAGGATCATGTAGACTTGCAATACCAGCGGGTAAACCACTTATAATAATGTCTGCCCTATTCATACTTCTTTGTAGAGCATAATTTTCGGCTTCAAGGGCGGAGATTTTAGCGTTCGTAGTAGATTCAATATTTTTAATAAGCTTATTACAGTTAATAACCTCAGCCTTTAGGTTCTTAACATCAGTAGCCATCTTAGACTTAAAGCTAGCAACAAAATCAATAAATGATTGCCTCATAGCCTTCAATTTTAGAACTTATCTTGGTCAGATCCGCTTTAGCAGTAGCCTGGTCATTGTCAACCTTATTGATAAACCCATTAATGAGGCTTCTAAGTGATGATATTTCATTCTTTGAACCAGCATCAACATTAGAGTCCAACGTACTACAAGGCGGGCATGCATAAAGTATCTGTTTGTTACCCCTTATAACATCACAATCATTGTCCGTAATACCAGAACAGGAAATAATGCCTGGGTTTTACAAAAATCATCAGAACAAACCGCACATTTAAACACTTTAGCTGGAGGCATAATTGCAAACAGGAACAAATAAAAATGGCGGTCAGCAAACAACAGCAGCAATTCGACGATAAAAAGTTTTGTAGAATGCAGAAAACACCAAAAAAGTTTATTATATATTTAAGCAGGCACCAACCAATTACAAGAATAGAATTTAAAATTTTCTCGAAGCAGAAAAACATAGAATTTAAAATTATTGTTAGAGTTTTTAGCAAAAATTTGATAATTAAAAAAGACAAAGATCAGCTGCATAAAAAAATAACTTCTACTTAGGCATAGTGTTGCCAGATTCTTATTTTTTAATTCTCTATCTCCCCATATATTTATTTTTTTTATTGGAGTTATTTTATTTTTCCAAATGACATGAAAAAATTAGAGGTAGGCGTGGTGTTTTGCCTGCTGTCTCAAAAGACATGGACCGATTGTGCTGATTTCCAATAGCACCTCTTTCCCCACTGTATTTGATCGATTGACATATTTATTTTTGCCGAAGCAAACTTGATTTCAACACTAAAACGGACGAACAGAATACATATACTTTATGGGGTCGGAAATGGATATTGTAGAAATTACACACGGAATGACAAACTTAGTTATACCCTTTTTCTACTTACTGTGGTGAAGGGTATAAAAAAATTGGATACAACACCCACACATTCAGACACACGCGTACACACATCTTTATTTTTAAGAAATAATGATGATTTATTCATTTAATTAACATTTTAAAAACAAATATAAAAAACACAAACAAATTTAAATGTGTTTAAATAGATAATAACAAATAAAGAAATAAATGTTGAAGAAAAATAAATTTGTTTAATTTGTTGCAGTTTTATTTACTTGACTTTTAAACAAAAATTATTTCAAATATTTGCACATGAGTTAAGCACATATAAGAAAATTGTATCAATTCAAGACCATTCTGCAAAAATTGCTTTATTTAAAAAATAAATTGTGTAAATTAATTCATATTTTTGAGAATGTTAAAAGGCTATTGTCAACTCGGTTTAATTTAAAAAATTGTTCTTTAAAAATCTGGCAGCATGTAATTTTAATTTTACTGAAAAATATGTATTATGAAATCGGTTATTTGGAACAGATGTTCCGTTATTTATTATAGATTAACCTTAAATTAAAATGTAATTTTAAATAATTTTTGAGCTTGAAGGTCTTTTTTGAACAGTTATTTTATTTTTCAATATTTCGCCAACCTCCGGTTGGCATCTTCAGGAAATCTTAAAAAAATAAAATTTTTATATTATATATAATAAACATACATATTGACCACTGTACACACAAAATTTACTGATTACAACAACAATGTATAAACTTACAATATGAGTTACAATAAATAAACAAACAATAAAAATTAGTGTTTAACTTAATGTCTGTTATTGCACTGATTTGATTTCTTATTTTTTATTTATTATATGTTTATAGTTTTGCGCGCAATTTTCAATATCTGTTTTATAATTCATTCTCTTGTCCTGTGGTATGTTGATAATATGTAGCATTTCCAAGGTAAATCTCTTATTATATTTCTCTTCTGTGTCTAAAATCTCTATTTGATCAAAGTTTGGAGTATGTCCTCTCTCCGTACAGTGGGCTGCGAGTGCTGTTTTTTGTGTATTTGTTTTGTGTCTACATTTTATGTCTGATTTGTGATAAAATGTAAGAATTCTGGACTAATTCCCAATTTTATTCAAAACTCGACAAAAAATGTAAGAATGATATTTAAAAGTGAAAAATTTATTCAAAGAAAGACGCTATCTTCGGTGGAGAATATATTAAAAAATTTCCATTATAAAATCCTTAACTTATTAATTAAACAAAAGCATGACCTAATCAGATATAACGAGAAACAAATAAGAGAAATTGAGGAAAAAGTTAATCAACATTTAAATGAACAGGAATATGAACAATTTAGGAGCAGCCAATCTAGCACTCAAAAAAGTCTAGAGCAGAAAATAAAGCAGCGGCACAAGAAGAAGTTTGAGACCTTGCAAATCGCACAGAAAAAATATCTGGATATACGGCAATCGGGAAAATGGTTTGTGAATAAATCCAGTTTAACTATCCCAGAAGATATTCAATGGTTACTATCACTAGGACAAAAACATGCAATACCAACATTGAAACCAAAATTCCCAAAATTGAAATACATTGCAGATATTGAGGACTGTATTCAGACGCTGGAAAATAGGGAGCAACAAGAAATAGCACGGACAAAATTTACTTCAATAATGGAGAATTATCTTAATAAACATAGGCTTAATGAACATGACCGTTTTGTACTAAACACGGTCGAAAAAACGAGGAAATTTCTTAAAAGGAATAAGAACATTGCCATTTTAGAAGCGGACAAAGGAAATGTGACAGTTGCAATGGATAAAACCGACTATGAAAGGAAAATGGATACTATTCTTACAGATATAATGACTTATAGAAGACTAAATAAGGACCCTACATCATCATTACAAAAGAAAAACAACGAATTGATTGATGATCTTTATAACTGCAATATAATATCAACGATAGATCGCAAAAAACTTAAAAAGGACAATGTTATTGCACCTAGGATTTACGGACTACCCAAAATACATAAAGAAGATATCCCCCTTAGACCAATATGCTCCACGATTAACTCATCTTCAATGGAACTCTGCAAACTTTTGACGAATATATTAAAAAATCTTACGATTAATTCTGAATACAATATTAAGGACGCAATACAATTTAAAAATAGAATTAACAACTGTGCAATATCTGAAGACGAAAAATTAGTGTCCTTTGATGTAGTGTCGTTATTTCCGAGCATACCTGTGGACTACGCTATTGAACTAATAAGCAGAAAATGGAACGACATTGAAAAGCATACATCAATTTCTAAGGACCTATTTTTAAAAATACTTAAATTCTGTATTAAAGACAATAGATATTTTAGATATAAGGACAAGGTCTACAGTCAACACAGTGGTTTACCTATGGGTTCTCCAGCATCACCTATTGTAGCTGACATTGTTTTGGATGAATTATTAAATGAAACGAGAAAAAAATTAAAAGTACAGCCTAGAGTCCTGACGAAATATGTAGACGACCTCTTTGGGATAGTGAAAAAAGATGCAATTGACGAAACTTTAAGAGAACTAAACAATTTCCATCCTAGAATTAAGTTTACAAGTGAAAAAGAGAAACAAGGCAAGTTACCATATCTTGACACATTAATTATAAGGAGAGACAACAAAATTTATATTGACTGGTACCAAAAGCCTACTGGATCTGGACGGATTGTGAATTTCTACTCGTGCCAACCAAAAACAATAATAATTAATACCGCAAACAATTTTATAAGACGAGTTTTGACAATAAGTGACGAATGTTTCCATGAAAATAATATCAAGAAAATAAGATCTATTTTGAAAAGTAACTCCTTCCCTGACACTTTAATAAAGAAACTTATTTTTAATAATGTAAAACATAACAGTTTGGACAAAACAAATAAAAGTAATACTGAGACAACAGAAAAAATTTATAAATCCGTTCTATATATACCAGAGTTCTCAGAACGAATAAAAAATGCTGGATTATTTAATGCAGACAAATATAAAATAGCATTTAAAAGTCATAATACGCTAAGACAACTATTCACAAAAACCAAAAGCAAAATAGACAAGATGGACAAATCAAATGTTATTTATAAAATCAATTGCACTGGGGATGGGGAAAACATATGCGATCAAGTATATGTTGGTACGACAAAAAACAAACTAAAAACCAGAATATCAGGACACAAATCAGACATAAAATGTAGACACAAAACAAATACACAAAAAACAGCACTCGCAGCCCACTGTACGGAGAGAGGACATACTCCAAACTTTGATCAAATAGAGATTTTAGACACAGAAGAGAAATATAATAAGAGATTTACCTTGGAAATGCTACATATTATCAACATACCACAGGACAAGAGAATGAATTATAAAACAGATATTGAAAATTGCGCGCAAAACTATAAACATATAATAAATAAAAAATAAGAAATCAAATCAGTGCAATAACAGACATTAAGTTAAACACTAATTTTTATTGTTTGTTTATTTATTGTAACTCATATTGTAAGTTTATACATTGTTGTTGTAATCAGTAAATTTTGTGTGTACAGTGGTCAATATGTATGTTTATTATATATAATATAAAAATTTTATTTTTTTAAGATTTCCTGAAGGAGGTTGGCGAAATATTGAAAAATAAAATAACTGTTCAAAAAAGACCTTCAAGCTCAAAAATTATTTAAAATTACATTTTAATTAAAGAAAAAGGTCGACTAAACTTAGTGAATATTATAGATTAACCTTAAAACTAAAACAATTCACAGCTAGCTCACTCACGAAGGGTTACATACTCTGTGTGGACCACCCTTTAATTTATAACTTATTGTCTTTTAAATTTGATGTTTCATCGGACATTTAAAATGAGAAAGTACTATTAGGCTTTTTAAACTTGCATACATCAATGAGGAATGCTTGGAAGATGTTAAAATTGAAAAAATGTTGTTAGCATTTGCAATATCTTTTATTTTTGACAACAATTTGGGCACGCGTATACCAAGAAGTTTAGCAATTTAATAAAACGGAGATAGAAAAGTCTATATTGAAATTCATACTTCCTACTTTACTTCTAATACGTATTTATTTAAAAAAAGATGCTAATATTTAACAAATTTAATTAAATAACTCGAAATTTAATGTTTAGTAGTTTAGCGATTTTTAGCCATTTTTTAATCTTAACATAGCCATTTCCTACCCTGAAAAGTTGGCAACCTTGCATATAGAGCACTAATACTTGATATGTTATTTATGTATCAAAATCTAAGGGTCAGTTTTTGCTTCGTATTTAAATGTCATTTATATTAAAGTTCTATTTAAGTACAAAATTCAGTTTTTGAATGCAAACTTAAATGAAACTTAAATGACCAATCTTGCGATTTTGAAGTCCATTTAAATAATACAGTTTTACCATATGGTTATGGCATTTTTTGTTGTTGTTTCGCAAAACTAAACAAAAGTAAACAAACATTTTAGCCATTGATAGAACAATATTTTTTGTTTTGCACACATTTCTTAATGAAAATATTATTAAAAAGTTAAATTAATAAATAAAATAAGTTTAGATGGTGAATACATGAGTATCGCTGACATTTTTTGATATATTTAAAATATTTTTCACAAAATTTGCAATTCATTGTTTTTCATAACAGTGGAAGTTTATGTTGATACTCGTATTTCGTAATGCTGCCATATTTTTAGCATAGTTAAATGAGAACGATCATAAATGACTGCAAAACTGAAACTGTATTTAAATACTACTTAAATTTAAATGCAAATTAACTAAATGCGTATTTAAATATGAAGTCAAAAACTGGCAATAAGTGTCACTTCTATTCGAATTATTGTAGCTTTATTATTATTCTGTTTCATGTTGTTTCAGGCTAAATTTCTTCTCTGTTTTATACGTTATAAAACTAAATGTATTAACTTCTGACAAAATGTATTCATATACGAGAATAATTCAAAATTTAATTTGTGTTAATGGGGTTAATTATTGCTATTGAAGATCAAGATCAATTATTATTCCATTATGCAGAATAAGCTGAAGTTATGCTGGAGAACGAAGTATTTAGCATACTGAGTATTTCCGAAGCCTTTGAGCATTTTTATGTACAATATATTTGTATAATATATACAAGTTTAATTAAAATTTAATAGACATAACTTTAGAATTGTTACGCGTTCACTTAAAGGCCAGGTTTCGTCATATAGGGAAGGGCTTAGATAACCGCTCTAAATTCAACAGCAAAATTATCATGAGTTGTTGTAGTCTACATAACTTTTTAAACTGCCACAACAGCTTCATAAATCAAAGTTGACAAATTGACAATACTGAATTCCGTCCGCAACTAGATGATTGTAATATATTCGCGGATTTCTCAGGAAAATATTAGAACAGCAAATGCAAAATACCTTACTGAAAGTCCATTTTAATTTAAAAATTATTACCATTTTGCAAAGAAACTAAAATATATATTTGAGATCAAAGCATTAAAAACCTTAGTTAAAAAATTCTAAATTATCATTGCATAAAGATTTTATAGCCTTTACACTGATCAACATCTAACATCTACCATCAGTTGGCGAAGATGTTAACATCTTCCCTTAAGAAAATAAGAAATAGTTTTAAAAATCAACATCTTTAAAAGTGTTCATATCCTATTTTGTTTCGCTTTACATCTTTCGATTATTTTAGTGTCATCACTAGAAAAATTATATAATATTCGATATTCTGGTGGCACCACTGATAAAATGGAGTTGAAAATATAAAAATGTAAATATTTTTAAAAGAAAATAAGCGTCATACGTAAGTTTTTAAATTTGAATATAAATAAATTTTATATTTTGCGATTTTAGAAAGCAAATATTGTGCCAGAGAATTACAAAATAAAAAACTTTGGTACTGCATATATATTATTTTAAAGAAAAATGCCATTGGCTCTTAATGGGTTAAGCATTTAAAAAAAAATGTTTAGTATTCCCTTAAGCTTTAAAATGATACCCATATTGATATTGTTTTCCGTAACTCGGAAAATATGGGTAAGAGCCACTTGATGTGCTTTTCTTATTTTTTAGTTCTCTATCGCCCCATAAATTTTTTTTTTTTTAGAGTAACTTTATTGTTCCAAATGACATGCCTCAAAGGACATGGACCGATCATGCTGATTTCCAACAGCACCCCTTTCGACACTATATCTGATCGATTGACACATTGACACAAAAATCGTTTGAATATTTTTTTTAAATTTAATATTTTTTTTTCGTTCGGAGAAAAACTAAACAAAAATTATTCGAATATTCTATTTATTCTTGTTAATATATATTTTTTGAAAACTTTATTATTTAGATTTTTTATATGAATTTACTCGTTCTCAACTGATGTCGTTACAAATGAACAATATTTCATTTTCAATTTTATAAGTTTTATTTCCCAAATTATTGTCTGTGTGAAAGAGCTTTTACAAAAGTTCAATTTTTATTTATCGATATAGAACAATAAAATGACAATTTACAATAAAATAAATAGTTACAATTTACAATAAAATAATAGTAGAGAGTGCAGTCATTATTTATTTATGTGTTCTTGCTTTGCACTAATCATAAGTTTCCCCTATTCGAATAAAAATATTTTTATTCGCATTCTCAGGGCCAATGATTGTTTATATCTGTTAAAATGTATGTGTATGCGTAAAGCACACAAATTGTAAATTTGACTTGTAGAAATGTGAACGATGCATAGGAGACGACAACAACGATGATGTCTCTATCTGTCTACTAGATGCATGGCGTCAAGACAAATCGTTATGTTTGTTGAAAGTTTAAAAAAACAAAAGAAACAAAACAAATACGATTTTTTAGGTTTCTGTAAAAAAAAGTGGAAACGAAATTATAAATTATAGCAATAAAATAAAATACTTTTGTAGGTCAAAAGCATGTTGTTTTTTTTCTTTTTATTTGAGAGACAAATAAATTTGTCAGCCAATTGTAAGAAGTAAAATTAAAAACAAAATAAATATTAAAAATATCGTACATCCCTCAAGTACTTAAGCCTGAATTCTTGCAGAGTCTAGCAGTCAAAAGTAAGGTGTTGCCCTACTCCGCCATAATGTCGGCATCCATTCAGCACATACACAGACATACATACATACATACATATGTATGTAGCTATGTGCGCCTAATCATGCAGTACAATTATTTGATTGAACAAGCAAACTGGTGTTTTAAGGCAATTATTTTATAAAAATGGATAATTTTATTTACATTAAATAGATATTTCTGCAGAAGAAAAATAATAAATAGAGATTATAATCAAACAATTTTGGACCATTTAAGCGAAAAAGACAAAGTTTAGCAAAAAGTAATAATAATTTACTAAGATATGTATTCGGTTGGGTGCACACCACCTGAGGCGATACGGTTATTAGCCGGCTTATCCATCCCGTCGCTGCCGATATTTTTTTGCTATAGTCGGCTTGAAAAAATGACACAAAAAGTGGAAAACGGGTATAACAAAGTTTATAGTTCCGTGTTTAATTTCCACAATATCCATTTCCGACCCCATAAAGTATATATATTCTGACTTGTCTGTCTGTCCGTGTTACTGTGTGCCTGGGCAAACTTGATTTCACAAAGAAAAAAAAATAATAAATATGTCAATCGATCAGATATAGTGTCGAAAGAGGTGCTATTGGAAATCAGCATGATGTCCTTCGAGGCAGCAAGCAAAACACCACGCCTACCGCTAATTTTTTATGTAATATGGAACAGTAAAGTAACTCCAATCAAAATAATAAGTACATGGGGCGATAGAGAATTAAAAAATAAGAAAAAACATCACGTTAAAAAATTAACGCTCGCACATATTTTCCGAGTTACGGGTCTCTGAAATTTTCAAATTTTTTAAATATCAATATGGGTATTATTTTAAAGCTTTTGAAAAGATCTTCAAGGAAATACTAAAATTTTGAAAAAATGATGTCATTTTTATGTAAAATTATTATTTTTTAATTCTCTGTCACCCCAATAATAGATTTGCATAGATGGTGAAGGGTATATAAGATTCGGCATAATATAAGATACCGATTATAAGCTAGCTTTAGCCGTGCACACCAACGTTGTGTGGTATTTATAAGAAATAGCATAATTTATTTTACAATTGTTGTTACATTTATCTTTTTTTCTTCGGAAATAAAAAAAAAAAGCTTAACGAAGGATTCGGACGGAATGTAAAGGTCACCTCTGCAAAAAAGGCATTTTTTTTTAGGAAACTTTCAATGCAATTAATTCCAGCTTAATTACTGAATAATCAACCCAAGCGCATGTGTAACTAATTTTTGAAAAATCATACCTCCCGTTATTAAAGATTTCAAAATATTGAACTACAAATTGCTAATCCGAGCAAAATTTAAAAACTTCAAAATTTTAGATACTTGATTTTTAATAACAAAAAGAATAAAAAACAAACATTTTTTAAGAATTCTTGTCATAAGTTTATTTGTTGCCGCTACATTTTTAAATAACAAGCATTTATCAATTTTAATAATCGTTTCTACAAGTGGCTGTAAAACAAAGATAACGTAAAAAAACAAAATTTTCTTCTATAAGAAAATCATTTAAATAAAATATGTACATTTTGCATGTACAGTAAGTTGCGAAATGTTTTACAAAATTAAAGAAATGTATGTAATGAAAATTGTATGAACAATTTTAAGTCAAACTTAGGTTTGTGTTTTTATTTTTCTAATTTTATAAAGAAAGAACGACTATATCAAATTAAAAGCTATTATATTTCAACTACCTTCAACTACGATGGAAAAGAAATTTAAATATAATAACAGCGGTTTAAGTTCTCTATAAATTTTGGCTTAATTTTTAGGCTGCACTCAATTTGCCATTGTGTATGTTTCGTTCTTATGATCTTGCAAAATGTAGCATTTTTGCTAGACTTACTATATCTGCAAGGTGTGTAAGGGTAGTTTGTATTAAATAAGATAGAGAGAGAGAGAAAGAGAGAGAGAGAGTTACGCTATTATTTAAAGTGTTCATCCAATATTTCGATATCTATCGGATACAGCTTGCCCATTTTAGCACTTTCGGTGCTAGATTCAGCGCTTCTTTTGTTGATTTAGCAGCAAAATTACCGATTTAGCAATAAGCATTATTTTTAGCACTTTCCAACTCTTTATTTAGCATTTTTTAAGAACTTTTAATAATTATAATTTACAAAATTTCCAAAAAATAATTTATGCAGTTTTCTGCAACACACTACTTTTCAGGTATAACAATTGCAATAATAGTAACGTAAATCGGGCAACACAATTTAATAATTTATTTTTAACCTCTGTAAGCACCTTTTAATATCTCTGAATTGAAAAGTTGTATTTTCAAATCCTACCCGCAGTATATTCAATAACTAGAATAAATTTGCCTAAGTACATAATATACGCGTATGTATGTACATATGTGTATGTCAGGGTTTAAATTGCTTGCTTAAAAATAGCAACAGCACTAAAATCTTTGCTTTGCTTACATGTTTTTCAGCAAATAAAAAAACTTAATGTCTCAGCATTTACAAAACATTTCATTACAAACAAAGGCAAATGCAAGAAAAAAAAAAGCGAAAGAGTGTTTCTTTCTGCAGCAAAGCAATCAGCAAAGCATTTAAAAACCTTTGCTGTTGCTTAAGAAATAAGTTGATGTTTGTTTTTTTAACAAAAAAAAAAAAAAAACACATTTATTGGTGTAATAAAAATAACATTTTTAAAAAATTAAAAATAAAGAACAACTGATTGCTTTAGCAACAGCAAACGTATTTGCTTTGCTGATTGCTTTGCTACAGAAAGAAACACATAGTCAGCTAAAGCAAATCCGTTTCTTTCTTTTTTTGCATTTGCTTTTTGCTTTTGCTTCATATTTTTCCACAGCAACAGTTAAGCAACTACATATGCATTAAAAATAGTCAAGCATTTTAGTCACTGGTGTAGGTGAAATTTAATTCATAGACTCAATTATTGTTTTATTGTATTTTTAAGACTTTTTATGTTAAATAAATGATTTATTGTTTTAAGAAATTTTGTTTTATTTTTTAATGGAAGTAAATATTTGTAAGGCAACATAAGCATAAATGATAAAACTATGAACTCTTCAAGAAAATATTTGCTTTAAAATAAGACAATTAAATTTGGCACTATGTTTTAGCACTAAAAATTGGCACCAAAAAGGTGCTAATTTTTTGGTGTCAATTTAGCTCTAAAAATTTTTTGGATCTGGCCACACTGATCGGATACCATTATCTAGGAAATGATTAATATTTTAACATGAAAAAAGACTTTACACAGTTTTTACATTAAAAATTGTTAATTAACTTGATATTAGTAACAATTCTTATCCAAAGCCTGATTGCTATAATTAGTTATTGCTTCAGATTACCTGCGATGATACCTGACGGAATTCGAAAATACTTTTATTAATGCATAAAGTCTTTCTTTCGATTTTAGAGGTTTTAATTCATCAGGTAAGTGCAGTAACTGTTGTTGACATTAAAAATACAATTTTTTTAATATATAGTTTGACAACTGAAAACAGAAAATAGTCAGCTGTTAGACTGCACTCACCTGATTAATTGTTGCGCTATTGGTTTTAAGCGAAGTCTTAATAATTTCATGTACAATTTTGTCTCTCACTGTAGGAACTCGTTCATATGTGAATTTGAGACGATAAGACAGAATATGAATGCATTGGTATATGTTATATAAAAATTGAATTCTTGACTTACTACGAATGCGCTGCTGTAAATATCACAGATTTTATCAAATATTTTTTAATTGTTTATTTTTGTTTTGTTATTATTTTGTAGTTTTTTGCTATAGAAATATAAATTTTTATTGTCTGAGGTCATATTGAATGATACAATTGCGTTAAAAAGGGTATAAATCATTATGTTCAAAAATTATAATAAAATGTTTATAATAAATTGTATTTATTAGTATTGTGTAAACTTTTTACTTATTAAAACTCTATAAAATCTTTAATTTTTTATATATTTGTATAAAAGACAACAATTAAATAAAGAAAAGAATGAACTTCATATTAACCAAAAACCTTTTAAAATTCATCTGTCAAATATCTACGACATAAACTAACACAAAATTAAATGAAACCATAACAAGGCTGATCTTCAGCATGACAATACTTAGTTAGATGTTTCACTATTGGCCAAATCACATTCGCCGTACTTAAAAAAAAACATTTTTGTAATGGTTTGATTTTGTGTTAATAAACTGATTTCTAAACATTTATATATCCCCCACATGTTCATCCAAAAATATTGTTACGTTTTTCCCTTTAAGAACAAACGTACGGATTCTTTTGATTGCAAATACCAATGTGGCTAATTATTCTGTATTCAAACTTTACGGCTTTCTCTGGCTATACTTTTTGATCCTACCGGTCTTGTGAACCCTTGGTCACGTATTTACTAAACTTGCGTTATAACTACAAACGCAGCCATCCACGCTACACTACTGTGTTACTCCGACGAGACATGAACTACTCGATGCCTTGTTTAGTAACCTTAACCATCCACAGACATCTCCACTACTCCTTTTATCCAAGGCAGTCATCTCCTCCAATCCAGTAGCCACAACTCACGTCTGCCATACACTGTTGTTATGCTGTTACACTTCAATGCGCTAACCGCTGTTGCTCTTACTTTTTATTATAAAGGGCTTCTTGACAATTATCTGTTACTCTTATATTTAATTGGACGTTTCCACTAAATTGTCTACCATGGCTTCACACAATAATTGTCTTTAGTCTCTCGGGAGGTTTGTATTGCTGTTTATTAATTATAATTGCATTATAACAATTATTATTTTTTCGTTGCAAGCGAATGCGGTATCGAACTCAGGACCCCCTGTTTTGCAGTACGCACCTCTACTAACGCAGCCATTAAGGCTGCTCAGCTTTTGTTTTGTGGTTTTTATTCTATACACACACCATTAGTTGAATTAACTTATTCACCACGCCCATACGGATAACAACAACAGGGGTTGCCAGATCTTATATTCGTAACAATATGTATTTTTTCTAACATTTTAGAGGTATGGCAACACTGTTAACATATTAAGAATGCTATTCTAACTAGGATGTCAGACGATCAAGTTTTCATTAAATTTTTAAAATATCTCTCATTTTTTACCAGTACACTCACACTTTAAAAATTTGCAGAGAATTTGCTTTCAAGTTTTCGTTCAATTGAGAGTTTCAAATTACATTCAAGAAAACAATTTTATTTGTTTCTTTTGACGACATCTTGCTTACGTCTTGCATCCTACGTCACAGCTTTCAATTTTTGTGAATTTGGACAAGCAGTGTGTGTAAATTTCTTGAAAGAGAATTGAACAAAAACTTGATCGTGTGACTGCACTGTAATATGATGAGGAAATACCAGGGATGGTATCTGAAAGTTGTTTTATAATGGTAAAAAAAATCCCTACACAGGGTTATCTATTTAGACGGAATTTTAAAACATTGTTTCATATTATAGACAAAGCTGTAAATAGATTTGAAGTGGTTTTGCTACTTGGGCTCTGTAAAGCTCATCACTCATCGTCGAAATGGTAATTTACAGTGGCATTCTTCTTATAAAATTGACTTTGACTGTATAGTCGACTGATATAGAAAGAAACCTAAAAAAGAATTTCCTTTCCGGGATGGGTGGTTGAACCAAGAGGACTGCTTTTATAAAGCAGCCATTTAAGAAAAACAGTTGGAGAAAATATGTCGCTGTAATCATCAAAATAATGGAATTGTTAGTTCGATCATTTTAGGAATAATACGATGGTAGTGTTGGAGCATTTCGACAACAACACAAACGTTTTGGCCTTTAATTTCTGGCTTTGAAAATAATGGACAACGTGATTAATTAATCATAGCGACAGCTACCTGACACCAAAATAATTTGACAAAAAAGTATAGCCAGCAAAATTAAAGTTTTTACTCGCAGGTACTGGGATATGAACCAAGGCTATTAAAACAGTCACAAGCTTCGTTCTCAAAATGTTATTCATCTAAACCAACCTACTCCCCAATTATAACTTTGCAATGAAATAGAGGAAAAATATCTGTTCAAGTAGTTACATATAGGGTGAGTTCCAAAACGTCATTTGCAATGCAACTTAACAAAGTCATGCATTCCTAAACGCAACCATTTAAACATTGACAATGTTACGCATCCCTAAATGTATAATAAAAGTTATTGATACGCAAACAAAAGCAAACTGTGTATCACTAATTTTGTTACTGCTTTCTTGATATTTTGTGCAAAATAAATTACAAACACATCAATCATGGCGAAAGAAAAGTAAGAACATTTTCTTTTAAATTTAATTATTATTTAAACAGAATTTATTTATATCTTCAGGGACAAAAAGTGGACTTTTGAGTGGGAGCAGCTGTTGTTAACAACACGATTGCAAAATGAAAGTGATTTTGCCTCTAATAAAAAGAAAATAATTGTTTTATGCGAGAAGGTGCTCCGGGAAATTAAAACCATTTAATCGGACTTTTTATGTATTTTAGTACAATTTTATAATTGCTTTGAGGTATTTCGTCCAATAATCCCATCTAGTTTTTTATGATTATAGTTTTAATTGTTTACATCGCCATCTTGAAAAAAACTGATTGCAAAAAAGTGTTTCTAAATGTAAAAAATTTGCAAAGTTATTTTTTACAAAGTAAACAACATAGTTGGTTACTTTGTATTAAAACAGTACCAAAACCGCATCACTGCAATGTGTTTTGACGTTTTGGAATTCACCCATACATACATATTTACAACGACATATGTACATGCCATTTAAAGCTATTAACAATAAAAACGACAAGTCTATTTCAGTTAATCGAATACAATTATGGTTAAATAACGCTTTAAAAATTATCATATTTAAACCTATTTCAATGTATTAAACATTTTGTTTTTTAATTTTATTTTGATTATTTAAAATAGAAAAGAAAACAAATTAAATAGTGTGTTAAGACAAAAAGGAGACTTCCCGTAAGAGGAGATTAATAAAATTTAATCTTCTTAACAACACGAAATCTGGATTGTATAATTCATGTTTTCAGACGTTTACAATTTTAGAATTTATATTTTAAAAAAGTTCATAACATTTCAAATAACAGTTTCGTTAACGCATTTGCAGTATGTGAAATGAAATGTAAAACACTATGTTGATGATTAAATTAATAAACGATGCTCATTTACACAAACATGGGCATCGTATTTTTTAATTACATAATGCAATACGCCAGCAATTATTCGGTTTTACTGTATTTTGCTCAGCTCTGCATAATTTTGTTATTAACATGCAACTGCAATTTCTGTTTATAGGCGAGTTTAAACGTCTAATTTATTTTGATATGAAGTGATATGGCAGCTCGACTAATTATTTCTTTTATACTTGTATTTATGTACGTTAAAAAAAAGCGTTGTTACACCTGGTTAAAACCAACCAAGTTTTCATGCAGAAAATCAGATTTTTATGCGAGAGTAAAAGATATATAAATGAGCTGCTTTCTCTTTTACAAAAAAAAAAAAAAAAAAAAAAACTTGACACGCGTAAACCTGGTATTTGTTAAATGTTTTTGTTTATTTGGCAAAATCCAAATTGAATTAATATCTGTTGTTATAATTTTCGGTAATAACCGTCGTCACTGGCTATATACTTTGGATGTTCGGCGAGCGCTTTCGATGTGATAACATCATTTTCAAGCCACGTGTTTATTAAAATCGATAACTAAATTTTAGTTCTTGTTTTTGTTAGTTGTCAGAATTAATTTTATATTAATTTCGTTAAAATTCTTATTCTACTTACCTTACATAAAGCTAATAAATTATACAAGTCTTCAACTTCATCATTGTCCGTAGGCACATATTGTTTGCCAGTTTGAGTACTTTTGCCTTTCGTCTCTTGGCGATACAATGGCAAACCCATTGCCTTAGCCAAGATCTCTATTCCCATATGGCCAACTGTTTGATACATAAAGCTATCAAGTTCATCTGTAAATATTCATTAAAAAAAAAGGTTAATGAACAAAACAAAATTAAAGAATATAAGTAAATATTTAATTATGTATTAGAAAATTACAATTTTACTTTTCTATTTTAAAACTAAATAAAACTAAAAAGCCGATAAAATAAACAAAAATAAATTACTAAATTATATTATCTGCCCAACTGTAGGCACTGCAGTAAATATTGTTAGAGCTAGTTACTCAGGGTCAGAAAATTTTTAATGTCATCTTTGGCACAGTTCCAATAAGTTTTATATTGTTTTGTTATTATTATTATTATTATTATTATTCTTTTTAATTAAATTTATTTTATTGCTCATATTTTTTGTTATCTAAAATATTTGTATTTGGCCACAAATATGTCTGATTCTTTTTGGATTGTTGTGTAACTAAATTTATTTTTAAAATAAGACATCTGATCCAGTAAACAAAGCATTAAGAATTAATTTTAAAGAAAACTTTATTCAATTTTATTTAAGTACAGTATGCAAAATTCGTATTCGTACACCATATATTTTTGCAGAAAGCACTATTATATAATAAAATAAATAACTCTGTATTTCATATTTATTTATCATTTTATTGCAGGTATCTATACGTATTTCGACGGTTGCTAAAGACAGCTCATCAGAAAATCCTTATCCAAATTTTTAAAAAAGCCAAAAATATTTCCTTTAAATATAAAATCTTTAAAAACAACATGAGAGTTATTTTAAAAGCCAAAACAGAAATGATAAGGCTTTAACAAAAATTACCAACAAACAAACCACGTTTTTATTTTTGCTTACATTCCCTTCGGCGTTAGGTTGGTTACATGCCGACTCTTAATGCAGACGTAAGGTGTATTAATAATAAAACAACAGTTATTTTTTTAAATTTCTCAAGAGAAAGAAAAAAACATAACAGTCAAAATATTTTACTGCTAAGACTTTTAAGGACATTAAGAATAGTGATTAAAATGCTTGACTATTTTCAATGCATATGTAGTTGCTTAACTGTTGCAGTGGAAAAATGTGCAGCAAAAGCAAAAAGAAAATGCAAAAAAAAAAGGAAGAAGCGCATTTGCTTTCGCTGACTAGGTGTTTCGTTCTGCAGCAAAACAATTATTTTAAAAAACGTTTGTTGTTGCTTAAGCCATTAGTTGTTCTTTATTTTTATTTTTGCTTAACTTTTTACTGTGAAGTTGTGGCTAACTGCTATTGCTGTTTCTTGCTGTTGGTTGCTGTAACTCGCTGCTTCTCATCCCTTTTAACATTGGAAACTAATTTATGTATTTATTACTTACAAAACGTAAGAAAATATATTTTTAAAACGTTGTTTTTATTACACCATTAAATGGTGTTTTTTTTTCTTAAAAAGCAACAGCAAAAAAGAAACAAAGATCAACTTATTGCTTAAGCAACAGCAAACATTTTCAAAATAAATGCTTTGCTGCAGCAAATCCGTTACTTTCTCTTTTTTCGCATTTGCTTTTTGATGTTGCTTCGTTTATAATGAAATGGTTTTTGTAAATTCTGAGACATTTAGTTTTTTTAGTTGCTGAAAAACATGTAAGCAAAGCAAGGATTTTATTGCTGTTGCTATTTTTAAGCCAGCAATTTAAACCCTGTTAAGAAATATCATGCATTTTCGAAGGGTGTACGAACAAGGATTTTTCATACTGTATATCAACTGTTGAGGTAAACAAAAAGTTAATTTATTTGAATTATTAAACCCAGTTGGCACGTTTTTGCCGACGAACGGCAACTAAATTTTTGCAGGATGACCGTTTTTCGTTTATGTGTTGCTAAATGTTATTGCGAATAAAGTTATTTTTATTACATGAATTGTTTTCTTTTTATATATATAGCATAATAAGCACCCACACGCACAATTTTTAATTATGTAATGTTTTTTCCAACTTTTTTTACATAATTTTTTTTTTGGGTTTTTGAAATATGGCCACACTATCAGCTGGTACATGTAAATAGAAATTGGCTTCCAGAAGATTATTGCCAATTCTTATGCTACCATCAAGGCGCCAAGAGAACATAACCACGACTTCCGCGGCCCAGAGACTCAGCAGAAAATTTAAGGTTATTTTACTTATAGGAAATATCGAGGAGACCAACCGCAGCCAGAAATGGTATACTAATTGGTCCAAAAAGTTAAAAGCAATAGATGAGGGATTTTTTGGACCCAACAAAAGAATTATTTAACCGATGAGTAAATGGCCCACTATGTGTGCGTGGCACAACATTAGCATTCATCTTAAGGGAGCGCAAATGTATATTTATCTTTTCAGATAGACTACTAGCCTGACGGTTGACTTTCACATATGAGTTAGTTTTGGATTGTTTTCACACTTTGCAACGACTTTCAAAAGGCAACAAATTTAACCCGTATTTGATACCGGCGAATTAGCCAAACATGCTTCGTCTGTGTCTGGGTGCGAACCATTATGCGATGTAAGCAAAAAAAAACTTTCGTGTCCCTTTATAGGCAGAAAGAGCTGCTCTTCACAGTTGGGCATTAAAAATTTCTGACTTAACCAGACTCTTACGATTATTCGTACAGTTTCTCTATGCCAGCGACAATATTGAAGGAGTCTGAACAAGACCAGATTCAAGGGGGCTTCAATTTAGAACTATGAACAACAAGGCCTCTAAAAATGAGTTTGGCAAAACATCACTAATAGAGTTGCCAGACGATTTGAATATGAATAAAAGAACTATGAATGGGGAACTAGAATCTCCTGACGGAGGTCGTAAAGCCTTCTATTTTAATGTTTTATTGTGTAAACAGTTTTGTAAGTCACGAATTCAGTGTCTGAGATATGGCTAAAGCTGATTCCACAGTCAAAACAAAGCTGGAAGGCAAATTAAAAATAACTTGATACATTTACAGAAAAATATAATTTAAGCGTGTGCTTAGTTCCGAGACAATTGCAACTTTTAAAGCATTGACGTACTCGTAGCTGATGAACGTGCATGGTTAGATTCGGATTCAGGTGAACTCAATGGATGAGGGAACTATCGGTGCAACCAAAGATCATTTACTACCATAGCGAGCTCATTAAGCGTATTTTGGGTTTGTTTGCAGGTCATTGTTTGGAAAATTTTGGAGAGGTAGAAAAGATTGAGGCGTTTCAACACAGTTTTAGGTTCAGGCATGAAAAATCTTATGCTCTTGATAGGTGCAATTGCTGGTTACAACAAGAATGGAACTCCGGTTCTTATGTAGGATTAGGATTTAAAAGCTGTGGATCACATTATCTTTATTGCCATTACAGGCCAAAAGCATTATTGGAAAGGGCAACGATTTTACGCCTATAAAATAGGATATTGACGAGATGATATAACAGGGAGATTAACTATGGGAAATTGATGGCTAAATGAGTGACAGTATCGATGATCTGCCAGAAAAATCAGAAAGGTATCGGTACACTATCTAGAGCATCGGACACTATTCTTTTAAATCTAACTTAATTTAGAGATTAAAAAAAAATTAGAAACAAAGTGAAATAACAAGTTTGGAAATTGCTTTTCCACCAGAAAAATACTTGAATAAAAGGTTTAAAAAGGAGATTATTAAAGTTGTTATATTTTATAAAAACTCACCTCTATCCTTGGGATGTAAATTAGCTAATGCAACTATTTCATGACCCTCGGCCACGCACTGCATCATATTGTAGCAGCTATCCTTGCCACCACTCACCATAGCAACGACACGCATTTTGATTGACTTGTGGTTGGTTGGATGGAGTGCGTGCGAAAAAAAACAAATTTAAAGAGTAATTGAAGGTGCGTGCGGAAATATTAAAATAAAAATTTTAACCCGATTTTTATTTTACTTTCAAGTCCAGCTCATATTTTTTTTTATTAAATGCTGAAATTACACAAATAGAATAAAATATTATTAAAATCATTTTTTTTACATTAATGTGTGAAAACAATTAAATGATATTTCTTTTCTTAAAATAAAAACAATTAAAAGACATTTTATTGCTAACAATTTTTTTTTTGTTTTTGAAAATTGCATGCCAAGAATATTTTCATTGTGTTTTTTTCACGCCCTACTGACTGACAAATAATAAAGAATTTATTTTCAGTTAAATGCTGATATTCATCCGCTGCCATAGACATTTACAAATGAGAATAATATTGATGGTGGCGTAAAAATAAAAAAGAAAAAACAAAAAGTATTTATTAAAGCATGTTACGAAAAAGTTTTTACATATGTATATACTAGTTACTTAATAATAACCAATAAAAATAACAAATACGCTTTTTTAAATTAAGAGCATTTTTTCAAGGTGGTTTTCAATACCAGTAAAAAAAATTGATAATTCTTAAAGAGGTAGCCCAAATGTGCATATTTTATCCTTTAGAACACTCATCAATTTTTCGACAACATTTTTATCAGTTCAAAGTAAAAATATTTTAAAATACCGACGTAAATTAAGCTCAAAATCTTTTCACTAAACGTCATTCAGAGTTTGGTAGATTGCATTATTTTTGACAAATCGTAATTATTTCTGAATCACTTCAATAAACAAAAAATTACTTGTTCAATGTACCCAGTAAAACAAACAGCTTAGTGTACTGCCCGAAGCCGGCAGTTTCTTGTTATTTTAGAAAATCTTCTTTATATTTCCTTTACATCTACCCTCGTAAGTGCTGATTGGAACTGGAACCCAGGATTTATTTAAACGATACTTTCGCCATCTATAAAAATATATTATTTAAAATATGTTGGAATTTTTTTCTTCTTTGTTTTATATTTTATTTTATAAAAGATAACTCATTACTAAAAACGTGGTAGAGATTGCATGTTTCACAAAAAAGAAAATAAAAAAGTACCGTTATTTCTACTGCGGAAGCAATCGTTAAAAAAATTGTAATATTTTTTCGTGTACATGCTTTACGTACATTGAGTTTATAAGTACGGGGTAATTTTTCTTGAATTCTGATTTAACGCAGTATCGCCAGCAAAGAGATGGAAAGTGTTAATATAAAGAGAGAGGGAGAGAGAGAGAGAGGGGAGGATGGAGAAAAGAGAGGGGAGGATGGAGAAAAAGTGTCATGTCAAAAGAAAGTTCTAATAAGAGAATTAATCTAAAACAGCCATTTTTTGTAGGATCGGCAACGCTAGAGAACCATCGGTGTCTTAGAAATCGATGTCAAAATTATAACATTGCAATAAGGTGCGGGTAAAAGTTGGAAAATGCGTCTTCCCCTTCATCTTCGCGAAAGCTACTAAGACTGTTATTTCAAGTAGATTTAGTACAGGCGAAAATATTGGTGTCTTAGCCACCAATAAAAGTAAGAATTGTGAGTTGCTATTTGTCGCCATCTTAAACGATTAGGAACTTGTATCCAATTTTGGGTAAGATGAATTTAGGAAAATTAAAAAGAAAACACTTGTAAATTGTTTTTGTGGCGATTTTGGTGGTGTTTTTTTTATCATTGTTAACCATTGTCATTGGTCACAGCGTTTAAAACTAATACTGAATTGCCCATAAGGGGCAATTAAATTAATAATAAAAAGTAATTCTGATTAAGGTAAAAAAAAGCTCCAGTAAAATCCTTTCCGTATGTCTATGGTGCGGCATTTCAGACTGCTACACGATATTGGGTTAAACCCAAATACGGGGTAACATTCAACTTAATTTGATGACAGCTTTTTAGAAGCTCAACAGGTAAAAGTTTCTCGAACGATTTGAGTTTAAAGTACAGGTAAATTTTGATGGAAGATGATTATGTTTTACGTTTTGGCTACAGGAAGGCTTTTTCATTGTTTGCACTTTTAGATTTAAAACAAAAACAAATTCTAAACACGTAAACTCGCGGGAACGAACGAATTCTTGTGATACCGCGAAACAAGCAGATTCATTTCTCTGCAATTAAAAAATGCAAACAACAGAAATTAATGTTTTTTAACACTTAAAGAAAAATAAGCTTTTGAAAATTGTTTGTGTGTTGTTTTGAATTAATAATGAAACCAACCACTTTAAAAAGCACCATTTTAGTATGTGTGTAAAGTTAAATTTAAAAATTTCCAACCCTAGCCATATTCTGTTACGATAACAGAGCTATGTTAATCACTTAACATAAGTCTTCTCCAAAAATTTTTATTCACCCACTCTCTTTCATTTTCGAGAAAAGGACCAAAGTCCTTCTTGAAATTTAAAAAGTGGTGTTTTTGGAAAACACTATTATTTCTTAAAAAACATAATGTTAATATATTTGACTATTGGAGTAATATAACGACCCTACTAGAAGTCTTTTTTAAATGTCATCAGGAAACTCCTATACATATTTGATTTTTTTTTATTAATATTGGTTATGTTAAGTGGTTAACATAGCTCTGTTATCGTAACAGAATGTGGCTAGGGTTATAAATTTTAAACTTTCACCTCACACACACACATCATGATAGTTGAGTGCAACCCAATCAATAGAGTAATTAAAAAAACGTTTATTTTATTGTTGGTCCCGCCCGACTTCCTTATAAAAATTTTTCTTCTTGGCAACAGTTCGTTTGTTCTATATTTTTTTTCTTTTTTTTTGGCAACCACTTAAGTCATTTTCATAAATGGATCACTCGTGATTATTTATGTGAAAGTAATTATTTGTTGTGCAATTGCTAGATAATGTAATTTAAAAAAAAACTGATAGATCATGTGCCGTAAAAAAAACTAATGAATGTAAACAAAAAACTAATTTTATTTTTGCAAAAATTAACAATTTTGTTTACAACAATTTTACCAATTTTCAACCTAAAAAACATCTTTAATTTTATAGTTTTATTTTATTATTACTTAAATGCCATAAAAAACATACAACACATACACAAACACACACACACACACACACACACACATATATATATATATATATATATATATATATATAGTTTATTTGCCTGTTTTCTTTTTCCTTTTTTTTGGCAACAACATTTTTCATTTTCACTTGTATTTACTAATGACAAAGGTAAGTAATGTAATCGAGAATAACTCATTTGTCAAAAAAATTAAGTGATTGATCTCATGTCTTCTGAAAAATAATAATACATAATGAATTATATTTTAAGTAGAAAAATAAATTTCACATTTATTTAGATCAGTAACATAAAAATGAATTATAAAATAATTAAATAGCGAGTAGAAATTCCAAATCGATTCAAAATATGGTATCGAATCAGAATATGGTATTTATTGTTTTTTGTTTTTGGTATAAAAAAGATATGAAATAATTTAAAAGTTTCCGTAAGGGATATTTTTAAAAGAGAAGTTCTGATAAATTCATTAGATTTTTTTAGAGGATTTTGTTTAGTTATAATTTTACGTTATTTTTCTTTTAAACGTAGTGGTTCTTTGAATTTCAAAAACATACGCACAATTTTTATTTTTGAACTTTCCGGCTCCGATGAGACTCGAACCCAAGGGTGTGAAGATAGCTCCGTCAGTTAGCTTCGTTTTAGACAACCCTGTTATTGTTTACATACATCTCACTCAGAAAATGTTAAGTTAACAGAGTTGAATTATATTAACATTTGCGTTTGAAAAATAAAAATATTAATAAAAAAGAATATAAATGCATATAAAATTAAGTTTATACATTAATAGCAAAATATACAAAGTCAAAATATAAGGATTTTTAAAAAGAGGGTTATATTCAGAATTTGTATAGGTTTTTAGTAATAAAATTAAGAAAAATGTGAAATTACGCATTACCCCATATGGAAATTTTTTAAATGCCCAAAAATGGGTCAAAATTGAAAAGGTGCGGCTTAGCGAACTACTGGGGGAGAGAGCCTCGACATTATAGATTTCAGAACTGTAAAGGTTATATTCAGAATTTGTATAGGTTTTTATTAATAAAATTAAGAAAAATGTGAAATTACGCATTACCCCATATGGAAATTTTTTAAATGCCCAAAAATGGGTCAAAATTGAAAAGGTGCGGCTTAGCGGACTACTGGGGGAGAAAGCCTCGACATTATAGATTTAAGAACTGTAAAGGTTATATTCAGAATTTGTATAGGTTTTTAGTAATAAAATTAAGAAAAATGTGAAATTACGCATTACCCATATGGAAATTTTTTAAATGCCCAAAAATGGGTCAAAATTGAAAAGGTGCGGCTTAGCGAACTACTGGGGGAGAGAGCTTCGACATTATAGATTTCAGAACTGTAAAGGTTATATTCAGAATTTGTATAGGTTTTTAGTAATAAAATTAAGAAAAATGTGAAATTACGCATTACCCCATATGGAAATTTTTTAAATGCCCAAAAATGGGTCAAAATTGAAAAGGTGCGGCTTAGCGAACTACTGGGGGAGAGAGCCTCGACATTATAGATTTCAGAACTGTAAAGGTTATATTCAGAATTTGTATAGGTTTTTAGTAATAAAATTAAGAAAAATGTGAAATTACGCATTACCCCATATGGAAATTTTTTAAATGCCCAAAAATGGGTCAAAATTGAAAAGGTGCGGCTTAGCGGACTACTGGGGGAGAAAGCCTCGACATTAGAGATTTCAGAACTGTAAAGGTTATATTCAGAATTTGTATAGGTTTTTAGTAATAAAATTAAGAAAAATGTGAAATTACGCATTACCCCATATGGAAATTTTTTAAATGCCCAAAAATGGGTCAAAATTGAAAAGGTGCGGCTTAGCGAACTACTGGGGGAGAGAGCCTCGACATTATAGATTTCAGAACTGTAAAGGTTATATTCAGAATTTGTATAGGTTTTTAGTAATAAAATTAAGAAAAATGTGAAATTACGCATTACCCCATATGGAAATTTTTTAAATGCCCAAAAATGGGTCAAAATTGAAAAGGTGCGGCTTAGCGGACTACTGGGGGAGAAAGCCTCGACATTACAGATTTCAGAACTGTAAAGGTTATATTCAGAATTTGTATAGGTTTTTAGTAATAAAATTAAGAAAAATGTGAAATTATGCATTACCCCATATGGAAATTTTTTAAATGCCCAAAAATGGGTCAAAATTGAAAAGGTGCGGCTTAGCGAACTACTGGGGGAGAGAGCCTCGACATTATAGATTTCAGAACTGTAAAGTTTATATTCAGAATTTGTATAGGTTTTTAGTAATAAAATTAAGAAAAATGTGAAATTACGCATTACCCCATATGGAAATTTTTTAAATGCCCAAAAATGGGTCAAAATTGAAAAGGTGCGGCTTAGCGAACTACTGGGGGAGAGAGCCTCGACATTATAGATTTCAGAACTGTAAAGGTTATATTCAGAATTTGTATAGGTTTTTAGTAATAAAATTAAGAAAAATGTGAAATTACGCATTACCCCATATGGAAATTTTTTAAATGCCCAAAAATGGGTCAAAATTGAAAAGGTGCGGCTTAGCGGACTACTGGGGGAGAAAGCCTCGACATTAGAGATTTCAGAACTGTAAAGGTTATATTCAGAATTTGTATAGGTTTTTAGTAATAAAATTAAGAAAAATGTGAAATTACGCATTACCCCATATGGAAATTTTTTAAATGCCCAAAAATGGGTCAAAATTGAAAAGGTGCGGCTTAGCGAACTACTAGGGGAGAGAGCCTCGACATTATAGATTTCAGAACTGTAAAGGTTATATTCAGAATTTGTATAGGTTTTTAGTAATAAAATTAAGAAAAATGTGAAATTACGCATTACCCCATATGGAAATTTTTTAAATGCCCAAAAATGGGTCAAAATTGAAAAGGTGCGGCTTAGCGGACTACTGGGGGAGAAAGCCTCGACATTACAGATTTCAGAACTGTAAAGGTTATATTCAGAATTTGTATAGGTTTTTAGTAATAAAATTAAGAAAAATGTGAAATTATGCATTACCCCATATGGAAATTTTTTAAATGCCCAAAAATGGGTCAAAATTGAAAAGGTGCGGCTTAGCGAACTACTGGGAGAGAGAGCCTCGACATTATAGATTTCAGAACTGTAAAGTTTATATTCAGAATTTGTATAGGTTTTTAGTAATAAAATTAAGAAAAATGTGAAGATACGCATTACCCCATATGGAAATTTTTTAAATGCCCAAAAATGGGTCAAAATTGAAAAGGTGCGGCTTAGCGGACTACATTCACATTTTTCTTCATGTTAACCTATACAAATTCTGAATATAACCTTTACAGTTCTGAAATCTATAATGTCGAGGCTTTCTCCCCCAGTAGTCCGCTAAGCCGCACCTTTTCAATTTTGACCCATTTTTGGGCATTTAAAAAATTTCCATATGGGGTAATGCGTAATTTCACATTTTTCTTAATTTTATTACTAAAAACCTATACAAATTCTGAATATAACCTTTACAGTTCTGAAATCTATAATGTCGAGGCTCTCTCCCCCAGTAGTTCGCTAAGCCGCACCTTTTCAATTTTGACCCATTTTTGGGCATTTAAAAAATTTCCATATGGGGTAATGCGTAATTTCACATTTTTCTTAATTTTATTACTAAAAACCTATACAAATTCTGAATATAACCTTTACAGTTCTGAAATCTATAATGTCGAGGCTCTCTCACCCAGTAGTTCGCTAAGCCGCACCTTTTTAATTTTGACCCATTTTTGGGCATTTAAAAAATTTCCATATGGGGTAATGCGTAATTTCACATTTTTCTTAATTTTATTACTAAAAACCTATACAAATTCTGAATATAACCTTTACAGTTCTGAAATCTATAATGTCTGGGCTTTCTCCCCCAGTAGTCCGCTAAGCCGCACCTTTTCAATTTTGACCCATTTTTGGGCATTTAAAAAATTTCCATATGGGGTAATGCGTAATTTCACATTTTTCTTAATTTTATTACTAAAAACCTATACAAATTGTGAATATAACCTTTACAGTTCTGAAATCTATAATGTCGAGGCTCTCTCCCCCAGTAGTCCGCTAAGCCGCACCTTTTCAATTTTGACCCATTTTTGGGCATTTAAAAAATTTCCATATGGGGTAATGCGTAATTTCTCATTTTTCTTCATGTCATTACTAAAAACCTATACAAATTCTGAATATAACCTTTACAGTTCTGAAATCTATAGTGTCGAGGCTCTCTCCCCCAGTAGTCCGCTAAGCCGCACCTTTTCAATTTTTACCTATTTTTGGGTATTTGATAAATACCTGTATAAAAAAAAAGAAAATAAATTTTTCGACCTCTTTTTAAAAATCCTTATATTTTGACTTTGTATATTTTGCTATTAATGTATAAACTTAATTTTATATGCATTTATATTCTTTTTTATTAATATTTTTATTTTTCAAACGCAAATTTTAATATAATTCAACTCTGTTAACTTAACATTTTCTGAGTGAGATGTATGTAAACAATAACAGGGTTGTCTAAAACGAAGCTAACTGACGGAGCTATCTTCACACCCTTCTCGAACCCATGACATTATTTTTTACTAAACTACTCCGACCACAATTTCTTGTCGGACTCTGTAGATATAAAGAAGCCACAACGGCAACACGTTATCGTTAATTTTTTTCTGAGGCTTCGGCGAGATTTTAACTTACAATCTCTCTTTAACAAATAGGCGACTGAAACAAAGTAGCCGCTACGGCCATGCAGTTGTAGTTATCTGCTGGTTACTAACCAAGTGCTGTGATTATCACAACCACAACGGCCGCATAATTTTTATTTCTGTTTATATACGGATCTGAAGAGTTTTGAACTCACGATTTTTTACTTATAACTACGCAGCTGCGACAATTACACCATTTGTATGTTTTCTCCTCTGGGGGCAAATTGCGGTATTCGAAATCGATCGAAATTTACATTTAAATTCTATTGAAATTCCGATCGATATTAAGTGCCACATAATTGTTCTAATACTTTCTAATACTTCTTTTGTAAGGCTTCGAATAATTTTATTCTACTCAACACGGGTTCTATTCAACTCAGCCACTACGAAAACACTCGGGGGCTGCAGTGAGATTTTAACTTAAAACGAACGGGTGAACGAATGTATTCTTATTTTTAGACTTTAGAAAAGGATAAATTTAAGGCAACAAAATTACTGAAGCGTTATTCAGGCTAAGATTAAAGTGATTAAGAGAGTGGTAAACTGAAACTACATACGGGTCTAAACCTCTAATCGGCACCTGCAATTATTTGGAAGTGCTGGATGTCTCAGAACGAAATGGCAAAACAAATTCAATCAAATTCTGAACGAATTGGGTGGACCAAGATCCCATATACGAAACAGAAAAATAACTAATCAAGTAGAGGTTCCGCTCACTTGTGGTTGTCCTTATGGGGAATTGTTTCGTTTATGAACATGTTACAAGCATAAGTTTCTCGTACAACGACAAAGTTACGATGGCACGATAGAGAAGGAACCACTATCCAGTACTTTCTGAGAAATGAACAGACTTCTTTTGGCAGCCCGGAACTAAAGAACCATATAGATATTTTGGTTTGCGAAGAAAGAAGGATGAATTAATTTACCCAAGCGTTGGTTCAGCGCTGGTTTGAATACAGATCTGCAGAGATTGTAAGGATTTACTGCAGCTCCCACTCAGGAATCACAAAGTACCGCTAGAATTAATTTTTTTTTTTTTGTTTTAAAGGTAAGCGAATTAATTTTACTTGATATAAATTATCAATCCGCTTGATGAAAAGAAAGTCAGTAAAATCGGCAGCATATGGTCATGATAGCAGACAGCTTTCTTTTTAGGGATCCTTTTTCAATAAACCTTCGTTAGTCTGTGATGAGAAAATATTTAAACAAAATTATTGATTGTTCACCTAATCGAGAAGCACCTCGTCCACAAATTATCTAGTTTAGAGTACTTTGATTTTAATTAAAAACCGCTTTCACATAATTGTCTAAGAGTTCCTTAAGCATATTCGAACCTGCCTTATGTGTGTGAAGATAAATATGCAAACTTAAATACGTTTTTTTAAAGTAGCATGCGATAAATTTTTTCTCCTATACATACAGTACAAATTATATAGTAAGCTTCGAACTTTTTTTTAACAAATACGATTACAGCAACAGAATCCTTTGATTTTGAAGAATCAAACCCATTGGAAAATCCAATCCTATAATTCAAATTCAATTTGAATAAACTTTGTTTACAATTTAGTAGCCTTATATGTGTCATTGATTTCCCAATAGGTCTGATTCTTCGAGAGCGAAGGGTTTGGTCAAAGTAACAAAATCTCTCACCGAATTCATTGTAAATGAGAAAATTTCATTAAGTCAATTTTCTGCGTCTAATAAAAAATTTCTCAAATTCAATTTGAATAAACTGTGACAATTTAATAGCTCTGTATGTGCCCTTGATTTCCCAATATGTTTGATTCTCCGAGATCGAAGGGTTTTGTCGCTGTAATCCTGTTTGTTAAAGTCCAGAATTTGCTATATAATTTGTACGGTATGTATGGGAGGAGAAATTTATCGCATGCTACTTTTTTTTTAAAACGTTCTTAACTTGACGTATTTATCTTCACACACATTCCAGCCTTGTGCTTGTCCCCACCTATAACTTAGATTCATAAAACTCAACCCGTTTTATGATCCTGGTCTGCAATATTTTGGCCCTTTTTTGTGTTCACATGGGCAACTGCAGCTTCGTTTCTCATAATGCCAGTAAGTTCTTTTTACATTACAACTCTAGTTGCAATATCACGTCTGTTGAGCTTTATAATAAAATCTGTTCAACATTTGCATTTGTGCAGTCGCTTTCTAATTCACAAATTACCCATGAATAGAAATTGCTATGTCGCTTCCTTTATACTTATCCTTTATCCTGAATGTATTTTGCTCCTGACTGTCATTGTAGTTTTAGTCTCTCTGACCAGTTTGTGTATGAGGTCCAGAACACTTTTATGGCCGTCATCCGAACCAAAGTTATACCTTTCCGTACGCAATCGATAAAAGGGCGCCAATTTTAATCCTAGCGTTGCTTTTATTGCACGTGCTGATGTAATGCGTATTATGGTCTTACTTGTTTCACACAGGCAATTCCTTGCCGATTACTGTAATCTAAGAACTCTTTAGAAACCAAATAATACATTCTTAAGTAAATCCTGGACTCACTGCAAACTCAGTTGGCTTGTTTAGGTGATACTCCCTATTCACGTACCAAACTTCATACATTTGCGTCTGCAGATTTCGCTACTAGCGGCTTAACACTGCTTTTAAAATTAAAGGAATGCATCGGTGAAAAATTATTACAACAAAAATGAAGATGGCATCTCTGCAAGAATTAAGTTTGTTTGAGGATCTGACCATTAAGTGTTACGACTTAAAAAGTGAATACTTTATTAAAAAATATACAAGAATTGGCTCATTAAATGTGTTTTTCCCCTTTTTTTTATTTGAAGGGACATACTGACTTTCGTATTATTTTGTGTTCTCTTTAAAAAAGAACTTGATTTTTCTTAATAAAGCAAATAATTACTCAACCAAATCGTTGTTGTTGTTGTCGGTTATTGTTGTTTTTGCTTGAACTTTGATTTTTGTCTTTACTTTATTGTTTGGACAAAACTCTTTAGTTTATTTACAATGTTTGTGAGAAGTTTCCTGAAGAATTAAGTAAGCGGTAGCGAAATGGCCATCGAGAAGTGCTTTCACCCTTATTAATCAATAGCATAACAATTTCTATTGAGATAACATGATTTGCTTGGCTAAATTTTCAATCATGAGGACGTACTGCATTATATAAAAATACTTATTGTTATGACAATCAATTTTAATATAGGTTATCGCATTATATAACCGTTGTCTTTTTGCACTATAACATTAAGTGAATGCTCCAGGATATAAAGCAATGCTAGAAAGTACTAATCAATCAATAATAAAATATAATTAAAAAAATACAGCAATGCACAGCAGATGACAGTGAGTAGGTCGAGATTCACAGAATACACAGTGGGTTAAAAAAAAAACAAGCGTTGCTTGAAGACAAAAGAACATGTATTTAGGAACTGTGAAAATTTTCTTAAATTGAATACAAATATCTGTGTCTCATTAGGGTCTTTACAACATATTCATTACTGAAAATAAAATACTCTCCCTTCGCAGTCGAATGTAACTGTTATCGTTTAGAGTATTACGGACGAGTGTGATTGAATGTAGATTTATTTCAAGCTTTTTTTAAGAAGGTTTTACGACATCACACAAATTCTCTATGTGATTCACTTTCCCATAAAAACGTTTAATGAACGACGTAGTTAGGTTTGCTTTAGTTTTTATTGTTGCAGAGTTTTTTTTAAGTAGCTAACACTTGCAGATTTTAATATTAACAAAAAAAAAAAAAACAAGCTTGCCAGATCGTTTCATATTAGTAGAATCTTGACATTTTTACTCGCCTGCAAAAAGAAACCGCAGTCGCAAACAGTATGGAAGTGTTGATTGAAATACTCGTATAGTATTTTATGTGTTTCTTACCAGAGTTTTAAAAACTGTATAAAAAAGTGGCATTAAGGAATTTTGGAATTTATAGATTACAACGAATAAATAACAATAGGTGTGTTTTAACCAATGACACATTTGAGATATTTTTTTTAAATAAATACAGTGTTCTATAATGATTATTTGACCCTTTTTTATTAAATTATTTTCTATTTTATTAAGCTTCTGTATCTGCTTTAAAATTAATTCTTTTAGTCAATGGAGTATTTACAATGTGTTACATTTCCAAAATATATTGTTGTACCAAAAAATAAACTTAAGACTAGAATTGCTGGACATAAGTCGGACTTAAGATATGTTAATTCACAAAAAACAGCATTATCCACTCATTGTTTTGACTAAGGTCACTATCCAAACTTTGAAAATGCTTCAGTTCTTAGTATTGAAAAAAATTATAAGAGACGGTATATTTTGGAAATGTTATACATTGTAAATACTCCATTGACTAAAAGAATTAATTTTAAAGCAGATACAGATAATGTCGCTCATATATACAGACACTTAATTCACAAAATAACATAAATGTTTTGTTCTTAATATATGTATGTAACACAAAACACTTTTTTATATTTTTGTTTTTTGAAAATTTTTTGAAACATTTGCCCTATTCACAAGCCCCCTAGTACGTGCTAAGTGCTAACAAAATACAACGGTGCTAGCTGTGTTGTTGGTAATTTTCATGCAAACATGCGATACAACACTTAGTACTTTTTTCATATGTTTTTTAAACGTTGTATTTGTTTAAATGTTTTATGTTTAAATGAATTATTATTTTTGTGTTCATGTGTGAATTATATTAAATTAAATTGAATTAAAAGATATTTTTATTAGTTTTATTTATTTAATTTATTGATTTGACTGAGCCTTTCGCCAATTGTGTGAAAAACATCGTCATTTTTTAAAGGGTTTAATATATATAAGCAAATTCCTCTGGCCGTAGTCGTATCATATGAAGAAATCTGTTTTCATCAAAATATCTTAAAACCCGATTATGCCATAACGATGATTTTGGTAGCCCTAAATGTATAATTCTGCGACTGGAGAGCAAGAACATTAGGTTCATCCTAAAAATGTCTTGAATTTCATCCTCACACAAAAAATTTATTAATTTAGTTTTTTCTGTTTTCTCCCCCATTTGGCTTCTAAATAACAAATGATGAATAACACTTTTCTTCTTCTTATTTACTTTTTGACGTATGAAGTACAATGTACAATGGCACACTGATACAATGGTTGTTCACAAAGAAGTAAACAAAAGGTAGTATGCAATACTACCTACACCTTAGCAGAGCTTGTGAATACGGCAATTGTTTTTTAATTTCATTATGACAAAAAATTTTTTCAATTGTTAATTAATTTTGTTATTTTGCTTATATATTAATTTTGTTTCCTGAAGAAGGTACGCAGAAAGTACCGAAATATTGAAATATAATATTAATAAAAAAAATATAAGGAGTCAAAGCTTAATAAAATAGAAAATAATTTAATAAATACAGTGTCATATAATGAATTTCATAACATCGCATTTGTCTTAAAATCGCATCATTATATAAACATTTGCAATCTAAACTAAGACAGGCTAGTTTTAATTTTAACTATATCAATTTCTGTGTAAATCAAGGTATTCGTATTTCGATAGTTTGTGCATTATTTGAATATTAGGAGAGGGCAGAGAGATTTACAACTCGATTTTTGGTCATTTACCAATTTTTAACCAAACCTTCACACAAAATTCGCAAGTTAAGACAGTTTAAATATGATAGGACTTTCAAGACTTTTAGAGTTCACGTTACTAGTGTAACGTTGACCTTTATAATTTCTTTGGGAAATCTCTTTAACCCACCAGTTCAATTTTAGAATAAGCATCAAAATGCGACTTTTCGTTTAATAAGCCGTGACTTCTAGAATGTGTGTTTACCGTTATTAGCAAGACTTTTTAAACATGGTTTCTCACACTCTATTATGTTGTTAATTACGGTTCTATCTAAGGCTGCGTTAATGTTCGGTCCACGATTTTCTTGTTTCACTATACAGGCGTCTTAACTTCTCATATACAGTTCGAATATACAGGAGAACAGTTTTCACTAACTCATTTACTGCCGCTACGCCAGGAAAAATTGTATAACAAAGTTTGTCATTCAATTTGTATTTTCTACAATATCCATCCATATTATGCAAAGCGAAGTCGATTGAACGATTTCCGTCTGTCCGTCCGTGTAAGTGTTGAAATCTAGTTTGCCAAGGCACTAGATCAGCTAGAGAAAATTTTAATACGCCAATGGATTAAACGTAGTGTCGAAAAAATGACATCGGCTCTTAATGGGTTAAGCATTTAAAAAAAAATTAGTATTTCCTTTAAGGTCTCTTCAAATGTTTTAAAATGACACCCATATTGATATTTAAAAGAAAAATTTGAAAACTTCAGAGCCCCGTAACTCGGAAAATATTTTATCGCTTCATATTTAATTTTTTGATTCGAGTTACTTCATTGTTTCAAATGACATGAAAAAATTAAAGGTAGACGTGGTGTTTTGCCTGCTGCCTCGAAGGACATGGACCGATCATGCTGATTTTTAATAGCACCTCTTTCGACACTATATATGATCAATTGACATATTTTTTTTCTGTAATCTACACGCACGGACAGACGGACAACGCTCAATTGTCTTCGCTATGCATAAGAAGTCAGAATATATATACTTTATTGGGTCTGAAATGAATATTGTAGAAATTACACACGGAATGACAAACTTATATATACGCTGGTGGGGTGGTGAAGGGTGTAAAAATAAGAAAAAATTTCAAGTGAAAAAATTGGCACGCTCCCATATTTTCCGAATTACTGCCTCTGAAAACTAAAATTCTTTAAAAATGCTTAACCCATTAAGAGCTGATGATGCACATAATTTTAACTGTTCATATTTTTGCGAACCGTCTTATTTCACTCACAAAGTGCATTTAGAACGAATGCTTTTAACATTAAACAAGAACAAGTTTTTTTTTCTCACTTTATTTTTTTAAACACACTGTACACGTTTCTAAGTATAAAATATTGTGCAATAATTATGTTTCTTCTTCATGCAATTTTATAGGACAAAATTAAAATTGCTTTTGTATCAGTATGTGTGAGTGTGTTAGTTAGATGGAAAACAATATAAATGACGTAGTTGTAGTTCATTTCTTAATGTACAAAAATATATAACTTTTTTTTTAATAAAAGAAGTGATATTTTTAAATGAAACCTGCATTTGTATGCGTAAACTGAATTAATAAAATTAGTTATTTAAGTAGCATTTACACAATGCAATTTTTCATGAAACTAGCACGAAAGTTTTGCTTATTGCCTTAGTTTTGAGGGGATGTCTATTGGAAAAAATTGCATCAAAATATGACAAAGTTTAAACGTGGACTTTATTAAAAAATATTTTATTGCAGGAATCTAAAAAGACAAGCAGCATGTAGGCCTCATATGCGAACTTCTAATATACGATGGGCAAAAAACGACACTGAAAAAAATAATTTATTTGCTGATATTTAAACTTAGGTTTTGACCCAAATGTATCGTCCAAATTAGATATACAGTGGTGGCCATATCACATGAAACTGAAATTCGCTATATGCAATTATGTTATAATCATTTTAACTTTAACTTAAAACATATGTCAGCTTTTGATTTTTTTCATGTATAAAGTTCAATTGACACAATAATAGTAAGTTTTTCAATAAATATTTTCATATTTTGTCTTTTGGTGTCAATTTTATCGATAAAATCGATAAACGCCTGGCCAAAACAAATGCAACTCTAAGGAACAAATGCAACTCTGAAGATACCGTTATTTTAATCACATGTGTTTTTATGTTTTCTGAAAAGTTTTGGTATATTGAGTGTTGAAAAGTGATTTTAGTAAATATTTTACAAAAAAAAAAACTTTAATTACGATCACAATCCACCTTTTAGAAATGGGTCGAAATAACTTCGGTTTGGAATTAAGAAAACGCATTGTTTACGACTATTCCAAAGGAATGTCTCAAAAAGCAATATCTGAAAAATATAAAGTTCACAAAAGTTCAATATCACGAATAGTAAATAAGTATAAAGCCAGAAAAACAGTTTCGGTGCTCCATCTGGGAACCCGTACACGACACACAAGTCAACGTACGGATAACTTGATAGTTTAAACTGTAAAAAAACAACCCTTTATTACATCTTCGCAACTAGTTAAAGACCTCCAATTACCAATAGCTGCCAGAAGTATCCGTAGACGCTTGGTAGATGCCTCCTTACGAGCGCACCGTCCTGTAATGTAAAAAAGCCGCTTATTTCAAAACGTAACCAACTGAAGCGGTTAAAAGTGGCTTGAGACCACCTAAGTTGGACAATTTCCAAATGGAAAAGTGTATTATTCAGCAATAAGTCTAAATTCAATATAATCGGAAGTGAATGGCCAGCTCAATCACCTGATTTAAACTCCATTGAGAACCTTTGGAAAATTGTATGTATGTTTTTAAATTTATTTTTCTTTTTAATTTGAACCTTTATTTATATTTTGGAGTTTTTAAAGCACCAGGTAAGTTTTTAAAAATATTGTTTATTAAATTAAAGACACGGTAATATTATTAAATTATTTAATTTTCATAAAAAACTTTGTGCTCTTTTCTTTTTAATTATCCCGAATAAATTAATTTCCGCTTCAAGAAACTTCTGACAAACATTTTAAATAAATTAAAAAAAATTATGTCCAAACAATTAAGTAAAGACAAAAATCAACGACGTTTAAGCAAAAACAACAATAACCACCCAGTTTACATTTTTTTGAGTTATATTTCAAGCATTTGGATTTTTGTGTTTGTTGTTTTTTAAACAAGTCGCTTTCTTTGGGTTTGCCGGAATTATATTCGGAGTCTCTTTTTAAGCGCACAACTGATTAATCAGTTTTATATCATCTTGGGTAGTCTTAAAAGACTCACTTTAGTGATTTTTGTAAAAATAATCTTCCAAATGCTAACTGGTTAATACGATCCATAAGGTGGTATTACATGCCACCTCTCCATTAGGCCACATTGGCCAAAATCCGTCACAGAAATCATTCATATGACCCAAATTTAATTTTCATCATTTTTTTAGTACTCACAAGCTCAATTTAGAAAAAAATGTTTATGACGGGCAATAGTATTGACCTTAGTGAACACTGTCCATAAGTTGGTATTGCATGCCACTTCTCCATTTGGCCACATTGGTCAAAATATCTTAGAAATCAAAATTTTGTGTACTGACTTTCAATAAAAATAATTTTTATTTATGTAGATATAATTCAGATTCTTAAAAATATAAAACAATTCGTGTTTTTCTTTGTATGATGTTACGTCAAACATATTTAATTTCACACTCATATATGTTTTACGTAAGTCGTTACGTCGATAACATAATGTGTGTGAAGATAAATACGTCAAGTTAAATACGTTTTTTTAAAAATGTAGCATGCGATATTTTTTTTCTCCCATACATACAGTACAATTTGTATAGTAAATTCCGGACTTTTTTAACGAATACGACTACAGCTACAAAACCCTACGATCTCGGAGAATCAAACCTATTAGGAAATCAAGAGCACATATAGGGCTATTAAACTGTAAACACAGTTTATTCAAATTGAATTTGAGAAATTTTTTATAAGACGCGGAAAATTGACTTAGTGCAATTTTCTCATATACGATGAGTTCTGTGAGGGATTTTGCCAATGTGGCCAAACCCTTCGATCTCGCGGAATTACACCTATTGGGAAATCAAGAGCACATATAGAGCTATTAATCTGTAAACACAGTTTAGTAAAATTGAATTTGAGAAATTTTTTATGAGACGCGGAAAATTGACTTAGTGCAATTTTCTCATATACGATGAGTTCTGTGAGGGATTTTGTCAGTGTGGCCAAACCCTTCGATCTCGCGGAATTACACCTATTGGGAAATCAAGAGCACATATAGAGCTATTAATCTGTAAACACAGTTTAGTCAAATTGAATTTGAGAAATTTTTTATGAGACGCGGAAAATTGACTTAGTGCAATTTTCTCATATACGATGAGTTCTGTGAGGGATTTTGTCAGTGTGGCCAAACCCTTCGATCTCGCGGAATTACACCTATTGGGAAATCAAGAGCACATATAGAGCTATTAATCTGTAAACACAGTTTAGTCAAATTGAATTTGAGAAATTTTTTATGAGACGCGGAAAATTGACTTAGTGCAATTTTCTCATATAAGATGAGTTCTGTGAGGGATTTTGTCAATGTGGCCAAACCCTTCGATCTCGCGGAATTGCACCTATTGGGAAAGCAAAAGCACATATAGAGCTATTAATCTGTAAACACAATTTATTCAAATTGAGTTTGAGAAATTTTTTATAAGACGCGGAAAATTGACTTAGTGCAATTTTCTCATATACGATGAGTTCTGTGAGGGATTTTGCCAATGTGGCCAAACCCTTCGATCTCGCGGAATTACACCTATTGGGAAATCAAGAGCACATATAGAGCTATTAATCTGTAAACACAGTTTAGTAAAATTGAATTTGAGAAATTTTTTATGAGACGCGGAAAATTGACTTAGTGCAATTTTCTCATATACGATGAGTTCTGTGAGGGATTTTGTCAGTGTGGCCAAACCCTTCGATCTCGCGGAATTACACCTATTGGGAAATCAAGAGCACATATAGAGCTATTAATCTGTAAACACAGTTTAGTCAAATTGAATTTGAGAAATTTTTTATGAGACGCGGAAAATTGACTTAGTGCAATTTTCTCATATACGATGAGTTCTGTGAGGGATTTTGTCAGTGTGGCCAAACCCTTCGATCTCGCGGAATTACACCTATTGGGAAATCAAGAGCACATATAGAGCTATTAATCTGTAAACACAGTTTAGTCAAATTGAATTTGAGAAATTTTTTATGAGACGCGGAAAATTGACTTAGTGCAATTTTCTCATATACGATGAGTTCTGTGAGGGATTTTGTCAGTGTGGCCAAACCCTTCGATCTCGCGGAATTACACCTATTGGGAAATCAAGAGCACATATAGAGCTATTAATCTGTAAACACAGTTTAGTCAAATTGAATTTGAGAAATTTTTTATGAGACGCGGAAAATTGACTTAGTGCAATTTTCTCATATACGATGAGTTCTGTGAGGGATTTTGTCAGTGTGGCCAAACCCTTCGATCTCGCGGAATTACACCTATTGGGAAACCAAGAGCACATATAGAGCTTTTAATCTGTAAACACAGTTTATTCAAATTGAATTTGAGAAATTTTTTATAAGACGCGGAAAATTGACTTAGTGCAATTTTCTCATATACGATGAGTTCTGTGAGGGATTTTGTCACTGTGGCCAAACCCTTCGATCTCGCGGAATTACACCTATTGGGAAATCAAGAGCACATATAAGGATATTAAACTGTAAACACAGTTTAGTCAAATTGAATTTGAGAAATTTTTTATAAGACGCGGAAAATTGACTTAGTGCAATTTTCTCATATACGATGAGTTCTGTGAGGGATTTTGTCAGTGTGGCCAAACCCTTCGATCTCGCGGAATTACACCTATTGGGAAATCAAGAGCACATATAGAGCTATTAATCTGTAAACACAGTTTAGTCAAATTGAATTTGAGAAATTTTTTATGAGACGCGGAAAATTGACTTAGTGCAATTTTCTCATATACGATGAGTTCTGTGAGGGATTTTGTCAGTGTGGCCAAACCCTTCGATCTCGCGGAATTACACCTATTGGGAAATCAAGAGCACATATAGAGCTATTAATCTGTAAACACAGTTTAGTCAAATTGAATTTGAGAAATTTTTTATGAGACGCGGAAAATTGACTTAGTGCAATTTTCTCATATATCATGAGTACTGTGAGGGATTTTGTCAGTGTGGCCAAACCCTTCGATCTCGCGGAATTACACCTATTGGGAAATCAAGAGCACATATAGAGCTATTAATCTGTAAACACAGTTTAGTCAAATTGAATTTGAGAAATTTTTTATGAGACGCGGAAAATTAACTTAGTGCAATTTTCTCATATACGATGAGTTCTGTGAGGGAATTTGTCAGTGTGGCCAAACCCTTCGATCTCGCGGAATTACACCTATTGGGAAATCAAGAGCACATATAGAGCTATTAATCTGTAAACACAGTTTAGTCAAATTGAATTTGAGAAATTTTTTATGAGACGCGGAAAATTAACTTAGTGCAATTTTCTCATATACGATGAGTTCTGTGAGGGATTTTGTCAGTGTGGCCAAACCCTTCGATCTCGCGGAATTACACCTATTGGGAAATCAAGAGCACATATAGAGCTATTAATCTGTAAACACAGTTTAGTCAAATTGAATTTGAGAAATTTTTTATGAGACGCGGAAAATTAACTTAGTGCAATTTTCTCATATACGATGAGTTCTGTGAGGGATTTTGTCAGTGTGGCCAAACCCTTCGATCTCGCGGAATTACACCTATTGGGAAATCAAGAGCACATATAGAGCTATTAATCTGTAAACACAGTTTAGTCAAATTGAATTTGAGAAATTTTTTATGAGACGCGGAAAATTAACTTAGTGCAATTTTCTCATATACGATGAGTTCTGTGAGGGAATTTGTCAGTGTGGCCAAACCCTTCGATCTCGCGGAATTACACCTATTGGGAAATCAAGAGCACATATAGAGCTATTAATCTGTAAACACAGTTTAGTCAAATTGAATTTGAGAAATTTTTTATGAGACGCGGAAAATTAACTTAGTGCAATTTTCTCATATACGATGAGTTCTGTGAGGGATTTTGTCAGTGTGGCCAAACCCTTCGATCTCGCGGAATTACACCTATTGGGAAATCAAGAGCACATATAGAGCTATTAATCTGTAAACACAGTTTAGTCAAATTGAATTTGAGAAATTTTTTATGAGACGCGGAAAATTGACTTAGTGCAATTTTCTCATATACGATGAGTTCTGTGAGGGATTTTGTCAGTGTGGCCAAACCCTTCGATCTCGCGGAATTACACCTATTGGGAAATCAAGAGCACATATAGAGCTATTAATCTGTAAACACAGTTTATTCAAATTGAATTTGAGAAATTTTTTATGAGACGCGGAAAATTAACTTAGTGCAATTTTCTCATATACGATGAGTTCTGTGAGGGATTTTGTCAGTGTGGCCAAACCCTTCGATCTCGCGGAATTACACCTATTGGGAAATCAAGAGCACATATAGAGCTATTAATCTGTAAACACAGTTTATTCAAATTGAATTTGAGAAATTTTTTATGAGACGCGGAAAATTAACTTAGTGCAATTTTCTCATATACGATGAGTTCTGTGAGGGATTTTGTCAGTGTGGCCAAACCCTTCGATCTCGCGGAATTACACCTATTGGGAAATCAAGAGCACATATAGAGCTATTAATCTGTAAACACAGTTTATTCAAATTGAATTTGAGAAATTTTTTATGAGACGCGGAAAATTAACTTAGTGCAATTTTCTCATATACGATGAGTTCTGTGAGGGATTTTGTCAGTGTGGCCAAACCCTTCGATCTCGCGGAATTACACCTATTGGGAAATCAAGAGCACATATAGAGCTATTAATCTGTAAACACAGTTTATTCAAATTGAATTTGAGAAATTTTTTATGAGACGCGGAAAATTAACTTAGTGCAATTTTCTCATATACGATGAGTTCTGTGAGGGAATTTGTCAGTGTGGCCAAACCCTTCGATCTCGCGGAATTACACCTATTGGGAAATCAAGAGCACATATAGAGCTATTAATCTGTAAACACAGTTTAGTCAAATTGAATTTGAGAAATTTTTTATGAGACGCGGAAAATTAACTTAGTGCAATTTTCTCATATACGATGAGTTCTGTGAGGGATTTTGTCAGTGTGGCCAAACCCTTCGATCTCGCGGAATTACACCTATTGGGAAATCAAGAGCACATATAGAGCTATTAATCTGTAAACACAGTTTATTCAAATTGAATTTGAGAAATTTTTTATGAGACGCGGAAAATTAACTTAGTGCAATTTTCTCATATACGATGAGTTCTGTGAGGGAATTTGTCAGTGTGGCCAAACCCTTCGATCTCGCGGAATTACACCTATTGGGAAATCAAGAGCACATATAGAGCTATTAATCTGTAAACACAGTTTAGTCAAATTGAATTTGAGAAATTTTTTATGAGACGCGGAAAATTAACTTAGTGCAATTTTCTCATATACGATGAGTTCTGTGAGGGATTTTGTCAGTGTGGCCAAACCCTTCGATCTCGCGGAATTACACCTATTGGGAAATCAAGAGCACATATAGAGCTTTTAATCTGTAAACACAGTTTATTCAAATTGAATTTGAGAAATTTTTTATGAGACGCGGAAAATTAACTTAGTGCAATTTTCTCATATACGATGAGTTCTGTGAGGGAATTTGTCAGTGTGGCCAAACCCTTCGATCTCGCGGAATTACACCTATTGGGAAATCAAGAGCACATATAGAGCTATTAATCTGTAAACACAGTTTAGTCAAATTGAATTTGAGAAATTTTTTATGAGACGCGGAAAATTAACTTAGTGCAATTTTCTCATATACGATGAGTTCTGTGAGGGATTTTGTCAGTGTGGCCAAACCCTTCGATCTCGCGGAATTACACCTATTGGGAAATCAAGAGCACATATAGAGCTATTAATCTGTAAACACAGTTTAGTCAAATTGAATTTGAGAAATTTTTTATGAGACGCGGAAAATTAACTTAGTGCAATTTTCTCATATACGATGAGTTCTGTGAGGGATTTTGTCAGTGTGGCCAAACCCTTCGATCTCGCGGAATTACACCTATTGGGAAATCAAGAGCACATATAGAGCTATTAATCTGTAAACACAGTTTAGTCAAATTGAATTTGAGAAATTTTTTATGAGACGCGGAAAATTAACTTAGTGCAATTTTCTCATATACGATGAGTTCTGTGAGGGAATTTGTCAGTGTGGCCAAACCCTTCGATCTCGCGGAATTACACCTATTGGGAAATCAAGAGCACATATAGAGCTATTAATCTGTAAACACAGTTTAGTCAAATTGAATTTGAGAAATTTTTTATGAGACGCGGAAAATTAACTTAGTGCAATTTTCTCATATACGATGAGTTCTGTGAGGGATTTTGTCAGTGTGGCCAAACCCTTCGATCTCGCGGAATTACACCTATTGGGAAACCAAGAGCACATATAGAGCTTTTAATCTGTAAACACAGTTTATTCAAATTGAATTTGAGAAATTTTTTATAAGACGCGGAAAATTGACTTAGTGCAATTTTCTCATATACGATGAGTTCTGTGAGGGATTTTGTCAATGTGGCCAAACCCTTCGATCTCGCGGAATTACACCTATTGGGAAATCAAGAGCACATATAAGGATATTAAACTGTAAACACAGTTTAGTCAAATTGAATTTGAGAAATTTTTTATAAGACGCGGAAAATTGACTTAGTGCAATTTTCTCATATACGATGAGTTCTGTGAGGGATTTTGTCAGTGTGGCCAAACCCTTCGATCTCGCGGAATTACACCTATTGGGAAATCAAGAGCACATATAGAGCTATTAATCTGTAAACACAGTTTAGTCAAATTGAATTTGAGAAATTTTTTATGAGACGCGGAAAATTGACTTAGTGCAATTTTCTCATATACGATGAGTTCTGTGAGGGATTTTGTCAGTGTGGCCAAACCCTTCGATCTCGCGGAATTACACCTATTGGGAAATCAAGAGCACATATAGAGCTATTAATCTGTAAACACAGTTTAGTCAAATTGAATTTGAGAAATTTTTTATGAGACGCGGAAAATTAACTTAGTGCAATTTTCTCATATACGATGAGTTCTGTGAGGGAATTTGTCAGTGTGGCCAAACCCTTCGATCTCGCGGAATTACACCTATTGGGAAATCAAGAGCACATATAGAGCTATTAATCTGTAAACACAGTTTAGTCAAATTGAATTTGAGAAATTTTTTATGAGACGCGGAAAATTAACTTAGTGCAATTTTCTCATATACGATGAGTTCTGTGAGGGATTTTGTCAGTGTGGCCAAACCCTTCGATCTCGCGGAATTACACCTATTGGGAAACCAAGAGCACATATAGAGCTTTTAATCTGTAAACACAGTTTATTCAAATTGAATTTGAGAAATTTTTTATAAGACGCGGAAAATTGACTTAGTGCAATTTTCTCATATACGATGAGTTCTGTGAGGGATTTTGTCAATGTGGCCAAACCCTTCGATCTCGCGGAATTACACCTATTGGGAAATCAAGAGCACATATAAGGATATTAAACTGTAAACACAGTTTAGTCAAATTGAATTTGAGAAATTTTTTATAAGACGCGGAAAATTGACTTAGTGCAATTTTCTCATATACGATGAGTTCTGTGAGGGATTTTGTCAGTGTGGCCAAACCCTTCGATCTCGCGGAATTACACCTATTGGGAAATCAAGAGCACATATAGAGCTATTAATCTGTAAACACAGTTTAGTCAAATTGAATTTGAGAAATTTTTTATGAGACGCGGAAAATTGACTTAGTGCAATTTTCTCATATATCATGAGTACTGTGAGGGATTTTGTCAGTGTGGCCAAACCCTTCGATCTCGCGGAATTACACCTATTGGGAAATCAAGAGCACATATAGAGCTATTAATCTGTAAACACAGTTTAGTCAAATTGAATTTGAGAATTTTTTTATGAGACGCGGAAAATTGACTTAGTGCAATTTTCTCATATACGATGAGTTCTGTGAGGGAATTTGTCAGTGTGGCCAAACCCTTCGATCTCGCGGAATTACACCTATTGGGAAATCAAGAGCACATATAGAGCTATTAATCTGTAAACACAGTTTAGTCAAATTGAATTTGAGAAATTTTTTATGAGACGCGGAAAATTGACTTAGTGCAATTTTCTCATATACGATGAGTTCTGTGAGGGATTTTGTCAGTGTGGCCAAACCCTTCGATCTCGCGGAATTACACCTATTGGGAAATCAAGAGCACATATAGAGCTATTAATCTGTAAACACAGTTTAGTAAAATTGAATTTGAGAAATTTTTTATGAGACGCGGAAAATTGACTTAGTGCAATTTTCTCATATACGATGAGTTCTGTGAGGGAATTTGTCAGTGTGGCCAAACCCTTCGATCTCGCGGAATTACACCTATTGGGAAATCAAGAGCACATATAGAGCTATTAATCTGTAAACACAGTTTAGTCAAATTGAATTTGAGAATTTTTTTATGAGACGCGGAAAATTAACTTAGTGCAATTTTCTCATATACGATGAGTTCTGTGAGGGAATTTGTCAGTGTGGCCAAACCCTTCGATCTCGCGGAATTACACCTATTGGGAAATCAAGAGCACATATAGGGCTATTAATCTGTAAACACAGTTTAGTCAAATTGAATTTGAGAAATTTTTTATGAGACGCGGAAAATTGACTTAGTGCAATTTTCTAATATACGATGAGTTCTGTGAGGGATTTTGTCAATGTGGCCAAACCCTTCGATCTCGCGGAATTGCACCTATTGGGAAATCAAGAGCACATATAGGGCTATTAAACTGTAAACACAGTTTATTCAAATTGAATTTGAGAAATTTTTTATAAGACGCGGAAAATTGACTTAGTGCAATTTTCTCATATACGATGAGTTCTGTGAGGGATTTTGTCAATGTGGCCAAACCCTTCGATCTCGCGGAATTACACCTATTGGGAAATCAAGAGCACATATAAGGATATTAAACTGTAAACACAGTTTAGTCAAATTGAATTTGAGAAATTTTTTATAAGACGCGGAAAATTGACTTAGTGCAATTTTCTCATATACGATGAGTTCTGTGAGGGATTTTGTCAGTGTGGCCAAACCCTTCGATCTCGCGGAATTACACCTATTGGGAAATCAAGAGCACATATAGAGCTATTAATCTGTAAACACAGTTTAGTCAAATTGAATTTGAGAAATTTTTTATGAGACGCGGAAAATTGACTTAGTGCAATTTTCTCATATACGATGAGTTCTGTGAGGGATTTTGTCAGTGTGGCCAAACCCTTCGATCTCGCGGAATTACACCTATTGGGAAATCAAGAGCACATATAGAGCTATTAATCTGTAAACACAGTTTAGTCAAATTGAATTTGAGAAATTTTTTATGAGACGCGGAAAATTGACTTAGTGCAATTTTCTCATATACGATGAGTTCTGTGAGGGATTTTGTCAGTGTGGCCAAACCCTTCGATCTCGCGGAATTACACCTATTGGGAAATCAAGAGCACATATAGAGCTATTAATCTGTAAACACAGTTTAGTCAAATTGAATTTGAGAAATTTTTTATGAGACGCGGAAAATTAACTTAGTGCAATTTTCTCATATACGATGAGTTCTGTGAGGGAATTTGTCAGTGTGGCCAAACCCTTCGATCTCGCGGAATTACACCTATTGGGAAATCAAGAGCACATATAGAGCTATTAATCTGTAAACACAGTTTAGTCAAATTGAATTTGAGAAATTTTTTATGAGACGCGGAAAATTAACTTAGTGCAATTTTCTCATATACGATGAATTCTGTGAGGGATTTTGTCAGTGTGGCCAAACCCTTCGATCTCGCGGAATTACACCTATTGGGAAACCAAGAGCACATATAGAGCTTTTAATCTGTAAACACAGTTTATTCAAATTGAATTTGAGAAATTTTTTATAAGACGCGGAAAATTGACTTAGTGCAATTTTCTCATATACGATGAGTTCTGTGAGGGATTTTGTCAATGTGGCCAAACCCTTCGATCTCGCGGAATTACACCTATTGGGAAATCAAGAGCACATATAAGGATATTAAACTGTAAACACAGTTTAGTCAAATTGAATTTGAGAAATTTTTTATAAGACGCGGAAAATTGACTTAGTGCAATTTTCTCATATACGATGAGTTCTGTGAGGGATTTTGTCAGTGTGGCCAAACCCTTCGATCTCGCGGAATTACACCTATTGGGAAATCAAGAGCACATATAGAGCTATTAATCTGTAAACACAGTTTAGTCAAATTGAATTTGAGAAATTTTTTATGAGACGCGGAAAATTGACTTAGTGCAATTTTCTCATATACGATGAGTTCTGTGAGGGATTTTGTCAGTGTGGCCAAACCCTTCGATCTCGCGGAATTACACCTATTGGGAAATCAAGAGCACATATAGAGCTATTAATCTGTAAACACAGTTTAGTCAAATTGAATTTGAGAAATTTTTTATGAGACGCGGAAAATTGACTTAGTGCAATTTTCTCATATATCATGAGTACTGTGAGGGATTTTGTCAGTGTGGCCAAACCCTTCGATCTCGCGGAATTACACCTATTGGGAAATCAAGAGCACATATAGAGCTATTAATCTGTAAACACAGTTTAGTCAAATTGAATTTGAGAATTTTTTTATGAGACGCGGAAAATTGACTTAGTGCAATTTTCTCATATACGATGAGTTCTGTGAGGGAATTTGTCAGTGTGGCCAAACCCTTCGATCTCGCGGAATTACACCTATTGGGAAATCAAGAGCACATATAGAGCTATTAATCTGTAAACACAGTTTAGTCAAATTGAATTTGAGAAATTTTTTATGAGACGCGGAAAATTGACTTAGTGCAATTTTCTCATATACGATGAGTTCTGTGAGGGAATTTGTCAGTGTGGCCAAACCCTTCGATCTCGCGGAATTACACCTATTGGGAAATCAAGAGCACATATAGAGCTATTAATCTGTAAACACAGTTTAGTCAAATTGAATTTGAGAATTTTTTTATGAGACGCGGAAAATTAACTTAGTGCAATTTTCTCATATACGATGAGTTCTGTGAGGGAATTTGTCAGTGTGGCCAAACCCTTCGATCTCGCGGAATTACACCTATTGGGAAATCAAGAGCACATATAGAGCTATTAATCTGTAAACACAGTTTAGTAAAATTGAATTTGAGAAATTTTTTATGAGACGCGGAAAATTGACTTAGTGCAATTTTCTCATATACGATGAGTTCTGTGAGGGAATTTGTCAGTGTGGCCAAACCCTTCGATCTCGCGGAATTACACCTATTGGGAAATCAAGAGCACATATAGAGCTATTAATCTGTAAACACAGTTTAGTCAAATTGAATTTGAGAAATTTTTTATGAGACGCGGAAAATTAACTTAGTGCAATTTTCTCATATACGATGAGTTCTGTGAGGGATTTTGTCAGTGTGGCCAAACCCTTCGATCTCGCGGAATTACACCTATTGGGAAATCAAGAGCACATATAGAGCTATTAATCTGTAAACACAGTTTAGTAAAATTGAATTTGAGAAATTTTTTATGAGACGCGGAAAATTAACTTAGTGCAATTTTCTCATATATCATGAGTACTGTGAGGGATTTTGTCAGTGTGGCCAAACCCTTCGATCTCGCGGAATTACACCTATTGGGAAATCAAGAGCACATATAGAGCTATTAATCTGTAAACACAGTTTAGTCAAATTGAATTTGAGAAATTTTTTATGAGACGCGGAAAATTGACTTAGTGCAATTTTCTCATATATCATGAGTACTGTGAGGGATTTTGTCAGTGTGGCCAAACCCTTCGATCTCGCGGAATTACACCTATTGGGAAATCAAGAGCACATATAGAGCTATTAATCTGTAAACACAGTTTAGTAAAATTGAATTTGAGAAATTTTTTATGAGACGCGGAAAATTGACTTAGTGCAATTTTCTCATATATCATGAGTACTGTGAGGGATTTTGTCAGTGTGGCCAAACCCTTCGATCTCGCGGAATTACACCTATTGGGAAATCAAGAGCACATATAGAGCTATTAATCTGTAAACACAGTTTAGTAAAATTGAATTTGAGAAATTTTTTATGAGACGCGGAAAATTGACTTAGTGCAATTTTCTCATATATCATGAGTACTGTGAGGGATTTTGTCAGTGTGGCCAAACCCTTCGATCTCGCGGAATTACACCTATTGGGAAATCAAGAGCACATATAGAGCTATTAATCTGTAAACACAGTTTAGTCAAATTGAATTTGAGAAATTTTTTATGAGACGCGGAAAATTAACTTAGTGCAATTTTCTCATATACGATGAGTTCTGTGAGGGATTTTGTCAGTGTGGCCAAACCCTTCGATCTCGCGGAATTACACCTATTGGGAAATCAAGAGCACATATAGAGCTATTAATCTGTAAACACAGTTTAGTAAAATTGAATTTGAGAAATTTTTTATGAGACGCGGAAAATTGACTTAGTGCAATTTTCTCATATATCATGAGTACTGTGAGGGATTTTGTCAGTGTGGCCAAACCCTTCGATCTCGCGGAATTACACCTATTGGGAAATCAAGAGCACATATAGAGCTATTAATCTGTAAACACAGTTTAGTCAAATTGAATTTGAGAAATTTTTTATGAGACGCGGAAAATTAACTTAGTGCAATTTTCTCATATACGATGAGTTCTGTGAGGGATTTTGTCAGTGTGGCCAAACCCTTCGATCTCGCGGAATTACACCTATTGGGAAATCAAGAGCACATATAGAGCTATTAATCTGTAAACACAGTTTAGTAAAATTGAATTTGAGAAATTTTTTATGAGACGCGGAAAATTGACTTAGTGCAATTTTCTCATATACGATGAGTTCTGTGAGGGAATTTGTCAGTGTGGCCAAACCCTTCGATCTCGCGGAATTACACCTATTGGGAAATCAAGAGCACATATAGAGCTATTAATCTGTAAACACAGTTTAGTCAAATTGAATTTGAGAATTTTTTTATGAGACGCGGAAAATTAACTTAGTGCAATTTTCTCATATACGATGAGTTCTGTGAGGGAATTTGTCAGTGTGGCCAAACCCTTCGATCTCGCGGAATTACACCTATTGGGAAATCAAGAGCACATATAGGGCTATTAATCTGTAAACACAGTTTAGTCAAATTGAATTTGAGAAATTTTTTATGAGACGCGGAAAATTGACTTAGTGCAATTTTCTAATATACGATGAGTTCTGTGAGGGATTTTGTCAATGTGGCCAAACCCTTCGATCTCGCGGAATTGCACCTATTGGGAAATCAAGAGCACATATAGGGCTATTAAACTGTAAACACAGTTTATTCAAATTGAATTTGAGAAATTTTTTATAAGACGCGGAAAATTGACTTAGTGCAATTTTCTAATATACGATGAGTTCTGTGAGGGATTTTGTCAATGTGGCCAAACCCTTCGATCTCGCGGAATTGCACCTATTGGGAAATCAAGAGCACATATAGGGCTATTAAACTGTAAACACAGTTTATTCAAATTGAATTTGAGAAATTTTTTATAAGACGCGGAAAATTGACTTAGTGCAATTTTCTAATATACGATGAGTTCTGTGAGGGATTTTGTCAATGTGGCCAAACCCTTCGATCTCGCGGATTTACACCTATTGGGAAATTAAGAGAACATATAGGGCTATTAAACTGTAAACACAGTTTATTCAAATTGAATTTGAGAAATTTTTTACAAGACGCGGAAAATTGACTTAGTGCAATTTTCTAATATACGATGAGTTCTGTGAGGGATTTTGTCAATGTGGCCAAACCCTTCGATCTCGCGGATTTACACCTATTGGGAAATTAAGAGAACATATAGGGCTATTAAACTGTAAACACAGTTTATTCAAATTGAATTTGAGAAATTTTTTATAAGACGCGGAAAATTGACTTAGTGCAATTTTCTCATATACGATGAGTTCTGTGAGGGAATTTGTCATTGTGGCCAAACCCTTCGATCTCGCGGAATTACACCTATTGGGAAATTAAGAGAACATATAGGGCTATTAAACTGTAAACACAGTTTATTCAAATTGAATTTGAGAAATTTTTTACAAGACGCGGAAAATTGACTTAGTGCAATTTTCTAATATACGATGAGTTCTGTGAGGGATTTTGTCAATGTGGCCAAACCCTTCGATCTCGCGGATTTACACCTATTGGGAAATTAAGAGAACATATAGGGCTATTAAACTGTAAACACAGTTTATTCAAATTGAATTTGAGAAATTTTTTACAAGACGCGGAAAATTGACTTAGTGCAATTTTCTAATATACGATGAGTTCTGTGAGGGATTTTGTCAATCTGGCCAAACCCTTCGATCTCGCGGAATTGCACCTATTGGGAAATCAAGAGCACATATAGGGCTATTAAACTGTAAACACAGTTTATTCAAATTGAATTTGAGACATTTTTTACAAGACGCGGAAAATTGACTTAGTGCAATTTTCTCATATAAGATGAGTTCTGTGAGGGATTTTGTCAATGTGGCCAAACCCTTCGATCTCGCGTAATTACACCTATTGGGAAGTTAAGAGCACATATAGAGCTATTAATCTATAAACACAATTTATTCAAATTGAGTTTGAGAAATTTTTTATAAGACGCGGAAAATTGACTTAGTGCAATTTTCTCATATAAGATGAGTTCGATGACAAAATCCCTCACAGAACTCATCGTATATGAGAAAATTGCACTAAGTCAATTTTCCGCGTCTTATAAAAAATTTCTCAAATTCAATTTGAATAAACTGTGTTTACAGTTTAATAGCCCTATATGTGCTCTTGATTTCCCAATAGGTGCAATTCCGCGAGATCGAAGGGTTTGGCCACATTGACAAAATCCCTCACAGAACTCATCGTATATTAGAAAATTGCACTAAGTCAATTTTCCGCGTCTTATAAAAAATTTCTCAAATTCAATTTGAATAAACTGTGTTTACAGATTAATAGTTCTATATGTGCTCTTAATTTCCCAATAGGTGTAATTCCGCGAGATCGAAGGGTTTGGCCACATTGACAAATTCCCTCACAGAACTCATCGTATATGAGAAAATTGCACTAAGTCAATTTTCCGCGTCTTATAAAAAATTTCTCAAATTCAATTTGAATAAACTGTGTTTACAGATTAATAGTTCTATATGTGCTCTTAATTTCCCAATAGGTGTAATTCCGCGAGATCGAAGGGTTTGGCCACATTGACAAATTCCCTCACAGAACTCATCGTATATGAGAAAATTGCACTAAGTCAATTTTCCGCGTCGTATAAAAAATTTCTCAAATTCAATTTGACTAAACTGTGTTTACAGATTAATAGCTCTATATGTGCTCTTGATTTCCCAATAGGTGTAATTCCGCGAGATCGAAGGGTTTGGCCACAATGACAAATTCCCTCACAGAACTCATCGTATATGAGAAAATTGCACTAAGTCAATTTTCCGCGTCTTATAAAAAATTTCTCAAATTCAATTTGACTAAACTGTGTTTACAGATTAATAGCTCTATATGTGCTCTTGATTTCCCAATAGGTGTAATTCCGCGAGGTCGAAGGGTTTGGCCACAATGACAAATTCCCTCACAGAACTCATCGTATATGAGAAAATTGCACTAAGTCAATTTTCCGCGTCTCATAAAAAATTTCTCAAATTCAATTTGACTAAACTGTGTTTACAGATTAATAGCTCTATATGTGCTCTTGATTTCCCAATAGGTGTAATTCCGCGAGGTCGAAGGGTTTGGCCACAATGACAAATTCCCTCACAGAACTCATCGTATATGAGAAAATTGCACTAAGTAAATTTTCCGCGTCTTATAAAAAATTTCTCAAATTCAATTTGACTAAACTGTGTTTACAGATTAATAGCTCTATATGTGCTCTTGATTTCCCAATAGGTGTAATTCCGCGAGGTCGAAGGGTTTGGCCACAATGACAAATTCCCTCACAGAACTCATCGTATATGAGAAAATTGCACTAAGTCAATTTTCCGCGTCTCATAAAAAATTTCTCAAATTCAATTTGACTAAACTGTGTTTACAGATTAATAGCTCTATATGTGCTCTTGATTTCCCAATAGGTGTAATTCCGCGAGATCGATGGGTTTGGCCACAATGACAAAATCCCTCACAGAACTCATCGTATATGAGAAAATTGCACTAAGTCAATTTTCCGCGTCTTATAAAAAATTTCTCAAATTCAATTTGACTAAACTGTGTTTACAGATTAATAGCTCTATATGTGCTCTTGATTTCCCAATAGGTGTAATTCCGCGAGATCGAAGGGTTTGGCCACAATGACAAATTCCCTCACAGAACTCATCGTATATGAGAAAATTGCACTAAGTCAATTTTCCGCGTCTTATAAAAAATTTCTCAAATTCAATTTGACTAAACTGTGTTTACAGATTAATAGCTCTATATGTGCTCTTGATTTCCCAATAGGTGTAATTCCGCGAGGTCGAAGGGTTTGGCCACAATGACAAATTCCCTCACAGAACTCATCGTATATGAGAAAATTGCACTAAGTCAATTTTCCGCGTCTTATAAAAAATTTCTCAAATTCAATTTGACTAAACTGTGTTTACAGATTAATAGCTCTATATGTGCTCTTGATTTCCCAATAGGTGTAATTCCGCGAGATCGATGGGTTTGGCCACAATGACAAATTCCCTCACAGAACTCATCGTATATGAGAAAATTGCACTAAGTCAATTTTCCGCGTCTTATAAAAAATTTCTCAAATTCAATTTGAATAAACTGTGTTTACAGATTAATAGCTCTATATGTGCTCTTGATTTCCCAATAGGTGTAATTCCGCGAGATCGAAGGGTTTGGCCACAATGACAAATTCCCTCACAGAACTCATCGTATATGAGAAAATTGCACTAAGTCAATTTTCCGCGTCTTATAAAAAATTTCTCAAATTCAATTTGAATAAACTGTGTTTACAGATTAATAGCTCTATATGTGCTCTTGATTTCCCAATAGGTGTAATTCCGCGAGGTCGAAGGTTTTGGCCACAATGACAAATTCCCTCACAGAACTCATCTTATATGAGAAAATTGCACTAAGTCAATTTTCCGCGTCTTATAAAAAATTTCTCAAATTCAATTTGAATAAACTGTGTTTACAGATTAATAGCTCTATATGTGCCCTTGATTTCCCAATAGGTTTCATTCTCCGAGATCGTAGGGTTTTGTAGCTGTAATCGTATTCGTTAAAAAAGTGCGAAATTTACTATACAAATTGTACTGTATGTATGGGAGAAAAAAATTATCGCATGCTACATTTTTTAAAAAACGTATTTAACTTGACGTATTTATCTTCACACACATGATAACATATATAACTCAACATATTTATCTTCACACACATTAATTTATATAAGCACTTACATGTTTATGTATTCCCTATTTTTTGTTTTTTTAATTATGTATTAGATTACAAGTCCAGTTTGTTTGTTTTTTTAAACCTTTCAAATATTTCTGACTGACTGATTGTGTGAATGTTTGATTACTATAACGATAGTGAAAACATTTTTAGGAATCTCAGTCATTCCTAAAAGTATTCCTCTTAAATTTTATTCGGAAGGTCAAGAGTTGAATAAACTGTGAAGGATAAAATCGTTTGAAATAATTTTATTTTGTTTGATAAAGTTTAATTTTTTTTTTTTTTTTTTTTTTTGAAAATATTAATTTTATTAAATTATAAACATTTTTTTTGTTAAGAAAAACATAGAATTGTTTTGATTTTGTTTTTTTTTTTTTAATTACTATAAAATTGATAATAACACATAAACATTCTGTTACCCAGTTGATCAAAAAGTTACATGACCTTCAATTATGTGATGAAAAACAATTTCGTCGTAAACACATCTAAAGTGTTTTCGAGCAACGAATTTATTAAATGATGAATTTCGATAATGTTGTTATTCCTAATGAAACTTTAAGATCAGAAGAATAAATTAAATTAAATGTTTTAGGAAATAAATTATTCGTTAATAATTTTTAGTTGAAAGCAGAATAATTGTCTTTCGAAATTGAAAAGGAAGTGTTTTTGGACCAAAAAATTTACGAGATAATCAGTATATGAAAGAAGTTTTATGAATTTTAAAATATTTAATTTAAAATTTAAAATCCATAAACATTAAATGTGGGGCTTGCGTGACAACTTTTAATTAGAATATTTAAAAACTTCCCTCCACAGCTATTAACATCAGCCATAAATAAAACTTGCAACAAGGCTCTAAAGCCTCTCTTTGAAAATGATTAACTGGTAAAAAAAATATGGCCATATACAACAAATAACATGAAATAATGGGGCATCCTTTAATTTTGAATATTAATATTTTTACTAAAACGGCTATAGCAATTGACATTCTGTCGAATTTACAAGCGTTTGTCTATAACGGTTCGAAAGATAGGCGCATATAAGTAAATTGACATCAATTATGGGGGCACTCTTTAATTTTTAGATTTATTTTTGTACAACCTTTTGTTATTACGAGCACTAATTTTAAATTTTAAAGTGGTGCCCTTTACAATTCATAATACACGTAAAAAAATGTATGTGGTATAGGGACACCCTTTAATTTTTAAGATTATGAACCGTTTTTAAAACGGGACCAATCTAGAAGCATAAACTATAAAACCACAAAAAATCTTTAAAATCGGTTTAGAAATGAATCGTGTTCTGCAGGCATAAACATAAAAAAGCAACAATCAGACGAATTGATAACCTCCTTTTATTGATGTCAATTTAAAAAAACGAAGAATGAAAAGTCTCCAAATCGCTCACCACAAATTTCCGTCCCCAAACTTATGTTGAAATCCCAAATTTTGGGAAAATTCCCCTCATCTGGCTACACTGTTTGCGATGTAGATTCTTTAGAAACTCACAGGAGAACTTGCAAGGGATCGCACCGAAGATTTTGAGTGTTTTATATTAAAACAGTTGGTCAGCCCATCATACCGGGATGATTCTAAAACGACTCACAGTCGGGGAATAGTAATTTAATAAAAAACAACCTCTATCAACTGAATGGCCTGGTTGCAAGGAAATTTTACAAATTAGAACTTAAACAGCCCAATTATAAACAAAAAATTTCGCACGAGGTTTTTTACTTTTCCCTTTTCGCACATTATGAATTTATTCCCGTTTTTATTGATTGTGGAAAGCAAATAAAAAAAATGGGGGAAAAACAAAACAGCTCCCAAAAACTAAAAATTCGTGTTACCAAACATTTACATTCTAAAGTCTATGATGCCGTAAGATTGACATTTTTATGATAAAGTAAATTTTCTTGGACTTATTGTTCTAAAAGAAATTCACAGAAAAGTAAAATAGGTAGGTATTTAAGAATATTCTTTAAAAATAAATTTCTAGAAAAGAGAAAAAAATTGAAAATTATTAAAAAATTTTGAAAATTATTAAAAATTTTTCATATATACTCTATAAATATATAATAAAATACATGTTAACATCAATCAAGTTCAAACTAATCTTTCTAATTAGTGTTTAATTAACGTACAACTAAATTTAAGAAATGACTATTGTTTAGTTCTTGTAATTTTGTACGTTAACTGTTGTACAAATATTTATTAAAGAAAAAGAAAAGCAAACATATAAATATTCTTAATGTGGAATATAAAAAATAATATAAAAATTCAGAAAATATTTTATAGTGTGGTGGTAGAAGGTGGTCTGTTGTTTCTTCAACATAAAGTAGGTATATATATACATACATACATATACACAAATAATAAACCACCATTATGTGTTTGCCAATTTACATTAAAAAAATACTGTTCTTAAAATGACAGTAAATGGAAGGTTGATGATTTATAACTTCTGCAACACTATTTTTAAAGTTGATGTAATTGTAAAGTACGTAAAAATAGAAAAATGTTTATCTACCAACTTGTATTAGGTATTTTTTAAAAGTGACCTACATATTTGTAAGGTAAGAATTGGTAGACATTACTACAATAACAAAAATACTTACAAACAAAAACCGTATATTCATGAATCTACAAACTTATAAACGCCGAAATAAATCCAAAATAGCACTAAATAGAAATCAGGCAACACTATACGTCATACAGCACAACAAATATACAGTTGTATGTTTCCGTTTCTATTTCATACAGATTGATATAGATATAAATAGAAGTGCGTGTGTTACTTTGTTTCATTCAAATATTTTTTGTATTTTAAATACATGTTTTTTTTTGCTAAACAACACCTTAATTTATTTTTGGCAATATTGTTTATAGGTATGTAGGTAAATTTTATTTTTAATACATTATGGTTAACTGCCAACAAACAGGCGACAATCACACGTTCTGCTTGCTGAGGCCAGGCGGCTGAGCAGTTTTACACTCTCACTATTTATTTCTTTTTCAATTATAACAACAAAAAACTATGGTTATGTTATACCATATTAAGACACTTTTTTTTATCGATAATTTTTTCCTTTTGATACATTTAAATCAATTAATACACTTATGTTTATTTTACTGTAATTGAAATACATGTGTATCAAATATAAGGATTTTTTTAATGGACTTGTCGTCTAACAACCGCTGCATTTACTTGCCTTGCACGATTACAACGTTTTTTTGCGAATTCTCAATTATGACTACAGAATTTTAAGATTCTTTTACTCTTCTTCGTTTTCTTTTTGTTTTCTTATTGTTTGGTGCATTGTTGTTGTTGTTAGCGTACAACACATATTTTGGGTTGACATTTTTCAATTTTGCTGAGTTACCACATTTTTTGGGAACTTGCCTGATATTCGGTTGTTATTACAGCCGAATATTTAAAATGATACTACAAATTACTACTTAATACTAAGAAGACACGTTAGTTTTTTAACAATAAATAATAAAATATAATTTAAAATTAAAGACAACTCATGATATAACTTCTCCATAATTTACATTATGCTTAGTGATTAACATGCCTACAAAAATTGTATTCCCATGCGCACATAGCCGTACGAAAAATTTTTCTACTGCAAACCTACGTCATCATAGAATGAAAATGATTGTTTGTTGTAAAATGTGTAAGGAATTTTTGGTGCAGAACTGGAAATAACTACATAACTTCTAAACGAGTGCATCGATTTGAACAAAACTTTAAATGGGCAGAAACGAGATGCAGTCGAGTGAAACTATTCGCAGAAAAGCTATTTCGGCTACCAAAGTTTTAAATTTTTACCTATATAAAAACTCTTATAAAAATTATTTATTTCACAAGTTATTAGTTATTGTTAATTAGTATTTCTATTAAAAAAAATATATAATAAACGTTATTAATTTTGAAAATAAAACCAAAATATGTAAAGGATAACTTTTTCATTAAATTTCCTTTCTATGGATAAGCAGTGGTATTTAAGCTCCATATATCAACAAATGGCCTAAATAGGAACACTTCCCTAGAACTAACCCGTTTTTTATACCCTTCGCTACAAAAATTTGAAAAAGGGTATATCTAAGTTTGTCATTCCGTTTGTAATTTCTACAATATCAATTTCCGACCCCATAAAGTATATATATTCTGACTTCTTATGCATAGCGAAGTCGATTGAGCGATGCCTGTCTGTCCGTCCGTGTCAATCGATCAGATATAGGGTCGAAAGAGGCGCTATTGGAAATCAGTATGATCGGTCCATGTCCTTCGAGACAGCATGAAACACCATACCACGCCTACTTCTAATTTTTTCATGTCATTTTGAACAATAAAGTTCACCAATCAAAAAAATAAATATATGGGGCGATAGCGAATATAAAAATGAGAAAAGAATATCAAGTGAAAAAATGGACGGTCGCCCATATTTTCCGAGTTACGGAACTCTAAAATTTTCAAATATTTTAAAATATCAATATGGGTATCATTTTTAAGCTTTTGAAGAGATTTTCTTAAAAATGCTTAACCCATTAGGAGCTAATGTTATTTTTATGTAAAATAATGTATATGCAGTACCCATTTTTTTTAATTTTCTGTCATCCTTGTATTTGCTTTTTTGATTGGAGTTACTTCACTAGATTTACAAAGATGGTGAAGGGTATATAAGATTCGGCATAGCCGAATATTGCACTCTTACTTACTTAATTTTTCTTTGTAAGTCTTGCTCTTTTGCCATTCTAAGATCCAAGTGAGTTGGAGGTGCCATGCCCTTCTATTAAAATTGTTTATGCTTTTGACCATTTTTAATAACCATTAAAACAAACTTTATTGAATGATTTTAAAAATGTTTATTTAATTACTTCATAATAAACTTAATACTATGAACCAGTTAATTAATCATTATTTATGATTTCATTATTCAAAGGCTGTTAGAAAACATTGCTAATTTTTAATAATTTATTTATTATTTAATATTTTTATTATTACTAAAAATTATAAACAAATAAAAAACAATTAATATATATATATATATATATATATATATATTAAATAAAGCTTTTTATAAATATCGGCTAAAGAAAAGATCTTTGGTATTATTTTTTCTTTTTCGTGTGTGTTTTAATTTGTAAGGATTTTAAAATCAATTTTACTTATATTTAATTCGATATATTGACTTAAAAAAAATAGTGCAAATGTACTGTCTGAAATTTGATGAATGTTTGTGGTGCTTTTTTAATAATATTTTTACTAATGGCAAGATTTGTTCGATTTATTTATTTTTTTAATTAAATAGGTATTAAACAAAAAAAAAAAAAAAACATTTTTTAAGCAGGGCTTAGATAGTTTTATTTTGTATTTTTTTATGTTAATAAGAAATTGCGTTGTCAAATACTGTGTTAATTTTTAAAGAAAACATTAAGTTACATTCTGTTTATGTTTAAATTTTTCATTTATTTTAAATATATTTTAGAAATCAAAGGAACATATTATTTTAATATTTATTAAAATTATATTATGTTTAAATTAAAAATATACAATAACTTAAGCCTGACTTATTTTTTTTGATTTGCTTATAAACTTAAATAAAATTACTCGTAAGTGATTTCATCTGCAGAATGGTTTTATTAACGTTGTTCTAAAAACTTATGAAAACAAATAATTTAATAATAGTTTAATAGTTCTAATTTTTATGACGGTCTTTTTTATAATAATAATAATTATTATTATTAATTTCCATTTTTATTTTCAATATTTGGCTAAGTATTGAAAACCAAATATAATTTTTTAAAAAGACCTTGTAAAAAATAGAATTATTAAATAATAGAAAAGGTTAATAAGCTACAGTAATTAAATAAATAATTTTAATAAAACACAAAAGTACCGTTAACAAAATTTATAATTTCTTATAAAATATTTAAGTGTTTATTTTTTTTTTTTTTTTAGCAAAATGCTAAATTTTAATTGTGCTGTTGATCAAATAAATTTATTCTATTGGCATTCATTCTACATAATTACTTATTTAAATTTTTAAACAAAAACAATTAAAAACGAAACTTGATCATTGTTTGGCAATTTGGCTCAATATTCACTCACTCTCTGTTTTTTTTTTGCTTCAAGTGACGTAGGAAAAAAGATATATTATTTCCATTGATGAATATTTTTCGTACGCTCTATTTAATTCGTATTTATTTTGTGGGAAAATCGGGCCAATAATTGATATAATATCTATGTGTAGTGCCTTCGAATAAACGATCTAACCAGTTGCTAAGACCATCTAAAAGATTTTCTTCCAAAAGTATTTTTGGTTCATTATCATCCGAATCATCAGAATTATCTACCGTAAAGAAGGTGCCACTTTCTGGATCATCAGTGCGCACCAATTGTCTGGTTATTTTCTCCATACGTTTAACGCCCCTGGTAGTTTCTGGATGTTTGGCATGATACATGCAAAAATACTTTCGATGACCATTTAAAGCAATTACAGTGCCAATACAATTTCTAGGATTTATTTGCAAGTTCTTCGTATCACACAACGATAATCTTAACAATTCAGAATACCACGACAGACCCTTTTCGATTAGCATATGGCCAAATATAAGAGTTTTATTTCTTCTATAAGGCCATACTGCCTTATGAAAGGGTGGTATTAGTTTTGTGCGAGTTTTTAAATCAGTTATCAAAATAATTGTTCTGCAGCCGGGTTTAAGTAAACGTACCATACCATTATACTTCTCAGCCCTTAGCTCATGCAGTTTAAGTTCGGGCACATGTTTATTTTCTTTTGTTACAAACTTAGAGTTGATTTGTCCCTTGGCTTTAAGATTTTCTTCCTCGCAACGTACAAAATAGACCATTACATAGCCAACGGCAAACATAAATGCAATTGTTCCCAGTAGAGACAATGTGGCTAAGATATGTTCCTCTTCTATAGAATCTATAAGATATTCATAAAAGTATAAAGCTTTCGATATCCATTCATGAATAAAGCCTTGGGCATGTTCGTCTAGTAAGTTTTTAACAAAAGCCTCATAACTCAAAGCTTCCGAGGTTTTGAGCAACTTTTGTATTGTATGATCAATACGCTGTTTGGTGTGATTTATAAGATGATCTGATGTCTGATGACCCGAGCTGTGTAAATCCAAATTGGCATCATTGACCCATTCGTATTTGACATGTGAGGTATCACGACGCCATAAAACTACAATGCGCAGTAATTTATCATCGTTGGAGCCCTTTGATATGGCATTGATAAATTCCATTTGTTTCTCTTTGAAAATATAAGCAAAACGAACTTTTTCCAAGCTGTAACCGCTTTGGAGTGCAATATTTCTTAAAGCACCACGAGCAAAGTTGTGCTCATCAGAATTTTCAGTGATAAGAACAACACAAAGACGCTTTCGTGGTCGATTCCATTCAGCCGGACAAATTCCCTCCAATATCTCTTGAGATGATAGACGTGGTAGTGTTAAATACTGATTAGATGATATAATACTGTTGAGAGTCTGAGTTGGAATCTCAGACATTGACACACTAGCCACAGGACGTTCTACATATTCATTAAACAACAACAAAGTGTCCAGTTTTGGATGTATTTGGAAACGTTTCTTTATTTCTGCGCAATTGGCCTTATCCAAATACACAAAACCAAAAGCCACTCTGCTGCGAAATGCAAATGCGGCTATTAAATATCTCAGTCTGGTCTGATTCCTAGGTTCCAATATTAAAGCCCTCACCTTGTTGTCCATCCAGCCATTTAAAAATGCATCAATATTGTCATCATCGACTGTAGTGCCAATACGACTGGGTAGTTTTTTCCTGATAAACTCGACCATCTTTTGCGAGGTCAAAGTTGATTCGCGGTAAATATAATTGTGGCCATTTAAAACCAACACCAGACTGGGCAAGTCACTTAAGCCGGCCATACGAAAAAGACGCTGCTCATGAGCAGCATTGACCGTAGCAAATTGTATTCCCAAGGGTTCTAAAATTTCAACGAGCTTTTTAAATGCTCCCACCATGTGGGTGCATCTAAAACACCAGTCATTGTAGAACATTAGAATATACGGCACTGTCTGGCTTTTGGCCAATATAATCTGTTCATAGTACTTTGTAGTTATGGACAGCTTGTGATATACACTTATATCATGGTCAAAGAAGAACTTTTTTCCAAAGAACTCTTCTAATGGATCGGGTGCATACCTGCCATACTGGCTGTAGTCATGTTTTTGCCGAAACATATGAGAATCCTCACTGGTGACACCATGTTGATCATACAGGCGACGACGGTCAACATCACTTAATAATTCATAAGCTTGTTTTATCTGAACAAACTTTAGTTCAGCATCAGGATTTTTATTTTTATCTGGATGCCACTCCTTGGCCAATTCTTTGTATGCCTTTCGTATCTGCTGGGTATTGGCATGTCTGTCTACACCAAGAATTTTATATGGATCTTCGGATGCAGACAAAAAAGCATTCACTCCACAGCTTATTATAAAAATTATAACAAATATATTCTTTAAATTAACCGCAATCATTGTAAAAATTTGAGTTTTATTTTCAGGAAAAACTAAAATAAAAATTTACTTTTATTCAATCAATATAAGTGTTAGCAATTTAACGACTTGTCCGCCAAAACTAGCGATTTCGAAAACTGTTTCAGCGATTTGAAAACTTTTTTACAATTTGTGTCTTTCTTAAAAAAATAATTCGTTTCAATGAATTTTGGCTTTAATAATATCAGTTACTTGTTTGTAGAGCTTGTTAAGAGTTTATTAATAACACACATTTGTAATCATGGCGCAATAATTTACCTGGTGATTGCAGTTTAACCCCTGATTATTTATTTTTTTTTTATTTTACATACAAACTCTTTTGATTTAAAATGTCGTAGTACATATTAAAAAGGTGTGCCTTAAAAAGATACTGCACTGACTTGATAAGTAATTGCGTGTAATATTTAATTGCTTACATAGAAAGTTGTTTTTAAATTTAACTATTAATAACGACAGAAATACAAACAAAAAACAAAAGCAAGTAAGAACAACAACTCCTCCAACATGTGTACGTGAAAAAATTAACTCAAAGTTTATATACGTCTCAGTCTATATTCTTCTAAATATTACTCCCAAATATAACTTAGTCGTATTTTAAAAAACGATTTTATGCCTAAAGCCTAAAACTCTGTTCAGTTTTTCTTTCTTGAATCACGAGAAAATGTTGCAGGAGTAGTACTCTGTTTTTACTGATCAAAAAACAGGAAATGTGTGTGGCAACATTTTATCAAAGACTTGAAATAATTTTGTTTAAACAACAGTTGGTCATGTATCTGTTTTTAACATTTCTAATACAATAGTGTATACGTAAAAACAATAAAATGTTAAATTCTTTCAAATCGGGAAATAGACACCTATTGTAAAAGTCAAATTTTCCACAAATTCGAAGAGAGTACCAGGCTTAGCACTGCCCCCTAACACTTGCCAAAATTCCACAAAACTAGATTTGATTTTTATTTAAAGTCTCGAAGCAATTAAGCGACTTAGTTAAAAAGCTGATCACAGTTATTTTAAATACATTGCTTGTTCGCTTCATGCTTCGTTATTTTCTTGATTCGCTTTAACAAAAACTAATCTAAATTAAAAGCACGGGAAACATTTATAAAATTATTTAATTTTCCAAAAACTTATAAATTATATATACATTTCACTACAACAACATTTTAAATAAACTAAAGATTTTTGTCCAAGCAAGAACGTAAAGACAAAACTCAAAACAACAATAACCAAAAATGATTCTAATTTTCTTTCTCCACTCTATACGGATGACTTTTTTCAGATCTTTTATATAGTTAAAAGATAATGAAAACTGAATTATCACAAAACTGAATTAGCACTTTGCATATTGTTGAGTTAAATTAAAATCACGGGAAACATTAATAAAATTAATTAATTTTCAAAAAATTATTGTGCTATTTTTATATTATCCCGATTTAAATTATAAATCACCGATATTGAGGGTGAATCTAGTTATTAATTTCATTTAGAGTGTTTATAAGAAATAGTTATCGACATTGTTGAAATGTGTAGTGTTGGAAAGTTTTATTTTCAACAGTGTTAACGTTGTTACATTTAAGAAAGAATTCAATTTACATAAGGTTAAAAAACAAAAGGGCCGTTAAAAGGTCAGAAAATATTAATTTTAGAAGTTACTGTTTCAAATGGTAAGTATAATTTGTAAATTGAAAAGAAAATAATCAATTCAGTATTTTTTTTAGAAATTACGGAAATGTTTTAATAATCATATTCTAAAACTTGATGCGTACTTGAGCAGAGTATATTTTCTGTCGTCAAATTAAATTTATGGCAACAATTATTTAATATTTGATAAATTTAGTAAACAAACTCACTACTACTTGAATTCAGTGGCAAATTTAATAATTTTCGCCGTTGCTAGAAATACTATACTCCATATATAAAAAATCAGCACAAAATGTTTTTTTTATGTAACGGGCACTGTCTGGTAAATTATTTCGCTATGAATTCAACTTGACACAAACTTTTTGCTTAATTGAATGCAAAGTGAATTTAAATAATGCATTTACCCAAGGCGAATCAAGTAGCAGGCGACAGCGCAGGTGAATTCATTCGATGTCGCCGCATATATTTTATATATGGAGTTTGACCAAGGCGAATTCATAACAGGTATACTCACGGCGACAATGAATACAACACTGCGAAAGAAATATGCACATTTTGTTTTTGTACTAATCGTCTTCGGCTGTCAAAAACAAAGAAGTACAATGACACATTATAACTTTTGACATTCGAAGAAGAAAAAAGTCACAAACGCAAAAATTGTGACCTGGGCTGTCAGGACCGCCTGTTATTAATTCGGCTTGGAGTTTGACAGTGGTGATTATCAGCAAAAATCACGAATACTCCTGCGCTGCCATCTAATTGTCTCGCTTTGACTGAATAAAAGACAGCTGATTACCGGGTTGCCACAGCAACGTACTATAAGCAGGAATGCGCATTGTGTGATGAAAGCAATCTATTTGTGAGAGTGAGTTTTAAGATGTTCGGGAATCTTAAGGGGAGTCCTTCAAAGTTTGCAACTACTGTGCAGTCGTACTTTTGGCCACAAAAAATATCAAAGTTTTCTTTTGCTTACTTAAATTTGGGTGAAGGTTTTCTGATGAGCTGATATTTTAATTTGCGAAAAAGCATAGAAACCAGATTCCTCTCTTACAATCACTTTTAGCGGATTATTTAACATAAAAACAATAGTATTTTGTTTTTACCAATATATTGTTTCATCTTCCAAAACCACATATTTACATTTACACGATCGATTTTATTGTACATTCATACATACATATATTATCAAAAATTATACAATCTAATAACAGCTGAGCTACTCTAATGAAACAATTATTATAATAAATATGTTAACTTGACAGAAGTTATAAATAAATTTTAAGATTAAAATGTCTCATTAGTTTTGTATTATGTTATGTTTAAATTAGTTTATATATTATTGTGTTTTGTTAGTGAACCGAAGTTAATAGCGAACGGTTGTAAATCTACATTTTATCTTTTGTAAGATGAAAGACATTAAAGTTTTTATACATATGATTCATAAGGTTGTTGCAATAAATACGTTTTAAAAAAATTGAACTCCAATGAATGAATGTTTTTTTATGTTTTCATAATTCTTCAAAACTATTACAACCTTTCTAATGTTTTAAAGTTATATTTCAAGCAAAGAACTATAATATATAAACTTCAACTTTTTTATGTGAAAAATAAGAAAATAAAATGAACAAAGATTATATTAATTACTTACTAAAGGTTAGCTAATAACAAGACTTATTAAAGTATGCCTAAGTAAGAAGTAGAAAAAATTATAAATTTTTGTTTTTAAACATTTATCAACGTTTGCGAATTAATGACAGCTATCGTGTTAAGCAAAGTAATCTGTTCATCATTTCTTGCGAAATGTTGTCAAAAGTCCATATAAGAACAATTACAGCGAAATAAATAAAAAAAACTGTTGCTGAAGTAGTATTCTGTTTATAGCATAGTACTCTGTTCATCATTAACAGAAATAAATAATAAATAATGTTGCTAAAGAGGTACTCTGTTTATTTGTGAAAAAGTCGCGAATTGTTTCTTGCAACATGTTTTTTGCTAAAAACTGTTTCCAGAAACATTTTACAACTACGAAATAACATAAACCACATATTTTTCGTACGGAATTTTTAACAACCATTTTTCTGACCGTTTGTTTAGTTTTATTTTTGTGGTCAAAAAAATTTAAAAAAGAAAAATGAAAAAAGAAGAAAAAGACAGAAATGAATTTAATGACGCTGAAAAGTTTGTTTATTACTGCATTCAAAAATATAAACATTTTTGGGATAAATCCCAAAAGCTTAGATAAGTATTTCTCTTCCGCTTAATAGTTTTTAAATTTTTTCCAGACACTCAAAATTTAAACTTGTGTTTTTTTTTGTTTACACTGTTAAAATAATATCGTTTTCTTGAAGGCGATTAAAGCTATAATTATCTGCTAAACCCAAGGCGAATTAATACAGGTGACCGCACGGCTACAACAATCCAACAACACAAAAAACAATAGTCAGTTTGTTGCTACAAAATTATGTTTGTTGTCAAAAAATATTGTAAAAAAACAAACAAAATAAAAAAATATATTTGATGAAAAAAAAATAGTTGTAATTATCAGAATAAGGAAATTATAAAAATTAAGTTACATAAAAATAAAAATACAGGAAAAGTGACCAAAATTCTTTTGTACCACTAGTTTGCCCAAATCACATGCATCGTTCCATTCTTGCACGTTGACCATTTGAAGACTAACATAATCTTCCACAAAGAAACCAAGAAATTATAAATGTGTTAACAATAATTTCATTATCTTTTTACGCATATTTTGATTATACACATCACATACGGTTCCATGTTGTGGTAGTTTTCTCTAGGAATTTCAATTGTTTGTTTTCTATGAGCAATCAAAAAAAATTAAATTAAAAAAAAATTTAACAAATTATTTATTTTTGACAAATTTTTTTGACAACTGTAATGTATACAGCTGATGGGCTTTTTCGCCAGTGGGTTCACCTGTATTATTTCGCCATGGCTAAACCGTTGTGTTGTCACCAGTAGCTAATTGTCAAATTTTTCAAGCGAAATAAAGCATGTTGCTCAACATTTTTCTCATAATCGAACAGATTTTGCGATATTTTTCTCGCAGCATGTTTTCCAACTAAAAAATGCTCTTGGCAAGATTTCTTTTTAACTACGAAATAACAAAAGCTGCACTGAATTTTTCAAAAACAGTTTTTTCAGACCCTTTGTTTTGATTTAATTTTTTTGTGTTCAAAAAATTTAAAAAGAAAAATGAAAAAAGTGTATATTTAAAAAGAGAAAAAGACAAAAATTAATTTAATGACGCAGAAAAGCGTCTTGTTTGGATGAGTATTTATTTCTCTTCACCTTCAGTAAATTTTAAATATTTTCCAGACAATGTGGTATTCTTGAAGGCGACAAAAACGATAACTATTTTCGAAAACGCTGTGTCAGCACTAGTAGTTAATTGTCAAACTTTTCAAGCGAAATAATGCATGCTGCTCAACATTTTTCGCAAAATCAAACAGAGCCAGTACAAGTCATGGCGAAATCATGTACCAGCTAGTTATATATTCTATAAAACACTTATTTTCTGTCTGTTAAACAACTTTAATATAAATATTTTCTTTTTATAAATAAATACTATTATTTTTATTATTTATTATTCTATTATTAGAAATTTTTGTCATTAATTAAAAAATTATTATTCAATTATTGAAACAATTTTGTAGAAACAAATTAAAATTGAACATTTTTAAATTATAAAAAATATATTAAAAAAATTACAAAACATAATAAAATAATATTTATTTTGGACTTTAATTTAATTAGGTGGTGGCAGTGATGAACTCATTCATTGCCTTCGTTGCAGGAAATGACAAACTCCATACATAAAAAATTAACGTCAAATTGACATTTCCTGCAACGGCAAAAATACATGAATTCGTCACTGTCACCACTTGGTACACGATTTCGCCATGGCACAAATGTTCAGACAACGTTATTTAAACATGATAACATGATATTGATACTGATGGTTAGCATGGCAAAATTAATCATCAGTTAAGGCCAGGATTCACTATCATACACAATCGTACGACTTAATCACACAAAAATCTGACAGAATTCTATCCTACTTTAAAAATCGTTTTAAAATGGCGTCGCAGGTGCCACACTGTTATACAAAAAAGATGCAAAAAAATGGATTTAAAAATTTGTTGTTTTTTCTCCTCAAAATCGAAAAAAATCAACCCTGATCGCATGGAGAAAAATATTTTATGAATTATTTCAAAAGATTATAAAATCGTACAGAAATGTCAAAAGACATTCACTTCTAATCCACACTATCATACTTTTTGACAGGTCTTACGACTGAGTGTGATAGTGAATCCTGGCCCTGAAATTCAATGCTATTTTTATGACGTTTATGGTAATGTTTTAAAATCATTAAGTTTTATGACTTTATTTTTAACTAATTATCAATGAAACATTTTTTTTAAAAGGCATTACCATTAGTAAAAATAAAAAAATGATAATTAATAAATTGATAAAAAATATTATCACTTGATGTTTTTGCTTTCTTATTTTTTAATTGTATATCGTCCCATATATATTAATTTTTTTGGTTGGAGTTACTTTATTATTCCAAATGACATAGAAAATAAGAGGTAGGCGTGGTGTGTTACCTGCTGCCTCGAAGGACATGGACCGATCATGCTGATTTCCAATAGAACCTCTTTTGACACTATATATGATCGATTGACATATTTATTTTTTTGTGAAATACTAACATGGACGGACAGACGGACATCGCTCATTCGAATTCGCTATGCATAAGAAGTCAGAATATATACACTTTATCGGGTCGGAAATGGATGTTGTAAAAATTACATACGGAATGACAAACTTAGTTCTACCCGTTTTCCATTTTCTGCGGAAAAGTGTATAAAAAGACAACATTCTTCTAAATAGATGTATTGGTACTGTACCACTAGCAAGTTGTCAAATTTTTCAAGCGGAATACCTAAAGTTGCTAATAATTTTCGCAGTTGGAGAAAAAATTGTTGATAGAACCATTTTGCTTTTTTTTAGACATGAAGAAGGAAACATTGCTTTATTTTTCACTGATTGAAGTATTTGCAGGTGTGTATGTAACATGTGTTATTGAAATTTAATTGATATGTTAAGCCTGATGCTCTGCTCGATAATGTGAAAATTGTTGAACAACATTAATTTTTTTATATGGAAAATTTGACATTTAAAATGCGGTGTCTATCTCGCGATTTGGATGAATTTAACGTTTTATTGTTTTCACATGTAATACGTTGTTGTTTTTAAAATGTAAGCAAAACACATTTTATCAGCTGTTGTTTAAAAATTCCGCATGAAATAATGCCTACTTGCTTTATTTTACAGCTTTATTAAAATGTTGCCAGAAACATTTCATATGTTTTTCCACAGTAAAAACAAAGTACTACTTCTGCAACATTTTTTCATTACTTTTTCATACAAATCTTTTTCATACAAATCTTTTATACATGTAGTTTGACAGCATTCCGCATGAAAAACTGGACAAAGGATCATGCTTTAAGAAAACAGCTATTAGAGAGGTTTATGTCTCAAAAAATGATACAAAAACTTTTTAGCAATATTTCTTAATTTCGAGTCTGTACTAAAAATTACGAAAGTTTGGACCAGTGATGTCAGAAATTTTATAGAAAATAATATTAATTTTAGAAAAAAAAAAAATCTTCAATATTTTTTATTCTTTATTACGTGTTGTCACTTTTAATGAGGTTACCATAAATACACAAAACAAAAATATATGTACATGCAAATGTAAGTGAAATTTAAAAAAATTCAAAAATTTTATCTAAAAAAATTTTGGAGATCAAATGCTTATGATTTTATTTTCGGCCATACCGAAGGTTGGTACAACGCAAAAACAAACTTACAAGACGAGTTACAGAGAGAACATCAAAGAAATGCTTTGGGTTGTGTGTGGACTTCCTCAAACCTAATTAATATTAATTAAATAAGTTGGTTAAATAGATGATGTTTACAATGTACACAACCTAAGCTTGATAGATGCGAAGAATGCTGATGAAAGATGTAGTGATCCAAAAAATGTTTTTTTTTTTTGGAAAACGTCCACAGACATTTATAAATAATTTTTGTCTCTAAAAATTTTTAGAAATTAAAAAATAAAAATCTATTTTAATTTATTTATGTTGAATAAATTTTAACAGCAAGTTGCAACTAAAATAAAAAAATTTTAATTTTGGGAAAAAGATTTTCAAATCTTATTTTGATTAAAAAATCTATACAATTAAGGTAAAATTTTCATTCAGGCATTGCTGGCTTGGTAAAATATAAGAAAATTATACATGTTGCGTGAAGCCTATAAAAGTTACAATAAATGTAACCAACTATATCACGTTTAAATACATTCGAAAGTTAAGAACCTTTAAATACATACATCTTGATTGCGTTTGGGTTGAAAAGCCATATAAAATTAAAACTTATGCAGATGAAATTAAAATCATGACAAAGAGACTGGCTCATTGGTAGAAACTCTACATTTGATCTTATTTGCAAGCAACTACTTTAAAAAGTGATTTCGAAACCTCTATGGCGTTAAGAGGATAAGAATTGACGCTAAATTACTATTTTCGCACGATTTCTGATCGACTTTAATTAAGAAAAAGTTTTATGTTATTCTTGTCTTTGGACTGAACACATTTCCAACTGTCTACGTTTTTTTTTTTTTTTTTATTTGTACATCAGCCATCGCATTATTTTCTTTTTAGTACAGAATCTGACTCCTTTATTTACCGACGGCATCATAGATGAGATAGAGATCGTTGCTCTACTAAACTTAGGATACCTTTCGTGGCATCTTTACATTTTTTGTGTATGACATGTTTTTCACTAAGAGCCTATCTATTTTAAGTCGCTGCGACAAAATGAGTCTTATCTGATAAGTGATCTTTAGAAGCCATTAAGTTGTTTAAAAACGCCATGTATTTTCGTATGTTTTTTCGGTTGCCAAAAAATTGCTGTTTGTTTTTTATTTTTTTTTTTTTTTTTTTTTTGATTAATACTTAAAACTCTCATTTAGTCAAAAAAAAAATTGTCTAGACTTTAATGCTTTTGTGTTTTTTAAATCCTTTATCCAAATGTCAAATTTTAAAAGTTAAGACGTTCTAAGTTTATCAAAAATATGGAAGAAAGTTCCCTGATAAGTAGAGCAATCACAAAGTGTCCAGAGGCACCAACAGGCTACGGAACTAATCAATTTCAGTACATTTATTTAAGGTTTCATTTTAATTATTAGCACGCTAGAAGTTAACTAATACAAAATTTATTTATTTAAAAATTGAAATTTAAAAAAATATTTTTTAATTTGCGGGTTTACTTACGAACTGACCAATTACCAAGCAGCAATCAGCGAGATGGTCATATGAATAAATTTACACTTTCTTCAATCTATTTCAGTGATAACAATGAAATAAAGATTTTAAAAATAAAAATTTAGCCTTGTTTTACTAAAATTGTAATTTATAAACCAAATCTAGATGTTTGTTTTGTTACATTTCAAGTTGGCTCTAAATATCTTTTCATTTATTTAGTCTGTATTAAACAAAATCTTGTTAAGATGATAAGCAATTGTTTATATGTAAATTTTTAGTGAATGTAAAGTAGTTTTATTAAATTAATACATTTTATAACATCTTTACAAAAAGCTTTTTTTTATCATATTTTATGTCTCTTCACTAAATTTTTTGAAAATAAACTTGAATCTTGCGAACCTTCAGCATCATAAAAATAACATTTAAAAACATTTTCCAATTCTGAAATCTGTAATATTTTTATAATTTTAAGTAAATTGTGTTTTTAATTAAGTTTTTCCATTCATATTATTTGCATTATTTTGCAAGAGAATTCGTAAATAATTCTCTTTTATCTTTGTATAATTTGTATCTCTTTAACTGGTAAGCGAATTAAAAAATTGTATCAACCAGTTTTCTAAATAGTACCTAACACATAGTTTTAAATTTTACTTTTTTATTTACTTTTATTGACTAAAAAAAACATTGACATTGGCTTAAGACAGGGATGGTAAACACAATTAAAACAATTAAAGAAGGGAAAATTTACATATATTAAATTATTTGCATAAAAAATCTTTTTTTCGTGCTATTTTTAATTTTGTATCCCAATTTAATAATTAAATCACCGATATTAATTATTGAAGGTGAAAGCATGTCTCGATGGCCATTTGGCTAAAACAATAATAAATAACAATGATTCTATTTTTCTTTCTCCACTGTATACGGCTGACTTTTTTTCGGCTCTTTTATACAAGGTGATGAAAAAAAACACTACGATAATTTATTTCTATGCACGGGCACTTTGCAAATTATTAAATTAAACTAAAGAAGGGGACGTTTACATACATTAATTAATTTAAAAATTTTTTTTCGTGTTAATTTTAATTTTTTATCCCGTTTTAATTAACACATTTAGCTAAATTTTTTTTTGAATTTTTAAATTTTATATAAACTATATGAGCAGTTGCGAAATGGCCACATGGATTTGCTTTCACCGCATTTCATTTTGTAGTTCAAAATAATAAATATTTCATGAAATAAAAAAGGGAAATTAAACCAAAGGAAATGTTAAGTTTGATTTCATTTATTAATGTTTGTGAAACTATGAACATTACTTGAAAATATTAAGAACGTGAAATACGTTCAAATCAGAAATTCTAACAGATAACTAAGCTTAAGGCAGTAAGTACTCTCTTCTAATTGCACTTGAAAAATAGCTAGTGGCTCCGAAACAACGATTTAACCCTGGTATATACCATTTGAAGAGAACTGAAGCCAGACTTCATGAAACCAAATCATAAAATATTAATGAAACAATTTTGAAGATGTAGCGTGGTGTTAATATTGTGTTAAATATGTCAAATGTAGACAGCATTATGGCAACATTTATTACAAAGTGTAGAAAATTTGATTAATGAAAGTTGCTGAAAGTTTTTTTTATTGCAGCGCCAATATTATTCGATTATCGATTTTCCTTGAATATTTTTTTAATTTTTTATTTAAATTTTTTTTTTTTTATTTATTTTGTTTTTGCCAAAGAACATCAATGAAAAAATAAAAATTGGGATTTATTTACATATTAAACATAAAATTGAGTAAAATTATTTTAATAAAATAATTAATGTTGATCAATATATTTCACTCTGTTCATCCTTTCATGCGAAATGTTGACAAAAGTCCACATAAAAAAATTACAGCGAAATAAATAAGAAATAATGTTGCTGAAGTAGTACTCTGTTTATTTATGAAAAAGTCGCGAAATGTTTCTCGCAGCATGTTTTACAACTTGGCAACATTTTTTTTCAACTATGAAATAATATAAGCAGCACTTTTTTCGTACGGCATTTTGTAAAAACTATTTTTTCAGACCATTTGTTTTGATTTATTTTTTTAAAAAAGAAAATGAAAAAAGTATACATTTAAAAAGAGAAAAACACAAACATTTATTTATTATTTCTCTTTGTCTTCAGTAAACTTTAAATTTTTTCCAGACAATGTGGTTTTCTTGAAGGCGAACAAAACGGTAACTGTTTTCTAAAACGCTGTGTCGGCACTAGTAGCTAATTGTCAAATTTTTCAAGCGAAATAATGCACGCTGCTCAACATTTTTCGCAAAATCGAACAGAGTACTAGTCTTTAGAAGAAAATTTGCATTTTTATTGCAACATTGGTTACAATTCTGCACGAAATGAGTGCAGCTAATATTATTTCGCCGTTAGAAAAATTGTTGCCAAAAAAAAATTTTCCTGTTTATAAACATGACGCCAGAAAAATTTCATGAGTACACAAAATGAAATGCTTTTGGCAGAATTTCATACGAATATAAAATTTAAAATCGTACCCCATATGTAAATGAAAATCCTAAATTACCGCGTAAAGCCTGGTACTCTATTCAAAGTTGTGAAAATTGTTGTGCAACATTGATTATTTCATGTGCAATATTTGATATTTAAAGTGCGGTATCATTGTTTTAAAAATGTAAGTAAAAGACATACGATCGATACGATGTATGAAAAATTTCGCATGAAATAATGCCTACTTGCTTTATTTCACAGCTTTGTTAAAATTTTGCCAGAAACATTTCAATATGTTTTTCCACACTAAAAACACAGTACTACTTCTGCAACATTTTTTCATTACATTTTGATAAAAATTTTTTATGTATGTGATTTGACAGCATTCCACATGAAAAACTGAACAGAGTACCAAACTTTACTTGGTGCAATTTAAACTTCATTGTACTTTTCAGTTTAAACTTTTATTAAAACAAAAAGTACCATTATAACGGATTTGCCATCTCTGATTTAAATGCACACGCAGCAGATAATGGTAGTTACTGATGGAGGTATATAAAGTAAAATTAACGAACGTCTCAGCTTCAGTAAAAGAAGTTGCTTTCAATTATTAACGTTAACGGATAAATAAAATAAAAAAGAATTTAATATTTTGCATCGCAAAAATGAAGTGATTGATTATATATAAAAAATACGTATAAATAAAATAATAACGAATTTAATATTGTTTAAAAGTGTAAATTAATATATCTATTAAAATAACTCAAAATGAAGTTCTTATTAGTTGGGGTAAGATTTAAAGTGCTTAATTAATTTCGCAATTGTTGCAGCTAAAATAAAGAAGATATTATTTTCGATGTCTTAAATATCTAAAAAAAAAAATAATTTATTGAAGGAGAAATTTACATGATTTTTGCATTTTCTTTAGAAAATATGTATGTATGTATGTGTTGTGTATATTTAGCTTATTTTTGCATTCGAGCAAATGTTACATCCTATTTTATCTAATAATGCTGGTTTCACTTGTTTAACAACATCTTGCCAATTAAATGCAAGTCGTGGTGAAAATAGCAGATATTTGTGTGCCGGAAGTTTTCTTATGAAGTGTGTTGTTTTTAACTGGTTATTCAATCTGTAAAAACTTTTTTTATGTTCATAAATAATGAAATAAGTTGAAACTTTTTACCGCCACTTAAATTTGTAGCCAAGCAAAAATTCGGCGAAGATTTGAATGTAATTGAAAAAACTAAACTAAGTTAGGAATCTCTTTTGTTCCCATGACAATTAGATTTACCCTCCGTAATGACTCATCAACAGCTGGAATAAACTCTCGACTTCATCAGAGCTGTTACAGCAAGCCTTTTTGATTGCATATGTTAATATTTAAAAAATATAATTAAAAAAATTAAACTTAAGCCTGAATTATATCTTTAATTACTACTACTTCAATTCAGAAGAATGGTTTTCTTAATGGAAGACCTCGTTAAGTAACAACCTTAACAGGCCTGTTTGCAAACTCCTCCTTTATAAGCTTCGCTTGGTGATTGGACAAGAATCGAAGGCAACTAATGTATTAATCATTTGGAAGCAGTTTTTTTTTACCCCAAATACTTCAAGAGGCGGCCTGTGGATACTGGAGCAATTGGCTACATTTGATTAAATATTTAAGATATTGAAAAGGAAAATGTTGATTGAAAGTCTTACAAAGCATTTACTATGGGTAAAACCAATGACAAAATCCTTCTGGAGGTGCACTGAAGCAGCCAAATCATTTTCTTATTTTTAATAGCTTCGTTAAGTGTAAAGAGACTGTGGACTTCAATTTAAAGAAAGTGTCGTCGTAAAAGCCATACCCAAAGCAATATTAATGTGGGTAAAAGGATATTTTCGCATTACAGGAAATTATACAATAAATATCTTCGCAAACACACCATGAAAAGAGGAGGTGTAAGGGTCTAACAGTAAAAATAATACGGATGACATCTACATCTGAGACAGAAAGGCGAAGATAAGTAACAATTTGGGTGACAGCATATGGATGTAGATAAAATGAAAATTAAACAGAATAATTTATTTTTTGTTTTTAAAGAGAAGTAGCACTTCAGGCATTAATACCTACTTAGTTTGTAACCGTGATGCATTCTTTTAGGAAGGGGATAGATGAGAGAGAAGACAGGTGGTGAAAGGAGATAGATATAGCCATTTTATGAATTATTTAACTTCGCCGGCAAATATGCTATGAAGAAGTACCGACGAAGGAGGCTGCATGTTTTAATGTTAGATCTGATTATGTATTTAAAAAAAATATTTTTATTTTTTTGACTGCCGCAAGGGCTGAACTCAGGGCAGCCAGATTTGTATTCAACGTGCTTACCACCTTGACTACAGCAGCCTCAAATAGAATAATATTGTAGGCATTCTGTGAGAAGGTCAAAAGGATTAGATAACTTTAGAGAGAGGATCATGGCCAGCAGCATATTCAATGAAGATGCCAGTCTAAAGCAAATGGCGGCAATTATGTGATACTCTGGGATAAAAATAGAAGTGAAAAATATCAGACAACGTCTAGAAAACACTTATCTGTAGTATATGTTTGTTCGATGGTACGAGGCTTGATATTGAGAATAAAGGTCAATACTATTTTCTAATCTGAGAGGGAAAAAAGGTCGAAATAGTATTCAAAAAGTAGCAAAGCTGGTAAAGCAGTTACCGGAGGTCGATTCGCAACATTGCTGCAGAGTTTTTTTTTGCCTTAATCGGATTAGGTTGATAGATATGACATTTGATGTTATTTAGTTACTGCTTGAGACATTTGCAGTTTTTGTAGTCTTTTGTTTTAGTCGTCAAGAATTTTACCTCTATATCGGTTGATTTGACACCTTTGGATTATTTTAAGGAGTTATTTCAAGTCAACGATATATGCAGACTGTTTACTTAAATGATCCGTTTTCGAACCACTTCCGCCCTAAATGATAAAAGACCACCAATTCGCAATTTACGGCAACCTTACCCTCATTTTGTTACGTGCTATCATCAGTTTTCATTGCTGAGTCCCTAGTTTTATAGCTAGCATTTGTTCAAGACATAGATCCGCTATGGCAACCACCTTTAACAAGCTTGTGCCTGTGGCCGTAGGTCTTGTGCCAGCCGGGCACATTCTACAAGTATAATTTGCTTCAAACCTCGTCCTGGCCAGTAATAATTGAGTTTGCATGACCTATCGCTAAAGCGGTTATTCAGCTTAACATTCTTATATTATCTGCCGGTTTCTCTAAATGCGAACGAACATTTCTTTTGCATAGTTACATTGAAAACAAATTTTTATATTTTGTTTTTGTGTTCAATATATGTATGCGAAAGAAGCGTTCGTTCGCATTTGGCGATCAGCAGTATATTTGAGCACCTTACTTGCCTTCCTGCCAAGTAGCTTTTTCAGCATTATTTGAGCCTGTCTACATATATTAGCCTGATTTCACCCTTTCAGGTTGAGTGACTTCTCCCACTGGAGGACCTTTGCTCGCATTAATTCATTTCCCAGTGCTATTCCAGAGTCTGGTCTACAGAAATTTAGAGCAGATCTTCTTTTTGCTAACTTGTTTGGTGCTTCATACCCAGCTGGGCCTATCTGTCCTTTAACCAACATTATTGTTAACTCATTAACGCCTCATGCATTTTACACCGTCTGGTTATCAAGCGCAATGAAAACTTTTCTCCCATGAACCCGATTTTCCAGCATGTGATCCGACACATGCAGCAATCCAAGTAATTCTACCTGGTAAATGTAGACGTCTTCCCCAAATGCGGACTACAGGACAGATTCAGAAAGAGCTCCTGAATCACTGAAGCATCAATAAATGAAATCAATTAAATGAAAACTGTACAACTATAAGGCACCTGCATAAATTGGGACAGAGACCTGAGTAAAACAGAAAAGCAATTCTAGAGATGATAGGAGGCTTAGTAGGCGCCTGTATAGTAAAACTTATATCCTGAACTCTAATCTTACCTTACCCTTGAGCTGAAAGAAAACAAAGGTGTATTAGCGCAGTTGATGTGCTGTTTTTTAGGACAACTTGCAGGTCAGTGCTTCAAATCTTATTTTCGAATCCTTTGATTATATATAGAAGAGGACGAAGAAGCTTAGTGAAATAGCGTGCGTCATGCTTGAACTGCGTTATCTTTATGTAAATAGAATGTGCTTGCTTCTGGTCCTGAGTAGATACAGAAACAATTGTGTAAACTGGCCGCAGGCACAACATGAGTTCAAACCTCAACGAGTGACTCGAGTAAAAAGAAAAAAACAAGCTGGTTGGCAAACAGAAGATCTAGAATACAAATCTCAATAAAGCCTTAGAGCAACAAGGTAAAACATAATGTTACAGTCGTGTTTGAAATGGTTAAGACACCTGTTTGATAATCAAGTAAAAGTGAGTATTAATTTCGCAGAAGCAACATATCGTAAGTTAAAATCTCGACTGAGGCACAAACTAAAAAGAGCCAAAATTAATATAAAGTACCTCTATGTGTGAAAAAGTAAACAACATTATTATGAAATCATTATGAAAATTTTTTTTCTTTCAAGAAAGTGACAAAGAATATGAAATGCAATTTATGTATATAAATATGCCCCATTATATGTTTATAATTGCATTGCCAACATTTTTTTCGCTTGATGCACCTAACGGTCGGTTAAACATTACTTAATTAATTTTGTCTGCAATTCCAAAAAAAGGTGTTGCAAATTATCGTAAATTTCTACATTTATTATTCAATAAAGCTTTTATTGTCAAAATGCTTTGTTTTATGTCTCGGTAAACACGAAATATTTTGTGGTTCAGTTGTATTATGTTGTGTAAAACAAGTTGTTTAAGGCAACATATTCTATCAACATTTTAAACAAGCTTGTCCCATCAACATGCTTAAATAATTTGTTTATTGTTATAAGTATACATACGTATTATTTGTAGAAGAGTGGCAGATGCTGCAATGAAATTTAAGAAGATTTATCTAGATAATATCTTAAAGTGATACAGTTACCAGGTGATAGTAATAGAAAATTAATTTCTTTTCGCAATTGCTCTCACCTGGAATATATTCCCCTTGGAAATACATTTAAATAAAAAATATATCAATTGGTGCACACTAGAATTGCGCTTCTTCTGCAATCTTTTTGGAGCAACGGATACCTTTAGAACGAGCAGCTAGCCTTGATAGACTGTTTGGTTTGCTTGTGCCCCAATTTGGTAAGCAGGACTACGATTAAGTGACCTATATACTATCTTTTTTATAGGATTCTGATTGCTGGCAACTAAATTTTCAAGTACATTGTTTTCGAAATAAGTTTCAGGTTGAACTGTTTTGCTGTCTGGTTTAGAGACATTCTTAAACTAATATAGATACCTCATAAGGAGTTAACTCGGCTTTTCCAAAACCCCATGTTTTTTTAAAATAAATTTTAGTTTGAAATGTAAAACCAAGTCTCACAAAAACAATATTGATTAACGTTTACATTTTTTAAAATTAATTTTAATATTTGCCAAATACCTTTCTGTGCGTCGGCACATATTCAAATGTCTAATTGTATATCCTGTGATATACAAAAATTCAGCCTGAATGACGCTTCTCTGAATTTATATTGAGCTTAAATTACTCAGCTTTAAAATATTTTTGCGTCTTTTTAAAAATGATCTAACCTCACTATTTTGATTACCAAATCCCAAAGAGTTTAACGCAAATATAAAGTCTGTAAGAAATATAATATTTTTCCAATTCGGCCTTAAGAAACACACATTTGCAAACATTGCGATGTGCATAAATGATTTCACACAAAAAAAAAACGTGTTAACAACATGTTCAGTGACTACATATTTTCTTCAATAAATAAAATCATTAAAACTGTTGATCATACTAATAAAGATTGTTGGCTACCAATTGTTAATGGCAATAAAAGCCTTTTGTAATTCTTGCTCTTGTTTTTTAATATTTTTTCATTATAACATTTATGTTGCTAAATTTTTACTTATATTCTTCTGTTATATTTACTACATTGCTATTATATTTGCTACATTAGGTGTGTTAGTGAATTTAGGTAAGACTAGTTTTTTTTTCATTGTAAAAGGTTGTTACTAAAGATTTGTATTTTCTTTTATCTCAGCTTTCTTAAATAAATCGATGTTTCTAAATTAAAATGTTTTTGAGTAACTCTTAGGTGCTTGCTGTCAAGACTTACACTGGAAAAAAAAACACCCATCCTGAAACAGTGCGATTCTTATCATTTGAAACATTTTCCCAAGGTTTTGTTTTCACGCATTTCATGCGAAATATTGTCAGAAGTCTATATTAAAATTTAGTACGAACTAAAATATAAATAATGTTGCTAAAGTTGCATAAGTTGCATTATGCGTATATCGTGTATTCACGAAATGTATACTGCAGCATGTTTACAATTGTAAGATGTTTCTAACATCATGTGTGTGTTTTACTTTTTACCATTATAAAAAGCCTGTTCGCTTTTGCATGCGCTATTTCGCTAGAAAAAATTGACAATTAGCTAGTGGTGGCAATACAGCGGTTTAGAAGATATTTGTAAGTAAGGACATGCACCGATCAAACAGATGTCCAATAGCACCTCTTTCGACACTGTATCTAATTGATTGACATATTTTTTTTTTCAACACTAACACAAACGGACATTGCTCAATTGACTTCGCTATGCATAAGATATTGTCTGACAATATATCTTTATGGGGTCGAATATGGATATTGTAGAAATTACACACGGAATGACAAACTTAGATATACCCTTTTTCCACTTTTTGTGGTGAAGGGTATAATAAATAAAGAAATATTATGCCGAGGTTTTAGCTAGTTTTTTTTGTGAAAATATACGAATTGTTTGTGGTTTTATGTTTTTAACAAGTAAATGTTTATGGCAACAATTTTGTGAAAATTGTTGAGCAACATTAATTTTTGCGTGTGATCAACTTGACTTGTAAAAATTTTATATTTTGTTGACAAAATAGAATAAAATGAAAATATGTAAAAGGAAAGGTATACGGCCCTGTTCTGTAAAACGAATCCGAGTAAATTTCTCGTTTTAAGCCGAATTCACATTTTCTTGGAGTTCTCTAAACAAAATTCGCACAATTTTACTCGTTTTAAAATCGAGTAAACAAACCTGGTCGAAAGTAAATCGAATGCAATTTTATTCTTAAAAATGACTGAAAACACAAGTCAAGAACCATTAGAATAAAACATTTAATGTCTTTCGTTTTTTAAAACGATAATTCTTTTATAAAAAAACATAAATATACTACGCAACAAAAAGGCATATCTCAGAAACTAATAGACTGATGTGTTGATTTATAATTAATTAATTTTATAAAAGTTATAAAAGATATAAACATCTTACCTTAAAGCATAAAAAAGTTAAAATTTTCCAAGAAAAATTTCAATGTTTTTTAATAGAACGCACAGAGTACTACTTTTGCAAAATTTTTCATGGAATTTTCTATCTTGCGCTTTTACGATTTCATTTTTTTATCATTTTAAAGTGTACCACGTTGTTTTAATAACATAAACAAAAGAAACTAAACGTAACTTTTTCTTTTAGATTAGTTTTCCTTTTTTATTTTGGTATTTGAAATTTATTGGCAGCTTGGCCAAGAACGGTCAGGTGACTTGATGTTGTTTGAGAAATATTCATCATGTTTGTCACAATGAAAATAGAGTGCTACTTTTTAAAATTTTTTTTATGGATTTTATGCGCACATCTTATGTTCGTAGTTTAAGATCATTACGCATGAAAAGCTGAACAGACTACCGCTTTACTGCTAAACAAAATGAACCAGCAGTATTGCATTCATAAGAGCAATAAAGAAACAACAATTTCTCTCAAAACCGCTGGTTTCTAAATGTTTTCAAGCGAAACAAGTAAAGCAGCTAAACAATTTGAACGGAGTACTTACCTTTAAACAATATATGTCTCCTTAGACACATACAGGCCAAGGCGAATCAAACACCGGGTGGCAGCGTAGGCGAATTCATTAATTTTCGCCGTGAACACTACTGTCAAACTTTATATATAAAAAATAGTACCAGCAAGAAATAATAAATTCGCTAACGCTGCCACCTGGTAATTGATTCGCCTTGATACCGGCCTTCGTATATTAAGTGAGAATTCTTGAATACAGTGTTGTCACGTCTAATTATTCATATTATTGGGTGTTTTTATACCCTTCACCACAAAAAGTGAAAAAAGGTAGATATACCATTCCGTGTGTAATTTCTACAATATCCATTTCCGACCCAATAAGGTATGTATATATATTCTGACTTCTTATGCAAACCGAAATCGATTGAGCGATGTTCGTCTGTCTGTCTGTGTTAGTGTTGAAATCAAATTGGTCGAGGCATTTATTTGTTTTTTTTTATTGAAGTTACTTTATTGTTCCAAACGACATGAAAAAATTAGCGGTAGGCGTGGCCTGCTGCCTCGAAGGACATGGACCGATTATGCTGATTTCCAATAGCACCTCTTTCGACACTATATCTGATCAATTGACACATTTATTTTTTTATTTTTTTTTTTTTTTGTGAAATCAAGTTTGTCTCGGCAAACGGACAACGCTCAATTGACTTTGATATGCATAAGAAGTCACAATAAATATACTCTATGGGGTCGAAATTGGATATTGTAGAAATTACACACGGAATGACAAACTTAGTTATAATCTTTTTCCACGTTTTGTGGTGAAGGGTATAATAACGTTGCTGAAGTTGTATTCTGTTCAATTTGTAAGAACTTACGAAATGTTTTTGTTCTATGTTTAGAAACAGCAAAATGTTTCTGGCAACATTTTTTCCGAACGGGAAAATAATATGAAATATGAGTGCGCTTCTTTTGTGCGGTTAGTTATTCCGCTTGCAACATTTTAGAATTAGCATGTGGTACCGTACAAATACCTTCATTTAGAAGAAAGTATTATTTTAATAGCGTAGAAAAAGTACCGGATTATATTGCCGAAATTTATGTTAAACTTTTAAGCAAATAAGTCACAAATTTGTCTTTAATTACGACATTTTTCGAATTATAAAAAATAGTAAATTTATCGAATCTCAATCTTTTTAAAAAAAAAATGTTGAGCGGATTTATTGAAAAAATCATATTAACTTTTTTAATATGAGCATGCCCTTTTCAATCACGAAATATTAGTATTCAGTCCTGATTTAAATACTCTTTTGAATTATCAGGCTGGGATTTCATTTTCATAAGTTTTTTTTATTTTTTTACCCTTCACCAAAAAAAGTTTGTCACTCTGTTTTTAGTTGCTACAATAAGTTATTATGCATAGCGAAGTCGATTGAGCAATGCCCTTCTAACTAGAGAAAATTTAAATATGAACGCCAATCGATCAGCAATAGTGTCGAAAGAAGATTGAAAATCAGCAAGAACGCTGCCCTTCGAGGTAGCGGGGAAAACACCATGCCTACATCTAATTTTTCCATATCAATTGGAACAATAAGTAACTCCGATAAAAAAGGAAATATATGGGCCGATAAAGAATTAAAAAAAAATTGGCGCTCGCCTATACTTCCCGAGTTACAGGCTTTTGAAATTCTTAAATTTCTTAAAATATCAATATGGGTATCATTTAAAAGCTTTTGAGGAGATCTTTAAGGAATACTGAAAATTTGTATAAATGCTTAACCCATTAAGAGCCGATAACATTTTTATGTAAAATTATATACGAGGGCTGCTATATATAGGCTCGTGTCGATTGGTGCAAAGAAATGTTGCAAAAATACGATTGCGGTGCTTCAAAAGACGTTTATAAGATCGTCACAGGTGACGAATCATGGATCTATGCGTATAAGCCCGAAACGAAACAACAATCGGCTGTGTGAGTCTTCAAAGACGAGCAAAATCCAACGAAAGTTGTTCGTGGAAGAAGCACTTCGAAGCAAATTGTCGCCTGTTTCTTCGGCAAAACTGGTCATGTGGCCACTGTTCCGCTTGAGCAACGTAGGACGGTCACTTCTGAGTGGTACACTACAATTTGTTTGCCTGAAGTCATCGGAGAAATTCGAAAAACCAACAAGAGAAGACGAATCATTGTTCACCATGACAATGCGAGCTCCCACACATCGGCTCAAACCAGAGCGTTTTTGACTGGCCAAAACGTCGAATTAATGGGTCATCCGCCGTACAGCCCTGACTTGGCACCTAATGACTTCTTCTTGTTTCCGCACACCAAGAAAAAAACGCGTGGTCAACGATTTTCGTCGCCAGAAGAAGCTGTTGAAGTGTTCAAAAACCATGTTTTAGAGGTGTCTCAATCGGAGTGGAAAAGTGCTTCGACAACTGGTTTGAGTGCATGCAAAAGTGTATAAATCATGCTGGAGAATACTTTGAAAAACAATAAAACCATTTTTGATTATAAATATTCGCATTTTCACTATTAGGCCAGAAATATATAGAGCAGCCCTCGTAGTTATATTTTTTTTCTTATTTTTTAATTCTCTGTCACCCCAGTATTTGCTTTTTTGATTGAATTTATTTCACTAAACTAGATTTACGTAGATGGTGAAGGAAATATAAGATTCGGCATAGTTTTAGTTTTTTAGTTTTGTTTTTGTTCGGTAAATGAAGTTGTTCTTATTTTCCCTGAAATATAGAATAAAGATTTTTACTATATTTAATATGAATTATGTTAATCCACTATTTTTTAGCGAAAATTTTAACACAAATTGTAATTTTTTCCTGCCGTTCTCTGGCATAACTGGTTGATAGGCAAATTTGTTTTTATGGGTGAACTCACAAGATAAGAAAAGTCGCAAAAGAATTAAGTTCAAAAAAGTCTCACAAGTCAGAGATCGCCAAAAAATGGTGAAATTGCGACTTTAGTCGACAAACGGTAAAGCTGATCAGCTCATTATTGTTGTACCCTATTCAGACATGTCTTCTTGATTGAGTTAATTTAATTTTAATTGCGCAATTGAATTTGATGTTCATACATGCTCAATTAAGCTTATTCAATTAGCAGCTCAGCCCAGCTGATTGCTCTTTTTATACAAAAACAACATGGCTTTTTGTTGTTGCTTTGAAGTTGGAAGTGTTAAAAGCCATTTTCGTATGACCCGATATTTTCTTTTTATTTGTTTGTTTATATTTTTACTTGCTTGTCCATTTTATGAATTTTTTCTTCTCACTGAACATAGTTCCCAGAGTAAACATACTTGTTGGCAAAGATTGCATTTCGCAACTTATTCAATTAGTGATGCAATTAAGCACTAATTGCTCAATTTATTAATTGACTTCTTATATGGTTAATTGAGCTCAATTGCGTAAATTCCTTAGTTGCGCAATTAAAGCGCATATCTGAACTGGGTATCAGCTCGTAATGTCTGCTATGATAATTAAGTTTGCCAAACTTATAAGATTCTTCCTGTTCATTATAATTTATTAAATAAAGTGAAAGAAAAAATAAGAAAATAACTGCTTATGATGTGCAATTGTTTTCAATTGGTCTATTATATGCTATTGTAAAAAATTCCAGCAACAAAATAAAGGAAAGTATTCAGTGATGTATATTATTATGAAGCACACATTTGGCTTAAGTATTACATATTAATGAACATACATACATGAAAACATATATACATATGTACATACATTAATCAGTACATGTAATTAATGGTGTCGTAATGCTTAAATTACAATATCATCTTTAAATTTTTATCTCTCACCAACGAATAACTTGTCTATCTTTTACAGAATTATTTAATTTCGCTATGAAAAGATTATTACATCTTCGTTTTTTATTTACTTTTATTTTTGTTTATTCAATTAACAAGCCAACATAGAAAACCTGCTCATGATTAAAAGGAGTATTTTTGATAGCAAGTTTAGAGATTTTGCCACAGGTTTTTTCATTGTTCGTTTGTATTCATTAAATATCAATGAAGTTTGTAAAAATTAATCTTCATATGAATGTAAATACGAGTGTCCACAAAAATACATACACGTATAATACATTAACTTACAAAAAAAGATTGTGTAACATGTATTATCTTTATATTTTAAAGTTGAAAAAATTTATTTAAAATATTTTAGCTATTTTATTACAGTTTTGTTTAAGATAATAGGTTGGATGGTAGCTAATGTTTTTTTGCGTTCAATTCATAACTCTGGCAGCCTCGATATCATGTAATAAAACCCAAAACAAATAAACATTATAAATCTTAGGTTTATTATGCAACCATAAATCAAATTATAATTTTGAACGAATATTTGCTACAAAAATACTTTTCGGAGGAAAATTTCATCCAAATTAAAAATCTTTGAAAATAAAAAATAAAAAACATAGTCTGTTTTACGTTACGATGTACTAGAAGCCGGAACATGTAACCCTATTTCACGCTATGCATATAGTAGCAGTCTCTAAAAAACTCGTATGTCATTGCTAGACAGAGCGTACCGTACGGCTCAGTTTTGAAACTACTATCTATCACTACTTCATACCGCTACTCCTTAGAGCATCCCAGAGTAAAAGTTTTAAAACTATTATTATGTATTATTGATAATAATAATACTATGTATTATTGAAAAACTGATCTGTATTCGTATTTACCATAAATACGTACTTCTAATATAGACCGCGCATCCGGTCACCGGTGGCCCCCACGGCGCTTCAGTGAAGTCGAGTGCCGGTCACCGGTGACCCCCTCGGCAGTCAACGTGTTACAGTCTTATTCACAATAATTTCTAATTTTAAGCTTAATGCGTGTATTAGTTATTAAACACTTTTTATTTTATTTACTATTAATAAGAATTTTTATTCACAAACGTTTAACCCTTTGCGGACGGAGACGCTCGACGGGCGTGCGTCGCTGTGGACGACAGGTATTGGAGCCTGCAGCAAAGAAAATTTTCACGTCGCATATTTGCGTTTTACAAATTAAGGCTTTATTCAAATAAATTATTCAAAAAATCCTAAAAATTATAAACAAACAAATTTACTAACAAATAACTTTTTTTATGAAATATAACAGAACCATAAACGAACAAATGTAGTCGTGTTTACATATTATACGTTTTATATTCTTCCTTTGTGTGGTATCGCTGAAAACAATCACCTATGTGCAAGGTCGGCTTAGCTTAGGGTTGCCAGACGGGCCTGATTTGGCCTGATTGTCAAGTTTTTTAATGCGCGTCAAGTGTCAAGTGAAAAAGTGATTTGTCAATGTTTTTTGTAAGTTAACTTTTTTTTCTCAAATTTATTCTAGCTACATATGTAATAATACTTAAAAAAGTAAGTTTATATTTCTAAAAAACACATCGATAGAGCATATTTTTACTATCTATATTTCTTAAGATAGTACCTGTAATTTTTTTAAATAACGCCTAAGTTTTCTCTAAAATATATAACGACTGAATTTTTATTCTTATATTGTTTTTTGTTTCTTTCACATTGTTTCTGTTATTTTTACTTTTAACGATATTTTTGTTTTTATTCTAATAATTTTTATGAAAAAAATAATAAAAAAAATTAAATAAAAACCAATAGTATGAGTGTTTTTATTTGTCAAGTTTTTTTTTCAAAATCAAGTTTTTTTTGGGCAATGTCAAGCTTTTTGGCAAATTGGATCTGGCAAGCCTAGCTTAGCTGAACAAGTAGCACAATAGTACATTGATTCTCTCCTTCCATGTTTTACCTTCCGATTCGAGCATACGACACAATCTTTGCTTCTTCCTGTCTCATTTCGCCGAATAATATGTAGAAGGCCATTGAGCCTTTCCGCTGTTCCAGAAGTCGAAGGAGGCTTGGGATCAGCATCCCGAAAATTTCCAATCAATTGATCTACCAAACGACGTACAAATTCTAAATGGCTTAACTTTTTCGCCATCGTGTGTAGGATGTTATAAAAAGTAAAATATGCGGAAGACTTTGTTGGTTGTTCTGGCAGTGACACTGAAAATACAAAAGTATCTAATTTCATTGGGAGGCCACTTGACGTCTTAGGCTAGTATCCCCATGTTTATCTTATATTAAATTAACTACTAAACGGTTTTATTGTATTGTAGTTTTATGTTGGCAACATCATGTAATATAATAATGCAGCGTTGCCGCTTTGGTCCAATCGGATCAAACTTGGTAGTTTTTCGTTTTTAAAAAACAGTTTGGTAGTTTGGTTGGTTTGTTGCATTTTTTTTTTAATTTTGGTAGGTTTTCCTCCTGTAGGAATTTTTTAGCAATAGTAAATTTTTTACCTTAAAAATTCAGAACATAAAATAAAAAAATGTAACTTTGAAATAAATAAACAATAACTGTGAATAGTTTTACCACTGTTTTCAAAAACTGTTTTAGGTGTAATAAAAGACATCTCTGCTTTTTTGCATAAAGATGATTAAAGCTATAACCATCTCTGGTTTAAGAAACGCGAACAATATTATGAAATTGAAATTAACAATATTTTTGAGTGAAGGCTTATTTACAAGTGTTTGTATTAAAAAAATAAACAGATAAAATCAAAAAGTAAGTAAACTTTTTTAATTGTATATATGTTCCTATTAATTACATAAATATTTACTAATATTTCATGTAAAGAAACAGTCAAAAAAAAATTTTGAACCGAATGGTTGAGCGAATTTGATTGGCTCCAGGAAAGCGATGGGTGTTCATTCTGCATAGTATGCTTTAAAATTATTTTAAATCATAACATTCATCTTAAAAATCACCAAAAGACAAATTTCCACCTCAACAATTACGGAATAAAACCAAGTGAGTATACCAGAGTTTATGTGCAAAAAACGCATTTTTAAATTTTTGGTATGCTGTGAACGATTTTGGTAGGATTTTTGAAAATTATTGGTAGGAAGTCAATTTCTTGAGTGGCAACGCTGATCCAAATACTCATGGTACAACAGATATTTGAGAGTAAAAAACTGATAATTTGCTCACTCTATGCCAGTGATGCGCAAGCCATACCACAATTGTGGAAAAATAATTTACACACATTCTTATGCTCTTTTGTTTAGTCGCCGATTTAACATTGACGAATGTACATGTGCGCGGATGTATGAATTTTTTCTTTTGGCACACTGAAAGAAAAAATTTTTAATTTTTTACAGCAAAAAAGCGAAGTATGGCATTTCAAAAATACTTTAGGATTGAAAATACTTTTGGCGGTATGCAATGCCTTTTATGTTACAAAACATTAAAAAAAAAAGAGAAAGGATATTTTAAAAAGGCATTTTGGAACTTTTTATAATACATTTAATGTTAAAGAAAAAAAAAGAATTTATCTTCGATCTTGCAATTTTACTTAGAACTTCAAAGTACAAAGGAACGAAGGATCAAACTTAACTCGGTTAACTTAAAAAATATAAAGCTTATTCGAAATTAAAAAAAAAACATGATAATAGAAAATTTCATATATAATTTTTATGAGATTTTTTAATTATAATTTTTTTTAATAAGAATTTTCACTTGTATTTAAAATACTTTAGTTTTTTACTGTTTACTTGGTAACATATTTATATTTTTTCACTAATTAACTTTTCTTGCACAATTTTATAATGTTACCAAGTAAGAGCATTTTTTCATTAATCAATTTTTTTAGTTGTTTAAGCTAAAATTTTTTGACTTAAATTTAAATATACTTAAAATTTATAATACATGCTTATGTGCAATATTTTATATTACTAACTAACACCGTATTTTTATTAAACAACTTTTCTCATAGTGTAACTTTATATTTCTCACCAATACAAATACATTTTATATTTTGCGCATAGAGTCTATGCAATACAATAAACAACTGTATGTGTTTATATCAGTGATGCGCAAAATATAAAATGTATTTGTATTGGTGAGAAATATAAAGTTACACTCAGCGTTGCCGCTTTGGTCCAATCGGACCAAACTTGGTAGTTTTTCGACTTTAAAAAACGGTTTGGTAGTTTGGTTGGTTTGTTGCATTTTTTTAAATTTTTGGTAGGATTTCCTCCTGTAGCAATTTTTTAGTAATAGTAAATTTTTCACCTTAAAAATTCAGTACATTTAATTAAAAAAAAAATGTAACTTTGAATTGAATAAACAATAACTTTGAATAGTGCTACCACTGTTTTCAAAAACTGTCTTAGGTGAAATAAAAAACATCTCTGCTTTTTGCATAGAGATGATTAAAGCTATAACCATGGCTTAAGAAATCCGAACAATATTATGAAATTGAAATTAACAATATTTTTGAGTGAAGGTTTATTTTCAGAAGACGACATACCATCAACCAGGTAAAACCACTCTTAAAATTTTTCTTTTAAAACATTTTTAAATAATATAATACTTTTAGTGATCATTGTAAAGAAACAGTCAAAAGAAAATTTAGAACCGAATGGTTGAGCGAATTTGATTGGCTTCAGGAAAGGGATGGGTGTTCATTCTAAAAAGATAAACTTCCATCTCAACAATTACGGAAAAAAACCAAATGAGTATAACAGAGTTTACGTGCAAGAAATGCATTTTTAAATTTTTGGTAGGCTGTGAACGATTTTGGTAGGATTTTTGAAAATTATTGGTAGGAAGTCAATTTCTTGTGTGGCAACTCTGGTTACACTATAAGAAAAGTTGTTTGTTAAAAAAACGTTGTTTGTTAAAAAAAACGTTGTTTGTTAAAAAAAACGTTGTTTGTTATATTATAAAATATTTCGCATACGCAAATTATATAAATGTAAAGTATTTTAAATTCAAGTAAACATATTATAGTTGAAGCAAAATTAAGCAGAATAATGTTATAAAATGATTTTCCTCTCTGTTAAACGTAAAAAAATTGACCAATGAAAAAAATTCTGTTGCTTGTTAATATTATAAAATAGTGCACATAAGCAATTAAATTAAAGTTCAATTTAAATTCGAGTAAAAAATTCTAATTCTTAAATTTAAGTAAAGTTTCTTAGCGGAAAAGAATATGTTACTTGGTAACAGTAAAAAATAAAAGTATTTTAAATACAAGTTAAAATTCTTATTTAAGATAATAGTAAACAAATTTTATAAAAAATTATATAATATTTGCATCTTCTAAATGAAATTTTCTATTTTAATGTTTTTGTTGCAATTTCGAATAAGCATGATATTTTTTAGGTGAACCGAGTTAATTCTGTTCCTTTGTTTTGAGCAAAGAAATTTTAAATCTGAAAAAATTTGTTCACACAGATAAGTGGAGGCAAGAAAAGACAGGCATTTGTATGATTTTTTTTTAATTTGCGGAAAATCCGAACTGTTTACGCTTTTCCAAAACTTAATAACTTCAATATCAGGTGGAGCTTCCATTTCGCTGCGAAGTATTATATGTTCTGATTGAACTGTAAACTCATATTTTGATTCATTGCACTTAAAGGGTTTTTGAAAAATATCTAGCAGTGGTTGAATTACTTCAAAATCTTTAAACCGCTCCTGCATATTATAAAAAATATCTTTAATAATTGACTTATGCTCCTGTTTTTTTACGTAAGACCCTTTCTCACAAACAATTAATGTTTTCGGAAAATTGGAAAAATCCTCTGACTCAATTTCGTCCAAAAGTAAAAATAATTTAGTTTTAAAGTTAAAAACAGTTGTATACAGATCAATTAAACTTTTTTCCTTACCTTGAAGTTCTAAATTCAATTTATTTAAAATAGCGGCTGCATCAGCTAAAAATGCAAGATCTAAAATAAAATCTCTGCCCTTAAAAATTATACGTTCTTCCATGTTTTCTAATTCCAGAAACTCCCTCACTTCTTCTCTTAGATTAAAAAGCCTATTTAGACTGTCACCCCAGCTTAACCATCCAACTACTGTAGACATCTTAAGATCAAAGTGAGAAGCACATTTAGTCTTTAAAAAACATAAAAATTTTCTGTGGGTGAGTGAATGATGCCCCCCGCGAATTTTATTAATTATTTGCTAAGCAGTTTTCATTGCAGAATGTTAAGTTAGAAATTTTGAGGCAAGAGCTACCTGGTGAATAGTACAATGAAAACTGCTAAACTCAAACCCGTTCCGTTTTAATAGACCTATAAAACCTTCATTTTTTCCACACATGACATTTGCACATTTGAAAACAAAATATACTAGTATTAGTGCGGTTAAACGTATAGTCGGTAATCAAATAAAATATGCGATTATTTAATTTTATATTAAATTTAAAATTTTCGGTGTTTTTTAAATGTGCGATTTAAGTTTTAAGGTAGGTTAACAAAATAAACAAAAATAATTTTGAAGTACTGATTACTCATGTCGTAAGTAATCTGTTTCTTCAAAGATGCCAAATGCAATATCACTGATATAAAATCTATTTTTCGCCAGAATATTTCTTGCTTTGTACTATTTTTTTATATTAACAGTCTTATTCACAAAAATTTTAAACTGCTTAATAAGAGATTAATAAGAAAAAAATCGTTAAAGTAGTATTCACAAATGCTTTATAGCACTATTAGGCTGTTATTAATCATTAATAAATTTCAGATATTTAGTGTAGCAGTTACCCTTCTTTAAATATTTAATAAGTCGGTATTCCTGTTTTAAAAAAAAATTTTTCCCGTAAAATTTGTGAAAAAGAGTGAAAACTATTAACAAAAAAATACAACGAATATAATAAATTTATTTTCTACAATAGGTAAATTTTTAAAACATACTTATATATAAATGCAAATATTTCATAAAATGGAAAATTATTGCAGATACTCTTTCCCAAAATGTCAAAACGTTCTGAAAGTTTTAATAGGAGAAGTGATCCGTTTCAATTACCCCAACCATCTATTTAATTTAAGATATAGGTTTAATAAGGAAACTGCTGAAAAAAGTATAAACATGGCCAGGTATGAGATATAATTAGATAACTTCGGCCAAGTTACAGGTTTTGGTGGCTTTGCGTTGTTGGGGCCGAAGAGAAGTAAGTATACGAGTCGAATAGTTTTAGATACTTACAAAACACATTTTAGGTTCAGTAGCAAGACAGAGAGGCATTACGTATGATTGCCGAATCTTTAATAAGTCAGTTATCAAGCAACGTTTTAAAAATGGCGATTTAAGAGGACGGAGGTAACTCCGGGTATAAATTACTGCTATGTGTTTTCGTTACACCATTTAAGACCACAAAATGCAAATGAAATCAAGCACAATAACGCCCAATTTATTTTGGGGTTTTGAAAGCAGCGGTTTATTAGATGAACTTACAATTAGTTTTTCAAATGAAAAAAATTTAGTTATCTCTTTATCTGTTTTGCACAATATTGCAATATAAATAAAACGATACGTTTCCAGGTAATAAATATCAAATTAACTATTAATATTTGGAAAAAATAAGTTTAGAATAGAGAAAATATCATAATGTAATTAATTGTTCTTTCATAATAAAAGCATTGTATTTTATTGATTTGAAAAATAAAATAAATAAAAAATTCACAAGTTTGTATCATAAATAAACAAAACAATATAGTAATGTACAAACAGTAATGCCAAGTTCGGTATTTGGATTCTTTTTGCACTCGTTCAGTGTTTAATTTAACACCATTTTTTATATAAATTTATTTTTTTTTCTGATAATAAACAATAAATAATGATAATTTAAGTTATGTCAAATAATATTAATGCTGATTTAATTACTCTTTTTTAATTATAAAAACATTATTTAAATATTTGGTTCATTATTGTATGCATTACTAAACATAAATTGACATTATTACAGTGCTGCCACAACCAAAAAATTTTTACAACCAAAATTTGATTTAAAAGTTACCAAATGAGAAAAAAATAACCAAATTTCAATATGTAGTATTTTTATTAAATAACATTTAAAATGGATACATTTTTATAATGTAATTTATGTGATTTAAATTCAGTTAATAATAATAACAAAAATAAAATTCTTTTACCTACATATGTATGTATTTAATAAGTACCGATTGTACACGTATATTTAAATAAATAAAGGTTTGTTTAAAACAAAGTAAACAAAACTTGCAGTTCACAGTATAATAGTTTGAGATCACAGATTTACTTATTAAAAGTTCATTGCATTTTGAAGTGAAATTTCACATTTAGCAAAATTAAAAGCTGTTGACAGTGTTGTAAAAGAAAAGAATTATAAGCAAGTGAGTAGCAATAAAGGCGAATTCATAACAGGTGGCTGCACTAGCGATTTTAGTCACAGCTGTTTTATTTTCAGTTTCCTTGGTAGCAATTCGAAAAATTGAAGAATATAAAAGCTTAAAAAGTATAACATAAAAAATATGTACATGTGTATTATTATTTTGGAGAAAAAATAACCAAAATGAGAAAAATATTCACATCTCCACATTAAAGAAATAACCAAAAACGGCAGCCCTGTTCGCAGCACACAATAAGTACTTATGGTACAACCATCAATATTTGTTTATACCCGTTTGTGCAAAACATAGGAGAACAGATATGTTACTCTCATTCTCTCTTTACTCATTCCTATCCATCCAAAGAGAAAAAGTAACAATATCAACTTATATCAGAAACAGCGTTGCCACACAAGAAATTGACTTCCTACCAATAATTTTCAAAAATCCTACCAAAATCGTTCACAGCCTACCAAAAATTTAAAAATGCATTTCGTTCACATAAACCCTGTTATACTCACTTGGTTTTTTTCCGTAATTGTTGAGATGAAAGTTTGTCTTTTGGTGATTTTAAAATGGGTGTTATGATTTAAAATAGTTTTAGAGCTTACTATGCAGAATGAACCCCCATCCCTTTCCTGGAGCTAATCAAATTCGCTCAACCATTCGGTTCTAAATTTTCTATTGACTGTTTCTTTACAATGTTCACTAATAGTATTACATCATTTAAAAATGTTTAAAAACAAGAACTTTAAGAGTGGTTCTACCTGGTTGATGGAATGTCGTCTTCTGAAATTATATTATTTCATTTAATTTTGGAGTTTTTGATAAAAATCTGAATAAAAAAATACATGCAATATTAGTCAATATTTATGTAATTAATAGGTATATGTTTACAATTAAAAAAGTAATTTACTTTTCCATTTTGTCTGTTAAATTTTTTAGTACATACACTTGAAAATAAACCTTCACTCAAAAATATTTTTATTTTTAATTTCATAATATTGTTTGCGTTTCTTAAACCAGAGATGGTTATAGCTTTAATCATCTCTATGCAAAAGAGCAGAGATGTTTTTTATTACATCTAAAACAGTTTTTGAGAACAGTGTTAACACTATTCAAAGTTATTGTTTATTCAATTCAAAGCTACATTTTTTTATTTTATATTCTGAATTTTTAAGGTGAAAAATTTACTATTGCTTAAAAATTGCTAAAGAAGGAAAACCTACCAAAAACTTAAAAAAATGCAACAAACCAACCAAACTACCAAACTGTTTTTTAAAAACGAAAAACTACTAAGTTTGGTCCGATTGGACCAAAGCGGCAACGCTGATCAGAAACACAATAGTACTCATCTATACGCACTCATAAGAGTAGACACACAAAAACTGATACAAACAGATATATCTGTGCACGTCTTTAGTCCATACCAATACCTCGATTTAGAAGAAAGTTGTCTTTTAGTTTTCTTCAGGAAGTGCCGGATTATATTACGAAAAATAATTGTCAGTAATATAATGTTGAAGTTTTAGGCTGGTTCACCCACAAAAATTTTGTTCCGAAACATTTTTTTTTATATGTAGTTTGACGTTTTATTTTTTGAGAGAGAGAGAGAGAGAGAACTACATATAAAAAAAAATGTTTTGGAACAAAATTTTTGTGGGTGAACCAGCCTTTAAGCAAATAAGACTTAAATTTGTTTTAAATAACGGTACTTTTAAAATAATTAAGGTAGTAAATTCTATCGAAACACAATCTTTTAAAGAAAAAGGACAAAAGGATTTATTTAAAAAATCCTACTTTAACTAATTTTATTGAATGTCAAGAGCATGCAATTTTCCATTCCGGAATATTAGTATTGAGTCCTGATTTAAATCCACATGGGTATCAATTTTATTTTTATTTTCGTTTTTTTTTAGTAAATAAATCTGTTGCCTTGTTATCCTTCCTAAAATATGAAATAAAACGTTTATTTATTTACGGAAAAATTAAAACATTTTTTTAAAAACTTTTAATGAAAAATTGTAACTTGATTAAAGGAAAGACGTAACTTTTTCCTGTCTTTCCCTTGCAACACTGCTAGGATATCATACTGTAACTTTTCATTTCCTGAGCTGGTACAACAATCCTAAACAAAACAATTATGGAAAAAAGCTATTTTTGAACAGAAAAACTTTATGGTAGCAAAGAATTTCTTACGCCGATTTCTAGGTAAATGAAGTCATATATATATACGATCTAGGGTATATAAGAGTTGGCAAAGCCGAATATAACACTTAGAGGTTAATTTATTTTTAACACAAAAACAATAAGAAATTATTTGCAAATAATTTTTAATTTTAATGTAAGTTTTTATGGAAACTATTTTTAAGCAATTAATGTTTTCTGTTTAGTTATTTAAAGATCTTGAAATATTTCATAAATGATTATTGTATAATAATTAATTTTAATTTAATGTTATAATTAAATATTTCATTATTATCATTTCTTTTGCATAGATTTTCCACTTTTAGACCGAGCAACATATTATTTACGGATTTTTTATTTTTTAATAAGAAGAATAAAATATAAGTGCTTTTTAAACTGGTTTAAATTTTGTTGATTTAAAGAAAACCGTATTTGGCTTTAACTTTTTCTCTTATTTTAATTATATCATGCCGGACAGCATGTGTGTGTGTTTAAATGGTCTTTGAAGTCATGGTAAAAACATAATAAACATTGCAATGAAAACTTTAAAGTTTATGTTCATTGCAAGTAATTATGTATGTATGTATGTATGATGTGGCATTAACCGTATGCTGTAACCAAGGATTGATTTACTTACAATATGTTCATGTTCAGGTTTGCAAAACTTTGTTTAAGTAAATGATTTTAAGCGAACGAAAATATATTTTTTTAGTCTTGATTTAAAAGTTGTTTCATTTCATCTCCTTAGATTTGTAACACGAGTGTTGTAATTTTTCTTTTATTTCATTTTTATCTTTACAGAGCTGTTTGTTTTTATTGTATCTCAATGCGGTTACTATTGAAGGCTCAAATTCAACAATAGCAAAGAAAACATCGAACTCTAAAGAAGTCGAAAAACTTTCTTATCCCAAAAAAGTTAGTTCGATTAAAAAAAATGCCCAAAAAACATCTTTAAAGAAAATAGCAAATATAACGGAAAAGTTTAAAGATCTGTCAGCCGATGATTTGACATTTATCAAGGAGTTGGATAAACAATTTCAATTGTATGGTGGAAAAGTTAAAATTAAAGTCGAAAATAAAAATGCCAGCGCAGTTAAGACCAGCAGCAAAAGAACAATAGATGGAGAATTAGGGTGAGTTGTGAAATGTTGTTGTAAAATTTAATTTGTATAAAATATTTTCTTCTTCTTGTTGTTTGTAGATATGGTTATGCTCATAATGGTTATCAATATGAGCCACCAAAATATATGTTTTATCCATATTCTCAAAAAAATATAGGCGGAAATGGCGACAATTACTTTGCAACAGGAGATGTTAAAGCGGAAGTGTCTATAGAACCTTCCTATTCGTACGAATTAAAATCACAAAGTTATATCACTCATAATGAACCTCAAATAGATGTACCCAAAGTAGAGCTACCACAGCACACACAGCATTTGATGGCACAACAATACTTTGCCCAAAAACAACAGCCGCAACAACAACAGTATGAGGAGCCAGTTATAGTGTTGCGTATACCCGGACCTGCTAAATATGCAACACATTTACAAATGCTTTTGCAAAAATATTTAGAAATAAGAGCCGCCCAATATTTGCAAATATTAGAAGAAACGGAACAAAGAAATCATCAACAGCAGCATCACCAACAGCAGCACCAACAACAGCAACATCAACAACAACATCTGCAACAACAGCAATTAGATTATGGACAGGGCAATAATATTGTTGCTGAAAGTCCTCTACAGCATGTAGAACAGCTGCATCACGATCAACAAAATGTAGTGACTACTTCATCACAACAATATCCAGAAATAGATAATGTGTATCACAATTATAAAAATAAATATTCTTTACATCATCAACAAGTTCAACAGCCGCCAGCATATTATACACCACAACAGAGTGAAGAACAATATGTACCACAATATGAACAACAAATACAACATCAGCAACAACAACAACACCACCAACAACACCAACATCAACACCTGCAATATCAACAACAAGAACAAGAACAGCCTCTTTTATATTATACACATCAACAACAATACGCACAACCTGAAGGTCCACCAGCAAATACATATCATCAAGTGTATTTAGTGGCCATGATACCGCACCAGCAGTCTGAATATGAAACTCCTCAAACCCAACTGGATAATCAACAGCCCATTTATGTACACGAAGATCAAACACATGAAAATGAAGCAGGCGCTTCAACATTGCCTCTGGCCGAAAATAATCCTAGACCGTCACACACTAGAGTAGTGTTTACCAACAAACAAAAACATTCCACACATGATTATCAAATGTATGCGTTACCTTCAATTAAACCTAATGAAAGACATGCACCCAAATCCACACCTAATCATCATCAGGATTTCGTACAACAACATCAGCAACAACAACAACAAGACTACCAAAATTATAATACAGCAGATGCATCCAGTGCAGGCGAAACGGCCATAACTCAAAGGCCATATAATTATCATGCCCATAATGTTAAGGCTCAGGCCAGAGAAAGATTAGCTAATTCCAGAAGAGCAGCAACAAGAGTAAAACACAATGACAAAGGCTTACAAAAGATTCGTGAATATGTGCGTGATAAATTGGGTGCTGAGCCCGGTAGTGCTGAAGAATTTAAGACTTATGTAGATGGTTAAATTAGTCAAAATTAATAATGAAAGAAAAGAGAGAGAGAGAGAGAGAGAGACAGAGAGAGGGAGAGGTAGAAACAAAGAAAATTAAAATAATTGTTTGTTTTTATAAACGATAAAATGGTACTGAATATTTTATATCGTTCGTTAAAAAAATATTATTAAAATATGTTGTATATTTTTGTTGTTGTAATCATTATTTTTTAAAACGTTGCATTTACATTACACTGAAATCTACTGCATTTGATTTAACGTCTCTCTCAAAATCACAATACTATGATATTAATCAGCCAATCGCGTGGTGGACTCAAACTCTCGAAAAGTTTCGTGGCGTTTATGAGCCAGCCTTTAATTTTAAAATTTGCTTTTATGATTTATTATTGAAAATTTTAAGTATCTGCCTGTTACGGTTCAAACGCTACGATCATTTATGGGAATGCATTCTTAAATCAAAATCAGTTCTTCTGTGTAAGTTTCATGGTTTAAACCAGGGTTCACCAGCTGGCGGACCGTAGAAATATTTTATGCGGACCCTGTGTTAACAATACAAAATATCTTACAATATGTATCAACAAATTCATATGAAATATTTTCGTCTCGACATCAGCCTTTGGTGATGATTCGTTAACTAACAAGTAATAGGGAAACCTATGCAAAAAAATAATAATAATAATAATAATTTGGGGGTGATAACAAAAACAATTTCATTAGTAATATTGTCTGATCAGCGAGGGTCAACAAAACCTAGCACAAACACTCGTCGGACATGCTCACCAAATCATTCAAGACTATCAACACGAGCTATTCGACGAGCTTAACTTAAATACTTAATGCACCGAAACCCATTCGTTTTATTTGTCCATTGATACAGCATCTAAACATATTCAGTTTATTACCTTCCGGACTGCGATGGTCGTAATTTATTTTAAAAAACGGACCCCAAATGAAAGTAATTAGTGAACAGAGCGCATTAATTTACAGGTGGTCTTAATAGCCCAGCTGATTGTTCGACGTTGTTGTCAAAATTCTAAAATATTTTTAAAAATAATAAATTTTAAAAAGTAAAGAAATTTAAAATTTCATAAAATTAAATTTCAAAACCAAAAAATGAGTTATGAGTTATTGCTGCACATGTAGGGGAATCTTTCCTTTCCTTTTAAAACTTCATTTAAAGAATAAATGAAATTCGTGTTTCGTCTACTATTTTTGACATCAACGTGGTGCTGTGCAACAACAAAATGACTTTAGGTTTTTGTAGCCATGCGGCCACCTCGTATTAAATTCGCCTTGGTTTAAACTATAAATCCGTGTGCAATAAAATCATGTAGGTGTGGGGACACTTCTTAAATTTAAACCTTTTTTTAATTTTCCTCGTAGCGAACATAGTACGTCATATTTCGTGCAAGTTTCAAAAGCATGCATGTAGCGGTCTTAAATATATGCGTCTAAATTATGTCTATACGGAAATACACTTTTCTTACTTTGGTAAATTTCTATAACGGTATAAAAGATAAGGCCATTTTTATAAAACTTACGTCTCTATGGGCATACCCTTTAATTGCTAATTATTTTATTAATCATATACTTATAGAGGACTTAGTACGCTATACCTCTTGTAAATTTCATATGTTTGACTGCAACTGTCAAAATGTTACGGTCGTATAAAGGGTTCGCCAAATAATTTTTTTTTTTGAAAACGTTACATCCCAGCGAAAAATTAGACATTACCTTAAAAAATACTTGCCATATAATGACTTACTTTTGTGATTGCCATTTTTTGTTACTCGCTTACAAAACACATTACATCAGTTCGCAAAAAAGGAAGTAGTAGTGGAACTAGTTCTTTAAGTTAAAAGAGTATACACCTTAAAATAAGTATTAATGATCGTCATAATTTCCAGCAATAATCAATGTAATCAATTTTCAGGAATTGATTCAAAAAGTCTCATGCCTTGTTGAAATCATTAGGTTGGTAATCTTGTTTACCTTTTCTAAAATTTTTTGCTGGGATATAAAAAAAGACTACTTAATATTTTCTTAAATTTCTTTTTTCATTTGAAAGTACAATCCTTCCGGTTAATAATGGAAAATAATTTCATTCAAATAGCTGCCTCGGCTGGCCATGCAGTAGCCTATACGATCGGTCCAATATTTAAGCACATTATCGATTGTGCAGATGTATTTCACCAATGGCTTCACGAATATTGTCCTTTAAAGCGTCAATTGTCTCTGGATTGTCGGCATAACACTTATCTTTGAGGGCGCCCCACAAATAATAGTCCAATGGTGTCAAATCGTACATAAAAATCAATTCAAATCAATTGACACAAATCGGTGACACCCTTTAATTTTTAACATCATTTTAGTGTTTGTTATAGTATCGGTTCAAATAAATGGGTTAATATTGCACGGCAAACAGTAGGGTAACGATTTTAGACTGTGGCTATGAAATCCAATATTAAAAAAAAATAGACAATTATAGACGTCTGTATGTCCGTGTTAGTGTTGAAATCAAGTTTGCCAAGGCACTAGAGCAGCTAGAGAAAGTTGGAAATCAGCAAGATCGGTCCATGTCTTTAGTCGCAGCCGGCAAAACACCACTCCAATTTTTCAATATTATTTAGAACAATCAAGTAACTCCAATAAAAAAAAATTGACGCTTGCTTGAGTTACGGGCCTCTGAAATATTAAAATTTTTTTAAATATCAATATTTTGTTTATAAGATACGGCATAGCCGAATGTAGCAGTCTTTCTTGTTTCATTTTATTTCTCCGTTCCATTTTATTAATATTTTCTCAAAAACAGTCCCGGGCTTTGTTGTATTTTTTTTTCTTAAAATGTTCCTTATACAGGGTAGTGTTTTTTTAGGTAGAATTTTAGAAGAAACCCCATAGTTGCATATTAATAGATCTGCTTCTTAACTTTACTTTGGGATCCCGTGAGATCCCAAATTTGCACGAAAATTGTTTTCATAAGCCGTGTGTCCACTAGCAAGTTACTTGCGGAAGAACTTCTGCAAGTTCTTCCCGGAGTATATTCACTTAAAGCAAAACTTGCGGAAGTTTACTTCCAGAAGTAGTTTTTAGAAGTTTTTACGACGAACTTACGCAAGAAATTGCAGGAGTGTTTACACATAATAATGTGAAAATAACTTCCAATAGTTTGTTTTTTTTTATTATGACAGTGTGAAAATGTCTTGTGGCCAAATAAGATTGGCAGCTGCAGCATATATAATTAAAAAGAAAAAGCTAGTTAAAAAAAGAAACAAAAAGATGTGTTTGAAGTGAGAAATTAGGTGCTCCGGCGACTAGATTTGAGTTTCCAAAATACAGAAAAATTACGGGCCGAATATTCCATGCAGCTGAAAAATTTCATAAAATTTCCAAAGATGACTTTGGATACATTTTGTCTTTAATTAAAACAAGTATTCAAAAGCAAGATACTAAAATGAGATTGGCTATACCTCCCAGAGACCGGCTTTTAGTAACCCTACGATTTTTGGCAACAGGTAAAAAACAAGAAAATGTTTTTTAATAATTTTATTCGTAAAATAACAAAAGCAATATATTTAATTCACTTTATTCACTTATTCAGGCACGTCTTTAGCGTTGGATATTTCCTTTAAAGCGTTTTGTTTTTATAGTCTTTGGATGATGTGTTCCACAATACAGAGTAGTTTTCTTGTTTTTCAATTAAAACAAATATTTTTTTCAGTACTCCAAACGAATTTACTCCCATCCATTTTCATAAACTTCTGCAAATTTTCAAAACACTTGACGTAGCGGGAAGTCGTGCAAGTTACTTCCAGCAAATAACAAACAGGTGTTTACACATAACTTCTGCAAGTAGTTTTTGAAAGTTTGCAACTTCTGGAAGTCGACTTCTACTACGTGTTTACACGCAAATACTTATGGAAGTTAATTGTGCAAGTAACTTCCGGAAGAAAACTTGCTAGTGGACACACGGCTTTACTTCAAAATCGGGTGAATGAGAGCGGTTTTGATAGAGTAAAGTTCTTCTTCTTCGTGCAAGTTTTTTAAACTTGTGCAACAGCCTTAAAACACAAACAAAATACAAAATAAATTATTATTTCTTTTTGTTGATTTATTGAAATAAAATTTTTTTTATTAAAACAGTTAAAATACTTTGAGTTTTTATTTTGTGTTCCCGTACTTTTATATAATTTTGTCTCTTTATGAGAGAAAACAATGCTTGCGCTCATTTTCACGAACTTTACCCAAAAAGTAAAGAAACAGACTTAATATTACAAAATTTTGTCAAAGTCTTTAATTTGTATTCAATTTCTAGTAAAATTTAATTCAAATTTCGTTAAAAATCTCGTAAGTACTAAATTGCAGTGTGATGTAAATGGATTGTTAACCTTTTTAAAGTTGTAAATAAATTTTATAATATTTTTTATTAAATTAGCAGAGTTTATGCTTAAAATATAACAAATTCGGCATTTCATAAAGCGAAGTAAATATTTAATATCTTTAGAAGATGTGTAAATTAATTTTCATGAGAATAAAAAATCTACATTATAAAGCGACAACCATTTTTTTTTATTTATAAGTTAATTAAATTTGTTAATCTGTTTTAAAAAGTGCAATATATTGTTATAAGTTTGTTTATTATTCATTTATTACAAATAAAACAAAAAAATATGATTTTTTACACTATTATTTTCTTTGTAGTATCTATTGTAATATTAGTCGTATAAAGGCAAAGAGATTTTGGTTTTTTTAAGTTTTTCAAATAATAATAAATATCTTTGTAGCTTATTGTATCTAGCCTTGTCTGGCTCTACTTTAAGGTTCTTTAAGGGCACTCGTTGCCCTGCATTCTAACACTCGAAAGAGTAATTTCGCCTATCCGCTCGTGTTTATTAAACCTGTGATTAAAATCTCGTATCATTACTTTCAATAAAATTAGTTGGGCAGTTACTCATGTACAGATATAGAAGCATTTTGTTTTTATATTTTCATTGCTCGTTTTTCCCCTTTTTGTCCCCTAAAGATTCTAGTTTTTAAATCATTCTAGCATATTCCAACATTTTGATAGGACTCTGCTGACTGATTTAGTTGTGTTCGATTGTATCTATCACCACTTTTTGACTGACTTCAATTCGTCTTTATTTTTGTGCCTGCCGTTTACTTTACAGTTTTAAGTTATTTCTTGTTTATATGACTTAACGTTAATAATTGTTTTCTATTTTTAAAAGTCTCAATAAAATGAAATGAATGAACACGGTCAGAAGATATAAAATGCTGTTTTGCCGAATCTTATATGCCCTTCACCCTCTATGTAAATCTAGTTTAGTGAAGTAACTCGAGATGCCCATAACTCGGAAAACATCGGAAGAATGACAAACTTAGAAATTCCACCTGTGGCGAAGGGTATTATTACTACTCATTCTTCTTGTTGATTTTTAACCGACTCACAGAGGAGTATTTGACCCAAAAAGCTGGCCAAAATATTAAGCGTGGTTTTTGTTTTAAAAGTTTAACTTTGTTGATAGTTTTAGCTTTAGTTTGATAAAAAAAAGGTAGTCGCAGATTATTATTGGGTTAGTGTTATTTTTGACACCCCCCACCCACCAACCACCCACCCAACCACTATTTAGAACTTTGTTTATTTTTTTTTTCATTTTGAAGAGAATTTATTTTAATATATATGTTGTGTATTTTTTGAAAAATTATTTATTATTACGTATGCCGGTCTTCCCTTCGCAAAAAATAAGCAAAAACATGTTACTTGTGATATTTATTTATATTATTAAATACTCATCACATGAAAGAATTTAACTAATTTAAAAATTCAAAATTTTGATAATGTCATACGTATTTCATCATGGGCATTATCATCTGTATCAGGAAGTAGTAGTTGAATAGTATCTGATAAAAAAGGTTTTTTGTCTATTGCAGCTTAAAAAAGGGTCACTGCTCAAAACCTTTTCAAGCAACTGAAGTTCTTCATAATCCAACTGCGGTAATACATCATCAAGGTATGTAAGCATGTTGCTGTGTGGTCGAGGAGAGATTGCAGCTTTACTTCCGCTAATGTCATTTTTTAGCAATGAGTAGATGGATATACATTTTTGTTGGCATTGTATAATATTCATATTGGTTTTTCGTAAAATCAGCATTTATAAACAATGCTAAAGCACCCTCCGCTGAAAGCTTATTAACTCGGACCTCGGAAGTTGTTAACGATCGCTTGAAAATTTTTGCTTTTCTTGGAGATCGTGTTATATCCATTATTAATTTAGCCGCATCACTATGTCCCGCTGCTCTCTGGCTCATTGATGCAACAAATTCGATCTTCCCTGTTTTTAATTACTGACGAATTTCTTGCGTTTTTCTTCGTTTTGTTCTTTCACTTGCTTCGTTAAATTCTTTTTTTTGGTCGCCCTGAAGATGAACTGCCAAATACTGATATTGTCACAGTTTCTTCCAGCCATTTAGCATACCTGCTTAAATATCGGTCCTCTTTTCGTTGTGCTAAGCCCCAATACTTTTTGAAATTTATAACACACTGCTTTATTGCTTGTATATCCCCATCTCCTTGGCATTCTGAAATCACACACAATTTACTAGCTAAAAACTGCAACTATTCGTCAATGATTCTAGCATTAGATTCCTGTACTATTCGAAATAACTCAAATCTTCTGTAAATTTTTTCCATGTTATCTCTCAAAGTTGCAAAAGTCTTATAATAAGAATTTTGCGCAATAAGCCATATACGTATATTTTTCAAAGTGCATTTTTCCATTACTTAGTTAATAACTTGATATTTGGGTGCATTTTTTATATACCTACATCGTTTTTAAATGTAATTTTGATTTGTTGCCCTTTTCAATTAGGTATGTTTATATCTAACTATATTTTCAGAAGAATGAAAGTATCCTAAAGACGATGAAGTGTTATATAGACCGCAGGTAAACAAAAACAGTTTAATAGGTGGGTATGCGTGGGTTAACTTACAGTCAGTAAATTTGAATTTATAAAGTAAGAACTGAATTCTAAGAAATTCCTCTTTAAAGGCAGGTAATCCATCATGTTGGTAGTTGTTAAAAGTGATTAAATAATATTTCATATCAATAATTCGAAAAACACAAAAGTTTATGACGACAATAAAGTAGAAGAAAAAGTGCCTTATGAGCAAAAATAGAAAAAAGGTAAAATTTTCAAAAAATCACCAAAAATAATGGCGCAAACTTTTTTTCTTTTTTCTTAAATTAGAGATCTCATATTTTATTGTGGTATATAACATTATTTGTACAACAGCTACCTTCACTTTCAAAAAGCTTTTCCTTTTTTGTTTTTGGTAAGAATTTATATATTTAAATACATAGTTTTTTTTATAATTAAAATTTTAAAAATAAATATTTGAGATAATTTTTTCTTTTTAAATATTGAAAATAGCTGCTGATGAAATCTTTCAAGCAAAAAAAAAAATCAATTTAATACCTCTATTCGTTTAGCCATTAAAAAATATCATATAAATATCTTGAAATCGAAAAAATTCAATAAAAACGCATGCAATTTTCATCACTTTCCTGACTTTAACAGTGTCCCACAACTACAAATCTTAACTTACACCCTTTAAAATGCACGATATGATGTAGAATTTTGTTCTCTATCGATCTGCGTAATTTGTTCTTAGGATTTCATCAAATTAATTTTTGCCTTTTTGGCCAGCTTTTTGGGTCAAATACTCCTCTGTGCGACTTCAAAAAAAGGAACTGAATGTTGCTTTTTATGTTTGTGCATGCAGAACACAGTCATTTCTGAACCGATTTTGAAAATTTTTGGTAAAATCATAGATTATGCTTACGGATTGGTCCCGTTTTTAAAACAGTTCATAATCTGAAAAATTAAAGGGTGTCCCCATACAACATATATGTAAGGGTTAATAATCAGCTTAACAACACATGTGGTAACTTAGTCACCTCGATATTAAGAGATGAAGTGAGTAAAAATAAGAACGTCGGAGAATTCAGTAGCGAGAAAAAGTTGTACAAGTTGAAATTCAAAGTTGTTTGCCTTTTTAAAAATCTTTTCTTTTAATTACTTTTGATTAAATATCTATCTTGAAATTTTTAATTAATACATGCATTTGAATTAGATACTATTGAAATATTAAATAAACAAATAATTATAAACAAATTAATGAAATGGTTTGATCATTTATATACATAATTTTTACGTGTATTATGAACTGTAAAGGGCACTTATGTAAAATTAAAAATTAATCCGTATTACTATAGCTCCAAATAATAAAAAGTTATACAAAAATAAATTTAAAAATTAAAGGGTGGCCCCATATTTGATGTAAATTTATTTATATAGGCCTATCTTTTAAACCGTTATAGACAAACGCTTGCAAATTGGACAGAATTTCGATTTTCAAAATTATAAATTAAAAGGTGCCCCAATAGTTCATTCAATTTTATGTATATGGCCATACTTTTAAACAGTTATAGATAGATGATTGAAATTTACAAAGAACCTGTACTACTAACTCCGCCTTAAAAACAAATATAAAATTTGGATTTAAAAATAAACGAGTGCCCCAATAGTTGATGTAATTTGGTATATGTAGCCGATCTTTTGAACCGTTATAGAAAGACAGCTGAAATTTACAAGGGATCTTTTTGCTAAATCCGCTATAACAACAAGCTTATAATTTGAATTTATAATAAAGGGTGTTCCCAAAATTAATGTAATTTGTTCCATATTGCCGTTTTTTTGAACTGTTATATACAAACACCTGAATTTTAGACAGAATATCCACTACTTTGGTTGGTATAATAAGAAGTATAAAAATTTTAAATTATAAATTAAAGGGTTTTACATTTGTTGATATAATCTGATGTATATGGGCAAACTGTTGAACCGTTATAGACAAACGATTAAAATTTACACAGAACCTGAATGCTAAATCTACAACAACAGCAAGTATATAAATTGAAAATTAAAGAGTGACCCTATAGTTGCTGTTATTTGATGTATATTGCCAAACTATTGAATGGTTGAACAAGTATAAAGTTAACCAAGAACTATTCGAATTGACCATATAGAAGATATTTAGTTATTCTTTTCCAAAAAATAGTAACCGATTTTCTCTCAAATTTATCTGAAATTTATTAATTCACGATTTATAAATACAAATTTAAAGCCTTGAACAAAACAAAAAATGGTCTTCACAGCTAATTCATGTCCAACTATAGGGTCCGCCAAATAACATTTTTTTGAAAATGCTATAAAAAACGCATTGGATGGTCAGTTGGCTTCAACTCCTGAACCAATTGTATGGTGTCATGCCCAGGTTTTTATGCAAAATTCGTCTCAATGATGTCTCCGAAATGTTAAATTGTTGAAAACGACGGTGAATTGATGTTGATGGCGCTTCACGCACACTTTCTGCTACAGCAGCAATATTCTCGGGTGAACGCGCTGTTTTTGGCTTTTCACGCTTTGTTTTATCGATGAGGATGCCAGTTTCTTTTAATTTTTTCACAAGGTAACGAACATACGGAGCTGACGCTGCTTCTCTTCTTCCAAAATCCATACACAATTTTCGCACACATTCTGCAACATTACTATGATTTTCAAAGTAATGTCGCAGTATTTCCCAGCGATATTCAAGCGTATACACAACTATATTCGTTAAGCGTAAGGATAAAACTAATTATATGTCAAATCAGACATGAGCTAAGTGTTACCATTCACCAAATAAAGCACTAGTTGAAAAAAAACGTTAGACTGCGTTAAAAACAGAAAATTTTGTGAGAGTATTAAAAAAATCAAAAGAATAAACGAGAAAGCAAACAAATAAGCCCCTCTCTCATTTGAAGGTGTTTTGCTTTTGTATTTAACCGCACTTTTTATTTTACTTTTATTTTAACAATTTTATATTAATATTTTGTAAATTTAGACTAAACAGTTTCGATGCGCCCTTCTAAGCCAGTATAAATGGGTGAGGTTTTATTCACATATTCCAATAATGAAGCCATTTCAGTAAAATGTTGTCTAAAAGCAAACAAAGAAAAGTATTTTGTTTTTCAAAGACTTTATTTCATGCGTAACATCAAGAGAATAGAAACAAAACTTTATATTCCCAAAAGTAATTAAAATTGTAAATATTGTTACGTTTTTGCTTTTTGTTTTTCACAAACGTACAGATTCTTTTGATTGCGTATACGCTTAATTGAGCATGTGTGAACACCAAATTAAATTGCACAATTAATATTAAATTAACTCAATTAAGAAAACATATCTGAACAGGGTATTATTATTATTACAAACGCAGCCAACCACGCTACGCTACTGTATTACTCCGGCGAGACATGAACTGCTCGATGCCTTGTTAAGTAATTTTAACCATTCACAGACAACTTCACCACGCCTTTTATCCAAGCCAGTCATCCCCTTTATCTAATAGCTACAACACACGTCTGTTGTTAGGCTGTTACACTTCCCTGCTCTAACCCCTACCGTTCTTAATTTTTATTATAAAGGGCTTTTTGACAATTATCTAGTTCTCTAATATTAAATTAGACGTCTCCACTAAATTGTCTGCCATGGCTTCACACAATAATCGTCTTTTCCTTCCCTGGAGGTTTGTACTGCTGCTTCTTTAATTTTTATTTACATAATAACAATCATTATTTTCCATTGTACGCATGTCCGAAGGTTTGAGCTCACCACTCACGACCTTCTGTTTTACAGCAAGCACCTCTACCAATGCAACCATTGAGGTTGCTCAGCTTTCGTTAGCTAATGGTGATTTTCTTCTATACACATACCGTTAGTGGAAGTAACTTATTCACCATGCTCATACAGACGACAACAACAGGTGTTGCCAGATCTAATTTTTTTTAACAATATTGATAGGAAACTAGTTGTGATTATTATGTTCTTAAGATTGCAACGCTTTAGGTCAATAAAAATTGCTTTCCTTAGTTGGTTGGGATGTTTCTTCTTTTTGGTTTCTGATTCAAAATGGATAACACTTTCGCTTCACTGCCAAGTTATATTAATGTGAAGAAGCCTCCTTTAAGGCCAGGTTCACTATCATACACAATCGTACGATTCAATCACACAAAAATCTGACAGGTGCCACACTATTATACAAAAAAGATGCAAAAACATATGGTTTTAATATTTTGTTCTTTTTTCCTCATCATCTTAAAAAAAAACAACCCGATCGCATGGAAAAAATATTTTATGAATTATTTCAAAAGATTATAAAATCGTACAGATCTGTCAAAAACTCTGTCACATGCATACACTTTTAGTCCACACTATCATACACTTTGAGCACACATGCAATTTTTGACAGATCATACGACTGAGTGTGATAGTAAAACCTGACCTTTAGTAACATCCAGCCAACCCCCTACCTTTGCAAAAGAAATAGGCGCTCCCAAAATCCACTTGTAGAGTATTTGTGGTCTCCAGTAGTAACAAAATTTTTACTTGGTACTGCATCAAATCAAAAAAGTGAGGTTATAATCATCGTGTTGGAGGTTCTAAACGTTTCTCCACTAGGTTATTTCATCCATAATTGCTTTTTGGTTTTTCAAAAGGCGCGTATACTTCTGATCCGGTCGTTCATCCAAATATACATTAACATGTAATTCTAAACGCTTCACGTTAATTAAACATAAAATCGCGAAGATTAAATTTTTGAGCCACAGGCTATATGCCCAAAGGGTGGTCTTACCGAAAGGTGAGTGAAATGCATCTACGAGACCCTCAGCGGACCAATTATCAACTTCGACAGAACGGTTTGCAGGACAGTGTATAAGAGTTTGCTTGAGAGTTGCAACGCCATTTTAATACTATCAAACAGCTGTTGGTGACATTATGTTGAGCACATTAGCCTTTACTCCCAGAATGGCTCTCACCAATAACCGGTACAAAGATCGTAATCTCATCGGGCCACAATTATAAATAATCGAGGCAAACCATTATCTAATGCGATAGTGAGATGTAAAACTCTCAAAGAGAGCGAAATAAAAACATGTCTGATCGCCCTTAACAATAATGGCGGCGATTTGCGTTTTTTCTTTATTAAACTGACCCTGTATTTTGAATATAAAGTTGTGTTTCTATTAAAATGATAAAAATCGCTGCAACTTACTTTCTATTTTTACCATATTTCTTAAACATTGAAAAACCGAAACCTCCACCAGAAACAAAGCGGGTTGTTAAAATGCGATAAATCTTATTGACATCTAAATCTTCATACATTGGCAATTTACATTCAGCACAGCGGACTTTTACTTCTAGAACCCTTTGGGAAACTGGATTTTGTAAATTGTATTTGACTTTAAGACCTGACACCTGTAAAAAAGCATCGGTGGCATTTAAACCAACTGAAAAATTTATACGCGACACACTCATCTCCAAAGCTGCTTTTAAATGTAAACCCTCCAAATCGAATGCTACTAAAGGAGCTTCAAACGGACATAAATTATATATTTGTCCATAAGTTATATCTAGAAGATTTAAAGAAGAAAAAAATTATTTATATATTTAATAAGTAAACAAGGATATAAATACACGCTTTACCTCCTTGGGGCAGTGTTAAATACAATTCACCCGCAGTTGCTAGAGCTATGGAAACATTTGTCCAATTTTTATTGTTATACGGCGATAAACTTAATAACTGAAATAATTTTTTTTAATTGATACGAGTATTTTAAATAAAAATATATTTTTTTCTTAAGTATCGCACCTTATGCAACAAGGCATCGGTATAAAAATTTCCAATATTACACTCCTTGTATCCACATTGAGAATGCTCTAAATTTACTGCAGTTGCTCCGATTTTTACACTACCAGCTGTGTCTATTAGACTCTTCCATGGGGGTAAAATATCTATAACTTCTAAATCTATAAAAAATTAAAAATTCCAAAAAATTATAAAATTTGGCATTATTTACAGATTTTAGGGGTATTAAGGAATATTAAAAGATAATAAACAATTATTATTATGATTTATGTACTCGTTAGGTTTTTTCAATTGTAAAATAAAAAATATATACATATTGTTACGAGTGTAAGATCTGGCAACCCCTGTTGTTGCTCTCCGTATGAGCGTGGTTAATAACTTAATTCAACTAATGGTGTGTGTATAGAATAATACCACAATTAGCCAACAAAAGCTGAGCAGCCTCAATGGCTGCCTTGGTAGAGGTGCGTGCTGCAGCACAGGAGGTCCTGAGTTCGATCCCGCGTTCAGACATGCGTACAACAGAAAATAATAACTGTTGTAAAGCAATTAAAAATTAATATAAAAAAAAAACAGTCGTACAAACCTCCCGAGAAGCAAAAGACTATTATTGTGTAAAGCCATGGCAGATGTTTAGTGGAGACGTAAAATTTAATATAAGAGCATCAGATAATTGTCAAGAAGCCCTTTACATTAAAAAGTAAAAGCAAAAGCGGTTAGCGCGGGGAAGTGTAACAGCATAACAACAGTGTACAGCAGACTGTACTGGCTTGGATAAAAGGAGTAGTGGAGATGTCTGTGGATGGTTAAGGTTATTAAGCAAGGCTTCAAGTAGTTCATGTCTCGCCGGAGTAACACAGTAGTGTAGCGTGGATGGCTGCGTTTGTAGTAATAACGCATGTTTAGTAAATACAAGACCATAGGATTCACAAGACCGGTAGATAAAGCAGTATAGTCAGAGAAGGCCACAAAGTGAAGAATACAGAGTTTATAATGAGCCACAGTGGTATTTGCAATTAAAAGAATCCGTACGTTTGTTACCAAAAAAGGAAAAACATAACAATATATAAAAAAAAAACGCCACCATGTCACTTCACTTGCTCATCTCTTTACTACAATTAGCCTTTTACCGCTGTCATACCTATCGCCTCTTTGATTAGAATTTGTTGTCGAGTAAAACATTTAGGGTCTTATATTAAAATTTTCTGAGCTTGATGAATCATTATGAAGCAAAGATTAAATAAACTTCTGGCAACTCTACGTTAACTTTTATACTTTAAAAACAAGTGAGAAGGCTGTATTCGGTTTTGCTGAATCTTATATACCCTTCACAATTAATATATGTGAATGCAGTTTAAAGAAGTAACTCCAATCAAAAATGCAAATATTGGGATAAAAGAGTTAAAAAAAATAAAAAAATTTTATACTTCGTAAGCATTTCAGCATGACAACACACACCCTTAATATTGTTGAGCACTTAAGAAGTGCCATAAATAAGAAGTTGTCTTCGATATTAATATTTCTGGACTTTAGTAAAGCGTTTGATGCTTTAAGTCATAATGTTTTAGTTACAAAGCTATCCCAGCAATTTAACTACAATATATGTATCTGCATGCAGATTAATTTTTTCACATTTTTGTCTATGCGTAAGCAATACGTTGAATACAAAGGAATCACTTTACCTGTCATGCAAGCTTTTAGACGCGTTCCTAAAGGATCAATTATTGGTCCACTTTTGTTTACCCTTTAAACAAATAATTTGTTTCAGCAAATTTCTTTTTCTCAATGTTTTATAAAATGATAAGGTTTCTTTTGAGAACAAAATTAATAGTGACTTATGTTGCATACATGCCTGGTCAGAGCAACACTTCTTAAATTTAAGCCCCTTAAAAACCATGGCAATGTTTTTTCAACATTTTTAAAATAAACCGAAAATTACACTTAACGGTTTTAGTATAGACTACGTAGAGCATTACGAGTATAAAACGTTAGGTTTTTATTTAGATACCAAACTAAACTTTAATATGCATTTCAGCAGCATTTTTCCAAAAGTTATTGGAACACTGAGAAGATTATATTCTGTGGGCTATTATCTTCCTCTTGAGGTTAAAAAAAGGGTTAGTTTATCGTTGTGCCTTCCAATATTCCTTTATAGTAATGAGTTTTATTCTGGAACCACACACACAAATATTAATAAATTGCAACTTTGTTTTAATAGACTTGTAAGGTACAGTGGCTCACAGCTTATTTCAACCACACTTTTTAAAAAAGAAAAAGTCGATATAGCTTTTGAATAAAACAAAATATTGGAAAAATTCGAGTAGAAATTAATAAAACACTTTCTTATCTTCACAACAAATATATTTTTTATTTTAAAACTAACATATTTATAAACATAAAAACTAAAAATAAGAAAACTTATATATTTCTGCAGTCACAGCTTATATCAACCAGCTTATTGTTAGACCTGTTTAGTTGACATCACTTACTGTGTAACGGTAAATTTCCAATAATTATTGTTTGAAGTTATGTTTTTAATTATTTAGATAAAATTTTAGTGTGATTTTTATAGCTGGTTGATTCAGAGACACATTTTCAAATAATGGGACGACGTACTACAATTGAAGAAAGAGAATTAGTTATTCGCCACTATAAAGATGGCCACTCTCGTCGAAAAATTGCTGAAATGGTTTGTTTAAGTGATTCGACAGTGCAGAGTATTATTTATAGATTCAGGCACGAAAACAGAGTAGTCGATAAAGGCAGAAAAGCTCCAAACAAAATTTTTAATGAAGCAGATGAGCGTTATATAGTGAGAAAGATAAAGAAAAACCCGAAGCTATCCGCTCCAAAATTAGCTGCAGAAGTTAAAAATGACTTGGGCAAAACTTGCAGTGCAGAAACAATTCGGCGTGTCCTAAGAAGTCATGACTTTAACGGCAGAGTAGCCCGAAAAAAACCATTTATAAATAAAAAGAATCAAGCAGCACGACTAAAATTCGCCAAAGATCACATTACCAGAGACTTAAGATTTTGGGACCGTGTGATTTTTGCGGATGAATCAAAATTTAACATCTTCGGCTCTGATGGTCAAACTTACGTATGGCGTAAACCAAATACAGAGCTGCAAAATAAAAATTTAAAACCTACAATAAAACATGGTGGAGGAAGCGTTATGGTATGGGCCTGCATGTCTTCAGGTGGGGTTGGAAACTTGCAGTTTATTAAAAATATAATGGACAAGAACCTATACCTCAACATCCTAAAAGCCAACCTACTGCAAAGTGCCGAAAAACTAGGTATTAAAGACGAGTTTCGCTTCTATCAGGACAATGACCCAAAACACAAATCAGGTATTGTCCAGACTTGGCTAATTTGGAACTGTCCCCACTTGATGCAACCGCCGGTGCAATCACCTGATCTAAATGTCATTGAAAATTTATGGGCAATATTGGACCAAAACATCCGTCAACATCAGATCTCTAACCGGAAAGACTTAATAACAGCACTAAAGGAAGAATGGTCGAAAATAACTCCCAAAACGACACGAAAATTAGTGAATTCTATGCAAAGTAGACTAAAGGCTGTAATTGATCAAAAGGGAGGACACACCAAATTTTAAAATTAAAAAAAGAAAAAAACAAATAGTTAAATTTTAGTTTTTTATTACTGGTTGAAATAAGCTGTGACTACGGAAATACCTACGTTGTCTTATTTTTAGTTTTTATGTTTATAAATAGGTTAATTTTAAACTAAAAAATATATTTGTTGTGAAGAAAAGAAAGTGTTTTATTAAATCCTACTTCAATTTTCCAATATATTGTTTCATTCAAAAGTAAAATCGACTTATTCTTTTTTAAAGAGGGTGGTTGAAATAAGCTGTGAGCCACTGTATATTTTTGGGCTAAAAATATATGACCATGTGTCTTCATTCAGCCGAGCATTATTAGGTTCTGATTTTACAGACTTTATATAAAAAAAAAAAAATAATATTGTTCTATAAGATAATTAAAACGGGCAGCCCTCAGTATCTGGTGAGAAGGTTATCATTTGCAAATTCGACAAGGAGAAACGTGCTTTTAATACCGTCTCATTCATCCCTTATAATGGAAAGATTGTTTGTTGTAAGTGTTGCTAGAATTTGGAATCATTTTGTGGCATATCGGGAAAGGAGATTTTCAAACTCAGTCAAAAAGTTTAAAAAAATAGTGCTGGCAAGTCTTTAAAAGTGAGTTCGAAATGCACTTTGAGTCAACCTTAACACAAACCCTAACTTTTTGCTTTTCTTATTTAAATATTCTTGCATCCTTGCTGGGGGGTAGCTTTAAGAGTTAGTAATAAGTTTGAATTTTTATTGCCAAGCTTATAATTATGGCAGATTTGGCCTTGAAGGCTTATTGCCATCTGATAATAAATAAATAATAAAAATAAAATTTTACATGAAAATGACATCAGCTCTTAATGGGTTAAGCATTTTTAAAAAATTTATTCATTTATTATTTTGCTAAAGATTTCTTCTAAAGCTTTAAAATGATACCCATATTGATATTTAAAAAAAATTTTAAATTTCAGAGCCCCGTAACTCGGAAAATATGGGCGAGCGCCAAATTTTTCACTTGATGTTTTTTTCTTATTTTTAAGTCACTAAGCATTTGCTTTTTTGATTGTAGTTACTTCTGTATCCAAAATTTGTCCCAAATGTTTTGCCCGCTGCCTCAAAGAACATGGACCGATTTTACTGATTTTTACTAGCAACTCTTTCGAAACTATGTCTGATCGATTGGGGTATTTAAATTCTTTAGCTACTCTAATGCCTTGTCAAATTTGATTTCAATACTAAGACTGGCGGACAGACGGACATCGTTTAATCGACTTTGCTACGCATAAGAACTGAGAATAAATTATGGGGTCGGAAGTGGATATTGTAGAAATTACAAACGGAATGACAAACTTTTTCCACTTTTTGTGATAAACGGTATAAAAATATGGATGACGTCAAGTCGAGCGAGATGTGATTCTAACAGGATGGTAGAACGTGACATACAGCGGACACAACCATAGATTTTTTAAAATAAAAATTAAGGTAAAAGTTAATTTCAAGTATAGGATTTGTCAATTGGTCATGATTTAGCAACTCTCGATCATTATCTGTAGGGCCGCGTAAAGTCAGTAGTTTACGCTTAAAACCCACTGCAGTTGTAGGCACGCCATTGCCTAGTAAAATAAAAATACATTTAAAGAGCCTTTGACGACATAATGAGAACAAAGGTCGAAATATCGTAATCAAATCACATGTTTGACAGGATAAGTTGGTGTTTGGTTGGGCAAAAAGAAAAATCTAGCTCTAACAAACTGCACCAGTTGCGATCAATTTATAAAAAAAATTACAATTTTGAAATTTATTACTGATTGATACTTTATAGTGAAAGGCCAATCAATGTAAGCGGCATGCGGACGCGGGCGGCAATCAGCTGTTCTTTTTGCAGCTAGAATTTATTTTACATTGGCAAATGAACGCGGCTTCTTGAAGTAGAAACTTGTGTAAAATATAAAAAACATTTGTAATTTTTTGACGCAGAAATAAATAAATTTAATTGCAAAAAATTTTAAAAGGAAAAAGTAAATAAAATAAAAAACGTTGTGGTGAAAAAAACACAATAAGAAGACTATGGATGATTTGACAAATTAAAACGGCAAAACGACAAGTTGAACTAATGTGCTGTTTCTATATTGCTTTTCATATAAATTTTTCACACGATTTGATCGCCTGTAATACAGAAACAGCACTTAAATTAAACATTGCCGCTCGGCCGCTTTTGATGGCATTGCCAAGTTAAATTAAATTCAATGTGTTAAAAATATTGTAGGAGTATTTTTATTAACAAACTAATTTTTTTCAAATAGGTAATACTGTTGCCGCTTGCATTGGCCTTTCACCATTTTATATTAACGGCCGTATGCATGTACGGCAAAACATACTGGTAGCCAAGGCGAATCAATTACTAGGTGGCAGCGTAGGCCGTGAACACTACTGTCAAAAATAATGAATTCGCCTACGCTGCCACCTGGTAATGGATTCGCCTTGCTGGAAGCCTTATACTAAACTTCACTCAAGCCAAACTTAAACTAAGTTTTTGTTATGCATACAACTGTAAGTTTTCATTTATTTAACATTTTTTTTGTTACAAGTTTTTTTTTTAATTAAAAATTAAATCAAATACTTTTTTAATGAAATATTTCATTTCTTTTAAGTACAAAAATATTTTCAGCTCTACTTTTATATTTCATGTAAATCTGCTACTGAAAAACTGTAATGCGACCCTCAATGCCTTTAGTAATTGGTGTTGCATCCCTTGTATACTTAAGCAGAGCATCTAAATCTGTAATGTAAGGCCTTAAAGAGAAGAAATTAAATTCACATACATGTTTTTAAAGATTAGGGATGATTTAATAATAAAACTTACTGAACATTATAACCATAATCACGGAACATATGATATCCATCACCACCATTTTTTAAGAAATTTGGCGCAACAATACGATACGTTGAGGTTATGTTAAAGGGTTCATATCTTGGATAAGAGCAGTTACTGCAGCGTACGCTCAAGTCGACAACTCGTTCATATATGGGCCTTTTAAAATCATAGGTAACTTTTAAGCCGGATACTTGAAGCAATATAAAAGAGCTTTTGATGCCATGATTATAATCAATCTTACTAGCGCCATACTCCAAAGCCTCCAACAAACGTTCGCCGGGTAAGTCAAAAGCAATCAGAATATTTTCAAACGGCGACATGGTAACAATATGAGAATAGGTGAGCTCTTTTTTGTAATAAAAAAAAAACAGAGTCAATTATCTTAGAAACTTTTTTAAAATAAAAAAAAATTTATAAATACGGGTCCGCCATCTAACGTTTTTTTTTCAACCAGTGCTTATTTCGTGAATGGTAACACTTAGCTCATGTCTGATTTGCCAGATAATTAGTTTTATCCTTCCGCTGAACGAATATGGTTGCGTTTTCGCTTCCCTAAGTGGGCCTGCGATCGACTTACAGAAGATGCCGAAAAAATCATTTTTTCAAATAAAGCTCATTTTGATCTTGGCACAGAAAAGCCGCACGCATTTATTGAAAAGCCGGTGCACCCAAAACGAGCCAGTCTTTGGTGCGAATTTTGGTCCAGAGGCATAATTGGGCCTTTTTTCCACGAAAATGAGCAAGGAGTGGCCGTTACAGTCAATGGCGATCGTTATCGGGCCATTTTGAACGAATTTTCGTTCACAAAGGTGGATATTGGCAACATTTGGTTTCAATAGACAGGCGCTTCGTGCCATACAGCCGAATCTACACTGTTTTGTTTTCGCCCTGTTTTTGAAGATCGCATTATCAGCCGCAGAGCTTATATCGTTTGGCCACCTCGGAGCTGCGATTTGATACCGTTGGACTGTTATTTGCGGGGTGCTGTCAAAGATAAGTGTTACGCCGACAAGCCAGAGACAATTGAGGCTTTAAAGGACAATATTCGTGAAGCCATTGGTGAACTACAGCTGCACACAATCGATAATGTGCTTAAAAATTGGACCGATCGTGTAGGCTACTGGATGGCCAGCCGAGGCAGCCATTTGACTGAAATTATTTTCCGTTATTAACCAGAAGGATTGTACTTTCAAATAAAAAAAGACACTTGAGAAAATATTCAGTAGTATTTTTTATAGCATTTAAAAAAAAAGTTATTTGGCGGACCCTTTATTTGTATATAAAACTTACTGCCGCGGTAGAGGGGCACCCGTAAGGCGCCGATATTAATTAAACCAATAGGTACCTGTGTCCATGCCTCATTATCATAAGGTGCCAAATCCAAATACTATTAAAGTTTTAAAAATTATATTAAACATTAACAAATCCATTTCTAAAAATATTAATTCTTCTTCTTACCGCATGAACCATGGCATCACAATAGAAATTGCCTAAATTACATTCTTCACTGCCGCAAGGATATCTTAGCAGATCTACATATGTTTCGCCTATAACAGCATTTCCCTGAGCATCTACTACTTCTTTCCAAGGTTGCAAGGCAGCAACAATTTCCGGATCTAAAAATCACACATAAAACTTTGCCTGGTAAAAGTTTAGAAAAACATAAAAATATTTTTAAATACCCGACAGATACCCAACACCAGACAGAAAACATTTAAAAACCAAAAAACACTATTCAAAGCAAATATGTTCTTATTTTATTTCGTCAATTTTTATTTTATAAACATTTTGCATAAACTTATTTTTGAAGAAAATAAAGTCTAATACTTTCCCGGAAAGCAATCATAAATAGTAAAAAATTTATTTTTTTTTATTAAGACATCTTTAGATTTGGAGATAAAAATAGTGATATTTTGTTGCAGTTAGAATTTATAAAAGCAATTTAATTCTTCCTACAATCTTATTTTATCCACATACACAAAAAATATTTAACAGTTACTTTGTTTAAGTTGTTGTTTCAGAGCGCTTTTGTTTAGCTCATACCTAAACTTACTAAAATATAATTATAAAAGATACAACTCGACAAAGATGCCAGATCTTTTATAATAAACGAACGCTTGACGTTTTTACTCGCCTATAAACAGAAATGGCAGCAAGAGTTTATAATTTTTAAGAAATTTAAATTTTTAGCGGATTCTTATACCCTTCACTACAAAAAGTGGAAAAAGGGTATATCTAAGTTTGTCATTCCGTGTGTAATTTCTACAATATCCATTTCCGACCCCGTAAAGATATATTGTCTGACATCTTATGCATAGCGAAGTCGATGGTGCAATGTCAACCGATCAGACATAGTGTCGAAAGACGTGCTTTTGGAAATCAGCATGATCTGTCCATGTCCTTCGAGACAGCACGCCTACCTCTAATTTGTTCACGTGATTTGGAACAATAAAGTAACTCCAATGAAAAAAATAAATTTGTGGGTTGATAGAGAATTAAAAAACAGCAAGTAAATAATTGAAGCACGCCCATATTTTCCGAGTTACGGGGCTCTGACGGTGAGGTGTAAATAAGATTCGGCATAGCCGAATATAGCACTCTTACTTGTGTATTTTCGCTTTTTTCTGAAAATTTTATTTTTTTTAATAAATTTTTATTATTATTATTATTATTTTTTTTTTTTTTTTTTTTTGAGAATCCAAAGAGAATCTCTTTTTCTAAAAACATTTTTATTCCGCCTTAAAAGTTTTATCCATTTTTGTGTTTTAATAAAATTATATTTCTTTTTTTCTTTGTTGGCAAATATTACATTTTTTTCACTAAATCTCTAGTTTATTTGCAAGTTCTTAGCCAATTTTTTTATTTTTGTATAAAACTGTCTTTCCTTTTCCCCAAATTGCAATCGTTAATAATTCACTTGAATAATTTTTACGTAAACAAATTTTTACTTGGATTTTTTCACTTTCATTTTGCTTTGGAGCTGCCTGCCTACATTATGCAAGTTTTACTCTGTTTTAATTCGAATGTTTAGATTAATAATTTTTATATTTTCCTTTTTTTATTGAGTTCATTCTGAAGCTACAAAAATTAAGTTGCGGTGGAACTTTTATTTTGTTCATTTGTTTTTATTTTTATATTTTCAATTTTCTACCGAAATTTAGAATGAACATGATGGATGACATTGCAATTTTCGAAGTAATAACGATTTTTAACCGACTACAAATACAGAATGGGGTTATCAATTCGACTGAATGTTGCTTTTTTATGTTTGGCCTGCAAAACTCAGTCATTTCTTAATCGACTTTGAATATTTTTTTTGTAATTTGATAAATTATGCTTACAGGATTGGTCCCGTTTTAAAAACAGTTCATAATCTTAAAATTTAAAGGGTGTCCCCATACAACATACATGTTTTTTAAGTGTTTTATGAACCGTGTAGGGCACTACACGAAAATTAAAAAAAAAACTCGACATCACTATGGCTTTCAATAGCAAAAAGGAAGAGAAAAGTTAATTTAAAATATATAAGGTGTTCCCATATGTGACGTAAATTGACCTATACGGGCCTATCTTTTGATCCGTAATAGAAAAACGCTTGAAAATTAGACAAAATTCCGATTACCGTTACAATAACCAGTACAAATTTTCAAAATTATAAATTAAAGGGTGCCACAATAGTTCATTTAATTTTAGGTTTATGACCATACATTTGAACACTTTTAGACACACGGTTAAAATTTACAAGGAACCTGTATTGCAAAGTCCACTATAACAACAGTTATAAAGTTTGGATCTGGAAAGTAAAGGGTGTGCCAATTGCGGATATAATTTGGTGTATGTGACAGAACTTTTAAACCATTAAAGACAGACAGTTGAAACTAACAAGAAACCTGTATTGCTATGTCCGCTATAACAACAAGTATACAATTTAAATTTAGATATCAAAGGGTATTCCCAATTCCCTATATTTTTAACAGTTGTATACATACAAACACTTGAAAATTTGACGGATGTCTAATATAGACAGATAGATGTTATTTACAAAGAATCTGTGTTACTAAGTCCGCTAACACAACATTTATAAAATTTGGAATTAGAAATTAGAGGGTGTCCCAATAGTTGATGAAATTTAATGTATGTGGACAAACTTTTGAAACTGTTTAGATAGGCAGCTGAAATTTATAAGGAATCTGTAATGCAAAGTCCGCTATAAAAAAAAGTATGCAATATGAATTCAGAAATTAAAGGGTGTTCCTATACTTGATGTAATTTAACCCGTATGGGCCTATCTTCTAAAACATTATATACAATTACTGGAAGAAATGTTTACTACTTCGCCTGGTGTAATAAAAAGTATAATAATTTAAAATTTTAAATTAAAGGGTGTTATAATAGTTGACGTAATTTGATGTATGTATATGGCCAAACTTTTGAACCGTCATAGACAAACAGCTGAAATTTACAAGAAACCTGTATTGCTAAATTCGCTTTAACAACTAGTATAAAATTTGGGTTTGGAAGTTAAAGGGTGTCCCAATAGTTGTTGTAATTTCAAGTATGTAACTGAATTTCTGAAACGTTATGGGCAGAACGCTGAAACTTAAAAGGTACCTGTATTGCTAAGCCTGCTGTAGCAACAAGTTTATAATTTGAATTTAGAAAGTTAAGGGTGTTCCCATAATTGATGTAAAATTTCTATTACGGGATTATCTTTTGAACCGTTATAGACAAACGGAATATTATTTATAAAAAACAATACAAAAATGCGCAGCTTTAAATTTCTTATAAATCTTTTTTTTTTTTTTTTGATAACAAGAGGATTGCTTATTGCAGCTCCAGAGGAAACATTTTTCTATGATTCTATAAAAAAAAATTTAAATATATGAAAAGTTTAATGAACGGAATGAGAGTTATAATACAAAATATTGAAGCACAAAAAAATAATTTTCGATTAACTGAATATCAAATATACATATGTATATACAAAATTGCCTAAACTTGTTATTTAAATAAAACTAAAATCATTTAAAAATTAAAAAATCTTGCTCACCTTGCAGTACATTGTTGTCCATATAAATGGGAGCTCCTTCAAAATTAATGACATTACCATCATCATCAAAGTAAACTGTTATATTGCCGACATATTTGGCATAGGCACCAGCTTGTACAATTAAGACACGATGTCCGGTGGCATGAATAATCTCAGTTGGATAATCTCCTCTAGGCTTATCAGGTCCTGGTGGATTATCTCCCGTGTAGAGAAATGTATGTGAATGAGCACCAACAATAACATCAATTTCGGAGCCAGCATGCTCAGCAATCAATTTATCAACATCATAACCACAATGAGAAATTACAATAATTATATTGGCACCTTGAGCTTTTAACTTTTCCGCCTCCTCAACAATAGCTTGACTTTCATTGGAAAATTTTACGTTGCCAGTATTTGCCAAATCCTAAAATATTTTATTAAATTATAATAATTTTAACGAATGGATATTTTGAAATTTTTAATTGTTGCTTAAAGTCGTACATAAGTTGTTTCCAGAATTACACCAATAACACCAATTTTACGGTTATTTCTTTCAATAATCATAGATTTTTGATATTTTCCAATCAATTCGGGTTCATCTGTTGAGTCCATATTGGCTACAAGCATCGTTGTATTTAGTGATGCTAAAAAGGGTACAACACCTTCCACGCCATGATCGAATTCATGGTTTCCCAATGTCTGGAATATAAAAAAAGGGAAATTAATATTAAAATCATCAGAGATAGAGACAGAGAGAGAGAGGAAGGGAATTATTCATTCATTTATTCATTATTTATCATATTTTTCTGATATTTACAAGTGGATACACACAGGTGTTGCTAGGGAAAGACGGGAAAAAGTTATACTTTTACTTTAATAAAGTTACATTTCTTCATTAAAAGTTACATTTTTAAATTTTCCTTAAATAAATAGTAATTTAATGTAATTTATTTAAAATAATGCAAAAAGAGAAAATAACCTGAACAAAAATAAAGCGAAAATAAAACGAAAAAAAGAAATAGAAAAATGTATGGAAAAAAATTCAGAGTCAATACTAATATATCGCCATTCCATAAAATTAGTTAAAGTAGAATTTTTTAAATCAATAGAATTTACTACACTCATTATTTTAAAAATAGCTTTATTTGCACATCATATTGTTTCAAAGTTGGAATGAATTGATGCCAGAAACATGTTGAAGTTTCCAAACATGAAGCAAGAAACATTTCGTGATTTCTAACGAATTGAACAGAGTAAAACTTTAGCAATGTTATATTTTGTTTATTTCAAAGTAATTTTTATGTGGGATTTTGAAAGCAGTTGCAGTTAATCTTTGTTATTAAAATCGAATTGATATGTTAAAAAAGTATGATATTTTAGAGAGGTTCTTACCTCAAACAACAAGACTAGTTTTTTTTCAGTGATATTACTTTATTTCGTGTCTGTCCCAAAAGTTACGAAAATTTGAAAAAAGTAAAAAATGTAACCAAATGGCAACACTGATACAAACACATTAATTATATTATATTTATTCTGCCCTTAGCGTTATAAGGACTTTCCGCAAATATGATGTTGATGATTAGATTTAGCGTTTTTTGCAATATAAAATTTGTATTTGTTTTAGCTTCCCCTAAGTCGCTTAAGCGTCCATTAAATTGGCCCGTTAGGCGCTTCATAAGCATCCAAAGATTCTCAGGAAATCCACGGGCTTATTGCATTTCCATTGGCCTCTCCGGTTTCCTTTTTCAGTTTTTGCGCTTTACTTTTGAATCGTAGGAGGTAGACTTTTGAAATTTTCATAAAGTGTATTCTAGATTCGACAACGTGTGTCTATTTTAAAGACGATTTTTCTTGCAAAAATATATTTTCCATATAAAAATAAACTTACCATTGCATCAGCTGGCAACATGTTTAAGAACTGGCTTGTAACATTCCAACGTCCAATGTTATACCACAGGGTTCCTTGAAAACTATCGCCTGCATTAAAGAATACAGCATTCGTTTTTTCCTGTTCTTTCAGCAAACGTTTAACGGTATAATAAGTACGAGCATAACCACCAATACAGATTTCATCACTGCCACATGTACCACCCGATGTATCAGTTGGTTCAAATCTATAAAATAATTTAATCGATTATTTATTCGATTCTCTGGCAAGACCATGAACAAATTTTTAATAGAAAAGTTTTTAATTTAGAGCAGATAAAAATTATAATTATTTTTATAAGTTTGTTGGTTGATAGGTTTGTTTGTGCGTGCGTCAATCAAGGCTAAACGACTGAAACGATGGCAAAATAGGGTATTTATGTTTTTTAATAACGGACCACTAGGGAAGAAAAGGGGATTTAAATAACACTCGAAACGTAGATAGGTTCTCGTCTATAACTGTTTCCATAGCTTGAGCCTAGATGAGAAAGAAAAGGGGAAAAAATCGGGTACTAACGTCTGTACCGTTTACAATAAAATTTGAAACATAGATATTTACGTAAATATTAGAATTTTCCTTATTTAAAAAAAGGGAATAGGAGAGAGGAGTAGGGAAGTAGGGGAGAGGACAATTGCGCAATTTTATTTATCCTTACTGATCTACACAAAATCAGATTCTAAAGATATTTGAAATAAACATATCTCCAGATCTGTAAGATCCAAACTGATTTGTTCTGAGTGACGTGTTCGGAGTAGAGCCCCAGAGCCTCATAATTGGACCTTGGCAACGCCGGCTGCAATGAGCTAGTAAGTAATAAAATCTTACGCTGCGTTATCAATTTATTGGCAGTTTATTATTTTTATTGGCAGTCTAACTTACGTATTCATAAACAATTAATTGATTTAAAATGGAACACTTTTCAGACATGAACAATTTTGCAAAAACCTTTTATTATCGTAATAATAAAAAATGTTTCTTGAATATCATAATATTATTAAGATAAAAACGTATATTATTTTGCACTTTTATTTTTTATTTTAACAAACACGTTTTTGAAAAGGTTTTAAATTCATACATTGGAGTAATGCTTTTCAATGAAAATGTTTCATTGACTGAAGATTAAATAATTTCAAAGCACTACCATTAATAAACTTCATCATATATTATTTTAAAGTGCTCTTTTTATGGCAAAAATTTGGTAGAATATATATAGAGAAATGATTAATTAAAATTTTCCAATGTACATAAGTCCATCTACAAATGGGTTAAGTTTAATTTGTTTTATGCAAAGCTCTTTTTTTAAGGTAATTAAATGGCAGTTAAATTTGTTTAGTTGTCATTATTTCCTGCAATGTCAATAAAATGTCAATGGTAATGAAATAATACCAAGCGGTTTTAAATTAATACGAGGGCTGTTCTATATATTTCTGGCCTAATAGTGAAAATGCGAATATTTATAATCAAAAATGGTTTTATTGTTTTTCAAAGTATTCTCCAGCATGATTTATACACTTTTGCATGCGCTCAAACCAGTTGTCGAAGCACATTTTCCACTCCGATTGAGACACCTCTAAAACATGGTTTTTGAACACTTCAACAGCTTCTTCTGGCGACGAAAATCTTTGATCACGCATTTTTTTCTTGATGTGCGGAAACAAGAAGAAGTCATTAGTTGCCAAGTCAGGGCTGTATGGCGAATTACCCATTAATTCGACGTTTTGGCCGGTCAAAAACGCTCTGGTTTGAGCCGACGTGTGAGAGCTCGCATTGTCATGGTGAACAATGATTCGTCTTCTCTTGTTGGTTTTTCGAATTTCTCCGATGACTTCAGGCAAACAAATTGTAGTGTACCACTCAGAAGTGACCGTCCTACGTTGCTTAAACGGAACAGTCGCCACATGACCAGTTTTGCCGGAAAAATAGGCGACCATTTGCTTCAAAGTGCTTCTTCCACGAAAAATTTTCTTTGGATTTTGCTCGTCTTTGAAGACTCTCACGGTCGGTTCTTGTTTCGTTTCGGGCTCATACGCATCTCCATCTTGCATTATGAGTTCACGCACGGCATCAATGTTCTCTGGCACAACAGCCGTTTTTGGACGACCTTCACGGAATTCGTCTTTGAGCGAGCTTCGGCCACGATTAAATTCATTATACCAATTTTTCACAGTGCTATAGGATGGCGCTTCATCGCCATACAAAGATTTAAGTTCATCAATGCACTCTTGTCGTGATAATCCACGTCGAAAGTTGTGAAAAATGATGGCACGAAAATGTTCGCGAGTTAATTCCATTTTTTTCTATATTAATTTTTTCAAGTCACTGTAAACAACACAAATAATGGTCGTACGTCAAAACGTTTTGAGTACGATTATACTTAAAAATGACAAACTTTCCAATGGAAATGTCAGATTGCACTTAGCAGCACTCAGTGTTGCCAGGCCAGAAATATATATAGCAGCCATCGTAGTTTATTTTATAAAAAAAAAACTTACTTATATGTTTTTCAGACTATTTGTTATACTTTTTAATAGTTATTTATCATTTCATTATTTTTCATAATAAGGTGTTATTAATCATATTTTCTAGATTTTATTATCTCCGCTGAAGAGTTTAAGAAAGTTAAAAATTCAAATTTTTTTTTGTACTGTGCAGTGAAGCCAACATTTTGGGTAAATATAATGCAAATTCTTCTGCAAACCTTTGTAATCCAAATGTAGGAATTTTCTTCTTTTTCTCTTGTTTTTTCGCTTGCTGACGGGGATTTTACTTTCATTATATTCGTCAACATTAGCAGAGTTACAAAATAATTTCAATAAAGTTGAAGTCATAATTTTCTTCATTATTGATTATCATTGATCAATAAGAACTTGAATGGTTATTAGAAATTCAGCACTTCGTTTATTATTAATTAGTTTAGATACATGAAACGGCTGACTTCCAAAACGTCAGTTGCTTTGTATTCGAACAATGTATTGTGTTTCATAATGCCGTGGTACTAAATGTTTACAATGCATACCATTCCAAAATAATGCAGACAAACATTAGAAACTTTGCAACAAAGCAACTACCGCAACTTGGTGTATGTACAAGATCTAAATACCACTTTTAATTAAGATTTGTAGTTTTGAGACACTGTTAAATTGTGGAAAGTTGGATAAATCGCACACGTGTTTATTGACTTTATATGATTTTGAGAGTTTTGCAATTAAATAAATTTTTAGAAAAATTTTGTTTTTATTTTTTATGATAAAAAATTTCCTTCGAACTTAAAAAAAGTATTTTTTGTTTAATTTTTTGTCAAAAAAAGGGAAAAGGGTTTTGAGAGTGGTCTCAATCGCGGTCGTAAAAATGTTGTACATCACTATAAAATTGACGATTTCCACTTTTTTATACTGTAGTGTAAGACCCACTCCAAAAAAAAAAAAAAATTATTACCTTTCTTTCATGCCTCCACCTGTACTTAACGCTGAAAAGTATTCAGATTCGGAAGAGGTTCTTGAAGAATCAAACGAGGAAGGACCATGGCACTGATTATCATCTGAGTGCAAAGGAGAAGTTCTTTTAAATAAATTAATTGTAACAATTTTAAATAAAATTTACCGTTACAATCATAAATAAGTTATGAATAAATTAATTATTTTCAGATAAATAAAATACTATAAATAAACAAATTACAAAAATATTGCTTTAACAATATTCTTAGGAGGCGAAGATTGGTAAGGCAGTGGAAAAATTAATATTGAATATTTTTTAGGAAATTTGCAAAAAAAAATTCGAAAAAAATTTTTTTTTCAGAGGGACGTTTTTGGGGCTAGGTTAGAGGGATACTTCCCCCTAACCATATAAATTAATTTCTGTGTTTTTATGGCGTACATAATCCATTTCATTTAATAATTACATTCTTTTTTCAAATAAAATATATTTTACCGCCCACAAAAAGGGGCAGGGCATTAAAAGTAACTTTAGAATTTCTTGATTCCAACTTTAAGTTTTTAAACATTTCTTGACATTAAAAGTTATAATTTGCATTTATCAAAGGTAGGATTAGTTCTTCTAAAGGGAACCTTTTTCTCCTTGGTCCGATTTTTCTGTTTTCTAGCTTTAATAGACTATGATATAATATAATAGACTTTTTTTCTGCCAAGTTTCATTAATTAAGGTGCACTTAGTAAATTTTTAGAGGCAATATAACCTAAAAAAAATGTAATGTCCGACTAGATTGACAAAATACCTCTCTTTGTGTTGTATAAATAAAATGTCAGTCATTAAATAAGCCCGCCCCAAAAATGTATTCCCCTGTGTTATACTTTTTTAACTATGTTTTTTTTTTGCTTCCATTATAGCTTCAATTTTCCTTGACCTTATTAATATGTTTATCAATTATTCCAGCTATCTCAATCAGAACAATTAACAACAACAAAAACATTTTTTTAAGCACATTTATTACTTCATTTTATTTATTTTTTTAAAGCTTTTAAGATTCACACGTCCGTAAATAAGTTTATAATCGAATTTCTTGGGTTAATAACCAATTAATACAATGTTAAAAATTCTTATCTAAAAACCCTGACAATTACTTTTTCTTCATTTTTTTACTAATATTTTTAATTAGTTAAACAGCAATCAATAAACGTTAAAGTTTAATGTACTTGACATTTTCAGGGGCAGCAATAATATTCTAGTGTCATTACCATTTTAATACTCAAGTCTAAAAAGGTTCTTTTTTTACATCTAAATAAGATTAATAATTATTCATTCAAGTGTAACACTTTAACAATATTGAATACAATTGAAAAATTGAAAAATATTAAATTATTTTATATTATATTTAATAATCGAATAAAAAAATATCTTTTATTTTTCGGAAAAATGTTTTATTAATAGTTTTTGAAATATAATAATCCGAATACTCGAACTAAACAAGATGGCGATGCACTCTAACCTGAAAATATTTCTACTAGGTGAAGCCTGGAAATTTAATCGCATTGAAAGTGATTAAGTCGGGGACCTACCGAAGAAACGGGGATATAGATCGACTATTTCGTATGCCACTGATTCGCTGTAAGCAAAATCATTAAGCGGAAAATTCTAATAACTGCAAAAACTAAATGCTCGAACATGGTTACCTTTACGGTATCGCGTCTTTTATGGTAAGAAATAAGAAAAGCACTTATCCGATTGATAAAGTATTACGCACTGTTATATTAGTAGACTGTTATAGTAAAAGACACCTTATTCAAGTGCAGTCGTCATTGTGGCGTGGGAAAAATTTTTAAATTGTATAAATTTTTTTAATGTGTGAGTCTTATTCAAGAACTTTTTTGGAGGAGTAATTTTTATATCACACGAAAAACACATATTTGAAGCATTTTGGTTTCGCTTATCTATTAAAAGCAATTTGATTTTGAAAATAAATATAACATTTTTTATCTTGACTTGTTTTGCCCTTTGATCCAAGTTTTTTATTAAGTATATAATGAATTTTATTTTTTTTATAGAAATGATAATGCTTCAAGTAATTAAAATTAAACATTATTTTTTTATTGTTACGAAAACACGTAAAAAGGATTTGGTAAGCTTTTCCATAAATTTAATGGTTGTCCGTTAGAAACGTTAGACTGTGTCTTCCATTACAAAGGGTGGTGAGTTAGAATAAAAAGATACGTTCAGTAACACAGGCTGAGCAACATGTTTACTAAACAAAAGACGTTAATATGAGTTCGAATCCCAACATATCTACTAAGTGAAACATGCGATACAAGCAACGCAATTCTTAAAATTGCAAGGGATTTTCTTAAAACCTGGGTCATGGTTAATTAACTGGCGATCATGCAACTTGACACCCTGCGATTATTATTTCTGGGACTACGTTAAGCCCCAAGTCATCAAACTAGAGCTTCTTTTCCTAATGTTCTTATATTAATATCCTTGGAATAGGCGAGTAGCAATGCTATTTTGTAAAATTTTTATTGAGCTATTGTTTTTATTTTGAAGAACTTCCAAGTGGCAACACTGTTTTTTTATAACAATTATTTGGACATTCTTAGATGTATTGATGTTTGCTTGTCAAACCTAAACGGAGCAACCTATTCAAATTGTTAAAAATATGATTCAATTTCATGTGAATAATTTTTTGTGCTGAAGCAAGATTTCTGTGCTTCGAGGCAATCAAGGCGAATCAATTACCAGGTGGCAGCGTATGCAACGTCATTATTTTTTACTGGTAATATTACCGCCAAACTCCATATATAAAAAAAACTGTGTGCCTATTTTATGTATAGAGTTTGACAGTAATGATTTGCTAAAAAATGAATGAATTTAACTACGCTGCCACCTGGTAATTGATTCGCCTTGGAAACAATGCTAAGCTTCAAGCCATTTTCAAAGCACTTTTACATATAATTATTATGTATGTATTTGTTTATAAATTTATTGCAACAATGGACTGAATAAATCATTAGTCTCTTTGGCTTCAAAAATGTTAATAATGACGGTGGGTATCGTTGGCATTACAAACATTAATATTGTAAAGAACTACTAAAAATTTTACCACATATTGTCTTCAAATTTACAACAGCCAAACGGCTACGCCATTTTACTGAAATTTTGAATTCTATTTTTAAAGACTCTCTTTAAAGGTTTCCAAAATTTTTCTTTCATGCATCACTTTTGAGAACAGATTATTTTCAGCATACACTTACGATCTGACATGCAAGGCGATTTTTAAACACACCCTTTGAGTTAAAAATTTACTTATTTCATAATATTTACACGATTTAATTAAAAAAAAAAAATAAATGTGTGAGTTCTTCATCTGGTACCATTTCGGGTAGTTTGGTTAGAAAAACCACCAGGCATTCTTGACGATTCTCTATTTTATTGTTTTTCTGTATTTGATATGCCTTGCTGACGTTTCTTTTCCCCCAACTCCCTAATATAAATTTGCACTTCTTCTATTTGTTTTTAAGTGTTTCAAATTTTAATTACCACATTTTATGACTGAAATCTAGAAAAAAAGTGTTTTTAATAAAAAAAAGTGAATCTTCTAACAGAATTAAATAAACATGACTTTAATATAAACAGCTGTTTCAATAAAGAATGCATGAATAAAATTTGAGGAATTAAATAAAAATTAATAAAAGAAATGTCTTAAATATTGATATTGTTTTTCTGCAAAAGCAGCTCAAGGTCAATTGAACTGAAAGCTTAACCATGCACCCGTCGAGTAATTTTATGAATTATAAAATAATTTAAAAATATTTAAAAGCAATAAATTTGTTCTTGCTATGTTTCTATCTAGAAAAAATACTGTTTTGTACATAAAAAAAAAATTATATAAAAAACAAAAACACTTTCCATCTAAAATGGAAAAAAAAACAAACAAAAAAATTCACCTTTTCAAGGTGATCAAAAAAAGATTGCACAGTGGATCAGATTTAATAATATTACAAAAGAATCATCTGGTTTTAAACCTTATTTACATACAACGCTTACATTACGTTGAGAGTAACAAAATAACAAACAGTAACAAAATAAAATAGTTTTGATTAATAAAGAGAACAAAGAAAAACACTTGGAAGTGTTATGGTCACCATTTCGGTTTTTCAAAACCATTTACAGCTCTTATCTTTTTAACATATCGCTCATTTACTTCAAGAATGTCATAACTCAAAAAAAAAATCACTTTGAGATAATCGCAGTTTAAGTTTTTGACTTGTTCTCACTATCGGTAAAAATATCAGACTACTTAAGTTCCCACTACAATTAGTAAAATGATTCATAACTAAAAAACCATTTAAGAAAACTTTCATCAATTATATATACTCGTATTAAAGGGGAGGTCTTGAACAAAATATTTGAGATGTTTTAATTATGACATTATTGCTGTAGGATTGCGATACTGTGTCGTAAACTAAAATATGTCGTTATTTGTGAAAAAAAGAGTTTCACCTCATATAATTCATCGACACAGCCATAACTGCAAATAATACATTAAATGCGAAAAGTCGATTCATATAAACAGTCACAAACCGAAATGTGACAATGTTTTCGAAAGCGTTATGATCTTTACAGTATGAAGTTTACTCTACAACTCAAAATGTGTCGTTCTTATTGACAAACAAAGTTTCCCAATATAAAATGAAATAACGACTTATTCTCTTGAAACGTGGAAAGTACATAAGACATAAAGATGAAACTTAAGGTATGATCACATTACTGACACAAAGCGAAATTTTATGGTATATTTTAAATGCCAATCGTGTGATTTCAATTTTATTGTCCCATACGACAAGCGAAAACAAAATTGTAATGATTTGCAACAATCAAATGCAACTCTGGTGCGGCAATAGTGTGAACGGTTGAAAGCTAACCATACGTAAAAAAAAAATGTCGAAAATGCGCCAATATTTATTGTGTTCTCGTGTGTCAACCGACCGCGCGTGTATTTCTCCAGTCTCTGACCTACGTACTTCTTATAACTTTTCTTTTTTTTTTTTTTTTTAATTTTTATATTTTCAAATTCACACACGATAATCAAAGCTGCTGCAATTTTCTTTTTCTTTAGAGAACAAATCATCATTTAGCAATTTATTAAATGCCAAATGTTTATTAAATTTACGCTTTATAAACAAAACTAAATTTGGCATCTACCACAACAGCTGTTTCTCAGAGTTACCATGCTGTAGAACAATCGTGTGACTGCAGTGCGACAATTATTACCACTTATGTGCTGTTTCTGTATTACAGGCGATCAACTCGTCTGAAAAATTTATATGGAAATAACTCAAAAAACTGAGTGCTTTTCATACAAAATTTTCAGACGAGTTGATCGCTTGTAATACAGAAACAGCACTTAAATCGTTTTGCGACAATCAAATTTATGTAAAATGAGGCAATCATGTGACTGTAGAGAACTTAGTTGAGACAATTTATTTATTGTGAATAAAAATTGTGTAAAGTTGGTACTTTGCGACATTCGTGTGATCACACCTTTATTCACAATATAAAACATCAAATGTCGAATAATTCTGTATGATTAACTCAAAAATTTGAAGTAAATGAGCGATATGTACTGATGTAGTTTTAAATTTTTTCACATTTTTTATACTCGTACATCTAACGGATTAATGTGCTGTTTCTGTATTACGGGCGATCAACTCGTCTAGAAAATTTATGTGGAAATAACTCAAAAAACTGAGTGCTTTTCATATAAATTTTTCAGACGAGTTGATCGCCTGTAATATAAAAACAGCACATAAGTCTAACTATTGTGCTGGACAAAAATTAATTTTGCATACTAGAGGGTGTCGTTCATGAAGGATCAGGTTCAATTGAATGAATCACACAACTAAACAAAATGATTTGATATTGAAATCATGACTCACTTTGTTTCAAAATTTCATTTATAATTTTTGTTGCATTTTTACACCCTTCACCACATAAAGTGAAAAAAAGAGATTTGCGTGTAATTTCTACAATATCCATTGCCGACCCAATAAAGTATATATATTCTGACTTCTTATGCATAGCGAAGTTTATTACGCGATGTCCGTCTGTCCGTCCGTATTAGTGTTGAAATAAAGTTTGCAAAGGCATTTTTATGTAAAATTATATACATACATGTATAATATAATTTTTTATATAAATGTTTTTCAGACCTTTTTAAATAGTTTTTCTTTTCTAATTTATTAAGCACTAGGTCAGTTTTATAAATAATAAAAATTTTTATTTATATTTTCAATATTTCGCCACACCTTTGGGTGGTATCATCAGGAAACAGGAAGCAAAATATTAGATTTTCTTTTTTTTTAAATAACCAAAATTAAAATGAAATTATTTTTTCACACAAAAACAGAAAAATCAAAAACCAAACGACAAAAAACTCAAATATTTAAACATTTACATTCTCATAAAAATTTAAAAAACAGAAAACATTCAAATTATTTAAAAATTTTAAAAAACTTAATACAAATACATTAACATAAACTTTCACGATAGAAATGTTACAAGCAATCATATACTCTCAAGGCCTCGTTATGCGAACGTTGATGTAAGAAAAATTTAACGTATTTTAACGTACGGTCGTTTATGTACTTATAGAAACTTTACAAATGTCAATAAAATAAACAAAAACAGAACATTGTGCAGCACAATTTGTTTGTAATTTTTATTTCAAAAGCCCGGAAAGAATTTAAAAATGGATACTGAGGATTTATTTGCTGATGTCCATGAAAACTGTTTTGCATAAAAAAACTATAAAGCCAAAATATTAAATTACAAAACCTAACACAATTTTCAATTTGCTGCAGCTGTTCAGAACAGTGTTGAGATTTGTGGCATAGTTACGGGCACTGTTCCGTACATGTTAATTTAGAAAAAGTACTAATTTCGCTTCGAAAAATATTTTACATTGCAATATGTGCAATGTATTGACAAATTTAATTATCTGTTTTAAAAAATATTACTATGTATTTAATGTAACTATTTATTTATTATACTTTTATTAAGCAAAATAATAAAAACTGATGAATGATACAATTATTATCAATACTTAAAAAGTACCTAAAAAGGGCAAATGTGCCGCAATGGTACTTATTACATATAATTCCAGCACTATCTTACGAATGTCACGTAACAATGCCGTCAAAACCTATTTTATACAGGTTGAAGCGTTCCGGAAACGTGACAGTTAATTTCGGTAAGCGTTTGCATTGTTTTAGTATATTTAAAAACAAACGGCCGTTAGGTTAGCTTACGTGGACGTTCGCATAATTGTACCTTCAAACGTTAATTATTTTTTATGGACTAAATGTCTATAACATTGCGCAACATTATCAGTATCAGCCTTAAAGTTTATTCTTTTTGTTGCTGGTATTTTAATTATTTGTAACATCTCTAACATATACCGACGCTTATAATTATTTTCTTTATTTAAAACAGACGCATCTTCAAAGTTAGGATAATGATCAAATCTGGCACAATGGGAAGATAATGCAGTTTTTTGTGAATTATTAACGTGCCTGTATCTTTGATCAGACTTATGTCCAGCTATTCTAGTTTTTAGTTTATTTTTTGTCGTACCTACATATTCCTTATTACAATTCTCACTATCATTACCATTACAAGGTATTTTGTAAACTACATTTGACATGTCCCATTTTTTAATCTTTTCTTTTGTTTTACTGAATAATCTATTTAAAGTATTATAAGTTTTGTATGCCATTTTATATTTCTCCCCATCAAAAATTTTTGATTTTTCAATCCTTTCTGCTATTTCTGGTACATAAATTAAAGACTTGTAAACTTTAGTTTCTGTAACATCTCTTGTATTATTTGCTTTTTTAAACCTTAACTGTTTAAACAAACTATTTATCACTCTCATTGGAAAATTATTATCAATTAAGCAATAAAGTTAAAAAGATATTAATGATGATGCCACCCAAAGGTGTGGCGAAATATTGAAAATATAAATAAAAATTTTTATTATTTATAAAACTGACCTAGTGCTTAATAAATTAGAAAAGGAAAAAATATAATTTTTTTTTATTTTTTAATTCTCTGTCACCTCAATATTTGCTTCTTCTATTAGAGTTACTTTACTAAACTAAATTTGCACATATGGTGAAGGGTATATAAGATTCGACATAGCTGAATATAGCACTCTTACTTATTGTTTTTTTTTTATATGAGAAAGGAAGTATATGTTGTTTTTTATTATTTTAAATTACATTAAATCAATTAAAATTAGTATAAAGTCTAAAATTTCTAATTTATATTTTAATTTATTTTAAACGGGCTTGATTCCTACAAACTGAAACGTATTACTGCGGGGAAAGCATATCCATATGGCCATTTCACTACTGCTCATCAGTGGATTTTACCCAAATTTTGTATAGAAAACAAAATTTATTGTACTCAGATGTATCCGAATATAATTTGACCTTTTTTAATTTTTTATCCAATTTAATTTTTACACTTCTTTTTTCATTTAGCCTCAAATTTAATAATTGCAATTTTTGCTTTTAAAACAAATTGGAGAAGATATTGTAATTAGATGTATTCAAGAATAACTAGACCGTTTTAGTTTTAGTTTTTTTTATCAAATTTAATTACACTTCTTTTTTCAACTTAACCTCAAATTACTTATTTGCAGTTTTTACTTTAAATAAAAAATTTAGAATTTATTGTTCCAAAATGTATAAGAAAATATCTTGACTCGTTCATTTTTTTTAATCAAAATTAATTTTTACACCACTTTTTTCCATTCAACTAAAATGTATCCTTCTTCTCCTACTTTTATCCTTTTTATAAATATTCAACTGTGTTTAACATTTTATTGTAATTCGTACGAACGTAAATGTATGTTTTCGCGCTTTTTTCCTCAACCAGATCCTAGCTCTGGAAATAGCTATAGATGAGGCCGAGACTTTATTAAAATTGATTCAGACGCATAATAATGTCCGCTTTCCCTTTTCTCCCCTCTTGGTCCGCTATTTAAAGACATATTTACCCTATTTCACAATGAAGACAATTTTATTAAAATTAGTTCACTCGTTAACCGTGATTGACGCACGCACAAATAAACAAACAAACAAATTTACAAATAGATTTATAATGTATGTATGTGTGTATATGTATGTATGTATGCATACATATATGTATATTAGATTAGATTAATATATTGATAAAATCAAACATCGCAAATTAAAGGTGCTAAATATGTAAGTTTCTTTTGAACTCTTGATTCGATTATAATTTAAACTGTATAAGAATTGTAGATAAGAAGCCAAACTATTGGATTATAGAGTGAGCCATATATAGGTATCTAAAATGACCACCCTAAAACTTACTCGTATTACACAAATTAGTATAAAGTGTTAAAATTTTATTTGGAGTTAATACTTTCTTGCATCCCTTTATAAAATTTATATTGGAAATGATTATACGAGAATTGAGTGTAAAGTAAATTGTACTGAAGGAAAATATGATAATGTTAATAACAACCAAGAGGATATAATATTAGTGCTTTATTTAATCTGTAACGATATTAATTTTTTTCTCTTGATTCTTAAATGAATATTAGAAAAAGTTCGACCTTTTCAGTGTTGGATGAAATAAACGGAAAACAACAGTTGAAACCTCTCGGAAAGGAGAACGATTATAATTTAGCAGCAGAGATAAATTTTTGAACGTGTAAGAGCATGATTGGTTAAACAGGATATTATGACCCAGTGTATTGTGGTCTGAATGACTATTCTGGCTTTAGAACCCAATAGAATAAAGTACCACAAAAGAGTAATTAAAATGCTAGTATTTGTAATTAAAAGAACCCCCTCATTTCACAAGAGAATTCACGTAACAGTATATTTCGAAAATGGCCGAAAAATAACATCTTTTTAATTTCATACGACTAATAATACAATAATAAAAGGAAAATAAAATATATAAATATATTCGGCTATGCCGAATCTTATATCCCTTCACCATTTATGTATATCTAGTTTAGTGAAAAAACTCCAATCAAAAAAATAAATATTAGGGTGACAGAGAATTAAAAAACAAAAAAAATTTGGTACTGCATTTTTACATAATTTTACATAAAAATGCCATTGGCTCTTAATGGGTTAAACATATTTAAACAAATTTTAGAATTTCTTTAAAGATCTCTTCTAAAGCTTTTATATGATACCCATATTATTTCAGAGCCTTGTAACTCGGAAAATATGGGCGAGCGCCAATTTTTTCACTTAATATTTACTTCTCATTTTTTTTATCCTCTATCGCCCCATATATTTATTTTTGATTGGAGTTACTTTATTGCTCCAAATTACATGAAAAAGTTAGAGGTAGGTGTGGTGTTTTGCCTGCTGCCTAGAAGGACTTGGACCGATCATGCTGATTTCCAATAGAAACTTTTTCAATACTATATCTGAACGATTGACACGAACGGACAGATGGACATCGCTCAATCGACTTCGCTATGTGTAAGAAGTAAAAATGACAAACTTAGATATACCCTTTTTCTATTTTTTTCTTTTTTGGTGAAGGGTATAAAAACGAGTTCCTCTGTTTTCCTAGCGTTTGTTTCTTTCTGTATTATATTAAAAACCAAAACGTCAGAAAATAATATTCGAGATGCGAAAAATGGATATTAAACTAAGCGTAAGAAATTCTACCAAAATATCACAATTTCACTAAACAATATAAAATTTGACCAACAATTTTATTTTATACATTTTTAGTAGCACCTTCATTTTTTGCGATTAGCTCCACTGTGTTTCGTATTATTAATAACTTAATATTAAATATATTTAATTATTATTTGTACATACCTGGCATGAAAATCATTTATATGCACAATTGATAAGGGAAATAAATCGGCCTTAACATGTTGTTGACTTAACACCATTAAAGTCGTTAAACTTGGAAGGAAAAAACGCAAACTTTTGTAACGTAACATTTTTCTATTTTTTTTAATTTTTTTTTTTTTTTTTTGTTAAATGACACTGTGAATCCCCAGAAAAGTGATGAAGTAATATGAAATAAACAAACTTTTTTCAAACTAACTGCTAGAAATTAGAAATAATCATTACGAGTTAAAAAAAAAAAAAATAATTAATAACTTGTAGTTAGTTTGTTGCTGTACTTCCGATAGAGCTGCCTCAGCCAATCGTACTAAACTGAGAACTAAATCGTGTACTCGTATTATTTGAATTATTTCGTTAAAGTCGATTTATTAAATTAGAAAGTTACTAAAGAGTAACAAAGTATTCTAAGTCTACAGCCCACTACAAGCCAATCAATTAGTTAAAGCAAATATTCATTCTGCTTAGATAATCTGTGTATGTAAATGAAAATGAAAGTGTGTTTGTTTGTTTGTTTGTTTATCTAAAGACTATAAATTGCTGCATCAGTCAACCAATATTTCTAATTTTTATTCTACAAAAGTTTCACTTCTCTCTGGAAAAAAAATAATCTTTATATATTTGAGGGGTGTTACTTCCTTCACATACAACCTAAATATCTACTTATCAGGTTAAGGCTAGAGTAATAAAACAGTTCATCGTTTATGCAGCTGATAGGAATAGTGGGCGTGGTATCTTTCATCTAATGTAAATGACAATAAAAGTATTTTTAAAGGACTACACTAATTAGAGCCTCATGTGTATAACATTTTTTTGCAAGTCGTCACATTATTGATTAAAAAATAATGAAAGTGGGCGTGGCAACCCCATTTAAGGTTAAAAATCATCAGAACTTAGCAAAAAATTTTAGAATATATTAAATTTAACAATTATATAACAAAATCAGCAAAAACAAAGCGCTTAAAAACAGGGGGCGTGGCAACTGCCATACAACATAAGAAATAATCGTAGGTTTAAGAAGATAATTAACTTTTAAGCGAATATCTTTAAAACAGTTTCATAACTTTCCCAAAAATCACTCGAATCAAAATAGTGGGCGTGACTGTTCACATACAAAGAAAATATTAATTATCGCACAGCTTCAAAATTGTTGTAGTCAAAACCTTAAAATTTAACAAAAAAAAAAAAAATTAAATATTAAAAGTAGTAGTAAAACTTTCCATACATAGTAAATATTAAAAAGCAACAACTTTATTAATTAATCCAATTAATTTGTTGTTTGTTCTGCAATAATAAAAATATTAAAATATTTCTTTTTACAGTATAGAGGTAAACAAGCATTTACACGCTTTCAATGCTTATCCCTTAACATCTTGAGTGCGTCCAGCTATTCGCAAGTGTAACAGTAAAAAGTGTTGTTGTCATCTGTTAGTATTTTTACTGTTTATTCGCCTGCGTACATGTATTGCAAAACTTGCAAGAAAATTTCGTCGTTCCTCGTTAAATTCTTGTTGTCAAGACCAGTGTTTCCAGGGAAACACAATAAAAAGTTACGCTTTTTCTTTCATTTTTGCATTCAAAATTTTTTTAAAATAAATAATAATTTATATAAAATATAACAAATAGTTTGATTCTACGAGGGCTGCTATATATATTTCTGGCCTGGCAACACTGAGTGCTGCCAAGTGCAATTTGACATTTCCATTGTAAAGTTTGTCATTGTTAAGCATAATCGTACTCAAAACGTTTTGACGTACGACCATTATTTGTGTTGTTTACAGTGACTTGAAAAAATTAATAAAGAAAAAAATGGAATTAACTCGTGAACATTTTCGTGCCATCATTTTTCACAACTTTCGACGTGGATTATAACGACAAGAGTGCATTGATGAACTTAAATCTTTGTATGGCGATGAAGCACCATCCTATAGCACTGTGAAAAATTGGTATAATGAATTTAATCGTGGCCGAAGCTCGCTCAAAGACGAATTCCGTGAAGATCGTCCAAAAACGGCTGTTGTGCCAGAGAACATTGATGCCGTGCGTGAACTCATAATGCAAGATCGACATGCGACATACCGAGAGATAGAGACATCCTTGGACATTTTTTCCACCAGCATACATTTGATACCGCATGAACACCTGGCCGAAAAAAAGGTTTGTTCTCGATGGATCCCGCGCAATTTGAAAGTCGCTCAAAAAAAGGCTCGTGTCGATTGGTGCAAAGAAATGTTGCAAAAATACGATTGCGGTGCTTCAAAAGACGTTTATAAGATCGTCACAGGTGACGAATCATGGTTCTATGCGTATGAGCCCGAAACGAAACAACAATCGGCTGTGTGAGTCTTCAAAGACGAGCAAAATCCAACGAAAGTTGTTCGTGGAAGAAGCACTTCGAAGCAAATGGTCGCCTATTTCTTCGGCAAAACTGGTCATGTGGCGACTGTTCCGCTTGAGCAACGTAGGACGGCCACTTCTGAGTGGTACACTGCAATTTCTTTGCCTGAAGTCATCGGAGAAATTTGAAAAACCAACAAGAGAAGACGAATCATTGTTCACCATGACAATGCGAGCTCTCACACATCGGCTCAAACCAGAGCGTTTTTGACCGGCCAAAACGTCGAATTATTGGGTCATCCGCCGTACAGCCCTGACTTGGCACCTAATGACTTCTTCTTGTTTCCGCACATCAAGAAATAAATGCGTGGTCAACGATTTTCGTTGCCAGAAGAAGCTGTTGAAGTGTTCAAAATCCATGTTTTAGAGGTGTCTCAATCGGAGTGGAAAAAGTGCTCCGACAACTGGTTTGAGCGCATGCAAAAGTGTATAAATCATGCTGGAGAATACTTTGAAAAACAATAAAACCATTTTGGATTATAAATATTCGCATTTTCACTATTAGGCCAGAAATATATAGAGCAGCCCTCGTATAACTTCAGTTGGTAACAATTTTTAGAAGTTTGAACAGATAACTTAGTTTTCCCCATTAGGAAAAAAATGTTGCCCATAATATTTTCCTGCTTCTAAACACGAATCAAGAAACATTTTGTAATTTTTTATTAACTGAATAGAATACAACTTTAGCAACGTTATTTTTATACCCTTCACCACAAAAAGTGGAAAAAGAGTACAACTAAGTTTGTCATTCCGTATGTAATTTCTACAATATCCATTTCCGGCCCCACAAAGTATATATATTCTTAGTTTTTATGAATAGCGAAGTCGTTTTACTGTTGAAATTAAGTTTGCTAAGGCAATAGAAGTGCTAGAAAATATTTGAATACTCCTATCGATCAGACATAGTGTCGAAACGGGTGCTATAGGAAATCAGCAAGACCGGTCCATGTCTTTCGAGGCATCGGGCAAAATACCACGCCTATCCCTTATCTTTCCACATCAATTGGAAGAATAAAGTAACTCCAATAATAAAAATAATAATAATATGCGGCAATAGAGAATTAAGAAATAAGAAAAAAAAAACATCAATTGAAAAAATAGCCGCTCGTCCTTATTTCCGGAGTTACGGGACTCTTAAATTTTCAAATGTTCAAATATCAATATTGGTATCATTTTAAAACGTTTGAAGAGATCTTTAAGGAAATATTAAAGTTTTTAAAAATGCTTAACCTATTAAGAGCCGATGGTATTTTTATGTAAAATTATATAAATGCAGTACGAAAATTTTTTTTTATATTTTAGTTCTGAGAGTTACTTCACTAAACTAGATTTACGTAGGTGGTAAAGGGTATATAAGATTCGGCATAGCCGCATATAGCACCCTTACTTGTTTTTTGTTTATTACGAGCTAATTTTTATATGAGATTTTGATAGCATTTGCGAGTTTGTAATGTTTGTGATTAAAAACGAATTGATATGTTAAAAAAAAAAACTGTTATCAGAGAGATTCTTACTGCAAATAATAAAACATTTTGAATAATTTTGGACGAATACATTAACTCCCGTATAACAAGTTTAGTGTTTGAAGACCTTTGCTTTGCGTTTTACAAATTTAAGACAAAATATTTGAAAATATTTTTATGAGAAATTAATAGCCAAATAATTCTTGCGAGTAAAACCGACTTCAAAACAGATTTCACCTGTCTGCCTATAACGGTACAAGAGTATGGCCACATAAATTAGATTACATTAACTATTGGAACACTTTATACTTTTTCAACTGTTCAATAGTTTGGCAATATACATCAAATTACAGCAACTATAGGGTCACCCTTTTATTTCCAAATTCAAATTATATACTTGCTGTTGTAGTAGATTTAGCAATCAGGTTCTGTGTAAATTTCAACCGTCTGTCTTTAACGGTTCAACAGTTTACATTCGATTATATCAACTATTTAATTTATAATATAACATTTTTATGTGTGTGAAGATAAATACGTATTTAACTAGTGGAGACAAAAACCATTTTTTTTAACATTGCCGTTTTTACAGTTAACAGAGTACTGTTAGCCACTTAACAGTCGTTCTGTTTTTGGGTTCCTTTCTTTTGAAGGATAATTTAAGTAGAAAAACACAAGTCCTTATAAATATAATTTATGAAAATGTTGCTTCAAGTGATATATTATGAAACTATAATAGTTTGGTATCAGAAAAATGTTTAGGAAAGCATTAAAATGGGTTATAATAAAACACTAATTTTTCATCATTTCTTGAGAAGAAGAAATGACCATTTTGGACAAATATGGAATAGCACACATACTACACCCTATACACATGGTAGTCTGAAGGGTCCATAATAAGGCACTATTAGTCCAATATCTGAAATAATTTTGGGATTTGAGAAAATTAAGTTTTAAAAAAATGCTTTTTCAGCGAAATTTCTTGAGAAGATAAATGACCATTTTGGTCAAATATGGAATAGCACACATACTACACCCTATACACATGGTAGTTGGAAGGGTCCATAATAAGGCACTATTAGTCCAATATCTGAAATAATTTTGGGATTTGAGAAAATTAAGTTTTAAAAAAATGCTTTTTCAGCGAAATTTCTTGAGAAGATAAATGACCATTTTGGTCAAATATGGAATAGCACACATACTACACCCTATACACATGGTGGTCTGAAGGGTCTATAATAAAGCACTATTAGTCCAATATCTGAAATAATTTTGGGATTTGAGAAAATTAAGTTTTAAAAAAATGCTTTTTCAGCGAAATTTCTTGAGAAGATAAATGACCATTTTGGTCAAATATGGAATAGCACACATACTACACCCTATACACATGGTGGTCTGAAGGGTCTATAATAAAGCACTATTAGTCCAATATCTGAAATAATTTTGGGATTTGAGAAAATTAAGTTTTAAAAAATGCTTTTTCAGCGAAATTTCTTGAGAAGATAAATGACCATTTTGGTCAAATATGGAATAGCACATATACTACACCCTATACACATGGTAGTCTGAAGGGTCCATAATAAGGCACTATTAGTCCAATATCTGAAATAATTTTGGGATTTGAGAAAATTAAGTTTTAAAAAAATGCTTTTTCAGCGAAATTTCTTGAGAAGATAAATGACCATTTTGGTCAAATATGGAATAGCACACATACTACACCCTATACACATGGTGGTCTGAAGGGTCTATAATAAAGCACTATTAGTCCAATATCTGAAATAATTTTGGGATTTGAGAAAATTAAGTTTTAAAAAATGCTTTTTCATCGAAATTTCTTGAGAAGATAAATGACCATTTTGGTCAAATATGGAATAGCACACATACTACACCCTATACACATGGTGGTCTGAAGGGTCTATAATAAAGCACTATTAGTCCAATATCTGAAATAATTTTGGGATTTGAGAAAATTAAGTTTTAAAAAATGCTTTTTCAGCGAAATTTCTTGAGAAGATAAATGACCATTTTGGTCAAATATGGAATAGCACACATACTACACCCTATACACATGGTGGTCTGAAGGGTCTATAATAAAGCACTATTAGTCCAATATCTGAAATAATTTTGGGATTTGAGAAAATTAAGTTTTAAAAAATGCTTTTTCAGCGAAATTTCTTGAGAAGATAAATGACCATTTTGGTCAAATATGGAATAGCACACATACTACACCCTATACACATGGTAGTCTGAAGGGTCTATAATAAGGCACTATTAGTCCAATATCTGAAATAATTTTGGGATTTGAGAAAATTAAGTTTTAAAAAATGCTTTTTCAGCGAAATTTCTTGAGAAGATAAATGACCATTTTGGTCAAATATGGAATAGCACACATACTACACCCTATACACATGGTGGTCTGAAGGGTCTATAATAAAGCACTATTAGTCCAATATCTGAAATAATTTTGGGATTTGAGAAAATTAAGTTTTAAAAAATGCTTTTTCAGCGAAATTTCTTGAGAAGATAAATGACCATTTTGGTCAAATATGGAATAGCACACATACTACACCCTATACACATGGTGGTCTGAAGGGTCTTTAATAAAGCACTATTAGTCCAATATCTGAAATAATTTTGGGATTTGAGAAAATTAAGTTTTAAAAAAATGCTTTTTCAGCAAAATTTCTTGAGAAGATAACTGACCATTTTGGTCAAATATGGAATAGCACACATACTACACCCTATACACATGGTGGTCTGAAGGGTCCATAATAAGGCACTATTAGTCCAATATCTGAAATAATTTTGGGATTTGAGAAAATTAAGTTTTAAAAAATGCTTTTTCAGCGAAATTTCTTGAGAAGATAAATGACCATTTTGGTCAAATATGGAATAGCACACATACTAAACCCTATACACATGGTAGTCTGAAGGGTCCATAATAAGGCACTATTAGTCCAATATCTGAAATAATTTTGAGATTTGAGAAAATTAAGTTTTAAAAAATGCTTTTTCAGCGAAATTTCTTGAGAAGATAAATGACCATTTTGGTCAAATATGGAATAGCACACATACTACACCCTATACACATGGTGGTCTGAAGGGTCTTTAATAAAGCACTATTAGTCCAATATCTGAAATAATTTTGGGATTTGAGAAAATTAAAATTAAAAAATATTTAAAGACTGTAGAAGATATGAAAGCCGAATTTATGCAATTAATTAAATCACAGAATATATTATGTTTAACCATGAAATGCTGATTTAGTTTTTGTCGTTAAACTCAATCTGGTAAGCATGTATTGTCAATGGTACAGAGCATATTGGTCTTTCTGAGAAATTAAATATATTTGTTTAAAAATTCATTATTTGAACTATTTGACTATATGGCACATAGTACATATTGTAGAGGTCAAAGTTCCTACAATTGTACTTTGTACAAAAGTACAAAATACTTATTGTAATTAAAGAATTTATATTTAGTAGGTACATGTATATGTACATAAATACGAATGCACATGTACGGAAAATCTATCATACATTACAATATTAGAAATTAAAACATACACATATATAATATTTCTTTGCCACTCTAAGGGCCAGTTTTTGACTTCGTATTTAAATGTCATTTAAATTTAAGTTCTATTTAAGTACAAAATTTAGTTTTTCAATGCACACTTAAATGAAACTTAAATGACCAATCTTGCGCATTTAAAGTCCATTTAAATAATACAGTTTTACCATATGGTTATGGCATTTTTTGTTGTTGTTTCGCAAAACTAAACAAAAGTAAAAAAACATTTTAGCCATTGATAGAACAATATTTTATGTTTTGCACATATTTTTTGATGAAAATATTAATTAAAAAGTTAAATTAATAAATAAAATAAGTTTATGTGGTGAATACATGAGTATCGCTGTCATTTTTTAATATATTTAAAATATTTTTCACAAAATTTGCAATTCATTGTGTATGTTAGCAGCTGTTTTTCATAAACATTGGAGATTTATTTTGATATTTCGTAATGCTACCATATTTTTGTGATATTTAAATGAGAACTTAAATAAGAACTGAAAAAATGAAACTGCATTTAAATACAACTTAAATTTAAATGAAAATTAACTAAATGCGTATTTAAATACGAACTCAAAAATTGGCCCTAAGACAATTAATAATTAAAATAAAAAAAAATATTAACAAAAGAGTTAAAAGACAAACTATTAATTGGTAGTAGTAGTTAACGCAAATACAGAACCTACCAGTTAGAAATATTGTGTGCTGTTTTTGGTTATTTAATTCTGCAGTTTTCCAAACGAAATGATATGTTTTACAGTACTCATATGGACATGCATAATTACATATGAATGTATGTATGTATGAAAAATTATACATACTGCGGTTACCGATCATAAACAATAATTATTGGTTCTTTTAAGGAATAAAAAGTTTTCAGTCTTCGATCAGTTGACCAATTTTAAACGGAAACAGGTCATAAGACATGTATCTTGTAAAATTGTTAAAAGCACTCCGTAGGAATTTGAATTAAAAAATAAAAATATTAAGAGCTAATAGATCTTCAACTTCAGAGAAATACAGCTTGCGTGTGTATACAAATAAAATTTTAGATGTAACACTTTGCTTAAATAGACGTTAATTAAAAAAAAAAAAACACTTACCAAATTCCTTATACACGAATATACACGCAATCGCTGTGCTCTGTTATTAGCTTTTTTTTTAGTTTTTAAAATAGTTGCTAGAGAATTGAAATTTTCAAAAAAAGACTCGTACAGGGCCCCTTCTCCCCCACTTCTAAAATCATTAACTGAAACGCATCTTTTTTTATGAAAAACACAAAAAAATAACTCGGTAAAAAGTTTTTGAAAATTTTTTAAATTAATGCTTTTATTCATTTTAAATAATATATTTTTCTTATAATAGTTTTTCTTAAAATATTTTTTTGTTTAATAAGTGTAATCTAATTCTGAGCTTTCTAAAAAACTTTTCCTTTGGAAGTTAAATTCACACTAAAGCCTGTTGCAAAAGAGCATTATGCCAAAAGATTTTTTATCTATTTATAATAACTAAAATCTTAAAAAAACTATAAAATTAACCGTTAAAGATAGTCTTCTAAGTTTATCTCTCAGAGTGAGAGCAATTTTACTACTAGTCCAGTGTTGTCTGTCAGGCGATTTTTGAAAACTTAATTTTCTCAAATCCCAAAATTATTTCAGATATTGGACTAATAGTGCCTTATTATAGACCCTTCAGACTACCATGTGTATAGGGTGTAGTATGTGTGCTATTCCATATTTGACCAAAATGGTCATTTATCTTCTCAAGAAATTTCGCTGAAAAAGCATTTTTTAAAACTTAATTTTCTCAAATCCCAAAATTATTTCAGATATTGGACTAATAGTGCTTTATTATAGACCCTTTAGACCACCATGTGTATAGGGTGTAGTATGTGTGCTATTCCATATTTGACCAAAATGGTCATTTATCTTCTCAAGAAATTTCGCTGAAAAAGCATTTTTTTAAAACTTAATTTTCTCAAATCCCAAAATTATTTCAGATATTGGACTAATAGTGCTTTATTATAGACCCTTCAGACCACCATGTGTATAGGGTGTAGTATGTGTGCTATTCCATATTTGACCAAAATGGTCATTTATCTTCTCAAGAAATTTCGCTGAAAAAGCATTTTTTTAAAACTTAATTTTCTCAAATCCCAAAATTATTTCAGATATTGGACTAATAGTGCCTTATTATGGACCCTTCAGACTACCATGTGTATAGGGTGTAGTATGTGTGCTATTCCATATTTGACCAAAATGGTCATTTATCTTCTCAAGAAATTTCGCTGAAAAAGCATTTTTTTAAAACTTAATTTTCTCAAATCCCAAAATTATTTCAGATATTGGACTAATAGTGCCTTATTATGGACCCTTCAGACTACCATGTGTATAGGGTGTAGTATGTGTGCTATTCCATATTTGACCAAAATGGTCATTTTTCTTCTCAAGAAATTTCGCTGAAAAAGCATTTTTTTAAAACTTAATTTTCTCAAATCCCAAAATTATTTCAGATATTGGACTAATAGTGCCTTATTATGGACCCTTCAGACTACCATGTGTATAGGGTGTAGTATGTGTGCTATTCCATATTTGACCAAAATGGTCATTTTTCTTCTCAAGAAATTTCGCTGAAAAAGCATTTTTTTAAACTTAATTTTCTCAAATCCCAAAATTATTTCAGATATTGGACTAATAGTGCCTTATTATGGACCCTTCAGACTTCCATGTGTATATGGTGTAGTATGTGTGCTATTCCATATTTGACCAAAATGGTCATTTTTCTTCTCAAGAAATGATGAAAAACTAGTGTTTTATTATAACCCATTTTAATGCTTTCCTAAACATTTTTCTGATACCAAACTATTATAGTTTCATAATATATCACTTGAAGCAACATTTTCATAAATTATATTTTTAAGGACTTGTGTTTTTCTACTTAAATTATCCTTCAAAAGAAAGGAACCCAAAAACAGAACGACTGTTAAGTGGCTAACAGTACTCTGTTAACTGTAAAAACGGCAATGTTAAAAAAAATGGTTTTTGTCTCCACTAGTTAAATACGTATTTATCTTCACACACATAACATTTTTATACTTCTTATTATACAAAAAAAAAATAGTGGACATTCTGTCTTTAATTAAGGTGTTTGTATACAACGGTTCAAAAAATACGGCCATACAGAACCAATAACATTAATTTTGAGAACACCCTTTACATTCTAAATTCAAATTATAAGTTTCTTGTTATAGCGGACTTAGCAAAGCATGTCCCTTGTAAAATTCAGCTGTCTGTCTATAAGGGTCAAAAGTCCAGCCACATACACCATTTAATATCAACTATTGGGACACCCGTTTATTTCCAAATCCAAATTGTTTTACTTGTTGTTATAGAGAAGTTAGTAATACAGGTTCTTTGTAAAATTCAATAGTCTGTCCGTAACTGTTTAAAAGTATGGCCATATACCAAATTAAATGAACTATTGGTACACCCTTTAATTTATAATTTTAAATATTATCAGCTGTTACTATAATGGCCAAATTTACAAGCGCTTATCTATAACGGTTCAAGAGATTGGCTCATATAAGTAAATCTTCATCAGTTATGGGACACCCTTTAATTTCTAAATTCAAATTGTAAACTCGTTGATATAGCGGATTTAGCACTACAGGTCCCTTTTAAGTTTCAGCGTTCTGTCTATAACGGTTCAAAAATTTGATCACATACACAAAATTACATTACCTATTGGAACACCCTTTAACTTACAAATCCAAATTTTATAGTTGTTGTTATAGCGGAATTAGCATAGTAATACGCAGCATTTCAAATTTTACAGAATCGCCCTTTACAGTTCATAATACCCGTAAAAAATATGTATGTTGTATGGGGACACCCTTTAATTTTTAAGATTATGAACTGTTTTTAAAACGGGACTAATCTGTAAGCATATAACCAAACCAAAAATTCTCAAATTTGGATCAGAAATGACTGAGTTCTGGATGCACAAATATAAAAAAAGCAACATTCAGCCGAATTTTATAACCTCTTTCTTTTTTTGAAGTCGGTTAAAAATACCAGTTTTCTAGAAGCTTCTAATGTATCAGTAGAGGTGGCAGCTGAAATAAAACGGCTTATCGTTAAGCATAGATTTCTGTTGATTATTTTTTTAAATACTAAACATAATTATTTTTAAGGCAATTATAATTATTATTATTTTTTTAGTTTAACTACAATATTTTTAAACTATTGTAAAATATTAGGACATTATGACAATGTAACATGATATTAGACTTTGTGAATGTCCTATATACTTTTATACACTGCTAAAAACCAGGATTCACTATCATACGAAATCGTACGATTTAATCACACAAAAATCTGACAGAATTATGTTCTACTTTAAAAATCGTTCTAAAATGCCTTCGTAGGTGCCACACTATTATACAAAAAGATGCAAAAAACATATGTTGCTAATATTTAGTTTTTTTTCATCCTCATCTTTAAAAAATCAACTCTGATCGCATAGAAAAACACGTTTTTGTTAATTAGTATTTCGAAAGATTTCAAAATCATACAGATTTGTCAAAAAGTCTGTCACACACATACTCTTTTAATCCACACTATTATGCAATTTTTGACAGATCATACGACTGAGTATGATAGTGATTCCTGGCCTTTAGATGTATTAAGACGACGTGTACAAGTCATATGGAATGTCAAAATTGCTAATTTCGCTTGTATTTCAAATACAGTGTTTAACATACGGTTTATAGTTGTCATGTTCACATTTGCAAATATTACGTTCATATGACATAACCTCCTGATGTAGAAAAGAAAATTTAAATAATTAAAACAGTGACGTCAACTATTTAATATTTCTTAGTCATAATTATTTAAAAAGAACAACTTTACGATTTAAGTTTAAGAAGCTTTAACACTGATATGTCATGGCCCTTAAAATAACTAAATTGTCATTACATTTTAAAAATAATACGGTTAATTAGCGCGCAAAGCGCTGCGCAAACTTTGTGTCTTGAACATTAATGTTAACTAATTTTATTTTTAAGACCCACTGTATAGAAATAAAAAAGAGATATAGCTGCTAATTTGTCCTAAAAATAACTAAATTTTTATTACTTTTCAATAATAAAAAGCAAAAGAAACTAAGAAGCAGCCAACTTCACTTCTTAACGCACTGTCAATATGGGATTTTCCAATTGCTAAGCTTTGTTGCCACGCTATTACTTTTTGCTTCACACATTTTGTATGTACATGAGTGTTTGTTAAAATAAAAAATACAAGTGCAAAATAATATAAGTTTTTATCTTAAAAATTTTTAGATATTCAAGAAACAACTTTTATTACGATAATAAAAGGTGTTTGCAAAACTTTCTATTTCTGAAAAATGTTCCATTTTAATTTGTTTTCAATAAACAAACATTTTATAAATCAATTATTTTTTATGAATACGTATGTTAGACTGTCAATAAAAATAATAAACTGCCAATAAATTGATAACGTAGCTTAAGATTTTATTACTTACTAGCTCATTGCAGCCGGCGTTGCCAAGGTCTAATTATGAGGCTCTGGGGCTCTACTCCGAACTCGTCACTCAGAACAAATCAGTTTGGATCTTACAGATCTGGAGATATGTTTATTTCAAATATCTTTAGAATCTGATTTTGTGTAGATCAGTAAGGATAAATAAAATTGTGCAATTGTCCTCTACCCTACTTCCCTACTCCTCTGTCCTATTCCCTTTTTTTTAAATAAGTAAATAAATATCTAATTATGTTTAAAATTTTATTGTAATCGGTACGAACGTAAATGCCTGTTTTTTCACCTTTCTTTCTCATCTAGGCCCAAGCTCTAGAAACGTTTCGAGTTTTATTAAAATCGATTAGCAGCGACTTTATTAAAATTGATTCAGAAGCATAAAAATGACCGCTTCCCCTCTTTCTCCCTAGTGGTCCGTTATTTAAAATCATAAATACCCTATTTTACCACGAGTGTTTCAAATTTGATTAAAATCGGTTCAGTCGTTTAGTCTTGATTGACCCACGCACAAACAAACCAATCAACCAACAAACTTATAAAAATAATTATAATTTTTATCTGCTCTAAATTAACAACTTTTCTATTAAAATTTTTTTTATGTTCTTTCCAGAGAATCGAATAAATAATCGATTAAATTATTTTATAGATTTGAACCAACTGATACATCGGGTGGTACATGTGGCAGTGATGAAATTTGTATTGGTGGTTATGCTCGTACTTATTATACCGTTAAACGTTTGCTGAAAGAACAGCAAAATAGGAATGCTGTATTGTTTAATGCAGGCGATAGTTTTCAAGGAACCCTGTGGTATAACATTGGACGTTGGAATGTTACAAGCCAGTTCTTAAACATGTTGCCAGCTGATGCAATGGTAAGTTTATTTTTATATGGAAAATATATTTTTGCAAGAAAAATTCTCACAATGGGCTAATGGTTGTTAAAGAAATCAAATCAATAGACGCTAAAGTCACTTCAGAAAGTTAAAGAAAAGTTAAAAGAAATACAAATTTCATATAGAAAAAAACGCTAAATCTAATTTTGTTGTCTGTTTTTTGGCCAATTAAATTCAATGTTTTTCTGTTTCAATTTTAAGCTTGTTGGGCCTAACGTTCTCCATGTCAATAAAAATGCACTTTTTATTACATATTTTCTCCCGACGTTTCGTGAATTTTTGTTCACTTCTTCAGGGGGTTGTCTATTTTTTTAAAACATTTATTTAAAAAACATCAGTATATTACAAATATTATTACCTATACATACGGTAAAAACTTACATTTTACTTATATTGTAGACATGATTTTAGATAATAATTTTTCCTAGTTTTTTAAACTTCAACGAAAATTTTTTTGGTTTTTATTTGTTTCTAATGACAACACTGTATATCGCGCTTAAAGCTCTAAACACTTAGACGACAGCAGACTTCACAACTTCACGGCTTCAAATGCTGCTAACTTCAAATGCTGCTCTGAAGTCAGCTTCATAATTATTTTGAAGGCAGCAACAACAGCTGTGTACTTTAGCAATACAAATTTAAGGGATACCGCATACATATATTTTATAATGAATAAAATTAAAGTTATTGATAAAAAATGTAATAATATCACGAAAAACTATAAAACACATAAATTTATTTCCTAATTGTATTTTTGTAATGTTCTTTTATGTTTAATATTAAAAAAAAAGTTTTTGTTTTTATTTTTCCAATTTATATGTATAATGGCAACATTATATTTGTTAATTGCTGCCCGTCAAAATAGAAAATAGCCTAAGTTGGCAGCAGCAGCAAATGCTGTCGTGTAGTCGTGCTGCTGTGATGTCGTCAAAATAATCGTTTTCATTTAAACACATGTATTTTATTTTTGACAGTTTGCTGTCTGCTGCCTGCTGTCGTCTAAGTGTTTAGAGCTTAAATTGTCTGTATCTTCCTTTTTGTTCATAGTTCTGTTTATTTTTTCTTGTATTCGTAAACTTTCTGTTGTGTATCGTTTTCTTTCATTGCTTTCCTTGTTTAATATTTTTATGTTGTCAAAATCTGGTACATGTTTTGTTTGTGTTATGTGCTTTGATAATGCAGTACTTTCTTTGTTTTTATTTATGTCTGCTTTATGTTCATACATTCTCGTGTCCAAACTTCTTTTAGTTGTACCAATGTAAACAAGATTACAGCTGTTATTATTACTACCTTTGCATGGGATTTCGTATACTACATTATTTTGTTGTAATTTGTCGATTGGGGTTTTTGTATTTGTAAAAATCGTACTTAATGTTCTATTTGGTTTATATGCCAGGTTAATGGTACTTTTGTTTATTATGTTTTTTATATTATTATTGTCGGCAATAATAATATAAAAAACATAATAAACAAAAGTACCATTAACCTGGCATATAAACCAAATAGAACATTAAGTACGATTTTTACAAATACAAAAACCCCAATCGACAAATTACAACAAAATAATGTAGTATACGAAATCCCATGCAAAGGTAGTAATAATAACAGCTGTAATCTTGTTTACATTGGTACAACTAAAAGAAGTTTGGAAACGAGAATGTATGAACATAAAGCAGACATAAATAAAAACAAAGAAAGTACTGCATTATCAAAGCACATAACACAAACAAAACATGTACCAGATTTTGACAACATAAAAATATTAAACAAGGAAAGCAATGAAAGAAAACGATACACAACAGAAAGTTTACGAATACAAGAAAAAATAAACAGAACTATGAACAAAAAGGAAGATACAGACAATTTAAGCGCGATATACAGTGTTGTCATTAGAAACAAATAAAAACCAAAAAAATTTTCGTTGAAGTTTAAAAAACTAGGAAAAATTATTATCTAAAATCATGTCTACAATATAAGTAAAATGTAAGTTTTTACCGTATGTATAGGTAATAATATTTGTAATATACTGATGTTTTTTAAATAAATGTTTTAAAAAAATAGACAACCCCCTGAAGAAGTGAACAAAAATTCACGAAACGTCGGGAGAAAATATGTAATAAAAAGTGCATTTTTATTGACATGGAGAACGTTAGGCCCAACAAGCTTAAAATTGAAACAGAAAAACAACGCTAAATCTAATCAATCACAAATATTCCAGATTTTCGGAAAGTACTTTTTATGCTGAGGGCAGAACAAATATAATATCGTAATTTATGTGTTTGTATCAGTGTTGCCATTTGGTTACATTTTTTACTTTTTTCAAATTTTCGTAACTTTTGGGACAGACACGAAATAAAGTAATATCACTGAAAAAAAACTAGTCTTGTTGTTTGAGGTAAGAACCTCTCTAAAATATCATACTTTTTTAACATATTATTTCGATTTAATAACAAAGATTAACTGCAACTGCTTTCAAAATCCCACATAAAAAATTACTTTGAAATAAACAAAAGATACCAGCTGAAGTTTTACTCTGTTCAATTCGTTAGAAATCACGAAATGTTTCTTGCTTCATGTTTGGAAACTGCAACATGTTTCTGGCATCAATTCATTCCAACTTTGAAACAATATGATGTGCAAATAAAGCCTGGTACTCTGTTCAAATTTGTGAAAATTGTTGAGCAACATTGATTATTTCATGTGGAATATTTGACATTTAAAGTGTGGTATCATTGTTTTAAAAACGTAAGTAAATGACATACGATCAGCTGTTGTATGAAAAATTCCACATGAAATAATGCCTACTTGCTTTATTTCACAGCTTGGATAAAATGTTGCCAGAAACATTTCATATGTTTTTCCACAGTAAAAACAGAGTACTACTTCTGCAACATTTTTTCATGACTTTTTCATACAAATTTTTTATGTATGCGATTTGACAGCATTCCGCATGAAAAGCTGAACAGAGTACCCGGCTTTAGTTATAAAATAGAAAGGAAACTTTTAAAAAAAGTTCGTATATTTAAATAAAATGGGTCTGTTAAAATAAAAAAAAATTGTTGAAACGAAGAAAAAAATCTTTAGTATAACAATTTATTTATTCAAAATAACTTAATTTTAATCAAATTATTAAAAAAAATAAATTTTTTATACTGATAATTCATTTACTATTTTATGAAAAAAAGTGTGTTAAAAAGACTATGAATTTTAATAGCTGCATAATAACCCACTATTCTTCATGATAACCTCCCGATTTGCAATATGTGCCTACCACTTTTTATTTCTTTAAACGATGTTATGAAAAACTAATTAATTTATTTGTTATAAAAAATACCTTCTAGAACCAACCTCGTATGAAACTGCTTCCCATATTATTTAAATAAAAACAAATCATAATTTTCATTTAATAATATTTTTTATATATATTTTTAATTTATTTTGTTGCTGTTACACTCGGCATAGATTTCACAAAAATACAAATACAATATTTTGAATTAATGTTTATTCATTTATTGACATTGAAAAATATTTAATTAACTTACACAAGAAAAATTCAAATTTTTACAAATTTTTGTTTGTCCGAATTTACACGAACGAACATTTTAAAGAAAAACATTTTGAAATCTCTTTATTTTTCATTCGCATTCACACAGGCGAACATGTTGTCGGCAACATTTCATGAATATTGTTCGCTTAAAAATGTATACAAAGAAAATGTCGACAAAGCGTATCGCCGAGTACCCAACACAAAAACTAAATGTTTCCCTTTCAAATGTTCGCTCGTCTAAACGAGGACTTTAATAATTTTGTTTTTTTTTCTTTTGTTCAATATACCATTATTAATTTTGTTTTCTTTTAGTATTTTAAGCAATGATTTCAAATTTTCATTAATTTTAAATTTTCAATATTAATTTTTAACTTAATTTTAGTTATTTTTTTAATTGTTACTTATTAAAACAAGAGTTATTAATTGTAAAGTTTTTTGAAATGGTTTATTTTTTCTTTATTGACTTAAATTTTAAATAATTTAGTTCTTTTATATTCATTTATATTAAATTAAAAAATATATTTTGAGGAGTTTGTACAAATGAATTTTTTCTAAATTTATTTATATCATTATTTTGTTGGATAATTTGAGATTTAATTTTATTTGCTTTCCTTAAATATATTTTTTTGTTTTTTTTTTTAATTCTTAAATATAAATTTATAATTTAATCATTGCACGCCAGCTTAATCGCATACGCATTATTATTAATTCTAATATTTTCTCCAATTTGTATTTATTATTTATTTCAAATATCTATAGTTAGAAATGAATAGAAAAGTTATTCTACTAGAAGAAGAGAAATTAAGAATATCAAATTATTAAAGTTAAAAGCATTTTATTTAACATTTCACACATTTCGATCGAAATAGTTTTAATTCCGTTTTAACCATTCCGATCGATTTTGTTTTACCTTTTTCTAATTCTGAACGATTTTGCCTATTCCTAAAAAAATGCTAAATCTTGACTACTTTCGTTCAGAATTGTGTTCTATGACATGCCTGAATACATAGTAAAATAAAACAAACAAAAAATAATAATAGTAATTTCATAAAAATCAACTCTATTTAAAACACAAGGGTATCTTGTTGCTGATAAAAAAAAAATCCCTACTGTTCTGTCAATTACGATCTGTCAAATTTTGGGTAACTCTCGTTATTCAGTTTATGCTGTCACGCTTAAAATAAGGTACATTTTTAATTTGCAGTCAACCTTAACAGAGCGGGCCTTACGCACCAAAAAATTCTGTTTCGTATGTGCTGCTCAAACCCTAATGTCACATTGAGCTTTAACAATGTTCTGCAGCTTTAGGCACAGAATAGGCGATGAAACCTAACTGCAACGAAACCAGAATGAACTGTTTAGTTCAAGTCATGTAGAAGTTGTGGTGATGTACTTTTTTTGAAATGCAAACACGAGTTTCCTGCACCCCGGTTTCCATTTAACTTACTTCCAAAACGTTGTAAACCGGTTTCAACATGGTGAATAATTAAAGTTCCAGTACATCTCATCCAGTGTTGTCATTTGGTTACATTTTTTTAACTTTTAAAAGCTCCACGTAACATGTTATATTAGGCTAAATATTCGCAACTTTTGGTACAGGCGCGAGAGCATGTACCCTTTCATACCGTAATATTAGTATTGAGACCGATATTTTTTTCATACGTTTTTCTTTAATTTTTATTTGTGTTTTATTTTTCTTCAGTAATTGAATTTGCCTTCTTATTTTCCCTAAAATAAGGAATAAAACTTTTTACTATATTGATCTCATCGTACACCGGCAGCAGTTTCAAGGAAAGGAATTGATTGAATGATTAATTAGCATTATAAAAACATAATCACGCATTATCTTGCATGTTCGAAAGTGATTTAATATTTAAAACAGTTGAGCGGGCACTAACAGCGTGACCATTTTAGCACTTTCGGTGCTAGATTCAGCACTTCTTTTGTTGATTTAGCAGCAAAATTACCGATTTAACACTTAGCACCATTTTTAGCACTAACAACTCTTTATTTAGCATTTTTTAGCACTTTTAATTAATAGAATTTACAAAATTTTCTATAAAGTATTTAATGCACTCTTCGCGTGTAACAATTGCAATTATAGCACTTTATGATATTTTTGAGTTACAAAGAGTATGTTCAAATCCTACTGCGGATACCTAGAATAAATCTTTCTGAACAGAGTATAAATTAGTCTGGTCCCTTATGAATTCGATAATGTCCTCAGTAAATAAATACGAAAATACTTCAAATGGGGTATCCAAGCAAAGTATATCCATGAGATGTCGTTTTAGTCTTAGGCACATGATTAGAAGAAGCGGTTACAGAAGGGAAATCCTTTGCAGTTCTAACGCTCTGAATGCTGGTGGATGCAGTTGGAAGATTGTTAGTGGGCTCAAATTCATTTTGTAAGCCAGGCGATGCTTCTAATTCCTCATCAGAGCTTTCATTCACAATCGCCTATTACTCATACGTTGGATCGACAGCATCATCGTCATCAGAAAAATCCCGGCCATCTTCACTATCTTCCCATTTTGATATGAAATAATTTCTATGTCCTTAGTAGTTAGATTATGCGATTTACGACTCATTTTTATACTGAAGAAGAAATGTTCACAATGATAAAAAATAGTCAAATAATACACCTCAACAGGCAATGTTGCATATGTGCAACAAACCAAAATCAGTATAAAACGTAAACGAAATTGGTTTTGCAAAAAAGTATGTAATTGATTATTAAAATATATCCTCTTACCTTTCACTCACACCAATTTCAAACGTCAAATACCTAGTGGTACTTAAAAAAAAAATTTCGAAAAAGAGTTCAAAGAGCGCACAAGAGGTTGGTACATGAGTATAACTTAAACGAAATTAATACAAAACTGTTGCTGCCTATAAAGCTTATTAGTTTTTAAACCGCAAGAATGCTATGTTGTCAAACTGCAACATCGCCTTAAATTGGTATACAACCATACATAATATTTTTACACTTACTTTAAGGGTATGTTGCAGAAATACAACATGACGCCGTAAAGGGTTAAGCCACTTTCAAAATAAATCGTTTAGAAAAATGACTGACATAATATTATACCCAGTTAGCATTTGGAAGATTGTTTTTACAAAAATCACCAAAGTGAGACTTTTAAGACTACCCAAGATGACTTAAAACTGATTCATCAGTTATGCGTTTAAAAAGAGACTCGAATATAACTCTGACAAACGTTTCTATGCGACTTTCTAAAAAAACAAAAAGTAAAAAATGCAAATGCTTGAAATTCGACTGTTTTTAGAATTATTTTGGAGACATATTTAACGCAGCCTAACGATGAAAAAATGATTCAAATACATATTTTATTTTTATTTTTTAATTTTCGTAAAAATCATACATATGTCACTTCGTAAAAAAATAGAGACACAAATGTAAAATAAATTTTTTCAAATTTTTTTAAATTCATTTTTTTAAATTTGAATTTTAAGAAAATTAGGAATTACATGCTAACGAATGTAACACTACGCCTTGACGAGCAATTGATTTGTTCGCACATGAACAAAACGTCAGCAGAATAGGTTACAAACATTTGTTCATGTTTGTCTGCGTGGTGAAAACTGCTTCGTTTTCTCGCTGTTTGAAGCCGACATGACATCGACAACGATGGTCTACAATAGCCATTTTAATGTGCGGACATGAAATTGTTTAATGTTTGAACAAATCAATGGCTCGTCAATACGGCGTGTTATAAAAAATAAGCAAACCGTTGTTTGCAATTTTTCATTTTGAGAAAATATATTAGAATTGTTCGTATAATATGGTTCGAAAAAGACTCGCATACGGCTAGTAATATGATTAAAAGTTGACTCGAAAAAGTATCGTATTTGATTACAAGTACGATTGAAAATAGTATCGAAAATGAGTCGAAAACGAGAGTCATAAGGGACTCGTTCAGAAGAGTCGCGGCTAGGGTACCATTTTCTACCGACAAAACAATCATTTTCGACTCTAAAACGAGCGCATAATCGATTATTTTAATCGTGTCGAGGAGTCAAAAAAGACTCGAATATGATCAATAATGCTAACTGGGTAATATTATGAATAAATTTTACATATAATCATAATTCATACCATCAACGTATTTAATATAAAGGCATTTTTAAAGTATTTTTTATTTTAAAATTTATAAAATACAAAAATATTTAGTAAATTTTGAAATACTGCACATTATGTAAGTGTAAATAATTAATGTGAAAATACATCAGTTCAGTTTAATTTTCGTTATCAATAGGATTGATTTAGGGCCAATTTTTGAGTTCGTATTTAAATACGCATTTAGTTAATTTCCATTTCAATTTAAGTTGTATTTAAATGAAGTTTCATTTTTTCAGTTCTTATTTAAGTTCTCATTTTAATATCACAAAAATATGGTAGCATTACGAAATATCAAAATAAATCTCCATTGTTTATGAAAAACAGCTGCTAACAAACACAATGAATTGCAAATTTTGTGAAAAATATTTTAAATATATTAAAAAATTAATATTTAATATTTTCATTAAGAAATGTATGCAAAACATAAAATATTGTTCTATCAATGGCTAAAATGTTTGTTTACTTTTGCGAAACAACAACAAAAAATGCCATAACCATATCGTAAAACTGTATTATTTAAATGGACTTTAAATGCGCAATTTTGGTCATTTAAGTTTCATTTAAGTGTGCATTGAAAAACTGAATTTTGTACTTAAATAGAACTTAAATTTAAATGACATTTAAATACGAAGTCAAAAACTGGCCCTTAGTCCTCAGAAATTGTGTTTTGTTTCAAATTTTTAAAATAACTGTGGTATATTGGGGGTATATAATTAAGCAAGTCCATCATGTCTTTATATTTTACTAAAGAAACAGAACGTTTTCAGAAGTTTAACAACAGAAACACCGAGTTCACATACGTCAATTTTTCTTGCAGCAATTGTGATTTTTGATGTGGGAAAAAGAGAAATAAAATGATTCTACACTCTTTTCTCTTCCACAAAAATCAAAATTGATGCAAGAAAAATTCATGTGTGTGAACTCGGTGAAACTACAACAGCATGTTCACGACTATTGTGTTTGTGTTTGCTACAACATACAAGTTAAATTAGGTTGTATTTAGGTTTTATACATAAAAATAAATTTTGTTTTCTGAATTGCAAACTAATGGGACTTTTCTTAGTATTTTGTTTTCTACATACAATTTTCGTGGTATTTAATAGGCTCAAAAAAAAACTTTGGAATCAAATTATAGATGTAAATTGTTTAACAAATTGCTTTAAATTAATTAGCTCTACATATTTTTTTTTATTTATTTCCTAAGCAATTTTTGAATTTTAAATGCATTTGTTTCAATTTCGCTGACGATGGGTATTAAAATTTCGTAATGATATTATCGTTCACTTGAATTAATTATTTAGTCCGACAACCGCAGAATAATTAATGCGCTTCTTGAAATTAATAATCAGATAAAAATTAACTTACTTGAGGATTAGTTGCTTTCAACACGACTTAACCCTTTCGGGACGGAGTTTTATTTTGCAAAGCATACTTAAAAATTTTAAATTCGTCCTTTTATCCTGGAACATATAATCCCAACAAGTATATTCATGGGGCATAAAATCCCAATCAGTGTTATCGAAGAGCGATTCGAAATTAAAAAGATAACTAAAATATAAATATTATTAGATTTAGATAAAAGCTAACATTTATTTTTAACATTTTAGGAATGCAATTAGGTATTTATTTGTGGAATGGCCCAAAACACTTGTAACATAAGGCGTTGTTACAACCTGAGCATATCATCTTTCTTCGCTTTTCTATGCCAAGTGAAGAACAGCGAACACAGCGACAACGCTTCTCTTGCTCTACTGGCAAGTGGTCTCCAATATTGATGCTATCAGTTTTTGGACGTTTGGGAGTTCTACTTCCCTGGCGATTGCGTTGAAAATAAAGAAAAAATACAGTTTGAAAATTGCTGGGACGTATTATCCCAGTAGTCCCGAAAGGGTTAAATTCCAAGCATACAAACAATATTGTTAACCTTTCTTTAGATGATTATTAGGTCGCCACAAATCACTTGCATTCATCATTAAACTGGTTCATTTTATGCAGAAAAAAATGTCTTCAACAAGTTTGTTTGTTTTTTGTTAACACATACAATATTTACTAAGGCCTGCATTTGTGCGGCTACCGAATTCGTTCGGCTACTTCTTCCAACCATTATCTTATTAAATGCTCTCATTTGTTTTTTTTTATCAATTGAAATTAATAAATTTTAATAACCTGTATTATTGTTAAATATTGATATTTTTTTATAGACCACAAAAAGCCAAATAGAAACTTGAATTTTATTGCATAATAAATGTCAATGACATTTGATACATTAAGAAATATTTCAAATTCTTCTTCTTGGTAGTGTATTCATGCAGTGGATCAAATAAATGTACGCAAGTTAAGCAAAAAAATTTTAATAACAATAAAAAATTCTTTGATTAAAAAACGATCAACACAATAAAGGTATTCACGCCATCAACTGCAAAAGAACGAAAATGTAAAATTTTGACTTGAGCAGCCATCTTTTGGTTGGAGATAGATAACACTTCGAAATTTCACTAAAAAATTAAAAATATGATCAAAATCTTTTTTTTTTTCTTAAAACAAAAAAAAAAAAACACAAGTCGAAGTGTTTTTTTTCTTCATTAGTACTTTAATTGATGCATAATTCTCTAAAATTAAAAAACAAATAAAAATCCCCATTGAAGCTTTTTGTACAGAAAATACCGTTTTTTTAAAGCAAAAATTTAATTTTTTTTACAGCCATACTTAAATAAAAGCGGAACGTTTTTTTTCGCATAGCTTTAACGCTGAAATGGCATACCGAAACAAAAGCGCCAACGCTATGTCAAAATGAGTTTTAAAAATTCATTTGTTCTAAATTCTTTATTTATACAATACAAATACCACGCAAAATAGTTATTATTAATAAAATCATCAAGGAAGTTATATTGATTTTGGAACAAATCTAGTTTACGGACGCAGCTCAAAATTGAAAAAAAAACACTTGTCTACGGGGTATAAAATGATATTTTAAACAAAATATTTATTACCTTTCCAATGATTCAAATATTCTCTCTTCCTCTTTAAAATACTCGACATATGCTATATTATACATACAGTATTTGGATTTCCGTAGCTCCGAAACTAAGGACCAGCCTAAAAGATTTTACCTAAAATTGCTTTTAACCCCCTGTAGACGACTTTTTTTTTATTTTGAAACTGCGTCTGTAAACAAGATTTGTTCCTAAACTAACTTCCTGATAATTTTAATAACAATAACTTTTCTGCGTGGTATTTGTTTTATGTAAATTAAGAATTTTAAAAAAATTAATTTTTAAAATTTGTATTTAATATTAATTATTTTAACTACTAAACGCCTTGTCAAAATCGTATATTCCAATTATAAAGCGTTGTTGCAGCGCTTTCCGCTCTTGTTAAGTTTGGTTGAAAGGCTGGCAACACAACTGAATTGACGTTGAACATTGACTTTGTGCGAAATTTTATACAGACTTTGCCCACTTCGTTATAGGTAGAGCGAAGTGTTATGATATAAACATAATCATGTCCACCGACCATCGACTACAAGATGTCAAAAATAGAATACATGCGTGCTTATGAGAATAAATCTTTTAGCAGCTACACGACTACCGACTACACGGCTACTTTTGTAGCCCGTAGCCAACTTTGGCTAATTTCTATTTTTCTTGGCTACAAGAAACAGATTAGTGCTGCCAATACAATAAATGCATGAAATGGTGTTTTTAAAAACGCAATACATTAAATATCGCTATTAAAAACGCGAAAAACTTTCATAGTGGCACCATTGAAAAATAATAATCATCTCTTAAGTTGTTTACATTTTTCATCAGTTTATTACTTTATCTCGAAGGGGGAACTTCTGCGCGCGAGCAGATTTTTTTTTAAAAAAAAGAAGTTATAATTGAAGTCGCAACGCGCACAGTTTTTATTCAACAGGATTTTCCACTTCCTATACGAAGGTATAGGTTGATGTGCAGTTCCTGGAGAGACTAGTAATATCAAAATACTTGTGGGATACCCTGGCGCTGTAGTTATATACCCCTGCCATTATTAAATTAAGATTTAAAAAAAAAAAAAAATTTTCATTTACTTTTTGTTTGTGAAATTTTCCATTTAGTTCTTTTTTCATAAATTTCTAATCTATTTCATTTATATTTATTTTTTTGGTTTTTTATTGAAATTTATAAGTATATAATTCTTACTGTTTATATACATTTATTATATTGTTTAATGTAAATGTTTAGTTAAATTTACATGCAAATATGGACGTGGACACTTCATACACTAAAGTCTTTGTTTCCACTATTTTAGCAATAGTATTTATAAAGTTAATTAAATTTTCTTGAGACATTTAAAATTTTTTTACACAAATTCACTTAAAAAAATCAAGTTTGTTTGACATACATGTATGTCAAAACAGATGTTTATTTTTTGTAGTTAGTGGTCGATGGTCGTTAAAAGAATTAAGTAGCTGGCAACTTGGCTATTTTTGTAGCCAGCTACTTTTGTAGTCGGTAGTCGATGGTCGGTAGCCTTTGATTGTGTTTATAGCATTAAGGTTAAAAAAATTTTTTTCCATTTTTGTAATTTAACACTAGTAAAATTTCTGATGTGAATAACGGGTTATCCATTTCGTGGTTTCAAGAGTATAGGGCTGGTTGGTTGTTAAACCAACTTTTTTCTTTTCAGTTGAAAGTCTGACATTGGCGAAAATGGATCGCTTAACTATCACACAACGCATAAAATTTATTATTTTCTATTTATGCAACCTCCTTCGTCGATACTTCTTCATAGCATATTCGCTGGCGAAGTAAAATAATTAATAAAATGGCTATATCTATCTCCTTTCACCACCTGTCTTCTCTCTGATATATCCCTTTCCTAAAGAATGTACGTAGCACGGTTACAAACTAAGTAAGCTGTAAGTGAAAGTGTTGCCGGAGACCCGAATGTGTCGGTTCCTCGTCGTTCTCAGGAATTATGACAGTCTTTTTGCCTGCTATTGAAGAATACGACTCGGAGAATATGTGGCTTCAACAAGACGGTGCTACATGCCACACAACTCGAGCGAATATGGCTTTATTGCAAGAGACATATAAATGGTGTGTGGTGGTCATATAAATGATGTAGTGTTTCACACATAATGTCAACGTTCAAACTTTAGAATAACAAAGAACTATTATTTAAAAAATATTTTATTTGTGTTTTATTAACGTTTACTTTTGAAACCGCAAAATGGATAACCCTTTACCTTTAAGATTTTTTTTATCTTAGTGCTTGTTGTTGTACATGCCAAAATAACAACAACATCTGGTGATTCATGCAGTTTAAAAAGGAATTATAGATTGAAGAGACAAAATTATTAAGTTCACAAACGACATAAAACAAATTTATTATTAATAATCAAATAGCAAAACCATACATGATCGACAATACAAACTGCAATAAAAACAATTGATGTAGTTATAGGAATGTATTATGAAAATACATACGAAAAAACAACGGCAAATTGTTGATTAAAAGCCCGTCAACAAAAAAAAAATTTAAAGTTAAGTTTGCAAATAGAAATCCAAGGCGAATCGATTACCAGGTGGCAGCGTAGGCGAATTCATTAATTTTTACCGTGAACACTACTGTCAAACTCCATATATAAAAAATCTGTGTATAATTTTTTATATATGAAGTTTGACAGTACTTTTTTTCCAGCAAAAAATAATGAATTCGCCTACGCTGCCACCTGGTAATTGATTCGCCTTGTAGAAATCACAGAAAATATAGAAAAATGGCTGCAATATAATAATACAGGGTCCGCCATCTAACTAACGTTTTTTGTTTCAATTAGTGCCTTATTTCGTGAATGGTAACACTTAGCTCAAGTCTGATTTGACAGATAATTAGTTTTATCCTTCCGCAGAACGAATATGGTTGTGTTACGCTTGATTAACGCTGGGAAATATTGCGACATTAAGATGCTGATTTTGTCAAAAAATCATATTTTCAGATGAAGCTCATTTTAATCTTGGCGGGTGTGTAAACAAGCAAAATTGTCGCATTTGGGGCACAAAAAACCCGCACGCATACATTGAAAAGCCGGTGCACCGAAAACGAGTCACTGTTTGGTGCGGAATTTGGTCCAAAGGCATAATTGGTAATTTTTTCGAAAATGAGCAAGGAGTGGCCGTTACACTCGATTTCGACCGTTATAGGGCCATGTTGAGCAAATTTTTGTTCACAAAAATTGAAGAGGAGGATATTGGCAGCATTTGGTTTCAACAGGACGGGGCTACGTGCCACACAGCCGAAGTAACACTCGACGTTTTACGCACTGCTTTTGAAGGTCTTTTGAAGATCGCATTATCAGAGCTGCGATTTAACACCGTTGGACGATTATTTGTGGGGTGCCGTCAAGATAAGGATTAAAATTGATCATTCTGCAAGTTTTGGTTGAAAGTATAAAAACGGTGCCTTTTTAACGGACCTCAAAAAATGAGGTTATCAATTCGACTGTTGCTTTTATGTTTACAGAATGATCCCATTCTGAAAACAGTTCATAATTTTAAAAATTAAAAAGTGTCCCCTTAAAGCATACTTGTTTTTTAAGTGTATTTTAATATTTTAATTATTAATTAATAAATAATTCAAATTATAGACTAAAGGGTGTTATAATATAAACAGACTGTTAAAATCTATTTTAAGTCGATTGTTTTGCATCAAATAGATTTAGGCACGTCACAGAATTCACTCAATTCCGATCGGGTGGTTTCATTTCCGTTAATTGCATTTGCAGGGCACACATGAGTGTTAAAGAGCCTAATCCTAAGATTAGAATCTCAAATATCATTGAATTGTGTTTTATACTAATGACTAGGGGAACGTCTGTTGCAATCCCTGGTAAAGAACGAATGGGTGACTCAGTCTACTGTTCGTCGATTCCATGAGTTAAAAACAATCTACTCAATAGTCCGATAACTCATAAAGTCTCAGGCAACAGACAAAACAGTGTTACTGTCCAGGATGGCAGCAGCACATCGAGAGGTCTGCTATTCTCTCTTGAATTGATTGCCAAAGGACTGTTCGCCGCCTCAAAGGTATGGAAATCCATGTTAAATTAACCAAAAAAACAGTAAAACATGGTAGGGGAAGCATAATGGTGTGGGCATTTTTCTCTTAGTATGACGTTGGTCAAATACACCGTACAATGAATGCTGAGGGATACAAGGATATTTTGGAGCATCTGCTCTGCCACTGCACAGCTCTTTCTGGGTATAGAGCGGCCATCTTCGGCAGTCCGAGACTGCATGGTCTTGCATATTTATCAGTCTGCGATGTTGCTAGGATAAACTTGTTTATCCGGTCCTCGGGGTGGTTTGGATTTGGATCTTTGATGGTGCCGTAGAGACCTGAATCTGATCCCTGCACATCCTGTTTCCAGGTGACACAATGGGACCCAGTGAGTCTGTCTTATTACCCCGACGGCCTGTGCAACCTAACCTAACCTAATAGCCAGCATGCCAAAAAGAGTGAGAAATGTGATAGCAAATAAGGGTGGATACACGGGCTATTAATAGCAGATTTTGGATACAAAACTTTTTTTCAACCAAATTAAATTTAGAGAAAATAAGTTTACATTATTCTTAAAAGTCGTCAATATTTTTATTCAGTTGTTTTGAATTGTTAATCATTTTAAGTTTCCAACTTCTTTAATAAATATGATAAAATTAATACTGGATTTTCGTTTTCTGTAAAACCCTTCATATTTTTTTATTGAAAAGAAAAAAGATCAAAGGTACATATGTACCTATTATTTCGAGCATATTACACATATGCTCTCTATCTCTTTCCAGAGCTAGGACTAAAATGAGAGACAAAGGGGAAAAACATGCATGAACGTTAGTACCGGTTGCAATAAATTTTCAAACAGAGTAAGATATTGATGTATAGTGTAAATGTATATGCTATGTTTATTTAAAAACAAAGCAAGTGAAGGGGGCAGTGGGGCAGAGGACAAATGCGCAATTTAATGAATGTTACCCGTTCCTAATAAAATCAGATTCTTAGGATATTTGATATACACATCTATAAGATCCAAACCGATTTGAAAGATTTCTCATGTGTTCGTAGTTGATCCCCATAGGACCTAAGATTAGACCCACAGGCAACACCGGGTACAATAAACTACTACTTAAATAAAAATAAATAATTAGAAACCTAAGACTTTCGGTTTGTTTTATTTTTGTTTAAAATATGATTAATTGAACGGATTTGTGTTTTACTTTTTTAGTATTTTTCTTTTTATACGAAATTATAAAAAATATTTATGCAATCAAATTTTTTAAGGAGATTTAATAGTTCTGTTTCTTTACTCTACTTTGGGAACCCGCGGTTTTGAGAGAATAAAGTTCTTCTTCTTTCTCTTGCACGAAACAGCCCAAACTTTTTCTTCGTGCAAGTTATTTAAACTTGTAAAACAGCCTTAAAGTACAAACTAAATACAAAATAAATTATTATTTCTTTTTGCTGATTTATTGAAATTAATCTTTGTTATTCTTTAATCTTTGTTATTAAAACAGACAAAATACTTAAAAGTTTTTATTTTGTGTTAAAAATTTGGATTTTGTGTTCCCGTACTTTTAGATATTTTCTCTTTATGAGAGAAAACAATGCTTGCTCTTATTTTCACGAACTTTTCCCAAAAGTTAAAGAAACAGACTTAATAAAAATTAAAGAAAAGTTGAAGTGTTTTCAATAATTTTTGTTTACAATCTCTCACTAAATATAAAATGTTAAAAAAAAACAAGTTGCAAACAGGAAACAAACAGCTGTTTTAGAACACTCTGAAATGTTAAGCGTTCCAAACAGTGAGATGTTTAAAGGAAGTGATATACAGATATGTCTGTGTTAGGAGTGTCATAAATTCCGATAGATTTTAAAATACAAATTTTAAATATTTTAGAAAAATTATGAAAAGAAATTAAATAACGCAAACCAATTTAAAAACACTTGTTCAATTAATAAATTTATATTTTATCAAATACAAAGTGATTTTGAATAATCAGTTGTAGTTTCTATCGTTAAACTTCGAAGTGTTAAAGTTTTAAGCACAAAAAATTTTAAATAAAAAAGTAATATTTAAATAAAAATGTAAGAATATAGGGCGTGTTCGTAAATGCATCAGTGCTCTGCATAATATGATTATTCTGCACTGCCACTGCTAATCAGCTGTTGCGTATGCTTTCTTTTGCTCATTTTAGTGTTTGCATTAACGAACGAAGAAATACTGTGAAAATAGAAAAATTGATAATAACTCGATTTGTCAACTAGATGATATAAGAATGATAAAAATTTGTGTAACATACTAAAAAAAGAAGATTAAAGAATAAAAAACTTAATTTAATTCTATAAAAATTATTAAACAGAAAAAGACGTTCATTGCATCAGCCATTTTTATGATGCATTTACGAACAGACGACATTTGCAGTGCTGCCACTTTTTGCATTTAAGAACGTACTGCGCATCATATGCAGTGCAGTGATGCATTTACGAACAGGCCCATATTTTATTTGCATTAAACGACTTTTAGTAAACGTATTAAATTCAACCGATCAATTTCCATTACATGCCTGGCAACAAATTTATTTTATGGCTTTGAAGTTGTACAACCCAATTAAAACTAACATGTTTCCAATTTCAAAACGTCCTTCATGTTAGAAATTAAATTTTTAACAATGCTGAGCTACACATGCGGACAAAATTAAGAAATTCCCGATAAATCATTTAAGCAATACTTATGGGTCTGTCTAGAAATGCATCACTGATCTGCATCTAAAGCTTAGTGTGTTCGAAAAAGTATGCACAATGGTATAAGGGCAAACGTGCCAAGAGCGTCACCCATTAATTTGGTGATGAGAATATAATCGCCGACGAAATTAAAATTGTTTATTTATTTTTCGACAGCTTTAAAAGTTTCATCTTGCAAAATTATTATTATTATTTTTCTGCTTATATTTCAATTTTTATTGTTTTTAAGGACGAAATTTACTGCACCAGATGCAACACAGTAATGCTTTTTCTAACAAATCATATGACATATTAATTTTCGCTGTTGTATTTAATTTTAATTTGAGATTTTAAATTACAAAATCGATTAAATAGAAATAGAAGGAAATCAATTTGATGTAGAAGCTTTTATAAAATTCCTTAAATCTTAACTAATTGATTAATTTATTAAAGTTTTAATATAAATTTTACAACAAATTTATTTGTTATATTTAAATTTAAATATTTTATAATTGTGTTTAAGATTACAAAAAAGATCAAAATTCAGTTTTTTATAAATAGATATATAAAATTTCAAAAAAGTATGTATATTTTATAAATTCTAATTAATTCCAAAATTTTTTAAATGTATAAAAAAAACCAAATTCACAAAAATTTTATATAAATTGTTTTAGTTCCAAAAAATATTTAAGAAGAAAAAAATGCGTTGGCCCTAGTAATTGTTAAATTGGAAAAAACTATAAAATAATTTTACTAAACTAAAAGCTACAAAAAAATTAAAAAAAAAAAACAAACTAAATACATTACAAATGTATTAATTAGTATATAAAATTGCTAAAGCCTTGTTAAATAAAAATTAAAAATAAAAAACATAAGAAAATAAAAAATAGTTGCTTATAAAAATATTTTCATTCAATTATAGTTATTTTTTTTAGGAAATATGTTTCTGTCTACAAAGAGTTAAGAAAATAAAATTTAAAAACACACTCAACAATTGAGCAAAAAAAATATATATATGTATAAAAAAGAAAACAAATCTATAAAGAAAAAAAAAATGTGCAAAAATAAAATTGGGTTTTCTAATTAGATTTTTGGTGATTTGCTTTAAGACAAAAATATAGATAGATGACGTGTGCATGTATTTATGTCTGTAGTTGTTAGATGTTGATGATTATTATATTGTTATTTCCTAAATGTTTTTTTTTCTAGCATTATTTGCTTCTTTGCTCTTTCATATTTAAATATAAATTTTTTCCATATTTATGGTTTTTTGTTTGTTCAAAGAAATTATCTAATATTTGTAAATAAATTTAATACAGACTTATTTTCTTTTTGACTTCTTGCTTTACTAAATACATTCCAAAATCTTAAGGTCTCATCACCCGCACCAGTGACTATAGCCTCACCGTCGGGACTTAAAGCCAAATATAATACACGATACGAATGTCCTGTTAATTTGGCCACCTGTGTTAGTGATGGATATTTCCATACCAATATTTGATTTTGCGAATAACCATGCGTAGACACTAACTCTGATGAATGTTTCGACCATGCTAAATTGCACACTTGTGATCCAGTGTCGACACACTGCATTGGTTGGCCTGTCAAAGTATTCCAAAATCGTATACAACGATCCGCAGTACCGCCACCACTAGCCAATAGGCCATGATGATGTGGTGACCATGCAATCGCCTTAACAGCAGCCATATGTTCAGTATAGGATTGTACCGGATTGAGGGAATGTTGATTCCACACATACAAACGATTGTCATTGCCACCGCTGGCTAAATATTGATTATCTGGGGACCATTTTAAACCACACACTTCTTGACGATGGCCAACTAGGCGACGTTCGGACTGTTGTGCCGGTGTGCGTGTATCTCTCTGTATGATTAAACGGTCTCGTGAACCGCTTGAAAGTATATCGCCATTCCAAGCCAATGCTCCAACACGTGCTGAATGACCGTTTAATTTGTTTATCTGTTGTAAAGGAAAAAACAAAATTATTAATTCGCCCTATTTTAATTTTTCATTAAAAAAAGTGAAGTATAATTTTAGGCATTTGTAAAATAAAAAATACAACAATGTTTAACAAAACCAATTAGATCGTGTTTAGAAACATATTCAAAAGCAAATGTTGCAAAGTACTGTAACAAAGTATACAGAGGTAAAACATTTGGCATATAGAAACCAATATAGCGCATTTTTTTTATTACGAAGAAAAAATTAAACAAAACAAAAACTAGGCACTAGATCAGCTAGAGAAAATTTAAATACGCCAATCGATCAGACATAAGAAAGAAGAACATCAAGTAAAAGAATTGGCGCTCGCCCATATTTTGCGAGTTATGGGTCTCTAAACTTTTCATAGAAAAGTACGATTGTGCACCATATTTTTTAAGATATTAATGTGGGTATCATTTAAAAGCTTTTGAAGGGATCTTTGTTTAAAAATGCTTAACCGATGACATTTTTATGTAAAATTATATACAGTACTTAATTTTTTTTTCTTATTTTTAATTCTGTGTCACTAACAAAAGTGAAGGGTATATGTATAAGATTCGGCATGGCCGAATATAGAACTCTACTTTTTTTATTCCGAATTAATTTTTTCCACGATAATTTTTTTTTTTTTTTTTTTGTGAAATGACTTTCAAACAAGGTGATTCAATTACAGATGGCAAGCTCATTCATTTTCGCAGTTGTTATGAATGTGAAACTGAATACCGGGCCTTAGGTGCTAAACATACAAAAAAAAAATCCGAGCAAAATGTCTTTATACTTTTGAATATTGTTTGAAATCTTCGGAGGTCATAGAGACATTTTTATACGTGACTTCACACGGTTAAACATGCATTCATAACTTTTTATAAGATAGCGGTATATCACTGAAGAACTTTCGCATGCTCATCTTAGAAGTTTTGAAGCAAAGGCATGCTCGATATATAAAAAAATCTGCGTCTGTTTTATATTCTGGGCACCAGCGAATATTATTTAATTCACCACTGTTCTCATTTGGTAATTTATTAACCTTGTTGCCGTTTAATATTCTAGGAATGAGAGAAATCAAATCAAATTAATTCACCATTGCTATCATCTAGTACACAACCATCACCTTTGTTTTACCTAGTATTTAATTCGCCTTTAGTATCACCTAGAATTCAATTCGCCCTGCACTTCAACTTTAGGAAAAAAAATAGACATAATACACTGTGCTTTATGTTTTATATAATAAACATGTTTAAAATATAACATAAAACACATTATAACATTCAAAAGCAAAACAATAATAAGTTATTCATTACCATGTTAGACTCTTTTTAAGTTTTAATTGTTTTGTTTATGTTTACATTTTTAGCTGCAGTTCAAAAGCGGCATATTTGAAAACAATGGCCGGCCAAAGATAATGCTTTTAAAGATTGCCGCCTGCTTGATTTATAAAAGTTTTTCAATTTTATTTAAGAAAAATAGAATAAAAAAATTTTTTTTTGTTGTTGTATGTTTTAATATTATTTTTTTCATTTTCTTTATTACATATCGCAACCTAATAAATACATGAATAAAGTTTAAGTGCCTACTTATCATGTTTCTAGTGATACATGGACATATGTATGTAGCACTCTAAGTGATGAAAAGTATAGTTGCGGTTTTTCAAAATATATCTTTGAGCAGAGACACAACTCTGATCGCACAGAAATGATTATTTAAAAAAATTTTTTATAACGATCACCAAACCGGACTGCCTTGTCATTGAAATCGAAATGAAATCGAGTGGTAAATGACAGTGATCTAGGAAGTCCTTCCGAAAGAAATAAGCAATAATTTTAAATAAATAAGGAGGATTTCGAGTGTGTTTAATCGTCAGATCTCATGTCTCATGTACAAATGCCCTAACTCGTATATTTGAAACTTTACAGGAGAACGTAAAAACACTATAGAAACTGTATTTATTTAGCACAATGCATAAGAACGCAAATGCTTAAGGAACCGTTATTTTTGATACCTATGAATTCAAACTTTGTGACGAAGTGTCTGTGTGAGATATGTATCGAAATCGCGAGAAAACTCAATTTCGTAAAAATTCGAGTTAGGACCTTTCCACATGAGACCAGCGATAAGTGTGACATAGTTTTGGACAGGTTTATGTCATACAGATTGACGTCGGTACCTGCCATTGATGGCCTAACCTAACGGTGGCCTTACCACTGAGTACAATACAAAGCGTCGACTAACGCCCTCCATCGGACGTAGCCAACAGAGTTGAAATTTCAAGAACATGGCTTGCAGGACCATGAACTTCCCCTTGCTTGAGGGTTGGCGGCTATCCAACCCCGTCTGTTGAGAGTGCAACAGCACACTTTTATCTATTCCGCGCCAGACCCGCAGATATACAATTTTAACCAACAGCCACCACGTGTACCCCGAAGGGACCTCACTAATAACCGGCTACAGATATAGACGGCTCTCTGTATGGGCTACCGGTTTACGTGGTGTTAGTTTATTTAGGACACTGGTGCATCCTCCTTCCAGATTTAGTTCCTGCTCACCGGGGGACTTGTTCCCCCTATACCCCCGAGGACCTTCGTCTGCACTTAGGTTAGGTCAGTACAGACTTTTGGTGCCCCCGGGTTAGTAGACAGAAAAGATAAAAGAAAAATAATTTTTTGGACAGGTATGTCAGATTTATTAATAGGTCCAAAAAAATTTCCGTGCGATCAGAGTTGCATTTTGAGTTGCAAGATTCGCTTGCCATTTTTGTAAATAGGACAGATTTTCATAAATTTTTTTTTTTTTAACGAACTGTACAATTATTTAATGAAAATATCTTTTGTTGTGCTTGTATTTATTAAACTCCCATTATATTACTTATGTAATTAAATTATTGCATATAAATGAATTTGAGCCTGAGTAAAAAATGTTAAATTCAATTAACAACAAAAAAAAATCATTCGTTAACATTTTAAAATACACACCTGCTTACTAGCAGCAACATCCCATACCGTAACATAACCATGATGCGTACCAACAGCTACTAAATTACCACGTTCATTCCAAGAAACTGATGTCACAGTATTTGCATCGGGACTAAGGTCACACAAACGAGTTACCTGTAGAATAATTAAAAAAAAAAATAGCAAAAATTTAATAACAAACATCAATATTTGAAAATAATAACAAAACAGAAGTTAACAAAAATAAATAACTAATTTAAAACGCAAATAATTTTTCAGCATCCAAAAAACACTTACTTGACTTGTGCAGGCACTCCATAGGTAAACACAACTACCTAAACCAACGGCCAACACATTTTGTGATGACCAATCGACTAAATTTAAATAAAAATCATCTTGTAATTCAGGCGCATCCAAGACCTTAAGAAAAAATTAACAAAATATTTGAATACAAATAAATAAAATCCAATGTTGTTAATTTACCTTGAAAGGAATGCGTGATATTTTTCTGGTAGCCTTGCGGGGTGAACGCAAAAGTTTTTGAGATTTTGTGCTAACAGGTGATAATGAATAGGGGCATTGTTCATTGAAATCCTAGAAAAAAAGTAAAAATAAATATTTTAAATAAGCAAATATTTACTAAAAATGGTAAATTATATTTCTAATACTAAAACTAAAAAAGTCTTAACAAAATGATTATTGTTTATTTTAATAACACACAACAGTTGCGTAATTAACGACAACGTGTGAAATGTTATGTATGGCAATTGAGGATAAAGAAAATTAAAACTAAAATAAAAATTGTTTGTGGAGCGATAATGCAACCACTACTATTTTGGATACCTTTTCAGTCTCTGTTCCTTTTTTTAGAAATTTTTACCTGTCGACTAGTAATTGCCTTGACCTAATTTCTTATAATTGAGTCTGGTTTATCACTAAATTTTTTCCTAATTTAAGATCTTCGTTATATTGACAAGCAGCGGAATCTGATAATGAGAGCGTTTTGTAAAATCGTTACCACAGATGTCAGTATTGTCTAACTCTTGAAATTCTTCGGCCATCCTCACATCATGAGCCTGTGACTGCCATAGAAATTATGAAGCTGAACGAAATAAATATATTTTGACCCCCACTTCCTTTTAATTTGGAAGTGCTTTTGTAAGACTTTTTAAACGGAATGAGCTTCTCCAAACTCTCTTCTATCATTTTCCAACTCTCTCTTTCTTTCAATGTTGCGTATTTATTTTTCTTTGGCGGATTTAGTTTCCCTAAACTCTCTTTTATCAATTTCTATCACTTTCTATATCTCTCTCTCCTTCCTTTAAGACCGAAGTAAGATTAACATTTAAAAGCTTTTTGGTTAATCGAATGAAACATCCCGTCAATTGTCCGCAAAAATACCTCTCCTTTACTTGTCTTTACAGAAAGCATGTCATTTTTAACAATAAAGTAACTCGATTAAAAAATATATGGGGCGATAGAGAATTACAAAATAAGAAAAAAAAAAAACATAAAGTGAAAAAATTGGGGCTCGCCCATATTTTGCGAGTTACGGGGCTCTGAAATTTTCACATTTTTTAAAATATCGATATGGGTATCATTTAAAAGTTATTGAAGAGATCTTTAGGGAAAGGCTTAAATTTTTTTAAAAATGCGTAACCCATTAAGAGCCGATGTCATTTGTATGTAAAATTATATACATGCAGTTCCAAATTTTTTTTATTTCTGAATTCTCTGTCGCCCCAATTTTTCCTTTTTTAATTGGAGTTACTTCACTAAACTAGATTAACATAGATGAAGAAGAGTATATACAATTCGGCATAGCCGATTATAGCACTCTTACTTGTTTATTATTTTTTTCTTTTTACATAATTCAGCTGATGTTACATTTTTTTTTATAAAACTACAATCTAACATGTCCTCTACTGGCCAATGTAATTTGAAAATGGATGGCAGTAGGTTAGGAGTCATAAACGTAAAAAAATGCTTTAAAGTTCCCTAGACTTTCACTTCAAGGTTGAAAAGAAACAATCGTCGATGGTACCCTGAATGCTGTTGCAATAACTTAACCCTGAATATAAAAAAAATATTTTTTTTTGGCGTTAGTTAAGGTTAAAAACAATCTGGTTAGTTTGATAAGAGCTTCTGCAAGAAAACTTATGTCGTTTTTATTAGAACTAAAATTAACATAAACGTTTTAACAGATGAAACAATCATGAAATTGAAGAAGCAAAATATTTCAATAAAACTATCAACACAAAGAAAAAAATATTTTTAATTACAAATGAAAAAAAAAATATTTTACTTAAGATTTAAGAGTTTTTTTTTCTACATAAATCTGCGATTAAAAACAGTGAATGACATAAGAAGTATGTGATAATAATGTTTCTTTTTTAAAATGAAGAGTAAATGTTTTTTTTTTCAACTTCCTTTTTAAATAATTAAAAACTAACAAAGAATAAAAACAGAAAATCTTTTTTTTTTACAATTTATAATTGTTTAAGCACACGCACAATACAATTGTTAAGAGCATTAACCCCTCTTTTTATAATTGTCAAAACATGACTACCAAAAAGGCTAAATTCAAAGCAAAAACTTTGGATTTTATTTTCGAAAGAACAACAAGTTGTTGGTTGCTTTTCTTTCTTTCTTTTTTTTTTCAAATTTTTTGACATGTTAAGCCATTATGTATAATGAACTTAAATTTTTATTATTTGCTGTTTAAATAATATATTTTGTTAACAAAAACCGTCAAAACATATTTAAAGTTAACGAGAACAAATGTTTTTCTTAAATGTTTAACAACTCAAGTCAAAAATTACCAGCATTCATCTTTGCCATGAAGTGAGTGCACTTTGGAACGGAACAGAAAGAATGTGAATTTGTAATAAAAAAATAAAAAAAAAATTAAAATTAAAAAAAATTAGTGATAAGAAAATGTGCATTAAATTTAAATGATAATTTTAAAGTTTGTTGACAGGCAGCAGCGTATTTATTTTAAGACGCACACAAACACTTTTGATTATAGATAATAAATTAAAGAAAACTCATGTTTGTGCAAAGTTTTTTTTTTCCCAAAATTATGCAAACAATACTCAAATAATTCTTTTAGTTTAAACTAAATGCTGTGAAAATAAAAATAAACAACGTTTAAACCATTAATGACTTGGGCCTTTTTATTTAATTTGTACAGTTGACAAATTTCAACCATTAATTATCATTCGTGTTTATTTGCGAACTGACACTTGCCCACGAGGTAATCTCATAGAATTTTTTATATTCTTATTTTATTTAACCTTTAAAGCTGCGTTTAGACGGCGTGTACAAGTCATATGGAATGTCAAATTTTCCATATGTAAATCAATACACACCGTTTAAATCTCATGAAATATAACATAAGTATCTTATTTTCCTATTTGTTATAACATGTGTTAGTTTTTTATTTAGAGCACGCTCTATTTTGATATGTAAAACAATGTGACAACAGATGTTTTCAGTGATGCTAACATTCACTTTAAAAATTTTCGCTCATAATATTTTTACGATAAAAGTTAGATTTTTGAAAATAAAATAAAATATATTTTGAACTTTTGTATGGAATATATATAAATTGATCGTAAAATAAAAAAATAATATTTGGGCATTTCTATAAATATGTCAACCACTATAGAAAAAACAAAAAGCCTTGAATCTTTTTTAAAATATGTTTGTAAAAACTAATTATTAATAGTCACCCAACGGTGTGGCGAAATATTGAAAAATAAAAGATAATTATCAATATTTTTATTTTAAAAACTTACCAAGAGCTTGAAATAATATGAAAGAAAATGATACAAAAGAAATAATAAAATTTTGTGTTTGTAGATTATTACCGCTTGGTGCATTTTTATATTTAAATTCAGCACCAGTTATTTTATGGTAAAAAATGAATAGAAATTTGACTCCAAAAATCATATCAACTTTTTTTGGACCGAGGAGTATTTAAAAATTATATAATAAATATTCGTGTGTATATACGAAAATAAAAAATAATAATGGTGACAGTTCCAAAGTGGAAATAATTAGTTTTTTATGGAAATAATTAGTTTTTATGAGTTTGAAACAAACATGAGTTTACATTTTTCCAGTGTACCAGGGTTTTTTTAAGATAAAGGTGTATGTGCCCCTTACAGGTAGCGAAAAGTTGAAAAATACCACATAAACGAATTTGCTTACAACAATTTTTTATTCAATGTACATTTTTAAAATCTTTGTCTTTTTTACAACTTATAAATGTTATTATTTTGGGTGTACAACAAGCAAGACTTGTATGTTAATTGTCTTATTAGGGCAACTAACAGCTTCAAATATAAAAATATACAAGATTACCTTAATTTTAACACTTAACGGACGGGCCACGTAGATC